>OX336388.2:907801966-909051966 GCA_946902985.2 Meconema thalassinum | reverse complement strand
CGGAGAAAAACCTGTCTGCCTCCGTTTTTTTCAGCACAGATCTCACATGGAGTGACCGGGATTTGAACCACGGACCCAGCAGTGAGAGGCCAAGATACTTTATTTTCTGTTATTCCTTTTTTCTTTTCTTTATGAAAACATCAGAAACACCCAGTTCCCGAAGCATGAGAGTTAACCTTTGTAGATGAAAATCCCAAGAGCCTTGCCGGGAATCAAACCCGGAATCTTTCGAACCAAATCCATGCATGCTAACCACAGAGCCACAGGGGAGAACTTACTAGTAGTTATTTTATTATATGTGAATTTCAGCCAGTTGCCATAGCGGGGTATTTTAATTGAACGCCCGTAGACTCCTCATCAAGTTCAATTTTAAGTTTAAGTACAGTATTTCGAACCTTGGCTACCAACGATGCCACAGGCACTGACACCTAGCGGCGATGTTGGAACTTGATAGGCGCTTCTAACCAATTAACCTACAAATTTAGCTACACACTACCAATTGTTGTGGTAGGTTCTTTAACATACCATAAACCTATGACATGGGCCCACAGGCTTTACTTCCCCTTCCAAGGAAAGCATACTGAAGGACTTTAACGCTCCTAAAAATCCGACGACTTCCATCGGGTTTGAAGCCGCGATCTTGGGCGCAGCAGTTCAGCATTCTACCGACTACGCCACCGAAGCCCCCCTAGTATTTACTTTGAAACCACATTTTGATCACCACATGTAACAGATTATGAGAGGGGATTCACAAAATGATCTTGAAAACCAGAAGCTAACGTTTCGTCGAATTTTATGCTTGGATGCCCATACTACCTTGGTTAGTTTTATTAACATTACCACGATATCATTCTAAAATCAGATCCGGCCATATTGCACACTCACATTAATTTGCATAGTGCCAATAAAACCGATGCCCCCAACCTTTGAATGAAACAACATCAGCGACAACTTCTAAGGGATAAACTAAATGTGCTTGGATCGTTCTAACACGAAGGGCACATCACAAGGAAGGGATTAAATACACTAATATATTGCGGGAAAGAAAACTTATGTTGAGGTGAAATGCGTGTTCACGTTCCATTGCCAAGTTCGAGAATCTCGGTTGACACAACGCAGTCTGTTGCGCCACAACTGAGCGATAGCTTCAGTGTTACAGCCTGGGAGGCACGCAACACACACGGCTCCCGTGTCAGGCCATCTAGCACGCAAGGCGCGATGCTTCCTACCGATAGCAGTAATGTACCTAAATATCTTCAGGTTAAAGAAATCTCGGTCTGCTACGCTACAGTTAGACCAATTCATAGCCAGTAAAACATGAATAACCTTACCTGTGGAGTTTTGTAGAATGTTATTATGCATGTACTATTTTCCTTGATACAGAAATCGTTTTGCGCGAATTTCAGTTGCATAAACTAGTGGGTCTGTGCGGAACATTCGTACCTAACAGTAAGGACAATAAAAGGTGAGCCTAAATCTCATTAAAAAGAGCAAGTAGTTTCTAGAAACGTATCATTGTGATTATTTGAGGACAAATTAACCAAAAACGATATATTTCTCTGTGTGCAAATAACATTATTAACTGAACCCCTGGCACTAGAGACCACGGCCTAGGCCTACCAAGCGACCGCTGCCCAGCCATTTGGCCTGCAGATATTGGGGTGACACGTGGTCAGCACATCAAGTCCTCTCGGCTGTTAATCTTGGTTTTCGTGACTGGGGCGCTGCCAAACGCAGACAGCTACTCAATTGTCCTCAGGAGACTGAGTAAACCCCGTTCCATCCCTCAAGTCAGTTTCTAAAATCCCTGAAGAAGCCGGAAATCGAACCTGAGTCCATGGTTCAAATCCCGGTCACTCCATGTGAGATTTGTGCTGGACAATGTGGAGGCAGGCAGGTATCTCTCCGGGTAATCCGGTATTCCCTGTCACAAATTTCATTCCAGCAGCACTCTCCACTGTCACTTCATTTCATCTGTCATTCATTTAATCATTGCCCCAGGGGAGTGCGACAGGCTTCGGCAGTCGCCACAGTTCATATCCTCGCCGCTAGATGGGGGCCTCATTCATTCCATTCCCTGATCCGGTTGGTCGACTGGAAGCAGGCTGTGGATTTTCATTTTTTCACACTTCTTAAAAACATTCAACTGGGTGCCTGATAATTTTCAAGTTTTATATCTATAGACTTTTTGTAGAGGTTGCACAAAATGTTCCAGCGGTCCCAAGTACGCTCTGTTACAACACTCGGCAGCTCTATGACGGCTGATCCGTCTCGGCGCACCACAGTCACGGTTGGGTGATGTTTCCACTCATACAACGACGAGTCACACCGCCCACCGTTGGTTCGTACCCCGTTAAGGGCAAACCACGTTATACGTGGCAGATCAAAACCTGCTGGAGGGTGTACTTTTATGAGAGCAGTTATAAACGAATACAACATGGTAAACAAACTAGACAGGTAGAAGGGGTGATGCATAATGTTACCGCATTAGGAATTAAGGGTAGCAATACCCAAACTTTTTAATGCGTTAAATTTGTCTTAGTAATACACCACAACAATAAATAAAACTTAAGAACAACAAGTAGTTCCGTGAAGAACTATACAGCCTATTTTCATATATCCTACTTATGTTAATTGCCTCTATCAACATACAAAATTTCAGTTTGATTGCTGTAATAGATTCGTAGATATTGAGTACCGACTAAATATTTCGGATGGTCGCCATGTTGGATTTTATATATGTAGGTCCTAGAGTTATGTAATGTTACATGAAGATTATTGTGTACGTGAAGCATTCAAATTTCAATCGCATGATTAGGAAACAAGAAGTAACAAGGAGATTTTAAAATTTCGCACAAATACCATCTTGTGGTTATGGAAACAATTGAAATAAATTAGATGCCAGAGGATTAACATTCGTAAAAGGATTTACTGTGCCAAGTTTCACTGCACTCGGATGGTTAAATTGCGAGAAACGTCCATGTGAATATTTATACTTCCGCCATGTTGGATTTGTGATCACCAGGTTATTTAAAGTCCTATAGGTGAACTTAAGTTCATAGCCCCTATGAACATAAAAAAATCAGTTTGATTGCTATAATAGATTCGTAGATATGCAGAGCCGTCTGAATATTTCAGATGGTCGCCATGTTGGATTGTTAAATGTATAGGCCATAGAATCATGTACCATTGAAGGAAAATTATTGCGTAGGTTCATTAATAAAACTTTCACTTCGATCACTTGATTACGACACTAAAAATATAAACTTAATTTTAAAATTCGCACAGCCGCCATCTTGAGGTTATGTAAACAATTGAACTAAATTAGATACCAGTGCATTACAATGTGTATAAATATTTCCCGTGCCAGATTTCATTGCGTTTGGAACATTAAATCGCGAGAAAGGTCTATTTAAAATTTTCAAATTCGCTTGGCCGCCATGTTCGTTTTGTAGTTAACCGCTTTTTGAAAGTCTTGTAGGTGAAATTCCAGTAGTGCCCTTTATCTCTGTATAAAATGTCAGGGTGATACAGCTAATAGTTTCAGAGATATATAATGCCGGTGAAATATTTCGCCTATCCGCCATCTTGTGGTTATATAAACAATTGAACCAAGTTAGATGTCGTTGCATTACAGTGTATAAACATATACTGTACCAAGTTTTATTGCGTTTGGTTGGTTAAATCGCGAGAATCGTCTATTTAAAAGTCGCAAATTCGCGTGGACGCCATGTTGGATTTGTAGTTACCAGTTTTTCAAAAGTCACATAGGTGAACTTCTAGTAGTTTCCTTTATCACTGTAATAAATTCCAGGGTGATATCGGTAATAGTTTCGGAGATATTGAATTCTGGTGAAATATTTCGCACAGCCGCCATGTTGGATTGGTGAGACGTAACAAAATTTGAAGGGCACGGTCGAGGTCGCTCAGAATAGTACTATGAACTTACAGAGTTTCATTTAAATCGCTTCAGCCGTTTAAATGTTATTAGGGACACACACACACACCTCACACATACACACACGCACACACACACGCGCGGACAAAAGGTGATCTCATAAGCCTATTTTTAGCCTACTTTCGATTTTTGCAAAAAATGAAAGTAGACTTATGAGATCAACACAGGGCGAAAAAAGTGTGTCTGTCTGTGTGTGTGTATGTGTGTGTGTGAGTCTGTGTGTGTGTGTGTATGTATGTGTGTGAGTCTGTGTGTGTGTGTCTGTGTCAGTGTGTGTGTGAGTGTGTGTACTCTGAATGTCTGTGTCCCCCCCCCCCCTATCAATTCGAACACGGTGAATGCGAATTGAACGAAATTTGGTACAAAGGTAGCACTAGCAAAGGACACCTCAGTGTCATGTTTTATATCGCCGCCATCTTAACGGAAACGTAATGGCGGCCACACAAATGTTCAAAGCTTAAATCAAATTACGACTAACCTAATCATCCGATCTCTACTAAATTTTGCAACAACATACCTTTATGGGGGGAGCATCTTTTGACCAAACCAATAGGTCATCAGCGTAATAGTTTGCGGATAGCAGCCATCTTTGTGTGAAAATCGATTCCCCCTATTAATTCGAACACGGTGCAACCGAATGGAATAAAATTTGGTACAGAGGTAGTACTAACAAAAGGCACCTCAGTGTCATGTTTTATATCGCCGCCATCTTGACGGAAACGTAATGGCGGCCACACAAATGTTCAAAGCTTAAATCAAATTACGACTAACCTAATCATCCGATCTCTGCCAAATTTTGCAACAACATACCTTTATAGAGGGAGCATCCTGTGACCAAACCAATAGGTCATCAGCGTAATAGTTTGCGGATAGCGGCCATCTTTGTGTGAAAATCGATTCCCCCTATTAATTCGAACACGGTGCAACCGAATGGAATAAAATTTGGTACAGAGGTAGTACTAACAAAAGACACCTCAGTGTCATGTTCTACATCGCCGCCATCTTGACGGAAACGTAATGGCGGCCACACAAATGTTCAAAGCTTAAATCAAATTACGATTAACCTAATCATCCGATCTCTACCAAATTTTGCAGAAACATACCCTTATAGATGAAGCATATTTTGACCAAATGAATAGGTCATTAGCCTAATAGTTTGCGGATGGCGGCCATCTTTATGTCAAAATTGATTCCCCCTATTAATTCGAACACGGTGGAACCGAATGAACAAAATTTGGTACAGAGGTAGCACTAGCATAGGGCACCTCAGTGCCATGTTTTATATCGCCACCATCTTGGCAGAAACGTAATGGCGGCCACACAAATGTTCAAAGCTTAAGTTAAATTACGACTAACATAACCATCCGATCTCTACCAAACTTTGCAACAACATTCCTTTATGGAGGGAGCATCCTTTGACCAATCTAATAGGTTATTAGCCTAATAGTTTGCGGGTGGCGGCCATCTTTATGTCAAAATTGATTCCCCCTATTAATTCGAACACGGTGGAACCGAATGGAACGAAATTTGGTACAGAGGTAGCACTAGCAAAGGGCACCTCAGTGTCATGTTTTATATCGCCGCCATCTTGACTGAAACGTAATGGCGGCCACACGAATGTTCAAAGCTTAAATCAAATTACGATTAACCTAATCATCCGATCCCTACCAAATTTTGCAACTACATACCTTTATGGAGGGAGCATCCTTTGACCAATCTAATAGGTCATTCGCCTAATAGTTTGTGGATGGCGGCCATCTTTGTGTCAAAATCGATTCCCCCTATTAATTCAAACACGGTGAAACCGAATGGAACGAAATTTGGTACAGAGATAGCACTAGCAAAGGGCATCTCAGTGTCATGATTTATATCGCCGCCATCTTGACGGAAACGTAATGGCGGCCACACAAATGTTCAAAGCATAAATCAAATTACGATTAGCCTAATCATCCGGTCTCTAGCAAATTTAGCAACAACATACCTTTATGGAGGGAGCATCCTTTGACCAAACTAATAGGTCATCAGCCTAATATTTTGCGGATGGCGGCCATCTTTGTGTGAAAATCGATTCCCCTTATCAATTCGAACACGGTGAAACCGAATGGAACGAAATTTGGTACAGAGGTAGCACTAGCAAAGGGCACCTCAGTGTCATGTTTTATATCACCGCTATCTTGACGGAAACGTAATCGCGGTCACCCAAATGTTAAAAGCTAAAATGTAATTACGACCAACCTAATAATCTAGTCTCTACCAAATTTTGCAACACCATATCTTTATGTGGGAAACATATTCAGACCAAACTGCAAGAACATCAGCCCAATAGTTTGCAGATGGTGGCCAAGTATGTGTGCAAATCGATTCCCCCTATCAATTCAAACACGGTGAAACCGAATTGAACGAAATTTGGTACAGAGGTAGCACTAGCAAAGGGCATCTCATATTCATGTTTAATATCCCTATAGCACGTTGTATTTCAACAAGCTACTAAAACCAACATTCAATCATACTCCTTGAAAAGGACAAAGATTTATAACAATACCCATGCATTTAGGAGAAAGTAGGCTATATGTTCTTTACTGAACATCTTGTTTCAAAATTGAAAATAGGCTAAGTGCGGAAATGTGAGGAAGCCGTGTCAGTAGATTTACATTTAAAGATACCCTTCGCGTTAAATTTGGCACCCTGGGTCTCTAAAAGGGACGTAAAACCAATTATATTATTAAATTATGTTACCTGGGGGTGTTTTATTTTATTTTCATAGCTAAATTATAGGGTTGACTTTGTGGGAAGCAAGTACCGGTAGTTGAATGTTTTGATTTCATCGTTTAAATATGTAAAAATTGATTAAATAATAAATGAATATCCCTCCCTCCAGTTTGAGTACTATTCATTGGTTAGTTTATTCATTATTATTATTACTATGCTTGCCACGATGGGTGAATGGTTATCTTGTCAGACTACCAATCCCAAGTTTGCAGGTTTGCTCCTGGCCGTGGTAATTTTTTTGAAAGGCGACAAAAATCACGACACGCATGTCATGCGTTGTTGGCATGTTAAAGAACCCATTTGAATTCAGTAGGCCGTGTTCATAATGGCAAAATTAATCTCAGGATTTTACGCCAACACAAAATTCCTCCAATCTCTACTAGAAAGCACTATGTGTCGATGAGCTTTGATATCTCAATTCCTTGATTTTCATAGCATTCCAAGGAACGACATGCAAGCTGCCCTCTGAGCGGCAAATAACAAAGCTTGCACCTGGCACCCGAGGCCATACGATATTATTATAAATATTTACTTCGTTATGCCAATCTGTGGAGAGCGATAAAACTTATTTCGTTTTCTTTCATTTCCCAAAATTTCTGAAAATCTTTCTGCGTTCTTCCGTCCATAATTTCTTGGTCCTCGTTGTGATTTATTTTTTATTTTTTCAGAGAAATGATGGTTGATGATTAATGTTCTGAACTGGTGTCGATGTTGTATAATTTCCTCTGTAATGCCAATTTCATGAAGGTCTTTTTTATTTCAGTAAGCCAGTAGTTCTTGAATTTCATTGACAGAGCAAAGTTGCGAGTTCTTTTGGCGAGCCTGTCATTGTTCATTCTCAGAATGTGGCCGTAGAATTTTAATCGCCTTTTCCTGACGGTGTCAGTGATCTTCAGCATGCTGATAAAGATTCTGAGGCTTCCGTTTCATCCAGATTGGTAGGTTCCTTTGTTTAGAGGCTGCGACAACGTGGTCATGTTGCCCCGTGTACTTTGGGTGTGTGTAGAATCTGTCTGATAACCGGTGTTAATTGTGATGACTGTGTTAGTGTGTGTTTCTGTTTCAATTCAAGTGAGGACTGCAGATATTGAATTTTAGCAAGTAGCTCCTACTTTTGCCGCCAAACGCCACCGTCAACGACTACCGGTTCAGAACCTTGTTACCAGATGCCACCGCAGTCGGCTCCTGACAACGAGCGTCGGAACCTAAGAGCGTTTGTCATATGTTTAACCTAATTTAGCTTCACACAGGTGTAATTAGTGGAAGGTTTTTTAACAAGCCATAAATCTATGACATGGGACCGCCAGCTTTACTTCCCCTCTGAAGTAAGGCATACTGAGGGATTTTTAACGCTCTTAAAGAATCCAGCGACTTCGGCTGGGTTTGAACCCGCGATCTTGGGCGTAGAAGCTCAGCATGCTACCCACTACGTCACCGAAACCGCTTCATCCAGATTCTGAGGAGAATATTTTCTTTTCTTAAAAAGATGGTAGGCTATATTGCCTTCCACGGACATTGATTTAAAACTCAGCAATTTTTCTAGGTGTGTCTTGAGTGAGGTTTCGCTTAGGACAAAAACTGGCTCATCAGCGAGCTCTTGATGTCCCCACCCGGATCCCCACAGGAGTAGCGAACTGCGCGCTATCTCCCTTTTATGAAGCGCACCTGCGCCTCTTCACAGCGAGAACTATAGGCTCCAGCTGCCGGCGGGGACACCGCTGATGAGCCAGCTTGGTGTCCTAGGCGAAACTCCACACAAGACACGGCACAAACCTAGAAAAAATGCTGAGATTTCCTTTCTTGTTTCTGTAGGCTACGTCTTTAATAAGAGATCTGCCTCCTATGATCACGGTTTATCGTGACTATTATTATTTTATTACAGTGTTGTCTGGTCCGACAGTGACAAACTACTTAGTCTTACGAGCTACGGACACTACGTCATCAATCTCGGCTATCTCCATGCTCCATTGCACAGCCTTGCCCCTGTGATCAGTCTTCCCCACACGTGGAGGCACGTGGGGTCTCTTCTGACCTCATACATTTTACGGCCAGACCCCTATTTGTCTGGCATCACTCACGGCCAGTAAAAGCGGTTCACATAAGTTCTCTTCTCTTAGCATTCAGGCTATACAAGCTTTCAACAGCATGCTTCTGCTGCGTCTTCTTTTCTTTCTTCTGCTGTTGCTGTTGATTTTGTTGTGGTTGTTGTTGGTGTTGATTAATTTTTGAGATTTGTTACATCGTGCTCATAAAGCCACGTGGGCTAATTTATTCATTCATTGATTCATCCATTCATTTGTTAGCTTGCCACGGTGGGTGAGTGGTCATCGTGTCAGTCTACTAACCCCAAGCTTGCAGGTTCGCTCCTGACCGTGGTAAGTGATTTTTCGAACGGCGGCAAAATTACGACACCTTGTCATACGATGTTGGCATGTCAAAGAACCCATTTGAATTCAGTAGGCCGTGTTCATAATGGCAAAATCAATCTCGGGAGTTTCCGCCAACACAAAGTTCCTCATTTCTCTACTAAAAAGCGCTATATTGTTCAAGGAGCTTAGATATCTAACCTCCTTGACTTTCATAGTGCTTCAAGGAACAACGAAATTCGAAATGCAACTTACCCTTTGGGTGTCAAAACGAAGCTTGCTCCCGGCAGGCCATACGATATTATTATTATTATTCATTTGTTCATTCATTTATTTACAATGGGGGTGTGTCCCTGGTGGCAAATTGGATATTCCTAACAAATAAGCAATTACACATAACAATTCTTCTTATTATTAATATTATTATTATTATTATTATTCTCCTTCTTCATTTCCCTTATGCCTTCAAGCGTCGGGGTAGCCTTGTTTGAGCCATTTATGCCATTCCACTCTATTTCTGCACATTCTCTTCATTTCCACAACATATGTGCCCCGTTTTTGGCCCAACCTCTCAGTCCTATTATCCCATGTAATGAGAGGTACCTCGTCCATCTCCTCCTTCAACTCGCATTCCATGTATTTGTTCTACTTTT
Source organism: Meconema thalassinum (assembly GCA_946902985.2). Classification (NCBI taxonomy): domain Eukaryota; kingdom Metazoa; phylum Arthropoda; class Insecta; order Orthoptera; family Tettigoniidae; genus Meconema; species Meconema thalassinum. The sequence continues at coordinate 909,042,220 of OX336388.2, read as the reverse complement.
CTTTCTTCTTCCATTCTCGTAAAATGTCCGTACCATATCAACTGACGTTCCTCAACAACTTTACCCATTGCTATTTGTCCTAACTCCTCTCTAATTCTCTCAGTTCGAACTCGATCTCTTCTTGTATTTCCTATTGCTCTCCTCAGAAACTTCATTTCTGTGGCAGTAATCCTACTTAGATGTTTATCTTGTAATGCCAAACTATCCACACCACACAGCATAACCGGTGCTATGATTGCATTATAGACCTGCGTTTTGGTTTCAAGACTTATCTCCTTTTCCCCTACTATTGTGGTATTCATCTCACATAACAATTCAATAACGATTAAACTTGAGTATTTACATAAATCGTCAGTCTTTTTTCAAACGCGTCTATATGCATGGGGAAAGGCTCTAAGACTGAGGCAGGTAGTTCCAGTTATCAATGGCACGATTTACGAAAGAAAATTTACTGTGATTTTTACACAGCGGTAGATCCTTAACTTTGAATGAATGATCACTCTACTCACATAAGTGGGCTTTTCGATACGTTTGCTAAGCGTGAGTGTGAGTGGAATCTGTCTGATAGCCTGTATCATCGCCATTGCTGTACTACGGTGTGTATTTGTAATTAGCATTAATAATTGGGTAGGAGGTGGCCGTGGCCTTAATTTAGGTATCATCCCGGCATTCACCTGTAGAGGAAGTGAGAAACTGTGGTTAACAACTATTCAGTTCTGCCTGACGAGGCTTTGTGAATCCCACTCCAGCCCTTAACCTCAGATCTTATCATTTCTGCCGGAGTCAACAATTGCACCTGAGGCATCTTAGGTATTACACGTCTGACGAGTGTTAGTCGTTTTGAAGTGAGTGCGCTGTAAACTGTTTACAACTGTCAGGGCGAGTGTGAGACAAGAGGGAAGGCAAGGGAACGGATTGCGGTGTGATATTTCAATCTGGTTGACATTTAGTACACAATATTCCTAAATAGTTGTGCAATGACGTTGTGAAAACCGCACGGACAACTTTCAATTTTGAACGTCAATATACAGGGTGTCTCAAAAAGATGTACTAATACTTTGAATGATTATAAAATGATTATTTACGAACATAGAGACAAGTTTAAGGGCTTCAATTATAGGGGAGATATGTAATTAAAGACTCATGTTCGCAAATGTTCAAATTGATGACCGTCAGTGTCCAGACAAGGCTGAAAACGCCAAGCTATGGATTCACAAACGTTACGACAAAGTTCATTTGGAATTTCGTGACATTGTCTGTCAATTTCCAATTTTGTGTTGGAATGTAGGATTTCCAGCGCACACGCTTCATGATGCGATGGACGCTATCTTTTGAGATGTGTGTCTCTCGAGACGTTTGTCGTAGTGATTTCGGTGGGGATCGAGTGAGGGCTTTCTGCACCTGTTCTTCTGGTGGTCGTCCAGAACGTTCCTTGGTGACGTTGTGAACGGTTCCATCTGCTTCAAATTTTTCTCTGATGCGAGCAATGGTCCGGTGCGTTGGTGGCGGTTTGTCGAACTCCTGGACACTGACGGTGATCAATTTGAACATTTGCGAACATGAGTCTTTAATTACATGCCTCTTCTATAATTGAAGCCCTTAAACTTGTCTCTATGTTCATAAATAATCATTTTATAGTCATTCAAAGTGTTAGTACATATTTTTAGACACCCTGTAGAATGCAGAAAACTTGCCGGGCGACAGAATGAATGAGGAGGTGGGAAGAGGTAAAGCTGACCTTGAATCCTAGCAGCACTCGATGGCTCACGGCCACCAGGCAGCGACCTGCCTTGCTGCATTGCATTCCCCTCCTTACACGTTCCCCTCACTCTTCTATCCCCCGCAGGGGCTCACATCTAGTCGGTCAAGGGATGGCGACCACGGGGCCCCAGCTGAGTCCGGCATTGCTTCCATTTACTTGTGTCGGGCTCCTCTCTGTCTTCTTTCCTCTCGACCTCACTTGGTCAACTCTTGTTCTCTTTCGACCCAGACGGTATAAGGGCATCCGAGGCCTAGGGAGTCTCTTCCTTTCCCGCCTTAATTGGCCCTTGTCTAATCTTTTCTGATACCCTCCTTCTGCGAGGGGTCAGCCTTCTTTTTCTTTTCATGTTATCTCCTGCCTTCTGCTCAAGGCCCTCAAGGAGGCAGGGTGTATGTAGCCCCACCACTTCTGGTGCACCCTGGAAATTGCTACACCCTCAAGGGCTCACGGCTGGTGAGTTCGGAAGTTGGCGACCCCGAGGGATTCCTGAGCTGGGTCCGGTTTTCCCCCTTTTATCCGTTACCTCTGGGGCGGAACCTCTCCTCTTCCACTTTCCTATCTGCCTTTCAAGGCTCTCCTTCCTTCCAAGTCTCTCAATCCGCCTTCTTCGAGGGTTGAGGGCATTTCTTTTCCTCCTGTCTTTTATTTGCCTTATTTTCCTTTTATTTTCCATTTCCTCTTTTGATATATAAGTTAGTAGTTAGTTTTAGTCATAGTTTGCATTTCATCTTCATCTTCTCGATCACCCAACCCATGAGGGGCCGATAACCTAGATGTTAGGCCCCTTAAAACAACAATTATCATCATCATCATCATCATCATCACTCTTCTATCCTCTCGATTAGAGTATACAATGCAACATAATGTGATGTTTTGCGCTTGGCCATACTGTGAATAAATAAAACGACCTTTCATTATTTCCCTCTTTTACTCTTTGTAATCCTTGCAATAGTGGATGCGAACTGATAATGGAGTGACAGGATGAGGGGAAGGTGGAAGGAGGGGAATGTAACGCTGCACGGCGCGGCAGGTCGCTGCCTGGTGGCCGCGAGCCATCGCGTGCTGCTACGATTCAATGTCAGCTGTACCTCTTCCTACCTTCTCGTTCATGATGTCGCCCGGCAGATTTTTGGCGTTGAATATTGACATTCAAAATTGAAAGTGGCCCATGTGGTTTTCACTACGTCATTGTACACCTTTTAGGAATATTGTATACTAAATTTCAACCAGATTAGAATATTACACCGCAATCCGTTCCCTTCTCAGCATCAAGCGTTATTGGCACTAGGAGATTGTGTGTTGTTCTGCTCCAGTACTAATAATACCAATTCTAGCCACTATTCTTCCGTTAAGGGTATTAGTCCCTTAAAACTATCGACATAATGCTAGGGAGACTGGCATCTATGGTTGAACGGTTACCACTGGATGAATAGTATCAATTTAGGTAAAGTTGATAAGGTTCAGTCGGAAGGCAAACCTGAGCATGAAATGGACCTTGTTTCAAGATGCCGTAAGACATAGTAGGAAGGCAACCCTGAACATCAAACGGGTCTTGTGCCAAGATGCCGTAAGTCTCTTCAACTACAGGAGATGTTTGCCTTCCTACTGAACCTTTACTTTACTTTACTTAAATTGATACTGTTCATCCACTGGTAACCGTTCAGCCATAGGTGCAATCACCTGCATGAACGTACGTCATTTTATACAATATCTCAAACATTACCTTCAAAACAAGGCCCATTCAAGTAACATGAATACAATGGAAGTTATTGCGTGTAATTTGTTGCAAGGTAAAATTCCAGATTAGGTCTTGGCGGTATAGGGTATTTGTGTAGCGAATGACACTGGCGATCGAAGGGTTTAATCATATACTGGGTGTTTCTAAATTCCCATTACAAACTGTGGGGACCAAGACGGTTAAGTTCAGCATAGAAATTGTGTCCGGAAACGTACCGTCGCCAAACACCATTATCCAAAAAGATCACAGTCAAGATCTTCAGGCAGGGAACTTAATGGTCAAAACATAAATTAGGAATTACAATTTTAGGATAACATAAACTTTACATCAACTTAGTGAACTAAATACGACAAAGGATGTGGTCTAAGGCTTGGTCTCCATGCATTGTTTGAAATCATATTTTGTTGGCGAGGCTTGCGTTTCAGAGTGTCATTTAGAAAGATAGAAATAGAATTGAAGTTGTAAGTCACGGGTATGAAACCAGAAGTATTACAGAGGATTTTATATGAACCTAAGTTAAGTGTAGCTAAATGTAACTTTCTGCATTTCTCACCAAAATTATATAACATTCTCCCAATTAAATTAAAAGACTTTAAATGAAATCATGCAAACCTGAAGATGCATATGACACATTTTCTCCGAGAAAACAAAATTAAAATTGAATATATAATTAGTAGGACCTACAATTTTACACAAACGTAAATTCAATTTTCCTTCTTATTCATTATTTTTAGTACATAAAGCATTTACATAGAACGTGTTATTCGACTAAGCCATTATTCAATAGTAATCAATGATATGCAAGGCACACACAAGGTTGCATCTTTTAGTGAATTTGATATCCTATTTCGACCTATCTTTATCATAATGTAACAATATAATTTAGTGAACTAAAGCGCTGCATAAAGTCATGGGGCCAAGCTCTCTGCTGACTCGGTAGCCGCGTGGGTTCGAGCTCCACCGTCGGCTGTCCTTGAAATGGTTTTCCGTGGTTTCCCATTTTCAACTCCAGGCAAATGCTGGACGGTACATTCTGACAGGCCACGATCACTTCCTTCCACATCCTTTCCCAGTTTAATTCACCATCATTCGTTTCATCTCTCACTAACTGCTCTCGTGAGGTTTGCGTCAGGAAGAGCATCCGGCCGTTACACCATCCGCCACAAAGACTTCCATCGCATTTCATCCCCGACCCCGTTGGAAAACGGGGATACAACGGGGTAGACTTACAACTGTAAATTTACAGGTTAATCAATGAGTAGAAAGTGTAAGGTAAAATGTGTAGAGTTTTTCTGAATTTTGTAAAATGTGTATATGTGTAATGATTTAATCAATAATAATAATTTAAAAGAAGTTTTCAACATTAAAACAATAGAATGGCACTTCGGCTATGAGGCCACGCTACGCCTCACGTTTGTATTTATACTTGTGTAGTTCTACCCCATCTAGGGATGCATTTTGTTTCACGTCTCTCCTTATCTAGAAATCCACAACCTTCTATATAGACGCACACAAATAACACCTTGTAAGTACTCTTTGTGTTTATGTGTTACAGGTAAGCAGGACGGGATGGAATACTCCAATAGTTTCCTTATCTGCACGACTTTCAGCTGTTAATAACTCAATCAAGTACTTCCTGGCGAGCATTTAGGTGAGTTGTGATGCATTGCACTTCTTGTATTGTGAGTATCAGGAGGTGATCGATCCAAAAGTAATACTCAAATGTCGCTGGCGATTCCCATTGGAATTTATTATGATCTTATTTAAAAGTAGACAAAATTAGAGTCTTACGTTTATTTTGTTAGGGGAGGTGGCAATACTCTTATATGCGTGATGCCGAAAGGGGTACTAAAATGATACTGCATTTTGGTGTGGTACACATTAAATAATTAAAAAGAACCTTCAGAATAAATCTCTTGATTCTAAAATATATATGCGCAATAATAACAAGTAGTTCCGTGAAGAACTATTCAGCCTATTTTCATATAGCCCACTTATTGCAACTATCAACATACACAATTTCAGTTTGATTGCTGTAATAGATTCGTAAATATTGAGAACCGACTAAATAATTCGGATGGTCGCCATGTTGGATTTTATATATGTAGGTCCTAGAGTTATGTACTGTTACATGCAGATTATTGTGTACGTGTAGTATTCAAACTTCAATCGCATAATTAGGACACTAGAAGTTACAAGCAGATTTTAAAATTTCGCACAGCTGCCATCTTTAGGTTATGGAAACAATTGAAATAAATTAGATGCTAGTGGATTGCCATTCGTATAAGGATTTACTGTACCAAGTTTCACTGCTCTCGGATGGTTAAATTGCGATAAACGTCCATGTGATTATTTATACTTCGCGTCGCCGCCATGTTGGATTTGTGATCACCAGGTTATTTAAAGTCCTATAAGTGAACTTGAGTTCATAGCCCCTATGAACAATAACAAATTCAGTTTGATTGCTACAATAGATTCGTAGATATTGAGAGCCGTCTAAATATTTTGGATGGTCGCCATGTTGGATTGTTAAATGTATAGGCCATAGAGTCATGTACCATTATAGGAAAATTATTGGGTAGGTTCATTATTCAAACTTTCACTTCGATCGCATGACTACATCGCAAGAATTAAAAATTTAATTTTAAAATTCGCACAGCCGCCATCTTGAGGTTATGTAAACAATTGAACTAAATTAGATGCCAGTGCATTACAATGTGTATAGATATTTCCTGTACCATATTTCAGTGCGTTTGGAGCATTAAATCGCGAGAAAGGTCTATTTCAAATTTTCTAATTCGCTTGGCCGCCATGTTTGTTTTGTATATAACCGATTTTTTAAAGTCGTATAAATGGACTTCCAGTAGTGCCCTTTATCTCCGTACAAAACTTCAGGGAGATACCGCTAATAGTTTCAGAGATACAGAATGCCGGTGAAATATTTCGTACATCTGCCATCTTGTGGTTATGTAAACAAATGAACGAAGTTATGTGTCGGTGCATTACAATGTATATAAACATATACTGTACCAAGTTTCATTGCGTTTGGTTGGATAAATCGCGAGAAACGTCTATTTAAAAGTCGCAACTTCGCTTGGCCGCCATGTTGGTTTTGTAGTTACCAGGTTTTCGAAGATCACATAAGTGAACTTATAGTAGTTTCCTTTATCACCATACATGAGGTCAGGGTAATATCGGTAATCGTTTCGGAGATATTGAATGCTGGTGAAATATTTCGCACTGCCGCCATGTTGGATTGGTGAGTCGTAACAAAATTTGAAGGGCACGGTCGAGGTCGCCCGGAATAGTGCTATGAACTTACCGAGTTTCATTGAAATCGCTCCAGCCGTTTAGATTTTATTAGGGGGGGACACACACACGAATCACACACACACACACGCACACACACACGGACAAAAGGTGATCTCATAAGCCTATTTTTTCAAAATTGAAAATAGGCTAAAAATATAATTATATCATTTAAGCTACCAGGTATAGATCATCTAAGATGGATCTATTTAGGCAATCTACCTTTAATGATTAATAGACAAAATGAAATAAATTTTAACCACAGATCAGGCGATGAAGATTTTTCTTCGCTTTTACGTAGGAAAGTAAACAGAACACTGCGACGAACTTCGCAATTTCAGATTTGGACAGACTTGACCATACACACTGTATAATCCATTATTCCTGGGAATAACCAAGCAATACTAATAAAGTTCATGTAATGACGTAGGCTGCGCTCAGCTATCACGCCATCAAGTACATATAACGAAGTGCTAAAAAATAAAAGGAAGGAAGGAAGCTTGTAGTTTAACGTGACCGTTAATCTCGCGATCATAAGCCACGGGACCTCCGTTTTACGTGGAATCCGAACCACAGGACATGGCATTTCACATCGAAAATCTCACATGCGCTAAAAATACTTTACTCTCGTAGCACGCTAGTGACTCATGTAGTTCCCACTTACATTCGTTTTAAAAGGGTTTCTTTCAGCGCTGTCACGATACTTGTCATGATTATCAGAGTCATACATTAGATTCTAGTAAAATAGGCGGTTCTCATCGCCCCTATTATAAGGGAACATCGCCATCTTAAATAACTGTAAATTAACTTATAGGAAATACGTCTGTAAAGGTATCCGTCTCCAAATTGTTGAGTCACCCCTGAGAGGTGAATTCATACGTTCCTGAATATAGATTCAAAATTTGGAGCCGCTCAGGTAGGTGTTCGTGTCGAGTTATCCTGTCCTCGCCAAGTTCTCATCTCCTACCCCAAGTTCTCATATTATCTCAGAGTTCTCATGTCCTAGCAAAGTTCTCATCTCCTACCCCAAGTTTTCATGTCCTCGCCAAATTCTCATGTCCCCACCGAGTTTTCATGTCCTCGCCGAGTTCTCATGTTCTCCCCAAGTTCCCATGTTCTCGTCGAGTCTCATATCCTTTCCAACCAGTAACAAGCTGTCTAGGATGGCAAGGCTTATAGGATATCCCAGGGGAGTAGTTACAGTGGCGCGATAGGTCAGACAGGGTACTCACCCAACTGAGCCCGTCCATATTCATTCAGACACGTACAAATTTGCCCTCTCAAGCTATAGCTCAAATAAATATGCGGTTGAAATACTGCCATGGATGTTTTCCTTAAAGCCAACGTATTTAGGCGTGGATCGAGAGTTTGGCTTTTGGGGGAGGGGGGGTCATAAAATCGAAATGGTTAAGAAAAATGGTACCACTAACAACGCAATCACAAAATAACCAAACGTACAAAACCAAACCAATTTTTTTTGCAAGCTACATGGATAAAAATTTGATGCGTTTATCGCACCAAAAATATTCCTACAAATTGCAACGGCGTGTTTTGCGACTTTTACATCGAGCTTCGAGAAAAGTATCAAAGTACGTTACAGTTTCGGCAAGTCGAGTTGATACCGACAAAGGGAGAAAGTCACAGATTAAATTGCCAACCAAGCTTGCAGTTTGGACGTCGGCAAATTTTTTTGGTGCGAAAAAAGCCCCAAATTCCTATCCGAGCATTGCTGCACATTCATCGTGGCATCACTATAAACATCGATTCGGTAATCACAAGGTTTGCTAAACAAAATAGACGAGTTGATTTTGTTATATAAATAATTGTTTTTATATAACAGGTATGAAGTTGTAAATATGTACAGTTGTAACAGAACATAATAATTGCAATAAAGATATTTTCAGTATTGAATAAAATGAAAAACTGTTTTTTATCTAAAATTCGTTAAGTTTTAATTGTCTGGTTATTGTGTTATCGTTTTTTGAGTTGTCAAAAAAATGTGGTCTCCGTTGGGGGGGCATGACCCGTGACCCCCCCCCCTCCTTGAATCCGCGCCTGAACGTATTTGTATATATATTGTATACAAGAGTATATAGTTTGTGGGAAACAGTGGGAGATTTATTAAAGAAGGAACGGTTGTGAAAGAAAGAATGAAAGGAAGGAAGAAATGAGTAAAGACAAAGAAAATCGTCGTTGTTGTTTTGAATTCGATCTTGGGGGTTGGGACATAGTGTGTGTGTTATTGTTTCTCATAACCTGTGTTATGTGTTTACTGTAATAATATATGTAACTGTAGGGTACCTATTAGGAAGCGAGAAAAGTTAATAAGCCAAATTTTTCTCGATGGAAACTTGAAACAAACTTGATAAAACACCCTGTATATCTTAATCATATGTAAATAATAATAATATCGTATGGCCTCGGGTGCCAGGCGCAAGCTTAGTTAATTGACACCCAGAGGGTAGCTTGCATGTCGAATTTCATCGTTCCTTTGAACGCTATGAAAGTCAAGGTGGTTAGATATCTAAACTCCTTGACACTACAGCGCTTTCAAGTAGAGAATGGAGGAACTTTGTGTTGGCGGAAACCCCGAGATTAATTTTGCCATTAAACACGGCCTACTGAATTCAAATGGGTTCTTTAACATGCCAACAACGTATGACATGAGTGTCGTGATTTTTGTCGCCTTCAAAAATCACTTACCATGGCCAGGACCGAACCTGCAATCTTGGGGTTGGTAGTCCGACACTATAACCACTCACCCACCGTGGCAAGCTATCATATGTAAATAATATGGCAACACTGAAAAACGGTTTTAAATCTATCTTTTAATACAGGTTATTAAACACATTCAAAACACACCCAATTTCACGGGGCAGATGGTGGCTAAATTTATCGTTCAGCCAAATGTGAAACAGTTTTGAGTTCCTCCGTCGTTAATTCAATAAAGTGGTTTTGAGACATCAGCCTTGTGTACATGGGTGAGTGTTAAAATTGTCTAATAACCTGTGTTATTAGGAGGTTGTAATAGTGTATATGTTACTGTGGTTATTAAGATATAGATTTAGGGTTGGTACCTCGAACTTCAAATAAGATTCCATTCCGGTATTATCCACTGATGAATACTGTCCACACTAGGATTCGAACCTTTGATCTCCGGACTTCCAGCCTGCGCATTCTTGCAATAATGGTACGAGATCTATCGTGCCCTTACCTACCACAATATAGGCAGACATTCAAACCTATTCACTACAGTCATGAATCAGAAGTCAGTAGCATGAGTATCCTAATTGCCAGGTAATTATAGGAACAGCTAGATAATGTAGTCTACATCAGCATGCAACATGCGTGGTAAATTGAGACATTTCAACCGCGGACTGGGCAAATCAGTGATGGCAGGTTTCACGTTTCGCTTGTTGATAACATCATTAGCGTGTATTTTGGTTGGCTGGCTTCATAGCATGAGTGGCAATATCTCCAGCAGCCGTCAATCTCTCCATATTACTACTGTGCTTTCATTTCTAAACACAACACTGGGTCTGTGGGGGTATTACTAGACAACATGATACATACAGTTTTCCAGGTTAGGAAGCACCAAGAGTTGTAAAAAAACGTAGGTAGTTAATGGTGCTTGGTGTAACGGTAAAGTTGGTTTCCTTACGATTTATAAAACTAGGGGACCGTGCGAGAAATCTCACATTTCAACATCATCAGCATTGTCCATTACCATAGCACAAGAGTAGGCTGAGGCTTGACGCGGCACAGGAAGATTTTCAGGGGCTATCGTATCGTTTATTTGTTAATATCAATAATAATAATACTGAGACGTAAAGAATTATCGTGGCATCTCCCTTCTCTTAATAACCAACAAGATCCTTTCGAAGGCACTTCATACAAGAGCAGAGGAACAATTGGACCCACAGCTGGGTGAATACCAAGGAGATTTTAGGGAAGGCCGTTCATGTGACGAACAAATCTTGAATCTTAGATTTGTCCTTTCCTACCTGAAGCTGAGAAATAAGAAATTTGCAGTCTCCTTCGTAGATTTCAGAAAGGCTTACGACTCGATTGACAGACCTACTCCTCTAGAAATCCTGAATGAATTTGGGCTAGAAAAAAAGACAAGAGCAATTATCCATCAGACTCTTACCAACACCACCTCCAAAGTGAAATTTATGGGAGAGATTTCGAATTCCTTTGAAATTAGGACGGGAGTTAAGCAAGGAGCCGGCCCCGTGGTGATGGGGTAGCGCGCCTGCCTCTCACCCGGAGGCCCCGGGTTCGATTCCCGGCTCCGTCAGGGATTTTAAAACTGACGTGAGGGTTGGAACGGGGTGCACTCAGCCTCGTGAGGACAATTGAGTAGCTGTCTGACAGTGAGACAGCGCCCCGATCACGAATACCAAGATTAACGGCCGAGGGGACCCGACGTGCTGATCACGCGTCACCCCGATATCTGCAGGCCAAATGGCTGGGCAGCGGTCGCTTGGTCGGCCTTAGCCCGTCATGGGCTGAATAGTGCCAGGGGTTGATTTGTTAAGCAAGGAGATGGACTCTAACCTTTACTTTTCAATTGCGCACTCGAGAAAGTCATCCGTGAGTGGCGGTAAGGAATGGGTGATAAAGGATTTGAAAATGGAGTAGACTTGGCTATAGAAGTTTGAATCTGATGTTTGATTGTCTGGCCTTCGCAGATGACCTTGCAATTTTTTCTGACTCGCTAGAAACTCTCGTAGAACAAATCAGTGAACTGGAGGCACAAGCAGCAAATGTCGGACTCCAGATATCCTTCGAGAAAACGCAATTTATAACAAACATTAAGTCAGCACCCAACGTGCTAAAGGTAGGAGAAAGGAAAATCAAACGATAAGGGAAATTTAAATATCTTGGAGAGTGGATAGATCCCAACATCTCGGAGAAAGAAGCCTTTACATCACGGATCAGAAAAATGGAAATGGCATATCAACTAACTAAAAATGTCTACAAGAAGAAATCAATATAATCAATATCAATATATAATCAATATCAATTAACGCCAAGATATGACATTACTACACAATAATACGACCGGGGGCTTTATATGGTAGAAAGGGTATGGTCTAGAAGCTAGAAATAAGAGAAAGGCAGATCTTGAGAAAAATCCTAGGTCCAATCAAAGGAAATTGTGAGTTCAGAAGACGACACAATCATGAACTCTACTCTCATGTAGAAAATTTCACGGACACCATTCGTAAGAGAAGGATAGTTTTCTATGGCCACATTGCTCGTATGAGTTCTACAAGGTTGAGCAATAGGATCTTCAGTTTTCTTCTTAACAAGAATACCAAGGCAGCGTGGTTCACTGAGGTATAAAAAGACCTGCGTGAAGTGGGAATAACCCAGGAGGTTATCCAGAAACATGTTCCACTAAAGTTGAAACTCCAAGAACATCATGGATTCCAAGAAAAGCCATAACTAAAAACTGGCAATACATGGACTGAAGCGAGGAAGGAACAACATAGGAAACGAATGCGGGAATTCTGGGCGAACGTTAAGGCCCCGGCGCAAAGACATGGAAATGGGCTGTTGAAATAGCGTGGTCCGTAGATGGTCGAAACGACAGCAATAATAATAATAATAATAATAATAATAATAATAATCATAGCCGAAACTAAAAAGCGGGAAGGCGCGGACGACAGAGAGAAAGGTGCAACATCGATTGCGAATGAATGAGTACTGGGCCACTATTAAAATGCAGAAGAAACAGTTGACATGACGTGGTCCTTACTTGGCCGTAACGAAGGAATAATAATAATAATAATAATAATAATAATAATAATAAACTAAGACACTATCGTACAGTTATCCGACCTGAGGCGCTGTACACAGCAGAATGCCTGGCAATGAATAGGAAGGGTCTGGTTGGGAAATTGGAAGCCAAGGAAAGGAAGATCCTCAGGAAGATCTTAGGGCCGTTGAAAGACGATGGTGAATACAAAAGACGGCATAACAATGAGCTGTATAGTTATGTAGAAAGGATGTCTCAAGTAATTCGGAAGAGAAGAATATCTTTCTATGGCCACTTAACCCGTATGAAACCCGAGAGAATCACCAATCGGATATTTACCTATTTTCTTAAAACAACAAAAACAAGATGTTCAGCAAAGAACATATAGCCTACTTTCTCCTAAATGTATGGGTATATTTATAACTCTTTGTCCTCATCCCTAAAACCACCTCTACCACCATGTAGTGTTTGTTTTCTTTTATATTGATAATTAGCCAGTAAGTGTCAAAATCAATATTATATACTTTATGATGATTGAATAACAAAACTACTAACTTATTGTAATGCATTCACGTCCGTTAATCTCTATATTAAGCCAGCCTGCAAACTTAAGGATCTATCGTTTTGGGTACCTTCCCCTTAAAAAATCCGCGCCAATCACAGTAGGTTGGTGCTGCGACCTAGCTGTGAATTCATATTTATCTAGTACGCCTCTGGGTGTTCAACGAGTAGGCAGTTTAAAGTAGCCAGGAGGGAGGCGATCCAACTGGCAGTGTTTAATGATAGAGCGTACAGTCACTCGTCCTGCTAGAAGGACCTTCCGGAAGTACTTTTGTACACAGCGGTGCGTCCTTCCAGCAGGACTTTGGACCCTTATGGCAAATGTTTGAACTGGCCTTCCAGCAGGACGCGTCCTTCCGGCAGTACTTTGGGTTATCAGAGCGTAATAATATTGCAGTTCTGGTACTGGGCAAACAATAAAAGTCTGTAAATATTCTAAAATATTCAATATGACTCATATTGACTAATACAATAACTGTCTCTTAACAACATATTGACTCTAAAATATATAAACGTATAAAGTATAAACGTGTTTTCTTATAGTACAGAGACTAAATAAATGTATGAGCGACGGCGCGTCCATCACTCGAGAATAAATAAATTAAAAAAAGCCTAGTTGTGTTTTTGTCAATATCCCACTGCACAGTTGCACAACTACACGTAATTTAAACTACAGTACCATGACATTTACTGATATCATAATTACTAGCAAATAACGAGCGACTCCATGCATCTCCGCTGTTTGGAGCATCGAAATAGGTAGCAAAAACATAAACACAGTCACCATTACGTATAATCGCCGCCATTACTGAACGGTCAGAGCTACCAACTTCAGACTTGCATGCGCTAATTCGTTACATTTCCCTCTATATAATGGAAAAAAGAACGGTCCTGCCAGCAGGACGCTTCGTCCTCATATAAGCAATTGAATTACGTACTCAAATGAGGACCTAACTTCCTGCCGGCAGTGCCTTGTACGATCTATCATTAAAGGTAATCGGAGCGCGATCGTGGCTAATAGTCGAACTACCAGTATTACAAAATTGCCATACTTTAGGAGGCCAGGTATTGACACAGCGGTATATTTGGAACAATACTACCCACATAACCCACAAGAGGACAGCACCGTACAGAGACATTAAGAAGGCTGTGGTTGATAACAACGTGTATCTAATTCTTCTATTCTCCTGTTCGTAATGTCTTCTGTTTATGTGCAATGCTGGGACTGTGATTTTATTAATAAACGAGTGTATACATTAGCCTCCCCTTTGAGCTAAATGACATTTTATTCAGTATCTGTGAAAAGAGCTTGTGCACATCATTTGTAAAAGAATTCAAGAAAAAAATAGTCAACTGTAGCAGTATTCGATCCCCAGTCAACTGCGTGACAGGCTAACACGCTAGCCCAGAGCTAAACATATCCGTAACATCATGGCGATCTTAACTGATATATTAGATTCAACCTGTTGGCAAATAATGACTTGAAATAAACTATTTCTTCACTGCAGTACATCTTCATTATAGATCATTTCATACAAAGTTTATATTATTGTATCAGTAGGGTATATCGCATACAACATACTAAAACTACTGAAATATAAGACAGGCTCATGAGGACAGCTGCCATCTTGTCGTGTGGCAGATACAGCTCAGCTCTTTTAAGCCAGTCATACAGAATAATATTATAATATTAAATTATAATAAATAACGGATCACGACCTTCAGGATAGCTTAAACCACCCTAGGCTTGATAATCTGAATTGCTGGGTCTTAAGCTATTGATTATAATGGTTGCATAATTCACACGACCACCATCCTGAAATGGCAAGGCCGATGACCTTGAAGTTTGGGTGAAAGACGCGTCCTATATAAAGGTATGTTGTCACCAAATTTGGTAGAGATCGGATGATTAGTTTAGCCGTAATTTGAGTTTACGTTTTCAATGTTTGAGTGGCCGCCATTCAGATTTGGTAAAGATGGCGGCGATATAAAGTATGGCACTGAGGTGCCCTATGCTAGAGCTACCTCTGTACCAAATTTCGTTCAATTCGATTTCACCGTGTTCGAATTGATAGGGGGGGACAGACATTCAGAGTACACTCACTCACTCACACACACACACACACACACAGACTCACACACACACATACACACAGACAGACACACAATTTTTCGCCCTGTGTTGATCTCATAAGTCTACTTTCATTTTTTGCAAAAATCGAAAGTAGGCTAACAAGGGCCCCTGGTTTTGTGAGGTAGACAAGAATTTACACGAAGTAAGGATCACCCACGCAGACATTATGGAACGTGACCTTTTGAAGGAAAAGCTTGGAGCACCCCACCAATTCCAAGAAAAAGCGAAATTAAAAACCGGCAAGAAGTGATCTGAAGAAAGAAAGGAGTCTCACAGGCAGCGAATGCGTGAACACTGGGCTAAGATCAAGGCCCAAAGACGTAAGCAGTTGAAATGACGTGGTCCATAGCTGGCCTAAACGAAGAAAGAATAATAATAATATCTTATGGCCTCGGGTGTCGGGTGCAGAGGGCAGCTTGCATGTCGAAGTTTGTTGTTCCTTGGAGCGCTATGAAAGTCAAGGAGGTTAGATCACTAAGCTCATTGACACTATAGCGCTTTCTAGTAGAGAAAGGTGAAACTTTTGTGTTGGCGGAAAATCCCGAGATTAATTTTACCATTATGAACACGGCCTGCTGAATTCAAATGAGGTCCTTAACATGCGAACAACGTATGACATGCGAGTCGTGATTTTTGTCGCCTTTCAAAGGTCACTTACCATGGCCAGGAGTGAACCTGCAAGCTGGGGTTGGTAGATGATAACCACTCACCCACCGTGGCAAACGTTTATTTGATGTAACATTATCCTAATAAAGAAATAGCGGATGTTTATTTGTATAAACATTTGTTTTTTAAACAAATTGTCGATATTTGTGTAATTCGTCACTGCTCCGGGCAATTCTCATTCTTTTGAAAGCTCATATGTTGCGATTGGTTATTTGTGAGCGCCTCTATATAAGTATCATGGTGGGAACATTTAGGTTATCAACTGTAATAAGTGTTGGTGCCTTCAAATTTTCTTCGACCTACTCCTATCATTTCTCTACAGTGCTATGTGGCGAAACATGATACTATTGCTCCGTGAGTAGCTCGGGACAGCCAACGTTTTAAAATAATTTGTCCATTATACTATTAATCACCACCACATAGTCCTTCTCGACTGTGATTTATTTTCGTTGGTAAATTAGATGTGCCAGTAGGCCAGTTAGTAGTCGTTTCCATTTTCATTATCATTAGGGGAAATGCCCAGGATGTTACGTCTATTATACTACTAATCAGCACCACATAAAGTCATCCTCGTCTGTGAAATTTAAATATTTTTAGCCTACTTTTCACATTTTTCAAAAATGAGGAAAAAGTAGTCTTATGAGATCGATCCGGGAAAATGTATGTCTGTCTGTCTGTCTGTCTGCCCTCCCCTATCAACTTATAAACGGCTGCAGCAATCAAAACCAAATTTGGTATGAGTAAAGATCTATACCGGGACATCTCAACGTCATACTTGAAAATGATGTCAGTGCTACCAACTGCTGAAAAATCATAATTGAAATTTCAGCTCCATGTTGGATATCTTGGAATATATACGAGGAAACTATTCCGAAATTGGCACATATATAGATAATATTATTTCCGTTTAATTTTCAGGAGGCCATACATGACAGTGTTGCCAAAATGATTCTAAGCCTACTGATAGGTCCAATGTTTACATGCATATAACTCCTACACTATCAACTGAATTTCAACCAAATTTCGTATGTACTATGTGTACATAAACTAATATGACTGAGCGTATTCTTAAAAGCCACCAGGGCTGCCAACTGTCAATAAATGCTCTCCCTATTTCCTTATCCAAATACCAATATATCAGAAAGTATGCGAGCCAACAGCCTAAACCTTCGCACACGTATAGTGCCTGACATTCTAGATTAATTTGGAGCAACTAATGTATGTCAGTGCTACCAACATGATTCTAAGCCTGCTGATAGGACCTATTTTTAAATACATGTTACTTCTATACTATCAATTGGATTTCAACCAAATTTCGTATGTGCTATGTGTAGCATAACATATATGACTATGCGTATTGTTAGGAGCAATCAGGCTGCCAACTGTTAATAAATGCTGTTTATATTTTTACCCAACTATCAATATAGGGTATCAGAAAGTATGCAAGCCAACCGCTCTAAACGTTGCGCACGTATAGTACCTGCCATTCTAGATTAATTTGGTTCAACTAATGTACGTCAGTGCTACCAACATCATTCTAAGCCTGCTGATAGGTCCAATTTTAAAATACCATTAACTACTATACTAACAAATGGATTTCATCCAAAATTGGCACAACAATAGATGATAATATTTCAAATTATTTCTGACCAACACATGCATGACATTGTTGCCAACATCATCTTACGTACGCTGCATTAAGTCCAATGTTTAACTGCATGTAAAGTCCATGCTATCCATTGGACATCAACCAAATTTTGTATTCTGTACCTTAAGAGATGTAACTAAGAATATATTCAGTCACCAGGGCTGCTAACTGTAGTGCTCTATCAGACTACATAATGCCAGGTATATTTCGAACTAATTAGAAATTTCTATATTACCAACTTTATTTCGTCATTATTCTAGATAGCCTAGGTCCATATAGATTAATCATTGGCATGAATTTTAAATTTTAAGAAAAGTAGGCTCTTTAGTTCGTCACGGAACTTCTTGTTTTCAATTAGTTTGTAGGTTTTAAGTATCAGTACATTAGTGGTTTCCATTACCATTCTTAAAATTAATAAATAAATAAATAAATAAATAAATAAATAAATCAATAAATAAATAAATAAATAAATCTCCCCTGGCACTACAGCTCATAAAGGACCTAGACCTACCAAGCAACCGCTGCCCAGTCATTTGACCTGCAGATATTGGGGTGACACGTGGTCAGCGCATCGGGTCCCCTTGACTATTAATCTTGGTATTCGTGACCGGGGCGCTGCCTCACTGTCAGACAGCTAGTCAATTTTCCTCTCGAGGCTGAGTGCACTCCGTTCCAACCCTCAAGCCAGTTTCTAAAATTCCTGACGGAGGCGGGAAACAAACCCGCGGCCTTCGAATGAGAGGCAAGTGCGCTACCCCAACACCACGGGGACGGCTTTAAATAAATAAATAAATAAATAAATAAATAAATAAATAAGTAAACAAGTAGTTCCGTGCGAACTATACAGCCTATTTTCATATATCCTGCTCATGTTAATTTCTTCTAACAACATACAAAAATTCAGTTTAATTGCTGTAACAGATTCGTAGATATTGAGAACCGTCTAAATATTTCAGATTGTCGCCAGGTTGGATTTTTATTTTTGTACTATTACATTAAGATTATTGTGTACGTGTGGTATTCAAACTTTAATCGCATGATTAGAACACAAGAAGTAAAAACGAGATTTTAAAATTACGCACAGCAGCCATCTTGTGATTATGCAAACAATTGAAATAAATTAGATGCCAGTGGATCAACATTTGTATAGGCATTTAACGTGCAACGTTTCACAGCACTCGGATAGTTAATTCGCGAGAATCGTCCATTTAAATATTTATACTTCGCGTCGCCGCCATGTTGGATTTGTGCTCACCAGGTTAATGAAAGTCCTATAAGTGAACATATGTTCATAGTCTCTATGAACATAAAAAAATTCAGTTTGGTTGCTGTAAAAGATTCATAGATATTGAGAACCGTCTAAATATTTCGGAAGCTCGCCATTTAGGATTGTTATATGTATAGGCCATAGAATTATGCACCATTCAATGACAATTATTGCCTAGGTTCATTATTCAAACATTCACTTCGATCGCATGATTACGACACAAGAAATAAAAACTTAATTTTAAAATTTCGCACAGCCGCCATATTGAGGTTATGTAAACAATTGATTTAAATTAGATGGCAGTGCATTACAATCTGCAAAATCATTTACTGTACCACATTTCACTGCGCTCAGAGAGTTAAATCACGAGAAAAATCTATTAAAATATTTCAAATTCGCTTGGTCGCCATGTTCGTTTTTTACTTTACAAGTTTATGAAATATACATAGATAAACTTGTACCAGTACCCTTTATCACCGTAAAAATTTGCAGGGTAATAGCTGTAATAGTTTCGGAGATATAGAATGTCAGTGAAATATTTCGCACAGCCGCCATTTTGAGGTTATGTAAACAATTGAACTAAATTAGACTCCAGTGCATTACTGTGTGTATAAACACTTTCTGTACCTAGTTTCATTACGTTTGGATGGTTAAATCGTGAGAAAAGTCTATTTAAAAGTCTCAACTTCGCTTGGTCGCCATGTTGGTTTTGTAGTCACCAGGTTTTTGAAAGTCTCATAGGTGAACTTCTAGTAGTACCATTTATCACCGTACCCAATTTCAGGGCGATATCGGTAATAGTTTCGGAGATATTGAATGCTAGTGAAATATTTCGCACAGCCGCCATTTTGCATTGGTGAGACGTAACAAAATTTGAAGGGCACGGTCGAGGTCGCCGGGAATAGTGCTATGAACATACCGAGTTTCATTGAAATCGCTCCAACCGTTTAGATTTTATTAGGGGGGGACACACACACGAATCACACACACACACGCACACACACACGGACAAAAGGTGATCTCATAAGCCTATTTTTTCAAAATTGAAAATAGGCTAATAAATAATGTTAAACACCAGCACATAAAGTCTTCCTTGACCGTGAGTTTTTGATTTGTTTGAAAGGCGGCAAAAATACGACATGCATGTCATACGATGTTGGCATGTCAAAGAACACATTTGAATTCAGTAGGCCGTGTTCATAATGGCAAAATTAATCTCGGGAGTTTCCGCCAAACAAAGTTCCTCATTTCTCTGCTAGAAAGTGCTATAGTGTTCAACGAGCTTATATATCTAACCTCCTTGACTTTCATAGTGGTTCAAGGAACAACGAAATTCGACATGCAAGCTACCCTCTGGGTGTCAAATTATAAAGCTTGCACCCGGCACCCGAGGCATACGATATTATTATTAATACCACATAAATCACTACAAACCAAACTGTGAAGTCTACAAGCACCTGAAAAAAACTCACAGATGCCATCAGAAGGAGACGCCTGGCTTTCTATGGCCACCTGTACAGAATGCACCAACACAGGCTGTCTTATAAGATCTTCAAGGTAGCCAAGAAGGGTGAATCCACTGGGTCCTTGTGGATTAAACAAATTGAGAAGGATCTTGCTGAACTTAATATTCAGCAAGACACAATAAATCACAGGAGTCGCTACCGTCTGTTCCGACGTATCCTCACATCCTTTACAGAAGTTCACCTCAACGCGTCCAGGAAATGGTCCGAGGAACGTAAGATAGAGTTCAGCAAGAAAATAAAATATTATTGGTCCAATAGAAAGGCTCAAGATTTCAGCACGAAGGCAGCCGCCAAACAATCCACTAAGAACACCAGAAGCGGCAGACAACAGCTAATACACAAGCCTAAACGACCAAAGCATAAATACATAAGTGGATAAATAAATAAATAACAAAACGTGTTTTTAGTCAATTTTACCCTCCAGGTTGGTTTTCCCAGCGAGGGCAGTGTCCTGGAGCTTGGCACATCTGGTCGGGAGGGATACAACTTGGGAGGTGGGATCAGCACCTCGCCCAGGCGGCCTCACCTGCAAAGCGAACAGGGGTCTCATGAGGGATGGGAAGGGAGTGGAGGATTGGGAGGGATAGGCAAGGAAGAGGGAAGGAGGCGGTCGTGGCCTTACGGTAGGTAGACTACCATTCTGGCATTTGCCCGATGACGAAGTGGGAAACCTTAGAAACCCACTTTGTAAATGGCTGAGGTGGGAAGCGTACCCCCTCTACTCATTTGGACCTTCCGAGGCTGAATTCACCCCGTTCCAGTCCTCATACTAGTTTTCAAATTTCGTGGCAGAGCCGGGAATCGAACCCAGGTCCTCCGAGGCGGCAGCTAATCACTCTGACCACTACGCAACGGAGGCGAACATAACAAAAAGTAAAGAAATAAATAAATTTTATTTTGAGTGTTATCTGACCACGTAGCCTAAGGAGACTTCATGGTCATTCCATCAGGTGAAACCGGGTACTACTGCTAGTTATTATTATTACCGGGCATGTTAACATTATCTGAATGAACTGAAGGAAGACTTACTATGTTGAAAATATCCCACCTGTCTCTCTGTGTGCAGAACCCTACTGTACAGTATATATATCATCTGCAGCCTCTCTTTCCATCACATGTCCGTGCCAGCGACACATGACACATCGCGAGATATTGTGTGCCAGGATGAGACAAGCCGGGAACTAATAGACTTGCTCTCAGAGCATCACCTTTTCCTTCAAGTCTGCATTAGTTCCACTTCAGCGCCTTACAAGGGGATATCATGGACGTGAAACTCAGGATCCCACTGAAACTTTGTACACACGTTGTTCCAAACACAAATAAAACATCTGATATTGTGACTTTCAGTCGGTCAACAAAAGATGATTTGTGGAAACAATAACCTGAAATATTATTAATTTATCGTATGACATAGAAACAATCCAAAAAAATACGAGCCTTACAGTAGTCGCATATGATGTGTAACATCTGACATGTTATCCTACTCGTATACTACACAGCTTGGACATTCTTAAAATGTTAATTTACACTCCATTTTCATACTGGTACTATGATGAATGTATAGATTGAATTGGAGATATGCTACGGTCACATTTAAGGTGCAGCGGTCAAGCTGTTAGTCTCTCACCAAGGTAGACCGGGTTTGATTCCCGGTCAATACATGTGAGATTTTCGAATTGAAATGTCATGTCCTGTGGTTCGCATTCCACGTAAAAGGAAGGTACCGTGGATCATGATCGTGAGATTAACGGACACGCAATACTACAAGCTTCCTTCCTTTTACATTAATAATGTATTATAAAAAAGTGACACAAAACGTCGACTGTACTCTCAAATACTGTGAGCACATTCCTCGGTAACTATAACATTCATTATTCTCAAGGCTCTCATACAGTTCGTCGTAAACAATCAAAACATGGCTTCCTACAATCATGAAATGACCTAGTCTCACATACATGATGAAAGTCCAGCTTTTATTCCACTCATATAACAACATTCTGTTCTGCATTTAATATATGACTACTCACCCACAGCTTGACAATAATGCCGCTTACTTAAATGTCATTTGTCGTCTTTGTCCTACCCCATGAGATATTCAACCATGAACGTGAAGCTTCATAAACTGCTCAATGACAAATGAAAGTCGGTGAAACATTTGCCGCTGTGCTCGTCAAACCAGTGCCTGCTAAATGCACTGCCTACTGTATTGCCATAACATTCTCGCGCTACAGAGCACACACTGCCTTGTTTCCAATACACACATTTTCAATTGTACATCCAGCTGGCAGTGCGTCTTCACTTCCGTCCGATCCACTTCCGCCCGATTCACTTCCGTCCCCAATTTTCAAAATCACTCCCACAAAACTATCCAGCAACCGAGCGGAAAGATGTTACACATCAAAAGCAAGAAAGATAAATATATACACACATATACTGTACATTGATATATACATATTTACAGGTACACATGACAAGAGAGGCTTATATATTTAAATCTAAATTCCTTGTCCATTGCAATGCTGTAGGTGTTGCCAACAGGAAGTCAGACCGATTACCCTGATATCCTCTTCTATGGCATTCATGGACAATGTGGTGAACTGACTGTGAAGGAGCACCACAGTCACATTGGGGAGAAGGAATTACCCCATTTGAAGAGTGATTCAGCACAGACCCCGTTGTTAGTCCGGATCCTATTGAAGGTAGTTCACGTTCCTCTTGGCAGGTCAAAACCGGGTACAGCGCTATTTCCAATTAAATCACTCCAAGCTTCAAGGTTGATGTTGGTGCTCCATTTATTTCAGTCGGTTTCTATTCAGATCAGGGATGTCGTAGTGAATAGTAAGAGCTGGTTTACTCATGATTTTCTTTTACTCTCGTATCAGGGCAGCGTAGATCAGAAGGCATGATGTTGCTGAGGACAGGAAGCCAATAAGTCGGCTTAGATCTAATAAGGCCACTGATCAGTCTCTTAGTCGTATTGAGTTGGGTATCAATTATCTTTACATGGGGGCTGTTAAGCCAACTGGAGCACAATATTCAGCAGCAGAGAAGACAAGAAATAAATTACATGTTTTCGATATGGCTGGTGGTTTATTAGCCCCGTACAACCTACTTTTAGGTGTCACGCATGTATTAATAATGAACGGGAGGGCTAATAACTGAATTCCTAAGGGGTATCCTTTAATGCAAGCAGGTTACGTCAGAATGTCAGGAGATAACAACCAGGTAATCAACTCACTTATTTACTTACTTACTTACTTACTTACTTACTTACTTACTTACTAAAAGCCAGCAACGAAAATAACATAAAAACCCCGAGCAATATAAGTCACTTAATCTACTTTTGGCAATTTCGAGTGTTGTTTCCGTGTTTCCACTGTTTTCGAATAACATAAGTCCCCTCATCCACCATCCCCATCCCTGCATCAAATATCCCTCCCTAGAAGCGATACTTCTCCCCACAGCCCACCTCCAACTATCACCGCTATGCACCAAATTAAAATCAAACACACCTTCATCCAAATTCTAAAACCAAACTCCCCATCACCAAAATCTACATCTCTCCCTAAAACCATACATCCATGGCCCGAAGAGACGGCGAAACCATCTAAGGGGATCCGCCGCCGTAGGTGCAATCACCCTGTGGCGAAATGAAACGACTGCACATATACGGAGAGGATAGTTTTTCTGTATCGGAGATCCTCGCTAGCCCGCTCGCCCGCGGTGCGAGCCTGTCTCCCGCCAGGCACTTTGCCGTTATGCGGCGCTCGCACGGCACTGAGTCATTGGGTATAGGAATTTGTACTTAAATTTGTACTTCAATGTGATCCTTGACCAATTTTTTGACGAACTGACTTACGGAGAGCGATTGTCGAATTACTTTCAACAAGATTCTGCCACCGCTCACACTGCCGAAGCATCAATGACAGAATTGCGTTGCATTTTCGGAACGAGGATTATAAGTCGGAACGGGTGGCCCCCGAGAATCCCAGACTTATCACCATGTGACTTTTACTTGTGGGGGATGCTTAAAATAGAGTGTATGCGAGAAACCCTCACACTGTAAATGAGCTTAAAGACTATATTACAGCTGAAATACAGTCAATCGGTGCTGAGGAACTTCAGAGAGTAAATGCCAGTTTCATAAAAAGGTGCCAGCGATGTGTAGCAGTGCATGGCAAACATTTTCAGCACCAGCTGTGAACTAGGTAAGTACAAATTCCTATACTCAATGACTCAGTGCCGGGCGGGCGCCGCATAACGGCAAAGTGCGTGGCGGGAGACGGGGTCGCGCCGCGGGCGAGCGGGCTAGCGAGGATCCCCGATACAGAAAAACTATCCTCCCTGAATCTACTTAGTATAAAACAAAGTCCCCGATTCTTGAATGTCACGGGTGATCTAGAGAACCACTGGATGGATTTGGATGCGGTTTTCACCATTCTGTAAAGGATATCTCGAGGAAGGTTCCTGTATAAAATAATTTATTTATGATCAAAGGAAGCCAAGCTGTAACGATTTCAGTGAAAAAGTCGAAAAGAAAACCTGGCGTCCATGCGCTTTTTAAGCTTACGCTCGTCAAACCGTTAAAATATCAATATACTGTGAATGTAGGAATTGTTCAGCATGAAAGTTTTTACAAAAAAGGTCAGTGAGAGCATATCCCTATTTTCAATACATCGCCCACTAAGTGTTTTTACGTTTTCATTTCTTCCAACAATCTCCATTCAATTACTGAGGCAACAGTTTCCGAGATAGCTAGGGGTGAGCCTATCACCCCAGTTATAGCCTAGCTTTCGGGCGAGCATATTACCCCTGATACAGCCAACAACAAACTGTCGAGTCGTGTTGAGTTAAGACTTCAAAGAAGAGTAGTTGTGTTTGGAGTTTCCCTGGAAGTACAACTCGGCGTTTATTCGTTTCGCCTGTGAACTTTTCGTTCCGCAAAATACACTGTCAAGTTTTAGATTGGACGGAGGGGGTATTTGTGTTTCATGCACCTCGCCATTCTTAAATTACGGCTGACAAGAATTCGTTGCACATGCATCTTCATGATAATATAATTAATAGTCCAGTCAGTGATTTTTACCCATCAAGCTGAGACGTAACGGATATACTGTGCCCTTTTTGAGCAGGCACGAGGAATCGAATTCCGTACTATGTAATGTATAAGAAAGAAATATAGAATTCTTAAAGGCTTTAGTTATAAGCCAGATGGGATTTCTAGAAGTTGAGACAGAACAGGCAATCTTGTGTGAAAGAAGCAATAAGATGAATCTAACGGTAACGACATCTCCACGTGAGCGAGGTGAGATCACGCCCAATGATTCAGATAACGCAACGAGCAGAGGAACTTTTTACAGTGACTAAAAGCTAGTAAATGAACAGGGAAATCCCCTCTCAATTCTCACACAAGCATTATTACAGCGATATTAGCGGTAGACGCGGCTGGTGATGAGAAATAACATTGATTTTGAGTTTAGATGAAAATTATTAACATTGAAATACACCACAGAGATGGATAATTAGAAAGAGAATTTTTGATTATATAAAACTATCTAATTATTGAGCGGATAAGATGTGCCGACCGAAGCATTACGTCATGGAGTGAAGACGCATGAATCCAGCGCAGAGATACCAGTAAAGAGAAACGGCCATGCTGGATCAAACTACTTTGGGATTTTTGAAGAGGAATTGGACGATCGATTTCAGAATCAAGAGATATTTTTGGAACCTAGTTACTCTGGGGAATACAGGAGTAATTTTACCAACTCGCTACGAGGATTACTTCAAAAGTTAAATTTCGAAAGGAAGAAATGGACTATATTTTAGCCAATTTGAATAAATATCCCGTTCGACAGAGCTGAGGCATTCAGTGCATCGTGAACACCGAGAGGGTGTTATACTGTTTCGCCAGAGAAAAAGTATTCAGTGTCTCGTGAAACCCCGAGGGGTTATACTGTTTCGCCAATATAAACATTCAGTCTTCAGGGACACCGAGAGGGTGTCGTACTGTTTCAGTAAACATTCAGTACATCGAGGAACCCTGAGGGGTTATACTGTATCAGAAGAGCCCAGTATTCAGTACATCGGGATCACCGAGAGGGTGTTATACTGTTTCACCAGTGCAGAAGTGCGTAAGTATTCGTGAACCTTGAGAGGTTATGCCGTTTTAACAAGTACGTACGAGACCCGTGCTTGGGAAGTTCATGACAGAGTATTTGTCCAAGGGGCGTTAGTTCAAAGTAGTAACAAGTCGACAGTAGCAGTAACAGTTCGAAGCCAGTTTAAGTCTTCAGAACATTAAGTTGTAAGAATCCTAGTGAGGATTTCAAGTGATAAACATTTATACGTGGAACTAGAGTGAGGACCACGTATTGCGAAGTGCCAGTTGAAGACTAGACTGCGGTTCTAGGGGAACGTTTTCTAAAGAGAAACACGGCAAAAGAACATTATCGTAGCCGCAGGGAAAAAGCATCGCGCCAGTACAAGTAAAGTCAGTGCCGATAGAAACCCGAATGTAGACATTGGAAATAGAACTTACCGAGGTGGTCAGGGAACCGATGGGTAGGAGATCAGAGACTATCATTCGTTCAAGCAGATGTTTAGGACCAGGGTAGAAGTACGTTAACACCTACAATTCTTGAATGAGACGAATGAAGAGAGTGTGAAACGTATGAATGAGATAAATATAACCACATGTGTTTGAAAAGGCATTATTTCATGCCAGAGTGGAAACTTTTGTGTAAATAAATTTTATAAGTGTTTTATAAGTGTTATATAAGTGTTTTATAAGTGTATAATTATAATCTAATATGTTCAAAAACCCTAAGAAAGGGAAATCAAGTGAAATGAAAATGTGTGTAAAAGTTGAAAATTGCGGAATGGAAATGTATGTAAAGAGTGTCGCAATGTTGAATATGGAAGGTTAAAAATACCATTATGGTGGCCGAAAAGGTCCATCACCACCTGATATGTGAGTAATTTGACACCCAGAATGTAGCTTGCATGTCGAATTTCGTTGTTCCTTGAAGCACTATGAAAGTCATTGAGATTAGATATATAAGCTCCTTGAACATTATAGCGCTTTCTAGTGGAGAAATGAGGAACTTTGTGTTGGCGGAAACTACCGAAATTATTTTTGCCATTATGAACACGGCCTACTGAATTCAAATGGGTTCATTGACATGCCAACATCGTACGACATGCGTGTCGTACATTTTTGCCACTTTTCGAAAATCACATACCATGGCCAGGAGCGAACCTGCAAGCTTGGAGTTAGTAGACCGACACGTTAACTACTCACCCACCGTGGCAAGCAGTAACTATTACTAATAAATATTAAGTCATTTGGCACGCGAAGAAAGAACTTAATTTTATGTTACAAAACTTAGAAATGACGATGTCATCAAAAACAGTCTTCCTCTCGAGAACTAATCTATTAAGATGGTATTATTATCCCATTATTATTATTATTATTATTATTATTATTATTATTATTATTATTTTATTTATTTTACACGTTACAGGCCTATTAGACCACGCGAAGCAATCATGACTTTTTGTTCTTCCTGTCTTTCCAGTACTCTTTCATTCGTGCACTAAAGGCCCTCTTCCTTTCTTCGGTCCACTTTGGTCTTTGGGCTGTAGGTGCTGCTCTCTCTGACAACACTTCCCACTTGTATACTTTGTGTTGAAAGACGCTTTTGTCTAAGACGTCTTCTGGGTCGACCTGTGCTTTTACTAGATCAATTTTGACTTGCATCATCCAGGGTGTAGTAATTTTGAGCCGCTGTATGTATCTAAGAATTTTGTTGGTGAGTCTGGTTTGTGGGAGTCTGCTGATGTGGCCGTAAAATTTTAGTCGCCTTTTTCTGATGTCTGCTGCGAGGTTGGACAATTTCTCTGTGGTGTGTCTGGAGTGAAGCCTGTATCCTTCATCTGTGTGCTTTGGTCCAATTATTTTCCTTATTATTTTCCTTTCCTCTGAGAGGATTTTTTCCAAGTCGCCCTTAGTGTGTAACGTCAACGTCTCACTAGCATAAAGCACCTCAGGTTTAATAACCGTGTTGTAATGACGAAGTTTAGTGAATGTGGACATACATTTTTGTTGTAAACACTCTGTGTCCTGTATAAGGCTCTCTTCATTTTCATCAACCTAGTGTTCTGCGCGATTTTCTCTTTTCCCGTCGGTTCAAGCACTTCACCTAGGTATTTAAAGAGGACGACTCTATTGATCTTGCCATATTTCGTGTTTAAATTCTGTATGTCGAACTTCGTACAGAAAAACTCTGTCTTTTGGAACGAGATCTGTAGTCCTACTTTTTCGGCGCACTCTTGGAGTACTTCTATCTGTCTGATTGATGTGGTTTCGTTATCTGAGAGTAGAGCCAGATCATCCGCGAAGGCTAGACATCCAAACTCCAGTTCGTCCTTTGGTCGTCCTAGTCGCACTGGCCTCCAGTAACCTTGAAGTCTCAGCTCTTTCTCCCATTCCTTCATAACTTTGTGCAGCACAAGGTTGAAGAGGAGCGGAGAGAGCCCGTCATCTTGGCGAACACCTGTATTGATCTGAAATGGTTCTGAGATTTCCCCCATGAATTTCACTTTTGATGTCGTGTCTGTCAGTGTCTGTTTGATCAATCGCAAGGTCTTGCTATCCAAACCTTGCTCGTGTAAGATGTTGAACAATGACTTACGGTCAATGGAGTCATATGCCTTCTTGAAGTCAACGAAGGTACATATAACTGGAGTATTCCTAAGGGCTTTGATTTTCAATATACTTTTTAGGTTGAAGATTTGTTCCGCGCAGGAGCGAACAGGACGAAATCCCGCCTGGTACTCGCCAATCTTGTGTTCCAGCTGGTCCCGAGCCCTTTGGAGTAGGCAATTATTATTGTTATTGGAAATGTTGACGTTAGCTCAATGAACAGGAAGGAAGACTATATATGCCTTCAAAGATTAGTTGGGAGAGGAAGATACATTTTCTTACGGATGCACACTCACAAAAGGTGACCTCATAAGCCTATATTTTATATTATGGTTGTTGGTTGGTTCCTTAGTTTAGTGGCTGCGACAACGCAGTCATGTATCCCCGTGTACTTTGGGTGTGTGTAGAATTTGTCTGGTAACCGTTGTTAATTGTGATGGCTGTATTACTGTGTGTTATCTGGGATTCAGGTAAGAACTGCAGACGATCAATTTTTTAAATAGTTCCTACTTTTGCTACCAAATGCTACCGTCCACGACACCTAGCTGCGGTCTTGGTTACTGGATGCCATCGCAGCCAGCACCTGGCGGCAAACGTTG
Organism: Meconema thalassinum; assembly: GCA_946902985.2. Classification (NCBI taxonomy): domain Eukaryota; kingdom Metazoa; phylum Arthropoda; class Insecta; order Orthoptera; family Tettigoniidae; genus Meconema; species Meconema thalassinum. Next base: position 909,012,536 of record OX336388.2, on the reverse strand, counting down.
GAACTAATATAGCATTATCAATCTAACCTACAAATGTTGGTTTCACACAAATGTAGTTAGTGGAAGGATTTTTAATGCCATAAATATAAGACATGGGACCGCCGACTTTACTTCCCCTCTGAAGGAAGACATACTGAGGGATTTTAACGCTCTTAAAAATCCGATGACTTCTGCCGGACTTGAACCCGCGATCTTGTGCATAGAAGCTCAGCATGCTACCAACTACGCTACCGAAGCCGTCATTTCATATCATGAATAGGCCAAAAAATGCGTGTACATTTTATATTCTGGTACTGTATGTATAGTTGAAATCTGGCAAGACAACTAATTATTTCCTGAATAAGTTCCTTATGTACAGTATGTGTTGAATGGGTTACCTCTTAGCACTATTTTAGCATCAATATACGTTCATATTCCGCACATTGCAATGTATTATTGTACGATGTTTGTACGATGAGCGTATTTGTTAAGGCCGGGCCTTGTTGAATCGTAAGTTACGATTAGGCTATAATAGTTTCATGATTCATACATCCGCCATCTTGAAACTATTTGGCTGATGACCTTGTAGTTTGAGCAAACGCCCCTTCCCAGACAAAGGTATATTGTTGCAAAATTTTGTAGAGATCAGATGATTAGGTGTGTCGTAATTTGATTTAAGCTCAGAACATTTGGGTGTGTGACATTTCTTTTTTGTTGTGATGGCGGCGATATACATACAACATGACACTGAGTTGTCCCTTGCTAGTTCTACCTCTGTACCAAATTCTGTTCAATTCGGTTTAACCGTGTTTGAATTGATTGGAGGGGGGACAGACATACCAAATCACACACACATACACATACACAACCTTTTGGACCTATATAGGTCTCATAAGTCTACTTTCATTTTTATCATTTTAAAAGATCTTGTCGACTTCGTCGTTACGCTGGGGTCTGGCGTTACGTTACGGTGACGGGACGAAATGTACCCAGATGCATTGAGGTGTGTGACGTCATAGTACCGCTTGGTGCATGTGTTCCCCGACAATCTCTACTTCGTTAGTATAAGACAAAAATCCCCGATTCTTGGACGTCACGGGTAATCTCGAGAACCACTGGATGGATTTTGATGCGGTTTTCACCATTCTGTAAAGGATAACTCGAGGAAAGATTCTGTAGAAAATAATTTATGTATGATCAAAGGAAGACAAGCAGTAACGATTTCAGTGAAAAAGTCGAAAACAAACTTGGCGTCCGTGCGCTTCTTAAGCTTACGCTGGGCAAACCGTTAAAAATATCAATATACTATGAGCGTAAGAATTGGTCAGCATGAAAAGTTCTACAAAAAAAAGTCCGCGAGAGCATATTTCTATCTTCAATACATCGCCCACTATAAGTGTTTTTAGACTGGATGGAAGGGGCAAGTCCCCGCGCGCTCTGGTGAGCGTGACGGCATCCCGCGCGCTTGATCTTGCTTTGCCCTTGGTTTGCACTTGCCGTTCGCGAGTAATTTGAAACAAGATAAGCAAGATAAGTATTATACAGATAATTTTCTAACATGTCAAGAGTCTTTGGCTTCGAGTGAAGCGAGCAAAGGAAGACAAGCAGTAACGATTTCAGTGAAAAAGTCGAAAACAAACTTGGCGTCCATGCGCTTCTTAAGCTTACGCTGGGCAAACCGTTAAAAATATCAATATACTATGAGCGTAAGAATTGGTCAGCATGAAAAGTTCTACAAAAAAAGTCCGCGAGAGCATATTTCTATCTTCAATACATTTTTCAGCATTTGTAGCACTTAAAATGATAAAAAAAAAAGGTCTAGTCTTTCAGACTGACTGTCACTTTTTGCAAGAATCGAAAGTAGGCTAAAAATGATATTATTTCTCTGAGCCACAGCCCATCATGCATGCAAATAGAACTGGTTGCGTTTTGTTGTATTTCAGAGGACTGTGATAAGGATTGAGTAATTATAAAGATAACTATCGCATGTGTAAACTTAAATTGTCGGTATGATTCATGTTCACGATACACGACCTTGTTGTGAAGTAGAGAAAGGTACTTACATTAAGCGATGAGGTAGATTTAAGAACTCATTCTAGCAATGTTTGCACCCGGAAATTCCTTTCAAGACCGTGTAAAATTACATTTTCTTATTATCAGACCTATAGAAAGCTACATTCTAAACATGGATATGTTATTGGGGTAAGGACATTCAGGAATTAGCGTCCGCATTTTAAATTTTAATATGTAATAACAATTAGTTCCGTGAAGAACTATACAGCCTATTTTCATATATCCTACTCATATTAATTGCCTCTATCAACATACAAAATTTCAGTTTGATTGCTATGTTAGATTCGTAGATACTGAGAACCGACTAAATATTGCAGATGGTAGCCAGGTTGGATTTTTATTTATGTACTATTACATGAAGATTATTGTGTACGTGTGGTTTTCAGACTTCAATCGCATGATTAGGACACAAGAAGTAAAAACGAGATCTTAAAATTTCGAACAGCTGCCATCTTGTGGTTATGAAAACAATTGAAATAAATTACATACCAGTAAATTAACATTTGTATAAGCATTAACGTGCAATGTTTCACTGCACTCAGATGGTTAAATCGCGAGAAACGTCCATTTAGATATTTATACTTCGCGTCGCCGCCATGTTGGATTAGTGCTCACCAGGTTACTGAAAGTCATATAGATGAACTTATATTCAGAGCCTCTATGAACATTAAAAAAATAGTTTGATTGTTGGAAAAGATTCTTAGATATTGAGAACCGTCAAAATATTTCGGATGCTCGCCATTTTGGATTGTTATATGTATAGGTCATAGAGTTATGTACCATTAAAGGAAAATTATTGCGTAGCTTCATTATTCAAACTTTCACTTCGATCGCATGATTACGACACAAGAATAAAAACTTAATTTTAAAATTTCGCACAGCCGCCATCTTCAGTTTATGTAAGCAATTGAACGAAATTAGATGCCAGTGAATGACAATATGTATAATCATTTACTCTACCACATTTCAATGCGCTCATATGATTAAATCACGAGAAAAATGTATTAGAATGTGTCAACTTCACTTGGCCGCCATGTTCGTTTCGTAGTGTACAGGTTTTTGAAAGTTACATAGATAAACGCGTAGCAGTGCTCTTTATCACCGTACAAAATTTGAGGTTGATATCATAAATAGTTTCGGAGATATTGAATGCCTGTGAAATATTTCGCACAGCCGCCATTTTGAGGTTATGTAAACAATTGAACTAAGTTAGATGTCGATACATTACAATGTATATAAACATATACTGTGCCAAGTTTCATTGCGTTTGGTTCGTTAAATCGCGAGAAACGTCCATTTAAATGTCGCAACTTCGCTTGGCCACCATGTTGGTTTTGTAGTTACCAGGTTTTCAAGGGTCACATAAGTGAATTTCTAGTATCTCTCTTTATCAGCATACAAAATTCCAGGGTGATATCTGTAATAGTTTCGAAGATATTGAATGCTGGTGAAATATTTCGCACAGCCGCCATGTTGGATTGGTGAGACGTAACAAAATTTGAAGGGCACGGTCGGGGTCGCCCGGAATAGAGCTATGAACTTACCGAGTTTCATTGAAATCTCTCCAGCCGTTTAGATTTTATTAGGGGGGGGGGACACACACACGAATCACACACACACACGCACACACACACGGACAAAAGGTGATCTCATAAGCCTATTTTTTCAAAATTGAAAATAGGCTAAAAATGATCAATTAGGCACAAGGATAATAATAATAATAATAATAATAATAATAATAATAATATGTTTATAGAGGGAGTGTAGATGAAGAAGAGATCTCAAGAGTTAGACCAAAATTTCTAGTAAATACCGGACACTATTAGAAAATGACGATTAAAATTTATGTACATACTAGCTGTACATTTGGAACTTTGTAACTTTGTTGAAGTGCTTTTTGATACACAATATTCTTTTCTCTTTCCGTTAACCGCCTCTAAACTATTGTAAAATAGATGTAATATCTCAGAAACATTTGTGGGAGCGTGATCAACAACTCACCAAAGTTTCATCGCAATCGAATGAATGGTATATGAACGCATACGGGACTGTGTTTAAACGATTCACGCGTCGTCACACATTTTTTGAATCTACTCGTGCGCTACCTATTGTAATATGGATTTACTAAGGCATAAACCTTCGCATAAGTGTACACAACAACTCACCAAAGTTTCATTGCAATCGGATGAATGGTATCTGAACTCATACGGGGGTTTTTGGAAACTATTCGCACGCTGTCACTCATTTGTTGAATCTACTCGTGCGCTACCAACTGTGAAATGGATTTACTAGGTCAGAAACCTTAACGATAGTGCACACAATAACTCATTCAAGTTTCATCACAATCGGATGAAAGGTTATGAACGCATACGGGATTTTGTTGAAACGATTCGCATGCCGTCGCTCATTTGTTGAAACTGCTTGTGCGCCATCTGTTGCAAAATGGAATTCCTAAGTTAAAAATATTCACATGAAACCTGACCCTTCCTTAATTACGTAGACTCAGGTTAGCGGTCGCCTGAGCGATCGGCCAGTCACTATCCCCAGTGTGTTCAGCTCCCAAACACCCTCCTGCGACGGTAGAGGAATGATCCCTCGCAGTGTCCGTGGGTGAATCCGAGCCGGGAGAATAAGCGATACTATAAACTAGTGAGATATGGCCACACTGCTCCACTCATTGACATAATAAACATTATCATCAAGTACATATTTCTGGAATATTACACATTATTTTGACAAGAAACAATAAAATTAAATGAAGGAATACCTATAAAGTCTCAGACCAAAAGATGATTAGCAAAGAGCGATGAATTCTTCAGAGGAACCGGTTTCCTATTGCTTGAAAATTAACAAAAGTGAAAATTTAATGTGAAAATATTACTTCTGGGGAACACTCCTGGCAATAAGTACCGGCCAACGTTTTGATTCATTGAATGATTGATTGATTTTACTGCCACGGCTGCACTTAGAGCTTAAGAGCTCTACATACAATAGGATTAGGGCTTATAAAAACTCACTAAAATAAAAATAATTTGATATATTTTATATTATAATATGCAACCAGTTAAATAATTTGTATAATATTATAAAATACGTCGCATACAACATTCTTAATATAAATAATAATAGTCTAAGAATGATAGTAGCAACAGTACGGTAATAATAATAATAATAATAATAATAATAATAATAATAATAATAATCAGTGCATTTTATTTAGCAAAATTTAAGGCCTACTTTCAGTTGTAGTCGATGACTTGCAATTTTCGGCGATTTTCAGAGTCCGGTTATTACTTTATGGGCTGACATGTTAAATGAAAGGTTATATTGGATTAATTTATTAACTCATTAATTCATTAACTTTGTGCCTTTTCGATGCCTGGGTGGATGTAAAATAGTTCGTTATTTTCTTCATACTACAAAACTAACCACAAACACACGCACAAACTAACAACCTACCCCACCTCCAAACACTAGCCTGCGTGCTTATAAGAACAGAACTTCCTTTTCACGATTGTTAGAGTATGTTACTTATCTTTGCCTAAACAAGTAAATTTCTTCAAATTAGGCAGCAATTACACAAAGTTTTTGTCGAGCAGAAAATAATATGGCCTATTGTTTCGATTATGCTGCTGAGTGCCGAGTTGCCGACCAAAACAATCTGATTCAATAGATCGATTTAAATCGAGGATTACTCGAAATCTCATCCAGCTGTTGTGAACAGCGTGTTGACGCCAGGTGATCGATGAACTTTCAAATCGGAAGTTATTATTGCCGGACATTTTTCAAATGATTAAGGGGTACGCTACCCCCGTGTTCCCCCTGAAAAAATGCCCTAATAATAATAATAATAATAATAATATACAGTAATGATAATAGAAAAATTATCTACACCCTATCGACACCGTATCAGCCTGATAAGCAATCACCATATATAAGAAATATATTAAAGTATTTGTCAGCGTCTTGGCGAGAACATGAGCCCAATAGCACATCGAGAGAAAACGTTGCCAACTCTATGAAATCCTTTGAAGCAATTCATATGTGTTAAATTTATTTTAGGATGTTAGACGGAGAAAAGAATGAAGCACTTGTATATGGGATGACCATAATTGATGTTAGATCCATTATTTTAAGCGCCCTCTCCCGAAGCGATACCACACACAGCAATTAATTCACTGATGATCACATTACGGCTTGAGGGCAAACAGAGCCTGCCTTACCGCAATATTGTGTCGAGCGACGCTGGGCGTACCTCGGCAATCTATTCACTGACTGCGGGGATTAATTAATGGAGGACTTACTCATTTCCAGGCTCTCAAGCCAATTCGCGCGGGAGTAAAATATGGTATTGTACGAGGTGAAGAAAGAAAGTATCCTAGTGCAACTCTGTGCATCGGCCTACATTAAGGAATGTTTCAAAAATAGTGGCGATAACATTACGCAAGATTATTCTTCGTTTATAGACATTATAATTTTGTGGGTGTAACGTCGCTTTTGTCTACTGCAGCTTTTAGAGACGCCACGCCGGGGTGCCAGAATTTTGCCACGAGGGGGATCTTTAACGTGCCAATAATTATACTGACCCGGCTCCTTCACGTTCAAGCACCAAATGCCAACTTCGGGATTTGATCTCGCTAACTTAGGGTCATCAGGCTGTTTGTAGACAATTATTATTTACTAGCAACCCGACCTGGCTTCGCCCGGGAACAGTTACGAATGCATTACGTGATAAGCGCTTTTTTTTTCAATGTCAATGAACAACGACCAATATTCGCTTTACGTCTCAGCATGATGGGTTGAAATCACTGACTGGACTATTAATTATATTATCATAGAGATGCATGTGCAACAAATTCTTGTCAGATGTAATTTAAGAATGGCGAGGTGCATGAAACACAAATACCCCTTCCGTCCAATCTTAACTTGACTGTGAATTTTGCGGAACGAAACGTTCACAGGCGAAATGAAGAAAAGCCGAGTTGCACTTCCAGGGAAACTCCAAACACAACCACTCTTCTCTAACGTTATTAACTCAACACGACTCGACAGTTTGCTGCTGGCTGTATCTGGGGCAATAAGCAGGTTCGCTGGCTAAGCTGTAACTGGGGTGATAGACTCGCCCCTAGCTAGCTCGTAAACTGTCGCCTCAGTAACTGAATGGAGATTGTTGGAAGAAATGAAAACGTAAAAACACTTATAGTAGGCGATGTACTGAATAGAGAGATATGCTCTCCCGGGGTGTTTTGTAGAACTTTTCATGTGGAACAATTCTTACACTCATAGTATAAAGATATTTTTACGGTTTGCCCAGCGTAAGCTTAAAAAGCGCACGGGCGCCAGTTTTTTTTCGACCTTTTCACTGAAATCGTTAGTGCTTGACTTCCTTTGGCCATGAATAAAGTATTTTCTACAGAAAACTTCCTCGAAATATCATTTACAGAATGGGGAAAACCGCATCAAAATCCATTCAATGGTTCTCGAGATTACCCGTGACATCCAAAAATCGGGGACTTTGTTTTATACTACGTAGAGATTATTCGCCATTCAGTATACTTCAATATAGTATAATCCCCCTTCCGTCCAATCTTAAATTGACTGTGAATTTTTCGGAACGAAGAGTTCACGGGTGAAATGAGAGTTGCACTTCCAGGGAATGGCGAGGTGAATGAAACTCAAATCCCGCTTCCGTCCAATTTTAACTTGACTGTGTTTCACAGGCGAAATGAAGAAAAGCCGAGTTGCACTTCCAGGGAAACTCCAAACACAACCACTCTTCTCTAAAGTATTTATCTCAACACGACTCAACGATTTACTGCTGGCTGTATCTGGGGCTAGGCTGTAACAGGGTTGATATACTCGCCCTTAACTAGCTCGTAAACTGTCGCCTCAGTAGTTGAATGGACATGGTTGGAAGAAATTAAAACGTAAAAACACTTATAGTGGGCGATGTATTGAAGATAGACATATGCTCTCTGGGACATTTTTGTAGAACTTTTCATGCTGAACAATTCTTACACTCATAGTATTTCGATATTTTTAAAGGTTTGGCCAGCGTAAGCTTACAAAGCGCTCGGACGCCAGGTTTTTTTTTATCCACCTTTCCACTGAAATCGTTACTGCTCGGCTTCCTTTGATCATAAATAAATTATTTTCTACAGAAATCTTCCTCTAGATATCCTTTATAGAATGGTGAAAACGGCATCAAAAACTATCCAGTGGTTCTCGAGTTTACCCGTAACATCCAAGAATCGGGGACTTTGTTTTATACTAAGTAGAGATTTAGCGTATCGCGTGTAGTGCCGGGAGTGTCCGAGGATATGTTCGGTTCGCCAGAGGCTGTAGCTGCATCACGCGGACGCCCATGGGGTGAGCTACAAGTTCCGTTCAATTTCAAGTGGTTCCATCTTTCACTACCAGATGTCACTGAAAACTAGTGGTGAACGGTGGAACTTTGTTAGAGCGTTTCAGTGAAATCTAACCTAGAAATGTAGCTTCAAACAAGTTTAGTTAGTGGAAGGATCTTTTACATGCCATAAATCTATGACATGGGGCCACCTGCCTTACTTTCCCTCCGAAGGAAATCAAACTGCAGGATTTTAATTCTCTTAAAATAATCCGACGACTTCGGCCGGGATTGAACCCGCTATCTTGGGCACAACAGTTCAGCGTGCTACCACCTACGCCACCGAAGCCACTTTTGTAGACAATAACAAACCTTAACAAAACATTTGTCTGAGTTATAGAATTTTATCTATGACACGTACCTTTTTACAAATTTTCTAAAGGAGATGATGTGGTTGTTGATTGATTTTAGGGGCTTTACGACATCGTATCCCCATGTTCGTTGGTATGTGTGAATTTTGTCTGATAACCTGTGTTATTGTGATGGCTGTATTAGTGTGTATTTTTGTCATTCATTTGGGGACTGGGGAGGAGGTGACCGTGGCCTAACTTAGGAACCATCCCGGCATTTTCCTGGAATTGAAATTAGGAAACCACGGAAAACCTCTTCCAAGAAGGCTGAGATGATAATCGAACCCTCCTCTTCTCAGTTTTGTCCCATGATTCTGTGATTACCACGTTCCAACCCTCACACCAGAATTGAAATGTCTTGTCAGAGTCAGGAATCTAACCTGAACATTCAGGGCGACAGCCATGAGGTGGATATCTAAAGAGATGTTGAAAAAATCCACCCTCTGCATGTATACAGTTCTCACATTGACGTATTATGGCCTTGCGCAGACAACCATTATTTCTGGAATACTACGTATTTCCTCACAACCTGTCACAAACACATACATTTTGAATCGTCTCCGCAGGGCTATAATATGTTGTTGTGAGGCCTGTATCCCAGGGGGAGGACATCTCGTTTAGAAAGATGTAAAGAAAACGTGCGTGCCGTAAAACTTCCTCGTATCTAAATCGCCCTTGAGGAAGGAAACAAGTTTGCTGGCTCATCTTGATTGGCAGCCTAAATCCTTGACGAATACAGAAAACGAATGGAAAGCGAAGGAGATGCGTCTTGTGACAGAATGGATGGAGTGGTACAGTAGTAGCTTAAGATAACGGTTCATTGGCAGTGAAAATTTCTATCCATCGTTTGCAAAATGTGTTATGCTACCAACGCAAAGTATAACAGATACGTATTTATCTGAGTCCGGCTCCATGGCTAATAGGTTAGCGTGCTGGACTTGGGCCCATGGGGAATTTGATCTCCTGTGGTTAATTCATCTGACCCGGGGACTAGGTGTTTGTGGCGTCTTCATGTACAAAGAAACAATACACTGGAAACAAGTAAAAAAAAACAAAAACAAGTAAAGAAAAAGTATACAGTATGCTTATTAAGCAAATTCATGCCTCGGGTTCAATACTGTCCAGAGCAGAAAATTTTTAACAAAATAAAAAAAATAAAAAAGTAAGTTGGGCTGCCTATTCTAATAGGAGTTTCGAAAAAGCTGAAGTGCAGACTGAACCCCTGATATGTCGGCAACAATACTGCTTTAGGTGTGTAGGGAGGCGTCTATACAAGCGGGAATTGCAGATTCAGGCTCTCCAAGCTTTCACTTTAAGACTTGATTGTCTTGCAAAGATAAAGTTTACTGCAAGAAACAAAGGATAAACACGAGGGATTATCCTCGGCGTTTGTTAGTAGAGGCGTGGATGAAAGAGAACCGCAAGAACAGTACAGATGAGAAATGTTGAAGGTTATTGCGAGTACTGAGTGTACTTCTGATGATTGATGGCGGCATCCAGCAAGCAGATTCGCAACGGACATACGATAGAACGCTGAGATAAGAAGATGATTCTCTCTTCAGCCTCTAATGGGACAAACTCAAGTGTCAAATTGTTATGAGACTAAGCAAACAGGCATGTCGGCACCCATGTTATAATACGTTGTTTTTTCATTGTTATACACATTTTTTTTGTAATACTGGGTGAGTTAGCTGTGGTCGTTACGGCGTGGCTGCAGGCAGTCGCTCATATCCGGGAGGTTTGAATCCCCCACTTGGCAACCTTGAAGATGGTCCTCTGTGGTTTCGCTTCTTCTTTCCATGCAAATGCCGGAGTTGGTCCCTAACTATAGGCCACATCCGCTACCTCCCAATTCCTCGTCCTTACAGTCATATATTCCTCCCCCAGACAACATTCCCCACGCGACGGTACACCCAATGGGTGTCCGCATAGAAGCCGCTACAAACTCTGACAACCCGAACATGCCCTCGGACACTCCCGGCACTAAAAGCCATACGCTAAAAAAATAAAACAAGTAGTTCCGTGAAGAACTATACAGCCTATTTTCATATATCCAACTTATGTTAATTGCCACTATCAACATACAGAATTTCAATTTGATTGCTGTAATACAACCGAATAAATATTTCGGATGGTCGCCATGTGGGATTTTATGTATGTAGGTCCTAGAGTTATGTACTGTTCCTTGAAAATTATTGTGTACGTGTAGCATTCAAACTTCAATCGCATGATTAGGACACAAGAAGTAAAAACGAGATTTCAAAATTTCGCACAGCTGCCATCTTGTGGTTATGGAAACAATTGAAATAAATTAGATTCCAGTGGATTAACATTCGTATAAGGATTTACTGTACCAAGTTTCACTGCACTCGGATGGTTAAATTGCGAGAAACGTCCATGTGAATATTTATACTTCGCGTCACCGCCATGTTGGATTTGTGATCACCAGGTTATTTAAAGTACTATAGGTGAACTTAAGTCCATAGCCCCTATGAACATAAAAAATCAGTTTGATTGCTATAATAGATTCGTAGATATTCAGAGCCGTCTAGATATTTCGGATGGTCGCCATGTTGGATTGTTAAATGTATAGGCCATAGAGTCGTGTACCATTAAAAGAAAATTATTGCGTAGGTTCATTATTCAAACTTTCACTTCGATCGCATGATTACGACACAAGAAACATAAACTTAATTTTAAAATTCGCACAGCTGCCATCTTGAGGTTATGTAAACAATTGACCTAAATTAGATACCAGCGCATTACAAAGTGTATAAACATTTCGTGTACCAGACTTCATTGCGTTTGGAACATTAAATCGCGAGAAAGGTCCATTTAAAATTTACAAATTCGCTTGGCCGCCATGTTCGTTTTGTAGTTAACCGCTTTTTGAAAGTCTTATAGATGAAATTCCAGTAGTGCCCTTTATCTCCGTACAAAATTTCAGGGTGATACCGCTAATAGTTTCAGAGATATAGAATGCCGGTAAAATATTTCGCTCATCCGCCATCTTGTGGTTATGTAAACAATTGAACGATATTAGATGTCGGTGCATTACAATGTGTATAAACATATACTGCACCAAGTTTTATTGCGTTTGGTTGCTTAAATCGCGAGAAACGTCTATTTAAAAGTCGCAAATTCGCGTGGCCGCCATGTTGGATTTGTAGTTACCAGTTTTTCAAAAGTCACGTGGGTGAACTTCTACTATTTCCCTCTATCACCGCAAAAAAATTCAGGGTGATATCGGTAATAAATTCGGAGATATTGAATGCTGGTGAAATATTTCGCACAGCCGCCATGTTGGATTGGTGAGACGTAACAAAATTTGAATGGCACGGTCGGGGTTGCCTGGAATAGTGCTATGAACTTACCGAGTTTCATTGAAATCGCTCCAGCCGTTTAGAAGTTATTAGGGGACACACACACACCTCTGACACTTACACGCACACCCACATGGACAAAAGGTGATCTCATAAGCCTTTTTTTTTTTTTCAAAATTGAAAATAGGCTAACCATAAAAAATAAAAATAAATTGTAATTATGCCTGCTACATTTGAACCACTTGCATCCTAATCCATAGCTGTAAAGGCCTTCCCGAATCATGTTACACTCGTGTGTTAGATGTGGGATATCAGTAGAAGCATCTGCACTTTTGATATCCATGACCAAGCCACGATAGTAAAGCCATCCTTACTTCCGACATGACGTTTCAGTGCTACGCTAGCGCTATCTAGCGGGAAGAATAGAAAATCACTTTAACTAGCCAATCACAGGCAGCCATTCAAATCGACATAACACGACAATAATCGAATTTCGTTGGTGATGTCGTGATTTAGAGAACGAAATTCGAATTGTCGTGATATATCAATTTGAATGGCTGCTTGTGATTGGCTAGTTTAAAGTGATTTCACTTCTGACCGCTTGATACCGGTAACTCTAGCTCTGAAACGTCAAGTAAGAAGTAACGATTGCTTTACTATACAGCTTCAAGTACTGTATGTCACCTCAAGTATGGAAACGGTGCCTCCAGGGTAGTTTGGAGATCGAAGTTACAGGGCGTTATGCGTGGAAATTAGCAAGATGACCTCAAAGTTCCACCCCTTAAAAAATCAAACGATTCATCATTTGGTTATTTATTTATTGATCGTATGGCGTTTAGTGCCGGGAGTGTCCGATGACATGTTCGGCTCGCCTGAGTCTGTAGCTGCTTCCAGCGGACACCCTAAAGGGTGAGCTACAAGTTCCGTTCAATTTCAAGTAGTTCCAACTTTCGCCACCAGATATCAATGATAGCCTACCTAGTGGTGAACGCTGGAACTTTGATAGAGTGTTCTGACGAAATCTAACCTAACAATTTTGCTTTACACAAGTTAAGTCTGTGAAAGGATCTTTTACATGCCATAAATCTATGACATGGGACCGCCGGCTTTCCTTCCCCTCCGAAGGAATGCATACTGAAGGATTTTTAGCGCTCTTAAACAATCCGACGACTTTGGCCGGGTTTGAACCCGCTATCTTGGGCACAGCAGTTCCGCATGCTACCGACTACGCTAAAAAGACCTGCCAAATCCCCTGTGCCAATAATTCCCTTATATGAGCAGCGTTGTGGCAGTGGACATTATCGTCCTAGGACTTCAGTGGCGTAGTTGGTAGCATGCTGAACTGCTGTGCCCAAGATAGAGAGTTCAAACTCGGCCGAAGTCATTGGATCTTTTAAGAGCGTTAAAATCCTTCAGTGTGCCTTCCTTCGGAGGGGAAGTAAAGCCGGCGGTCCCATGTCGTAGATTTATGGCATGTACAAGATCCTTCCACAGACTAAACTTGTGTGGAGGTAAATTTCTAGGTTAGATTTCGTTGTAACGCTCTATCAACGTTCCAGCTTTCACCACTAGGTATCAGTGACATTTGGTAGCGAAAGTTGGAACTACTTGAAATTGAACGGAACTTGTATCTCACCCTATGGGTGTCCGCTTGAAGCAACTTCAGCCTCTGGTGAGCCGAACATGTCCTCGGACACTCCCGGCACTAAAAGTCATACGATAAATAAATAAAATCGTGCTAGGGGTCTGAAACATTAACTGGAGAAAAGGGTCGTTGCTTCAGCTGCAGCGACGCGATATATGGATGATTCAGCATTAATGAAGGGGCCATATTTAGTATTCGAGGGGTACTTGTTTTGGTTGTTGTCCTAAAGGTCCTGGGTTCAATAATTTACCTGGCTCTATCAGGAATTGTTATTTTGGCCTGAATACTTTGAACTACCTGATAATGGACAGTAACACCGTACAGCCGTATAAGATATATCTCAGAGAAAGGAACTGGCAATTCTTGGATAAGGCTGCTAGATAGGGAGGGAAGAGCCACTAATGATTTCAATTTCCTGCAGCGCTTTCTTTGGCTTCCTAGCACCAACCATTCAGCCGAGAGAATCGCGAGGTTTCTCTCGAACTCCGCCGCCCAATTGTATGCGCAGTACTTGCGATACCAAGCTGCTAACTGCTCTCTTGGAAGCAGAGAATACGATTTTAGAGCACATCTTAAAAAAGCAGTTGAAAGGATGAGAACTCCATCATTTTATTGTAGGCCAGACTTGCTTTTAAAGATTGCAAACGATAACAATTAAATAGAATGTTTAACCTGTTAAGTGCTGAACAATCGGAACAATCCAAGTTGACGGCGATGATCTGCCTCGAACGACAAAATTTAAGTATCTTGGCTCTACAATAACTGCTGAAGGTCGTCTCACCGAAGAGATCAACGTAAGAAATAATACTGCGTGGATGAAGTGGCGAACAACGACAGTTATCATGTGCGATCGCCAGATGAAAGACCACCTAAAATCGAAGATTTACCGCACTGTCATTCGTCCCGTGGCGCTTTATAGTACCGAATGTTGGCCGACCACGAAGGAAGCAGAACGTCGGCTAAGTGCCATGGAGACCAAGATGCTTAGATGGACAGCAGGCATTACTAGGTTGGATCACATCCCCAATCAAAGAATAAGGGAACGATTTGGTATCGCAGCAATCAGTAACAAAATGCGAGAGGGTCGTCTGCGATGGTTTGGGCATGTGCTACGGTCAGGAGCGGACACTATAGCAAAACAGGGCTACACACTAGAGGTCGCCGGGAAAAGTCCAAAGGGGCGACCGAGACAACGTTGGGCCGATACACTGCACAGGGATCTGAAAAGCGTCACCCTACATCCGGACATGGCCCGTAACCGAGTAAAGTGGAGACAGCAGATTCAAATAGTGGACCTTGCCACGAGGTGGGACAAACGCTAAAGTAAAAGAAGAAGATGAAGAAGTGCTGAGTTAGCCAGTTAGCTATTTGCTACTTCAGTGCCAAGTTTCTTCATTTGCATTAAATACAATTGTAGAAGTCGTAATTTTTAAATGTGTCTTTATTTACCTAAATGAAAATTCAAAATTCTACTCAGCAATTGCTCTAGGTTTGTGTCGTGTCTTGTGTGGGGTTTCGCCTAGGACACCAAGCTGGCTCATCAGCGGGCTCTTGGTATCCCCAGCCGGATCCCCAGCTGAGCCAGCTTGGTGTCCTAGGCGAAACCCCACACAAGACACGGCACAAACCTAGAAGAATTGCTGTGTTTGAATTCACTGACCGTGACAGCCAATATACCATCTTTTTCAAAATTCTATGGTCATATTATTTTTCATATTGAAATTAATCAAAATTAAAATCTGTATGCCCACTCTTTCATCATTTCCATACCAGGTACAGGGTCCAAAAATCAGTAAGCAAATAAAACGTGTTGCTCCTTACTTGTACAAATATTATATTTTGTGATCCGGCATCACAACGCGGCGTAAAGAGTTTGCTTGTTATTCCGCCATGTTTGTATACATCTGAGATGAACTCCAGCTGTTGAGGACAGACATCTACAGACTGCTCTGTTAGTTACTTCCGGTATAAGAAATCCAAACTCAAGTAGTACTACATAATGCCCAATAGATAAAAGAACATGCCAGAGATCGACTTGGGACTCGAAAACAAGTGGGAAATAAGAATAAAAAATGTTCTTGTGCACCGTTTCAAGACGAGCTAAGCACTGAACGGGTTAAACAAGTCGTTCCATTTAGAACTAAAGATTTCCTTTCCATATTTTGAAGGCTTAGCTATTGAGCTTGGCGTTGAGAATGTTCATAATGCCAATAGATGCACAGTGTGTATTCACTTCGTCACCAACTTCCGGTAGCAAAAATCCAAACTTAACCCTTTATAGGGCGAACTATTCTCTTTACTTTTATATGTTTTTACGTTTTAATTTATTTTAATTAGAATTATAAGTACCTAACGTTATTTTTTGTTTCTCTAATTTTAATATTTATATATTTATTTTTAATTTTCAATTTATGTTCTTATAGATTTAATTTTGATATTTTTATTGAATTAATTAACTAACTAATTTCAAATTGATTTTTACAATTATTTGAATAGATGTTTATGGTTATGTTTATTATTTAAATTTTATATTTCTTTTATTATTGTAATTTTATTTTTATAATTTTTATTTCTAGATTTATATTCAATTTTTACACTTTACTTGTTAATGTTTTTAGTTTTAAATTGTTTAAAATTTTATCCATCACAATGCGTCAAGTAGATACGGATATAATATTTCATTTTTTGAAAATACCTGCACTTCGGCAGGAAAACTCCGAAATTTGACTGAAATATTCAACTATCAGCATCTTTGAAAGCATTAATTGTGCTTATGACAGGTGGTTAATAAATAGACCATTATCCCTTAAAGGGTTAAGTAGTACTACATAATGCCCTATAGATGGCGCAACATGCCAGAGATCGACTTGGTACCCGAAAACGAATGGGGAATATGAAAAAAATAAATGTGCTTGTGCACCGTTTATAGACGGTCTAAGCACTCAACGGGTTAAACAGTTCGTCCCATTTAGAACTAACCATTTCCTTTCCATATTTTGAAGGGTTAGCTTGCCGTTGGGAATGTTTATAATGTAAATAGATGCACAGTGTGTATTCACTTCGCCACCAACTGAGTATATAACATAATATTTTCTAACCAAAAACACCATCAATTACTCCCATCTCAAAATACGTCATCAACCATTTCTCCCATTACATTAAAAAAATCACAACAATTTCAAAATTATCTAAATTTCCTAACGTCCACAATTTAAAAAACAGAACATTTTCTACATTTCTGACATACAAAACTAATAAATTAAAAATATTACAAAATTACAAACCTTCAAACTCTACAACTTACAGTAGAACAAAGCATTAAAAGAGCAAATTTTCTCGAACTTAAAAATTTTCAAAACTTTAATCTTAACCGAGAGGTCCTGTCAATTCTCCTTCTCCAACTTTTACAATTCACCACCACCCTCTATGGGTGGGAATGAAATGACTTAATATATATATTTCTAAAAGACAACCACCCAAAAACAGGAAATTCCATGAATATTTCTTATACAGTAGCTACGCAGAGATCCACCGTCCCTTCTCTAGCCCCTTTTCCCGCACTTCATATGTCCCCCAAAAATCTTACCCTTCTTTCCTTTTTATTTTATCTCTCCAGAAGCGATACTTCTATTCTCCCAGCTCCACGCCACCAAATACCACCAATCTACTACCCTCACAAACTACCACCCATAATTACCTCAAATTCCATAAACCAAATTTCCCCTCTTCAAAATCATCACTCCTCTTCTATATCGCATACGCCCGCCACCACAGGGGCAATTGCCATGCGGTGGAATGAAACAACTGCGGATATATACATCTTATAAATAAAAGTGAAAGTCTGTATGTATGTATGTATGTATGTGGGTTTGTTCCGTATACAAATCTACACCGTTCCACCAATCTCAGCCAAATTTTGCATACACATAATTTAGGACCCAGAAGGAACGGCTGGCTACATGAATTTTCGATACTCTTTCTCATTCTTCTGATTTCGGTCCTTTTGTACTCGAGCAAAGGCTAATATAAAGTCATAAAATATACTCATGAAGGAATGGCAAGGCAGATCATTTCCATGGCAACATAGCTCAAGTCGAGACACGGCCGACTGGATGCGAGTTGCGCTCTGCACTACCGGTATAGAAAATGAGCATCATTACTTGAAATCCCGTTAGTTACTCACCTACTCACACAGCACTGTCAACCGAGTATAGCATAACAAAGACTTCACACTATTTGTCAATATAATTTCCGCAAAATCAAAATGCAAATTATATCACAAAATAATATAATAATAATATCCCCTGGCAATACAGCCCATGAAGGGCCTAGGCCTACCAAGCGACCGCTGCCCAGCCATTTAGCCTGCAGATATTGGGGTGACGCGTGATCAGCACATCTGGTCCCCTCGGCCGTTAATCTTGGTTTTCGTGATCGCCCCCGATGCCTCACTGTCAGTCAGCTACTCAATTGTCCTCACGAGGCTGAGTGTACCCCGTTCCAGCCCTGAAATGAAATGCAAATTGTAATTTGATGATAGTTGATGTTAAAGTGCCTAACATGGAGGTTATAGGGCTCTAATTATTTGGGGTGAAAATGAAAAATGATGATAAAATGAACACTAGAACTAAAAATCACTACAACTTATAACCAAATTATGGATTAGGACAACAAAAGGACCAAAAGGAAGGAATAAGGGAAATAAAATGCAGGTAATAGAAAAAAATGCGAATTGACGGATTTGGAAAGGTGTGCCATGAAAGGCAGATAGGAAGAGAAATAGGAGAGAGTCCGCCCCAGAATCACTGGAAAAAGGGAAAAAAACACGACTGTGTTGTACCTAAGGCATGGCTACTTCCAAATTACTACTTAACATACGGTACTGTATATCGTACGTTTAGTCATACCAGTATATGGAGAAATTTGAGTAGAAATCGCATTTGTGATAAGACTACAATAAGACTAACAGAACCAGAATACTTTGTAGCAACCGTAAGTGAAACAGTAACATAAAATGATTGATCACGCCATGAAGACGCCCTATTTTCTACTAAGAATGTTGGTTTTATTTAGAGGGCCTACTGCAGCTCCCTGCACACTCAATTAGTCAAAAGGATTACTATAAGAGTAAATGATTTCTATCGTACACAATATTACATCCTTTACTGCCCTCAACAGACACAGTACCGTGGTAAACCTACAGGAAACTAACGTCACCTATAATTCATAGCAATCATTTGAAGCTATGACCAGGTTCATTTTATACTTAAACATGAGAAGCCTTACTTTCATATTACTAAATTAAAACAAGTAGTTCGGGAAGAACTATACAGCCTATTTTCATATATCCTACTTATGTTAATTGCCTCGAGCAACATACACAATTTCAGTTTGATTGCTGTAATAGATTCGTAGATATTGAGAACCGACTAAAAATTTCGGATGGTAGCCATGTTGGATTTTATATACGTAGGTCCTACAGTTATGTACTGTTACATGCAGATTATTGTGTACGTGTAGTATTCAAACTACAATCGCATAATTAGGACACAAGAAGTAACAAGGAGATTTTAAAATTTCGCACAGCTGCCATCTTGAGGTTATGGAAACAATTGAAATAAATTAGATGCCAGTGGATTACCATTCGTATAAGGATTTACTGTTCCAAGTTTCACTACACTCGGATGGTTAAATTGCGAGAAACGTCCATGTGCATTTTTATATTTCGCGTCGCCTCCATGTTGGATTTGTGAACACCAAGTTATTTAAAGTCCTATAGGTGAACTTAAGTTCATAGCCCCTATGAACATTAAGAAATTCAGTTTGATTGCTATAATAGATTCGTAGATATTCAGAGCCGACTAAATATTTTGGATGGTCGCCATGTTGAATTGTTAAATGTATAGGCCATAGAGTCATGTACCATTAAAGGAAAATTATTGCGTAGGTTCAATATTCAAACTTTCAATTCGATCGCATGACTACATCACAAGAAATAAAAAATTTTAAAATTCGCACATACGCCATCTTGAGGTTATGTAAACAATTGAACTAAATTAGATACCAGTGCATTACAATGTGTATAAATATTTCCTGTACCAGATTTCAGTGCGTTTGGAACATTAAATTGCGAGAAAGGTCTATTTAAAATTTTCAACTTCGCTTGGCTGCCATGTTCGTTTTGTAGTTAACTGGTTTCTGAAAGTCTTATAGATGGACTTCCGTAGTGCCCTTTATCTCCGTAAAAGATTTCAGGGAGATACCGCTAATAGTTTCACAGATATGGAATGCCGGTGAAATATTTCGCACATCCGCCATCTTGTGGTTATGTAAACAATTGAACGAAGTTAGATGTCGGTGCATTACAATGTATATAAACATATACTGTACCAAGTTTCATTGCGTTTGGTTGGTTAAATCGCGAGAAACGTCTATTTAAAAGTCGCAACTTCGCTTGGCCGCCATGTTCGTTTTGTTGTTACCAGATTTTCAAAGGTCATATAAGTGAATTTATAGTTGTTCCCTTTATCAACATACAATATGTCAGGGTAATATCGGTAATAGTTTCGGAGATATTGAATGCTGGTGAAATATTTCGCACAGCTGCCATGTTGGATTGGTGAGTCGTATCAAAATTTGAAGGGCACGGTCGGGGTCGCAGGGAATAGTGCTATGAACTTACCGAGTTTCATTGAAATCGCTCCAGCCGTTTAGATTTTATTAGGGGGGGACACACACACGAATCACACACACACACACACGCACACACACACGGACAAAAGGTGATCTCATAAGCCTATTTTTTCAAAATTGAAAATAGGCTAAAAATCGTACGTGCTTCGTACCTACTGTACATGAAAATGCTTCATTGAATGAATGCAAATCTTCACTGAAGCTAATAGACCGTAATACTTGGGATGATATGGAATATGAGTACAACACGAACTTAAAATTAGAGACCACGAACATGCCACTTTTGTATTTAAGAAGTTGGCTACAGTTTATACATGCAATGTCAACTGTCTGTTTGAGCATAGCGATGCTAATTCAGGACAGCTTTTGCCAAGAAATTAAATGATCCAAGAGAAGGCTTTGCGTATGACGTGTGACCTGCTGTCTAGCGGTGATTTAATGAAACATGGCAAGAGCTTATGAAATATTACATGACATGACAAAATATAATATTACTACCTCTATGGTGTGAAGTCAGTCACTTAATGTTCGATGATCCTTGCGCACGACAACAGAGAAAGTGAACATCGAAGCATTTAGTGGAGGATCAGATAAACAGTGCGATCATCATATCAAGCTCCTTTAAGCCTGCAACAACCTTTAATATTTGCGTAAGTTCATTATATATATTTTTGTATTTGAGGCAGATGACCTCGCTGTTCCTCCCCTTAAAACAGAAAAACCTAACTAACTAAATACCTCTTTCTGCGTTGTGGTTTCCCAATTCACAGATCAATGGTACCATTGTTATAATCTTATATTATAATACTAATAGATTTAATACAGCCAATGACCAATGAAACTCACACTAATAGTTAGTTATTGTTGTTTTAAGGGGCAGAACTACGAGGTCATCGGCCCCTAAAATCAAACTAAGTTTTACATGAATACCGTACGAGCCTCGTATTATACTCGTATATAACATAATTCTCCTCGCCACTCGTGCTACTGAACTGGAGATATTAACTCTTTCTGAATATCGAAATATAATGTTTTTCAATCCTGTTGACCGACTGAAAAACATTACATTTCGATTACTTAGGCAACACTGAAAATATGGCTTCCAAGACGATATTCATCGTTCTGAATATTGTTGAACTAATTAACTAATTAACAACAACAAATGTTGGCTTTATAGTGCAATCTTGCGTTATCTTCATATATGAAGCATACACCATATTCAGATAGATCTGGACGTGACCAGCACAATGTGTTACATTTAAAGACAAACATAGATAGGTAGGAATGCAGGAACAGACTAAGGAACGGAAAGAGATAACGAGGTAGCAGCGTGTACAAGGAAATTCCGTCCAGTTCAGTGTAGCCAGTGGAAGTGGTATCAGTTGCACGAGAACGAATCACAAATCGCTCAAACAACAAGTCAAGTTCATATTCACTAACAATCAAAATAAACAAGCAACCTTGATGGTCAATAACCACTAACAATATCTTAACAAAGCATCACATATAACTAACAAATTTTGACAAGTATCATAAGTTTATAAAAACTCCTGTAACTCCAATATGTTGTAAATACCAACACCCACATACTTGTAGACATAGATATAATAGCCGGACTCTAAAGGATCCGATGATGTTCGCTTGACTATCGAAACTGGTCATCCTAGTGAAATTATTAGCCTATTTTCCTTTATGAACAAATAGGCTTATGAGTTCACCTTTTGTTCGTATGTGTGTATGTGTGTATGTATGTGTATGTGTGTGCGTGTGCGTATGTGTGTGTATGTGTCCCTTGTAAAATCTAAACGGCTTGAGCGATTTCAATGAAACTCTGTAAGGTCATAGTACTATTTTTTCTGTCCCCGAACGTGCCCTTCAAATTTTATTATGGTTCACCAATCCAACATGGCGGCCGTGCGAATTATTTCACTCTGAAATGTTGTACGGTGGTAAAGGGCACTACTAGAAATTCACCTATTTGCCTTTTAAAAACCTGTTAAGTACAGAACTAACATGGCGGCCAAGCAAAGTTGAAACATTTAAATAGACTTTTCTTGCTTTTTAACCATTCTAACGCAGTGAACCGTGGTATGGCAAAATGCTTATACACATTGTAATGCACTGACATCTAATTTAGTTCAATTGTTTACATACCCTCAAAATGGCATCTGTTCAAATTTTAAAATAAAGTTTTAATTTCCCGTGCCCTAATCATGTGATCGAAGACAACGTTTGAATAATGAACCTACGCAATAATCATCATCTAATAGTATGGCATACATTTATAAAAATTCAACATGGCGACCATCCGAAATATTTAGACGGTTCTCAATATCTACTAATCTATGACAGCAATCAAACTCAAATGTTGTATGTTGATAAAAGCTATGAGCATAAGTAGGATACAGGCTATGAAAATAGGCTATTAAGTTCTTCGCGGAACTATTTGATTATTATTCTCAAGTAAATTGTTTTCAGTTTTAGGAAACACTCCTTGCAAACAATCGTATTGACCGACTAAAAAGCTTTAAGTTCTTAAGTACTTCTAATTCTCTTCTTCTCTTCCCAGACGTTTGAACGGTGCACTAAAACAACCTGCCTTGCTCAAACTTTAATCTCAAGCTTTGTCAGTTAACATTTCCTTGCAATTCTTTTGGTTCGTGTTTAGTTAGAGACTGTGATCTGAATAATTTGAAATTACTGTTTCTGGAAAGACGTTTATCTCTGCTCATCCAGGTATCAATCTATTTTAGCTTGGAAGTTTCTCAAGCGTTGTAGATTTAATTTTAGATACGTGGTTTATACTTTTCCCATTACAATCTTGTGTTAGTAAAGTTGGCGACAAGAAGTCCTAATGAGGAGGAATAGGCTGCCTGTAACATGTAAATACAACGATAACAATATTAGCTGTGTTTGATAATAATTTATCTTCTTATTCCACTGAAGTAAACAATCCTTCAAAACTTCCTTCCTGACTTAACTACATTTAAGACACCGTCGCATCGCGTCAGATACGCTTTGAAGTAAAACTCTCCAAGAAATTAGTCAATGGCTCATTCCGAGTGTCGTTTTCTAAGGCAGGACCCTCACAAAAGTTAGGTGGGACGTGGTATGACTGTAAAGTTGCAGCCAGTTCTACCAACGACAGTGGTTTCCTGCCAAGTCTGATGCTTTCAACGAGGGGCAGATGACCTCTTAGTTCCGCCCCTTAAGATAACAATAACTAACTAACTTTTGCCTTCAAACATATTTAAAAAAGATCCGTATCCAGTTAGAAGAGATGTTTTGTTGGTTGGTTGGTTCCTTAGTTTAGGGGCTGCGACAACGCGGTCATTTAGCCCCGTGTACTTTGGGTGTGTGTAGAATCTGTCTCATAACCGGTGTTAATTGTGATGATTGTATTAGTGTGTGTTATCTCTTATTTAATTCAAGTAAGGACTGCCGACTTTGAATTTTTCAAATAGTTCCTACTTTCGCCGCCAAGCGCCACCGTCAACGACTACTAGTTCAGAACTTAGCTACCAGACGCTACCGCAGTCGGCTCTTGGCAATGAACGTAGGAACCTAAGAGCGTTGTTTACATTCTTAACCTATACAATTTAGCTTCACACAGGTGTAATTAGTGGAAGGTTCCTTAACATGCCATAAATCTATGACATGGGACCGCTGGCTTTACTTCCCCTCCGAAGGAAGGCATACTGAGGGATTTGTAACGCTCTTAAAAAATCCGACGACTTCGTCCGGGTTTGAACCCGCGATCTTGGGAATAGAAGCTCAGCATGCTACCAACTACGCCACCGAAGCCGCATGTTTCGTTGTTGTTCTTGAGTCATTTAGGGACTTTACGACATCGTGTACTTGGGTGAATGTATGTGTAGAATCGGTAAAACTTGACAAGAGCAAAAATTTATTAGTTATTTATTGTTGTTTTAAGGGGCGGAACTACGAGGTCATCTGCCCCTGGGAGAAAAAAAATTCTTCAAGTACTGAATTGAACCAAAATACCTGAATTAATCCTTACCGGGTCATTTTCGGAATATTTCGCGCTAATACCTTTGCATTGTGTGTCGTTTACGATATATTCCACAATGTAATTCCCGCTCTAGCGGGTTGCGTACGGAATATACCGCAGGTTATCTTCAGTTTATAATTCATTACGGTAGGTGACAAGGAAGTTTTAGACTACTTTTACGAACGCACCTAGAACAGGAAATGATTACATGAATCATTTCATTTAGAATTTTTAAGTTTGATGAGGAGATACTTGAGTATGATAGTTACAGTATTGTTTGATTTCAATGGCGGGCTCGGATTATAAAAATCTGGCTACAATTCCAAGCTATTTGTATGAATTGGGTAGTGACTACAATAATATTGAAGACAGGGTTGAAGAGATTGAGGTTTTATCATCAAGTAACAATGGAACTGGTGGAGATGAGGGTAGTGGTGATGCAGATACATGTGTAGTAGGCCTATTCCAAGATATGCTTTCTTTCCGCGATGTAAATTCCATGGTTTCCCTGAAATGATTCAGATTTTGTATGTTACCACTTGTTAAAGGTTTTGTAAACAATATAGAAAACTAAACATGGTAAGCATGACTTTGACAAACTCTTTAAAAGTATGATCCCTCAAGGAATATTACAACATAATAGACGGGAAAATATCTGGAGATGTAGTAATAGATGTTTACTCCCACCCAGCCATCTCAAATATGAACACGACTTATATAGGCGAAATTCCAGCCATTTTTAGCATCTTGTATAGTATTGCCAATCCCACGCATTCGGTAGGCTACTAGATCGCATCTGGCAGACCAATGGTTTTCGCCTAGACCAAAATGTTTAGGTAGTCCACATGAGGCCCCTGTTCGCTTTGCAGGTGAGGCCTCCTAGGTGCTAGTCCCGCCTCCCCAGTTGTATCCCAGTTGACCTGATGTCAAGCTCCAGAACACAGGTAGGGTCTCTCGCCGAGTCCGTGGGAAAAGCCTACCTGTAGGGTAAACTGACTACGAAAAAACTAAAATATTGTTATTGGTTTTACGTCTCTTTTAACTTCTACGCCGGGGTGCCTGAATTTTACCCCGAAGAGAATCTTTAACGTAAATCTACTGACACGGCTCCGTTGCATTCGCGTGCCCTCAAATGGCAGCTGACTGCGCCAGGATACGAACCTGTAACCTTAGGATCAGCAGGCGAGAACGTTATCGCTGAGCCATGCAGCCAGTCAAAATGAAACGAAGAACAACAAAGAAAATGTCTCAAGCGCATTAGAACAGCCTGATCCAACGTGTTCTTTGTTTACGTAGTCTTAAAATCAGTGTTGCCCAAAAAAATTTCTTCCGTGAAAAGTCCTTGCGCACATGCAGAGGTGTGTCATGCTGCCACACACTTCCTCCTTAGTAGCAAAACTGTCTACGCTCTGTCTGAGCGGAGGAATCAGTTAGCCTGGAACGAGAAACGCAGCCGAATTCGGATTGGACAAGTAACTTATAACTCACTCACGAGCAACACACTACGTCCACATAAAATATTGCACAACTAGGTCATCCCTGCTTTAGATCTTCATTTATTCATGGTATTCGCAGCCATATAAGTAGTGCCCTAGATGCGTACGAGATAGATTTCAGAGAGAAATCAAAGGAACAGAGTACAAACTAATACCAAACTCCAGAGCAGTTTCTCATCACGAGTACGCACAACTCATACTCAATCATAACAGCAAAGACCCGTCAGCTGCTTCATTAGAGGAGCACAAGGCTTTGAATATCACTGGCCCACTCAATCAGTGGCGTGTTCCCCGAGCGGAGGACAGAGGCACAGGACACTCTCTCAACCTTGCTTATTAACAAAATAACCAGCAGATTTTTAGCCTAATTTTCACATTTTGTAAAAATTAGGAAAAGTAGACTTTTGAGATTGATCCGATCTGTGGCACGTCACAAACCAAAGAAGAGGCAATATACTCAACACTTCAAGATATTAATACACAAAAAAATATATGAGCCTTTACAGTAGTCGCATGTTATTCGAATAATTCTATATTACTAACTCGCATTTTTTTTAAGAATGAACTCATAGTGCTACCTTGTGCCAGCAAACATGAAGGATTCCTTCGTGTTATTACCATCGGTAAGTTCTCATTACTATTATTTCTGCAATAACTACTTGTAAAACTTCAGTGACAAATCCTTCCAGCAAATATGATATAATAGTGCTGTATTTTGGCCGACAGTACCTCGAGTGCTTACATTAAATAAGAATACAGCAAAAGTAGTAAGATTTAATAAATCATTATTGTTATAATGATATAATGAATATTTTCACACCAAATAACGACAGATTGAAGATGATTTATTGTAAGAATATCTGTAATGGCGCCTCCAAACCTTGAAGTAAACCGTATGCGATGTACATTCCACATAGCCACATGGCCGCGCGCGCTCATTGTTTCCCCCAGTTACGACCTACATCCACCTTGTTCAGCTACGCTACCTGAAGCGCGCTAGAAGGACACATAATCCAATCGTATGGTAACTCGAGGCACTTCAGCTACGTAACCCCGTCTACACCAAACTAGGCCTAATTCACCTCAAGAGCCTTACCCCTGCCCCGGACTAAACGTCCCATATATAATAAAACTCAACATCGCCTCACCACCATCATCACGTCCACACATACTCACATCTTCATAAAACAGCTTTTATTTCTTTTATTTCTCTCTTCTTTTCTCTCCTCTCTCTCTCTCTCTCTCTTCTACAACACCACTCCGCTTCTCATCTCTACCAACGTCATTCATCACCTCCATCTCAACAAACAACGTCATCCATTTCTCCCATCGCATTCATTACAAAATCATTAAAACACCAATTACCAAATCTCATCACCACTCTCCCCCTCAAACACATCATCCCATCTCTTATCATCTTCAAGTATCATCACATACATATGATCAACTCATCGTAAACACCATTCTTTCTCCACTTTCTCTCACCCCCGCTTCTCATCTCTACAAGCACCACCAATTACTCCCATCTCACAATACGTAATCATCCACTTCTTCAACTTCGATTTAAAAAAATTAAAAAAGCTCTAACGCCACAAACTACAATAGTACAATGCATAAAAGAGCAATTTTCTCAAAAGATCAAAAATTTCAAAACTTTAATCTTAGCCAAGAGGTCATACCATTTCTCCTTCTCCAACTTACGCAATACACCACCAGTCCACCACCCCCTCGCCTATAACTCTCAACCTTCCAAACAATCCCCTCCTCTGGCCCAAGAGATGGTGCGGCCATTTATAGGGGCCCGCCCACCCTCATTGGGTGGGAATGAAATGACCCTTTATTATTATTATTGTTTCCGTTGCATTTCCGTCCAAATTTCGTCCCTTATTACAAAATCACCCCCACACAAAACTATACAGCAACCAAGTAGAATGATGTTACGCATTAAAAATATCCAGCAAACGAGCGGAAAGATGTTCCACATCCATAATCAGAGCACTCACCGTATTCATATATTCTTCAGGAGACCACTGATATATCATGTTAACACTAGGTAACATTTTCAGTATGGGACAGACCCTCAATATATCAGTTGAAAGATACTGGAAAGAAACCAGAATGGAAGGGCGCAGTGTGATCAAGGCTTTTTCGTATCTTAACAAGATGTGACATTGAAGCTGAAGTGAGCATCCATGTCATGAATGTACATGCCGGACGTTTGTTTTAGACGAGTGAAAAATCATAATGAAAGCCTGGATGCGAGTTACTACAGTACCTGTGTTGTTTTCAGCTGCCCCATGCAGTCCGATGATGGGCAAAGCTATCTCACACTACTGCTGAAGTACAGTCATTGGCAAATATAATGGCGTTCTGTTCGTAACTATGTAACGTGTACTTCCGGGTCACACAATACTTCGACGTGGACTGTACTGTTCTTCACGGTGGTGTCGTCACGTGCTCAAGTCTGGAATTCCATAACATCTGACTGGTGGTGACAAATGTGAAGCGATAGGGCTAGAGAGTGACAGTATACAGGCTCACCCGCAAGCTTCAAGGTCAAGGGCAATCGTCTAAAACAAACGTCCGGCTTGTACATCCTTGTCCACATCAAAAGAAAGTTGGAACAGCTCCAAACTCAAAGAAAGTCATGGCAATCATTTTTCTTATCGAGAAAGCAACAGTGAATGCTCTCTGTCACTGTGACACACTTACCACCATTGCTAGCGGCTTCGGTGGGGTAGTAGGTAGCATGCTGAACTGCTGTGCCCAAGATCGCGGGTTCATATCCGGCCAGAGTCGTCGGTTTTTTTAAGAGCGTAAGTAAAACCGGTGGACCCATTTCATAGATTTATGGAATGTAAAAGATCCTTCCACTAACTAAAAATATGTGAAGCTAAAATTCTAGTTTAGATTTCGTTGTAACGCTCTATCAAAGTTCCATCGTTTACCACTAGGTGTCAGTGATATCTGGTAGCGAAAGTTGTATCTACTTGAAATTGAACGGAACTTGTAGCTCACCCTATGGGTGTCCGGTTGAAGCAACTACAGCCTCTGGCGAGCCGAACATGTCCTCGGATACTCCCGGCACTAAAAGCCATACACTAAATAAATAAATAAATAAATAAATAAATAAATAACCACCATTGCCTCAAGAACTGGACACAGATTTCAACCACGCCAACGATGGTAGCTTGTCATATGCGTAGTACTAAGTTACTAACAATGTAACCTTAGGGGCATGGTCGCGCAGCGGTCAAGCTGTTGGCCTCTCACCATGGCGGACCGGGTTCGATTCCCGGTCACTGCATGTGAGATTTTCAATGTGAAATGCCATGTCCTGTGGTTCGGATTCCACGTAAAAAAGAGGTCCCGTGGCTTATATCTCGAGATTAACGGTCACGTAAAACTCCAATCTTCCTTAATGTAACCTTACCAATTACCTCCATCATTATGAACATGGTATTTATAGAGTAATTTCTTGCTGTTGAGAGGAATCAGGGTTGTATATACTATAGCCTCTCATGTTTGCAGGCTTTGAAACTAGCACTTCTCACTTCCATATTTTAAAGCGTATGATTTCACCTTCTGTAGGTGTGGCCAAGATGAATCCGGGGTGAAAATAACCTCAGCACTGGCGTTTTCCACGTGATGCGTACAAAATGTATGCATAGTTTCAGCGAGATCGGGCGATTTACGTTCATGATGTTTCACTAAAAACAGATAGCATAAAAGTCAAGGTAGGGATGTTTGGAAGGGAACAGAAAGGCGGATTCAAATCTCTAGAGCATCAGTGAGACAAAAGGGGAGGTTCATTTGGACGTTTACAGCTATTGAAGGATGCTGACAGAGAATCTTCTTGATTTCAAGCATCTCCAGAACGACCAACTTGCGAATTCCAGTTGTTAACAATGAGGATAATGGACTCGACGTGGCTGTGGAAGTTTCGGATTTTGTGCGTAGATATATATCCAATATAACTAGAGTGAAAACCTTACAGTTGCCAGTTCCTCTCGTATTATTCAACCCATTTATTGAAGCTACACCCCCTTTGTACTACATGTGGCGATTGACAAATTTGGGGACCACAAATGCTTGCTTCCCATCTTGTGCAGCTTGTAAGTTATGTCTCACAGACAGTTCTGCAATTCTCTCTCTTATTTTGAATGAATATTGTGGCAATAAAATGTGATTCAAACTTCAGTTTGCCTCATCATCCTTTCAATATTGTAACTAGATTTTCCTAAATTAAAAAACACTTGAGGAGATGGTGACTGGAGAGTTTGGACTCAATGTGTGCTAAGAGTGCTGAATGTCTACTCACAACATCATAGCAACCACAGTGACATCAGTTAAGCTGTTGTAAATACGTGGGCATATTGGACAGTAATGCACAATCATTTCTCTCTCTTTCTAGTTATTGTAGCTGGAATGTTGACATTTCACGGCGATATACTGTAGTTTGAAGCTTGCGCTACAGAGGAAATTTTGATTTCATGTGCATCCCTAGCGAGAGAAGCCTGAACTACGAAACAAACATGGCGCGCATGTTACTGTCGTCAACTTGTGAAGAGCAGCTAAGTCTAGTTCGATATTTTGGGGCCAAAGGGAATAAACAAGCATTTTCCTAGCAGATTAAGTCACCTTGAATCTTTTTCGTACTGGGGAACCAGCATGTTTCCACTCCATAGAGGCAGCTGTTACCGCCCGGAGCGTGGCGAAACACTAAGGTTCACACGGCCCTCTTGGAAGAATGCACACCTCCTGGAGATATTGCTACGGTATATACAGTCGTCCACGCATGTCCCTATGAATGTCACTCGTTTTATGCTTTACCATCTGCCCTCTCATAGAGGCAATAACATTTGAAATGGCCTCAGAACGTTTCACAACACTCAATTGTTGCGAGCCAGGGAACAGAAGAGTGAGGAACCTGGAAGACTGGCTCGATGATAGCTAGAAGACCACACGTGAACGAACTTCTGAAGCAGCTGTGGTATCTGTGCCAATGCCATTTACAGGGCATAAACATAGTCATTTACTCGAAAAAGGTGAACCCTTTAGTATCGTACTGGAGCACTTGTCAAGCCGCGACTAGATATATATTAGTTATCCCTTTTTGCCTTCAGTACTTTCCATCCTATAAACACATTATGGATTTTGATATTAAAGTAAAATACGTAAATGAACCAACACATTTCATGGTTGTAAATAACTGCATTTTTATTTTTGTGCTACAAACGGCCAAAATTAAGCATCTCCACAATAGAAATATTTATCCTCAGTCCCCATAAGTCCATGTTTTTGACGTCGCTCATTAATCCTCTATGAGAAGCTCCGGGACTCATTTTCTGAAACAAAGTGGAGATATAGTGTAGTGTTAGTTTCATTGTCTGTGAAATTATTCCTCCTAAAAGTGAGGAGCACTAGAGATTTAGAGGGGATATTATCATGTGACATGGAAATGGCCATGTTCTGTTCCTTATTGACGAAGTGTAATAAGTTCTGCAAGCTTTGTTATTTGACACCCAAAGGGTAGCTTGCATGTCGAATTTCGTTGTTTCTTGAAGCACTATGAAAGTCAAGGACGTTAGATATCTCAGCTTCTTGAACACTATAGCGCATTCTAGTAGAGAAATGAGGAACTTTGTGTTGGCGGTAAACCCTGAGATTACTTTTGCCACTATGAACACGGCCTACTGAATTCAAATGGGTTCTTTGACATGCCAACATCGTATGACATGGTGTGGTAATTTTTGCCGCCTTTCAAAAAAACTTACAACGGCCAGGAGCGAACCTGCAAGCTTGGGGTTAGTAGACCGACACGTTAACCACGCACCCACCGAGGCAAGTTAGTTCTGAAGATTAACAAGAAGTTCCGTGACGAACTAAAGAGCCTACTTTTCTTAAGATTTAAGATCTATGCCAATGATTAATCTATATGGATCAATCTAGAAAATGACGAAATTAAGTTGATAATATCGAAATTTCTAATTAGTTCGAAATACTGTAGGCTATACCTGACATAATGTTGCCTAATAGAGAACTACAGTTGGCAGCCCTGGTGACTGAATATATTCTTAGTTCCATCTCTTATGGTAGAGAATAAAAAATTTGGTTGATGTCCAATGGATAGCTTGGACGTTACATGCAGTGAAACAATGGATCTAACAGCGCGCGTAAAATCATGTTGGCAACAATGGCATACATGTGTTGGTCAAAAATAATATGAAATAATATGATCTATTGGTGTGTCAATTTTGAATGAAATCCATTAGTTAGTATAGAAGTTACATGCATTTTAAAATTGGATCTATCAGCAGGCTTAGAATCATGTTGGCAGCACTGACGTATATTAGTTACTCCAAATTAATCTAGAATGCCAGGTACTATACGTGTGCAAAGTTTAGAGCTATTAGCTTGCATACTTTCTGATATATTGATATTAGGGTAACAAAAATAGAGACAGTATTTACTAACAGTTTGCAGCCCTGGTTACTCTTAAGAATCGGCATATACATATCTGTTATAGTACACATAGAACACACGAAATTTGGTTGAAATCCAAATGATAGTATAGAAGTTACATGTATTTGAAGTTGGACCTCTCAGCAGGCTTAGAATCATGTTGGTAGCACTGACGTATATAAGTTACCCCGAATTAATATAGAATGTCAGGTACTATACGTGTGCATAGTTTAAAGCTGTCGGCTTGCATACTTTCTGATATATTGGTATTTGGATAAAATAAATTGAGAGCATTTATTAACAGTTGGCAGCCCTGGTGGAACTTAAGAATACGTTCAGTCATGTCTGTTTATGTACACATAGCACATACGAAATTTGGTTGAAATCCAATTGATAGTGTAGAAGTTATATGCATTTAAAATTTGGACATATCAGCAGGCGTATATTCATTTTGGCAACACTGCGATGTATGGCCTCCTGGAAATTAACTGCAATATTATTATCTGTACGTGTGCCAATTTTGAAATAGCTCCTATTCATACCTTCCAATATATCCAACATGGAGCTCAAATTTCAATTGCGATTTTTCAGCAGTTAGTAGCACTGTTATCATTTTCAAATATGTCCGTGAGATATTCAGGTATAGATCTTTACTCTACCAAATTTTGTTTCGATTGCTGCAGCCGTTTAGGAGTTGATAGGGGGGGGGGCGCACACACAGCCAGACAGACAGACAGACACACATTTGCCCGATTTCATAAGTCTACTTTTTCCTCAT
Organism: Meconema thalassinum; assembly: GCA_946902985.2. Lineage (NCBI taxonomy): Eukaryota > Metazoa > Arthropoda > Insecta > Orthoptera > Tettigoniidae > Meconema > Meconema thalassinum. Next base: position 908,979,316 of record OX336388.2, on the reverse strand, counting down.
TTTTGCAAAATGTGAAAAGTAGGCTAAAAACCTTATGTCAATATTAATTTGTACTTTTTATTGTACCGGTTTCGGTCACATTGTGGCCTCCCTCATCGCAAATAATGATATGAATAGAAATGCCAGATTTACATTAAAACATTTTAGCATAAACGAAGGTTGTTCTCAAAACTATTTCAAAAAAAATTAATCGTCTAAATGCCAAGGAAATCACACACATTAAAATTTAAAAAAACAAATCTGTCACAAAAATATGTTAAATACGAATAAAATAAATCTTGATATAAAACCAGCTTGAAGAAGGAACAGTGATCTAAAAAGAAGATTAAGATAGAAATGAGAAACAAATTCTAGAATGTCAGAGACGAGAGGGAAAAATAAACCTTAGAAAACCTACGTGGATATAGACAAAGAATTTTTAGGTTAAGATTGAAGTTGTCATTATGGGTATGAAAACGTATGATCATATAAAAATGTGAAGAAATATGTGTTAAAAGCAAAAACTAATAATATGACAAGTATGTAGTAAAATAAATAAATGATATAATCATTTCATTTTATTGTTTCTACAAGTTACAATGTAGAAAGGGGCCTTAGAAAACTAAATAGAACGTAACATTAACGTTGTCAATTAAAAAGAAACGTTTTGAAAATTCACTCATAAATATTCAACTATTCTACAATTTCCTCTTTAAAATTCCTAGCCAATTATATAAAGAATCTATACGAAGAGACAGAAAAGTATGTCTAGAACGTGATCCTTATTGACAAAGTTTAATAGACAACGAAAATATACCTTTGGTCAGTAAAATTATTCTTTATGTCTTCCAATGCGCCGGTTTCAGTCACATCAGCAAATGTAATTAATGTTTATAAATAGAAACAAAAAACAAAGTTGCAAGTTCGTGTGATAATGTGATGAAGGCAAAACATAGTAAATTATTGTTTCACCTTCATCACATTATCACACAAACTTGCAATTTTTTTGTTTCTATTCATAAATATGAATTACATTTGCTTATGAAAGTCATACTGTGATCAAAATCGGTACATTGGAAAACATAAATAATAAATTTATTGACCAAAGGTATATTTTCGTTATCTATTAAGAAGTTGGTAAAGAAATAACACTTTGATGACATAGCCTAATAACCTCCATATTCCACTCATTAAAACAACAACCATTAATACTTAGCAGTTGATGTTGTTCACCCAAAAATTCAAATATTAATGCTCTATAAAACTTCCTTACATTTCTGAAGAAAATCCAAAACAGTTTTTAAAATTAACTCTAAATATTCTACAAATCTGAACTCAGGTGGTCAGATCACATCGAGTTTTCAAGGAATTACATTATTGATCTACAAACGGCATAGTTATTTTGTTCTTAATGAAATCTTACATTAAAATCATGATCTTAAATGCACATTGGGACATGGTGAAATTGATAGTTCATTGTTTAAATGCTAAGCTTATATTCGGAAAGAAGCAATGAAATTTACCATGTTAGTAAAGGTTTTGTATTTGCCATATTGATTAGACTAAAATAGATAACTTTTGAAATATAACTCATATAAACACAAAATTAAGAACGTCTATTCAAATTTTTAAATCTTTATTCAATCGTTGGTACATATTACAACCCTTCATTGAGGTGTTCGTCAGCCAAATTGCTTATATCAAATTCTTAAACCTAGTGTGCGGTAACAATTATTCATAAAACGAAATGGATTACCTTACAATAATTTTTATTTATATAAACGTTCCTTTTTCATAAAATAAAAGTTGGAATGCGATAACACAACGCTGGCAGGTGGTTATTGATAATGTTGGCGATTTCATGACTGAGAGACTGATTTTTTTGATTGATTCATCTGTGGCGTTCTGTATCAGTGCCGGCCCCGAGGTGTTGGGGTAGCGTGCATGTCTCTCACACTGAGGCCTCGGATTCGATTCCCTGCTCCGTCATGGATTTTAGAAAGTGACGTGACGGCTGGAACGGGGTGCATTCTGACAGTGAGGCAGCGCCCCGATCACGAAAACCAAGATTAACGGCCGAGAGGACCCGATACGCTGATCACGCGTCACCCCAACATCTGCAGCCCAAAAGGCTGTTCAGAGGTCATTTGGTAGGCCTAGGCCCTTCATGGGCTGTAGTGCCAGGGGTTATTTTATTTATTGTTATATGTTGTGTATCAGTCTTGTTATTGTAATGTACTGAATTCCATTAAAATAAGAACGGCACGGACTTGCATCGACCCAATATATGCTACTACTGTATCCTGTGACTTATCTCGCTAGAAACATATTTCTGTAATGATCGCACTGGTAGCATCGCATGAATTCGGTGATGTTGACAGGATAGGTCACAGAGAGCAAAGCACCGTATAGAAAGTCGTGACTGTATTCACAGTGGACGAGACAGCCACTGCCTTATGCCGTTTCTACGAAAGCTATGAATTCCATCCCGCATTCTCCGGGTATTTCAGCTGATTCATCGCACACTGTACCATCTTCAACATGGCATACATTAAGGGAGTATAGTTGCTGAAAAGAACTGTTGGTCGATTTACTGATCGAACAAAGTTTTCTTCAAGAAAATGCACAACGTTGTGACATGCCATTCCTATGTGATAGTTAATCGGCTTCGGCGGCCTAGCGGGTATCATGCTGAACTGCTGTGCCCAAGATATCGGGTTCAAACACTGCCGTGTCGTCGGATTTCTTAAGAGCGTTAAAATCCTTCAGTATGCCTTCCTTCGGACGGGAAGTAAATCCGCCGGTCCCATGTCATAGATTTGCGGCATGTAAAAGATCCTTCCACAGACTAAACTTGTGTAAAGCTAAATTTCTAGGTTAGATTTCGTTGGAATGCTCTATCAAAGGTCCAACGTTCATCACTAGGTATCAGTGACATCTAGTAGCGAAAGTTGGAACTACTTGAAATTGAACGGAACTTATAGCTCACCCTATGGGTGTCCTATTGAAGCAGCTACAGCCTCTGGCGAGCATAACATCTCCTCGGACACTTCCGGCACTAAAACTATACGATAAATAAATAATTAATAAGTGATTGTTCACATCTTTCTTTCTTCCTTTTTTCTATCTTTCTTACTGAGTTATTGTTATTTTAAGGGGCGGAACAACAAGGTAATCTGCCCCTCTTTCTTACTTACTTTTTACTTACTTACTTCTTTTACTTACACGTAAAATCTCTGGTCCGTACTCAGATACGCCTGCTTGCCGATATTTTGCACATAGTTGTATTGACCATCAATCAAGTTGTTTTCGTTCCATAGAAAATCTGCAATACCACATAACAAATAATGATAACACAATCAAAGCAATCGAGAATGTTATGCTTTTCAATTTGTCAACACTAATTTACCCAATTGTAATGGGTGTTTCCCTAAACTTGAACACAATTTTCATGAGGTTAAACAAGTAGTTCCGTGAAGAACTCTACAGCCTATTTTCATATATCCTACTCATGTTAATTGCCACTATCAACATACAAAATTTCAGTTTGGTTGTTGTGATAGATTCGTAGATAATGAGAACCATCCAAATATTTCAGATGGTCGCCAGGTTAGATTTTTATTTATGTACTATTACATGAAGATTATTGTGTACGTGCGGAATTCAGACTTCAATCGCATGATTAGGACACTAGAAGTAAAAACAAGATTTTAAAATTTCGCACAGCTGCCATTTTTGGTTATGAAAACAATTGAAATAAATTAGATGCCAGTGGATTAACATTAATTTGTATGAGCATTTAACGTGCAAACTTTCACCGCACTCGGATAGTTAAATTCCGAGAAATGTCCATTTAAATATTTATACTTCGCGTTGCCGCCATGTTGAATTTGTGATCACCAGTTTACTGAAAGTCATATAGGTGTTATGTTCATAGCCTCTATGAACATTAAAAAAATCAGTTTGATTGCTGTAAAAGATTCGTAGATATTGAGAACCGTTAAAATATTTCGGATGCTCGCCATTTTGGATTGTTATTTTAATAGGTCATACAGATATGTACCATTAAAGGAAAATTATTGAGTAGCTTCATTATTCAAACTTTGACTTCGATCGCTTCATTACGACACAAGAAATAAAAACTTATTTTTTGAAATTTCGCACAGCCGCCATCTTGAGGTTATGTAAACAATTGAACTAAATTAGATGCCAGTGCATTACAATATGTATAATCATTTACTGCACCACATTTCACTGCGCTCAGATGGTTAAATAACAAGAAAAGTCTAATGTTTCAAATTCGCTTGGCGGCCATGTTCGTTTTGTACTTTATAGGTTTTTAAAAGTTACATAGATAAACTTGCAGCAGTGCCCTTTATCATCGTACAAAATTTCAGGGTGATATCACAAATAGTTTCGGAGATATTGAATGCCAGTTAAATATTTCGCACAGCCGCCATTTTGAGGTTATTTGAACAATTGAACTAAATTAGATGCTAGAGCATTGTAATGTGTATAAACATTTTCTGTACCATGTTTCATTACGTTTATATGGTTAAATCGTGAGAAAAGTCTATTTAAAAGTCTCAAATTCGCTTGGCCGCCATGTTGGTTTTGTAGTTACGAGGTTCTTGAAAATCTCATAGGTGAAATTTAGTAGTTTCCTTTATCACCTTACAAAATTTCAGGGTGATATCGGTAATAATTTCGGAGATACTGAATGCTGGTGAAATATTTCGCACAGCCGCCATGTTGGATTGGTGAGAGACAATACAATTTGAAGGGCACGGTCAGGGTCGGCCAGAATGGTGCTATGATCTTACCGAGTTTCATTGAAATCGCTCCAGCCGTTTAGAATTTATTAGGGACACACACACACACACACGGACAAAAGGTGATCTCATAAGCCTATTTTTTTTTATAAAATGAAAATAGGCTAAAAATCCACATGGAAACACCCATTATATTTGGTTGATGATGATGATGATGATATGTTATCCATAGCTAACGAGTATGATAATTATTTTCTAAAGACCTCAATGTCTGTGGCTCCTCGGACCAATTCTGGAGCCACAAACTCTTTTCACATTTGGATAAATTTGTGTTGACCGACTGAAAAGTATTAAATTTCTATTGCTAAAGCTACACTGAAAAATGGCTTCCAACACTATAACACGATAACAATAAAAACAAGATGTTCCGTATAGAAAATATAGCCTACTTTCCCTTGAATATATGAGTTTAGTGTAACTAGAGTCGTTATCATTCAGTTTCATTAAGGTGGCCAATTATAGAAGATAATTCGTGTACCCTACTCGCCTGGTACAGGGCTTTGTAATTGACACCTATTTACTCCAACGGTCCAGAACCTCAAACTGGAAAATTCCATGACAGGGCCAAGAATCGAAGCCAGGCCGTTGGGTTTGGTAGCCAACAAGGCTGTAAGTTACACAAAATCACGAAGCATACTAATGGTTAAATATAAACGATACTAACCCTAGCAATACCGTGCTATTTTTTTTTCAAACAAGGGCTACCAATGGGGTGGGGGGGGGGGGGTTATTTTGTGACCACCAAATTAAATTCCTTTTGTGTGCTTTGCATTATCCTTTAATCAAGATAGCTTGTATTTTGAAACTTAAATGAACCTTAGTCGCCTCCGTAGCGTAGCGGTCAGCATGGTTAGCTGCCGCCCCGGAGGTCCTGGGTTCGATTCCCGGCTCTGCCACGAAATTTGAAAAGTGGTACGTGGACTGGAACGAGGTCTACTCAGCCTCGGGTGGTCCAAATGAGTAGAGGGGGTTCGATTCCCCCTCAGCCATCCTCGAAGTGGTTGTCCGTGGTTTCCCACATCGTCTTCGGGCAAATGCCGGAATGGTACTGCCCCCGTAAATTTAATTATACTGAGACCACGGTGGCTGTATTGGCAAATGTGAATAAAGTTATGGCCGTCATAGTTGTGACGTGTATATTCATGACGTAGGCACGGATGACGCAGACTTTATGCAAGTAGGCTGGTTGAGCTGAGATTCTTGGTGACGTCATGATTTTGTTCGAGAAAGATCTGAGATTTACGACGCAGTCGCAGGGAAACAAGGAATTGTGCTAAGGAAGAAGTTACGCTATTGGAGGAGAGGCTCGAACCAATGAATGATAGTTTGGAGGGAGACGGAGATTACTGAAATTACCATATTTAATTACTTTTGGAATGCAGAATTGTGGAAATCCATTTTCAGTTATGGCATTGATTTGGAATTTTGAAGAAATTAATTTTGAGTTTTTGAAATTTGAAAATCCGTCAAGTATAGCCAAAGTTAGAACTTCTAGCATTGACGGAGGAACAAGCTATGGAAGGGATGGATACGCCCCTTAAGAAGTTGATAAAAGGTCTTGCACAGCAGAGAGGAAGCTCTCATTTTCTCATGTCTCATAGTCGTTTTTCTGATTCTCATATTGTCAGACTTCGAGTTATTCAGTGAAGCAAGTCGTCATTAGCACGTGTGGTAGAGCCCACAGCATCGAACAAGCACGGAGCGTGCAGGAGTACAATTTTACGGTTAATGAAACTAGGCGAAGTTGGAGCGCACACATAAACGAGTCTACAAGATTATCTATCAAGAGTTAGCTACTGCCTTTATGCTAATTCAATTGTGCATTACAATATTGAGGTGTGTAGGAAAATTGAACATTTTCACGATTATACTTTGGAAGATATTCGCATTTTAAGACTGCAGACAAAAGTGATTTTCTCGACACCTGAGAAGCACTTTTATAATACCACATTCTACGCTACGGCTGACACGTGTATTGCAACCGTGATACTGAAGATTACGTTTGGTGATATAACGCTACATTCTACAATGGAACAATATAATCTGGCAGTACTTTCGACTATTATTATAACGGAAGTGGAGATGGAAGACTAAAATTTTGATACAATTGATGAATATAAGAGTTTTTAAAGAGGAACTATGGATGTATAATCGTTAGTTCAGTGGACGTGTAAAAGTCGCTGATGAATAATGCCCTGTAATAAGTGAATGAAGTACCCACAGTAATATTAATGATGTTGATGAATTTATAAGTGGAGGTTTTTTGTATGTATTGTGGAAGATTTTGATGCCATATATATTGAGATATATGATGAATTATGGGCCAATTTTGTGCAATTTTGTGCGTTTTGAGCGAGGTATTTTTCCACTGAGTGTATTGTTCAGATCCTTTGAAAATTAATCATGTGAAGTTACTGTTAAAATTAACAAGAGTGTTTAAATAATTTGAGATAACGATTTTGAATGGAGGATACCGTCACAAATAATAATAATAATTATTAAAGCTTATTAAACCTGAATCTAAAATTTAAATATAACTAACCTTCATTGGTCGATTATATCACCACGATTTAAGTAATTATCAACCGGATAAACGTGTGGTTTAATGTATTTCTAAAATAAATAATATAAATATTGTAAATAATTATGTAAATATCTTTAATAATAATTTGAAACGAACGGGATTAATAGAGGCGTGTATAAATTTTCAATTGTCGTTTGACAATGTTATAAACAATTTAAAATGTTATAAATATTTAATGAACATTTTGTTATAAACATTAAGCGTTTTCGTTATTATACTCTAAACAACGCTAGTTAAACAATTGGATTATACAATTAAACAAGATTTGGGATTATTAGAGTAATCCATTGATATTTGAATGGAGCATTTAAAAGATTTGCGTGATAATATTTGAGTTGAGATGTGGACATTTAAAGTGTTTTGAAAAGGAGCTAGGCTCTGAGGTAACTAGCATATGCTAACGTTGGCTGGACAGGTGGGTCCATTTGACGATGCAAGCATGCGACATGGTGCAGGGTATCGCAGGTGGCCAGACAACTGTATGATAGAGGCCAAGGTCACCTACATAGCAGCCTTGCGGTTATAAATAAAATGTGATGTTTATGAAAAAGGAAAACAATTGCTATATGTCTCGTCCCAACTCCCTTATCCATTCCAAGTGCATTATTATTATTACGTTCTTTTGAGCTAGGGAAAGCTGAAATTTTGTATGTAAAGTCTACAAGTCCTACAGGAGGACATGGTTACATTGACAATGGCTTCTGATCGCCACGTATATTTTGTTGTTAAATTTTTGTTAATTTATTCTCTTTATGTGAAATAAATTATTGTGCAGTTTAAAGTTTCTTGTTTCCGTTTTGGTTCATTTTAAATATCGTGGTGGAGGTTATTGTGAGGGCATACTATTAAGTGATCCAGTTGAAACCCCAGACCCGAGATTAATTTGAATAGGTAAGTAAAAGGTAAGTATGAACCCCCGTATATTTTGGTGTGTTCCACAATAATTTCTTGTTAACTACTGTGCTCTAATCTCGGTAGTATCTGTCAGTGCCATTTTCATTGATGTAGCTGTGCCGGTGCGATTGATTATTGGCAATCCGATTGAGGGGGCGGATATCTGACAGCCTACTATCCGGATTATCGGGGACAGTACCTTCTTCAAGGACACGGCCGCCTTCTTCCCTCTTCCTTGCCTATCCATCCTAACCATCCCTTACCGTCCCTCATGAGGCCCCTGTTCACTTTGCAGGTGAGGCCGCCTAGGCGAGGTGCCAATCCCACCTTACCAGTTGTATCCCTTCCGATTCGATGTTTCAGCTCTAAAAATAATAATGTTATTGGTTTTACGTCCCTTTTAACTACCCTGGCTTTTGAGACGCCGGGGTGCCGGAATTTACCCAGAAGGTGATCTTTAACGTGCCAGTAAATGTACTGACACGGCTCCCTCGCATTTGCGCACCATCAAATGCCAGCTGACTGCGCCCTGAGCCACGCAGCCAGACATGTTTCAGCTCTAGGACACTGCCCGTAGAGGCGGTAGTGATGAGTTCCCTCGCTGAGTCCGTGGGTTCCACCAACCTGGAGGGTAAACGACTTTAAAACAAGTAGTTCCGTGAAGAACTATACAGCCTATTTTCATATATCCAACTCATATTAATTGCCTCTATCAACATACAAAATTTCAGTTCGATTGCTATGTTAGATTCGTAGATACTGAGAATCGACTAAATATTGCAGATGATAGCCAGGTTGGAGTTTTATTTATGTACTATTACATGAAGATTATTGTGTACGTGTGGTTTTCAGACTTCAATCGCATGATTAGGACACAAGAAGTAAAAACGAGATTTTAAAATTTCGCACAGCCGCCATCTTGTGGTTATGAAAACAATTGAAATAAATTAGATACCAGTGGATTAACATTTGTATAAGCATTAACGTGCAAAGTTTCACTGCACTCAAATGATTAAATCGCGAGAAACGTCCATTTAAATATTTATACTTCGCGTCGCCGCCATCTTGGAGTTGTGCTCACCAGGTTACTGAAAGTCATATAGGTGAACTTATGTTCATAGCCTCTATGAACATTTAAAAAAATCAGTTTGATTGCTGGAAAAGATTCTTAGATATTGAGAACCATCAAAATATTTGGGATGCTCGCCATTTTGGATTATTATATGTATAGGCCATAGAGTTATGTACCATTAAAGGAAAATTATTGCGTAGCTTCATTATTCAAACTTTCACTTCGATCGCATGATTACGACACAAGAATAAAAACTTAATTTTAAAATTTTGCACAGCCGCCATCTTTAGTTTATGTAAACAATTGAACTGAATTAGATGCCAGTGAATGACAATATGTATAATCATTTACTGAACCACATTTCAATGCGCTCATATGATTATATCACGAGAAAAATGTATTAGAATGTGTCAAATTCGCTTGGCCGCCATGTTCGTTTCGTAGTTTACAGGTTTTCGAAAGTTACATAGATAAACTTGTAGCAGTGCTCTTTATCACCGTACAAAATTTCAGGTTGATATCATAAATAGTTTTGGAGATATTGAATGCCTGTGAAATATTTCGCACAGAAGCCATTTTGAGGTTATGTAAACAATTGAACGAAGTTAGATGTCGGTGCATTACAATGTATATAAACATATACTGTGCCAAGTTTCATTGCGTTTGGTTGCTTAAATCGCGAAAAACGTCCATTTAAAAGTCGCAACTTCGCTTGGCCGCCATGGTGGTTTAGTAGTTATCAGGTTTTCAAAGGTCACATAAGTGAATTTCTATTAGTACCCTTTATCACCATTCAAAATTCCAGGGTGATATCAGTAATAGTTTCGGAGATATTGAATGCTGGTGAAATATTTCGCACAGCCGCCATGTTGGATTGGTGAGACGTAACAAAATTTGTCGGGCACGGTCGGGGTCGCGAGGTAGATTTCACCGGGCAAGCCTGGGGATAGGCGAAAATAGGCAGAATATGCAGGTTTTCGTAGAAGGATCAGACCTCATTTATAGCGAGAAAGTATTTTATAATCGGAGCTTAATTAACTTTGTTTTTCGTCATTTTATGCATATATTAAACATTTTATTGTCTTAAGGGGACGGTAACATTCTTGTCATTTGGGGTCCATTTTTACTTGTGGTCACACTGTCCTTATGCAAGGTTTCGACACTGATGTGTAACTATCTAACGGTCTGTTACTTGTTCACGCAAAATTTTATCTCCCGCAGAGATTTTGGTTGGTTCCTCAGTTTAGGGGCTGCGACAACGCGGTCATGTAACCCCGTGTACTTAGGATGAGTGTAGAATCTGTCTGATAAACGGTGTGAATTGTGATGGCTGTATTAGTCTGTAATTGCGGTAAGGATTGCAGACGGTCAATTTCAAGCAGTAGTTCCTAATGTTGCTAACAAATACTACCGTTAACGACACCTAGCTGTGAAATTGGCTACTAGATGCCACCGCAACCAACAACTCGCAACGAACGTTGGAAATTCCCCTGCAAAGGAAATCATACTGAGGGATTTTTAGCTCTCTTAGAAAATCCGACGACTTCGGCCGGCTTTGAACCCGCTACCTTGGGCATAGAAATTCAGCATGCTACCAGTTAAGTCACCGAAGCCGCTTCACACTTGGTCAGATAGAAAACTGAATGTGATCCCGTGCAAGTGCGTTGTCATGGCAACGTCTGATGGCTCATCCCTCATCAATTTAGTAGTGTTGTCATGGCAACCTCTGATGGCTGTTGGCATTTCCTTATAATTCCGAAATTATTTTTCTCATCCCTTGGCGTAATGGTGGGTCATATCAAAAATTCTTTCTGACAAAAGTTTTAGGTAATTATTAGGGGAATATTGTCCATTTTGTACGGTTTTGATATTGTGACTATTAAGAGAGATATGATTAATGTTTCCCGAAAAACCCACTTTTTCCCACCCCTTTGGTCAATGGTTGGTGCTATCAAAAAACTTTTCAAACATAAATTTTTGAGCCTTATCCGACACATAGTATGAACTTTGAATGGATTCGATATTTCAAATATTAAGAGAGTTATAGCGATATTTCACTTTTTAGAAAAAAAAAGCCCCCCATTTTCAACCCCGTCGACCGATTGTGCCCATTAACGAACTCGACCGAGATTTTATAGGGATACATATTATGTAAACATTTCAAAGTGATTGGCGCAAAATTGCGGTATTTATCGTGTCCACAAGAAAGTGATATATATATAGATACATATATACATAAATTATATATAAACTTTTGAACTGACGGTGGTTTTGGTGTCTAGGGGATGTGAAACGCGAAGATATGTCAAAATTTTCCGGAAGTCGAAACATGGTACCCATTGCAATAGTAAGCTTTCTAAAGAAATCTACCTAAAATGAACGAACAGTTGCAAAGTAAATTATTCACTGATCACTCTCTTCGCCATCTTCAACACAGGTGGAATATACAACTGTTTTTCACGGTGTTTTCCGCATTTGTACATCTTGCAACCTGAACGAATTATGGTGGTTTTGTTAAATTCGTTGTACTTTTGCCCTTTGGAATGACAACATCCTCATCCTCTGTCAGCTCATACACTAATAATGTAGTCGGTAAACAGCGGCTTCGGTGGCGTAGTTGGTAGCATGCTGAGCCTCTATGCCCAAGATCGCATGTTCAAACCCGGCCGAAGCCGTCGGATTTTTTAAGAGCGGTAAAATCCCTCAGTATGCCTTTCTTCGGAGGGGAAATAAAGCCGGCGGTCCTATGTCATAGATTTATGGCTTGTTAAAGAACCTTCCACTAATTACACCTGTGTGAAGCTAAATTATATAGGTTAAGAATGTAAACATCGCTCTTAGGTTCCTATGTTCGTTGCCAAGAGCCGACTGCGGTGGCGTCAAGTAGCTAAGTTCTGAACTAGTAGTCGTTGACGGTGGCGTTTGGCGGCAAAGTAGGAACTATTTGAAAAATTCAAAGTCTGCAGTCCTTACTTGAATTATAAAACATTCAACACTCACTAATACAGTCATCACAATTAACACCGGTTATCAGACAGATTCTACACACACCCAAAGTACACGGGCCTACACGACCGCGTTGTTGCAGCTCCTAAACTGAGGAACCAACGAACCAACCAACCAACCAACGTAGTCGGTAAACAAGCCAAGAGCCCGAACATGCCAAATTACATATTTTCAACTCCCTTTAGAAGCACAAATTAGAATATTCACAAGCGAAAACAGCTCAGATCCACAGAACCCAGACAGCCAATCACAGGCCTTCTTGGAACTTGGAACGTCCTACCAACTTTTACACCCTTATCACAAGATTCACGCAAACCAAAACTACTCTACAGCGTAGCTACATCCCCAAATTACACATTTTCAATTGAAAACCACAAATTTACAACCCGGAAACACTCTAAATAGGCCAAAACCCAACCACCAATCACAGCCCAGCACAGCTACCCACTCAGCCAACAGGTTCAAATACAGCCAATCACAGCCCATACATCTCATTGTAATCATTTAAATTCATCATTATCCCCAAAAGCGAGGCTTATTATTATTGTCAATTTTTATTTTAAACAAACAAACCTACTACTGGTCTATCTATCATTTCATACTATCAAACGCCAACCCACTAGAGGTCTGTCTTCCTTCCTAAAGCTTAATGTCATAACTTCAAAACCATCATATTTTTAGCCTATTTTCATTTTATGAAAAAATAGGCTTATGAGATCACCTTTTGTCCGTGTGTCTGTGTGTGCGTGTGTGTGTGTGATTAGTGTGTGTGTGTGTCCCATAATAACTTCTAAACGGCTCGAGCGATTTCAATGAAACTCGGTAAGATCATAGCACCATTCTGGCCGACCCCGACCGTATCCTTCAAATTTTATTGTGTCGCACCAATCCAACATGGCAGCAGTGCGAAGTATTTCACCAGTATTCAGTATCTCCGAAACTATTACCGATATCACCCTGAAATTTTGTACAGTGATAAAGAAGTGTACCTATGAGGCGTTCAAAAGACTTGGTAACTACAAAACCAACATGGCGGCCAAGCGAATTTGAGACTTTTAAATTGACTTTTCTCGCGATTTAACCATCCAACCGTAATGAAACTTGGTACAGCAAGTGTTTATACACATTGTAATGCACTGACGTCCAACTTAGTTGAATTGTTTACAACACCTCAAAATGGCGGCTGTGCGAAATATTTCACTGGCATTCTATATCTCCGAAACTATTACAGATATCACCCTGAAATTTTGTACGGTGATAAAGGGCACTGCTACAAGTTTATCTATGTAACATTCAAAAATCTATAAAGTACAAAACGAACATGGCGGCCAAGCGAAGTTGAAACATTAGAATTTTCTTGTTATTTAACCATCTGAGCGCAGTGAAATGTGGTACAGTAAATGATTATACATATTGTAATGCAATGGCAGGTAATTTAGATCAATTGTTTACATAACCTCAAGATGGTGGCTTGCGTAATTTTAAAATTAAGCTTTTATTTCTTGTGCGGTAATCATACGATCGAAGTGAAATTTTGAATAATGAAGCTATTCACTAATTTTCCTTTAATGGTACATAACTCTATGGCCTATACATATAACATTTCAAAATGGCGAGTATCCGAAATATATTGACGGTTCTGAATATCTATGAATCTTTTACAGCAATCAAACTAATTTTTTTATGTTCAAAGAGGCTACGAACATAAGTTCACCTATATGACTTTCAGTAACCTTGTGAGCACAAATCCAACATGGCGGGGACGTGAAGTATACATATTTAAATGGACGTTTCTCGCGATTTAACCATCCGGGTGCGGTGAAACTTTGCACGTTAAATACATACCTATCCACTACCATCTAATTTATTTCAATTGTTTTCATAACCACAAGATGGCAGCTGTGCGGAATTTTAAAATCTCGTTTCTACTTCTTGTGTCCTAATCATGCGATTGAAGTTTGAATACCACACGTACACAATAATCATCATGTAATAGTACGTGAATAAAAATCCAACCTGGCGACCATCTGAAATATTTAGATGGTTCTCAATATCTACGAATCTATCACAACAACACAATTGAATATTTGTATGTTGATAGAGGCAATTATCATGAGTAGGTTATATGAAAATAGGCTGTAGAGTTTTTCACGGAAATACTTGTTATTATTATTACCATCAAGCTAAAGCAACTGCTAATGTCGCGCCACGGCCGGGAGGGCAGGTGGTGGTCGAGTGAATGAGATAGAAATTGTCAGATTCTAATAACACCTTTATATAACTCTTAATAAATTATAACTTGAATTAACTTAATATTTAAAAAAATAAATACTTCAAACTTTCAAACACTACGCAAGCTTAAAGCCATCAACTTGATATCACGACAGGGGCCTCCAGGGAGGCTACCCCGGCAGGCACCTCTATTTTAACCTAAAACTTATATCTCAAATCAATTTATAAATTTATTTTTAAGCCCCCTTTTTCAATTTATAAACCAGGCTAAGGAGCGCTTAGTCGCATCGCGTAACTGGCCCACGCGCCGCTGGCTCGCTCGCGCATCCAGCGGCTGATTTAAATGATTAGAAGCCAAGAGCGCCGAAACAAGTTGGAATGCAACATATAATAGTGCATTATGTTGATGGAAACTGAAACAAAAAGAAAATAATTACCACAGTGCGCAGTATGACGAGGCACACGAACTACCAACCGTCGGGAAGGGGGGTTCCGTGCCCAAAAAAGAGGAAAATTGTTAATATCTTAAACAAGAATTAAAATTTAAGAAATGTAAATGGTTGGTAACCGGATTCAAAATAGACAATAACTTTGTGTACAGAAAGCGTAGCAAGGGAATACCATGAATAAACCATAAAGAAATGGAACTGGGGGCACGAAATAACCCCCTCAAGTTGGTATTGTTAGGGTTAAAGCGAGTCCCTTGTGTCAAAACCGACAATATCAACTGTTGCATACGCTACGGGAAAAAGACAGAGGTTTGGGAAGACTATTACACAACGGAGGCCATGATGGATCGGAGATGGATGGAACTAAGACATAACATTGTCTGTTCACGGATTCCATTTTAAAATGTGTAGGAACAAGGCAGTTCATGACCTAAACATAAACTGTGTATGTAGGCTATGTGAGCAAGTCTGTCAAAGGTGTATTCAGAAGTGTACCTCGAGAATCAGTTGACCCAGGGATTTTATTAAGCTGTACCCGGCAGGCGTTGGAATGACGTTCAAGGAAATAAAGTGTTTGTGTTATAATTGTGTTTATTGAAGTGTTTTTGGAAACAAAATATTGTTTGTTTTTCTGTCTGGTGCGTACATGAATAAATCAGAAGGCTTTCCGACGTATAAGCAGGCCACAAACAGTTGTCCATGTGAGAAGCATGGATTTTCCAAATCTAGTCCATACACTCCTAGGGATTGACCCTGCGCTTTGTTGATTGGCATCGCAAATGCGAGTCTCACTGGAAACTGCAAACGTTTGGAAACACACAAAATCTGCCAGTATGTTTGAAATACACTCATTTTTGTAACGTCTTATGAGCCACCTATCTTGAAATGGATTTACTAATTCAGAAACCTTCACGGATGTGTTCACAACAACTCACCCAAGTGTGCAATAAATATATTATCCAATATTAACGGATATGTACACTGAATTAACTATAAGACACTATCATGGTTCATATTATTTGGAGCAAAAATTGCGATTGCGCGTAATTCCAAGTTAACCCTCTGGTGGTCGCGTGGATTAAAATCGTAGTCATAATTTAATGGGTATTGCACTAACTATTTTTAGCCTATTTTCATTGGCGTGTGTGTGTGTGTGTGTGTGTGTACCCCCCCCCCCCCCCCTCCCCCCTCCCTCCGTAATAAAATCTTAACGGCTAAAGCGATTTCAATGAAACTCGGTAAGTGCTGCTACCTCGTCTAACCTTGACCGTGCCTTTCAAATGAATTCTTAAAAGACTTATAAACTAAAAGAAAAACATAAGTCGGATTTCAGGGTTAC
This sequence comes from Meconema thalassinum, assembly GCA_946902985.2. Taxonomy (NCBI): domain Eukaryota; kingdom Metazoa; phylum Arthropoda; class Insecta; order Orthoptera; family Tettigoniidae; genus Meconema; species Meconema thalassinum. The sequence continues at coordinate 908,962,929 of OX336388.2, read as the reverse complement.
AATTCCAAGTTTCAGGATAACCATAGTATGTAACAGGTAGCTGCATGCCTCCTCTACATAGCTGCGAAGCATAACGGCGCAAGTGTTGAATAGATTTTACTCACGAGCTCAAAATAGCACACTTCGGGGGGGAAAAAGCCGCCATCTTGGACGCCATCTTGAATTGTGGACTTCCGGTCCATTTCTCGAGTGGGCATCAGGCATTATCGAACTCAGCAGGGTCAAATTATCTTAAAAATTCCTGATGCCCAAATGTTATACGATTTCCTTATTGTAGCCTATATCGTTTTTCAGAAAAGCGGCCCGGTCTATAAATTATGTGACACTATGGTGACTGTGACAAAAGTCACAAACATAATATCCCATAGTTTAGGTCCTCCAGAACGCGGTAAATCTGTTATGTTTTCTTCTCCAGTGTTGAAACGTTGGAACCATCGTTGTGCCACACGCTCACTAACGACACCTTCGCCTTCCACTTCACATATTCTTCGAGCCGTGGGAGGAGCTTTGTAATCTTGCCTCCAGTAGTGCTTTAGAAGGACCCTGACCTCCAAATTTGTAAGTTCCATTTGTGATTGTGATACAAAATCCGACGATTGATATATTCTCGCAATATACAGTACGCAATTCAAGGAATGGGCTCCTGTAAACAGCATTGGAAAACCAAACAAAACCAGTTCTACCTTATACAACACCAAATTTAACAAGTAGTTCCCTGAAGAACTAAATAGCCTATTTTCATATATCCTATTTATGTTAATCGCCTCTATCAACATACAATATTTCAGTATGATTGCTGTAATAGATTCGCAGATATTGAGAACCATCTAAATATTTCGGATGGTCACCATGATGGATTTTATATATGAAGGACTTATAGTTATGTACTATTACATGAAGATTAATGTGTAGGTGTAGTATTCGAACTTCAATCGCATGATTAGGACACAAGATATGAAAAATCAGATTTTAAAATTTCTCACAGCTGCCATCTTGTGGTTATGAAAGCAATTGAAATGAATTAGATGCCAGTGAATAGGAATTTGTATAAGCATTTACCGTACCAAGTTTTACTGCGCTCGGATTGTTAAATCACGAGAAACAACCGTTAAAATATTTATAATTCGCGTCGCCGCCATGATGGATTTGTGCTCACCAGTTTAATGAAAGTCCCATAGGTAAACTTATGTTCATAGGCTCTATCAACACACAAAATTTCAGTTGTATTGCTTTCTTAGATTAGTAGATATTGAGAATCGTATGAATATATAGGTTGGTCGCCATGTTGGATTTTTATATATGTAGGCCATAGAGTCATGTACTATTAGAAGACGATTTTTGCGTAGGTTCATTATTCAAACGTTCATTTCGATCGCATGATTAATACACAAGCAATACAAACTTAATTTTAATATTGCGCACTGCCACCATCTTGAGGTTATGTGAACAATTGAACTAAATTAGATGCCAGTGCATTACAATGTGTATATACATTTACTGTGCCATATTTCAATGCGCTCAGATGGTTAAATCGCTATAAAAGTCTATTAAAATATTTCACCTTCGCTTGGCCGCCATGTACGTTTTGTATTTTACAGGGTTTTAGAAGTCTCATGGCTGAACTTCAAGTAGCGCTCTTTGTCACCATACTAAATGTCAGGGCGATATCAGTAATAGTTTCGGAGATATAGAATGTCGGTGAAATATTTCGCACAGCCGCCATCTTGATGTTATCTAGACAATTGAACTAAATTAAATTCCAGTGCATTACAATTAGAGCCGGGCAAATTTGCTGTATTTCCGATCGGGATCGTAAGTTGCCGCATGGCCAGTATCGCCCCCCACCAAGCGCACTCAAGGCCAGGTCTCTCCGCTGAACGAGAATTTTAAGTCTCGATAATACCGGTACTGAGTGGGAGTCTCGATAATACCGGAACTCCTTTTTTCTCGGCGTTATCGACAGTGTCTATTTAAAGGATAAAGCAGGCTCACTCACGCCGCTGCACGTGTAAAATCAAAGCCTTCTGTAATAACTCCGGAATATAAACCATTCCTCGTTCCTACATTTGACAAATTAAAAGCAGTATGAAGTGATCCATCCCAGTAAGATCACATTGAATTGAGTTCGCATCTGCCACCTCCTTACCACTCCTACCCTCAGTTACAAATATACACACACTAATGCAGACACCATAATAACACAGGTTATTAGACAACGTTGACACTCACAAGAACACAAAAATGGTCACGATGTTGTAGCCCCTAAAGTAAAATAAAACTCAAATAATTGGCGTAGCAGAGAAGAGCTACAAGAAAATCTCACGTGTATGACTCATGAATGTTTAGCCCTACTGACTAGGAATTTGCTTTAAAGTCTTTCAACCTTCTTCTCCACCTTGTAACTGGTTGTAAATTAGAGGCAACTATAGTGCAAAAATAGGCTGCGATGGTGAAAATACACTTGGAAAATATTACACTGAAAAGGTTCAACTAATTTCATCTACTAAAAACTCTGATATTGTGCTTGAAAACAATACCAGTTTGTGGCATGCGGTATATTAATCATGTCAGTGCAAACACCTCACTGATTTGTCCATAAATGCCAATGATATGACAGTTTGAGTGAGAATAGTGCGACGGGAGTTGCACTGAGAACAACTCATTACCACGGGAATGTCACTTCGTCCGATACTCCAAAGTCTCGTTCGATCACAAGGTAATATCGTTGCTCTCTCTACCCATGATGCATCGTGCGAGCACGTGCGTAGGGACGCGATTGTAATGGCGGTGGCTTAGCCTAAGCATAATGACAAAGCCATTATGACGAAAGATAAAATCAATCTTATTCTTGAAGGTAAACATTATTTTGTCGTATTCCCGACGACTAGAGAATATTATTCAAACTGGTAGGAGCATTTGAGATAAAGAGTGTCAGGTATCCAACGCAAAAGTTTTCATGTTTGTAACATTTTCCCTCGTTGTACAAGAGTCTCAGTAGCTGAATTGGTTACGCGCTGGAGTCGTGAGTGAAAGGACCGGGGCTCGATCCTCGGTAGGGGAAGTGTTTCTAATTTTTGTTTCGTTGCGTTTTATTGTTTATGTCGACCACTTTACCAGTATCTTACTACAAAAATGATACGACAGAACACAGTTGCATCACAGTAATATAGCGAGTGCATGAATTTTCAGGTTTTATTACGCGAAAGTTACATACGGTAGTGCTTGAATGTGGCACTACACGAAAAATCTTAATATGTAGCCTACACGTCAAATAGCATTTTGTTTTGCTGAAATTTAATGAACAAAAAATACCGACTGACGATCAAAATCTCCTTCCATATGTTATTAGGATGATATGCTCAATATACCTTAGGTAGTCTGTTAATATGATATCGTTGAAGTTGAGTGGATTCTTCCAATTCGCAGACTCCAGTCAACGGAATGATCAATTTCCATTGAATCCTTACACAACAAGCCTCAGTGCCTTCAGGCAGCGCCATATTGCCCAAGCGAGAACGAGCGATAATGTCGAGAATTATCGTTATCGAGCCCACATTATCGGTAATACCAGTTCCGGAACTAGCATTTCCGTTTTTTATTCTCGTCCAACGAGACCGATCGGAACTCATGAGCTTTTTGCCCGGCTCTAATTACAATGTGTTTAATCATTTGCCGTACCAAGTTTTATCGCGTTTGGCTTGTTAAATCGCGAGAAAAATCTATTTAAAAGTACAAATTTCGCTTAGCCGCCATGTCCGTTTTGTAGTTAACAGGTTTTTAGGTAGATTTCATTAGAAAGCTAACTATTGCAATGGGTACCGTACCATGTTTCGACTTCCGGAAAATTTCGACATATCTTCGCGTTTCACATCCCCCAGACCCCAAAACCACCGTCAGTTCAAATGTTTATACATAATTTATGTATGTATATATATATATGTATGTATATATATATATGTATATCAGTTTCTTGTGGACACGATAACTGCCGTAATTTTGCACCAATCACTTTGAATTTTTTACCGAATATGTATACCTATAAAATCTCGGTCGAGTTCGTTACTGGGCTAAATCGGTCGAAGGGGGTGAAAATGGGGGGCTTTTTTCGAAACAGTGAAATATTGCTATAACTCTCTTAATATGTGAAATATCGAATTCGTTCAAAGTTCATACTATGTGTCGGATAAAGCCCAAAAATTTATGTTTGAAGAGTTTTTTTATAGCACCAACCATTGACCAAAGGGTTGGGAAAAAGTGGGTTATTCGGGAAACATTAATCATATCTCTCTTAATCGGCACAATATCAAAACCGTACAAAATGGACAATATTCCCCTAATAATTACCTAAAACGTTTGTCTGAAAGAATTTTTGATATGACCCACCATTACGCTAAGGGATGAGAAAAATGATTTCGGAATTATAAGAAAATGCCAAGAGCTATCAGAGGTTGTCATGGTAACACTACTAAATTGATGACGGATGAGCCATCGGACGTTGCCATGACAACGCACTTGCTCGATATCAGATTCAGATTTCCATCTGACTAAGGGCCCCTTCACACGAGGCCACTTAGCAGCGCTTCTCTGAAGCGCTTCCGTTCATAAATACTATAGTTAAATGAGAGCGTTCACACACAGCCACCACCACAGAAAAGTGGCGCTGCAGACGCTCTGTGTAGTTGACTTCGCCGCTGGTGGCGGCCACAAAAAGAAGCGCTTCTCTTCGCGAAACCAGGAACTATATCGTTGGTTTCAGACGAGGCTGCAGCCACGCCACTAATTAGTGGCGCATACGTAGCGCGTTAGTGGCGCGTCGGTAGCGCTACTAACGGACGGCTCGCCACATGGTCGTGTATTTTCACGGCCGACTGGATGCCAGCTTCGCTCTCCACTACCGGCCTAGACAATGAGGCTTTTTACATGAAATCCCGTTAGTTACTCAACTGCTCACACAGCGCAGTCAACACCGCATAGCATAACAAAGACTTATGACTTATTATAATTTCCGCAATATCAAAATGCAAATTATATCACAAAATAAAATCGCGTGATATTAAATCTAAGAGAAACTAGGCATACCTTACACCTTATTAAAATAGAATTCCATTAGGTTCACTCGGTTTTTATAAAACTTCATTAACTTTCCTGCTGAGTGGTTAGTACAGAAGGCATTTGGAAGCAACCGGTAGCCTATTTCGGCTTGTGCAATACGGTCTAATATTCGTAATCGGTGATACAAATTTCTCTGCAATGACGCTGGCAAGTCCGTTGCTGCGGTTAGATTAATGAGTGGAGAGAATTAAGAGTTCTGAGAAATGCAATCCAAGCATTTCATACAAGAAATTATTTCCACTGTGCATACAACGTAACCCAGACTTGCAGTTTTCATTGTCGGCAAAGGTATTGCTTAAATTGTAATTTGATGTTTGTTGATGTTAAAGGGCCTAACATCGAGGTTATCGGCCTCTTTTTTTTTTTTTTTTTTTTTTTGCGAAAATGAAATATGATGATGAAATGAACACCAGAACTAAAACTTACAACTAACTTACGGATTAGTATAAGAAAAGGACAAAAGGAAGGAATAAGGAAAATAAAATACAGGTAACAGAAATGCCCTAAACCCTCGAAAAATGAGAATTGATGGATTTGGAAGGATGTAGAGCCATGAAAGGCACATAGGAAGGGAAATAAGAGAGTCCGCCCCAGAGTCACTGGAAAAAGGAAAAAAAAAAAGATCCAGCTCAGGTATCCTCCCGAACTCAACAGCCGTGAGCCCTTGAAGGTGTAGCACTATCCAGGGCGCACCTTCAGTGGTGGGTCTACACACCCCGTGCCTCCTTTATGACCTTGTGCAGAAGGAAAGAGATATGATGACAAGAAAAACAAGAGATCTGACCCTTTGAAGAACGAGGGTATCAGGAAAGATGAGACAATGTACAATTAAGGCGTGAATTTGAAAGGATCCCTAGACCTAGGATATCCTAATACCGTCAGGTTTGGAAGAGAACAAGAGTTGATCAAGGGAGGCCGACAGGAAATATTCCAGAGAGGACCCCGGCACAATTAAGTGGAAGCAATCGTGAACTCAGCTGGGACGTGATCAACAACCAACGTCCCACAAGTTGTAAGCCCCTAAGGGAGGGGGAGTGTCGTAATGTCGTATGTAAACGAAAGGTGATCAAGGGTGGTTGACATGAAAGATGACTGAAAGGGGCCCGGTACAAGTAAGTGCAAGTAATACCGGACTCAGCTGGGGTCTCGTGGTCGCCAAACCCACGTCCCACTAGTCGTAAGCCCCTAGGGGATGTTCTGAAGAATGATTCAACAGAATCGCAAGAAAACATTATGATACCCATTTTTCAGAAGATACCTTGTGGGTATGCACTGGCCGGTTGATTCCGTAGTTAATTGGATATCTTCGTAGGTCTCAGAGGCCAGAAAGTCCTTAAACTGTGCGTTACTTGCAGTGGTAAAGTAATATCCCGGCATTTGCCTAGATGGAGTGTAGAAAAACCACACTCTAGATATTTTCTGTCAGTGCTGGGTTTTGAACCTACGATCTCTAGACTTGCTACATCTGCCCTCACAGCCGTGGCGCACGATTAAACGACCACAGCTACTGGGGCAGATGACCTCGTAGTTCCTCCCCTTAAAACCTCAATAAATAAACAACTAACTACGATCACCACTACGGCGTGGGACTCTTAAAATGATTTTTTGGACATGCGAAAGTACGCAAAGAACTTTTCGTCATCCTGTTGTAGATCATCGAATAAGGTGTAGAACAGTCCTCGATTCTGCCTTTCCAAAACCAATGGATGCACCCAGAATCTTCTTGTTTTCCGTTGAAGTCTCTTTCTCCTCCGTATGAGGATCATGGCAAGAATTATATCACCTTCTAAGTCCATGTCTACTGGAAAACTGAGCTACGCTTGGTAGAAGCGCCACTAACGCTCTGTAGAAGCGCCACCAACGCGCCACTAACGCTTGAGAGAAGCGCCACTAACGCTTGGTAGAAGCGCCACCAACGCGCCACGATGCAGCGCTGCTAAGTGGCCTCGTCTGAAGGGGCCCTAAGTGTGAAGCGTCTTCGGTGACATAACTGGTAGCATGCTGAACTTCTATGTCCCAGGTCGTGGGTTCAAAGCCGGCCGAAGTCGTTGGATTTTCTAAGAGCGCTAAAAATCCCTCAGTATGCTTTCCTTTGGAGGGGAAGTTCCAACGTTCGTTGCGAGTTGCTGGTTGCGGTGGCATCTAGTAGCCAAGTTCACAGCTAGGTGTCGTAGCAAAATTAGGAACTACTGCTTGAAATTGACCGTCTGCAGTCCTTACCTGAATTACAGACTAATACAGCCATCACAATTCACACCGTTTATCAGACAGTTTCTACACTCACCCAAAGTACACGGGGTGACATGATCGCGTTGTCGCAGCCCCTAAACTGAGGAACCAACCAAAATCTCTGCGGGAAATATAATTTTGCGTGAAGAAGTAACAGACCGTTACATAGTTACACATCAGTGTCGAAACCTTGCATAAGGACAGTGTGACCACAAGTATAAAAATGGACCCCAAATGACAATAAGACAATAAAATGTTTAAAATATGCATAAAATGACGAAAAACAAACTTAATTAAGCTCCAATTATAAAATACTTTCTCGCAATAAATGAGATCTGATCCTTCTACGAAAACCTGCATATTCTGCCTATTTTCGCCTATCCCCAAGTTTGTCCGGTGAAATCTACCTCCGCCTTCCGGCGTGCCGAGAGGACTTTCTTATAATTTAAAGTCCCATTGGTGACCTTTTAGTAGTACCCTTTATCACCGTAGAAAATTACAGGGTGATGATATCAGTAACAGTTTCGGAGATATAGAATGCGGGTGAAATATTTCGCATATAAGGCAGGGGGGGGGGGCATATACACACACGCAGACAGACACACATACGCACACATATACACACGGACAAAAGGTGATCTCATAAGCCTATTTTTTTTTTTTTTTCATAAAATGAAAATAGGCTAAAAATGACATTACTTGTGAGACATCGTAATATTTATGTGATGGCAAGTTACTTACCGCAACATGTTTGGTTCCTGAAACGACAACAAACCACATGATTCAATGCAGTACAATCATCGCAGTCCCAGCTGCGTAAGAATATGGCCTTCATAAGTTGTTCTTCGGAAAGAGGAGACTCTGAAAGTGTAAGTCGAATCACAAAAACAGCTACGCAATAATAGATACATGCAAAGATATATTTTTCGTACATGATGCACTACTGCCTGAACACTTGTGTCAGTAACAGCGAGTTTTATATACTGTCCGTAGAACCTGAAAGAATGGTAATTTATTCATAGCGAGGTATCTCGAAATAGTGATAAGAACAGCCTTCGAATCAACGTAGCCTAATAGTGCTAAGATACTTGCTATCGTCAGAGAAACATGAATAAGTTGAGGAAAGAACTGACTTTTAAGCGACAGATTATCAAAATCTCTGTGATTGGTTTAAATATAAACCCAGTAAGTGTGCTCACAATTCACAGTATTTCATGATATCAGGGATTGCTTAAAGGTTGGGTTGGTTGGTTGATTGGTTCCTTACCTTAGGGGTGCGACAACGAGGTCATGTAGCCCCGTGTACTTTGGGTGTGTGTAGAATCTGTCTGATAACCGGTGTTAATTGTGATGACTGTATTAGTGTGTGTATCTGTTTTTAATTCAAGTAAGGACTGCCGACTTTTGAAATTTTCAAAATTGCTTAAAGGGGCACATACAAGCTGAAAGAGCTGAAGCAATGAGTGTTTAATATTATTATCCTGAAACTAGATCGAGCGTTCCAACTGACTAAAAACATCTACAATAAGAATATGCTGAGCATAGGAGCCAAACTAAGGCATTACAGCACTGTTGTCAGCACAGAAGGTTTATATGCTTCGGAAACCCTGTGTATGATTCGAACAGGACAAGTCAATCAGCTACTTAAACAAGATGTTCAGTAAAGAACATATAGCCTACTTTCTCCTAAATGTATGAGTATAGTTATAACTCGTTGTTATTATCAAAGAGTATAATAGAACTGTTCTTTGTTGAAGGCCATAGAAACGATTTTCCTCTACCAAACGCCACAATCTAGATAAAAACTGCTACCATCATTGAAGAAAGAAAGATAAGAAGTATCTCAAGAATGTTATGGATCTGGAGACATAATCGACCGGACTGGCTGCGTGGCTCGGCGGTAACGTTCTCGCTTGCTGGGCCCTAGGTTGCAGGTTCGTATCCTGGCGCAGTCAGCTGGCATTTGAGGGTGCACAAATGCGAGGGAGCCGTGTCAGTACATTTACTGGCACGTTAAAGATCCCCTTCGGGCCAAAATTCCGGCACCCCAGTGTCTCTAAAATCAGCAGTAGTTAAAAGGGATGTAAAACCAATAACATTATTATTATTATTATTATTACGACCTGCCGTGGGCAACATCCAACTTTGAGTTGAGGCATGTCTTTACACGTCTGGTTGTGCATGGCTTTCACAACCCTAATTGAATTAACAAATCTTTCCATGACCCTACAGAGACGTGTGTATACAAACTATGTGGATATTTTCGATAATATAATCCTAACAGAGCGAGTGCATTCTAGCGGCCAGAAGAAGAAACTTTTCAATAAAATCTGGAAGTTACCTTTTTGGCAGCTAGATGTCTCGAGTAAATCTGCTGGCGAATTATGTTTTAATTAAATATATATTTTACACCATAATGTGCACAATATAACGCTTAATAACATTTTCAAGTAACGCAAAATAGGCTGTTACAAACCCTTTAAAATAAAAAGTTAAAATGTATCGTAGTATCATCTTGTCATTCTTCAAATTCGATGCGCATAGAATGATAATGGTATAGTAATCAATGGATCCCCACGTAGACTAGTCGTGACATCTATTGGTGAAATATCGAACAATATAATCCTAACAGATCGAGTGCATTCTAGCGGCCAGAAGAAGAAACTTTTCAATAAAATCTGGAAGTTACCTTTTTGGCAGCTAGATGTCCCGAGTAAATCTGCTGGCGAATTATGTTTTAATTAAATATATATTTTACATCATAATGTGCACAATATAACGCTTAATTTTAAAACATCTGAGTCATTACAAAACAATAAACATATAACATTTCAAGCAAAAAACCTAGCTCTGATCGGGTTTGAACCATCGGCATTTGAGCGATAGGCTAACGCTCTACCACTGAGCTAATTGTGTCAACGAATATCGTTCTATTTAAAATGACTTACATAGAACTTGTTAGCAAATAATGATTTATACTAAACGATTTCATCACTGGAGTATATTGTTTATATATAAAGCATTTCATACAAAGTTTATTTATTTTTTATCAGTACGCTATATTGCATGCAATACTCAAATTAGTGAAATATAAGTCCGGCACAAGATATCCGCTGCCATCTTGTCTTATTACTGAATCAGTTCAGCTTTTTAAAATCACGTCTGCACTATAGTATTACAAAATAAACTTTTAATTTCGAACGTGCCTCTTCCTTTAGAACAGTTAAAACGATTCTCGGCTCGATAATCGGAACTGGTGGGTCCCATGATATGGATTATAAAGTTTGCATAATTCGCACGGCCGCCATCCTGAAATGGTATGGCGGACGACCTTGTAATTTGGTCACAAGACGCATCCTATACGAAGGTATGTTGTTACCAAATTTGGTAGAGATCGGATGATTTGGTTAGTCGTTATTTGATTTTACGTTTTGAACGTTTGAGTGGCCGCCATTCAGTTTTAGTAAAGATGGCGGCGATATAAAACATGACACTGAGGTGTCCTTTGCTAGTGCTACCTTTGTACCAAATTTCGTTCAATTTGCATTCACCGTGTTCGAATTGATAGGGGGGGACAGACATTCCGAGTACACACACTCACACACACACAGACACACACACACAGACTCACACACACACATACACACACACACACACACAGACTCACACACACACATACACACACACAGACAGACACACTTTTTTCGCCCTGTGTTGATCTCATAAGTCTACTTTCATTTTTGCAAAAATCGAAAGTAGGCTAAAAATAACGCAGACTATTACGGAAGAACTTGGGCAACAGATAGTTTGACGGACAGGTTCGACTGATATCAAATAAAGAAGTATACAGCAAGATGGAACCGATAACAACAACAATTAGAACACGAGGATTGCTGTTTTATGGGCACATCTTCCGTATGAATAATGTCCGGCTCACAAAGAAAATGTGGAATGTTCTTAAACCGAAGATCTCCAAGTTGAAGTGGTTCCAAGAGTGTGAGAAAGATATGAGACAGGTGGGCATTACGGAGGATAAAATCAAAGACAGGAATAGTTCCAGAAGGATGGTGAAAAGCTATCAGGGTTTTATGGTGGAGACAGAACCCAGAAGACTGAGAGGCCCTTTAACAGAGGATCGGAAGAATAAGCTGATAGATGGGCTCAAGAGATACTGGCAAGATATCAAAACCGGCAAACGAACAAGACGCAGACACTGAAATGAGAAGTGGTTGTTAACACGTAGTCCATACATGCTCAAGTCGACGGTTTAAAAAAATTAAAAAATTACGAGCCTTACAGTAGTCGCATATGATGTGTAACATCCGACATATAAGAAACCTCACTTGAAATTGTTGATACACCGGTATTTTATAGTATTATTGGCACAAATATTAATCTATTGTAAAAGGGAGTGTTTTACAGATATTGTAGTTTATAATACGGAACTCATTTTATTAGATGATCTGTAGCTTCCACCAGCACTAGCCTAAATAAAGAATATGATATGGATCAACTAGATTAATAGACGCGACACCGCTCATAACCTTAAATTCCTTATAAACAGGTCCTCTTCATTCACAGACCAAAACGTAATTTCATATGGATTCTGTTAAAATGAGTCATATTGATATGATAAATATCGTTTAAAATGTTAATCTGGTAGCAAAAATATCTACCCCGTCCGGGAATCGAACCAGGGATCTCTTGATTCACAGTCATAAGCACTAACCCCACGGTTATTTCGACTACGCGAATTTTGTGCACAAGATGGCGACTTATTTCCACGTTCCAATAATACTGCATTACGGAATTAAGTTTCATTTATATTTTGCTTGTTTCGATAATGTTCCTACGTGAAATTGAGTTTAAAATGCCTTATAAATAGGCCCTCTTGTGAGTAAAGAGAATGTATTCAGTAATAATTCATGAAGGCTTGCTCAATTCTCATATAACCACAACGATTATATTATATTGTTGACTGCATTACCGTTATGTGGGTTAATATTCGAATAGCCATTGTGCAGAATCATAATACCGGCAATCCCGACTACTTACAATGTTTGATATTAAGGCATTTTACCATTTAAATACTGATACGAAGACTTCGAACATGTACCATGTGCTTTATTTCAATCACTTGACACCAGAGTTCGCATGAGCGTTTTCCATTCAGTATGTCATATACATTCCACATGGCCGAGAGTACGTCATGGTATCAATTCGACCGCGCGCTCATTGTTTCTCGTACCACTGCCAGCTGGGTCTTACCACTGCCCGCTGGATCGATCGATCGAGCAGGCAGTGCATACTTCCGTTTTCCACCACTGCTAGCCAGTACACTTCCGTTCGATTGATCGAGCGGGCAGTGCATACTTCCGTTTTCCACCACTGCCAGCTAGTACATTTCCGTCGATTGATCGAGCGAGCATTGCATACTTCCGTTTTCCACCACTGCCAGCTAGTAAACTTCCGTTCGATCGATCGAGCGGGCAGTGCATACTTTCGTTTTCCACCACTGCCAGCTAGTACATTTCCGTCGATTGATCGAGCGAGCAGTGCATACTTCCATTTTCCACCACTGCCAGCTAGTACACTTCAGTTCGATCGATCGAGCGGGCAGTGCATACTTCCGTTCGATCTACCACTGTCAGCTCGATCGTTCCGATCCACTTCCGTCCCCAATTTTCAAAATCACTCCCACAAAACTATCCAGCAACCGAGCGGAAAGATTTTACACATCAATAATAATTTAATAATTGCAGCCAAGTTGCCATACATAGCAGGAGAATTTAAAATACATCATTTAGCTTTCAACACTGAATTCAGTCACTGTTTTTGGACATTTCTTGCAATGGAGCGCATGATATTTATCACATTGTAGTTCACAAAATATACAAAGACACTTATTCGTCACTATATGAAAACTATTTATGGAACACACTTTATGGTAAAAACCATGTACGGCCAGTCTCGCTACAACATTACTCATGCTTTTATTCGGTCCTGTCCAGCTCCTGTCTACCATAGCAGCTGTTGCATAGAAATCTTCTTCAATTTCTCCTCTCTTCTTCATATTTACCGACATCAGCTCCTTATACGCCATTGTTTCTGGAAGTAGCAACACATAACGAAGATCTTCCAACAAAAAGGACTCCCTCTTGATTGGGTGTATTCGGACACCCCAATTACTCGCTTAAGAAAGGTAGCCTTCACGTTCTCCCATTCTCTTAGGTCATTCTTTTTTTAAGAATTCCCATACTAAGTGTACGCCAGATGTCAAAATTGGAACAATTTTCACTCGAAAGGGCGTCATTGTCGTCTCTAGGGAGATTTGTTGAATGTGATCTATATCTGCCACGATTTTTATGGCAATTATGGCCTCTTCTTTGGCATGTATTCGAAATGATATCGCGGTTGATTGCAAGGTTTCACCTAAGTATTTATAAGCGTTCATTGTTGTGAGCTCTTTTCCTCGAAGGGTGACCGTTTCTGCAGATTTTCTTTTTCCTCCTCTTCGAAAGGTCATCTGAACTGTCTTCTTCATATTAATTTGGAGACCATTGTCATCTGCAACGATATTAATTGTTTAAAGCTCTGCTGCAGGTCCTCTATCTTCCTTGTCGCTAATAACATATCATAACAGTGCCTATCGTAAATCTTGTTCAACAATTGTATACATTTCCAAGGAAACACACACATTTTGCTATTAGAAGTAGAGTTGTACATTTTCAAAATTCAAATCAAAACTATTTTCATCGATTTTTCAAAATTTGGTTCTTACTTTGCGCTGACCTTCACCGATTCCCTCATATCTCCCAATTTTATAGTAATGTTTGAACTTTTATTTTACTGCAGTGAGCTACAACATGAATCTCAATAATCTCCACATTAAGCGTTATTATTTCATTTACATCCCAAAAAAGATACGAGCCTTACAGTAGTCGCATATGATGTGTAACATCTGACATGTTATCCTACCTTGAAGTTTTTACCGTTTTTATTATCCTTGACATTCATCAACACACAAAAAATATTTTTATTTTTTACACTCTCATAATACATAACAATTCCAAGACTCTCTTTTTTTCTTCACTGCCTACTTGATAGTTCTACTCTCGCACTGCCTTCTTGATACTCTGCTGTTACATCACTCTCCTGCCAGTAACTTTTTTTTGCGTATGGCTTTTAGTGCCGGGAGTGTCCAAGGACATGTTCGGCTCGCCAGTTTTGTAGCTGCTTCGAGACGGACACCTAATGGGTGAGCTACAAGTACCGTTGGGGAGGAAAGTTTGGATGTAAGGACGAGGAGTTGGAAGGTAGCGGCTGTGGCCTATAGTTAGGAACCAACCCCGGCATTTGCCTGGAAGGAAGACCACAGAAGACCATCTTCAAGGTTGCCGGCGGGGGGATTCGAACCTCCGCGCCTCCCGGATGTGAGCGACTGCCAGCAGTCATGCCGTAACGACCACGGCTAACTCACACGGTTGCCTGTAACTAAGTTACGTTAACAGAGACTAACTTTTTTTTCTTCACTGCCTACTTGATATTTCTACTCTCGCACTGCCTACTTGATACTTAGCTGTTAAGCGGCTTCGGTGGCGTAGTCGGTAGCATGCTGAAATGCTATGCCCAAGATAGCGGGTTCAAATCCGGCCGAGGTCGTCGGATTTTTTAAGAGCGTTAAAAATCCTTCAGTATGCCTTCCTTCGGAGGGGAAATAAAGCCGACGGTGCCATGTCATAGATTTGTGGCATGTAAAAGATCCTTTCACAGACTAAACTTGTGTAGAACAAAATTGTTAGGTTAGATATCGTCAGAACATTCTATCAAAGTTCCAACGTTCACCACTAGGTATCATTGATATCTGGTGGCGAAAGTTGGAACTACTTGAAACTGAACGGAACTTGCAGCTCACCCTTTAGGGTGTCCGCTGGAAGCAGCTACAGACTCAGGCGAGCCGAACATGTCCTCGGACACTCCCGGCACTAAAAGCCATACGATAAATAATAAATAAATAAATACTCTGCTGTTACAAAGTAATCCGTATGTGATAAACATTCCACATGGTACCACTGGCAGAGCGTCTTACACACTTCCGTCCGATCCACTTCCGTCCCATTTTTCAAAATCACTCCCACAAAAATATCCAGCAACCGAGTGGAAAGATGTTACACATCAAAAAGTAATTTTAACGATATTTTGGTAAGACTAATCAAAGCCACAAATGTCTGAGTTCGTTTCATTTTGTTGCTGAACGTTTAACACCTACTTCTAAAAGGTCCACACATTCCTATAAACATCGGAGATATGGAGGAAATTCTGAAGGTCAGCAAAAAATATATTTTGAACAAGATGTTCAGTAAAGAAAATATAGCCTACTTTCTCCTAAATGCATGGGTATTGATATAACTCTTTGTCCTCTTCAAGGAGTATAATTGAATATTGGTAGTAGTAGCTTGTTGAAATACAACGTGCTATACGGATATTAAACAAGAATATGATGTGCCCTTTGCTAGTGCTACCTCTGTAAAAAATGTATTTCAATTCGATTTCACCGTGTATGAATTGATATGGCGAATCGATTTGCACACATACATGGTCGCTATATGCAAACTATTGGGCCGATGACCTTGTAGTTCAGTCAAAAGATGCATCCCACACAAAAGTATGTTGTTGCAAAATTTGGTAGAGATCAAATGATTAGGTTGGTCGTAATTTGATTTAAGCTTCTAATATTTGGGTGGCCACCATTCCGTTTACGTCAAAATGGCGGCGATATAAAACATGACACTGAGGTGCCCTTTGCTAGTGCTACCTCTGTGCCAAATGTCGTTCAATTCGGTTTGACCGTGTTTGAAATGATATGTAATTGATTTGTAGACATACATGGCTGCTATATGCAAACTATTGGACTGATGACCTTATAGCCTGCTCAATGAACACTTCTCACATAAAGGTATGTTCTTGCAAAATTAGGTAGAGATCTGATGATTAGTTTGGTCGTAATTTGATTTAAGCTTTTAACATTGGGGTGGCCGCCATTACGTTTCCGTCAAGATGGCGACGATATAAGACATGACACCGAGTTGCCTTTTGCGAGTGCTACCTCTGTACCAAATTTCATTCAATTTGGTTTCACCGTGTTTGAATAGATAGGGGGAATCAATTTGCACACATACATGGCCGCCATCCACAAATTATTGGACTGATGTCCTTGTATTTTGTATAAAAGATCCTTCATACATAAAGGTATAATGTTGCATAATTTGGTAGAGATCAGATTATTAGGTTGGTCGTAATTTGATTTAAGTTTTGAACATTTGGGTGGCCGCCATTACGTTTTCGTGAAGATGGCGGCGATATAAAACATGACACTGAGGTGCACTTTGCTAGTGCTACTTCTGTACCAAATTTCGTTCTATTCGGTTTCACCGTGTTCGAATTGATAGGGGGGGGGGGGGCACAGACATTCAGAGTACACACACACACACTCACACACAAACAGACAGACAGGCACACAATTTTTGGCCCTGTGTTGATCTCATTAGTCTATTTTCATTTTTTGCAAAATTCGAAAGTAGGCTAAAAATGGATAAAAAATAGTTACCATTTTATTTTTTAAATTTTTAAACTTTGGTTCTAATTTCAAAATTTAGTGTATGTGTTTCCATGGAAATGTGTATATTTGTTGTACAATATTTAGTTATTGTTAAGCTGTACAGTATGTTTCCCCTTATGAATCACGTACGCATTCTGGTCTGTTCCATATTTGAGTGTGCATGGGTTTGGTTTGCTAACTTGTGTTACTGTCAAGAAATGAAGAGTGTCCACAACTGTTATTGTTGTTTTTGCCCTTTTCATTTTAATAGCTAAAACACTTTGATCAACCGCCACATGTACTTGGGGTGTATTGAATACTTCTCATAGCCATTGTTTCTGCGGTCCTGTTGAAGGGAATGTCAGTGTAACTATTAGAACTCGCTGCGAGGCTCAGCGGTAACGTTCTCGCCTGCTGGCATTTGAAGGTGCGCAAATGCAAGGGAGCCGTGTCAATAAATTTTCTGGCAAATTGAACATCCCCTTCGGGGAAAATTTCAATACCTCGGCCTCTCTAAAAACCGCAGCATTTAAATGGGACGTAAAACCATTAATATTATTATGTAGCTAATAGGTTAATGGGTTGGGGCAGACCCTCCGGGACTTTAAATAACGTACCATCCAGACATTTGCCTGAAGGGAATGTAGATAAACCGGAAAAATATCACTCTCAGAATTATCTAAGCCGGCATTCTAACCTTGGAGCCTTCAACATTCAACTACATCAAATCCACCCGTGGTCGTGAAGCAATTTTGACGAAGCTTGGTAAGAGATAATTTTAGATCATTTTCGTCCTTTAAAATTTGGGCTTATGAGATCACCTTTTCTGTATGTGTGTGAAGTTGTGGGTGTGCGTGCGTGTGTCAGTAATAATTTTTGATTGCTTGGAGAGCCTTCAGTAAACCCTCGTAACGACTACCACCATCTACCCCGACCATGCCATTCATATTTTAATGAATGTCCCCAATTCAATATGGTGGCCCCGCAAAAAATATTTTCAGTGACATTCAGTATCTCCGACCCTATTTCTGCAATCAACCTGACTTTTTGCATGGTGATACCGGTGACAAAAGTAAGTTCACATACAGTATAGTCAATGCAGTGTTTATGTTCATAAGTTGCCATTCTTGCGATCCCACCTGCGACACAACACGCTGTCGCTCCTTCTTAACCTATTTTCATTTATGAAAAAATAGGCTTAAGAGATCACCTTTTGTCCTTGTGTGTGTGTGTTCTTGTGTGTGTGTGTGTGTGTATATGTGTGTGTGTGTCCCCCTCCCCCCTAACGAAATCTAAACGGCTAGGTCGATTTTAATGTAACTCGGTAAGGTACTATTTTGGACGACCCCCACCATGTCCTTCAAATTTTATTACGTCTGACGAATTCAACATGGTGGATGTGTGAAATATTTCACCTGCATTTTATATCTCCGAAACTATTACTGATATCACCCAGAAATATTTTACAGTGATAAAGGGTACTACTAACAGTTTACCTATGTGACTTTCAAAACCCTGTTAAGTACAAAACGAACATGGTGGCCAAGCGGTGTTGAACCCCCTAAATCGACGTTTCTTGCGATTTAACAATCCGAGCGCAGTGAAAGTTGTACGGTATATGCTTATACGAATTTTAATCCACTGACATTTAATTTATTTCAATTGTTTTCATAAGCACAAGATGGCGGCTGTGTAGAATTTTAAAATCTCGTTTTTATTTCCTGTGTCTTAATCATGCGATTGAAGTTTGAATAATACACCTACACATTAATCTCTAAAGCCTACATAATTATATAACAAGAAGTTCCGTGAATAACTATACAGCCTACATTTCATGCCAATGATTATTCTACAGAATATGAACCTATCTAGAATAATGACGAAATTAAGTTGGTAATATCGAAATATCTAATTAGTTCAAAATATACCTGGAATAATGTAGCCTAATAGAGCACTACAGTTGGCAGCCCTGGTGACTGAATATATTATTAGTTCCACCTCTTAAGGTACAGAATACAAAATTTGGTTGAAGTCCAATGGACGTTACATGCAGTTAGACACTGGATCTATCAGCACGCGTAAAAGCATGTTGCCAACAATACCATGCGTGTGCTGGTCAGAAATAATCTGAATTATTATATCTTGTTGTGCCAATTTTGGATGAAATCCATTTGTTAGTATAGAAGTTACATGTATTTTAAAATTGGACATATCAGCAGGCATAGAATCATGTTGGCAGCACTGCCTTGTATTAATTACTTCAAATTAATCTCGAATGTCAGGTGCTATACGTGTGTAAAGTATAGAGCTGTTGGCTTGCATACTTTCTGATATATTGATATTAGGGTAAAAAGAATATAGACAGCATTTATTAACAGTTGGCAGCCCTGATTGCTCTTAACAATACTTATAGTCATATCTGTTATGGTACACATATCACATACGAAATTTGGTAGAAATCCAACTGATAGTATAGAAGTTACATGTATTTAAAAATTGGTACTATCAGCAGGCTTATAATCATGTTGGTAGAACTGACGTATATAAGTTACTCCAAATTAATCTAAAATGTCAGAATATACGTGTGCATAGTTTAAAGCTGTTGGCTTACATACTTTCTGATATATTGGTATTTGGATAAAAAAATAGAGAGAGCAATTATTAACAGTTGGCAGCCCTGGTGGCTCTTAAGAATACGCTCAGTCATATCTGTTTATGTAAAGATATTACATACAAAATTTGGTTGAAATCCAATTGATAGTGTAGAAGTTATATGCATTTAAACATTGGACCTATCAGAAGGCTTAAAATTATTTTGGCAACACTGTCATGATTGGCCTCCTGGAAATTAAACTGAAATAGTATTATCTACATGTGTGCCAATTTTGGAATAGCTCCCATGCATACCTTGCAAGATATCCAACATGGAGCTCAAATTTCTAGTGCGTTTTTCAGCAGTTGGTAGCACTGACATCATTTTCAAATATGGACGTGAGCTATTCCGGTGCACATCTTTACTCATACTAAATTTGGTTTTGATTGCTGCAGCTGTTTAGGAGTTGATAGGGGGACACACACACACAGCCAGACAGACAGAAGGACAGACAGACACACATTTTCCCGGATCGATCTCATAAGTCTACTTTTTCCTCATTTTTGCAAAATGTGAAAAGTAGGCTAAAAATCTAACATGGCCACCATTCGAAATATTTAGACAGTTCTCAATACCTACGAATCCGTTAGAGCATTCAAACTGAAATGTTTAAAGTTGATAGAGGCAATTAACATAAGTAGGATATATGAAAATAGGCTATTTAGATCTTCACGGAACTACTTGATTGTTCTGGTATTGTTTACGATGGTTTGCTCGCTGAATGTGACATTATTATTGCTTGGTTTTTGTCTTCTGTTTAATCACATTCCATCCACATCCTGGATGTTGTATATTGCCGTACCTTCCTGACTAGTTTATGTACTTGTCATTTGAAATTTATACCAGATCGCCCAGTTTCTAATTAATTGTATTTCAGTTACACCTCGTGACAATAACACTGGTCCTCTATACGTCAATTTCAGTTCCAAAATAAATCCAACATGTGTGATCTTCAAAATCCTGATAAGCGCATATGCATCATAGAGTCAACGCAAATTTGAATTACTTAAAATAGACTTTTCTCACGGTCAGTCAAACGTGGAACTGTAAATATTTACTTCAATCTCAATATACTGTATTTGGGTGTAATATAATTCAATTATTTTGAGAATGTCATGATGTCAGCTATGCACATTTTTAAGTCATCTTTGTATGGTTTGTGTGCTAACCTAGCGATCAAAGTGAAACTTTGTATTATGAACTAATGCCCAATAGAAACGGCATTTCTTATGAAAAATTGTTTGCTAACACCAAGAAGGATCTACAGAGAGTTTGTTTTATATGCGACGGGGACCCCGCTTGCCCGCTTGCCCGCGTTGCGCGTTTGTCTCCCGCGAGGCACTTTGCCGTTATGCGGCGCTCGCGCTTCACTGAGTCATTGAGTATAGGAATTTGTATTTACCTAGTTCACAGCTGGTGCTGAAAATGTTCGCCATTCCCTGCTACACATCGCTGGCACTTCTTCATCAAATTGGCATTTACTTTCTGAAGTTCCTCAGCACCGATTGACTGAATTTCAGCTGTAATATAGACTTTCAGCTAATTTATAGTGTGTGGGTTTCTCGCATACACTCTATTTTTAAGCGTTCCCCACAGATAAAAGTCACATGGTGATAAGTCGGGGCTTCGTGCGGGCCACACGTTCCGACTTATAATCCAGGTACCAAAAATGCGACGCAATTCTGTCATGGATGCTTCGTCAGTGTGAGCAGTGGCAGAATCTTGTTGAAAATAAGTTAACAATCGCTCTCCGTAAGTCAGTTCGTCAAAGAATTGGTCAACGATCACATTGAAGTGCAAATTTAAGTACAAATTATGCGAGCGCCGCATAACGGCAAAGTGCCTGGCGGGAAACAGACGCACAACGCGGGCGAGTGGACAAGCGAGGGTCCCTTTCGCATATAAAACAAACTCTCTGTACAAGAAATGAACATCACTGATCAAGACATCCGCAACAGAACCACTTTCATAAATAAGATACACACATTTGAGGGGTTCCTAGAGCCAGAAACAGCGACCAAGAAGAAACAACATTGGACAGGTGAAAAGAAAGAAGAATACTGGCGCCAAAGAAAACAGAAAACGTCAAGATTTATTTACGTGGTCCTTGGTTGGCTAAAATTGATTATAATGATGAACTAATGCTATAATAAATATCTAATGGTACATAAGTCTATGACCTGCATATGAAACAATCCAACATGGTGGTACCGCGAATTATTTCACTGGTTATCAAATCTCCGAAACTATTATAGCAATCAAACGTAAATGTTGTATGGTGATATTAGAAATGACGGACCAAAAGAACTTTAAGCAGTCATTTTAAAAGAATGGCAACAGCTCTGTGAATGAAGATGTGCGAGCACGAATCAATGCGACTTGGATGCGATTCAGAGATGTCACCGGTGTTCTTTGTGTTAAGAAGATGCCTATCCGCCTAAAATCAAAGATATACTGCACAATGGTGAGACCAGTTGCATTATATGGTACCGAGTGTTGGCCAGCACCTAGAAGGGCTGAGCACTCACTTCATGTCATGAAAATTCGGATGCTGCGAAGATCTTTAGACGTTTCTCTGCTCGACCACATCCCCAACACAACGATTCGACATACAGCTGGCGTGGCTCCAATCAATGAGAAAATGCAGGAATGGAGACTCCGTTGGTAATGGGCACGTTGTCCGTGCACCACAAAGTTCGGTCATCGGCTCGACCTACCATCTAACGGTCGACGGCCAGAGACAGCGTGCGAGACCAAAATTGCGGTGGCTGGACACTATTAACGCAGATTTACGATCAAGAAACTTGAAATCGCGCGAAGCATTAGATCGCAAGAAATGGCGTGCATTGATCCAAAAAGCGGCCCCCTTTCTGCGGGATGACGCTAAGGAGAAGAAGAAGAAGAAGAAGAAGAAGAAGAAGAAGAAGAAGAAGAAGAAGAAGATGTGCAAACAAGATGTTCAGCCTACTTTCGCTTTGTCCTTTTCCAGAAGTATAATATAATTGAATAGGATTCCTGTGATGAACGTTACATGTTGTATCCTAAATTAAACTCCTCGTTTGCTAGGTTTCGTTGCAATTCCTTCTTCATCCTGTGGAATTGATGGAAACATTAGAAAAGTACGCCCATCCACCATCTTGAATGTATGGAGTCGATTATCTTGCGCCTTCTGCAAAGATAATCTTTTATGTGAGACTGCAAATATGTTGTGTTTCGTCATTGTGACAGTAATAAATAGTGGATTATCGATAGCAATGTCTTACATATTCAAGATGGCTGCTATGACCTATATGCAGAGTGATAGCTTTATTATTAATGCAAGCGAGGTATCGTATCAGTGTCTCTCCTCTCACTAAAATCCGTGTTAATTGAGCAATTGGATCCTGAATTATTGATTTTGAAGTTTTAATAGTATGCTCAGCCTCCATTTTTAATATATCACGGGGTGTGTTTTGGGGACCGTATTCTTAGGCCTTTACCTATTTTTTCCATACTTCTAAATACTTTTCCGAATCACACTCAAAAGAGCATATTCATGAATTCTGTAGTATATAAAAACCTAAATGATATGCGAGAACCTAGAAATGCCTAATTGCAGTTTTGTTCCATTTATTTTAGTATATTTGTATTTTTAGTCCATAATTTTTAAAAGTAAATGTGAAGATAGTGTTTATTCCTAGCTCCAGTTGATTGAAAGAAATCCTACCTACCGGAAATATAAAATATTTCAGCACTTTTCAGCTTATATATTATTGCTTGGTTATTTACCGCCAGGAAAGTGGGAATAAATCTTTTATTATTTCCAAGAATCCTATATTCTAAATAAACGAAATTAATTGAACAAGCTAGTGTGTAAAAACCACCTCTGGCATCCTTAGTTTTATTGGATTTGAATAATTAACACATTTAAGGAGAGCAAATATTGCCTAAAAGTGTAAAGTTCTCGGTGATGAATCGATAAAATACGTAGCATTGTGTAAAATATTTACACTCTCGTTGCTATCGGATTGTATATTAACAATTAGGCATTAAATTTACCCTTTGCTTAATTTATGTCAACTTTTGCTACACTTTAAACATAAGATTGTAATAACCTATTCTATCTATTAAAAACATAAAATGAACAATTGTATGGTTTTGAAAACTTAAAATGACAATTTTAAAAACCAACAAAATCAGGTCCTTAGTTATTATATTTGTATGCTCGGGTGGTATCATAACTAAGAAAACAGAAACATGGAAACAGAAGAGTGGAAGAAGGCAAACTTCGAGCTGTGACATATTTTCTCGAGGACCTCGGCCCATGGGTTTTATCACAGAATCTGTGCACAGAGAGGATACCACACTTGCACCATATGTGGACACCTGCCAAGCTAGGATAAACTCACTAACTTCCTATGCTAAGAATAAAAACTTGTGAAAATCACCGTATTTAAAACCTGTACGCATTTTGTTTTTCGAGATATTATTATAACTAAGCAAAAAATAGTATTAATTGTCCGCTTCGAACTTGAACCCATATATGGTGGTACATTAATGGTAATTTGAGATATTGTATCTGTAAAATATAGTGAACCCTTATTAATCTGCGATAAATAAGTATTCATGATTTATTATTATTATTACTACGGCCCAGGCAGTACTTATGGATGGTGACACAGATGAAGGCAAGTTAGCGTGTTGCAATGATTGCCTCAGAAACCGAGCTTGGTAGCTATTCCTGAAAACGGCCGGGTAAGCTGAGTTCAAGGCCAAATTGTGTAACAACATGCACCAGAATAGGAGTCATAAAGGGATGGTCACGAGTTTCTTGCAACCGACCTACGATTGAATCACCCAATCAGAAGAGACCAAGCCAAAACCACGCGATGGGTGGCGTCACTGGTAAAAAGCGTGCGGAATTGATTATCTAAAGAACCGCCGATCCGAATTATCTCCGCATGAGTGCGCTGAGACGTTTGAATTAAATGATGAAGATTGACAATAGTCCCGTGTGTGTGAGACGAAAACTCTAGAAAAATTTTCTTATTTCACCCCACTCCTCCTCACTCTGTCAGTTTCCAATAAATTGATCGACGAGATGCTATTCGAGGTCTATCTGTTTGGAGCTCTGGTGAGCTAACTTCACGCCAGTTTGCGTAGCGATTTTTAGGTAGATTTCATTAGAAAGCTAACTATTGCAATGGGTCCCATGTTTCGACTTCCGGAAAATTTCGACATATCTTCGCGTTTCACATCCCCCAGACCCCAAAACCACCGTCAGTTCAAAAGTTTATATATAATTTATGTATGTATATATATATATGTATATATATATATATATATGTATATCAGTTTCTTGTGGACACGATAACTGCCGTAATTTTGCACCAATCACTTTGAAAAGTTTACATAATATGTATCCCTATAAAATCTCGGTCGAGTTCGTTAATGGGCAAAAACGGTTGAAGGGGGTGAAAATGGGGGACTTTTTTCGAAAAATTGAAATTTCGCTATAACTCTCTTAATACGTGAAATATCGAATCCATTCAAAGTTCATAATATGTGTCGGATAAGTGCCAACAATTAATGTCAAATACGTTTTTTGATAGCACCAACCATTGACCAAAGGGGTGGAAAAAAGTGGGTTTTTCGGGAAACATTAATCATATCTCTCTTAATAGGCACAATATCAAAACCGTACAAAATGGACAATATTCCCCTAATAATTACCTAAAACTTTTGTCTGAAAGAATTACGATATGACCCACCATTACGCCAAGGGATGAGAAAAATGATTTCGGAATTATAAGAAAATGCCAAGAGCTATCAGAGGTTGCCATGGCAACACTACTAAATTGATGAGGGATGAGCCGTTGCCATGACAACGCACTTGTACGAGATCAGATTCAGTATTTCCATCTGACAAAGCCGGCCCCGTGGTGTTGGGGTAGCGCGCCTGCCTCTCACCCGGAGGCCCCGGGTTCGATCCCCGGCTCCGTCAGGGATTTTAAAACTGACGTGAGGGTTGGAACGGGGTGCACTCAGCCTCGTGAGGACAATTGAGTAGCTGTCTGACAGTGAGACAGCACCCCGATCACGAATACCAATATTAACGGCCGAGGGGACCCGACGCGCTGATCACGCGTCACCCCAATATCTGCAGGCCAAATGGCTGGGCAGCGGTCGCTTGGTCAACCTTAGCCCGTCATGGGCTGGATGGTGCCAGGGGTTGACTTTGACATCTGACTAAGTGGGAAGCGGCTTCGGTGACGTAACTGGTAGCATGCAGAATGTCTATGCCCAAGGTCGCGGTTTCAAAGCCGGCCGAAGTCGTCGGATTTTCTAAGAGCGCTAAAATCCCTCAGTATGCTTTCCTTTGGAGGGGAAGTTCCAACGTTCGTTACGAGTTGCTGGTTGGGGTGGCATCTAGTAGCCAAGGTCACAGCTAGGTGTCATTGACGGTAGTACCTGATAGCAACATTAGGAACTACTGCTTGAAATTGACCGTCTGCAGTCCTTACCTGAATTACAGACTAATACATCCATTACAATTCACACCGTTTATCAGACAGATTCTACACTCACCCAAAGTACACGGGGTTAGAAGACCGCGTTGTCGCAGCCCCTAAACTGAGGAACCAACCAGAGGTAGATTTCATTAGAAATCTAACTATTGCAATGGGTAGGCTACCATGTTTCGACTTCCGGAAAATTTCAACATATCTTCGCGTTTCACATCCCCCAGACCCCAAAACCACCGTCAGTTCAAAAGTATATATATATATATCAGTTTCTTGTGGACACGATAACTGCCGTAATTTTTCACCAATCACCTTTTACCGAATATGTATACCTATAAAATCTCGGTCGAGTTCGTTACTGGGCTAAATCGGTAGAAGGGGGTGAAAATGGGGGGCTTTTTTCGAAATAGTGAAATAATGCTATAACTCTCTTAATATGTGAAATATCGAATCCGTTCAACGTTCATACTATGTGTCGGATAAAGCCCAAAAATTTATGTTTGAAGAGTTATTTTATATCACCAACCATTGACCTAAGGTGTGGGAAAAAGTGGTTTTTTTTTCGGGAAACATTAATCATATCTCTCTTAATAGGCACAATATCAAAACCGTACGAAATGGACAATATTCCCCTAATAATTACCTAAAACGTTTGTCTGAAAGAATTTTTGATATGACCCACCATTATGCCAAGGGATGAGAAAAATGATTTCGGAAATATAAGAAAATGCCAAGAGCTATCAGAGGTTGCCATGGCAACACTACTAAATTGATGAGGGGTGAGCCATCAGACGTTGCCATGACAACGCACTTGCACGAGATCAGATTCAGTATTTTCATCTAAGTGGGAAGCAGTTTCGGTGACGTAACTGGTAGCATGCAGAATGTCTATGCCCAAGATCGCGGTTTCAAAGCCGGCCAAAGTCGTCGGATTTTCTAAGAGAGCTAAGATCCCTCAGTATGCTTTCCTTTGGAGGGGAAGTTCCAACGATCGTTACGAGTTGCTGGTTGGAGTGGCATCTAGTAGCCAAGTACACAGATAGGTGTCGTTGACGGTAGTACCTGGTAGCAACATTAGGAACTACTGCTTGAAATTGACCGTCTGCAGTCCTTACCTGAATTAAGACTACTACAGCCATTACAATTCACACCGTTTATCAGACAGATTCTACACTCACCCAAAGTACACGGGGTTAGATGACCGCGTTATCGCAGCCCCTAAACTGAGGAACCAACCAGAGGTAGATTTCATTAGAAAGCTAACTATTGCAATGGGTACCATGTTTCGACTTCCGGAAAATTTCGACATATCTTCGCGTTTCACATCCCCCAGACCCCAAAACCACCGTCAGTTCAAAAGTTTATGTATAATTTATGTATGCATATGTATATATATATATGTATATCAGTTTCTTGTGGACACGATAACTGCCGTAATTTAGCACCAATCACTTTGAATCTTTTACCGAATATGTATACCTATAAAATCTCGGTCGAGTTGGTTACTGGGCTAAATCGGTCGAAGGGGGTGAAAATGGGGAGCTTTTTTCGAAAAAGTGAAATATTGCTAAAACTCTCTTAATATGTGAAATATCGAATCCGTTCAACGTTCATACTATGTGTCGGATAAAGCCCAAAATGTATGTTTGAAGAGTTTATTATAGCACCAACCATTGACCAAAGCGTTGGGAAAAAGTGGGTTTTTCGGGAAACAGTAATCATATCTGTCTTAATAGGCACAATATCAAAACCGTACAAAATGGACAATATTCCCCTAATAATTACCTAAAAGTTTGTCTGAAAGAATTTTTGATATGACCCACCATTATGCCAAGGGATGAGAAAAATGATTTCGGAATTATAAGAAAATGCCAAGAGCTATCAGAGGTTGCCATGGCAACACTACTAAATTGATGAGGGATGAGCCATCAGACGTTGCCAAGATAACGCACTTGCACGAGATCATATTCAGAATTCCATCTGACTAAGTGTGAAGCGGCTTCGGCGACGTAACTGGCAGCAAGCATGCTGAATGTCTATGCCCAAGGTCGCGAGTTCAAAGCCGGCCGAAGTCGTCGGATTTTCTAAGAGCGCTAAAAATCCCTCAGTATTCTTTCCTTTGGAGGGGAAGTTCCAACGTTCGTTGCGAGTTGCTGGCTGCGGTGGCATCTAGTAGCCAAGTTCACAGGTAGGTGTCGTTGACGGTAGTACCTGGTAGCAACATTAGGAACTACTGCTTGAAATTGACCGTCTGCAGACCTTACCTGAATTACAGACTAATACAGCCATCCCTAAGTACACGGGGTTACATGACCGCGTTGTCGCAGCCCCTAAACTGAGGAACCAACCAAAATCTCTGCGGGAGATATAATTTTGCGTGAAGAAGTAACAGACCGTTACATAGTTACACATCAGTGTCGAAACCTTGCATAAGGACAGTGTGACCACAAGTATAAAAATGGACCCCAAATGACAAGAAGGTTACCGTTCCCTTAAGACAATAAAATGTTTAAAATAAGCATAAAATGACGAAAAACAAAGTTAATTAAGCTCCAATTATAAAATACCTTCTCGCAATAAATGAGGTCTGATCCTTCTACGAAAACCTGCATATTCTGCCTATTTTCGCCTATCCCCAAGTTTGTCCGGTGAAATCTACCTCCGCCTTCCGGCGTGCCGAGAGGACTTTTTAAAGCTCTGATATATTTTGAAGACAACTGTTTTGAGCTCTGGTGAGCTAACTTCACGCCAGTTTGCGTAGCGATTTTTAAAGCTCTGATATATTTTGAAGACAACTGTTTTGAGCTCTGGTGAGCTAACTTCACGCCAGTTTGAGTAGCGATTTCATAACGCTCTAATATTATTTGAAGTAATACTTTGTGAGCTCTGGTGAGCTAACTTCACGCCAGTTTGCGTGGTGATTTTAAGTACTCTGATATTATCTTGAAGACAACTATTTTCAGCTCTTAGGGGCAAGACTTGAGTAACATTCCAATTAGCGCTCAGCGAGCGAAGGTCCAAGAGCAGTAGAGATTACCGAGCGAGATAACGACTGCGACACAGGCAGATTTAAAACTTGTATTGTCAAACCAGTGACGATGGGTTTGAAGTGTACATTTCATGTAAAATTTTACCGTATTTTTTTAAATGTTGTATTGTGCGTGTGTAAACGAGAGCTGGAGAAAGTCTTCGTTGATTAATCGCATAGGACGATTCGTGGGCGAAATTAGTAACTCACAAGCGATTATAGCCAGGTCAAATTATAATAACATTGAACTTTTCTTCCAAAGAGACTACACCAAGATGTCCGACGTGTGGTCAGGAGCTGGAGTGATGTCCGACGCTTCTATGAAGACAACGATGGAGTGCTAATTTTCCTAGGGGAAATGAGCCGAGATGCAAGTCATATGTTTTGCAAGCTGATACGGTGATGTACAAAAATTGATTATTCAATATGTAGTTAGATTGGCGGGGGAACTTTGTAAATAGTTAATTTTAGTCTTTTTCTTGTTTTGT
Source organism: Meconema thalassinum (assembly GCA_946902985.2). NCBI lineage: Eukaryota > Metazoa > Arthropoda > Insecta > Orthoptera > Tettigoniidae > Meconema > Meconema thalassinum. Next base: position 908,933,318 of record OX336388.2, on the reverse strand, counting down.
TTGTTTTTCTTGTATCGACGCTAATGTTTTAAATGTCCGTTGGCGCGTGGCCAAAATTTGTTTATTATGTATTTATTTTTCTTTGGAGTCATATTTAATGTACACGGCGTGTGTACGTGATTTTATCCATGCGAATGCGAAACCCGTTACATTCGATAAGTGGTGCTTTATTAAAGTTCATATTTTGTTGATAGGAAAGGGAGGTAATTACTGTAAGATGTTTGCTGAACAGGTTATTATTCATATTAGGGTTGCCAAGCGCAACAACTTAAGATGTAATTGTATAACACCTTAGTTCTAATTTTTTGTAGATTTTTTGAGTCCTTTTCAGGTTTATTAGTCACTGGCATCGAACGGAGGCGCCAGCAGGTGGAAGATATTGATATCATTTTATTTCAGGGTCTGTCAAACCCATACGTGTGATTCTGTGTGTGTTATCGTGTCAGGTGTGTGTTTTGATTCTACGTGAAGAGGGGTAGAGGTCCTACCGCCCTCCTATTTTGTTGTTGTTGTATTTTTGATGGAAAGGCAGGGTGCTCTGAGGAGACCGCTGTTCCTTGTCCATATGCTGATTCTTGGATTTCCTAGGGGAAATGCTGAGATATATTTTGTTCTGACACACACACACGTATTATTGTGCTTTGGGGCACGCTTCTTCGAGACTGTATCCCGTGCCTTGGGAGGTCGAGGTTGTTTTGACAAGTGGGTTGACAGATATGCAGATTTCCACGAATCGCCCGTCTTGCCTGGTGACTTATTTTGTTAGGCGGTCCTATTTTCCGACTGGCCCCTTTAAGCTTTCATTTAGCAAACCTGTTCTTTGTGATGGTTATTTTGAACCATAATTAATTGGGGAGTTCGCCATGTTTGTGACGGATTATTGCATGTCGTATGGATGGAATATTGTGTTAATAATGTAAATGTTGGCTTTGAGCCTAGTGATTTGTTCTATGACTCAGTTCATGTAATTTTGTGTGTGACGCCCGTGTGGTGCAGTGGTAGTATACTTGTAAAAATGACGGCGGTCATATGTGTATTTGTTTTGTTGGTCACGTGTTAACTTACTTGTGTTGATTTGTGTGAGAAGTCCTAATGTTTAGGCAGTAACGTTTTGCTACGGCAGTCTTGATTCCAATTTCATGCGGAAATTATTGTGTTGTTTATTTTAAGTATAGGAAGTGTCGGTTTAGTTTTAAGTGTTGTATAGTTGTTCCCCGCGTCTGTCTAGCTCTAAGTAATGCGGATTCGTCTTCTGAAAGTTTATTCCGGATGATGACGAATCATGCATTCAATTATGCTCATCGTGAAGCATGTAGAACGGCACTCGCGCATACATTGTCATTATTGTTGATTTTCTTTCTTGGGACACTTGGTCCGTGTAATAATCTCTCCTGAGATTTGGCCTAGTTTTGGCAATTTAATTGATTCAGTGGGAGTCATTTATGGGAGTTTTGTTTGTTAATTCTTATTTTAAATAGCTGATTTGTTATTTAATTCATTTGTTATAACCCCGGCTTCACTTTTTCCTGCATGTTATTTTGTTATATGTTACCCTGCATGTTAATGAAGCGCTTTAACAACAACTTACGATATGGACTGTTGCACCCCCCGAAACTGAGTCTCATAAGCTTCTTTGCAAGGGTTCATAAAACAAAAATGGCTGCCCAAGTGGGACTGTTGTTGTTGTTGCTTCGCTGATCTCATATTTATTTCGCTGAGAGATAATGCCAGGTCAAGCGGGCAAAGTAAATTCAGTAAATTCAGATGTTGTACCGCCATGTTCAATAGTAAAATCACTGAGTTCCTAAAGTTAGAAATATTGAACAAGGTTAGAATTTGATTTTGTATTTGTTATAAACTTGTTCTGGCGCCCGGCATTAAAATTAGAAAATTTGCATATTATTGAACTCAGTCAAAGCAGGAAGGTGTTGCCTTATATTTGTACATCTAATTAACTTAATTAGTTAATTAGTGTTGTTCGTAAATTCTGTTGGTTAGGAATTTAAAAGCAGATCACTAGGGAGTTATTTTGTTGTTTGGAAATAAGAGTAATTTATTCAGTAAATTTTGATTAATGAATTTTTTATTAAATTAGAATCAGTGATATTTAAATATTATGACATGTATGCGTGTGTATGACTGAAATCTCGGTGCATGACCCTGTTTTTCTCTGATTATATTTGTGTATTGTGCAATGGCGAGTGTTGAAGAAATTAAGGGATTGTTAGAGCAGATGTCGATGCAGATGTCCGCGAAAACGGAAGAACAGTTTAAAATTCAGAGCGAGAATAGTGAAAAACTGTTACAAGACATGAGCGGTAATATTACGGTCCAATTACAGGTCCAGAAATTGGAGACTGATAAACAATTTAACGAATTGAATCATAAATTATCAGAACATGCGATAACACAAACAGTACAAACAGAGCAATTAGGAAAGATCACTCATGACATAAATCATAGTGTTAGGGAAGTAGAGAAACTGGCAGGTGAGGTCGCGGAGAATAACGCCAATCAATTAGGTGAAATTAAAAAGTTGGAGTCGAAATTTGACAATAAACTCATACAATTTGACGAAATGGTGGCCGATAAATTAAAGCAAATCGAGGCAGCATGCGTCAATAACACAGCCGGAATAAAGAGCACACAGGAGAAATTACAGCAACAGATTAATTCAGTAGACAGCAACGTACTTGAATTAATAAAGGAAATCGGTAAACTTCAGATTAAGACCGAAACAGAACGTATGCACTTGCGTGAACCTTAGAGGACCAATTAAGTAAAACTCAGCAGGTCATAAGAGAAGAGGTCGGAGAACAACTAGTTAAGACACAAGAGGTCATAAGAGAAGAGGTAGGAGAACAGCTCAATAAAAATCGAGATAATTTGGAAGACCAATTAATTAAAACCCAGCAGGTTATAAGAGAAGAGCTCGGAGAACAGTTAGTCAAAACACAGCAGCAGATACAATAAATAGGGGATCAGCTGGAGAAGAGTCAGGAAAGGAACGAAGAGAAAATTAGCAGTATGAAGAACAGGATCCGAAGAGATTGGGAGCAGCAGGTCAACGAAAATAAGGAAGACAGGCTGACAATTTTAAAGCGCTTAGGTGAATACAGTTCGAGAATGCAGACATTGGAGGAAAACGTAAAATCCAAACTCCAAGAACACACAGATCTGATAATTAAAAATGAAATCAGATCATTAGAGAATGCAACATTATTTTCGGCAGAAAATGTAGCAGGCAAGCAGGAAAGCATTGGAAGTCCGGTGGGCTTGAAGTTGGCTGACGATAACAGCCGAGGTCAAAGTCCTAAATTAACGAGTAACGCATTCCAACAGTACAGGGGAGAGACATCCACACCGCAACCAGACTTGGCACCCGCCCAAGTAATTCAGGGCATTAGGGGGGAATGATTTCAAACCCGATAAATTCAGGGAGCACACAGGAACCACTCCCAAAGCTTTTTTTACGTCAGTTGTATGACTATTTTAATGATCAACATATCAGTCCCGCAAAACAGTTGCGACTTGTGGAAACATTTTTAGAAGGCCCAAGCTTAATCTGGTTCTTGAGCTTTAAATATACATTCACCGACATGGCACAATTCAGAGAAGCGTTCTTATAAAAGTTCTGGAGTCCTTCTTTGCAGCAGGGATTAAGAATGGATCTGTACACTAGAAAATATCACAACACGCATCCGACTAGATTTTCAGAATTCTTTAGCCAACAGCTGGTTAAATTCCGCGATTTTGACGACCCCCTAGTGAACAAAACATGGTTCTAACCATCGGGAAACAACTTCCTATGAACATTCAACAGCTGTTAGTAGCCGGAAATATTAAGACCGCAGTGCAGGCTGAAGAGTTACTCCGCCATTTAGACGAGACAAGTATGGTTAGTCCACAGACAGGGAGGAGAAACATGGAATGTGTCAAAACGGCAGAAGTGGTTCAGGGACACCAAACTAGTCACAACCAGGGGAACCAAATAAAAACCCAATCTACGGGAACGCAGTTTACACCGAGACAGCAAGACTATGATGGCCGAAATCAATTCAACCAGAATAATCGAAATTTTCAGAATCGACGAGATAACTATAACCAAAACAATCATAACCAGCAAAATCAATGGACGTATCAGCGAGAATACACCAATTGGAGGGGAAACCAAAGGCAGGGTAGACCTTACCAAAGGAATGGAGATGGCAGGTGGAATAACACGAGGAACTATCGCCAAGAAAATCGGGGAGACTATCGCAACAATTGGGATGAGCGGTATGTCGAATCGCAGAAGTATTTAGATCAGTTAAACGCCGAGGAGACGGAGAAAGAGAAGTGGGGGCGTGCCATGGCAAATAGACAGAGCCCGGATAATCACCAAGGAGAGGGGGCGGAAAGTTTATTACGGCAGCAAGAGAGGCGCGATGACAACCGGCGGAACTCAACGAATGGGTCCCGGGATTTTAAAAAAAACTCAAATGAACCAAAACCTGATAGCCGGAAAATGGAGGACGCCAGGGAGCGGGAAGAGCTGATTGTTGCTAATATAGAAGAGTGGGTAGCATTCCCGGACGATTGCCTGGAGGAAGTGGTGAAGGACCGAGAAAATGTCATCAGACAATTGCCGATTATTTACGCACATATTGGAGGTATGAGGGTGAGATGTTTAATTGACACAGGTAGCCAGGTGAGCCTAGTCACAGAGGTATTGTTAAAAGAAATCAGAAGTAAACAAACTGTTCCAATTATGCCTGTCCCGTTAATGAAAGTCAGAGGGGTCATTCCTGACAAGACCATAAGTTGTAAGCAGCAAGCATATTTAGATCTGGAAATATTGAACCACACATTTTCGCAAACATTCATTGTCATACCGAAAATGAATTATAACATCATTTTGGGAGCCAACTTTATCTGTGATTTTCATGCTGTAATTGACTTACATAACAACACTGTTAGCTTCAAGCAAGTTGAGGGGTTGAATCACGTGGGTTTAAACATGGAGGAGAGTCCACTAGAGAGAGTGGCGAATACTTGGGTCATTGAAGAATGCACTAATGAGGCGATTAGAGATAAGAACTTGACTGAGGAACGAGTGAGCCAGACAGCAGTAGTTGAAATTGACAGCCGAGATATTTCGCAGGAACTTTGGGTACATTTGGCGGAAGAAGAAATTAGCGGAACCAAATTTGAAATTCTACTTCAGGAGCAGCTTAAGGAGGCAATAGTAGGGGAACCTGATATAAGAAAACTGGAAGAAATTTTGAGATTTCATAAAGGAGCTTTCGACACCATCCCTGGAAAAGTTTTGAATTTCCAATATGCCATGCAAGTTACTGACTGGACCCCATTTAAAAGTAAATTGTACCCGATCCCAGAGAAACATTTTGCTCAGGTGAAGGACGTCATTAATAATTTATTAGATTCCGGCATGGTAAGGAAAGCAGCAACCCCGTACCTAAACGCGATATTGGCTGTGGCCAAGCCAAATGGATCAATTAGGTTATGCCTAGACGCGCGAGTTTTGAACAGTAAACTGATAGTTGAGCATGACCAAGCACCTTGGATCAAGGATGTTTTGAAGGGCTTCCGTGGGAAGAAGATTTATTCGAGTGTCGACTTGACAAATAGTTTCCACCATCTTGAACTTGAAGAAAAATCCCAACTATTGACGGGATTTTTATTCGATAACCAAAGTTATATCTGGTCTCGGATGCCCTTTGGTGTAAAAACAGCTGGATGTGCACTGATAAGAGCACTAGATAGGAATCTGACTGAGGAGGTCAAGAGCTTCACTACGAGATATGTTGACGACATATTAATTGCATCTGAAGCAATGGAGGAACACTTGGTAAACCTAAATAAACTTCTGGATAACTTGAGAACCATGAACTTCAAAATTAATCTAAAGAAATCACACTTTTGCCAGAGCGAGATTCTATATTTGGGTCATATAATTGATGTTGAGGGCGTGAGACCTAATCCAGCGAAAATTGATGCAATCAAGAAATTTCCCACACCAACTAAAGTCAAACATGTAAGAGCGTTTTTGGGAGTGACAGGTTTCTTCAAAGAGAATTGTCCTGGATACACGGAAACAGTAGCACCTATGCAAGAGATGTTAAAGAAGGCAAATCGATGGTCGTGGAATGAGGAGTGCGACAGGTCCTTTAGAGCTACGAAAGACTTACTGGAAAACTGTGTGAAGCTTGGGTATCCGGACTTTGAGAAGAAATTTATTATTCAAGCAGATGCTTCATTGATTGGAATCGGTGCTATGCTGTACCAAGAGGACGCTGAAGAACCCAAGAAGAGGTCATATTTGGCATTTACGAGTCGTAAATTGAGGAAGCACGAGAGGAACTACACTGTGACGGAGCTTGAGCTGCTAGCGATTTTATATTCTCTCCAACAATGCCGCAAGATGATCTTCGGTTATGCCATTATTGTCAGAACCGACCACCATGCACTGACATTTCTATTCAAGACGACGATGGCAAGTGAGAGAGTTACGCGTTGGTCTATCTACATACAGCAGTTTGACATTACAATAGAGCATTGCCCTGGAAGGATGAACATCATACCAGATGCTTTGAACAGGAATCCTGAAGATGAGAACGAGGTAACTGCGGAAGTTCACCATATAACACTAACACCTAAGGCTCGTGAGTTTTTGGAGAAACTAAAGGAAATTCGGAAGGAGCAAGAAGCAGACCCATGGATGATGATGATGATCAAGTTCTACAGGAAGGAATTACAACCAGATTCACCTGAATACCGAGAAGCCCGTGCTAAAGAAGCGATATTTCACTACTTAAATAACCTTTAGCATAAGTACGTGGATGAGCATCATACCAAACTGCGAATCCTAGTTCCAGCATCACTACGGATAGGATTGACGTGGCATGTCCACGAGAGCCTAGCACATATCGGCACGGATAAGACAGAAGCTACGATAGGGGAGACTTTTACTTGGCCTAAGATGCGATTCACCATTGTGGATGTAATAAGAACTTGTGACGCGTGTCAGCGCACTAAGCCAAACAACATCATTATGAAACAACCTCCAAGACCACTATTACCACAAAAACCATGCGAGATGCTCGCTATCGACTGTTTTGGCCCTCTGGTTAAAGGGAAACGTGGATGCCGACACCTTCTGGTGTGTGTCGATGTATTTTCAAAGATGGTAGTGTTATGTCCAATCCAGAAGACGACAACAAAACAAGTCCTCAGTAGAATTCAGAACAAAGTTATTCCGATGCTTGGGAAGCCGAAATCCATTTTATCAGACCATGGTACTTATTTCACGAGCAATGTTTTTAGGCAAGGTCTAGAGAGCCTGGGGATAAAACATATATTTTCGAGCATTCGTCATCCTTGTGGGAATCTGAGCGAGAGAACGACTCGCTGTGTTGCCAAGTACTACAGAGTAATGATTCCTAACGATCATAATAAGTGGGTTGACAAAGTAGGAGATATTGAGATGTGCATGAACACCACTAAGCACGAGTCGACCGGTCAAGTCCAACTAATTGTACACCACAACAGGTTGCCAGAGAGGTCGTGGGACAAGATTATTCAATGTCCAAGGGATCCACTATTAGCGCATGAGTTGCGAATTCAGCGAACGAGAGAGCACCTGAGGAACCAAGCGGACCGAAGACTGAGAAGGTACAGAGGAAAGAAGTTTCACCGGGAATTACAGGAACAAGAGCTAGTGCTTGTCCGCAGGCCACCGATATCTGATCTCAAAAACAAAGTGTTTGCAAAATTCTGTCCAAAATGTATTGGCCCGTTCCGTGTCATTAAAATCTGGGTAACAATGCTTACAGGCTTGAACAAGTGAGCACTGGTGCTAAATCTGTCTTCAATAGCGCCAACTTAAAACCATATTACAGAAGAGAACCATTTGATGAATAAGCAGGATTATGTGTGCAGAAGAATTATAGCAGAATTTTATTTTGAGAGCCAACACTCAAATGTACGTGGCCGTGGAGCACCTGGGGAGAGAGAGTGCTTTGTTTGTAAACAACAAGACAGCTGAGACGGCAGGAGTGGTAATCACGTGAGGAGAAGGGGAGGTCTAGCGAGAAGTATGAATGACATTCCGGCTGGGAGCGCGCACACTAATTGGGTCAGTGGAGTGTACACTCGAGCAGCTGAGCGAGGTTCTAAAGAGATGTTGTCGTTACTACTGTGGATATTGTTTTTGAAATCCAAATCAATCACTTGCTTCGAATTTCAAAACCTTGCAGAGGATAAATGAACCCTTATTAATCTGCGATAAATAAGTATTCATGATTTATTATTATTATTACTACGGCCCAGGCAGTACTTATGGATGGTGACAGAGATGAAGGCAAATTAGCGTGTTGCAATGATTGCCACAGAAACTGAGCTTGGTAGCTATTCTTGAAAACGGCCGGGGAAGCTGAGTTCAAGGCCAAATTGTGTAACAACATGCACCAGAATTGGAGTCATAAAGGGATGGTCACGAGTTTCTTGCAACCGACCTACGATTGAATCACCCAATCAGAAGAGACCAAGCCAAAACCACGCGATGGGTGGCGTCACTGGTAAAAAGCGCGCGGAATTGATTATCTAAAGAACCGCCGATCCGAATTATCTCCGCATGAGTGCGCTGAGACGTTTGAAATAAATGATGAAGATTGACGATAGTACCGTGTGTGTGAGACGAAAACTCTAGAAAATTTTTCTTATTTCACCCCACTCCTCCTCACTCTGTCAGTTTCCAATAAATTGATCGACGAGATGCTATTGGAGGTCTATCTGTTTGGAGCTCTTCAGCTAACTTCACGCCAGTTTGCGTAGCGATTTTTAAAGCTCTGATATATTTTGAAGACAACTGTTTTGAGCTCTAGTGAGCTAACTTCACGCCAGTTTGCGTAGCGATTTTTAAAGCTCTAATATTATTTGAAGTAATACTTTGTGAGCTCATGGTGAGCTAACTTCACGCCAGTTTGCGTGGTGATTTTAAGTACTCTGATATTATCTTGAAGACAACTATTTTCAGCTCTTAGGGGCAAGACTTGAGTAACATTCCAATTAGCGCTCAGCGAGCGAAGGTCCAAGAGCAGTAGAGATTACCGAGCGAGATAACGACTGCGACACAGGCAGATTTAAAACTTGTATTGTCAAACCAGTGACGATGGGTTTGAAGTGTACATTTCATGTAAAATTTTACCGTATTTTTTTAAATGTTGTATTGTGCGTGTGTAAACGAGAGCTAGGGAAAGTCTTCGTTGATTAATCGCATAGGACAATTCGTGGGCGAAATTAGTAACTCACAAGCGAGTATAGCCAGGTCAAATTATAATAACATTGAACTTTTCTTCCAAAGAGACTACACCAAGATGTCCGACGTGTGGTCAGGAGCTGGAGTGATGTCCGACGCTTCTACGAAGACAACGATGGAGTGCTAATTTTCCTAGGGGAAATGAGCTGAGATGCAAGTCATATGTTCTGCAAGCTGATACGGTGATGTACAAAAATTGATTATTCAATATGTAGTTAGATTGGCGGGGGAACTTTGTAAATATTTAATTTTAGTCTTTTTCTTGTTTTGTTTGTTTTTCTTGTACCGACACTAATGTTTTAAATGTCCGTTGGCGCGTGACCAAATTTTGTTTATTGTGTATTTATTTTTCTTTGGAGTCATATTTAATGTACACGGCGTGTGTACGTGATTTTATCCATGCGAATGCGAAACCCGTTACATTCGATAAGTGGTGCTTTATTAAAGTTCATATTTTGTTGATAGGAAAGGGAGGTAATTACTGTAAGATGTTTGCTGAACAGGTTATTATTCATATTAGGGTTGCCAAGCGCAACAACTTAAGATGTAATTGTAGAACACCTTAGTTCTAAATTTTTTTAGATTTTTTTGAGTCCTTTTCAGGTTTATTAGTCACTGGCATCGAACGGAGGCGCCAGCAGGTGGAAGATATTTATGTCATTTTATTTCAGGGTCTGTCAAACCCATACGTGTGATTCTGTGTGTGTTATCGTGTCAGGTGTGTGTTTTGATTCTACGTGAAGAGGGGTAGAGGTCCTACCGCCCTCCTATTTTGTTGTTGTTGTATTTTTGATGGAAAGGCAGGGTGCTCTGAGGAGACCGCTGTTCCTTGTCCATATGCTGATTCTTGGATTTCCTAGGGGAAATGCTGAGATATATTTTGTTCTGACACACACACACGTATTATTGTGCTTTGGGGCACGCTTCTTCGAGACTGTATCCCGTGCCTTGGGAGGTCGAGGTTGTTTTGACACGTGGGTTGACAGATATGCAGATTTCCACGAATCGCCCGTCTTGCCTGGTGACTTATTTTGTTAGGCAGTCCTATTTTCCGACTGGCCCCTTTAAGCTTTCATTTAGCAAACCTGTTCTTTGTGATGGTTATTTTGAACCATAATTAATTGGGGAATTCACCATGTTTGTGACGGATTATTGCATGTATGGATGGAATATTGTGTTAATAATGTAAATGTTGGCTTTGAGCCTAGTGATTTGTTCTATGACTCAGTTCATGTAATTTTGTGTGTGACGCCCGTGTGGTGCAGTGGTAGTATACTTGTAAAAATGACGGCGGTCATATGTGTATTTGTTTTGTTGGTCACGTGTTAACTTACTTGTGTTGATTTGTGTGAGAAGTCCTAATATTTAGGCAGTAACGTTTTGCTACAGCAGTCTTGATTCAAATTTCATGCGGAAATTATTGTGTTGTTTATTTTAAGTATAGGAAGTGTCGGTTTAGTTTTAAGTGTTGTATAGTTGTTCCCCGCGTCTGTCTAGCTCTAAGTAATGCAGATTCGTCTTCTGAAAGTTTATTCCGGATGATGACGAATCATGCATTCAATTGTACTCATCGTGAAGCATGTAGAACGGCACTCGCGCATACATTGTCATTATTGTTGATTTTCTTTCTTGCGACACTTGGTCCGTGTAATAATCTCTCCTGAGATTTGGCCTAGTTTTTTCAATTTAATTGATTCAGTGGGAGTCATTTATGGGAGTTTTGTTTGTTAATTCGTATTGTAAATAGCTGATTTGTTATTAAATTCATTTGTTATAACCCCGGCTTCACTTTTTCCTGCATGTTATTTTGTTATATGTTACCCTGCATGTTAATGAAGCGCTTTAACAACAACTTACGATATGGACTGTTACACCCCCCGAAACTGAGTCTCATAAGCTTCTTTGCAAGAGTTCAATAGAGAGTTATTTGATTGTATATTTTATAAATTCAAGATGGCCACTGCATGCTATACTCAATATAATATCCCAATCAACAATGGTAGCGAGGTTTTGTAGATGTATATGACTCTCACTACATTTCACGTTAATTTTGCAATCATATCGTGAAATGTGATATCCAAGTCATAAGAACACGCCCAGCCGCCATCGTGAAGTTATGGAATTGCTGTTATTTAGACTTCACCGCAGAAAGACACACATGGTTCTGCATTACACTAAATTTCGTTGGTACATCTAAAAATATTTTGAGTATTCTACATTTTCAAGATGGCCACCTAGCGCTGTATTCATAGTGTTATTTTATGGTTCATATCAGCCAGGTCCTTTATATGGAACTTCTCTCTTGCTACGTTGCGTTTTAATTGACCAGATACATTCTGAATGATTCACTGTTTTGTTTTAATATTATGCCCGGCCACCATCATTGCTGATATTTTTCTTTGGACATAATATACTCCATATAGGTTCCTATCTTATCACTATTTTTCGTTATAGTAGTTCTAAGACATAGATGGTAATTTAAGGGGGCATTAACCACCACAGCGCATGTTTGATAAAAATATGAATATCTCTGGAACCATACAGTTGATATTCATGAAACTTTAACTGCTTATAGCATATGTGTGTAGTAATACGTGAATGAATTCACAGAGTCCTGGGTTCATAAATTCTTAAGTGAATAAATATTATCTTTGCGAGTGTAAAACATTATGTATCGGTTCCTTATTTCTAAAACCATTCATGCCATTAAGCCAAAGTTCAGTTTCTAGCTTCCGTAGTGTCTGTATTGTAATCCTAACCTACAAAATAACAATATTTTCGGCTTATGCAATTTTAGGAAAGGAATATTTTTTTTTAAAATAATGATGACGTTTATTATTATTATTCTTATTATTGTTATTATTATTATTATTATTATTATTATTTCCAATGTTTAGACCTTATTCTATATTTTTGATCGTTTGAAGCACTGTACATACATAGTAGAACTCAAGTTGCAAATTTAATGTCAATGGTGCTGTTACTTCCAGAGATAATGCACCTTTTTCACGAAAAGGACATTATTAGTGGGAAAATGAGTCCAAAGTGAAGTGTGTACCTGCACGACTTGCTTTCTTCTAAAACATCCCAGACCTGTAGTCTCCTGCTCCTGCCACTTTCTCCTTGTCTTGGTATACCATCTTCCTTCTTCTTTCCTTTATTCCTAGTCCATTTTAATGATTGTCTACCCATATTCCCAATTACTACACTTTCACTAGCAATATCAATAAGACTATACAGCAAAAGCGATCACATGAAAAGCACATGTCATATGAGCACTCATAAGTAGCGAAGAACATAAAGCCTCGTCTCCATGTGTATACTGGTTCTATCTACTGGCGGAAAAAACCAACTAGTGTCAAGCTTAGAGAAGCTGTCAATTTGAATCCAGATAATTATGACAAAATTCCGCAAAAGCTGAGAGAACTGGGACTTTTAAACGCCACGCCTACCTTAAAGCATGAACAAAGAGCCATAGCAATTAAACTCAGATATCATCATGAAATAAGCTGATTTTGATAAAGCAATACAGTGCTCTCTCGGTAATCCGACAGATATCGGACCAGAGCACTGCTGGATTACCGAAAACGCCGGATCACTGGAAAATATCGAGAAAAACGCAGATATCATTTGTAAATCAGTTTTAATTACATTGTACTATACAAAGTAAAAAAAGTACGAAAATACATCATATAACTCACGATATTCCTTGGAAGTAGACGGGTGGAAATATGCATCAATTGTCTTTTGCTTTTACGGTTGAGAGACACTTTGAGAACTTGTTCCTGTAACCTTCTTGGAAATCATCCTTTTTGTAATTTTCCGGTAAAATTCCCTAGCCTTTCCTTTAAGGATTTCACCAGAAATTGGTGTGAGCCTACCACATTCTTGTAAAAACAAAACATAGAAGCTATCGCCAACTTTAGGATTTTCAATGTCTGTCGTTTACTTTTTAAATTTTCATTCGTCTTAAAAAACGACTTTATTTTATCACTGTTTTATCTTATGTCATGAACTGTAGCTCGACCAACACCGTATTCGTTAGCAACACTAGTTATCGTTTCGCCCTTTACAAGCCGCTTTAGGATTTCATGTTTATCTAACAAAGATAGAGTTTTATGTTTTCGTCTTTTCTGCACGGATGCAATCTTCAACACAACACTGCTACAGTACAACTGCCCTACACTAAGCATCTGAGGGGGACGTGCGTGCGTCATCGCTCTTGGCGCCAATGCATTGTTTACTCAGACACTAGTCTTGTCGCTGCGTGGGAAACATTGTACAGTAATGGGGACGCATTATCAAATCAAGTGTTGAGCTCGTGCTCGAACACAAAACGCCGGATTACTGGGAGTGCCGGAGAGCTGAGATGCCAGATTACAGAGGGAGTACTGTATAGTGGCCTATAAATGAGATAATAAAATATTTGGATATATTTTGTTTAACGCCCCCTTAATTTAACATTATGGATTTTCAGGATGGCCGCCGTGCTCTATATTCATTTTGATAAACGTAGCATTAACTTGACTGGTGCCTCTTCTATTATACTCCCCTTCTACCAAGTTTCGCCTTAATTGTGCAATGACATCCTGAGTTACGAATTTAAATATTTAACAACAAGCCCATCTACTATTTTGAATATTTTTCTATGGGCATACAAAGGTTCTATTCCGTTAGTAAATTTCGTTATTATAGCTCTAGGATACCAAAAGTCATTATTTATTTTGAAATTTCAAGGTAGCTACTGTGCGCTGTATTCAGTGTGATAAATTTCTGACTAACGCATGTGAAAGCTCTAATATAATGCTCACTTCTCGGCAAGATTTGTCTTAGTTACCTAATTTCTTTCGGTGTTATCGAATCTTTATGTACTAATAGTTCGCTCGGCCGCCATCTTGAATTTACAGTATGTTATTTTGTCTTGGATATACAAGGCCACATATCCAGTAGTATCTTGTGTACCCGTTAATGATTACGGACAATGCATGGTCATGGTCCAGTTTAGTTCAGTGTTCGGGGGTGTTACGTCCAATCCCACCGTATGACACATACACTCGGATAATGAACAATTGGGTTAGACAAGCTACACAAAATAATCCACAAGTTACTGTAATATAAGAGTACAATAGCATAAACAAATAATCAAATTAATTGATCAACTCAAAATATCAATCAAAACATCCAATCTCTATCAAAATACCTTGCTATCGGACCCTTCATTTGTCCGTATTTATTAATTAATTATTATTCATTATCAACACAAGTGAACATACACTTTTTTCCATTGAATCTATCCTTGTTCAAAGCCTTCCATTTTAAATGCATTTATCCAGTTATATTCCCAATTTTCGGGTATTTATTCAAAGCATTTATTACTTAGCAATCTCACCAACTCAGTCTTCAACTTGAGTTCATTACGTTATATTTAACTTTACTTCAACATTGTCAGGCTTTGACATTCCCTTACAATACATATTTTATTTATTTACACAGGCGTCGGGTGTTGAACTCCAAATCTCATATCATGCTCTATATTGTTATACTATGCACCATTTTATTATGACTTTTATGGGTCCACAGTCCCATATAAGCCTATATTCACTTATTTCATTACACGTTTATTAACTTTCAGAAGGTAGGAACCGAACTTGTACCATATTGGGCAATCATAATTATCGATATTTTTATGCTTAAAAAATTCATATAATTCGCAAAATTTCTGCAGGAAGGTTCATTTAAGCTTCAACAATTCGAATACATACTTTTCAACATTATAACGTTACCCGTTAATTACTTTCATTTTTGTAATTAATTTTTATCTATAATACCGCTAGACCCCTCACGTGTCTGCGTTCTGTCTGTTTACAAAACACAGTGATCGCTTCACCAAACGAGCACCGCCAAGTGTGCAAGGTCAGTTCCCTTCACAGCTGGTCCGTCTCGACACAATTTATTAATACAAGCGGCATACTGTTAATTAATCAGGCTCATTATTACTTATTATTGCGTTTTCACGTCTTATGGGTATCCGAGTATAACTATAATTCCTGTTCATCCGCAATTTGCTTTGCTAATTGTTTCATTCCATTTTCATCAATATCATGTGCATCCGTTTATCCGTGCGTTTTTGTTCAGAGATAACTACATTACCGTCGGCAATTACAACAACAACTTGGGAGCATTTACCTTCCCTAACATATGCTGGTGGGAATAACAACCAACAGTTTCATTCCAGCGCCATGCTGTCCGACTGTACAATAATAGAGGAATACTTACGTCTCTAACCGAAACATCCACCCTGCTATTCATCCTTTCAAGGGATTTTTGCGGGGTCATAACATAATAACTATAGGGGAATCCTGGCGTGCCTATCTATTCAATAACATACTGAGACATATACGTGAGAGCGGGACGTGCCAACCGACCTTTCAGCGTGCTCTCATTCGGCAATCGTAATCATCATCCCTACAGGTGTCTAAAACGCAACATCGTCGAACTAATGACCCAATCGCACTTTCCCTGACAATACAATATTTATTTCGAAGATCCGACCCTTTATTGATCTGAACAATACACGCTAACGAATCACGTATCATAACTCCTAGCTTGAGTTAACATTTAATTCAGCCCTTTATGGCGACCACATTTGCTTGGATAACCAGTTATTCATTGACTTCAATATAGTTATACTTTCCAGAATAAATATATCTACTTTGTCCATATTGCATAGCCTTTCTTAATATTCATTTACGTTGGTCTTCCTATCTTATAATTTCCCTAACCTTTCCTGATTTCTTTTATCATTCAAACACATTGTTTGTGTAATTCATTTTCATTAACTCTATCAAGTCGTTAATTTAACCCTATTAATTCGTTATTCGGTACTGAACCCGTTAGAGGAAGTTATACGGGTACCATCCACCGAATGAAATGGTATTTCGAAAGACCCTGTCCTTCGAACCCAACACCTCAGAGGATCGGGTGCATTTCTTTGTAGGCTTGCTCAGCACGAGGGGCTTGATCCAGGGGTGATCACTTTTCGTGATACTTTCAATGTTTAGCTTGGCCCATTTTTCGGTCAAATTTGTTTCTTGTTACCGAGATCCTTGAATGATACTTATTTCTTTGGAAATGTATTAATTGCTTAATCTATATGCATAACCTTGTTATTAACCACCTAATTCTTGCTCACCTAAGTGTTTAAGGCTTTCGCAACACATCACTACAACTACTACACTGAGCTTGTCTGCTGCATGCCTGCTGTCGTCTCGAGCCATCTCGGTACGTCATTTCCATGGCCAACCAATAGCAGCGGTGTTTCTGGTCAGCTGCCTTCCTCGGCGGATTTTCGCCACTATAAAACCTCGAGTCATCTTCTGGGTGACGTTCCACTCTTTCTTCCATTCTTCGGCCACGAGTTTACGGGCCACTCTGGGCCGCTATTCTTCGGGCTTACTCTACGGCCAACATTCTACTGTCAACATGTTGCAATCTGCTTTTTGGTCACCACTCTGAGACCAATAATCTTCAAATATTCTCGCCAAGACTTTTCAAGTACCGCAGTGAGAGTCATCATCTACGACCAATAATAATAATCTTCATGGTGCACTATCTCGCAGTGAGGAAAGGCACAAAGAAGGGATGTCAACAGTAGTTGCTACGCGCCGAGGTCAGCCAGGACCAACCAAGTTTGTAAACATACTCCAATCTCTCCAGTACACAATAACCGCAGTGATACCTCTCAAATGTGTGGAGTGGGTTGCCTACTGGGGCTGCCAAATGTTTATACGTGACTGTGTTTGCATACATTTCTTCGCTTGAGGGATGATTCACTCCGGACATACCCTCCAATAAAGTGTCGCCAAAGATAAGATAAGTTTTTTAGCACTCATTCATAGAACATTTTTATTGCCTCTTCTATTTTAAGAAGACAAAGTTGATCTTTGCCATGAACTTTTTAATAAGAATCTCAAATATTTTCTTTGGTGGTTATTAATTGATGTTGTGTTTACTTCAACAGTATATTAATAAATTGCATATTTGTTACCTATTATGTTTAATTGTGAAATCCTTCAGTCCCCACATTAACGCATAATTCAGTCTTAACGCTTCACCCTAATGATATTGAATCCAAGCTAATGCTTGTTGCTGTTCTCCCTCTATGAGTTGGAGTTTTTCTGGGGCAAACTCCACCAAGGGGATCTGGGTCATTTAGCATGGAAACAATCATAGATGTCCAAAGAAATACACCTGAAAAACACAAAGTTAGCAATAAAAAGAGATCCAGTCTTAAGTTAGATTCGTGCATGATTTATTCAAGTAAGTCCCCTAAAATACTTCCGAGGGTCGAAATAGGCTAATCCGCTACTCTAATTACAATAATGAGTCGTTCCCTAGTTTGATGTTAAGTACCCTCGCGAAGTCCTAGTTACATGAAACAACAGCAAAACTAACTAGGCGCGTGGTACAAGAAGAATGAACGCGTAGCAAATTTACAAATAAATGACTCGGTATAATTTACATTTAACAGCTAGCAAACTAATCCCTAGGTTAGGATGGTACCACGTCCACATTTAATATTACATTTAAATTCTGTCTAATGCCTATGTGAACGAAATTATTACGACGAAACGAGTCGTAAACAAATGCCTATTACAAAATCTAATGATAGTTTGACCACGGACTAGCAAAAAAAATAATCAAATAACACTCTTATGTCTAATAGGAACAATAGGGTAAATACACTCGGGAATGAATAAATAAACACTCTAATACTGGCCTGCCTCCGCGAACTGACGTACTGTTTGTACCCAGTCGTCATCTCATGCATGTGGATTAGGTTGGCAAAGCGCATTCATCACTGTGACTTACAAGCTTTGAATCACGCGGGCCACAATTTACTGATTTCTGGTCCCGAAGATCCATGTCGTCGAAAAAAAGTAGTGTCAGCTCATTTAAAGGTCATCTCCCACATGCAAATGAATTGAAGTCACGGTGTCAATTAATCAACAAGCAAATGGTTGCAAAGTTATGGCTGTAATTATTTATAATCAATTAATTAATACGTTGGTTTAGGAAAATTATGCTTTTGATTTATCAGAAGGTTTAAATACTGTTGAGTTAGTTCAGTTTATGACACCAGTCGTAGGCAGCAGCATGTGATCTCGCTTGAGATTCACTCGAAGAACATGACTTCTACAAGTCAACAATAACACAGGTTGGCGCGTCTTACTCCCATTGCGCACAAGTAACATCGGTCGTATTGGCCGCAAGTCAAAGAACGCAGGAATAAACCAACAATAAGGCAGATATTCATCCGTCCTGCTTAATTACCAATTAATGTGTTCACGGACACAACAATTGCACTTGCTAGCCTAAATTATACAGAAGCTGGGTCAATTAACATTATCGTTTAAACCATTCTATAACACACCAGATGAATCAATGTCATCAGCTCAAAACATTAAAGGAATCCGCGTACTGCGAGCATTCCCTCACTCTTTAAAAGTGGTGAGAGAAATAACAGATGTTGATAGCTTACATAGCTGTTCTCCAAAGCAAGGTTATATTAATAACAGTGACCTTCAAAATTCCTAGGACTTGTGACGTAAATTAGCATACAAAAAAGTCAATATTGTCGTCTTCCGTTGCATCTCGGGTAAACCGGTTATCAGCTGGCGCGCTCAAACAACTCTCTCACTTCATCGCGTACAGCTTTAGCATAGCAAAGATTGTGCTTCAAAATTGATCATTTTAATCTTGCAGTAGCACGAAATACAGTCCTCAAGTGCTCTGCAGATTGTATATAAATGCATCATCACTTCCCTAACAGTGTCTTTTGGGATATTTTACCCTTCAATAATATATAACGTAGTAATAATTTCAAAGAATACTAATATAAAGATGACACACTCGTGCAACTAACTGCACTGACATTCGAAGATATGTCACTCACTCTTTGTACACGAGGGCTTTGATATGCGTGGCTTGGCACTTTCCACAACAAAAATTAAACATCTAACCTCTGCTGCGATGTTTGAAATGATACGATGTAGGTTTACCCACCAATCTTACTGTGTATGGGTTCGTTCCTCTGGAACTTCACGTAGTAAATATTACTCACGAAAAATGTCAAATAAATAGTACAAAAATGTTTCAGCGAATTTCGGCAGAGAAATGATACGATAATAAAGCTCTTTCAACTAAAATAAGGGACCTAACTATAGGGTGTCCTCTAAACTTTCAGAAGCCTACACCTTCTGTTCTTAAGATGTCGTTTACATGACATTAAATCACAGCTCCTTGCTGGCTTATAAATACACTGAAAAATACATGTGAATGTGCACCTGCCGTATAAGACACGGACTGTGGTGACTAACTGAAAGATTGTCCCAGTGCCAAGAGGAAGATATATGTACATCCCTACCTAAGTGGTCAAATTATCCAGTCGTTTCGGCTAAAAATACATTCAAAGTCTACATCATTCTGGACAAACCTCGTACATAGACAATCAGGATTCACGATTACTTCATAAGGTAGATCACCTACCATAATTCCCATTGGAAGGGGTAATATGCTTCCAGGGCTCCAAGCATATTCCTGGTTAAGGCTATAGGTTTCGGCCTGTCCTTGTGGTCCATGGTTCTCGTCTCGTACATGGCTTGTACCTGGTGGTGTTGGTTGGACAATACCATGGTGGCGGTTTATTTCATCGGTGTTTCCCTCACATTAGGAATTATTCCATCACGACGCTCTCAAACTAAAGTCGAAAAATCACCAACACGTGGTGCGTTAACGTAGGCATCGTGGTTATCAAATACACAGATTCTATTGAAATATGATTATATAAATGCACACTGGCTTTAATAATTGCAAGTGATCAAATAATCTGCTTTTGCCTGCCACAGACTCTAGTAATACCATACACGTGGTATTGTTCACAGATTTTACACTATGTCAATTCGCTGTAAATCTGAACAATCACTGTCGCATGCGTGCGATGCGTAGCTTTATCATAGTTGATTTTTGTAGTAGCACACACTGGACTATAAGACGTAGCTGTAGCCTAAATATTTCTCGTCTGCCTGAATATTTCACGTCTGCCTTTCAGGCGGTCCTCGTGGTTGGTGAAAAGAATATGTTGAATTCACTCAATTAAATTTCAACTTTCACAATAACGTAGCACTGGTCTTACATGGCCAAAATAATACTTTTCGTGGACTTAAATCGTAATACGCAGCTCGATGGCTGTAGATTGTAGTCCTCACAATTATGGGATATGCACTTGCCAAAAGTGGCCTTCGTCTTAATGACGGACAATCGACACAATACGTCCTACCTCAGCGGACTATCAAAACGGTGTGTCAGTGCGTAATACGGCTTCCTGGTTTGAAGGAAGTAGTTGAGTCGATTAGCGACTATTTACATTGTCCTCCGCGTGTCTGCGGTGAAAAATACCTATACCATAAAGTGCTTTACCATTTCCAAAAGGCATAGAAGATGGTAAATTATACAGAATTAATTATTATACTAGTTGAAACCCGTCAATACATGACGGTCAATAAGAAAATATTTACTGAAGAATTTTCTTATATACACTGAAGAAAATGGAAATTGCAACACCATGAAGGCATTGGTCGTTTGTGTTGATTTTCAAGATATGGAACGATGCCTTGTAGGTATGTAAACGATCAAAGTTTCAGACCCATTGGATTGTTGCTACAGGTCTCCCCACGTGATTGGTCGCGGAGGATTCAACTCCAGTATACGGACACCGGTGTAGCGTAGTTGACTTGCAGTCTGTGCAGTGAAGTGTTCCCCGTCAAACATGCCTCGACGACAGAGAAGAGCACGCTATCAACAACTGTCGCCGTTTGAGAAGGGTCGGATAATTGGGCTGTGTGAGGCTGGATTATCGCTAAGCACTGGCGCTGCACGTGTTGGCCGACAGGCATCTACGGTACAACGTGTATGGCAGCAGTGGTCAAATAAAGGTACCCACACTCGTAGACCTGGCACAGGCCCACAGCGACAGACAACTGTGAGAGAGGATCGCCGCATCATTCGGATGGCCCGGATGGAACCCCATGCAACAACAGCGCAAATTCGAGCAGCTGTGGCACCCCACGTTACACAACTAACAGTTGGTAATCGCCTGCGTGCAGCTGGCTTACGATCCCGTGTCCCTGCAGAAGGTGTTCCATTGACCCCACAACAGCGACGTGTAAGGCTGGCCTGGTGTCGAGAACGATCGACGTGGGTCGACGAATGGCATAGGGTCGTCTTTAGTGATGAATCGCGCTTCTGTCTTGCCCGCAGTGATCGCCAGAATCGTGTGCACCGACATACCGGGAAGAGGAGCCGCCCAGACCTTATTGTCGAGAGGCACACGGGACCAACACCAAGCATTATGGTCTGGGGAGCTCTTGGCGTTAATGTGAAATCACAATTAGTGCCTGTTGAGGGCACTATGACTGCTCGACAGTATGTTGATAGGGTACTCAATCCAGTGGTTGTCCCTATGATGGCGAACATTGGTAATGGGATGTTTCAGCAGGACAATGCCCGGGTTCACACTGCACGCATCTCCAGACATCACAACCTTAGAATGGCCCTCCAGATCCCCGGACCTCAGCCCTATTGAGCATGTGTGGGACATGATGGGTCGACAACTGGCCAACCGTCCTCAGCCACCCACAACTCTGGAATAACTGACCCGTGCATGGGCCACAATTCCTCAGGAAGCGATCCAGGGCCTTATTGACTCCATGCCTCGCCGAATTCATCAATGTATTGCAGCTCGTGGTGGGCACATCCAGTATTGATTGTTGTCTAAACTTGCGGTCAGATTGCCCTGAAAGTGTAATCATGGAATCACAACCGAACACTCGTCCTGCATGTTCAATTGCAGCAATGTAGCACCACTCCTTCTGGATGTTGCAATTTCCGTTTTCTTCAGTGTACGTTCTTTGTACAATTATTTTTTGGCGTTATTGATACTTAAAGAGCGTCAAAAGATTCCAGAGTTCCCCATTGAGCTTTATTGATTGTGATAAAGTATGCCAAGCTAATCGGAAAATGTTGCCTCTTAAAAGAAATTGATTGGTTTATCCTATGGTGTTAAATCAAGTCGAAGGATTAGACCTCTCTGCCTAATTTTAACTGCATTTATTTCCAAATCCAAGCATTTTCATGCATATTTCTTATAATTAATATGGAATCAAATCGAAGGGTTAGATCATCCGCCTGATTTTAACTGCACTTATTATTTCCCAATTCAAGCAATTTTCGTACACATTTCTTATAATTAATATGGTAGTATTTATGAGCCCTTAGGAAACTTCAGTTTTCTAAGGAGCATAACTATGGGTCAATCGTTTGGAGTATGTGGAAGCAAATCACTTAATTCCAAGGAATTCAAGAATTCTGAGGAGTCTAATATATACAACTGGCCGCAAGAACCGTCGCTTATAATTTTGGAATATACATTAACGAAGAAATGCGATGCAATTCCATACATTTTAAAACAATATGGACCGTATGCATGTGGCACAGTGACATTGGCACAAAATGAAACCAAGGACATAGAATTTGTTGTACTGCCGATTATTCTCTCCTAAATTCCTTGAGGTATCATTTCCAGTGAAAAATTGTTGCAGTCTGTCAAATATTTTATATTTAGTAAGATCAATTTTGCCATTACAACACCAAAGGTCAAAGTAACCAAGCGTAGATTTCTCGCTACAGAAATACAGTGCAGAACAATGTGTACATTTGTTCGTCAAGGATCCTACACTGTACGGCATAATATCTGGAATTGCTTCTGAAATGGCATATTTATATTCGATTTTAAAAGTGGCTTCGTATTTTTCTTCGATTTCCCACTTTTTTGTGGCTAATGTTCTTTTTCGTCAAATGGATATATTTATTGTAGCATTTTTCTCCAAATTAGCGTCATATTCAATAACACTATAGTGGCCTGCATCAACGCAGCCGCCAAATATTAAATGGCACATAATACTTCCATTGCCAAAATCAACAGCGTGGTTAGAGTCATTGTTATGTACTCTAAACAAATAATCATTAAACAATAATATTCATTTATACAGTGAAGTTCAGATACTTTCATTCTCAAGTTTGTTGCTGATGAGAATGCGATGATACTGATCGCCAATAATAAAATCCTTATAGTTATTCATGCCAACAACAATTTTTGCAATTTGCTTGCAGACGCAGCTCAGGATGACGTTCTGCATTTTGGAATAAACAGTACGAAACTGCTTTAAATAAGCAATTTCCATCACCTGTTGTAGGTACAATCCTTTGCATTTCCATGACAGTAAATTAAGCAAGGGAGCATACTTCGCCAACTACTGGAATGAGCATAGACTCACTTCGACAGCCACCGTAATGGAGAGTTTAAGGGTTAGACTATATGTTCAGTGCTTGTCAAAAATCGTATAAACACAGGGAAGCCAAATCTTAAGGCTAAATTCTGAGCTATCGCCCCGGATTCCGGGTTCAAACCCTGGTTTGCCAAGAAATTTAATTCTGGTCTGAGGACTGGTACGGGGTGCACTCCTGAGGCAAAACTAAGGAGAGCAAGGTTAGATTCCTATTTCAACAATCTGGGATGTGGTTTTCCGTGGTTTGCCACGTCCACTGAAGGTAAATACCGGGATAGTTCCTAACTTAAAGCCTCGGTCGTCAATTCTCCATTCCCCACATGAATTACAAATGCACACATCAGTAAAGGCATCACAATAACACAGGTTATCATAGAAACATTTACACACACACACCAAAGTAGACCGGCCTGAGTGATCACGATGTCTGAGTCCATCAAATGAAATATATTCGTCAATTGTCTCTCATGGCGAAAGCAATTGTGGCCATCTTTTATTTAATAATTTAAAAGTATATGGCAATGCAAATCGAGGAGAATTCCTTACTGTACGGGAATAATAAAAGTAAAATATGTTAAGACAATGAATTACCAATAGCCAGAAAGAATAATTAGGATATAGAAATACATGTCTGAGGTGAGATGTGAACTCCTTCGACTATGCTAAATTCATTCCTGGGTCCGCAATGTTACCCCTGAGCCACCCAGTCAACAGACTTCCAAAGCAATATTAAGTTACTTAAACAACAAACGAACTAAACGCCTGTTGAAGTTCTTCAATCCCCTCTTTTTAATTCTCAAAAACAAAGATCACACTACGATACGGAGGATCCTTTATCCGCCATTTCTCTAGAAATGTAATTCAGGTCTGAGGGCTGGAACGGGGCGCACTCTTGAGGCAAAACTAAGAAGGGCAAGGTTCGATTCCCATCTCAACAATCTAGGATGTGCTTTTCCGTGGTTTGCCACTTCCACTGCAGGTAAATACCGGGATAGTTCCTAACTTAAAGCCTCGGTCGTCAATTTCCCATTCCCCACTTTAATTACAAATGCACACACCAGTACAGCCATCACAATAACACAGGTTATCAGAGAAAATTTGAGAGAGAGAGAGAGAGACACACACACACACTAAAGTAGACGGGGATGAGTGACCACGATGTCTGAGTCCATCAAATGAATTATGTTCGTCAATTGTCTCTCATGGCGAAAGCGATTGTGGCCATATTTTATTTAATCATTTAAAAGTGTATGGGAACGTAAATCGTGGGGAATTCCTTACTATACGGGAATAATAAAAGTAAAATATGTTAAGACAATGTATTACCAATAGCCAGAAAGAATAATTGGGAAATAAAAATATGTGTCGGAGGTGGGATTCGAACTGCTCCCATTGGGGGATGCACAAACTAAGACTTCAGCGCTGCCATCTGAGCTACCGAATCACTGGTGATGTAGCGCAATATTAAGGTACTTAAGCAACATTCACACTCAACAGTCAGTATAAGTTTTTCTACATTTCCCGTCTTTTATAATATTCTATTCCTGTTTATATCGTAGAAACTTCATATTCAATATTCCCCTCCTTTATTATAATTCTTATAAATAACTATTACATTAAAACGCGGTGGACATCCGCCATGTCTGTCATTAACCAAGGTGATTCTGCGCATGCGCTTGAGCCAATAATTTTGCAGTTTTGTTTATAAATTTAAAAATATATGATAAAATATTTGTTTATTTTAAAGACACTCTGCAAATCTGCATGCCAAGAGCTTTCGTTAGAATGATTTACGAAGCCAATCGGTTAAGTCGTTTTCTCAATCTCGTGTGTACAAAAAACAGCTTAGTGTTTTAAATATATAGATGATCCTGAGATATGTGGCATTAAAATAGTAAGTAATATATCTCTATGAAGAAAATAAGCTGTCCTCTCCGAAGTCAAAATAGCGGATTGTTCATGAGGAAGCTTCAGGGTATGTTCTGTCGAACTGAGCGTGTGAAGTAAGTATGCTCCCAAAGAAATATTTGACACATGAGCCTAGGCGGGCTCAGTACCCCCTTCAAATTTCCTTTGACTACATATTATTCATTTCTACGGGTTTTATATTTCGACAGGTATACTGTTTACCCTTCAAAGTTTTTCCAACCATCTTTATGGTTACAGCAATACAGTTTAACATGATTACCATTTCACAATTTAACATGGTTACAATTTCACAATTTAACATGGTGCATAATATCACATATTGTAATGAAATTTTCATTATTTACCCCCTTCATCCCGCGGTCTACTCATTTGTTGGAGCTTTTCACCCATCCTGAGCATGTTTTAACAACTCATATCCACACTACGATTTGTGAATTTCACATTCTTCATTGTAACTTTTCATTGGTATACATTTTACTACAAATAACACTTCCTAACTTACACAAAGATGATAATAATAATAATCCCTCTTACACTTGGGATATTTAACACAATTATTAAATTCACTTACACACTTTATTTTACCCAAGCGTACTTTCACGCTGTATCGTGTATTGTCCTATGAACTATTATTTACAATTTCTTGTTACACATATTTAGGTACTGTCTCTTTGATAGCATCTCAGTTGGCAGATGAAGTGTTCCTTCCCTCGCGTTCCCTGGTGATTCTACTGTATTACTTGACGGTCTCTCGGTGTTTGCCTCTATTGTCCTGGCCTTCCTGGGTCCTGAATCTCTTCTATCCGTCCTCTATCTCCCTAGATGGCGAATCTTCTTATTTATATCTCACAGGTTTCTAACTTCAGTATTCTCAGTTGCAAACGCACGGAACTTAACCCTTCATTGATTTTGAAGTGTAAATGTCTGTTCGTGGCTGCCGTGGTTTCGAATTACTGCTTTATCGTCTCGCACCTTATCGCAAAACGTTTCTCCAAGTACGTATTTTAAACTTTGGCCTTTTCAAGGTCCGTAAACTGTCTAACATCGGCGCGTAATTGTACACTCTTAAATTCACTTGAGTTTTTACTGTCTATGCGCTGGCGTGAACTTCAGTCCTCCTATAAGCGTTGCCTGGCGTAAATCACTTCGGTTTTGAAGATTGATTTCTATCACTTTACCTCAACATGTCCAAGATTTTGACTTGTAACTGACGTATTATTCCCCTCTGGGTTTGAGTATATGACTGTACTGAGTTCTCTCCGAGACTCACGAAGTCAACTTGGCTGTATAACGTACCCGCTTTCAGGCTCTCCATGGACTGTGAATCAGCGTGGTGTTCCCTCAGGATCTACGAAATGACTGACTTTAACATCGCCTCGCAGCCGTATATGCAAATCAGCTCAGAATTTAGATCCATAATTGTTTCTGGAGCCTATTTTCCGTTTCCACGATCCTATCACTTTATAAAAATATCAACGTATAGAGAACGTTTAAAATGTCCAAAAAATCTCTTGTGAATTACATTTCGTACATACACTTATTTATAATAAATTCCTAAAGGTATTGTACTTCTTTCGTGGGTAGTCCTCTTTACCATTTCCTTCCACGTATTATTCCGCCGGGATCTAATGGCATCATGCTAACTCAGAGCTTATTTATTCGAATGTTACTGAGTTTTAATATTCTAAAAATTCACATCTTAATTTAGATTCACTAATCTGTCTTTTTAAAATCCAATGGTTATGTTGCGTGTAATTAACATTTCTCTCATTATAATTCACGCCCATTTACTGCCCACGAACTTTTTCAAGTTTAGGGTGCAATGAACCAGTAGTTCCCCTCGTTCTATCAATACCATTTGTTACGAAACAGTCTGTCCATTAGTTTGACGCTAATGTGCTCGTAAACCGCTCTCAAAGTTGGAAGTTCACTGGTGATCTCACTGTTTATACGACTCAACAAAATACCTTCCCCTAAGTGCGTCTTAATAGGTTTTCAGCTCATATTGGTCGCTAGACGTCATCTTAATCGCTGTTTATGACTTCCCCTATTATTAAATGAACCATCTGCTCTTTTCTTGCAGCATCCTTCGCAACTGGCTTCATACAGAATATGTCCTTAATTCTAGCTTGAATTCTCGTTATTCCCATAGCCTACATAATCGTAGGTTCGAGTCTTGTGCCAAATACAAATGGGCACACTTGAGAATAATTTTTGCTACTATAACTCTTAAGTGTGGAGAGTTATTTATCTGTAATTTTTATAAATTCAAGATGGCAGCTACGCGTATCATACAGTCTTATGTAGTTATTACATTTACAACAGAAGGTCCTTATAAAGATTAAATGCCAAATACTGTGAACATTGATTTGTTAGATCATGTGTTATTATAATGCTTGCATAATTCACACAGTCATCATCTTGAAAATGTTTTGCTGATGACCTTATTGTTTGGGCAACAGACGACACCTAAATGAGGTTAAACTTTTCCAAAATTTGGTCGATATACGATGATTAATTTATACGTACTTTGATATAAGCTCAGAACATTTGGGTTGCCGCCATTTTGTTTTGGTAAAGATGGCAGCAATATATAACGAAAGGAAATGAAAATTCAAAAATACGACTACCATGTAGTCTAGAATTATGCGAAAACTGAATCCATGGTGTATTCTGTATGTTAAACTATATTTATAGTTAAACATAGTATTTACTAATTTACTATGTTTAGCTAATAGAAGTTTGTTATTAGAAAATTGTATATATATATATGTATATATATATATATATATATATATATATATATGCTTTATATACTGTATGTATATACGTAGGCCTGCTTCTTGGATATCAGAATAATATTGTACCTACCAGAAATTTCAGTACTTATGTGTTCATGGTATATGGTTGTCAAGGGGAAGTACTTTCAATAGAAGTAACATGGTGTTAAATAGAATATCTTATTAAAACATAATGTGAGTTTGCAAACACTTTGCAATCAATATATCTTAAGTGTGAGATATCAATAACGAAAATGCTAATGGTGTTCTAAATTGCGTAACAGACTATTTTTTTTAATATGACGTTGGAGTCAATGGAAGAGTCATTGGTTTTACTCAGTTAATATTCTAGAGGAAGCCTTGAAATTTAATTCAAGGTTTCGGAATACATATTCTTCCTCCGGTTGGCTACGAGAAAAAATGTGTTTATGGAGGATTGAAAATCCTAATTTTGTTGCTGACATTTTGTAAGATAGGTTTTTATAGGGGATTATTTTCATTCATCTGGTTGAAATTGGTTTGATAATTTTGTTTCTGTTGTAAAAATATTACCGTTTTTTTTAGAAAGTATTACAACGATCCTTTAGGTGGTATGTGTAAAATTTGTAGATCTCTATTGATAGTCGTGAAAAATATGTGAATCACGAACATGTTCTCCCATCCGTGAGATTTTCTTACATCTAACGGCATTTACGTGTTTAGAATGTATTCAGTGATAGGTTCGGCCCGTTTGCCCTTGACTGCAACATAACTCATGGTCTCTTCCTATTAGGAAGTGTAAACTCCATCTACCAGAGGACTCTTGAAGTGTGTGGCGAATTATCACACATGCTCTACAGAAATTGAAGAAAATTAATACCTAGATTCTTGTTCATGTCGTGTCTATATTTTTAGCCTATTGGCTTACCTTCGATTTTTTCGGAAGGTGTAGCATTAATTGCAAGGAACAGCAAAGCATTACAAAAGAACTATTTGGAAGAAAGGGCACGAAAGCTAGGATTAGAAGTGAGAGAGGAGGAAGGTTGGAGAATAAGGACAAATGTGAAATTACAGGAACTCTGGACAGGCAGATATTGTGGTGAAAATTAAGCAGGGGACAATAAGATGGGCACGACACGTACAGAGAATGCCAGAATCACGTAATGTCAGAAAGGGGTTAACTCAAAGGCCGGATGGAAGAAGGAGAAGAGGCAGACCCAGGAAACGGTGGATAGACGACGTGGAAGACGTCCTCGAGAGTCTGGGAACAGGAACTGGAGAAGAAAGGCAGAGGATAGAGACGAATAGAGGCGGGTAGGTTCTTCAAGGACTGTAGCGTCGACCAGTAAAGTAAAGTGATGAAGATCATAATGGCGGTTCATTATACAAACTTTGTGAACGGATTATTGTAGCAAAAATCAATACTAAACCTGCGTGCACCACAGTGGTACAAGTCTATATGCCTACCAGTCTAGCTGATGATGAAGATGTTGAAAAGTTCTACGAATAAATAGATGAAATTTTGTGGTATATCAAGGGTGATGAAAATGTTATAGTAATGGGAGATTGGAATGCTGTGGTAGGAAAAGGGAGAGAAGGGAAGATAGTGGGAGATTTCGGATTAGGTGAAAGGAATGATCGAGGAAGTAGGCTGATGGAGTTCTGCACCGAGCATGAACTGGTCATAGCCAACACCTTATTCAGTAACCACAATAGAAGAATATACACATGGATGAGACCAGGAGATACAGGGCGTTACCAAATCGAGTTCATTATGGTCAAGCAGAGGTTTCGAAACCAGATTTTGGATTGTAAAACATATCCTGGTGCTGACATAAACTCTGACCACAATCTGGTTGAGATGAAATGCAGATTAAAGTTGAAGAAACTGAAGAAAAGTCAAAAGCCAAAAAGGTGGGCGATAGACAGACTGAAAGTGAAGGATGTAAACGAAACATTCAAGAATAGTATAAAGGAAGAACTAATGAAATACCCTAAACAAACTTCAATTGCAGACGAATGGGCACCTTTGAAGAATGAAATAATAAAATCCGCAGAAGAAAACATTGGTAGGAAAAAAAGAATAGGTAAAAAACCGTGGATTACTCAGGATATACTAGAATTGATGGATGAAAGGCGGAAACACAAGAATGTAAGAGATGAAAAGGGGAAAGCAGAATACAGACGTCTGAGAAATGAGGTTAACAAGAAGAGCAAGGAAGCGAAAGAAGAATGGTTGAATGAGAAATGTGCAGGTATAGAAAATTGTCTGAAATTAGGAAAAGTAGACACAGCTTATCGAAGGATTAAGAATAATTTGGGGAAAAAGAAGACTAAGTGCTGTAATATTAAGGACACAAATGGAAAGCCCCTAACAGATAGGGAAGAAAGGGTTGAGAGATGGAAAGCTTACATAGAGTGTTTGTATAAGGGAAATGAGATTGAGAACCATGTAATGGAAAGGGAGGAGGAAATTGATGAGGATGCAAAAGGAGAGCAGGAACAAAGCACCGGGCATAGATGATATACCGATTGAGTTGCTACGCTGCATAGATGACGAAGGTCAGATCAGTTTATTTCACTTGGTGTGTAGGATTTATGAGACAGGTGAGGTACACCCTGATTTCAAGAAGAATGTTATCATCCCTATACCAAAGAAAGTGGGAGCTGACAGATGTGAAGATAACCGTGCAATCAGCTTGATTACTCATGCTTCAACGATCCAGTCTAGAATAATTTACAAGAGGATGGAAAGCCAGATAGAAACGGAGTTGGGTGAAGACCAATTTGGTTTCAGGAGAAATGTAGGAACAAGGGAAGCGGTACTAAGTCTTAGGCTGATTTTGGAAGGTAGAATAAGGAAAGATAAGAGAACGTTCATGGCATTTGTAGACTTAGAAAAGGCTTTTGATAACGTGGATTGGACTAAATTGTTTGACATTTTGAAATCTATTGGAATAAAGTACAGGGATAGGAGGGTGATTTACAATCTATACAGAAACCATACAGCAGTCATTCGAGCTGAAGGACATGAGAGAAAAGCTGGAATTCAGAAAGGTGTAAGGCAAGGCTGCAACATATCACCCATACTTTTCAATCTTTACATTGAACAAGCAATGAAGGAAATTGGAGAAAAATTTAAAGTGGGAGTGAAAATTCAAGGAGAAATAATTTCAAATCTGAGATTTGCTGATGACATCGTCATCTTGGCCGACACGCCTGAGGATTTGAATGAGATTTTGCATGGTATGGACTCCGTCTTACGGAAAGAATAAACGATGAAAATTAATAAATGTAAAACAAAAATACTGGAATGCAGCCGAAATAAATCAGAAACCTCTATGGACATCAAATTGGCAGGTGAAAAGCTGAAGGAAGTAGGAGACTTCTGTTACTTAGGAAGCAAAATAACCAGTGAGGGACGAAGCAAGGAGGATATAAAAAGTAGATTGGCTCAGGCAAGGAAAGCATTTCTACAAAAAAGGAATCTGTTGACATCGAATATAGATTTAGATATTAGAAAGTCATTTTTGAAAACCTTTGTCTGGAGTGTGGCGCTCTATGGAAGTGAAACCTGGACTATTGGTGCAGCAGAAAAGAGGATAATTGAAACATTAGAAATGTGGTGTTACAGGAGAATGATGAAGATCATATGGGTAGATATGATTACCAACGAAGAGGTATTAAGACGAGTGGGAGAGGAGAGATGTTCCGGCGACTGCTAATGAAGAGAATACATAGGTTGGTAGGACACATACTAAGACACCCAGGAATAGCAAGCTTAGTGATGGAAGGAAGGGTTGAGGACAAGAACTGTAGGGGTAGACCAAGGTTAGAATATGTTAAAGAGATTGCCTTGGATGTAGGGTGTGGTAGCTATGTTGAGATGAAACGATTAGCACAGGACAGGGAGGCATCGAGAGCTGCATCAAACCAGTCAAAAGGCTGAAGACTCAAACAACAACAACAACAAAAACTTATTAAAGTTCTTAGTGTTTGAGAAGGCGGATTTTGTAATTGGAGATTAATATCAGTCAACACGCATAATAATTAATACCATCTTCATAATGGTTAATGTCTATGCATTCTACAAAAGTTTCAGGTATTTTTTAAAGAATATTGACCAGTTTAAACTGTTTTGATATTCTGCCTATTAAGGGAGGTATGATTTGCTTTCTCTCAAAAATACATATTTCCAATCCCTTTGGTCAATGGTTGGTGCTATCAAAAAGCTTCACTGGGAAACGTGTTTCGCCCTCATCCGAAGAATAGTACGAACTTTGAATGGAATCGAGATGTCACATAGGTCCAGGAAAGTTGTAGCTATGTTTCACTTTTTCGAAAAAGGCCCCCTTATATCCACTCCACGAATGCGATTTTGCCCCTTAACGAACTCGACCGAGATTTTGACTGGTTATATTTTATGTATAGGCCTACATTTGAAAGTGCTAAATAACGGTAGTTATCGTGTCCACAAGAACGTGATATAGATAGATAGATAATTTATATATAAACATTTGAATTGACGGTGGTTTTGGGGTCTGGGAAATGTGAAACGCGACGATATGTCAAAATGTTCTGGAAGTCGCAATAGGTATTTTTCTAATGAAATCTCCTAACATGATCTTAACATTTTTCATGAACACGATTTGGAATTTCTCACAAAGATATATTACTATAGATGACCGTATATTAAACCTCGTATAATGATTTACCTTACCAACTTCCACTATATATATATCGTATGACATACAGAGGATACAGTAATACCACAGTATATACAATATATTCAAGTAATAAAATATCTAGTAACATCCACTAACGGAACTAAAAGTCACAGTTCGATGTCCAGAGCAGTAATCCACTCCACTGCATCATCAGTTGCGTTCTGCAGGTCGTTATATCCTCCCTTGAAGGATCGTGAAGGGCATTCCCACACAATATGATAGATTGTCTGCACTGAATCGCCACAATCGCACTGAGGACTAGAAATTTTCCCCCATTTGTGGAGCCAAAAGTTACATCTTCCGTGACCGATCTGCACTCTGTTCAGTGAGGTCTATAACCTTCTTGGAAGATGGAAACCAGGAGGTTTCCTGCAGGGGTCGGTGATCAATCCTAGCTCATCAGGGTTTGATGTAGTTCATTCTTCTAGCCAAGTTTCGTCCATATTGAACTTAGATTCAACAAGCATCTTGCCTAGTTGCCATGATGGATGTCGAGATTTTAATCTCCCTTGCTTCTGTGGATTACAGACCTGATGTATGGGTAAGAGATCATTTGCAGCGCATTTTGATCATTCCCTTTTTAGAGCAGTAAGCCTTGGCAGGGGAGGAGGGTGAATGTTGGATAATACTGGTAGCCACTTCCCACTGCAGTCGGATGATAACACCACGAGAAAAAAATCATTCAAATATATAAAGTTCACGTGGCAACCATGTTGGTTTCGTGGTTATCAGGTTATTGAATGTTACATAAGTGAACATTACAGTATAAATGGCACCTATGAACATAGTGAATTTCAGTTGAGTGTTGTAATGGTTCGTAGATACTTAGATCATGGAATATCCGCCATTTTGAATTACTTTATTTGTAAGATACAGAGTTATGCATAAATAGCTGCAGATTATTGCGTAGGTTTATTATAAAAACGTTCACAACGATCGCCTGATTAGGACACAAGATATAAAAACATAATTATAATATAAATTATACAGTCATCATCATGATTGTGTCAATAAAATTGAATTACACTCTCTATTCCTGCATTGAGGTAATCTTCCTGAACACGGCTAGTAAAGATAGACTCATATTACGTTGTTCCTCAGAAGGGGCGAGCTGTGAGTGTATGGGCCTAATCACATGAACAGCTACGCAATAAAAGATAACAATGTGTACCTGTAAGTAGGCTATATTGTATAAAATGTTTTCACAATTTCCTCAAATTTGTTGGATGCTACAATTAAACTTAAATAATTATGTACAACATCGTCCTGCGCCTTCAATAATAAATTATTATTCTCATTCCTGTATAGTATCATTCACACTCTTCAATTAACATTTGAAGCTCGTTCATTAGCATCGAGACGAGCTTGTGAAGTCACGGTACGACACTCGCGGCACAGTTCAATTGCCTCCTTTGCTTTTCTCTGCGGCACGCCCCAAACCAAAGAAGCGTCAATTCACTCAACACTGCAATATATTAATACAAAATAATCAGAGCACTCGCCGTATTCGTATATTCTGCAGGAGGCCACTGACATATCATGTTCAGTATGGGACAGACCCTCAGCATATCAGTTGAATGATACTGGAATGAAACCATACTAGAAGGGCGCAGTTTGATCAGGGCTTTTTCGTATCGTAACGAGGTGTGACATTGAATCTGAAGCGAGTATCCTTGTCATGAATGTACACCCTAGTCCACCGCAAAAGAAAGTTGGAACAGCTCCAAACTCGAAGAAAGTCATGGCGATCATCAGAAGTGATTGCTTCTCATCTGCAAAGCAACAGTGAATGCTGGCTGTCCCTGTGACACACTTACCACCATTGCTTCAAGAACTGGACACAGATTTCAAGTACGTAGTACTTATCACCTTAAATAAGTTACTAACAATGTAAACTTACCAATTACCTCCATCATTATGTATATCGTAGTTAAAGTATAATTTCTTGCTGTTGAGTGGAATCAGGGCTGTATATACTATAGCCTCTCATGTTTGCCGGCTTTGAAACCAGCACTTCTCGCTTCCATATTTTAAAGCATATGATTTCATCCACTTTAGGGGTGGCCCAGATGAATCTGGCGAAAAACTACCCTCACAGAGGTTTTCCACGTGATGCGCACAAAATATATGCATACTGATCTGTTCAAATTATTAGACTCAAGAACTCGTTTTCACTAAATCTTCCTTCATTCAGCTGAGCGTTAACAACTGCAACACTACCTGTGAAAATGCCTTTGTCTTTCCCCAATATTCAGCAACTATCAGATTTCACTGTACGCAGCGCAATTTGATGGAAGGAAATTACTGATTTAAATATATTCCATAATAAATTTTCGAAATTAACGCTATGGAATATCTCAACTTCTCCAGAAAGTTTCTAATAACAATGCACTTACAATGACCATATTGTCACATTTTCATTTACGCGTGTAGCAATTTTCCGGTATTCACTTTCAGTAACAATGCAGCGAATGTCTCGCCCTCTAAATCAAAAAAGTCATTGGTCAAAACAGAATAATTGCCAACTACTTGGATGAAGCCATAAATGGAATGGGATCTGCAATTGCAAATTACACTAACAATCTGTCACAAAAATTCCCTTGCAAGAACAACCATCTTGAAGTAATTTAAAAATGTCGGATATTTGTGTGTTAAGTCTAATAATTTGAACAGATCTGTAGTTTCAGTGATATCGGGCGATTTACATTCATGATGTTTCCTTATGAGACAGGGCACACGCTAAGAACATATTGCATAAGAATCAAGGTCAGGATTTCGGAACGGAACGGAAAGATGGATTCAAATCTGCAGAGCATGGGTGACAAAAAAAAAGGCAGGTATTTAAATTCATTTGGTCGTTTACAACTATTGAAGGATGCTGACTGGGAATCTTCTTGATCTCCAGCATCTCCAGAGCTACCAATCTGAATTTCTAGTTGTTTACGATGAGGATAATGGACTCGACGTGGCTGTGAATATTTCGGATAATGTGTGTAGGTATGTATCCAATAAAACTAGAGTGAAAACACTCTAGTTGCCAGTTCCTGTCGTGCTCTTCAACCGTATTAAAGCTACACCCCCTTTGTACTACATGTGGCGATTGATACATTTGGGGACCACAAGTAATAGCTTCTCATCTTGTGCAGCCTCACAGACAGTTTTGCAATTCTCTTTCTGTTATTTTGAATTAAGATAGTTAAATTTGTTTGGCAATAAAATGTGATTCAATTTCAGTGTAACTCATCATCCTTTCAATACTGTAGCCTAACTAGATTTTCCTAAATTAAAAGAACACTTGAGGAGATGGTGACTGGAAAGTTTGGACTCAATGTTTGCTAAGAGTTCTGTATGTATACTCACAACATCATGACATCCACAGTCATGTCTGTTTAGCTGTTGTAAATACGTGGGTAGATTGGAAAGTAATGAACAATCATTTCTTTCTCCCCTGGTATTGTAGCTGGAAAGCTGAAATTTCATGACGATATAGTTTGAAGCTTGCGCTACAGCGAGAATTATTTTTTCATGTTTAGCTCTAGCATGTTACTGTCGTCAACTTGTGAAGAGCAGTGAAGTTTAGTTTGATATTTAGGGGTCAAAGAGAATAAACAAGCACTTTCTTAGCAGATTAAGTCACTTTGATTTTTGTTTTCACACAGGTTGGTCAAGAGGAATATTACCGTACTACAATAGGGCTGAATAGCCTCCATGAAATTAGTAATGAAAATGGTATCAAGATGATGAACTTCGGTGATTCAAGGAGGATGATAATTAGCAGTACTTACTTTCCACGCAAGAGGATTCATAAGGCAACATGGAAATCACCTGATGGAGCGACGAAGAACCAGATTGACCATGTGATGGGGGACATCGACGATGGGTGGAGCAGGTGCGAACATATCGCGGAGTGGATATGAACTCGGACCACCTTCTAGTCGTCTGCAAGTTGCGACTCAAACTCTCCACAAAGTGGCAAAAAGGGAGGCAGAAAATTTTCCTCTTTGATAAGGACAAATTGAAGGATGAACAAGTGAGAACACAGTACCAGGATAGAACATCAGAACTCCTTTCTGGCACAAGGTGCCAGCTGTGGTGGAAGGAAAATGTACCTTTCTACGTGGAGCAATAATGCAGAGTACAAGTGAAACACTAGGAAGGCAACTAAGACAGAAGAGCAAGCCGTGGTTTGATGAAGAATGCAGTACATCGGTGAAGAGTAGAGAGAAATGGAGACTCTTCTGGTTATAAAACCCTTTAGAAGTAGTTTGGGGTAATTATACGGAAGCTAGGCGTCAAACAGATAGGCTAATCAGGAAGAAAAAACAAGATTACAGTAAGAGCCTACTCATGGCTGTAAAGGAATCGAAGAAAGCATCACGCTCCTTCTTCCGTCTGGCAAGTTTTGCAGGAGGAACCTATAGAGAGCAACCACTAATCCTGACAAATGAAGAAGGGGAAGTAGTACCGCCCCTGGAACAAGCAGAGCTGTTTGGGAAATATTTTAAAGAGCTCCTAAATGTGGAGATTGCTAATGACGCAGTAGAAATTAGGGCCCCATCTAGACATGTTGAGGTAATTGAACCTTCATCCGCAGATATTCGAGTGGCCCTGGAATCCCTGAAACACAACAAAGCTCCTGGAGGTAGCGGTATAACAGCTGAATTACTTACGCGTAGTGGTGAAAGAGTGGTGCAGATCATAGAAGACCTAATCAAGATCATCTGGCTGATTGAAGAGATCCCAGCGGAGTGGAGAATAGCTATCATTTGCCCAATCTTTAAGAAAGGCGATCCTACACAAGTAACTAATTGCCGCAGTTATTGAGTCGGCTGAAACCCTTTCTTGGAAAAATTGTGGGTCCTTATCAGTGTGGATTCACGCCTGGACGCTCCACCACGGATCACATTAAGGCAATTAGTGGAAAAATACTATGAATTCGATCGTGAATTGCATCTTGAATTTATTGATTTTCGTCAAGCATACGATAGCATTAACCAAGCTGCACTGTGGAAAATAATGCAAGAGATATCCATTCCTCAGAAGTATATCAGGTTAATACAGGCCTGTTATACGGACTCTAGCTGTCAAGTTCGATTTGCCAATCAGTTATCAGCACCCTTCAATATACGGAATGGACTTCGACAAGGTGACCCCTGGCACCAGTTCTCTTCAACATCGCCCTGGAGAGTGTGCGGCGTGCATTCGGATGTCGTAGGGAAATTGAGTTGATTGGCTTTGACACGATTCTTGCATTCGCGGATGATATCGTGATTATGGGAGAAACCCTGGATCAGATGATAGAGGACACAACTAGATTTCTCACAGAATCAGGGAAGGTGGGTCTGGTAGTCAACGACTCAAAAACATAATATCTGAAGGTGTCTCTTCGGCCGAACAATCTTAATAGCATCAATATTGATGGGCACAGTTTTGAGATGGTAGAGGATTTCAAATATTTAGGATCGGTCTTTTCGAACAGGAATGAGATAGCAAAGGAAGTACAGCGAAGGATAACTCAGGCGAATCGTGTTTTCTATGGCTTGAAGAAACTTTTCAAATCACGTTTGATCTCACAGGAAAATAAAGTACATATCTACATGACCTTAATGAGGAACGTCTCTGCGTTTTTTAAAGGAAGGTCTTGCACAAAATATAAGGTGGGTTCAAAAAGTAACGAGCCGGAGGCTGTAATGCCCAAACCGGTGACTACATCGGCTAATCGTGGCGTGTGTAACGAGGTGTAGTTCCGACCAGAGCGTGGAAGGTCACAGACCGTCGCTAGAGGGCACAAAAGCACGTCACGTGACAATACAAAGCGATTGATGCATGCAGCTGCTCGCTTTGTATCGTCACGTGACGTGCACGCGTGCCCTCTAGCGACGGGCTGTGACCTTCCACAGTCTGGTCGGAATGACACCTCATTACACACGCCACGATTAGCCGATGTCGTCACCGGTTTGCGCATTCCAGCCTCCGGCTCGTTACTTTTTGAACGCACCTTATGGTCCACTATATAATGCAGAAACAGAAAGGTGGGAAAGAAGATATCTCCAGGACCTTTATCAACGCTTTTGTAATACGAGCATCAACCGGATTCTGGAGGAGGAGGTTGCAATGGTTGGGACATGTCATTCGAGCTGAGGATTCCATATCCAATCGTGTTTTCAGCTCGACACCAAAAGGGAGACACCCGATAGGCCGCCCTAGAATAATGTTACGGCTGTGAGTTTGTGACATCGCTCGCCGTTTGAGTCACAACTGCCCCAGGGGCTGGGCTGTGGCTTGCCTCCTGTATTGTGCGCGCCTTATGCAACAGGGCTACTACAGACAAAGGGATAGTCCAGAAGATTCGTGACTGGACCAGCGGTGGAAACCTCGAGAAGCCGTGGACTCTGGATGGATCTAGAACCATTTATTGAGTCACCGGCCTGCTATATAAGAGTGACCCGTGAAGCAGTTGTCGTTGTGTTTTACGAGCTAGTGCGAGCGATTATCTTGTGCGACAGAAGTGTGGTGACGAAGTGCTGTGCGAGTTACGAAATCCTGTGACATTGTTTCTCCCAGCTTGTGAACAGCGAACATCAAGTGCTCGTAAGTAACTGTATTTGTTGTACCTGAGGAAGAGGGGCAGGTAGCTTCTGCCAAGGCCACCGGACTCATTAGGACGGATTAACTTCTGTGGTCTGTTGCAAGTGAAAGGGGCCAAGGGCGCATAAGGAAGAGACTTGAGGAAACTGGAGAAGGCTCCTAATTGCTTGTATTTGCTGATTAGTGTAATTTTCTGGCCACAATAAAGTTAATTATTTCTTTAAGCAGTAATTAGTGTTGTGCTTTGTACCCCCACCGTAATCCAGTTAACAAAAGTGCCACTAGGGGGTGGCACGTAACAACTGGTGTCAGAAGCCGGATTACGAACTCAAGCACAACACCTGACGGTCCTGGTTTCAAAACCCGAGCAGGTCATTTTCTCTAATTTTCCTGTGAGTGCATGCCCTTTACAAGACAAACAACTAAAATGGAGGAGAAATTGGCAGCATTGCTAGAAAAGTTAAATGGCATGGAAACCAAATTAGAAGACGGCCAGAAGAATTTAACCAAGGACCTAACTGCCAAATTAGAAGACGGCCAGAAGAAGATGGAAGACGGTCAAAATAAGTTAGCGGAGGACCTGAAGAAGATGGAGGACGGCCAGAAGAAGATGGAGGATGGCCAGAAGAAGTTAGCAGAGGACCTGAAGGACAGCCAGAATAAGTTAGCAGAGGACCTAACCGCCAAATTTCTGGATGGCCAGAAAAATCTGGAAGAGTGCCTGCTGACGAAATTAGAGGAGAGCCAAAGGAAATTAGAACAGGGCCTACGTGAGGAAGTCGCAGCAGTGGAAAAGAAGTTCGACGCCTTACAAGTGGAAGTTGCCGAGCTGCGCCAACGCCCGCTGATGGGGGTGGAGGAGAAATTCAACGCCTTACAAAAAGAAGTTGCCGAGCTGCGCCAACGCCCACTGACGGGGGTGGAAGAGGAATTCAACGCTCTACGAGAGGAAGTTGCCGAGCTGCGCCAACGCCCGCCCACCGTTACACCGGGAATATCAGGAACGGGACATAGCAGAGTGACGCCCCCAACCTTCGACGGAAAGGTCCCGTGGAGCACCTATTTACGTCAGTTCGAGGCAGCCTGTTCCATAAATAACTGGAACAACACAGAAAAGGCTACAGCTCTCATTGTAGCGCTGAGAGGCGACGCCCTTAACGTCCTTCAGGCCATCCCGACTGGATCCCAGGACTACGCTTCACTGATCGCCCATATGGAGTCCCGATATGGAGATAGCCATCTTCAGCAGGCCTACCAGATGCAGCTCCGGACCCGGGTACAGAAGAACGCGGAAACCCTGCAGGAGTTCGAGATGGACATCGCACGCCTCGTAAGGCTCGCCTATCCAACAGCGCCGGCCGACTTTCTGGAACAGATTGCGACGCAGACCTTCACCGACGGGCTACGGGACTCGGACACTCAACAGGCGCTGCGACTCGCGCGCAATAAGACCCTGGCAGATGCGCTGAGCCACGCACTTGAATTCGAGACGGCAAAACAGGCATCTAGAATGCACGCGCGGGTGCGTCAAGTGGACGTCGACGAACCAGTAAAAACCAACGAGACCAAGCCCCTGGCCGACGAATTGATGGAGGCGCTAAGCCGTTTCTTCGACAGTCGCGCCACTACCAGCAACGACACAGCCGGAAGACAACCGGAGAGGCGGCCTGGTAAAGGACTACCGACCTGCTGGGCCTGCGGTAAGAAAGGCCACCTGAGCAAGGACTGCGGTGATCGCCGCCGCCGAGGGTATCCGACGGGAAATCAGTCGTCTGAAGACCGCGCCGCCCAGGGAAACGAGTATTAGCCAGCCTTGGGGGGCAAAGGTTGGCTTGTGACAGTCGTCAAGCCCCGGCAGTCCAAGTGCGTGTGACGAAGTTACGGAGGGACAATAGCAGCCTGATGGTCGACGGAGTCATCAACGGAGTGAGCTGGCCCATGCTGATCGACACGGGAGCATCGAGGACCATCGTCAATCCCACTGTGATCCCGAAGTGGAGAGTGCAACCCACACAAAGGAACCTCCAGCTAATAACCGCGACCGGAGAGACCGCACCGGTACATGGCGAAGCATCACTGGAGTTCGTCATTGGTCGACGGGTGATAAAGCATCCAGTGCTTGTGGCTGACGTATCAAACGAAGTGATCATCGGACTGGACTTCCTGGACCAGAACAACATCATCTTGGACCTGAGTACCAACACTCTGCACTTCGGAGGTGAGGAACTTGCTTTGCAACCAGCACACGAGGCAGTCACCGCACGACGAGTAAGGCTGAGAGAAGACGTCATCGTTCCTGCCAGGACGGAGGTCAGCGCCGCCGTAATTGTCGACGGAACTGCTGAGGGAGTGGCGGCTGTCATCGAGCCAAAATATGAGGACATCCAGACAAAAGGATTGCTAGTTGCCAAGACCCTCATCAACACGACGCCTCGGCCGTACGTCCGCCTGTCCAACCTGAACGACTACGACATTACGGTTCACCGGGACACCAACCTAGGAGTCTGCGAGCCCGTTACCTGGATTGCCCGCATCACCGACACGACGGACGGACACCTGCAGACGGACAACCGAAGAAGACGCACACTGCCAGAAGAACTACAGAAGCTGTACCAAGGATCCCAGGACCATTTAGACGAGGAACAATCACGCCAACTCCAGGACCTGCTACGCGAATTCCAGGACGTCTTCTCCGTGGGAAGCAAAGACTTCGGCAGGACAAGCTTGGTCCAGCACAGAATCGACGTTGGGGACAGCGCACCGATTAGGGCCCCATTCCGACGTGTCCCGCTCGCCAAGCAAGCCGAAGTCGACCGGATGGTTGAAGAGATGAAGGATCAAGGGGTGATCGAGCCATCACATAGTCCTTGGAGTTCTCCGGTCGTGCTTGTGAAGAAGAAGGACGGTTCCACCAGGTTCTGCGTGGACTACAGGCGGGTGAACGATGTCACGAAGAAGGACAGCTACCCTCTACCCCGGATCGACGACACGCTGGACACCATATCAGGGTCGAGATGGTTCTCCACCTTGGATTTGAAGAGTGGCTACTGGCAGGTGGAGGTCCACCCTAAGGACCGCGAGAAAACGGCGTTCTCTGTGGGCAGCGGGCTCTGGCAGTTCACCGTCATGCCATTCGGTCTGTGCAACGCCCCTGCAACCTTCGAAAGGCTAATGGAGACCATTCTGAGGGGACTACACTGGAAGACCTGCCTGGTATACCTAGACGACGTCATCGTTCTGGGGAGGAGCTTCGAGGAGCACTACAGCAACCTTAAGGAGATCTTGTTGAAGCTACGGGCTGCCCAGCTGAAGTTGAGCCCCAAGAAGTGTCAGCTCTTCCAGAAGCGGGTCCAGTACCTTGGGCATATCGTCTCCGAGGAAGGGGTGCGCACCGACCCAGAGAAGACCGCAGCTGTGAGGGAGTGGCCAGTTCCGAAGGACAAGTCGCAACTACGAAGCTTCCTGGGACTCTGCACTTATTATCGTCGCTTCGTGAGAGGATTCGCCGACATCGCCAAACCTTTACATCGACTGACTGAGAAGGACCAACTCTTCACGTGGACAGCAGAATGCCACAATGCCTTCGAGCAACTCAAGCAGGCTCTGTGCACCGCGCCTATTCTGGCCTACCCCAGACCTGGAACAAGGTTCATCGTCGATACCGATGCCAGCGACTTTGGCATAGGGGGAATCCTGTCGCAGGTAGTGGACGGCGAGGAGAGAGTAGTGGCCTACTTCAGCAAGGCCTTGTCAAAGCCAGAAAGGAACTACTGCGTCACAAGGAAGGAGCTGCTCGCCATCGTGAAGACCATTGAACACTTCCACAAGTACCTGTACGGGCAAGAATTTCTCATCAGGACCGACCATGCATCCCTGCGGTGGCTCCTGAACTTCAAGCAGCCCTAGGGTCAACTCGCGCGGTGGTTAGAGAGGCTTCAACAGTATAACTTTGAGATTCAGCACAGGAAAGGCCAACTGCATTCTAACGCCGACGCCCTGTCACGAAGACCGTGCCCAGAAAACTGCACCTTCTGTGCCCGAAGGGAGGGGAACACCGGGATACAGTGCCGAAGGACTACCGTGGAACTTCAAGGGAGCTGGAGCCGCGAATCTTTCACGCGGGCGCAAGCGGAAGATGATGACCTGGGACTGATAGCCGAATGGAAGAGGGCCTGTGTCCCCAGACCCGGGTGGAACATTGTGAGTGACTGCAGCCCAAAGTTTAAGTCCTACTGGGCACAGTGGGACTCGCTGATTGTAAGGGATGGCCTCATCTGCCGTACC
Source organism: Meconema thalassinum (assembly GCA_946902985.2). Classification (NCBI taxonomy): domain Eukaryota; kingdom Metazoa; phylum Arthropoda; class Insecta; order Orthoptera; family Tettigoniidae; genus Meconema; species Meconema thalassinum. Next base: position 908,889,307 of record OX336388.2, on the reverse strand, counting down.
TGGGAGAGCACCGACGGAAAGACATCTCGGGAACAAGTCGTCGTTCCAAAGGCTATGACGGAGGAAGTCCTGAAGGAAGTTCATGGAGGATCATCTGGTGGACACCTAGGGATAAAGAAGACCCTGGAGAAGCTGAGAGAGCGGTTCTACTGGATCGGATGCCGAACAGACGTGGAGAAACACTGCGCGAGGTGCCACGATTGCGCAGCCAGCAAGGGCCCAGGACGAAGACGACGGGGTCCACTGAAGACCTACAACGTGGGCGGCCCCATGGAGAGAGTGGCCATCGATGTTGCTGGGCCATTCCCGCTAAGCGAGGCAGGGAACCGCTACATATTAGTCGTCAGCGACTACTTTACCAAATGGCCGGAGGCGTATGCGCTCCCTAACCAAGAAGCCGCGACGATTGCAGAGACCCTGGTGAAGGAATTCGTCAGCCGGTACGGAGTACCCCTGGAGCTGCACTCCGACCAAGGGAGGAACTTCGAGTCGCAGGTGTTCCAGAACCTATGCCAGCTGCTGGGAATCCGGAAGACAAGGACAACGCCACTACACCCTCAGTCCGACGGGATGGTAGAGCGATTCAATCGCACCATCGATAACCATCTTCGAATAGTCGTCAGCGAGCACCAGAGGGATTGGGACAAACATCTTCCACTATTTCTCCTGGCCTACCGCGCCGCCGTGCACGAAGCCACCGGGTGCACACCAGCCCGGGCCATGTTTGGGAGGGAGCTCCGTCTACCTGTCGATCTTGCCTTTGGCCGACCTGGGAATGATCCGATCCCGGTAAGCCAGTATTGTCAAGAACTGGTCGACCAACTGGAGGACGTGCACGCGTTCGCGAGGAGGAAACTGCGGATCGAGACCGACAGAATGAAGACCCGATACGACCAGCAGACGGATGCCGGCGGATTCCACGAGGACGACCTGGTCTGGCTCTTCAACCCATTACGGAAGAAAGGCCTGTCACCCAAACTGCAGAAGTCCTGGGAGGGCCCGTACCGAGTCGTGGAACGGATCAACGATGTCGTCTACAGGATCCAGCGGAGCCCGAGGGCGAAGATGAAGATCGTGCATCGAGATCGCCTGGCAGCCTACGGAGGGACACAGACGGACCAATGATTGATCGGGACGATCAGCCTTTTTAGGAAGGGGGTGGTGTTACGGCTGTGAGTTTGTGACATCGCTCGCCGTTTGAGTCACAACTGCCCCAGGGGCTGGGCTGTGGCTTGCCTCCTGTATTGCGCGCGCCTTATGCAACAGGGCTACTACAGACAAAGGGATAGTCCAGAAGATTCGTGACTGGACCAGCGGTGGAAACCTCGAGAAGCCGTGGACTCTGGATGGATCTAGAACCATTTATTGAGTCACCGGCCTGCTATATAAGAGTGACCCGTGAAGCAGTTGTCGTTGTGTTTTACGAGCTAGTGCGAGCGATTATCTTGTGCGACAGAAGTGTGGTGACGAAGTGCTGTGCGAGTTACGAAATCCTGTGACATTGTTTCTCCCAGCTTGTGAACAGCGAACATCAAGTGCTCGTAAGTAACTGTATTTGTTGTACCTGAGGAAGAGGGGCAGGTAGCTTCTGCCAAGGCCACCGGACTCATTAGGACGGATTAACTTCTGTGGTCTGTTGCAAGTGAAAGGGGCCAAGGGCGCATAAGGAAGAGACTTGAGGAAACTGGAGAAGGCTCCTAATTGCTTGTATTTGCTGATTAGTGTAATTTTCTGGCCACAATAAAGTTAATTATTTCTTTAAGCAGTAATTAGTGTTGTGCTTTGTACCCCCACCGTAATCCAGTTAACAAAAGTGCCACTAGGGGGTGGCACGTAACAATAAGATGGAATGATCGAGCGATAATGTCACTGGTAAAGGTGGCACCAACAGCAACTGTGGAGGATGCAAGGGGCAGAGAAGGGTGGAAGATCATCTGCGACCGATACTTGTGAAGAGTCTCAGTCCCTCCTGTTGTAATGCCTCGGTTGTTTTGTATAAGAGTTTTTGTTTTATGCTCTTATTGTCTGTACTGGGTCTTAATGGCCTGTTAATGCAATAAATAATGATGATGATGATGATGATGATGATGACTGGGGAACCAGCATGATTCCACCTCATAGAGGCGGCAGTTTTCAGCCGCCCGGAGCGTGGCGAAACACTAAGGTTCACACGGCCCTTTTGGAAGAATGCACACCACCTGGAGATATTGCTACGGTATATACAGTCGTCCACGCATGTCCCTGTGAATGTCACTCGGTTTATGCTTTCCGATCTGCCCTCTCATATAGTCTATGGCAATAAAATTTGAAATAGCCGCAGAACGGTTCACAACACTGAATTATTACGAGCCAGGGAACAGAAGAGCGAGGAACCTGGAAGATGTTGGATGATGATGGCCAGCAGACCACACGAGACCGAGCTTCTGAAGCAACTGTGGTATCTGTGGCATTGTCATTTACACAACATAAACATAGTGATTTACTCAAAAAAGGTGAACCCTTCAGTATCGTACCGATGCACTAGTCAAGCACCGACAAGATATACGAGGCACGTCCAGAAAGTAAGTTTCGTTTGGTAATAAAATTAAATTGTGTACAGATACAGATAAATTATTTATTGCACAACATTCTACGCCTCCTAAACCACTTTTCCACATAACTGCCGAACTTTTGCACGCATTTGTCATAGCGTGGCACAAGTTTTTGGATACCTTCTTCATAGAAGTTGGCCGCCGACCGTAAACGAGAGTGAAGACACCCCTGTAAGATATCCTACCGTTTGGCCACCACTGTTAAGCAAATTGCGTGCTTACCAGGAGAACTGTGTATGTTCAGGAGTTCTCCTGACCACATAGGCAATTTGCCCAACAGTGGTGGCCAAATGGTAGGATATCTTACAGGGGAGTCTTCACTCTCGTTTACGGTCGGCGGCAAACTTCTATGAAGAAGGTATCCAAAAACGTGTGCCACGCTATGACAAATGCCTGCAAAAGTTCGTCAGTTATGTGTAAAAGTAGTTTAAGAGGTGTAGAATGTTGTGCAATAAATAATTTTTCTGTATCTGTACACAATTTAATTTTATTACCAAACGGAACTTACTTTCTGGACGTGCCTCGTATATTCAAGTTATCCCATTTTGCGTTCAATACCTTCCATCCTATAGAAGAATGTTGTGCAATAAATAATTTTTCTGTATCTGTACACAATTTAATTTTATTACCAAACGGAACTTACTTTTTGGACGTGCCTCGTATATTCAAGTTATCCCTTTTTGCGTTCAATACCTTTCATCCTATAAACTCATTATGGTTTTTGATATGAAAGTAAAATACGTAAATGAACCAACACATATCATGGTTGTAAATATCTGCATATTAATTTTTGTGCTACAAGACTGTGACAGTTAAGCATCTTCATACATAAATATTTATCCTCAGTCCTCAAAAGTCCACGTTTTTGACGTCGCTCACAAATCCTCTATGGGAAGCTCTGGGACTTATTTCCTGAAACAAAGTGAGGATATAGTGTTAGTTTCATTTTTTGTGGGATTACTCCTCCTAAAAGTGAGGAACACTTGAGATCTTGGAGAGATATTATTGTATGGCTACCCCCTTATTATTCCCATTTTTCCAACGGGGTCGGGGATGAGATTCGATGGAAGTCTTAGTGGCGATGGTTTTTACGGCCGGATGCCCTTCCTGATGCCAACCTCATGAGAGGAGTTAATGAGAGATGAAATGAATGATGGTGAATGAAACTGGGCAAGGATGTGGAAGGAAGCGGCCGTGGCCTGTCAGAAGGTACCGTCCCAGCATTTGCCTGGTGTTGAAAATGGAAAACCACGGAAAACCATTTCAAGGACAGCCGACGGTGGGGCTCGAACCCATGCGTCTACCGAGTCAGCAGAGAGCTTGGCCCCTTGACCAAACGCAGCGCTTTAGCCCGCGTAGCCACTACTGTCGGTCTTGGAGAGATATTATCATTTCATTTTATTGTTTCTACAAGTTACGATATAGAAAAGAGCATTGGAATAGTAAATGGAACTTAACGTTAACGTTGTAAATTAAAAAGAAACCTTTTGAAAATTCACTCATAAATATTCAACTATTCTGCAAATTCATCTTTAACAAGTAGTTCCATGACGAACTAAAGAGCTTGCATTTATTAAAATTTAAGATGCATGCCAATGATTAATCTGCATAGACCTATCTAGAATAAGGACGAAATTAAGTTGGTAATACTGACATTTTTAATTAGCTCGAAATATACCTGAAATAATGTATCCTAATTGAGCGCTACAGGGCTTATCCCTTGAAAATTAGGGTATCAGCGAAGAAAATGCAAGGGACAATTAAAACGGAGAAAGGAAAGCTACCCAGGGCCCCGGGCTGAATAGAGAACAAGGATTGACCAAGGGAGGTTGACAGAAAAGATGAAATGGAGAAGCAATGCTGGACACAGACAGGATCCCTTAGTCGCCAACCCATGTCCCGCTAATCGTGATCACCTGAGGGGTCGGAAAGTTAAGGTGCTGAAAGAATATGCTGGTTGATTTATGGATAACCTACTGTAAGTGTGGATGATGAAAGTGCACTTTGTTGTGACATACCTTGGTCTGGTTTGGGCAACATTCCCTTGCTCACATCAGGATTTAGTATTACTAAACCTGCAACACAAAATCCACAATCATGTTTAAAGAATTCAAATAAATTCAAACATACACAGCAATAGCTCTTCGTACCCATCGTAGACGGGTTTGTGTTCGCAAGACTAGTGACTGAGGTTGCTTAGTTACGGCTAGGCGGCATGTCGTTGTTTGACCAGCACCCATCATTATGGTATTTGTATCCAGAACAAATTTATTTATTTATTTATTTAGCGTATGGCTTTAGAGATACAATATGTACACAGTTTACAACCTATGTATTTACATCTAGACTGTTTATGTAGGTAATTGTCTCTGGTGATCCATGAGCGAAATTAGTGACGCTGCCACTGTTCTTCCTTTTTGGACACTTGGTGATGATATGTGCCTGCTTAGGGCCACCACAATCACAGTTAGGTAAAGAAATAATTTTCCATTTATAATGGAAGTCTGCGCAGTTGCCATGACCCGTACTAATTATGTTGAGATTTGACCATGTTTTCCGAGGAAACTCAAATCCAGGTGGCAGCGATGATCCAATGCGTGGTATGGTTGATCCACGCCTAGTGTCCTGTCTTCCATGCCATTTTTTAGTTAAGTTGAAGTTGGTACTCTCCAAGTCTATTGCAGTCCTTGTTGATGGATTTCGAGATCTTAGCCGATTCAGGCGAACATCAGCAATGTCACAGTGTATTGGTAGCTGTGGGTTAACCATTATTTTCTTGAACTCCCTGAGGAGAGCGTTTTACGTCGAAGATCTGGTGGAGGTATGTGGCTGAGGATAGGTAGACAATGTGTGGGTGTAGACCTTATTGTGCCAGTAATTAGGTGCATGGTGGTGTTGAGCTGGGTATCTATGAGGTTAGTGTGAGGGATACTCAACCAAACTGGGGCACAGTACTCTGCAGCTGAAAACACAAGCCCCAAAGCTGTACATCGAAATGAAGTTGCCGATGAACCCCTAGGCTAGTTGTGCCACATAGTTTCGGACTATATTGTTGCAGGTTCTTACCTTGGATTGAGTATTGCGGAGGTGTTGTCTAAAGGAGAGTTTTCCATCTAATGTAACCCCTAGGTATTTAGGGAATCTATTATGTCTCAATAATTGATTTCCAATGAACACCTGTAATTCTTTATTAGCCATCTTGTTGTTTAGATGGAAGCAGCATACTTCTGTTTTGTTAGTATTAAGTGTAAGTCTCCACATCTTAAAATATTAGTTTTACCATCTTTCATTGCTATTGTATTAGTACCTAAAAATATGAATCTAGTTTTACATTATGTGACCAAGTATTAAAATCATGCTTATTTACTGTTATTGCGACTTGAACTTTAGTATATTTCTTGTTAACATTTTTTTTTTTTTTAATATAAATTTTTAAATTTCAATTTTTAATTTTCAACTTTTATTTTGTATTCTAATGTATGTTTATTTTGTATTTTCATGTATTATCTGTGTGTGCTACTGTAATTGGGGCACTGCTCTGTTGTGGTAATAAAGAAAGAAAGAAAGAAAGAAAGAAAGAAAGAAAGAAAGAAAAATCTTGAGGAAGATCTTAGGACCCGAAAATAGAAACGATGGTACATGGCGGAAGAGGCGAAACAAAGATCTTTACGGACAAGCAGAAAAAATCACAGATACCATACGGAAGAGAAGATTGAAGTTCTATGGACACCTTACGAGAAAGAGCGATAGTCGACTAACGAAGAAGATCTTTAATTACATCACCAAGATAAAAGCGACTACAAACTGGGTAGATGAAATAAGAAAGGATATGGAGGAAGTTTGGGTCAGTCCAAATGAGATCTGGAATAGAGAGGTGTTTCGAGGTAGGATTGATGCATTCAAGGGGTTCCAGGAAAAGCAAACGAGAAGAGCCAAGAACATCTGGTCGGAAGAAAGGAAGAGAATCCACAGTGAAAGGATGAAGAGTTTCTGGGAGCAGAAAAAAGGACTAATCAGCAAATCAATTGTTTCCCGTGGTCCAAAGTAGGCCAAAATCGAACAAAGAAGAAGAAATAAATAAACATTATTCTGTATACAATACTTATAAAAACAACTGTTGAAGTTACAACATTATACAGTTCTTACGAGAAAGAAACTTTCAGCCAGCTTGCTGATTATAAGGAATTTGTTTTATTACTAGAGACTGCCTTTTTAAACCATGCAGCCAGCTCCAATTTAATTATTTTTACTTCCGTTTTGAGTCTTATCATATAAATTAAATGGGCATAATTAATTATAACGAATTAAAGACAATCACACACATCCTTACCCGTGGCCAATTTGATTAGGCACCCAGGCGCTTTCGCAGTTCAAGACCACATTTCGCTGACTCATGCCGACCGGAAAGCAAAAAAAGATTAAAAATCTGCTTTGGTATTTGTGTAGTCACCTTCACATGTCATGATGCATTGGAGAATGACGTGAGTCATGAGCCCTTTTCTTCACACGCAGTTTGCTTTTGAGCAAAGGAAGTGATTGCTGAATTTACAATCATCTTATTTCTCTTTCACAACAGATATTCGTACAGAGAGGTTAGTTTGTATGTATCGGAGACCCTCGCTAGCCCGCTCGCCCACGGCGCGAACCTGTCTCCCGCCAGGCACTTTGCCGGTATGCGGCGCCCGCCCGGCACTGGGTCATTGAGTATAGGAATTTGTACTTACCTAGTTCACAGCTGGTGCTGAAAATGTTCGCCATTCACTGCTACACATCGCTGGCACCTTTTTATGAAACTGGCATGTACTCTCTGAAGTTGCTCAGTACCGATTGACTGTATTTCAGCTGTAATATAGTCTTTAAGCTCATTTATAGTGGAGGGTTTCTCGCTTACACTCTATTTTTAAGCGTCCCCCACAAATAAAAGTCACATGGTGATAAGTCTGGGTTCGTGGGGGCCACACGTTCCGACTTATAATCCTAGTACCAAAAATGCGACGCAATTCTGTCATGGATGCTTCGTCAGTGTGACCAGTGGCAGAATCTTGTTGAAAATAAGTTGACAATCGCTCTCCGTAAGTCAGTTCGTCAATAAATTGGTCAAGGATCACATTGAAGTACAAATTTAAGTACAAATTCCTATACCCAATGACTCAATGCCGTGCGAGCGCCGCATAACGGCAAAGTGCCTGGCGCGAGACAGGCTCGCGCCGCGGGCGAGCAGGCTAACGAGGGTCTCCGATACATCCAAACTAACCTCTCTGTATTTATCTCTGTAGGGTTCATTTCGTCGTAAGTCCTATTTGCTGAAAATACCACAGTTAAATGTTTTGTACAGTTTCTAAACCGATGACCGATGAAGAGCTTCCCCTCAACACCCTCGTCCCTTAGGACTACATAAGTCTAGTTTTATTTCAAAGATGCCTTCTAATACCCCGTGTACACCCAGAAATTGCGAAAAACTCCTATTTCTCTCTAATTTGAGTCACACATTCATTGTTGTATTAGCTTGTGTAACTGACATAACAATATTTTCACTACTTTTTGAGATATATACGTAATGTAGAAGGCGGTGCATTGCGCCATACCCCCCTTCCCTTGTTGACAAGAGTAACCATTCTTTGCTTTCTGCTCATGATGACAAACTGTGACTTTATTCTCTTTCTATACTCTGTAAGCTGTAGGAATGTGATTGACTTTTCTAGTCTCGCCATGTAGCCATAGAGAGTGGTTACCACACGTCTCGCTCCTACCACACAGGCAAATGCGTTAGTTAATTCAACTCGTGATACTCCTTACAATAATCATTTCAGTGATAAGCTACAGACTTATTTAGAAACTATAATTATAATTTATTTATCGTTTGGCAATATAATCAATACAAGATTTCAGAGTACAAAGAAAATAACTTTAAAATCTACTGTACATTATTTTTACTATTTACACTATTTACAGTCTCAGGTATAATGAGTCTATCCATTGGACCACGTCAGGTGTCGCCAACAGGAAGTCGATCCAGACCCCTCCATATGCCCTCAGAGGACAGTCAGTTGTAATGTGTTGGATGGTTTGATTAGGAGCACCACAATCACTCTGAGGAGACGAATTTTTTCCCCATTTGAACAAAGTTCCATTACATACTCCGTGGTTTGTCCGAATCCTATTAAGAGTTGCCCAGGCCCTCCTAGGCAGATCGGAACCTGGAGTGGATGTTCTTGTAGGGTCCAGGAAGGAGCTCGACTTAGGACAAGCTTTTAGTGTCCATTCACTAGTCCACTGCATGCTGGAATCAAAATGGTTTTTTACAAGCCTCTGGGCATGACAAATGGGTGGCTCCCTGGATTTGAGCCTGTTCATTTGAAGAGAGGGGATGTCTTCATGAATAGGTAGTATAGGGTGATCCATAATCTTGTAGTACTCCCGTAGCAAGGCAACTTCTCTACGAAGGTGGGGTGGAAGAATATTGCCGAGGGCTGGAAGCCAATATGCTGGTGTAGTTGTTATACAACCAGTGATTAGTCTCATGGTGTTGTTCAACTGGGTGTCAACGAGTTTGACATGTGGGCTATTGAGCCAAACTGGGGCGCAGTATTCAGCCACAGAGAAGGCTAGACCTAAGGCAGAGCATCTTGTAGTAATGGCAGAAGCTCCCCAAGATGTTCCACATAGCTTTAGCAATATATTTTTGCGGCTTCTAATTTTAGCTGCTGTGCTCTGTAGGTGTTGCTTGTAAGAGAGTGTTCGGTCCAGTATTACTCCTAAGTATTTTGGGAACTTGTTATATTTCAAAATCTTCCCCTCAAATTTTACATTGAGTTGGGTATTATCCAATATGTTGCTCAGATGGAAACAAGATACCTCAGTTTTGTAGCACTGGGTTGGAGCCTCTATTTGTGGAAATATCTTCCAAGTTTAGCCGAATCATCTTCAAGTACATTTTCCAAATCTTCCATATTTTGGTGTCTAGTGTCCAATGCTATGTCATCAGCATAACAAAACATTTTTGAGTTTGTTTCTGGTAGATCCGATAACTACAGATTGAAGAGGAGAGGAGCCAGTACTGAACCCTGTGGGAGGCCATTAGTTAGCTTCTTTCGTTTGCTGATTTTTGATCGCAAGACAACCTGAAAATGTATGTTGTTAATCATATTGTCAATAAGCTGGGCCATAGATTTGCAGGGAATCACTTTTAGGAATTTATACAGTAGACCTTCTCTCCAAACTGTATCATACGCAGCAGTTAAATCTAAGAAGGCAACGGCTGTTTTCTGGTGAAGTTGGAAACCAGCTTCTATGTGAGATGTAAGAGCGAGAACTTGATCACAGCAACGGGAAACCAGCTATAATACTTGCTAGAGATGTGGTTTATAGTTTACTCTTTCCCTTAGCAATCGTACCCAGCTCTGACATTGCAAAATACAATATTGTTGCGCCCCTTCAATTGTTGCTTCTCCACCAAGTCTTGTGTCCCCAGCTGATGGCATGGACTTAAGCCATAGGCCGATCAGGGGTCCTGCAAGATCAAGTACCAGGCTCGTTATCGTTTCCTACCGATAGCTTCTAATAGCGATCATTAGCGCACCTCCATGCATAAGGAAATGGGATTGGGAGGCGATACATAAATTAGGGGATGGTCCCCAATAAAAGAGATATATGCTTAACTGACAGTTTATTCCTTCAAGGGCGTAAAGGAAACCACCATTCAGATACAAGGATTGAATGGCTAATTCAATCCTGAAAGGAAATAGAAATGTGAGTTCTCACCTGATTTCCCAGCTGGTGCTCTCAAGTACCGGCTCAGCTCTGTACCCCTTGGTCAACGAACGTTCGACGCAACTTGCCTGATCTTCCGATCGGCAGGCAAACGACCTCACTCTCAGATTTCCGTCTCTGTCATGCCTTACTGACTCCTCACACCTGAGTTCGCAGCTTTTATAATCTTGCAGCACGGTAGTTGCTGACCATGATGAACTGGGTTGAACTGGGGTTGAATTTCGGTACGGTTTCACCTTGAACCGACACCGGGACATAACATACCTCCCCCAGTTCGATGAAACAGTGACCTACTGTTTGAGCGTAGCTAGCCAACGACCTACCCTCTAGCCAACCCTCCTTCTCTCAAATCGGAGCCAAGCTTCGACGACGACCCTACCCGAGACCAATGCGGGGTCAGCGCGGAGCAAACGATAATAAGAGCCAAGCCAGGGCTGAGATAACTGGTGTTTAACCGATGTGCAGACGAAACTCTAAGCAAATAAAATGCTTACGCGTTGATAATGGTGAATAGTTAATATGCTGCATAACCTTGTATCTGTATGGCTCTGTTTCATATGCATATATACATTAGGGTTCGCTCTGTTCGTACGAAATACCACACCAGCGCTGCGTCCTTTAGATATGCTGGAAGCAGTCGAACTTTTTCTGCCTCTGCCCAGTGATTTATTTGAGCCGTTCTATTAAATGCTTTCAGGTATTCTTCCGCATCTTCTGAATCTGTCCCAGAGAATTTCTCTGGTTGGAATAAGGGATATCTAATGTGATGCGCCATGTTTGTTTGTCTGTCAGGTGCTGTTGCCAATGGAGTATTTTCTTCGTTAATTGTATGATCGAACGTATCCAATGTCATGCAAATGATTTCGTTCAATGTTGCGCTTACTACTTTTATATCTAAGACCAAATCGCTAGACTTCTCAGTATTGACCTCGTCCTTAAAATGACTGTCAAATTGAACAATTAGTTCATGTAGATTGTTATGAATTTCTTGTGTTTTGAGTAAATGTTTTTTAATGTAGCTTGTGTTCAATGAGTCATCGGAGTATGTATCCGCCACATTCGATTCAGCCTGTGTGCGTGATATAGTTTGAGGTGGGACAGGGGTTAGACGCGCGTTGGGGTGATTTAACTTTAATGTTAATACCGTGTCCTCTAATTGGGCGATAATTTGACCGACGGTGTTGTCATTTATATATGACGGGTTTTTCACTATGATTTTAGGCCTGATTGGATTGGGATTAGCTGTAAGCGTTCACACCCATTCTTTCAGTGTGTTTGCCATTCAAATACAAAGTACAAATACAACGAAATATGAATTCTCTTAACACAATGGACTTATAGCTACACATTAATTGATACCAGCCTTATAGCTACAACAAAAAGAGTAACTAAATCTACGTTGTATATATGCACATGCGTGTTAGTTATGAGCGTAAGAATGGGGATGGGCTGGGACGGGGGTTGTGGGTTCTACGGCTTCTAGCGTGGATGTGCTGCAGTTCGCTTTCATAGACGAAACTTTGCCAGGATTCGTCACAACACTGGAGTCTCCACCATCGTTGCGCCTCTTCGATTGTTGCGCCTCCACCATGTCTTGTGTCCCCACCCGATGGCACGGACTAAAGCCATAGGCCGATCAGGGGTTCTGCAAGATCAAATACCAGGATCGTTATCGTGTCCTACCTATTGCTTCTAATAGCCAACATTAGCGTACCCCAATGCATAAGGAAATGGTATTTGAAGCAATACATAAATTAGGGGATGCTCCCCAATAAAAGAGATATATGCTTAACTGCCAGTTTATTCCTTCAAGGGCGTAAAGGAATCCACCATACAGATGAAAGGATTGAATGGATAATTCAATCCTGAAAGGAAATAAAAATGTCGGTTCTCACCTGATCTCCCAGCTGGTGCTCTCAATTACCGGCTCAGCTCTGTTACCCCTTGGTCAACGAACTCTTCGACGCAACTTCCCCGATCTCCCGATCGGCAGGCAAACGACCTCACTCCCAGACTTCCGTCTCTGTCGTGCCTTACTGACCCCTCACACCCGAGTTCGCAGTTTTTATAATCATGTACCACGGTAGTTGCTGACCATGATGAACTGGGTTGAACCGGGGTTGAATGCCCGGTATGGTTTCACCTTGAACTGACACCGGGATATAACAATATGCAAAGAGACTACTAATATGACCGAAAACTGATTAAAAGTCACTAATATACTAATTGCCTATAACTACTACTGTTCTACTACTATATAGACGGTTAGTAAAGCACCAATGCAATTACGGTAACGTTAGAATCAACGAGCGATCACACACCACAAGACAGAGACACAGCTGACCAGGCACTGAAGCACGTGGGCTGTGAGATCGCAATGCCGGGTATTATGACATCAACTATGCGAACTTGGATTGTTTGAGAGGCAGAGGAGTGATGACTGACATAGAATTACCAGAAAAATGTCAATCCCTTTCTCCAAGCTTACAGAGTGTAATGAATGACTCATGAACACTACAGAGTTTACTCCACACAAGTCCAACACACACCAAAGTGCATCGGGCTGCTGACCTAGATGTTTCAAGACCCTAAAATGATATAGAGAAGATGTCCAAAATATTGTTATGTAAGACTGAAACCATTGCAGTTTTGTGTTATGGATTGTATTTAACAAAATACTAGTGGTCCAGATAAGGAACTGGATATTCAGAAGCGGTCGGGTGTTAGTATTGGTAAACATAGTATATCTCAACCGGGTGTGTTAGCCGTGGTCGTTACGGCATGGCTGCAGGCAGCCGCTCAGATCCGGGAGGAGAGGAGGTTCAAATCCCCCGCCGGCAACCTTGAAGATGGTCTTCAGTGGTTTCTCATCTTCATTCCAGTCAAATGCCGGGGTTGGTCCCTAACTATAGGCCACAGTCAATGATTTGAATTAATGGACGAGCAAAACGAGCATTTATTTCATTTTGATATTTTTTCTAATCGCGGTCATCAGCCGTCGTAACTGTAAATTTAATAATAAATTTAAGTTGAGGAATGGATTTTTATCCATATTTAAGAAGTCGAGGATGATATTTCCCGAACAGTTTAGCAACGTTAATTCCATTTGTGGAAATAATCTATACTAATATAATAAAGCTGAAGAGTTTGTGTGTTTGTGTGTTTGTGTGTTTGTGTGTTTAAACGCGCTAATCTCTGGAACTACCAGTCCGATTCGAAAATATATTTTTATATGATAGCTTGATTCAAGAGGAATAGTTTAGGATATGTAGCATTAGGCTACACCTCTCAGGTAACCTTCAAGATTGAATTTTGTTCTGTAAGTCGGTAGAACAAGTGCTCCCGAACAGCTCTATCCGCATGCGCTGGCGTTATGATTAGTGATACGTACACCGTTTCAACGATCTGAACCAAAATGTGTAAACTTACCCCTTGGAACCCTGATGGTAACACTGTCTACGTGAAATTTATTACAGACCAGTCCATTCCCTGCATTTAGGCCCTTTGGTTCAAATCTACACCTTTTCCCCGATCTGAACCAAAATTTGTATACACACCCTTTGGAACCCTGCGAATAACTTTGCTTGCATGAAATTTCGGACAGACCACTCCATTCCTTGCATTTACGCCCTTTGGCACAAATCTACACCGTTTCACCGATCAGAACCAAAATGTGTATACATACCCTTTCGAACCCGGCGAGTAACACAGTCTGCATGAAATTTCGGACAGAACACTCCATTCCCTGCATTTAGGCCCTTTGGCACAAATTTACACCGTTTCACCCATCTGAACCAAAATGTGTATACTTACCCTTTGGAACCCTGCGAGTAACACTGCCTACATGAAATTTCGGTCAGACCACTCCATTCCCTGCATTTAGGTCCTTTGGCACAAATCTATACCGTTTCACCGATCTGAACCAAAATGTGTATACACACCCTTTGGAACCCTGTGAGTAACACTGCATACGTGAAATTTATGACAGACCAGTCCATTCCCTGCATTTAGGTCCTTTGGCACAAATCTATACCGTTTCACCGATCTGAACCAAAATTTGTATACACACCCTTTGGAACCCTGTGAGTAACACTGCCTACATGAAATTTCGGTCAGACCACTCCATTCCCTGCATTTAGGTCCTTTGGCACAAATCTATACCGTTTCACCGATCTGAACCAAAATTTGTATACACACCCTTTGGAACCCTGTGAGTAACACTGCATACGTGAAATTTATGACAGACCAGTCCATTCCCTGCATTTAGGCCCTTTGGCACAAATTTACACCCTTTCACCAATCTGAACCAAAAGTTGTATACTTACCCTTTGGAACCCTGCGAGTAACACTGTTTACATGAAATTTCGGACAGACCACTCCATTCCCTGCATTTAGGCCCTTTGGCACACATCTACACCATTTCACCTATCTGAACGGCATTTTGTATACTTACCCTTTCGAACCCTGCGAGTAACACGGTCTGCATGAAATTTTGGACAGACCCGTCCATTCCCTGCATTTAGGCCCTTCATCACAAATCTACACCGTTTCTCTTAATTGCACAAAATTTTACATACACTTTGAAAGCCTGCTGATAACACTGTTGACTTGATATTTTGGACTACGCTCCGCATTCCCTACATTTAGAATAACAGACAAAATGAAGTTGAAAACCACGTATTAAGGCCCTAGAACCATTCATGTCCGAAGTAGTGTAACTGTAAGAGTATTTGAATAAGTCTGTTTTTGACGGGCAGTTCGGGCTGCATCACGTCACCCCTACCAGTGTTCTGGTGCAGAATTGCGAAAATAGTTAAATCATGCGCTGTTTATAAATTGCAGTCACGGGGAGTAATTAGTGCAAAAAGATCTCTTAGGCCCCTTTAAACAGTTATCATCATGAAAATATTATGCCTCTGTATAAGTGCAATGGTGTTGGTGCAGTATACTGAGGTTATCAGCTGCAATAAGCGTTGGTGCTTTCAAATTTACCTTCATTTATTCCGAAACTTATCGTTAAGCGCTTTGTGGCGATAAATGATACTACTGCTACCTCAGCAGCTCGGGAAAGCCGAAGTTTTCCAAAGAGTTCTGATTATTTTCCTACGGCGCTATGCGACAAAAGACGACTTTATTGGTCTCTACATTTTTAACAGCCAATGAGATATAGGCCTTAAGCAGTGTCTTTTGTTTCACTTACTGCTCTTTCTATTTTTTATTTTTATTTTTTGTAAATTTGTTTGTAAATTACATGTGTCAGTGCTGTAGTTAGTAAATAGCTGTTTCCCTATTCATAATTATCATTACGGGATATTGACCTGAATGTTACGTCCATTATACTGTACTACTAATCACCCCCACTACAACCACCACCCCAAAAGGATATATTTTTAAAATATTGGTTTCTGTTAGTTTAAGTATAGTAGGGGGGTAGTGGGTGTTCCAAATAGTGTCATGGCCGCCGCGTTAGTCCAAGCCAATATCTCGCGAACCCATGGTCGGATGTTGACATATGAGGTGTCGTTGAACTCGAGCTGACGTCCTCTTTTCTATTGACTATGTATTATATTTTTCAAAAATTCTTTTAATTTTTTTGTTTTCGAAAGTTGGTGATAGTTTGAAAACCAAAGATGATAGAACGTTGTGCCATGGCTCAAACGAACAGTCTTTATGACCTTTATTTTTTGTAATAAAACGTTTTTACTTTTTATGTTTTTTTGAAAACACTCGAATTTTGAAAATCCCATATTTTGGAAACTAGGAACTCTACAAAAAAAATTGTTTGACGTAAATTAATGGTCCCTACCCCCTCTACCCCCAAAATAAATGTCAAGTCTCTAGGATGAAAACCTGTAGGTAGTAGTGTGGTAGTGACAGAGCTGCTCCACTTAGCAAGTGGTGAGCCCCTGCGACCTTGGAATGGAAGGAGCCATGCTAGGAGGGCGTGTTTGGATTCGTTTTTTTCGTCTCGTCGTGCTCTTTACGGGAATGTAGGTGTCGAAACGGTGAAAATCTGGAAACACGTTTTTTTTAGGGTAAAACCGTGATTTTAAACTTTTTGCTATATTTCGCGAACCTATCATGCTAGAGGCATGAACGAGGGGTCCAAGGACTCGGGCTGACGTCCTCTTTGCTATGGACCACACGTTATATTTTAAAAAAAAAATTGGAAACTCGATTTTGGGGTAAACACGTGTTTTTTGTGATTTTTGCCGATATCTCATGAACCAATAACGCTAGAGACGTGTACGAGGTGTCCTAGGACTTGGGCTAACGCCCCCTTTCAAATGTGGTAGATATTTTTTTTCCAAAAAATAATTCACAAAGGGCCTAACGCCATACATGTTGAAAAAAAAATCTTTACCGTTACCTGTTTATAATGTTTATGAAGCGTGGTGGTTGAGAGAGACGATACGGCTGGGTGTGTGTGTTTCAACGAACCTGTCGCTAACCACAAGGACCATGCTTAATAGAACAATCGCTATTTCGACGGGTCGGTGTATGACAGAGCGAGGGTGCGTTTTTCTGATATTTTACCTTTGACGTGTAAACGGTGATGAGAACTTGATTCTATGTTGGTCGAAGCGAGTACAGAAAACAAACTTACAGGAGGTGAAGGTCATTTGAGCTTATTGGAAGGCATTGATCTGACTTGACAACAAGTGCAATGGAAAAAATGACCAAGACGCTTGAAGGTGAAATAATCTGACCATCGTGGTGGCAGGGGAGTGTGAAAGGCATGCACACACATTTGTGAAACCACATGTAGGCTAAACCAGTGACATCCTGTCTTGCTTCGTACGTGACAAAATGCAAGTTCATGTGAAATTTGATCTTCCACAGGTGTTCGCTTGGGTGTTATCTGTCCACATGCGCGATAACTGTTAACAAGTCACATCCTGTTTTGCTTCGTACGTGACAAAATGCAAGTTGACGTGAAATTTGATCTGCCACAGGTGTTCGCCTGGGACGTTAGCTGTCCACGTGCCTGATAACAGAATGGTCAAAGTGTGGGAATCGCTGAATCAGTAAAAAGTATGATGCAACTTGTGGGAATGATGTCACAACCAATAGATAGGCAAGAGCTGCGAACAGCAGTGGTGGAGGTGGAGGGGGGAGAGGGGGAGGGGTAATGTAAGAGAGAACACAAGTGGAAAGAGAAAGAAATATGTGGAGCTGAAGACTGTACACATAGAGCTATAGGTGGTGTACAACATGTGTGAATAAATAAAAAGTACACAGGTTCACACAACATGTAGTTTATTGATCCAAGAATTAAATGTAGAGTTAAACCCTAACCATTTGACGTAGAGTTTATTTCCTTTTTGTTTCAACACTTTTTCCACAAGATAATGCTGAGGAAATGCTGTTTTCTGAAGTTCATGGAGATAAAATCTACCTTTTATGGGTTGATGGTTGAGGTCCTCGAGTAAATAGGTGACTGGAGTGTCCAAGTAGACTCGACGAATTCGAAATAGTTCAGTCCCCCACTGAGGCGTGTAGCCCTTATTGAAGGCAGACTTAAATTTGCTCACACGAACAAAATCCCCAATGTTCAGTCGGTGACGTTTAGGATCGGCTGTTTTTATGGGGTTAAACAGTTTATCCAATCGCTGAATATTTTTAGTTACGAGACGTGGCTTGGTCCCAATCGTTCTATGTTTGGTGTCATTGTAACGTGATACTAGCTCAGGTAACATGTCCAACCAGCGATACGTGCCCTGAGCGGTAAACGCTTTCCACATATGGGTTTTCAATGTTCGGTTGAACCGCTCGACCACACTGGCTTTGAGGTTGCTGTACGTGGTGTAATGGTGAATATCCTTAGATTTGAGAAAACTGGAGAAATCCTTGTTGAAAAATTCTTTCCCCTGGTCGGTTTGTAGCAGCTGAGGTTGACGTTTGGAGTGTTGAATAATATGTTGAAAGGCCTTGGTAACTAGTGGGCCAGACTTGCGACGCACAGGTTCAACAAAGGCCATTTTGGAATAGACATCAATGACGGTCAACATATAGCGTACACCGTCGTTAACGCCAGCATAGGGTATCATTTCAACCAAGTCAGCCTGCCAAAGTTCATCCACACCTCGTGAAATCACCTTGAGTCGCGGATAGTGACGCCTAGCTGGGCGATGCAACTCGTGAGCAATACCCATTTTAATGGGTGAGGGCTTAAATAATAATTTTGGCATTTCGAAGTTCTTGTTCAATTTCTTGAATTTCCCAATCGTGACCGGTGTGGCCAGCTTGACGTGAGGCATGCAACAACTGTAGCCGCTGGACGAGCTTATTGGGATTGTGCCAGTAGGTAACATCCACAAGGGGTTTTAATGGTTTAAATGTCACTCCCGAAGCGGATGCTTTACGACGAGTACTTTGACTGGTGGGAAACATTTTTGCAATGATGGTTTTATATTTTTGAGATATATTGGCATTCACTTGTTGCGTGGGATCACACTGTCTTTTGTGGGCATGGGTATCCAATAAAATGGATTTATATTTGTCAAGATCCTCTGACGTATAATCATGGGAAGAGGGGGTCCGAGAAAAGAGCAGCTTTAACAGTCCTGGCGTTAATTTATAGTTGATGTTTTTAATGACAGCTTTAGTACGAGCAAATTTAATGAATGAATCGCCAATTTTAAAACTATCATTCTCATAGCGAACACCATACGTGGTATCTGTGTTTCCAATAAATAGATCGGTGAAATAGGGTTCCAATGTTGATCCATAATATTTTATTAAAATGGTTTTCAGTTGAGCTTTATGTTGAGGGGTGGCCAAGAGTTGTGAAAACGGAGACGCTCTGGAAGGGCAAGGTGATTCGACCATGGCCAAGGATTTCTTTTTTCTCAAAAACTCTGCAAGGGGTGCGGCCTTTTTTGAGGCGTAAACACTTGTTCCTCCTCATCCTCAACTTCACTAACACTAGTCAAATCTTCCTGTTCCTCTTCCTCTTCCTCAGGGTCCTCGTGCAGCGTCTGCGTGGCTTGTGAAACAGTGGGTAGCGTTTCAGATGGCTTGAAAGAGGGTTTCAACATGGCTTTTAGTGGAGGTGCTAAATGTTGCTGAATAAACAAAGCATGATTGGCACGTGATTGTTTCAATTGACGAAACTTTTGGCGAATAGTATTTTTTGCTCTAATAATATGCTTTTTCAATTGACTCTCTGCTAACGCCATGGTGTCTTGGCAAATGACTTGCCGGGGAATGAGACAGTGCCTTAAATATCAATAAAATGATCAAACCCAAAGCGATACCGTCCTTGGTTGAGTTCACTTTGTTTGTCAATCACTAAACAGGCATGACGTTGAGTGTTCCAGCACTTGGCACACAATTCTGTAAACATTTGAAAGGTCATATCCGGATTCACATGTTCATTATAAATGTGACGACTGTTCCTCTCGTCCTGGCGAAATAAAACAATGACATTGGCATTGTCACGAATCAACTGTTTGGACATTTTTGAATACGTTTGTCCAAGATAGAAGCAATCGATATGTTTGTGACGACCCATGCTGAAATAGCTTTGAATAATGCCTTGACGTTCAGTGGATACATCATCGAAAATCATGAGTGAATCAGGCTTTACCTCATCCGGTGAAATCACATTTTCTTGCATGGAAAATGTAAAATAACCCATATTCTCTTTTTGTAATCCAGACATGACTTGATCCAGAAACACGTAGAGGGGTTGGTAGAGAGATTTTGCAAAAATATAAATATTTTGAAAACGCAGACCATTGGGTGCTGTAATGAGCGTTAGCAAAAGATTGGTCTTTCCACAGCCGGAAGGCCCCACAATGATGCAGCGAATGGAAGATGGAAACAGTGAACCATGGCGTTGTTCACGTGATGTGGGACAGAGATGGGAAACCATGTCCCCCACGGGGAATGACTCTTGCTGCTTAATAATCTTCATTTCAACTAAGGCTTAGACAGGCTAGCAGGCTGTCTATATACAGGACACCGAGCCTTGTCATAAAAACAGTAGACTGCTACTACAGGTTGACGATGGATGTCTTTGGACGTGCGTTGATGGCCAAAGCTAGGCCTGTCTTCATACATGATCCTAAACAGGAAACAGATCCTGCTAATAAACACTATGTGGATACGTCAGTAGTGCCACGCACAAAACAGGGAGATTATGACTTTAAGGGAAAGCGGTTAACCCATGTAAAACATCCTCAAGTGTCTACAGACGTTACTACGAAAAAGTATGTGGATAACAAAGTGTATGAGTTTTATGACAAAGTGCCCCAGCTTATGGTGAATGGCTATAGCGCTAATCACCATCGGATTATTCACGTGGAAGACCCACAAGACGAAGACGATGTCTGTACCAAGCGTTACGTGACCCATGAAATGAAAAGGCTTTATAAATTTATCCCATCTGTGTTTTTAGTGTATCTGACAAATGAAAAACCTTTGAATGACAGAAACCATTTACCGCTAGTCTATGATCAGCACTTGACCTATGTGCTTGCTTCGGGTTTAAGCCACTATCGATTACACTATGATGGAACCATTCACATCAAATATGCCATACCTGATGAGAACCATTTACAAATAAAGATAAATGGTCATAGGATGTTGGTCCATGACCATGAAATGGTCAATGCAGGTGACGAATTATCCTTTCACCTCATGTTGACATGGAATGAAAAGCAAGCGGGAAAAACCATAAACGATTTCCCACTTTATGTGGAATTGGAATATACAGCCATGAAATAACCATCTGACGTTAGTTGTGATTTAAACTTTCTTGTGAAAGGTTGTTGGTCATTATCATCATGGTGAAACAAAGGTATGCAGTGAGAAAGACTAAAAAAAGGACATTGTCCTTGGCAAAGCCTGGGCTTACAACATTCGTGGCCAAGCCCTTGCGAAAGAAAAAAAGAAAAAATAATGTATTGACCATAAGGAAAGCCCTTCGAGCAGCACAGAGACATGTTATTCCAAAACGTCGGCGACAGGTTTCAAACCAAGGGCGAGTGATTCCCGTCCCCAAACGAGCGGGATTTTTACCTGCATTATTTGCTGGTTTGGCTGCTCTGGGCTCACTTTTGGGCGGTGCCAGTGCAGTGGCGAAAACCATTAAAGCCGCGCAGCAGGGCAAGCAACAACTCAAAGAAAGTCAGCGACACAATGAAACGATGGAAGCGATTGCCATGGGGGCTAGAAATGCCAATTTAAAGCCAGCCTTTTATCAACAAGGATTTGGGATTTCACCATTTCGAAATATTAAAAAAAAAATTTAACCTCTGCCATAGCGAGACATGCCCTGACGCATCAACAAGTGGAAAGCTATGCTAAACAACTAAAGCTTTCTCATTTACGAGGTGTGTTTATGCGAAACCAATTACCCCCACGACCCTGGAAACAGGAATGTGCTGTTGTCAATTTGGATGATCACCGAGGACCAGGAACGCATTATGTAGCTTATGTCAAAGAGGGATCCACGGTATGGTACTTTGACAGTTTTGGGAATTTGCCCCCGCCCATGGAACTAGTGACCTATTTTGGAAACAGGATCAAGCTATATTATAATGTGAAACGAGAGCAAACGTTTAACAGCCAACAGTGTGGACGTTTGTGTTTAATTTTTTTATATAAGACGCTGCATAAGCAAAAACGCCACCAGTATGTCGGCAGAAAGTAAAACGTTTACAGTGCATGGACGTGGACCTGAAGTCAGCCTAGACTTTTACCCGCCTATCGAATTGAGTGAAAAACCCTATGGTTTAGGACTTGTTTCTCTTGAAACGTACAATCGAATATACAACATACGTGAAAATGTGAACAACAAGTTTTACTATGATGATTCTGTGCTCACCTTGACCTCTGGTGGATACACGATCGATGATATTTATGAACACATTTATGTGGTGTTGATCAATCAGTATGGTTTAAAGTCATTTCTCGACGGAACGCACAAGTTTGAACTTGTAGGCAATACCAACACTCATCGCTGCAGTATTTTCTCTACCTTTAACATTGACTTTAAAACACACCCCGATTCCATTGGCCCATTACTAGGATTTAAACCACGTGTGTTGGAGCCCAACAAAAAACATGAATCAGACCATGAAGTGAAATTCATTGAGGACCATCATGTGTCGGTGACGTGTAATATTATTAGCCAAGTGTACACCAATCAGGAACCATCGCATTCACTTTATGACTTTATTGTGACATCGCCCAATGGCTATATTATTCGTGAAAACCCTCCAGTGGTGCTTTTTCATTCTGTGGCTGTTGATAGTATTAGTAATATAACATTAAGACTGATCAATAGAGATCAACAACTCATTGATCTAGATTCTACCACACCAGTGACTTACAAGTTGGTGCTAAAGCCACTATGAAGTTTGTGTATAAAGCAACAACACCGTCTAGGAATGGTGTTAGTTGTTTGCCACGTGAATACACGTTAACATCTCAAGGCAAGCAGATTTTACAGCATTTGGGTTACCACGTCAACCCTCATAATGAATTCTATCCTAGAGATAGCGAACCACATCGAGGAGCAACCAGGAGTGGTAAGAATTGATCTCCATTCCTATCAAGCTCAAACACCTGGACTCAATAACAATGATGAAATTCAATTTGTTATCAACAACCAAGATATTTACACCCTACCACATGAAAGTGTCATTCAGATTGAAGGTCGGCTCACCAAAGCCGATGGCTCTACACCCACCACATCCAAGTTGGCCAACCATGGTTTGGCCTTTCTGTTTTCTGAAGTGCGGTATGTCATTAACTATATCGTGGTGGATAGCACTCGAAATGTGGGCATTTCCAGTGTCATGAAACTATACCCCTCTTATAGTGAGGAAGACGGTAAAACACTTTGCATGGCAGGTTGGTGTCCTGACTCGACCAATGACTGGATGGTACACACTGATGGAACCTTTACTGGATATTTACCTCTTAAACTGATTCTAGGCTTTGCTGAAGATCACCAACGCATTGTGGTCAACGCAAGGCAAGTGCTTTATCTGGTGAGAGACAGGAGTGATAACAATGCACTCAAGGGAGCCGACAATGCCCCCATCGATTCAAAAGTTCAACTACAACGCTTGCTATGGAAAGTGCCTCATGTGACCCTTAACGATAGCAAAAAACTGGACATACTCAAGATGGTAAAGAGAGATATGCCTCTACCCATGGAATTTAGAAGCTGGGCACTCCATGAGTATCCGCTATTGCCCACTACCAACACACACAGTTGGTCTGTAAAAACAGCTCGCTATACAGAGAGACCTCTCTACCTGATCGTGGGTTTTCAAACGAATCGCAAGTATCAACAAACCAAAGATGCCTCGCAATTTGATCACCTGCAATTGAGAAATGCACGTCTTTTCCTCAACGGAGCTGTGTTTCCCTATGAAGGACTGGATTTGGATTTTTCAAAAAATAAGTTTGGTCCTCTGTACGACTTGTTTTCTAAATTTCGATGGTCGTATTATCAAAAAGAGAACGGCCCCATGCTACTACCCCAAGCGTTTAAGGCAAGAGCACCACTGATTGTCTTTGACTGTTCTTACCTGGAAGAGTCTGTCAAGCCATCCAATATCGACATTCGACTAGATTTTGAAACGCATGACAATGTACCAGCCAATACGACGGCCTACTGTTTGATTATTCATCACAAACAAGTCAACTATTATCCACTGTCCAACCAAGTGACGAGTGTATAAATAACAGGTCAACCCACGTCAAGCCGCTCAGTCATGTCTTGCTTTAAAGCCTCAAGAGACGTTACATCCATGAATTTAAACTCTGAGGAACAACGTTTCAAGACTTTTGCCACGTGGCCAGTGCCTTTCATAAACCCTCAAGCCTTGGCAGCTGCTGGATTCTACTATTTAAAAACAAGAGATGAAGTGAAATGTGCCTTTTGTCCCATCATTATAGACCAATGGCAGGAGGGCGATGAACCCATGCAGGAACATCAGCGCTGGTCACCCACCTGCCCCTACCTGTGCAGAATGAAAGTGGGAAATATACCCTGTCATTCAAGCTATCCCTCACTTGTGTCTCTGGGTGATGAAAAAAATACAAGTTACGATACATGTGGGCCGTATGGTATCCATGGTGCTTCGGTGAGCAGCTCACCATCAAAAACGCCTAGTTTAGAGACATTGGGACATCATCGGTGTTATGGACGTTACAAACACAAGAGACTATATTGTTGTATCAGTTGCTATCGTCCTTATCCTAAAATGAGAAAAGCCTGTAAGACGTGTTATGATAATAAAATGATGTAATTCTTAAATTCTTATTTTGCATGTCCCCCTGTCCTACCCTAACCTTAATTTGAAACTAGCATGGCAGGTAAGTCTATGTCATGATCACACGTGATCGTCAGTCAGTCGTCAGTTGACCTTGGTCCAGGCAAGCGTCAACATGTTGCGCACACTCATTGTGGATTGCCAAGGGTTTAAAATTGGTGACAACAAATTTATATTTAAACAAGTGGCCATGATCGATTGTACCACGTTTCGGATATCGCAAGCTACGCATTTGCTATTTAAACCACCCCATGCTTTTGATTTGTTGTGTGAAAAAGACCGTAAACAAACCCAGTGGATTGAAAATCATAGACAACTAGACTGGAATCAGGGAACCATTTCCTATAAATATTTGGACGTGGTCATGAAAGCACACTTGTCCTCGGCCAATGTGGTATTTGTGAAAGGTAATGAAAAACGTCAATGGTTGCAACCATTTTTGGCGTCTTACTGCCAATGTATCGACCTCATGGAGTTGGGCTGCCCCTCCCTGCAAACGCTCATGGATACTTGTTCCTGTGGCAACATTACCCATACAGCCCTATCACATGCGTGGCATCTCTTTCATTGGTTAACCACCCATGCCTGCTGGGAGTTGTTGAACAAAATTATAACTCAAGATTTACCTGTGAATGACGTCAGTGAGATTTCTACAAGCGACGTGTAAACATCTACAGCACGTGATACCATGGAGAAAGGCAATGCTACGGACAAAGCCATCGGCAAGTTCTTTGTGTGCAAAAAGAAACTAGACAGTTTTACCAAAGAGGAACTCTTGGCGCTGCCCAAGTCGTTCATTTATTATGTGGCTGCCAACGCGGTCAAAGAAATCTGGCAACATGTACCAAAATCATGGACTCAAGACCCTGTGTTGAGTGAATTGCAACCCTGTACGGATTACGATCACCATAAGCAAGTGGCCATGGCAAAAATACCTTCTATGCGTCAGTGTGCGACTTGCCAGCTAGTGAAACTGTATCACGGTCATAAAAGTCCATGTAAAGACTTTGTTGAATCATTCCACGGGTGTCATGGCGAGAAAAAGCAACAACAACAACAAACACAAACATCGTCCACAGAGGAGGAGGAAGACCAAACCTTTTTACCATCGATGGAAAAGGATATGCCAGACCTGTACTGGCAATGGCGTCATTGACAAAGTGATTCAATACCTACCTTTCGAAATCCATCTTCCAGGTTATCGTTTTTGCGGCCCTGGAACTCGTCTCGAAAAAACGTTTACAACGTGGTGATGTACCCATTAATCTTTTGGATCAAGCATGCAAGGAACATGACCTTTCTTATCGCCATAGTCATCCTGGTTTAAGACATGTGGCAGATAAATTGTTATTGAAGAAAGCTAAACAACGTTTCACATCAAGTGATGCCTCAGTAGGTGAAAGGATGGCAGGCCTAATTGTCATGAGTGCTATGAAAGGAAAGTTGATGATGCATGGACATAAACATTGAGGAGTGAGGAATTGGGATGTGTTTGTATTCTATTTTACTTTTGTCAATTCACTATGACTATGAAATAAAAACAAAGGTTTACCAGAGCACGATGTTGTGTTATTTTTAATTTTAAGAAATCGTGATGTTGATGCCTGATTTTTTCATTTTACACATTTCACACATAATGAATTCACACACTGCCATTTGTCATTTTGCAATTTACAGTTTTTAAAAATGTTCGTTTCAAGTTTTGCGTTTTGATGATATGGATTTTGCAGTTTGTTGATGACACTTTTTAAACAATGTCCGTTTGAAGTTTTTTGAATTTTCATATTTCACACATGGCCATTTCAGTTTTTAAAAATGTCCGTTTTAAGTTTTGCTGTTTTTGGTGATATGGAAACATAGATTTTCCATTTTGCTGTTTTCACATTTTTCCATTTGGTGTATGTCGAAAGTTGAGATTTGATAATGATGTTGATGCAAGTGCTTGACCATGGCCATGCTGCAGTGAGTTTATGGGTGTTTGGAGAAACGTCGAGGTCTACAACTACTGCAGGTAAGACTGTTTTTACAAAAATAATGTCTTTTGACTGCCACATTTCAATGAAAAAACAAAACTATTTAAAACAAAATGAGTATATAAGTGACCATTTACCCCCCCTCCCCACCCACCCACCCTACCTCATCGTGTTTGCTCTGGTCAATCATACACACCAGTTTTCTCTCTCCACTCATACATTCACACCTGTCTTTGGGAACAAACACAACCACTTTATGTATTCCC
Source organism: Meconema thalassinum (assembly GCA_946902985.2). NCBI lineage: Eukaryota > Metazoa > Arthropoda > Insecta > Orthoptera > Tettigoniidae > Meconema > Meconema thalassinum. The sequence goes on along the minus strand of OX336388.2, from coordinate 908,862,407 downwards.
AAAAGCACATTCTCGACATGCACACTCATCCCAAAAGAACTTTTTAGTTTATCATTTACATTACGAAAAATAATTAAATACTAGTTATTAAAGTTACTAAAAATCTTACTTATTTCATATTTACAAAAAAAAACACAACTTTGTACAGCGTTAAAAGAATCATACTATTTACCAATCAAAAAAAATTAAAAAAATAAGGTTGCATAGAACTTTTTTTTAAAGAGCAAAAGGTCCAAGTGGGTTGCCACTATTTACAAAATCTACTATTTACAATGACAAAAAAAACAATATTTACAAAATACTAAATCTACAAGTTACATAAAGCTATGTCCCATAAACGATTAAACAGTGAAATCACACCTCCTCCTCCTTGCGATCATAACCCCAGGGCAGGCTGGTGAGCAGGTCATCAGCCCACACACGTTTGTTATCCATGGAGGCGAGGGTGCGTTTTCTCTGTTCCACAAGATACAAATGATGGTTGCTGGATTGTATCCTGCACTGTGTATGAGACATAGCTTTGCCAGTACGTAAAACCGCTAGGTAATCGTCTACACGTAGCGATTTTACTATTGCCCTACCTACACCTTTTGCTCTTTTGGCTTCCTTACAATCGAGTGTGCGGTAAGCATACATTTTCGAAGCCAAACCTACGAATTCCGTCATAATGGAATCACCGCATTCATCTTTTAAAACGCCCATTTTCTTTTTGTTCTTTATGGGCAGCTGAAACACGTTGTCAGCGCTATAGCAAGAGGTGTCGAACCAGTCACTATGTTGCCTCATGACGTCATAGGGGTTGCAATGGCGAATGTGGTAAATGAATGAGTCCGTGTCCATATACAAAAGAGAGACGTCCTCAAAATGGCGTTTGGCAAACTCATAGTGGAATCGATACATGACCGATTTAGAAAAGTCTAAAATGACTTGACCCAAGTAAATGGGTTTATCCATGGTCACGCTGGTCTTACTCATTTCAATAGTAGCCAAATCCTCATCGATAATTTTGATCGATTTGAAATTTGGCTTGGCAATGTACCGCCGGGCACCCCACCGCCCCTCCCAGACATTCACCAATTTAATGTCACGGTATTTGCGGACATTCTCCATAGACTTGCCATAGATGCAGTTGTTCATTAATTTAAAAAAATTAATTTCAAACTGCTGTGTTGCCATTTGTCGGTGCTCTGTGTTGAGTCGCATGTATGGCTCAAGCCATGCTATTTGAGCAAAAGAAATACCCCTGTGGATTTTCTTCAACACCAAGCCTTGGGCGAGGCATTGCACCAACATTTGGATATGTAGCACATACCGATTTTTGTTGTAAAGTGTGCCCATGAGTTTTTCAGTTTTCACTTTACTGTCAGGGGGAACCATTTGCTCAAGGCAGAATGGGAAATCGGCATGTTCATCATACAAGGATGAGGGATATTCAATATCCACTTCTAGCACATATCCACGGCCTGTTTCTTGGCTAGCCATGTTCACATCAAATTCTGACACTTGTTTGTCTGTCAGCCAAGCAAACTTCCCATAGGGCAAAGGCTGACTCATGGCGTAACCGTACAAATTATTCACGTCATAGTACATTAAGTATGATTCTGGTTTGTCTAGTGAATAATCAGGCATGTAGACATTGTTCGCTTCGGCATGGCGTTGGTTAAGCGACACAAAGCCGCCACGAATGCCCTTTTCAAAAAATAGAACCATGTCTACATCAGTGAGTAAATCCAATTCCACTTGAGTGTATTTCAAAGCGGCATCGAACGAGAGCCCAGGACTCGTATAATAGTGAGCCGGGTCAAGACCGTAAATGTGTTGACACAACTCACGAAATTTTTCAAACACATCAGTGAGCAGCAATACATCCAGTTTTAGGTAATGCAAAGCATATTCACTTAGCGTCTTAATGCCAAACACTCGCCAAACTTGACATGCATGTGCATAGTCTTCATCGGAAACGGTACTGCGTGTTAGTTTCGAGTAAAATTTCTCTTGTGGTGGGAGTTTTCTTTGCTTTAACACGTCCCAGCTATTGCAGAAATCATACGGGAATATACCTTTCCGAATGCACAATTGAAATTGCTCAGGATCATTAAAATGCATTCTAGTATTTTTTAATTCCTCCTCATTCAAGCCATTCACAAGGCTGTCTAGCGAGGATGCCATAAACTTAAAGGAATCCAAAAATCGAATGCTAAAGTCGCTCAACCTCCATGTCAGGGCTGTAAAACGCTCATGGTTTTGGGGGATAATGGTAAACGAGCCCTTGTTGACATGGCCCAATTCACGAATCAAAAACTGAATGTCATAATTTGCCAGATTGTGGAAAAAGACACTGATGAAGCGAGGAGCTGGAAAGTTCAAGTTACATTTACTATGTGCAGCTCCACGAAACTCCCCCGTAAAGTGCGAGTGATCACGAACGGTGTCTTCAGCATTGATCAGTGGCTTTTCGCAAATATGGCATGTCGTGGCATGCTCATACTGCTGCTGCTGTTCTAGAGATAGGCTCATGGGTACTGGGTGGTTTAGTAATTCCTGTACATGATCGACCAACTTGACAAGTTCATCCAAGAACCATCTGGCACAATCTGGCCCCTCGCGGTATTTGTAAACGGATTGTGTTGGGTCATAGGCACACACCACATTAAATCCTATGGCAAAAGGTTCATGTTTTTGAATGGGTGTGGTTGAGCTGATGGTGGGATCTGGTTCACATCCCGCCATGGGTGTGGTGAGAGCTTCGAAATCTGCATACACCACATAGGGAACAGTGTCACGCTTATGAATGTCCTTAAACTTTAACACAGCCTTGTCCCCTTGTGGCAATATCAATCTCACCGCTTCCTGAGTAACGCAATCTACCCTATGACGTTCCAAAAGCGTAAGAGTGGTAAAATATTGCAGACAACGGTCACAAATATGTTTCTTAGGTTTATGTTTAGACATTTGACTGCTTAGCAATCTACTTAAGCTTTTAATGAGGCAATAGTGATTCACCTCCCCCTCAGATAGATATAAAAGATGAATATGGTGTCGTTTCGGTTCTTTTGTGGCATAAAGAGGACCCACAATCTCATTACCATTAAGGCCATAGACCATGAACGAAAAGTCCTGGTTATCTTGTTCAAACCTATGGATCTCGGTTAAGTCCATAGGGAACGTCACTCGAGTTAAATTTAAAGTTTGTTTTAATTCATTAAACTTGGCCTTGTACTTTCCCGGCCAACAACCATTATGTTGCACCGGCTGCAAAAAGGCAGCCACAGACCACAGAAAGCAATCATTGTCACGATTCTTTATATTGACCACAGCATTTTTCGAAGCTATAGCTGGTGGTGTTTTAATATAGCTAGACCCAGCATTCAACGGGTTGAATTGACAAATGTTGATTTGCAAATAATGAATTTTGTCTAAGGCTAGACCACTCGGTCCTTGTTGCAGTTTATCAAATTTTGATAGCAAGGCATTCACCACGTGGGTTTCATACCACTGTTCCAAATTATGGGCTATGAATAGCTCTTGCATTTTACTTCAAATATAAAATGTCTCTTTATGCTCTACGTCCTTCTTTTTATATATGAAATCGCACACCAGTTCTGTATTCATCTTTAAAGCCGTATGCAACCTTTGCGCTGTACAAATTTCAATTTAAAAAATTTCAAAACAAGATTCTAAGAATTCTTTGGGAATCAAACTTTTTCTAACATTGACTACGCGGCCAGAGCACACACGCGATTTGAAACAACTGTTTAGAGGTTCCCAAGTTAGGCTATCGGTAGCAGTAGCAAATGACATTATTTTAGAAAGAACACTCTCACCTGAGTTTTCAGCTGTAGACTGCTTGACAATGGTCCCAAACACACACGTTCCTGGTTATTCACAAAGGTCAAGCGTTTTCCAACACTCTAAAAAGAAATAAAATAAACCACCATAAGTATATCCATTCCATATAGTTTATGCATTTCATAAACAAAAACAAAATCAAACAGGTTATATTATATAAAAAAACAAATCTCACCTTGACGTGTAATGCTTTGCTATATTCCCGTCTCGTGGGCTAGTATGGAAATGGTTTTCTTTTCTAGTTGTCCGTTTTTCTCTCTTTCTTTAATATATTTCCCACAGACACACAACAGGCAGGCTATACACGTTATCTGCAAACAAATAAATAAATAAAATCATTAATTACCTAATCAATAAATAATTGCATGTATTTATATAAAAATCAATAAATATATAAATAAATAAATAAATACCTACCCCACAACAAGGTCAAGTATTTTCCACCAACACCAAAACTGTTAAACAAGACCAGAGGTTTCTTGCAACGCAATGTGTTCAAAGGTAGTCACCTAAGTGAGCGTGGAAAAGATAACGACATGTCTTTATATATGCTACGTTGCATGTATAATCTTTTTTTTTCCACGCTTTGACCATTCTGTTATCAGGCACGTGGACAGCTAACGTCCCAGGCGAACACCTGTGGCAGATCAAATTTCACGTCAACTTGCATTTTGTCACGTACGAAGCAAAACAGGATGTGACTTGTTAACAGTTATCGCGCATGTGGACAGATAACACCCAAGCGAACACCTGTGGAAGATCAAATTTCACATGAACTTGCATTTTGTCACGTACGAAGCAAGACAGGATGTCACTGGTTTAGCCTACATGTGGTTTCACAAATGTGTGTGCATGCCTTTCACACTCCCCTGCCACCACGATGGTCAGATTATTTCACCTTCAAGCGTCTTGGTCATTTTTTCCATTGCACTTGTTGTCAAGTCAGATCAATGCCTTCCAATAAGCTCAAATGACCTTCACCTCCTGTAAGTTTGTTTTCTGTACTCGCTTCGACCAACATAGAATCAAGTTCTCATCACCGTTTACACGTCAAAGGTAAAATATCAGAAAAACGCACCCTCGCTCTGTCATACACCGACCCGTCGAAATAGCGATTGTTCTATTAAGCATGGTCCTTGTGGTTAGCGACAGGTTCGTTGAAACAAACACACCCAGCCGTATCGTCTCTCTCAACCACCACGCTTCATAAACATTATAAACAGGTAACGGTAAAGATTTTTTTTTTCAACATGTATGGCGTTAGGCCCTTTGTGAATTATTTTTTGGAAAAAAAATATCTACCACATTTGAAAGGGGGCGTTAGCCCAAGTCCTAGGACACCTCGTACACGTCTCTAGCGTTATTGGTTCATGAGATATCGGCAAAAATTACAAAAAACACGTGTTTACCCCAAAATCGAGTTTCCAAATTTTTTTTTAAAATATAACGTGTGGTCCATAGCAAAGAGGACGTCAGCCCGAGTCCTTGGACCCCTCGTTCATGCCTCTAGCATGATTGGTTCGCGAAATATAGCAAAAAGTTTAAAATCACGGTTTTACCCTAAAAAAAACGTGTTTCCAGATTTTCACCGTTTCGACACCTACATTCCCGTAAAGAGCACGACGAGACGAAAAAAACGAATCCAAGCACGCCCTCCTAGCATGGCTCCTTCCATTCCAAGGTCGCAGGGGCTCACCACTTGCTAAGTGGAGCAGCTCTGTCACTACCACACTACTACCTACAGGTTTTCATCCTAGAGACTTGACATTTATTTTGGGGGTAGAGGGGGTAGGGACCATTAATTTACGTCAAACAATTTTTTTTGTAGAGTTCCTAGTTTCCAAAATATGGGATTTTCAAAATTCGAGTGTTTTCAAAAAAACATAAAAAGTAAAAACGTTTTATTACAAAAAATAAAGGTCATAAAGACTGTTCGTTTGAGCCATGGCACAACGTTCTATCATCTTTGGTTTTCAAACTATCACCAACTTTCGAAAACAAAAAAATTAAAAGAATTTTTGAAAAATATAATACATAGTCAATAGAAAAGAGGACGTCAGCTCGAGTTCAACGACACCTCATATGTCAACATCCGACCATGGGTTCGCGAGATATTGGCTTGGACTAACGCGGCGGCCATGACACTATTTGGAACACCCACTACCCCCCTACTAAGTATCATGTGCCAGTTCTGTAGTAGTATTCATTATCATCCATTAAAAAAAATCCACCGGGCGAAGCCGGGCACTACTGCTAGTAATAATAATAATGCTGATTTAATAATAATTATTATTTTCAATATTTGTATGAGATAATAATAATTATGATTTATATTTTCTAATAATCATATCATGTAGTGAATTTATAAAGTTGATATTAAAACAGTTTGCTAGATCGGATACTTGTTTTTCCGAAGGCTAGTGGTTAACGCACGCCCACATTCAACTAACAGAATAATTCTATGGGAACATTTTACCCTTGCATTATGCAGTTAAATCTTTTAGAAGACACGGAAAGTAATGATACGGGAAGCAATTAGAGTGTATAAAATAGGGTTTTACTAGAGTTTGTATAAATATAAAATCATTATTGAGCAACGTCTTGTGATAGAACGTTTGGCTAGAAATAGACACGGTGTGGAATAATTAATGTTTAAACTGATGGTAAAATTACTGTAAACTCAATGAGGAGCTTATAAATCTTCCAGTTTGAGTAACAAGCAAAGGCTTGATTATTATGTATAATTTGGGAAGGAATTTTTGTGTGTGTGGAAATAGTTAAATATGCCATTCTGATTGTGCAATTTAAGTCGCAGGAATGAGGTTGTTATAATGGAGCATCAACCATATTGTGGGTTGGATGACTTTGAAAATATATTGGGAGTTGAATTATTGTTGCAAGCCACACTTTCGTCGAATTTATAACCAATGGTTATTTTATGGAGCCATCATAGTCAAATCATAGTTTACCCACGTGTTCTATAAATATTTCCTAGTAATTGTGACCCGTAATTTTGTCATTAACATTTACCTTTCATTATGAGAACACTTTACAGTTGTCTAGATGCTAATTATGATCATGTGATTTTTTGACACATTTAAATCGAATGGGCCGATGCTGTAAATGATTTAAAACTGTTATTTCTTAAACTACCACTACAATTTAGAGGATATTTGTGATCCTGTTGAGAAATATATAAACATTATGTAAATTAATATGATGATTAACATTTTGACATTCTGTCAAAGAATTGTAAATTTTGATAATAGCAAATAATATTATTTTTGTGATACATTTTCTAAATAATGTTTCCAAGTGATATTTAAATAATTGAATGGTTAAATCCATAGTTAAGAGAATTCATATTTTGTTAACGATAAATTTTGACCATAATATTGCTAATTGAGTAAAGAGCTCAGAATAAATATTGGATCGAGAACAGATGATACAATAAATATTTTTCTGTTTATCGAAGTTCTTCGAATCCATGCTCGAATGTCCATGTAATTAATATTGTGTTATTTTCATTGTTATGACTTGATATTTGAACCAATTTTGAGATACTGATTCTTGAAAAAAGTGTTAGTTAATTTTCTGCTACTATTTGAAAAACAAAAAGAGTGATTTTTTTCATCGAGTGATAATATTTCATTTCAACGTGTGAATACTTAAAAGTTAGGAATCAGGATGGAAAATTCAATTTGCACTGACAAACCTACGGTTGTAAATAATTCATTTGAACGAAGTCACAAGGACTAACAATCTGACTTTCGTTTCAAATGTCTAGTGTTCATGTGTTGGTGAATCTGTAAATTTGTGTATATAAATGTATGATCCGTCATGCATCCATAATGCTATTTTTAGCATTACTTCAGTCAACTTTTAAACATTTTAATAAAATGAGATAATTTTACGGAATGTGTTATTTTCAGAAAATCTCCTTCTATCCTTATTGTTGCATCGAGCCGAAAATCAGTAAAGCAACTTTTTTTTGTGTGTTATTGCAGTCACTTTAACCCTTCTCGGAATACAGGGGTTTCAAGTTTTGTTTTCAACCAAAAGAAATATCCATCTTTAAGTAATTATGAGATTGCTCAACACTCACCGCAACATCTTCCGTTCTCGAAATGGCAACAAAACTCCCGGTTCAATGGTGTACACACATCGCAGTCCACAGTGCGTAAAAATAAGCTCAAATTACGTTGTCCCTCAGAAGGGGCGAGCTGTGGGTGTGTGGGCCCAGTCACATTAACGGCTACGCAATATAAGATGCATGCAAGAAAAATGTTTTCGTACATGATGTGAACAACTACCTAAGCACTTAGCGTCTTGTGTCTGTAAAGGCGAGTTTCATACTGTAGACCCTGTAAGAATGGTTAGTTATTCATACCGAGGTCATTTGAAATAGTGATAAGAACAACCTTCGACGCAACATAGTAGTGCTAAGATACTCGCCGTCAGTGTCGGAGAAACATGCAAAATTTTAGGGGAATTAGTGACTGTTATGCAATAGATTGCAGAGGTCTCTGTGAAGGGTATATAGAAAAACGCATCAATTTCTTTCATAATGCACATTATTTCATCATAAGAATAGATTGTTTAATAGTCACAGACGCATTTGTGTGTTTGACATAGGGAATTTTTCCCATGGTGTTTTTAAGGGGATTGTTCAGTAAAGAGGTACTTCTTCTTCTCGCGGCTGGGTGACTTAGGACCACGCGGAATCAACTTATGTTGAGCCTTCCTCCTTGCCCAATAGCTCTTCATATGCTTGGATTGTTGTAGTTTCTGTTCCTCCGACCATGCACGTCTTGTTGGTTTCTTCTGATCTTCCTCAAATCCCCTTGTGTGAACAATATTCCTGATTACAATTCTATGCATCAGATATGGCGATCTCATCTCCACTAAGTCCCTCTCCACCTGTTTGTACCACTTTGGTCTTGTGCGTTTGTTCTGCAGAAATGTGTGGATTCTGTAAGTAAGTCTCGTATGATTCATTCTTTCCAAATGGCCCAAAAATTGAATTCGTCACATTCTCATGGTATTGGTAAGTTTAGAAATTTTCCTATATATTTCAGAGTTGGGTTTTGGATAGTGTATGCCATTTTTAATTCTGGGCCCTAAGATCTTTCGCATAATTTTCCTTTCCTTAATCTCTAATTCTTCCTTTAATGTTTCAATTTGTAAATTGAGCGTTTCTGAAGCATAAAGAGCTTCCGGTTTAATCAATGTTAAGTAATGGCGAATTTTACTATTCCATAACAAGCATTGCTTGGTATAAACATTTTTTGTGTATTGAAAAGCAACTTCCATTTTCTGGATTCTTGATGTTACAGATTTATTTTCATTGCCATTTTCTGTAACCCATTCGCCTAAGTTTTTAAATTCCTCTACTCTAGCAATTTTGTTAGCGTTAATATCAATTTCATGAGGAGCATTTTTTATGTTAGTCATAAATTTAGTTTTTTTTTCATAAGAGATATGAAGTCCTATTTTTCCTGCTTGTTCTTCCAAGATCTGCTTCTGTGCATCAGAGATATCTTCAGCAATTAGTGCCATATAAAGAGGTACTATATTATTCATTTATTAAAATCATTAGAAACATAAATTCTTATCGCTAAAGAATTAAATTTGATGTCACAATTTATTCTCTGAGAAACTAAACTCGTCTTTAAGGTGGAAAATAAAACAAGTTAGGTATCTTCGCAAAAATATCATTACAAAATTTCAATGTTTATTAATTTAATGTTTTAAAATAGAAATTATAAAAGTGTAAAAATGACATGGGAATTTTCTATTCCATTGGTTACATTTCTTATTTATTGCTAGCATACTGTTATGAAAGTTAAGATAAAATCGGGCTGAAGAATATTACCTACCACCCATTGTTTATGTTAAAGCTTGTGGTTTTATTGTTTTGATTATAATAAATAGGGTCTTAAAATCCTGCATTTCAGAAAAGTATTTTGTAAGAAATGATTTATCATTGTACGTTTTATCACGAGTTTTCAAAAGAATGAAACTTGTGTGTTTTACGGTGGGGTGTGGGTAGCATACGGCTGTGTATGGGGCAACATTTGCGTGTGTGTGCTTTCGGGCACCTCGAATTTTAGAATTTAAGCATTGATTTAAGAACCTGTTTTACTGTCATGAATATAATAGCGTGTATAACTGTTTATAGTTAGTGGCTAAAGACACCTATGTTATCAGCCCCAAGTACTTGGGTGTAGGCTATGTTGAATCCGTCTGATATATAATCAGTATTTCTGTGGTGGCTATCTCAGTGTGTGCTATTGTAATTCTTGGAGTAATTGACTGGGATAAGTGTCACAGGAATGGAAATAAGATGTCTGGGTCAGGGGGCGGTGGTGAGGAACTTGTTCGTTGTTGTGGAGGGAGCATATTGTTACTAGTCAACAACAAAACAACCCCTGGCACTACAGCCCATGAAGGGCCTAGGCCGACCAAGCGACCGCTGCCCAGCCATTTGGCCTGCAGATATTGGGGTGACACGTGATCAGCGCATCGGGTCCCCTCGGCCGTTAATCTTGGTTTTCGTGATCGGGGCGCTGCCTCACTGTCAGACAGCTACTCAATTGTCCTCACGAGGCTGAGGGCACCCCGTTCCAACCCTCACGTCAGTTTTAAAATCCCTGACGGAGCCAGGAATAAACCCGGGGCCTCCGGGTGAGAGGCAGGTGGGCTACCCCAACACCATGGGGCCGGCTATATTGTTATGAGTGCTGGGTTGAATCATTGCCTCGCGCGTGACTCACAGGCCGTCCTGGGCTGCCCCAGGACTCTGTGTCGGCCGGCCGCTTGCGCAACAGGTAGCGAGAACAAAAGACACCGTCTGGAAATTTCGCGGCTTACCTGGTATTGGAACTCTCGGGAAGGTCTGAGAGTAACCGTGAACACTGTTCTACTCTGGAAACTTCTGTTGAGTCATCTACCCCGACATATAAGAGCGACCTTGACCAGTGGGACCGGAGTGTGTTTTTAGCAGTGCGAATTGCGAAACCGAGTGAGACTGTTTCCTAGCTTACGAGATTCTTCGGACAGCGAAGCAGTGTGAATCATTCAGGAACTGTGTTTAAGACAAGCATTTAGTGGTGAGTGACAGACTATTGTAAATAACTGTGGCTTGTGTACTAGCTGAAGAGGTGTGGTTATTTCTAGGCAGGACACGGGACTAATTAGTGCAGGATTAGGTGCAAGAGAAAGTGAACAGGGGTGAGTGTGCTCTATAAGGAAGAAACTTGAGTAAAGACTGCTGATGGTTTCTGTGTGCTTATTGTACGGTGTATGTGTCTGGACTTGCAATAAAACTAATATTTTTAAAGGACCACTTGTGTTGTGCTTTACCTACTGTAATCCAATTAACGAACGTGCTACTAGAGGTAGCACGTAACAATATACTGTACTTACCTTTTCGCGTGCTGAAGGCCTCTGCTACTCTGTCTTGAAGGTCCGAAAGTGGTGTGGTCGGCGCCGATCCTTTCACAATAAAGTCAGGATGCAGGAATCGGATTCCTCAGGATAATTCTTCTCTTGCTGCTCTAGAACTAGTATCTAGTGATATATTGCAGACCAAGATTGCGTTCGAGAAATCAAATAATGTAATACCTAGCTAACGCTGAAAGCGTTAAATAAATTAATTATAACTAACGGTCCCGTGCGAGAAATCTCGCATGTTCATAAACCACACTTTCTCCAATAGGTTTATAACGAGAGATTTGAGGAGGAAGGTTGTTATGTTTTTATTTCAACCACATGATTATAGAACACTATTTACATTCAGTTAGAATTCCAAGTTCTACGTTCCCTAACTTAAAAAGACAATCACTGAAAATTGGATTATCATAACACTCACCGGTTATTCGATATTTATGAAATTATACGGATTGAGTACTCATTCCTTTGATTTGCTGTTTCTGAAATCCATGCAAAATGATAAAGGAAAGACCTCAGAATGTTAAAATGACTTGAAACAGGCGTCACATCGGCCAAAATGTGAAGTGGACAGCAATTATGGAGTCTATTTCCATAATAAAATAATTATTATTCAGTATGTAAATCAGTGATATTTTTCGCGCGCCAGGTGTCAGTTCGACACGCTGCGAAGCTGTACGCATGCGCGGTATGTCCATTCCTGACCTAAATATATGTTGTTCATCCAGCTTTAAGTACGTAGTCCGTCAATGAAGGCCCCTTTCCACGTTTCCCAATTGTAGGGTAAAGTGTGCAAATAATGAATGAAAGAAGGCGTAAATGAGTGAAGCTAGCAGGGATCAACTTGATGTTTTTTCGTTGAATGCGCGGCACGCAGTACGCGGGGAGGCATCTACCGCAGACAATACTTGTGGTATCATGCTACTAAGCTGCCAGTTTTAAACACATTCATTTGTATTTAAATTGAAAATATTACTATATTCCTAATATTAAGAGTTTTTTTTTTTTTCATCAAAGATGTTTGTGGCCGGACAATCATGGGCATTACTGTCCTTTTAAACGATCTAGTGTACTCTCGTTAATAATCAAAGTTACACAATTCCCCTACCACAAAACTTAATTCGCCAGAATACAATAGCACAAACAGATAATCATTATTTCAACCTCAGTGTATTTCCTAATCCGCCATCTTGCTATTTCTAAACAGGGTGATGCCCTACCATGATACCACCACTACTGGAATCCTATGTATATAAAATTGTACTTTTGTCCTTCTGTCTGTCTGTCTGTCTGTACCTCCGTCAATTGAAAACGACTCAACCGATTTCGTTCAAAATTTGCAAATGGCTATAAGAATATCCCGGAATCACTTTAGGATGTACAATTCAAGAATACCTCCAATGCGCTTAAGGGAACCAAGGGGTGATTATATTTACCTTCGATTTACTCGTGTGATATGTCGTACGAAAAGTCGTTTATAGCTCTATTCAGCAAGATTATTCTCATTACTTACTGTAACGAAAAAGTAGTTTTTTAAATTAATTATCAAAGTTGTAAATAGGTAGCTAAAACACTGAATTTGCAAGCCCCACAAAGTTTATAATTTTACTTAGGGATGTCATCACGGGGTTGGGGACTTACAGCATCGGCGAGGCATCATTATTTTACAGTATGAGCTGAAAAATATAGTATTTATATTGCCTATATCCATACTTTATTTGATTCTTTTTGTTTTGTTTTAGGATATTTTATTTTACTACGTGTGTTTCTTATCGTGTATGAGTATTTCATTATTCATTTCTTCTTAGGAAGAACAAAGGAGACAGGAAGGTGTGTGGTAACTACCGAGGAATCACATCATCTCGCATGTTGCCAAAGTAATCGAAAGAATCCTAGAAAAAAGAATTAGAGTAAAGGTATAAAGCCAAATAGAGGAGGAGCAGTTTGGATTTAGAGGGGGCAGGCCAACAGTAGAACCCATTTTCATTCTGAGACAGAACATTGAAAAGAGTTGGGAATATGGGAAGGATATGGTAATGACTTTTTTGATCTAGAAAAGGCCTATGATAGCATCCCTAGAACAATAGTTTGGGAAAGCTTTTCAAATAGGGGGATAGGCAGGGAACTGAGAGACATGATAAAAGGAATGTGCATGGAGTGCTACAGTAGTGTGAAAACTAGAGTCGGGACATCGGAATTGTTTAAAATTGACACTGGGCTAACGCAAGGAAGTGTGTTGTCACCATTATTGTTCGTAATGGTGATGGATGACATCATGAAGGCAGCAATGAAAGAATATAGAAGGGCAAAGATGAAGGTAATGTAGTTTGCAGACGACGTTGTGATCTGGGGCGGGGATGAGATGGAGGTACAAGAACAGTTAGACGTAATAAATGAAAAGCTTGAGCAATGGGGATTGAAGATAAATGTGGAGAAGAGTAAATCAGTGGTAATGAGTAGAGATAAGAAAGAAGGAAAAGGAGTAATCAAAGTAGGAGATAAGGAATTGGAAGTGGTGAAACACTTCAAATACTTGGGAAGTGAACTGACTGAAGATGGAAGACTAGATTTGGAAATTAGCAGAAGAATACAACTCGGGAGTGCTTTCTACCAACAGGTACGGGGACTAGTATGGAACAAGGATATACCAATTAAGGCTAAAGAAGTTATGTACAAAGCATATTATATTCCTATAATGACATATGCAGCAGAAACTTGGACAATTACTAAGAGGGATGAGAGTAGAGTACAAGCAGCTGAGATGAGATTCCTGAGAAGTATGGTCCAGAAAACGAGCAGGGACAGAGTGAGAAATGAAGATATGCGGAAAGAACTGGGAGTACAGAAACTAAATGACAAACTGGAGCAAAACAGATTGATATGGTTTGGACATGTCAAACGGATGAATGAAGTAAGGCTACCAAGATGAGCACTGCAACGACGGATGACAGGGAAGAGAGGACGAGGAAGACCAAGAATGCGTTGGATGGACTCGGTGGAGAATAGTATTAGAAAACGGTACCTGGATTGGAACACTGTGTCGGAAGAGGAATGGTGGAACGACAGAACGAAGTGGAGAGGAACCATATTTGCCCCCACTCAGCAGTAGCGGCTATTCAGGTGAAGAGAGTGAAGAGCCTCTTCACATGCCATCTCTTAAATAAAATAAACATTATTTTTTCTTATTTAAATAAAAATGTTGTCATTGTCTTGGGCTACTTTTTCACTTAGTGTACTGTTATTTCTACACTCCGTCGCTAGATGGTGCGCAAGCAAGGCAGCATGACGTCCTTGTAGCAGTTGTACTCCCTGTCGCTAGATTGTACTGCCGTAACTTGGAAGGAAGCAGGAGACGAAGTGTCTTGTTTATGTCAGCTACATCGTCTCGTTGCCATGGTAACCTGACGTCAGTTGTGACGTCATTACCTGCCGTTAGACAGACGAGTGAAGATGTTCCTGTGTCGGCAAGGCAATATCGTCTAGTTCAGTTGATGAAAGTTTACATTGCAACAGGCTTCTTTTTCTTTTATATTGAGGCTTTTATTTACTTTCCCAATGAATAGTATGTATTTATAACGTTATCTACCCTGTTGTTGATGAAGGTTGATGGCTTTTAGTGTATAATGTTTGCAGTGAAAGACACGTTACTAATTTTATTAGAAATTCCCTTCAGTAGGTGGAAAGATGAAGACAAAAAGGGATTTATTAATTAATTTATTAATTTGTGGGCGGCCAAAGAAATTAATAGAACTGTGCATTAAAGAAATAAAACCGGAAAGTCCTATAGCCTTCATCGCAAGGGATCTTGGTTCGAACAGTTCACATAGTTGTGCAGTAGTTATAGAACTGTTCTGTTGGCCTTGCTTACTATACAGTAACAGTAACAAATTTCCAAAACATTACGCGCGGGTTGGACAAACACAAAGACAGTGAGCAACATTTAAAGAACCAGTTACCACTTAGAACACGCACACAAGCACGATATCTGGCACTTTACGGGAAAATGCAAGACTAAGTGCACTTAAATGTAATGTGAATGTGACTTTAAATAGGCAGATCCTGGGACTTGTGATTAGAGTTGTTACATGAACTCTCTTCTAGAGAGGAGGGCCGATAACCTAGATGTTAGGCCTCTTAAAGCAACAATTATCATCATCATCATCATCGTCTTCTAGAGGACATGACAAGACCTCTTTAAACCGTGTGCGCTTTAAGGAATTATTGAAGATACTGATATCTAAAAAGTCCTTAGAACCTCAAAATTATTAAAATAAAATTCAAAGTGTGTTCTCTGGAAATAACTGATGCAACATCAGAGTACATCAGAGATCATATTAAGGACCGACTTAATAATGTTAGAGCCTCCGTGGCTTAGGCGGCAGCACGCCGGCCTCTCACCGCTGGGTCCGTGGTTCAAATCCCGGTCACTCCATGTGAGATCTGTGCTGGACAAAACGGAGGCAGACAGGTTTTTCTCCGGGTACTCCGGTTTTCCCTGTCAAAAATTTAATTCCAGCAACACTCTCCACTATCATTTCATTTCATCTGTCATTCATTTCATCATTGCCCCAGAGGAGTGCGTCAGGCCTCGGCAGCCGGCACAGTTCATATCCTCGCTGATAGATGGGGGGGGGCTTCATTCATTCCATTCCTGACCCGATCGGAGACTAGAAGCAGGCTGTGAATTTTCATTTTTTTCTTAATAATGTTCCGCTTTTTTCTATGCTAACGCATGGCTGTGATAAATTACAATTCTTAAATAAGTCTTATAGATTCCGACAAATTTGAGCTGTATAACAAACATATTCAACAATAGGCCTACCCCACATTTAAGAAATGAACTGTCACTCTTTTATGCTCATGAATCCTACATCGTAAAAATAGTCGGGAGAAATACATCAAGAACTCCGTGAATAGAAGAGACTTACAAACTTTTGCTTAAGGACACCACGTACTCTTGCATGATGAAAATATCGATTTTTTTGATTTTGGCGCCATAAAATTCTTCATTCTTTTCTGAATCCAAATATATATAGTTTGTGTTTTTTTTTATGTCTACAACTACCTTAAATTCGTTTTTTTTAAATTAGCGTCCCATGCTCTGAATAATTCATTTTTAACTTTGCCAGCTGTTTTCCGTTAATACTCATTTTCTACAAGTGCATCAGTACAACGCAGTTTCTCTTGTTTGAAAAGATTCAATATTTTTGCATGTAACACAATATCTGACTCCAGAATTACATCATTGGCTATCTCCATAAATCGTGAATTGTAGTTGAAATTGATTGAAGACCTTCTATGAGGACATCATAGATAAGAGTGCCAACCTTAGAGAACGGAAGATTCATTTAAGCTATACAAATAAGCGAGTTTGACTTTTTAGTGCGATAACTTATGTTTGGTTTGGTTTTAAGTGCTAGGCTTTTAGTAGATATTTTAGCATTAAAATAGGAAAAGGATGTCAATATTCACAAACGCAAACATCATGCACTGATGAAATTAGGAGTTTGGCTCTTCACCTGATATTTGATCTACGAGCCGCCACTGCCACTCAGTGTCAACTGGAAAAGGGGAAATGATGATGATGATGATGATGAATCATATAATTTTTGTCTTCAAAATTCTTCATCACATTGGTCCTTTTGGTGTATGGGTTTCACTTCTAGATTTGGTCATCTAGGTGATATGGTGTTTTGAATAGGTTTAATTTGTCTCGTGGTCAAAGGGTTTGTCTGCACTCATATGAGTAGTTCTTTATGGGGGTTTGAAGCCATTTTTCAGTGTTGCCTTAGTTACAAAAGTTTGGTGCTTTTCAGTCGGTCAACACGAATGTACCCAAAAGAGTTGGGTAATACCCTAATCCTGAAAAAAATTACATAAGATTAATAAATACACTAGGATGACCAGTTTCGTTCGTCAAGCGATCATCGTCAGATCCTTTACACATAAGCTATAAAATCTATGTTTGAAAATACAGGTGAAAATATTTACAATATGTACAATTATTTAGTTGCAGTATTGGTAATGCAACTTGTCGGTGTATGCTAATTGTAGTTTATATGATGTTAGGTGAAATGCTAAAATGGTGATAGAAATCCGGAGTTTGTCTGTTTGGAGTGACTATATGGTTGTAAAAAGTCAACTATGGTTCTACTGTATAGTACAGGCTACTACTTATCTGGTTGTCTTCCTCGCTGGAGCTACGAGCAGTTTCAACTTCACTCTTACACCAGATGCGGTCGGCTGAATTGGAATATTATCTCACTGAACTGGGTTTTTCCTCCTTCCATCCCGTTTTTCTATGTGCTGTCTTAAGTCAGTGCATGTGTATTTGTGGGATGTTGCCAAGTCATTATAAGATGTATGTTATTGAATTCAGGAAGGTCTTCACCTATTAAAGACCATGGATCTGTCCTCGCCACGCCTCAGTTATGAGCCCTATACAAGCGCTGCCCGGTCTTTGAGGACGTCCCGGCACCATTAATACTGCCGCGAATGCCGCCCATGGTTTATTGAAGAAAAAAGTACATCGTACACCTGATCCAGATAACATTTACCTATTAAAATTCCCCTACACCCCACCCCCCCCCCCCCCCTTTTTATCTAGCTTGGTTGTATCGCTAAGTTGTGTCTTGTTTCCAACAGGGTGTGTTTTTTAGTAGAGTGAAGAGGGGTGAGCTCTCCATGAAAGTATGTTCATTTAGATTGTTGGGGTTGTTTCTTTTGGCTAGGTATATCTCGATTGCTTCCTTTGTGTCAAGAGCTCTGCCTTTCGATTCGTGATGAATTATTTTTAGGTCCGTTTGAATGTTAGTGAAACTATGCCCCGCGTCACACATGTGTTCGCATACGGCTGAATGTGTTCCGTATTTTATCGCATTTCTATGTTCATTGTAACGTGTATCTACTCGTCTTCCACTCTGTCCGATGTAATTAGCTTGACAACCAGTATCTTGGCACTTAATAGAATATACCCCTGACTTTGAATACAGGTCTTGTTTATTTAGATTACTATTTTGCAGGTGTCTAATGGTTGCGTTCGTCGTTGTGAATGCTAATTTGTATACCTTGCTTTTTGAATAGATTAGTGATTTTATATGTGTTCGCATTCACTTAGTTGAAGCGTGCGAATTTTTTCACATTAATGTCCGGTTTTGGAATAGTTTTATTTTTAGATTAGATTAGATTAGATTTTTTAATCCATTTGATCAATTACATGTATACAATACATTTTTGATATAGGAAACGTCAAAAATTACACCTATAAAATAAAAGAACTTATAGGTATATATTACTAATACTATAACTATTTATAACTTATAATAATAAAAGATCGTAAGAGATACAATCTTATTAGACAACTATTTACACCTTAATCTATTATCACAATATGAAAACTTAATTCTATAAATACAACAACTTACAGCTAGATATTAGAATTAAAATAGGAAAGTAGAATATAATTATAGATTTAATCGCTCCTATATGCTAAGATATTCAGCTACGGAGTAAAAACAATGGCACTTCAGATAAGCTTTCAACATTCTTTCAAATGTTTTTATTTTTGGGGCAAATTTTATATACTGAGGTAGTTTATTGTATAATTTAACTCCTGTGTGAAAACTTCCTTTTTGATATATGCTAGTGTGTGTGTGTGTCTTGTGTTATGTCTATGAACATCATTGTTTGTTTTAAGAAAAACATCTTTATTCATTACATTCTTAAAAAAACATAATACTTTGAAGATATGAATGCAGGGCAGTGGGAGAATGTTTAAATCTTTTAAACAGAGGTATACATGATTCCCTAGTGTTTACATTTGCCATAATTATAATCGCCCTCTTTTGTATCCAAATCGTGCTTAGTACATCTGGTGACATACCCCAAAATATGACCCCACATCTTAAGTATGAATGGAAATAAGAAAAATAAGTATTTCTTAATGTGTGCATGCTAGTGCAAGTTTTCAAAATACCTAACGCAAAGCAAATCGAGTTCAGTTCAGTATTCAGATATTGTATATGTTTATTCCATTTCAAGTCATGTTGTATCCATAGTCCTAAAAACTTTGTTTCTGATTTATTTTCTATTTGATGATCATTTAATGTTATATTGGGCGTCGCAGGATTCCTATTCTGTATAGTGTGGAAATTTAGACACACAGTGTTTTTTATAGTTTATTATGGGGTGATTATCTTGAGACCATTTGGTTAACTCTTCTTTAACAGGGTCAGCAGACTGCAGTAAGACCTGTTTAGTTTCACCTTTTATTACGAGTGTTGTATTGTCCGCAGACAAAATTTCTTATGAGAATCATCGTTATATGTTATATCATTGATACATAGACGAAAGAGTAGTGGCCCCAAAACCGATCTCTGAGGTATTCCAAATTTAATAATACCCTCATTGGACAATGTTTCATTAAGTAATCTCGTTCCATCATCCTTGTGTCTCATGCTTACTATTTGTTTACGCCTTGTTAAGTAAGACTCTATCCATTTATTAGCTAGACCTCTAATACAATATTGATTTAGTTTTTTAAGGAGGATTTTATTGTCAACAACATCAAATGCTTTCGATAAATCCAAGAATAGGCCAGTTACAAGTTCCTTATTGTCAATTAATTTCAGTATACTATTAATACATTTATAAATTGCTGTATGTGATGATTCTTCCGTTCTGAATCTATGTTGAGAGTTTGATAGTATTTTATTTTTTACTATAACACTTATCAGTATTTTATACATGATTTTTTACACAATTTTTGAAATGTTGCTTTTCGACACAACACGCAAGGCTAATGCATTGGCCCTTAAAATGTGTTAGTTAAGATAATAATGCATACAATGATTTTAGTAGGCTCCTTAAATATTCAGTTGTATTAGCTAAATAGCAGACTTAATCTATAAGCTACAAGCAGTAGGCTATACAACCATCGTACCCTCCTATTTAATACATTCAACACAATTTTTGATCAGATGGAAATCACGCTCGAGGACTTCAAGTGTCAATAATATTGCTCATTATAACAACGACTTTCCTCCGGTTGCACACAATACGACAATGCGAGCAAAGGTACAATCTCTTAATATCCAATTGTGATCCCGAGCAACGCCGGGCATAACAGCTAGTCAAATATATAACACTAACCACACATAAGAATAAAATACAAGTCACGTACCTGAAATTTTAGAAGCTTCGATTATTATCACCGGTAACATTTCACAAAATTTATTTTACATTATAAATGTAACTTACGCTATTTTTTGACAATTATACAACACCTAAATGCCTGCTATCCCACAGCAGGCATACTTCTTCTCGACATTTCCATCATTTCTCATTTCCATTCAAATTCCACAATCTGTATATCAGAGTTCATGGTGTCCCTTCTTAATTCGCTTTCGTTGTTAATTGTCAGTTAAGACCAGCCGGAGATGAAGATTCTCTCATCTGAGGATTTAGGACATACGAGGAACGTCTGAACTGATTGGCTCCTCGATGCTAAGCCACAGTTTCTCAATACTGGCCAGCGTTTTTGCTTCACGTTGCATTCGAATTTTTTGCACTTGTTACTCTTTATGCCTGACGATGAGTTGACAGAGTAATTTTTCTTATGTGCACACGTTGCTAACTTTTATATTACCGTGAGTTGATTGGCAATAATGTACTTTCAGTCATTAGCACACTACGCGTCCTTTTACATGGTACACAAGTCTCGTGGCAAATGTTTACATCTGATGGCAAAACTTCTGAACAGCTTAAAACAACAATCGTCATCGACCTTTTATTTTTCTCGTTGTCTAGTGCAGCTACCTGGTGACCACTGCAATTACTGTTTGCCCTTTACAGCTGTTAGTAAACATAATCAAGTTCACGTGAGCGAGAGAGAAAGAGAGAGAGAGAGGGAATGTGATTTTAGTTGTCCTTTGAGCCTATTCATTGCTCGTCACTGTGCCCGTTCCCGGTATCGAACCGATGCGCAACGACCCTGCTACAACCACCGCACGCCGTTGGGAGAAGGATTCCATACACTTACATTCAATATGTATACATTGGAATCTAGTTTGGTACCAATTAACATCTCTAGCGTGGTAGGAGGAGATCTTGGGATCGTCGCAGGTGGGTTATCATCAAACTAAATCCAACAATGCATGAATTTTGCCATAGCCAAACAAAAGGTACAAACTATAAACACAATTCCAGATTTTTTACAAGAAATACATCAACACTCGAAGTCTCTTAATTGCAGTAAAACAATCAAAATAAACAAACACTCCTATCACATTCCTAATCTGACATTCTAATCATTGTTAGGCAAATAATTTAATTATTTATTAAATTGTTCTTCTCCTCGTTACTTATTCTTTAAAATGTTCTGTATATTAACTTAAATAAAAAAGCCCAACGGGCGTCCTTTCATCAATTTAAATTATAATAATCATAATAATAATAATAATAATAATAATAATAATTTCTAAGGGAACTACTCGCGTGTGGCAGAGCTCTTTCCTGTCACGGAGAGAGTTCGTCATTTTGTGTAGGCTGAGGATAGGTCATACAAGATCCACCCACTCGTACCTAATGAGAAGGGGCCTAAATTAAAAAACAAAAACAACAAAAAATTAAAATAAGAATAAAAATTATAAAAATAAACAAAAATTACGGAAAAACAAAAACATCATCATTCAAAAACGAACAAGTCGTTGAGTCAATGTTCACTGGAAAATCTAGATTGCTGGCCCTAACACACTCTCACTTATAAAGCGGATAACGCGATCAGCAGCCAAATCGTCATCGGCTAATATAATATAATATATATAATATACTAGCAGAAGTACCCGTGCTTCGCTACGCGTCATAAATAAATTAAAATGTGAAGGTGACAGTTAAAACAGGAGATAGGCGAGGTGCTGCGCAGAGGGAGATTAAGGATGGAATATTTTGTCCAACAACACCGCTCGGCGTTGACCGTGTTTTATAGCACAAATTTAGGTTTTTCTCGCTAACGGTTGGAGATACCTTTCGGATAGAAAATGTAATTTTAAACCTCGTATATACCATCTAAAGTTTGCTATTACTTAGCGTTCTCTTTGTATTTGAAATGGAAATATGAAAGTTTCAAACCAAAGGGTGTAGTAACGTCACTAAAATGGTCGCCATCTTTAAATAGTGCAAATTATTGAAATCAAAAGTAACCTATATGTTAACCAGGTAAATCAGCTACTTCCATGTAAAATTCATGTAAATCGGACCAGTGGTACTTGCGTGATTGAGTAATACATAGATGCACATCATCTCATTTTTAGCCTCGCTCCGCTCGCGTCATAGTCGTGTCATTGTTATTCAATGAAATGCAGGTTTAACCCCATTAACACCCCTTTAGAACCTGAATATCCAAAAATCCCTCCTTAGTAGACGTTTTCGACACACAACAAATATATCCCCAAAATATCATTCTTCTAACTATAATTGATTGGGATGGTCGATGAGAGTGAACATCCAAAAATCCTTCTTTAGGGGACGTTTCTCTTCCAGAATTTCACCCCTCCCCATAGGCCCCTTAAATTGGATTTATGAAAAAATGGTCGAACACCTATTTATTTTATTTATTTATTTATTTATTTATTTATTTATTTATTTATTTATTTATTTATTTTTAAGCTGATTGATTTCCTCCGAGTTTCAAACTCCTCGCCTATGTCGTTTAAGAGATACACGCTCCGTTAGGAATCTTTCAACCTCCACTTTTCATCCCTTTCACCTCATAATATACACTACATCGAAAAACCATTAGACATGTGTCAGCTTATTTTGAATGATCAGTATATATGCCAAGAATCACATCCCCAAATGAAACCACTCGTGAGATATTGTTATTCAATGAAATGCACGTTTACCCCCTTAACACCTATTTAGAACCTGAATATTCAAAACTCTTTCCTTAGTTGACGTTTTCGACATACAGCGAACATATTCCCAAAATTTCATTTTTCCAACTTTAATAGTTTTGGCTGGGCGTGATGAGTGAGTGAGTCAGACAGGACATTTACTTGGAATTATTTTTACCAGAATTTCACCCCTCCCCATGGGCCCCTTAAATTCGATTGATGAAAAAACGCTTGAACACCTATTAACTTATTTCTAAGCTGTCTTTTTCCCCTGAGTTTGGTGAGTGAGTGAGTCAGTCAGTCAGTTAGGACACTTTCTCTCCTTTTTCCCCCAGAATTTCACCCCACCCCATTGGTCCCTTAAATTCATTTATGAAAAAACGGTCGAACACCGATTTACTTATTTTTAGATGATATTTTTCGCTGCGTTTCAAATTTCTCGCCTATGTCGTTTAAGAGATAGGCCTACACGCTCCGTTAGGAATCCTTCAACCCCCACTTTTCACCCCTTTCACCTCATAATAATACACCACATCGAAAAACCCTTAGACACATGTCTGCTTATTAGCCTACTTTCGATTTTTGCAAAAAATGAAAGTAGACTTATGAGATCAACACAGGGCGAAAAAAGTGTGTCTGTCTGTGTGTGTGTATGTGTATGTGTGAGTCTGTGTGTGTGTGTATGTGTGTGTGTGAGTCTGTGTGTGTCTGTGTGTGTGTGAGTGTGTGTACTCTGAATGTCTGCCCCCCCCCCCCTATCAATTCGAACACGGTGAATGCGAATTGAACGAAATTTGGTACAAAGGTAGCACTAGCAAAGGACACCTCAGTGTCATGTTTTATATCGCCGCCATCTTGACTGAAACGTAATGGCGGCCACACAAATGTTCAAAGCTAAAATCAAATTACGACTAACCTAATCATCCGATCTCTACCAAATTTTGCAACAACATACCTTTATGGGGGGAGCATCCTTTCACCAAACCAATAGGTCATCAGCGTAATAGTTTGCGGATGGCGGCCATCTTTGTGTGAAAATGGATTCCCCCTATTAATTCGAACACGAAGCAACCGAATGGAACGAAATTTGGTACAGAGGTAGTACTAACAAAAGGCACCTCAGTGTCATGTTTTATATCGCCGCCATCTTGACGGAAACGTAATGGCGGCCACACAAATGTTCAAAGCTTAAATCAAATTACGACTAACCTAATCATCCGATCTCTACCAAATTTTGCAACAACATACCTTTATGGGGGGAGCATCCTTTGACCAAACTAATAGGTCATCAGCGTAATAGTTTGTGGATGGCGGCCATCTTTGTGTGAAAATCGATTCCCTCTATTAATTCGAACACTGTGCAACCGAATGGAACGAAATTTGGTAGAGAGGTAGCACTAGCAAAGGGCACCTCAGTGTAATGTTTTATATCACCGCTATCTTGACGGAAACGTAATCGTGGCCACCCAAATGTTAAAAGCTAAAATGTAATTACGACCAACCTAATAATCTAGTCTCTACCAAATTTTGCAACACCATATCTTTATGTGGGAAACATATTCTGACCAAACTGCAAGAACATCAGCCCAATAGTTTGCAGATGGTGGCCATGTGTGTGTGCAAATCGTTTCCCACTATCAATTCAAACACGGTGAAACCGAATTGAACGAAATTTGCTACAGAGGTAGCACTAGCAAAGGGCACCTCATATTCATGTTTAATATTCTATAGCACGTTGTATTTCAACAAGCTACTACAACCAACATTCAATCATACTCCTTGAAAAGGACAAAGAGTTATAACAATACCCATGCATTTAGGAGAAAGTAGGCTATATGTTCTTTACTGAACATCTTGTTTTTAATGATTTGTTTATATGCCGAGTATCACATCAGCAAATGAAACCACTCGTGAGATATTGTTATTCAATGAAATGCAGGTTTAAGCCCCTTAAGACCCCTTTAGAGCCTGAATATCCAAAAATCCTCCCTTAGTGTACGGTTTTGACATACAACGAACATATCCCCAAAATGCCATGTTTCCAACTTCAATATTTTTGGCTTGGCGATGATGAGTGAGTGAATGAGTCAGGACATTTTCTTTCATTTTTAGCCTACTTTCGATGTTTGCAAAAAATGAAAGTAGACTTATGAGATCACTACAGGGCGAAAAAATGTGTGTCTGTCTGTGTGTGTGTGTATGTGTGTGTGTGAGTCTGTGTGTGTGTGTGTGTGTGTGAGTGTGTGTACTCTGAATGTCTGTCCCCCCCTATCAATTCGAACACGGTGAGCGCAAATTGAACGAAATTTGGTACAAAGGTAGCACTATCAAAGGACACCGCAGTGTCATGTTTTATATCGCCGCCATCTTGACGGAAACGTAATGGCGGCCACACAAATGTTCAAAACTTAAATCAAATTACGACTAACCTAATCATCCGATCTCTACCAAATTTTGCGACAACATACCTTTATGGGGGCAGCATCCTTGGACCAAACTAATAGGTCATCAGCCTAATAGTTTGCGGATGGCGGCCATCTTTGTGTGAAAATCGATTGCCCCTATTAATTCGAACACGGTGAAACCTAATGGAATGAAATTTGGTACAGAGGTAGCACTAGCAAAGGGCACCCCAGTGTCATGTTTTATATCGCCGCCATCTTGACGGAAACGTAATGGCGGCCACCCAAATGTTCAAAGCTTAAATCAAATTACGACTAACCTAATCATCTGATCTCTACCAAATTTTGCAACAACATACCTTTATGGAGGAAGCATCCTTTGACAAATCTAATAGGTCATTAGCCTAATATTTTGCGGATGGCGGCCATCTTTGTGTGAAAATCGTTTCCCCCTATTAATTCGAACACGGTGAAACCGAATGGAACGAAGTTTGGTACAGAGGTAGCACTAGAAAAGGCCACCTCAGTGTCATGTTTTATATCACCGCCATCTTGACGGAAACGTAATCGCGGCCACCCAAATGTTAAAGGCTAAAATGTAATTACGACCAACCTAATAATCTAGTCTCTACCTAATTTTGCAACAACAAATCTTTATGTGGGAAGCATATTCTGACCAAACTGCTAGATCATCAGTCCAATAGTTTGCAGATGGTGGCCAAGTATGTGTTCAAATCGATTCACCCTATCAATTCAAACACGGTGAAACCGAATTGAACGAAATTTGGTACAGAGGTAGCACTAGCAAAAGGCACCTCAGTGTCATGTTTTATATCGCCGCCATCTTGACGGAAACGGAATGACGGCCACCCAAATGTTAAAAGCTTAAAACAAATTTCGACCATCCTAATAATTTGATCTCTACCGGATTTTGCAACAACATGCCTTTTTGTGGAAAGCATCTTATGACTGACCGTAAGGTCATCAGCCCAATAGTTTGCAAATAGTGGCCATGTATGTGTGCAAATCCATTCCCCGGATCAATTCAAACACGGTGAAACTGAATTGAATGATTTTTTTTACAGAGGTAGCACTAGCAAATGGCACCTCATATTCATGTTTAATATCCCTATAGCACGTTGTATTTCAACAAGCTACTACAACCGACATTCAATTATACTCCTTGAAAAGGACAAAGAGTAATAACAATACCCATGCATTTAGGAGAAAGTAGGCTATATGTTCTTTACTGAACATCTTGTTTTCCCTTCAGAATTTCACCCCTCCCGATTAACCCCTTCAATTTGATTGATAAAAAAAACTGTCGAACATCTATTTACTTACTTTAAAGCAGTTTTTCCCTCTGAGTTTGATGAGTGAGTCAGTCAGTCAATCAGTTAGGACACTTTCTTTCCTGCCCCCCCCCCCCCCACAGAATTTCATCCCTCCCCATGGGCCCCTTAAATTGGATTTGTGAAAAAACGGTCAAACATATATTTACTTATTTTCTATGCTGATTTTTTTCCGCTGAATTTCAAACTCCTCGCCTATGTCGTTCAGGAGATAGACGCTCCGTTAGGAATCTTTCAATCCCTACTTTTCACCCCCTTTCACCTCATAATATACACCACATCGAAAAACCCTCAGACACGTGTCTTACTTTTTAATGATGAGTTTATATGCCGTGTATCACATCCCCCAATGAAACAAATCGGGAAATATTGTTATTCAATGAAATGCAGATTTAACCCCATTAAGACCCCTTTAGAACCTGAATATCCGAAAATCCTCCCTTAGTAGACGGTTTTGACATACAATGAACATATCCCCAAACTGTCATGTTTCTAACTTCAATAATTTTGGCTGGGCGATGATGAGTGAGTGAGTCAGGACATTTTCTTTCAATTCTTTTTTCCAGAATTTTACCCCTCCCCATTAACCCCTTAAATTTGATTTATGAAAAGAACTGTCGAACAGCTATTTACTTACTTTAAAGCAGTTTTTCCCCCTGAGTTTGATGAGTGAGTGAGTCAGTCAATCAGTTAGGACACTTTCTTTCCTGTTTCTCCCCCCCCCCCCCCAGAATTTCACCCCTCCCCATGGGCCCCTTAAATTGGATTTATGATAAAACGGTCAAACACATATTTACTTAATTTTTATGCTGATTTTTTCCCGCTGAGTTTCAAACTCCTCGCCTATGTCGTTTAAGAGATACACGCTCCGTTAGGAATCTTTCGATCCCCACTTTTCACCCCTTTCACCTCATAATATACACCACATCGAAAAACCCTCCGACTCGTGTCTTCTTATTAGCCTACTTTCGATTTTTGCAAAAAATGAAAGTAGACTTATGAGATCAACACAGGGCGAAAAAAAGTGTGTCTGTCTGTGTGTGTGTATGTGTGTGTGTGAGTCTGTGTGTGTGTGTATGTGTGTGTGTGAGTCTGTGTGTGTGTGTGTCTGTGTGTGTGTGAGTGTGTGTACTCTGAATGTCTGTCCCCCCCTATCAATTCGAACACGGTGAATGCGAATTGAACGAAACTTGGTACAAAGGTAGCACTAGCAAAGGACACCTCAGTGTCATGTTTTATATCGCCGCCATCTTTACTAAAACTGAATGGCGGCCCCTCAAAGGTTCAAAACGTAAAATCAAATAACGACTAACCAAATCATCCGATCTCTACCAAATTTGGTAACAACATACCTTCGTATAGGATGCGTCTTGTGACCAAACTACAAGGTCGTCCGCCATACCATTTCAGGATGGCGGCCGTGCGAATTATGCAAACTTTATAATCCATATCATGGGACCCACCAGTTCCGATTATCGAGCCGAGAATCGTTTTAACTGTTCTAAAGGAAGAGGCACGTTCGAAATTAAAAGTTTATTTTGTAATACTATAGTGCAGACGTGATTTTAAAAAGCTGAGCTGATTCAGTATTAAGACAAGATGGCAGAGGATATCTTGTGCCTGACTTATATTTCACTAATTTGAGTATTGCATGCAATATAGCGTACTGATACAAAATAAATAAACTTTGTATGAAATGCTTTATATATAAATAATATACTCCAGTGATGAAATCGTTTAGTATAAATCATTATTTGCTAACAAGTTCTATGTAAGTCATTTTATATAGAACGATATTCGTTGACACAATTAGCTCAGTGGTAGAGCGTTAGCCTATCGCTCAAATGCCTATGGTTCAAACCCGATCAGAGCTAGGTTTTTTGCTTGAAATGTTATATGTTTATTGTTTTGTAATGACTCAGATGTTTTAAAATTAAACGTTATATTGTGCATATTATGGTGTAAAATATATATTTAATTAAAACATAATTCGCCAGCAGATTTACTCGAGACATCTAGCTGCTAAAAAGGTAACTGCACGCTGACCTACTTATTAACTTCCAGATTTTATTGAAAAGTTTCTTCTTCTGGCCGCTAGAATGCACTCGCTCTGTTAGGATTATATTGTTCGATATTTCACCACTAGATGTCACGACTAGTCTACGTGGGGCTCCATTGATTACTATACCATTGGCATTCTATGCGCATCGAATTTGAAGAATGACAAGATGATACTACGATACATTTTTACTTTTTATTTTAAAGGATTTGTAACAGCCTATTTTGCGTTACTTGAAAATGTTATTTGAAGTAAAGAACAAAACGATTTCACATGGTAACTGAATTCAAGCCGTTGGTGTTAGTTCAGATTATTAATTACTACTTTTATTTCAGGCAAATAGCAATCGAAAATATCCACATAGTTTGTATACACACGTCTCTGTAGGGTCATGGAAAGATTTGTTAATTCAATTAGGGTTGTGAAAGCCATGCACAACCAGACGTGTAAAGACATGCCTCAACTCAAAGTTGGATGTTGCCTACGGCAGGTCGTATATGTAATAATAATAATAATGTTATTGGTTTTACATCCCTTTTAACTACTGCTGCTTTTAGAGACACCGGGGTGGCGGAATTTTGGCCCGAAGGGGATCTTTAACGTGCCAGTAAATGTACTGACACGGCTCCCTCGCATTTGTGCACCCTCAAATGCCAGCTGACTGCGCCAGGATACGAACCTGTAACCTAGGGCCCAGCAAGCGAGAACGTTACCGCTGAGCCAAGCAGCCAGTCCGGTCGATTATGTCTCCGGATCCATAACATTCTTGATATACTTCTTATCTTTCTTTCTTTCTTCAATGATGGAAGCAGTTTTTATCTAGGTTGTGGCGTTTGGTAGAGGTAAATCGTTTCTAAGGTCTTCAACAAAGAATAGTTCTATTATACTCTTTGATAATAACAACGAGTTATAACTATACTCATACATTTAGGAGAAAGTAGGCTATATGTTCTTTACTGAACATCTTGTTTTTAATGATGAGTTTATGTGCCGAGTATCACATCCCCCAATGAAACCAATCGGGAGATATTGCTATTCAATGAAATGCAAGTCTACCCCCTTAACACCCCTTTAGAACCAGAATATCCAAAAATCCTCCCATAGTGGGCATTTGCGGCCCTTGAGGAAGCTGCATACCAAACTTCCATCCAATCCGTTTGGTGGTTTCTGAGATTTCGTGATGAATGAATGAGTGATTGAGTGGTATTTGACAAATATATAGTAGAAGATAGTGTCAAGTCTTTGTTATGCTAAACTCGGTTGACAGTGCTGTGTGAGTAGTTGAGTAACTAACAGGATTTCAAGTAAAGATCCTCATTTTCTCTACCGGCAGTGCAGAGCGCAACTGGCATCCAGTCGGCCGTGTCTCGACTTGAGCTATGTTGCCATGGAAACTATCTGCCTTGCCATTCCTTCATGAGTATATTTTATGATTTGATTAGCCTGTGTTTGAGTGCTTAAGGGCCGAAATCAGAAGAATGAGAAAGACTATCGAAAATTCATGTAGCCAGCGGTTCCTTCTGGGTCCTAAACTATGTGTATGCAAAATTTGGTTGATATTGGTGGAACGGTGTAGATTTGTATACGGAACAGATCCACATACATACATACAGACTTTCACTTTTATATATAAGATATAATAATAATAACAAATATTACCACTAGAAATTGTATGTCACCTTGTGTAACTTGCAACATAAACAATTATGTTTGTGGTTACCTGTCTGTAACCATAATTCTCATATTTATTTATTGTGGTATATATGTATTGTCCTTGTTTACAAGCGATCATCATCAGATCCATTACACTTAGGCTATAAAATCTATGTTTGAAAATACAGGTGAAAATATTTACAATATGTACAATTATTTAGTTGCAGTATAGGTACTGCAAAAGCCTCCGTGGCTTAGGCGGCAGCACGTCGGCCTCTCACCGCTGGGTCCGTGGTTCAAATTCCGGTCACTTCATGTGAGATCTGTGCTGGACAAAACGGAGGCAGACCGGTTTTTTCTCCGGGTACTCCGGTTTTTTCCCTGTCAAAATTTCATTCCAGCAACACTCTCCACTATCATTTAATTTCATCTGTCATCCATATAATCATTGTCCGCGAGGAGTGCGACAGTCTTCGGCAGCCGACACAGTTCATATCCTCGCCGTAAGAAGGGTGCTTCATTCATTCCATTCCTGACCCGGTCGGAGAGTGGAAGCAGGCTGTGGATTTTTTACATACTTACATCACAATATTTCTGAACTGTCACCTTTAAAAATTATTATTTACAATAGTTTCACCGTAGAATTTCTTCACTAAAACTAATTAGTATTACACTTCTGTTAGTAAAAAACATCTCACGACCTCAACGTCTATGTCATCTTAGTTTGGTAAAATAATTCCAAGTCAGGGCATTTCAAACACAGTAAAGATTTGAAACGCTCAATGCCATGTCCATAAAATTCCAACATGCAACATTATTCCTTCTCTACAAAATGTCTCTACTGATAAAGCTTCCTCTTACTTCATAATATTAGACATACACTGCAGTAATACCAACTTCTATCAACACGTTCTAAGTTATCAGACTTCGGTTATCATTTCCCATTGCTCTCTTAAATGCACATTCTATTACAGCACATTTGCTATGCTCTCATCACAACATTAGCAAATTCGCATCAACATTTTGCAGATTCTCAAGGGCAATCTAAACTTCGCAGATTCCTATAAATTTTCATCTCATTGCCGTCGAAATTTTACCATAAATATTTAATGTTTCACCTGGTCTTCTTATACCATTTCAACATATGCATCGATCGAGCTGGGGCAATTCACACTGCCACTCATTATCATAACATCGCAAAAACTAGATCTTCAATAACTTCAATACTTCACTGTGCATCTCAAAATACCCTGAACAATCAATAAAATGCTACATGTCAGTATTATTCCTCTTACGTTTGATCCAGCAATGCAATACCTCTGTTATTAAGGGGAGTTCCAATGGCCTATCTTCTTAATGTTAATATTTAATAAATTCATGTTCCTATTTGGTAGAAACTACTGGGTAGATTTAGATGAAATTTTATTGCCGAAATTGATGATCAACTTTAAGACGGGCTTTTGGTGTTTCTACTATTGTGTCCAAAATAATATTTTTTTCTTTAATCTCAATGTTTTCGTTTAAAAATATGTATAGATCTATTTTTTTCCTAATGTATTTGAGCTAGGACCAAATCCCTGTGTTAAAATCTCATTTACAAGCCAAGCTACAGGTGGTAAAAATTTGAGACTTCCGTGATAAGTAACAAGTGAAAAATATGGAACATTTATGTGCAAAAAGTAAGTTCTGAGAAAATGCCTTTGTATCTTCCAATTCTCAATGTTTTCTAACGCGCACTGCAGTATTTAAATAAATATTAGACATGCTTTGCAAATAACAAATATCAATTGTTATACATCATTTTAAACGTCAAAGTGCCAGGTTTTACATCGTATACAAATCTGACAATTGATATTTTTCATATTTTATCCATTGGAACACCCCTTAAATTATGTGTGTCATCCTTTAACTTAGTTCCATTAAAATAAATTACTTTACCCATAGTTACTCATTTAACTGAAAATAAATCCTAATAGCATTTTGTTTTCCTTCCAATACCATGTCAACATTCTCTTATCAATGCAACCTATGGTATTTCAAAACGAGTCAGTATTTTATCATTAATCCTTCATTTGTCAATATCAGGCTTATCTAATATCAACACTTGACCTCGAACCGACAGTAGTGGCTACGCGGGCTAAAGCGCTGCATTGGGTCAAGGGGCCAAGCTCTCTGCTGACTTGACTCGGTAGAAGCGTGGGTTCGAGCCCCACCGTCGTCTGTCCTTGAAATGGTTGTCCGTGGTTTCCCATTTTCAACACCAGGCAAATGCTGGGACAGTACCTTCTGAGAGGCCACGGCCGCTTCCTTCCACACCCTTGCCCAGTTTCATTCATCTTCATCCATTCCATCTCTCATCCCGACGCGCAGGTCGCCCACGGGCGTCGACTAGAAAGACCTGCACTCGGCCTCTCAGGAGGCTACACGACAAAAAAAACTTGACGTCGACAAACATCTGTTCGTTTTCTATCGGCTATTTCACTGAAGCATTCATGTTTCATCGCGTAAGAAACCTAACTTCGTTAAAATATCCTAAAACTTCATACACTAAAATAACAATAATAATAATAATATTATCGTGTCATCAAATTTTTATTAATCCTTCGTAAATTACGACCTAGAATTGAGTTATATCAATTTTATTTACTTAATCGTATGGTAATTTATACAATATACAATTATACTGTACATAACAAGGTATAATCAAACTTTAAAGTCCTTCCATCTCAACCATTCATTTAAATCGGGTGTGAGAGCGAACAAATCGTCAGGAATGCCAGGGTACGAATAAAGAGGACAGCGTTGGACCAGATGTTCGATCGTCTGTTCTTCCAGGTTACACTCACACATTGGTGAGCTGATCCAGCCCCACTTGTACTGGAAATAATTGCAGCAACCATGTCCAGTCCTCAGCATGTTGATGCGGCACCAGAAGTTCCTCGGTAAGTCAAAACCGTTTGGTTTCTTTGTGGGATCAAAATGTTGGGCACTTGTTCCCAATGTTTTAGTTGACCACTCAAGCTTCCAGCTTTCATTTAGGTCAAATCCAGCAGCAATGAGTTGCCCCGCAGTGACACTTACTGGTCTTCTAGATCGCAGTCGTTGCTGTGATGGATGGCAGAATTCTTGGTGCAGTGGCAAAGAGGGCGAGGGCTTGCTTCCTCCTTAATTGAGGTGGAGGAATGTGACTCAGCTTGGGTAACCAGTGTCATGGAGTTGATTTGTTGGAACCAATTACGAGATACAAAACTACTCGAAATGCCATTGAAAGTTTGTCTTCATTCTATCTTACTGAAGTTCTGTGATGACCTTCTCCATTATGTACGGCTACCTGATGAACTGTTACATGTCCATCGACTGCATTATGATTCCTCCCAGAATATCAATCTCCAGTTTGTCCTCTCGTAAACCTTCTCATTGTCAGCATTGCTCCTCCTAGGATTTGGTTCGGAGTCCTGGAACCTTGAATAAGATACCACTATGGCATTTCTCTGGGATGGGTGAGGAAAGTCTGGGAAATTATTCCCTCAGGATGGTTGCTTATCAGCACAGATGTTTTAAGCATGGGTATCTAAACGTTCAACCACCAACTCCTAATGGACCTATTTTATTGATACTTAGCGAGTGGGAAGGTTACAGATTTAAGGGACAACAGGACATTAAATTTGGTCAGTCATATTCACAATAAAAGCTTTAATGAGCGTTTAAAAATGCATTTGAATGTTGACTAGTGACAGAGGTGCCCCTATTCCTTGCCGACCATAGCTGATAAAGTGTATAGCACCGCTCTGAGGGACGCGAGACTAGAGGCAGCCGAGATAGCAACCAGGAGACGGTATGATCCGGCGAGTGGTACCATGCATAAATACTTACACACGGCATAATTAACACACCGTAAATTATTATTCCTTAAAATGATCGAGTTGTAAAACAGTATTATGCACACTCGTGCAAGTTTGCAAATCTTACACTGCCATTTTTTTAGTCAATTTTACCCTCCAGGTTGGTGGTTCCCACGGACTCAGCGAGGGAACTCACCACTACCGCCTTTCCAGGCAATGTCCTAGAGCTGGGAACACTTGGTCAGACTGGATACAACTGGTGAGGTGAGATCAGCACTTCGCCCAGGCGGCCTCATCTGCAAAGCGAACAGGGGCCTCATGTGGGATGGGAAGGGAGGGGAAGATTGGGATGGATAGGCAAGGAAGTGGGAAGAAGGAGGCCGTGGCCTTATAGTAGGTCCCATCCCGGCATTTGCCCGAATACGAAGTGGGAAACCACGGAAAACCACTTTGAGGATGGTGGAGGTAGGAATCGAATCCTCTCTACTCATTTGGACCACCCTAGGCTGAATAGACCCCGTTCCAGTCCTCATGCCACTCTCTGCAGAGCCGGGAATCGAACCCAGGACCACCGGGGCGCTAGCTAACCATGTTGACCGCTACGCTACGGAGGCGACTTACATTGTCATACAGATATTAATTCATAACATTCGAGAACAAAGAGAATAGGAGGTTCTCATTACACTTCTGTTTCTGATGTCGAACTGCCTGGCTTGGGCGGCCTTGTACTATGGCAAGGTCTTGCACAATCACACAGCCTGGCTGGGTGGCTTGCAGATAGCAGTCGGCATTGTTATCAACACGTAATAAGCATAGTGATCTACTTGAAAACGATGAACCCTTCAGTAACCTGCCAGAGAATTTGTCAAGACCCTCGACAAGATATATTGTATATTCAAGTGATCCCATTTGATTCACCTTTCATTCTATACAGTATACATGTCAGCTACGCTCGCTAACGCACAGCACTAGGCCAAGGGGCCAAGCTCTCTGCAGATTCGGTAGACGTTGGTGCGAGCCCTACTGTCGGCCGTCCTTGGAATGGTTTTCCGTGGTTTCCCCCATTTGCAACTCCAGGCAAATGCTGGGACCGTACCTTCTGACAGCCATGGCCGCTTCCTCCATATCCTTGCCCAGTTTCAATCATCCTCGTTCATTTCATCTCTCATTAAATACTCTCATGAGGTTGGCGTCAGGAAGGGCATCCAGCTGTAAAAAACAATCCGCCGCATTGACTTTCATTGCATTTCATCCCCGACTCCGTTGGAAACGGGAATAATACAGGGTTTTTGATATGGAAGTAAAATACGTAAATGAATCAACAATATGTCATAATTGTAAAATTTTGCTTTATTTTTATTATTGTGTGTTCCAAGCATCTCTACAGCAGTGATATTTGTACTCTCCCCCAAAATCCTATGTTTGTGACGCTGCTCACTCCTACACAGGAGGTGGTCTTCATGTATGAGAGACCTCAGGACTCATCTTCTGAAACAGAGTGAGGAGATTGTGTTAGTTGCATTCTGTGTGAACCCATTCATCATGAAAGCGAAGAGCACTATAAGGAACATAATATCAACTCACTAGCCTTAAGCTCTTGAGTGTGTAGCACTAACCAGGGTGCACCATGTGTGAAGAGGCTACATACTAATACTAACAGTTCCAAACTTTGCACACGTTTAGTACCTGAGATTTTAGATTAATTTTGAGTAACCGATGCATGACAGTGTTGCCAATATGATTCTACGTGTGCTAATAGTTTCAATGTTTAACCTCATATAACTTCCTTACTAAAAATTTGAGTTCTTTCAAAATAAACTCATGTATATACCATAATATTTCAGATTAATTGTGAGCCATTGTTGCTGACACGTTTTGATGCGTGCTGAGATTCAATGTCTAACTGCAGGTAACATCCATATTATACATTGGATATCAACTAAATTTTGTAAGTGCAATCTGCACCTTAGGAGATGGAACTAAGAATATATATTCAGAGAGTCCAGGGCTGCCAGTTGTTGATAAAAGCTCTCCAGAAATTCCAACCCAAGTCTCAGTGTATTCAGGCACACAGTTCAAAATTTGGCACATGTGTATAGACGATAATTTTGCACTTTCATTTCGAGAGCCCATAAGTGACAGTGGTGACAAATTAATGCTACGAGTGCTGATAGGTTCAATGTTTAACTGCTTTTAACTTCCATGACAATTAATGGATAATACTAAGAAATTGTATACATAGTGTGTATGCCGTATGTGCGTATATTTAGGGACAGCAGATCTACCAACTACGTAACAACTCTCTCTGAGTATTTGCGTCGTAGACTCTTAGAATCTCATAATCCATGGAAGGAATCTATAAGGTGCGTTCAAATTTAACGAGCCGAAGGCTGTAATGCGCAAACCGGTGACGACATCGGCTAATCGTGGCGTGTGTAACGAGGTGTGGTACCGACCAGCGCGTTGAAGGTCACAGCCCGTCGCTAGAGGGCACGCGTGCACGTCACGTGACGACACAAAGCGAGCAGCAGCATGCATCAATCGTCCAATCAAGACCAAGACAGTAGGCCATTCGACATGCTTCCTGGTGTGGTTGAAGACTGTAGGGCACCCATTGGGCACACACTTTCCGCAAGTGCAGTCCTTCCTTCATGATGGAGTGCACACTTCCGACGCTCAATCCGACCACGGCGGCTATGGCGTTCACTGTCACTCGGCGGTCCTGGGTAATGAGTGCTTCAACTAGCTGGACGTTTTCATCGGTAATGCAGCGGGGTTCCCCAGACCGGGCATCATCGGCTAACGACACCCGTCCTTCCCTGAAGCGCTTGTGCAACGCCTTGACCCTTGCAAGGGACATGCAGTGTTCGCCATACACTTGTGACATTCGGCGATGAATGTCCGTTCCTCCTACTCCTATCGCTGTCAGAAACCGAGCAACACCTCTTTGCTCTCCGTTTGACGCCTCCATGTCACTGTTTGCAATACGACTGGCAGAGTTGGACGATTGATGCATGCTGTTGCTCGCTTTGTATCGTCAAGTGACGTACACGCGTGCCCTCTAGCGACGGGCTGTGACATTCCACGCTCTGGTCGGAACCACACCTCGTAACACACACCACGATTAGCCGATGTCGTCACCGGTTTGCGCATTATAGCCTCCGGCTCGTTACTTTTTGAACGCACAAACGGACTGTAGTGCTCAATTAGGCTACAATATTTCAAGAACATTTCGAACAAATTAGAAATGTCAGTATTACCAATTTCGTCATTATTATAGATAGTTTTATATCGATTAATCATTGGATTGGAGAGGGGGGGGGTCCCATTGTTGCTCACGTCCGTAGGTTTCAACTGAAAGTACCCTACACGTGACCCCTGGGTGGTGCTAAGCGAGCAACAGTGAACAGGCGACCGGACATATCTCTCTCCCGATCAAGACACAATAATAAACATGGAATATAACCTAACCGCCAGCAACAACGCCGTCAGAACGTTATCAATTTAAATAGCTGCTTCTGTTTGCCTTTTTAATGCAGCAAGAAGCCATAACTTCAAGTTGGAGTTCATACTTGTTGGAGTGCCCTTGTGTGAATTAATGATGATTGGACTAAATTGTTTGACATTTTGAAAACGATTGGAATAAAGAACAAGGATAGGAGGGTGATCTACAATCTATACAAAAACCAGACAGCAGTCATTCGAGCTGAAGGACATGAGAGAAAAGCTGGTATTCAGAAAGGTGTAAGGCAAGGCTGCAACTTATCACCCATACTTTTCAACCTTTACATTGAACAAGCAATGAAGGAAATTGGAGAAAAATTTAAAGTGGGAGTGAAGATTCAAGGAGAAATAATTTCAACTCTGAGATTTGCTGATGACATCGTCATCTTGGCCGACACGCCTGAGGATTTGAATCAGTTTTTGAATGGTATGGACTCCGTCTTACAGAATGAATACATGATGAAAATTAATAAATGTAAAACAAAAATACTGGAATGCAGCCGAAATAAATCAGAAACTTCTATGGAGATCAAATTGGCAGGTGAAAAGCTGAAGGAAGTTGGAGACTTCTGTTACTTAGGAAGCAGAATAACCAGTGATGGACGAAGCAAAGAGGATATAAAAAGTAGGTTGGCTCAGGCAAGGAAAGCCTTCCTACAAAAAAGGAATCTGTTGACATCGAATATAGATTTAGGTATTAGGAAGTCATTTTTGAAAGCCTTTGTCTGGAGCGTGGCGCTCTATGGAAGTGAAACTTGGACTATTGCTGCCGCAGAAAAGAGGAGAATTGAAGCATTTGAAATGTGGTGTTACAGGAGAATGATGAAGACCAGATGGGTAGATAGGGTTACAAACGAAGAGGTATTAAGACGAGTGGGAGAGGAGAGATGTTTCTGGCGACTGCTAATGAAGAGAAG
The DNA here is from genome assembly GCA_946902985.2 of Meconema thalassinum. Lineage (NCBI taxonomy): Eukaryota > Metazoa > Arthropoda > Insecta > Orthoptera > Tettigoniidae > Meconema > Meconema thalassinum. Next base: position 908,823,486 of record OX336388.2, on the reverse strand, counting down.
AGATAGGTTAGTAGGACACATACTAAGACACTCAGGAATAGCAAGCTTAGTTATGGAAGGAAGGGTCGAGGACAAGAACTGTAGGGGTAGACCATGGTTAGAATAGGTTAAACAGATTGCCTCGGATGTAGGGTGTGGTAGCTATGTAGAGATGAAACGATTAGCTCAGGACGGCATGGACAACTGCATGAAACCAGTCAAAAGACTGAAGACTCAAACAACAACAACAACAACAAATATAAACTTTAGCAATAAATGTTTGTTTTGTTGCTTTAAAATGCGTAAAACCAATACCAATACTTTGTCTTCTTCTTCTTCTCCTTCAATTCCCTTATGCCTTCATGCATCCTGGTAGCCTCGTTTGAGCCATTTCTGTCATTCTGCTCTATTTCTGCACATTCTCTTCATTTCCACAACATATGTGCCCCGTTTTTGTCCCAATCCCTCAATCCTATTATCCCATGTAATGAGAGGTACCTAGTCCATCTCCCCCCTTCAACTCGCATTTCATGTAGTTGTGTTACTTTTCTTTCTTCTTCCATTCTCGTAACATGTCCGTACCATCTCAACTGACGTTCCTCAACCACTTCACCCATTGCTTTTTGTACTAATTCCTCTCTAATTCTCTCATTTCGAACTCGATCTCTTCTTGTCTTTCCTATTGCTCTCCTCAGAAACTTCATTTCTGTGGCAGTAATCCTACTTAGATGTTTATCTTGTAATGCCAATCTCTCCATACCATAAAGCGTAATGATTGCATTATAGATCTGCTTTTTGGTCTTAAAAGACATATCTCCTTCTTCCATACTATTGTGGTATTCATCTAATAATAATCTGATACTGCTTTCTTAGTTCTATTTAGTACCTCGGGTTCAATTTTTCCATCATTACTTAATATGGTTCCTAGATATTCAAAATTTCTACTTTCTCTAGAGGCTTTGCATTGCAGAGGATATTGAGCTCTTCTTCCTGTTTATTCTGTTTTGAGACCCTCATTACTTTACTTTTCACTTCATTCACTATCATTCCCTTCCTTTTCAATTCTTCATACCATTCCACCACTGCTGGCTGAAGTCTTTCTGGTGTGTCAGCTACCAATACTATATCATCTGCATAGAGCAGTACTTGCATATAAACCGGTCGTAATCTCCACATTCCAAGCTTCGTTCTGTAACTTCTTCTCTTACATATTTTGTCAGTTGTTGAAAAATGGGAAATTCAGAAGAGATGTTTGGAAGGATATGCTATTGTGTATACTATTTACTCTGTGGAAAATTACATATTGTATCTGTAAAGCCATACGCTAAATAAATATAATAATAATTGGATTTGGATAGAGGATAGTCATGATTGGCATTATACCTATGCAGTGTAATGAATTCGTGTGTGTAAAATTAAGGATTGACATGAGAAGAAGATGACCATTTAATTTTCCTGTACTTGTGAACAGATCAGTGTACATTTAAGTTCATAAATAATCTTTAGGGTTCTTGAAATGGGCTTTTAAAATATATATTTGTGTGTATATTGAGACGTCGTAACCAATTTGAGTTTAGGCATTGAAAAAACCATCCGAAACACAAGAACTTAAATAACATCTCTGACATGAGGGGAGGTTAGTATAGTTGTAAGTCTTGCCGTAACATCCAAAGCCATCTAGTATTTGTAATAGAAATAGATCCTGTCGCCAGGAGGCGGAAAGAGGGTCAAGAGAACGCCACCTAGAGTAGGAGGCGTTGGTCTAGACCCCTCGAGTTTGGCGGACATAGTGGGGCCGTAGCATTGGGATGGAGGACATACACTGTCAAAGAGCAATGGAATCTGATATTTCCACTGTCTTAAGACAGAAGGTATTATAGAATGAAAGGCAAGAGCAGGAGCATCATGATACTCCTAAGGCACTTTTGGGGAGCATTTTGGCTATTCCCCAAAAGAACATGATGGAAATTCAGAGTGGTTTGAGGAAATTGCTGGAGATGGGATTAAAAGGGTGTGTGGCTTTTAGTGTGTACGAGTCTGATGTAAGATTTTCCACAATACAGGATCTTTCATATAAAGTAAGAACGGCGAGTGCCGGTTTTGTTATCCGCTGCTGCAGTGACCTTGGCCGAGCTTGTGGCGCACCACGGCCCTCTGCTGTAGTCATGAATGCGCATGCATAGTACATACTTGACCTTGCAATAAGCGTGCAGGTGTTCAGTCACCAATCTGAACCTCAGCTAACATGGTGTGACAGTTATCATTGCAAGAACGTATTTTTGTATGTAGGACTTATTTTAAGTACGATTTGGCTCGGTGGGTACGTGATGCATTTGATCAGCAATTTCCTGATGATGTGCCACCTTCACTAGAGCAGATTCACTAATTGTAAATAAGTTTGACACTACTGGCTCAGTGCTCAATAAAATATCAGAAACATTACAGTGGCAGAACTCACTCGTGTCAGCCAGAATGTGGATACCAGATACAATGCCGGTACAACCCAGGAAGGACGACACTTCCAGCATCATTTATACGGTAATATTCCATATAAGATTTTACACACGCTTAAAGCAGGGGGCCAGGGCACGCCACAAGCTCGGCGAAGGCCACTGCAGCAGCGGATAACAAAACCGCCGCTTTCCGTTCTTACTTTATATGAAAGACCCAGAATAGATTAATCATTGGTATGAATCTTAAATTTTAAGAAAAGTAGGCTCTTTAGTTCATCACGGAACTACTTGTTGAATATCAGATAAGGGAACATATTTTGATGTCCTATAATACTGTAACATACTAAATTTCAGTCTGAATGTGTAATTGGAATGAAGATATTGAGAACAAGTGAAATATATCACTTGGGCGCCATGTTGGATTACTTTTTATGTAGGCCACATGGTTATGCATCAATATAAGACGATTATTGTGTTGGTTTAATGTAAAATCATTCACAACGATCGCTTGATTAGGACACAAGAAATGAAAACATAATTTCAATACTGTATATCGTACAGTCGTCAACTTGAGTTTGTCAAAACCATTGAACTAAGTTATATGCTAATACAGTATGTTAGGTCTTCTGTAATGATTTACCGTGCCAAGAGTCACTGCTTTAGAATAAATAATTTGATAGAGAAGTCAAAGTAAAATGTGAAATTCACTTGGCCGCCTTATTGTTTTTGTGCTTATAAAACTTTTGAATTTGGCATACAGGTGAATATACTATAGTACTGTATATCACCATGCACAGAATTATGCACCAATAGCTGCAGATTATTGTGTAGGTTTATTATAAAAACGTTCACGACTATCGCCTGATTAGGACACAAGAAATAAAAACACAACTTTAATATACGAAGTATATATACAATATATATATAATGTACAGCCGCCATCTTGATTTTGTCAATAAAATTGAATTTAACTAGATGCTGTTATACAGGGTTCTTCTTTTGCTGGAGCGGGGCTGGCGGCCAGCCAACCGAGCTCGCACTGCGGATTGTGCGCAGGTGGAAACCGTAACAAAGTACATTAATTAATGGTAAATTCACCAGCAAATCATGACTAAAGAACTTACCCTTTCACAGAAGATGCTGAAAATGTTCTCCTTCAACTGACAGACAGGCACTGTACCATGTAAATGAATTAGCGTTTACACGTTGTAATTCCCTTCTGTTGTGAGGGATATCTGCTGCCGTATATTGTTCTCCAGCTCCACTAGAGTACTGGTAATTGATCTGTACACTTTGAGTGTTAAATTAACCCAAAATTGAACAACAAACGGGCTTAGGTCCGTGCTGCGATTAATGACAATAAACACGCAGGGGGGTAGGGTGGAGGGGGAGGGGGAGGGGGAGGGAGGGGGGTGCAGGAGTAGCGACATAATGTAACGATGTCTGTCTGTCAGCTGAAGGAGAACATTTTTAGTATCTTCTGTGAAAAGATAAGTTTTAACCTTTAACTGGTGACGTGAGTTCATCCAGATTCCCAAGAAATAAAAGAACATCAGCGCTTCTTTAATTAAATCTTGCAGCTGTTTTTTATGCTACCTTCCTATCTGTGCGCTGACACTACACACCCTCGTTGATGAAAGTTTAGTGACTTAATGGACTTTAATGACCCTGGTTAACTCGCCTCCGCGTCGCGCAACCCCGTGGCCCGAGCTCGGTTGGCTGGCGGAATGCGCGCGTGCCCGGCAGCCGGCCGCCGGTCCTGCTCCAGCAAAAGAATCTCACTGTATTAATCGTTCTATCATAATTTACCGCGCCAAGTTTCACTACGTTCGATTAAATAAACCGAGAGAGAAATCAATGTAAATGTGAAAATGTGAAATTCGCTTCACCCGCCATGTTGTTTTGGGCTCATCATTTTTTTAAAATTGACAAGTGAATATACTAGCGTCATCACGCCAGGAAATGGCAGTTCAACACGCTGCGACGGGGTAAGGAGGTCTTGCAGTACGCATGCGCGGCCAACCTATTCCAAACCTAAATAAATCGGCTGACAGTCAGTTGCTGCTACTTCCTGCATGATAATTTGTTATCGGGCTTCACGTGTGTCTGTATTGTTACCTCCCTGTCGATATTCTTACAAGCATTTGTGTTTACTTTTAACAGTGTGGCAGTATCAAGTAGGGCTCATCAATGAGTTGGAAATGGTACAAAGAAAGGCCACTAGATTTGTGCTCAGTGATTTTAATCCCAGGAGCAGTGTGAGCCGTATGTTAAAGAAACTTGGGTGGGAATCACTGGAGGCTAGGAGGATGAAATCTAGACTCTGCGCTATGTACAACACGTATACAAATAACCAGCATGGGGTGAGCTTAGCAAACGATTGGGAAAGCCCACTTACATGGGTAGGAGCGATCATCCTTTCAAAGTTAAGGGCCGACCACAGCGAACAAATTATGGTAAATATTCTTTTGTAAACCGTGCCATTGATAATTGGAACTCTCTACCTGCCGCAGTCTTAGAGCCTTTTCCCAAACATATAGGTGTGTTTAAGAAAAGACTGACTATTTGTGTAAATACTCCAGTTTAATTGTTGCATAATTGTTACGGTATTGAATTGTTATGTATAATTATTTATTTGTTATGTATATCCAATTTGCCACCGGGGGACACAGCCCCCATTGCAAATAAATGAATGAATGAATGAATGAATGAATGAATGAATGAATGTATCAGGTAAGTAATGGAATGCACGATACGCAGTGAGCGGGAAGACAACTGCAGTTTAAACCCGACTGCCATCTCCTGGCGAGATAACAGTAAAATACTCTCTGTTATCATACAAATTTGAGGTTATTAGTTTCAGAGATATTGAATGCCAGGGAAATATATCGCGCGGCCGCCATCTTAGATTGGTGAAACCAATTAGAAATTTGAAAATCCTGGTCGATTTTGGACGAAGTAGTAGTTATTTGTTATCGAGTTTCATTTAAACCGCTCTAGCGATTAGATTTTATTAAGAGGGAAATACCTAAACATGCACATATACACACACGGACAAGGGGTGTCTCATAAGCCTAATATAAGAATGAGAAAATAAAAGACAGGTGAAAGGAAATGCTCTCAGCCCTCGAAGATTGAGGATTGAGGGACTTGAAAGGAAGTAGAGTCATGAAAGGCTGACAACAAAGGAAAGGAGGAGAGGGTTTGCTCCATGGTTACTGGAGAAACGGGCAAACCTTCACCCAGCAAAGGATTCCCGCAAGATCACTGTTAATTCACATATTGCATTAACAGTTTTATTTATATTATTCATGCTATTTTTTGGTGTTTTAATTAATAATTGTTTATTTTATTCATTTCATTGCAATTAATATTTATATAGAGTGCAACATAGTTCAATTGTATTGTTTTAGCGCCAAGATTTGGTGGACAGGAGGACTTGTGCTACAGACATGACGCGAGTAACAAGTGGTTGAGATGCACAGCATAATAATTGATTAGGATTTCAAGTGTATGATAACATCTACAGTGTCACCGTAATGTATTATTTTATACAAGCAACCCGCCCCGACTTCGCCCAGGAACAGTTGTGAATGCATTACGTGATAAGCGCATCTTTACGATGTCAATGAACTACGACATACACACATCAAAAAAAGTTTTGCATCACCTCGGTTCCCAGATCTCCGGCATATAGACGTTGACTGTGTATATTGTATTGAAGATACAGTCCCTCTGACTGTTCATAGATGTCACTAAAACTGCTCAAAGATGTAAACAACCATGCATGAGCAGGGCCTATTAGACGGAGGGGGTACGACAGCCGATCAGTTCCAGTCATTCCACCAGGACGAAGGTACGCTGCTCATGTTGTCTGTAGTTCTACCATGCCTAGAAGGTCAATACCGCAGTTCGATCGCGTCCGCATTGTTACTTTGTGTCAAGAAGGGCTCTCAACAAGGGAAGTTTCCAGGCGTCTCAGAGTGAACCAAAGCGATGTTGTTCGGACATGGAGGAGGTACAGAGATACAGGAACTGTCGACGACAGGCCTCGCTCAGGCCGCCCAAGGGCTACTACTGTAGTGGATGACCGCTACTTACGGATTGCCGCTCGGAGGAACCCTGACAGCAATGCCACCATGTTGAATAATGCGTTTCGTTCAGCCACAGGACGTCGTGTTTCAACTCAAACTGTGCGCAATAGGCTGCATGATGCGCAACTTCACTCCCGACGTCCATGGCGAGGTCCAGCTTTGCAACCCCGACACCATGCAGCGCGGTACAGATGGGCCCAACAACATGCTGAATGGACCCCACGGAATTGGCATCACGTTCTCTTCACCGATGAGTGTCGCATATGCCTTCAACCAGACAATCGTCGGAGTCGTGTTTGGAGGCACCCTGGTCAGGCTGAACGTCTTAGACACACTGTCCAGCGAGTGCAGCAAGGTGGTGGTTCCCTGATGTTTTGGGGTGGCATTATGTGGGGCCGACGTACGCCACTGGTGGTCATGGAAGGCTCCGAAACGGCTTTACGATACCTGAATGACATCCTCCGACCCATAGTGCAACCATATCGGCAGAATATTGGAGAGGCATTTGTCTTCATGGACGACAATTCTCGACCTCATCGTGCACATCTTGTGAATGCGTTCCTTCAAGATAACGACATCGCTCGACTACAGTGGCCAGCATGTTCGCCAGACATGAACCCTATCGAACATGCCTGGGATATGTTGAAAAGGGCTGTTTATGGACGTCTTGACCCACCAACCACTCTGAGAGATTTACGCCGAATTGTCGTTGAGGAGTGGGACAATTTGGACCAACAGTGTCTTGATGAACTTGTGGATAGTATGCCACGACGAATACAGGCATGCATCAATGCAAGAGGACGTGCTACTGGGTATTAGAGGTAGTGGTGTGTACTGCAATCTGGACCACAAATGCTGAAAGTCTAGCTGTATGATGGTACAACATGCAATGTGTGGGTCTCATGAGCAATAAAACGAGCTGAAATGTTGTTTGTGTTGATCTCTATTCCCTTTGTATTTAAAGGTTCCGGAACTCTTGGAACCGAGGTGATGCAAAACTTTTTTTGATGTGTGTATATCCGTTTTACGTCTCGGCATGATGGGTTAAAATCACTGACTGTACTATTAACTTTATTATCATGGAAATGCATGTGCAACAAATTCTTGTCAGACGCAATTAAAGAATTGCGAGGTGCATTAAACATAAATCCCCCTTCCGTCCAATCTAAAAACAATTATAGTGGACGATATATTGAATATAGAGTTGTGCTCTCGCGTACGTTTTTGTAGAACGTTTCATGCTGAACAATTCTTACACTCATTGTATATTGATATCTTTAACGGTTTGCCCAGCGTAAGCTTAAAGAAAAGCGCACGGACGCCAGGATATTTTTTCGACTTTTTCTCTGAAATCGTTACTGCTTGGCTTCCTTTGATCATAAATAAATTATTTCCTACAGAGACCTTCCTCGAGGTATCCTTTACAGAATGGTGAAAACCTCATCAAAATCCATCGAGTCGTTCTCGAGTTTACCCGTGACATCCAAGAATCGGGGACTTCGTTTTAAACTAAGTAGAGATATGTGAATGTACAGAACGTGTAGGCTACAATCAGTTCACAGTGTTGTTTCACGAGTGGTGCAATAAATCAGTGACCAGTGTGCTTTATATGATAACGAGTACATTACATTTCAATTCCTCCAAAAAGTACTTTTAAATGAACGTGGTGTTTATGTGCGACCGCCAGAGGTAAGGTTCGATCGTGAGCACGTGCTCTATCACGATCAGACAGTCACCAATTCTTGAGCTCTCCAGATGTGAGCCTTTGAGAGTCACACACATGACAAGGCTATACACCCCCAGCCTCCTGTAGGATATTTTTCAGAAGACAGGTGATACTGTGGTAAGAAAATAGAGCGTCTGACTCCTAGAAAATGAGAATATCAGCAAGGAAGAGGCAAGGGACAATTAAGACGGGGAAATGAAGCCACCCAAGTCCCCAGATAATATTGGGATGGAAAGAGAATAAGGATTGACCTAGAGAGAACGACAGAGAAGTTAAAAGAGAGGACCCCGGCACAAGTAAGTGTAAGCAATGTCGGACTCAGATAGGATCCCTTGGTCGCCAATCCATGTCTCACTAATCGTGATAGCCTGAGCGGTCCGTAAAATAAGTAGCTGAAACAAGAACTTCCGTGACTTAATAAAGAGCCTACTTTTCTTAAAATGTAAGATTCATGCCAATGATTAATCTATATGGACCTACCTAGAATAATGACGAAATTAAGTTGGTAATATCGAAATTTCTAATTAGTTCGAAATATACCTGGCATAATGTAGCCTAATAGAGCACTACAGTTGGCTTCCCTGGTGACTGAATATATTCTTAGTTCCATCTCTGAAAAGTACAGAATACAAACTTTGGTTGAAGTGCAATGGATAGCATGGACGTTACTTGCAGTTAGACATTGGATCTATCAGCACGCGTAAAATCATATAGCAACAATGGCATGCATGTGTTCGTCAGAAATAATCCGAAATATTATGATCTATTGTTGTGCCAATTCTGGATAAAATCTATTTGTTAGTATAAAAGTTACATGTATTATAAAATTGAAAGTATCAGCAGGCTTAGAATCATTTTGGCAGCACAGACGTATATTAGTTACTCCAAATTAATCTAGAATGCCAGGTACTATACGTGTGCAAAGTTTAGAGCTATTGACTTGCATACTTTCTGATATATTGATATTAGGGTTTAAAAAAATGGAGACAGCATTTATTAACAGTTGGCAGCCCTGGTTGCTCTTAAGAATATTCATAGTAATATATGTTATGGTACACATAGCAGATACGAAATTTGTTTGAAATCCAATTGATAGTATAGAAGTTCCATGTTATTAAAATTGGTCCTATCAGCAGGCTTAGAATACTGTAGGTAGCACTGGCGTATATGAATTACTCCAAATTAATCTAGAATGCCAGGTACTCTACGTGTGATAGTTTAAAGCTGTTGGCTTGCATACTTTTTGATATATTGGTATTTGGATTTAAAAAAAGAGAGAGCATTTATTAATAGTCGGCAGACCTGGTCGCTTTTAAGAATGCGCTGTCATATCTGTTTATATACACATAGTACATACGAAATTTGGCTGAAATCCAATTGATAGTGTAGAAGTTATATGCATTTACAAATTGGACCTATCAGAAGGCTTAGAATCATTTTGGTAACACTGGCATGTATGGCCCCCTCTCAATTAAACTGAAATATTATTATCTACATGTGTGCCAATTTTGGAAAAGCTCCCATGCATACCTTCCAATATATCCAACATGGAGCTCAAATTTCAATTGCGGTTTTTCAGCAGTTGGTAGCACTGACTTCATTTTCAAATATGGCCTTGAGATATTCAGGTATAGATCTTAACTTATACCAAATTTGGTTTCGATTACTGCTGCCATTTAGGAGTTGATAGGAGGGACACACACACACACAGATAGACAGTCAGACAGAAGGACAGAGAGACGCACATTTGCCCGGATCGATCTCATTTTAGCAAAATGTGAAAAGCAGGCTAAAAATCTGCTATTCGATTTATCGATTAACCTAAGTGTGGATGATGAAAATGCAACTTGTTGTGACATACCTTGGCCCTCAACCTCGGGAGCTGACGAGGGTTTTATCCCCGCATCAAATGGCAAACCTGCAACACAACATCCACAATCATGTGACTGGGCTTTGTATCCCTTATCTTAACATAAACTACTACAGTATATATTCCAACATTTCTCTTGAGTTAGTAATGAAGACTGAATAACATATTCTATAATATAATAATGAGCACTGTCCGCTCTCAAATTTAAGTCTTACGCCTTCAAACGCCCAAGTACCATGTCATGTCATGGCGTGTATCCTCTTATGGGATGCCGGACGGATAAACAGAACGGAACATACAATGGCCCACTTGTCATTTGTCATAAACACTTCAGAGGAGTCACTGGTAATAACGGAGGATATACGGTCAATTCCCTTTGTAAAAGATGTGCAAAGGACACTGAAACACCAAGTCATTTAAATACAAGTTTTTCGGGCTTGTAGGCCGTGGTCCAGACAGGATATCTCCCGACGTTACACCGCAAACTGCGTCCGGCATTATCAAGGGTTCCGCTCCTATCCTTGGTCAGCAGTGGAATGAGGAAGAGGCTTGAAATAATGGGTAACGGCTAGTAGTGGAGTATTGTTGTTTGAATATGACTGTTGGTTGGGTGGATCTTGGCGATGAACTAACGGCTGGAAGGTAGTTTGGATCTTCAAATTAGCATGGTGAGCCGAGCGTTCTCTTCGCATTCCGGCTGGATCGTCTGATCTCACGTATATGTTGCGGGGTGCGGTGCGTGCTCCGGCTTCGGCGACCGAGCTTGTGAGGGTCAGGTGTTCCCTGCGCGACTGCCGGGCTGTAGCGGGAAGGTTCTTCAGGTTGAAGTGTGAGTGATTTCTTGGCCTTGGTGTTCCTAAGGGCCGGGATCCATGTATTACGCACACGTTCAATTTCTTCCTACCGATTGAAATTGTCGGGGTGTTTGAAGATTTATATGGCTTCCCGTTGCAGCCTGGCGTGGTAGTGTGTGGTCGTGGAGAGTATCTCCGTGTCCCCGTACTGTACATCGTGACCTGGCAAGAGAGAATGCTCAGCGACTGACGATTTCTCAGTTTGACCCAGGCGGCTGTGTCTATTATGTTCCTTGAGTCTGGTGGTCACGCTCCTCTTCGTCGTTCCTATGTACACCTTCCCACAGGAACACGGGATTCTGTAGACACCTGCAGTGGAGTGTGGGTGGCGCTTGTCTTTAGCGGATCGCAACAAGTCCCGGATTTTGGCGGTGGGTTTATAAACCGTCTTCACCCCATAGCTCTTCAGTAATTTGCCTATCCTGTCCGTCACCTTCTTCACGTACGGCAGGAATGTGGTGGCCACCGGAGTTTCCTCAGAATCTTTCCTCGTGCTCCGGCGCCTGGGATGAGAGGCTCGCTCAATCTCCTTATTGCTGTATCCGTTGGCGCATAGGGCCCTCTTTATATGTTTCAGCTCTTGGTTGAGGTTGGATGGCTCACAGATTCTCCTAGCACGGTCTACCAATGTTTTAATAACTCCGTGTTACTGTCGGGGGTGGTGATTGGATGTCTTGTGTAGATACCGGTCGGTGTGTGTGGGTTTCCGGTGCACGGTGTGCCCCAAGCGCAGGTCATTAGTCCTGGTGATCAGCACGTCCAGAAAGGCCAGGCAGTTGTCTTTCTCCTTCTCCATAGTAAATTTTATGCTGGTGTTGAGGCTGTTAAGGTGGTCCAGGAAACGTTCCAGCTCTTCCTCTCCGTGGCTCCAGACTACGAAGGTATCGTCAACATAACGTAGCTATACTTTCGGTTTGAGGGGTGCAGTCTCGATCGCCAACTGCTCGAACTTTTCCATGTAGAAGTTCGCAATCACAGGGCTTAGTGGGCTACCCATGGCAACTCCCTCTATTTGCTCGTAGAAGTTCTCGCGCCATAGGAAGTAGCTCGTGGCGAGGCAGTGGCGAAACAAGTCAGTGATGTCTTCCGTGAAGAGCTCGGCAATCTGGTTTATGGATCTTTCATAGGCACCTTCGTGAAGAGGGATACTACGTCAAAGCTGACCAGGTGGTCTTCAGGTTCCAGACGTATGTTCTGCAATTTCTCAATAAAATGGCCTGAATCCCTGACGTAAGTCTCAGTGTTACCGATGTGCGGTTGTAGAATTATGGAGAGATGCTTGGCGATGGTGTAGTTTGGAGAGCCGATAGCACTCACGATAGGTCTCAGTGGAATGTCAGTTTTGTGTACTTTGGGAAGACCGTACAGCCTGGGAGATAGAGCTTCACTCTTGCATGTATCCTTCTTCACGTGGTCTGGTAGTGAAGAGGCCTTGATTAACCTGTTGGTCTCTCTAAGTATCCGTGTTGTGGGGTCTTTCGTGAGTTTTCGGTATGTCTGAGGTTCTAGTAGCGACAGGATCTTCGTGTCGTAGTCTTCCGATGACATGACTACAGTGGCGTTGCGGAACCCTTGATAATGCCGGACGCAGTTTCCGGTGAAACGTCGGGAGATATCCTGTCTGGACCACGGCCTACAAGCCCGAAAAACTTGTATTTAATTATGAACGCCGGCCGTGAAAGCCTAAGCTGTTATACCAAGTCATTTACTTGGAAATTGTCCTTTTAATTATTTGCTTATTAACCGAAGACATAACGAATTTAAACATTCTATCATCAACATGCTGAGCAATAACGGATTTGAATTCTTGTAGGAAGTGCATGCACTCGATTGTCAAGGGAAGAGCCGTTTTGCTGACATAGTTGCATTTAAGAAAACGTCTAAAGAAACCTATATTTTTAGCCTACTTTCGATTTTTGCAAAAAATTGAAAGTAGACTTATGAGATCACTACAGGGCGAAAAAAAGTGTGTCTGCCTGTGTGTGTGTGTGTGTGTGAGTGTGTGGTACTCTGAATGGCTGTCCCCCCCTATCAATTCGAACACGGTGAAACCGAATGGAATGAAATTTGGTACAAAGGTAGCACTAGCAAAGGACACCTCAGTGTCATGTTTTATATCGCCGCCATCTTGACGGAAACGTAATGGCGGCCACACAAATGTTCAAAGCTTAAATCAAATTACGACTAACCTAATCATCCGATCTCTACCAAATTTTGCAACAGCATACCTTTATGGGGGCAGCATCATTTAACCAAACTAATAGGTCATCAGCCTAATAGTTTGCGGATGGCGGCCATCTTTGTGTCAAAATCGATTACCCCTATTAATTCGAACACGGTGAAACCGAATGGAATGAAATTTGGTACAGAGGTAGCACTAGCAAAGGGCACCCCAGTGTCATGTTTTATATGGCCGCCATCTTGACGGAAACGTAATGGCGGCCACCAAAATGTTCAAAGTTTAAATCAAATTACGACTAACCTAATCATCCGATCTCTACCAAATTTTGCAACAACATACCTTTATAAAGGGAGCATCCTTTGAAAAATCTAATAGGTCATCAGCCTAATAGTTTGCGGATGGCGGCCATCTTTGTGTCAAAATCGATTACCCCTATTAATTCGAACACGGTTAAACCGAATTGAACAAAGTTTGGTACAGAGGTAGCACTAGCAAAGAACACCTCAGTGTCATGTTTTATATCGCCGCCATCTTGACGGAAACGTAATGGCGGCCACACAAATGTTCAAAGCTTAAATCAAATTACGACTAACCTAATCATCCGATCTCTACCAAATTTTGCAACAACATACCTTTATGAAGGGAGCATCCTTTGACAAATCTAATAGGTCTTTAGCCTAATAGTTTGCGGATGGCGGCCATCTTTGTGTCAAAATCGATTACCCCTATTAATTCGAACACGGTGAAACCGAATGGAACGAAATTGGTACAAAGGTAGCACTAGAAAAGGCCACCTCAGTGTCATGTTTTATATCACCGCCATCTTGACGGAAACGTAATCGCGGCCACCCAAATGTTAAAGGCTAAAATGTAATTACGACCAACCTAATAATCTAGTCTCTACCAAATTTTGCAACAATAAATCTTTATGTGGGAAGCATATTCTGACCAAACTGCTAGATCATCAGCCCAATAGTTTGCAGATGGTGGCCAAGTATGTGTGCAAATCGATTCCCCCTATCAATTCAAACACGGTGAAACCGAATTGAACGAAATTTGGTACAGAGGTAGCACTAGCAAAAGGCACCTCAGTGTCATGTTTTTTATAGCCGCCATCTTGACGGAAACGGAATGACGGCCACCCAAATGATAAAAGCTTAAATCAAATTTCGACCATCCTAATAATTTGAACCCAACCGGATTTTGCAACAACATGCCTTTTTGTGGAAAGCATCTTATGATTGACTACAAGGTCATCAGCCCAATAGTTTGCAAATAGCGACCATGTATGTGTGCAAATCCATTCCCCAGATCAATTCAATCACGGTGAAACCGAATTGAATGATTTTTTTTACAGAGGTAGCACTAGCAAAGGGCACCTCATATTCATGTTTAATATCCCTATAGCACGTTGTATTTCAACAAGCTACTACAACCAACATTCAATTATACTCCTTTAAAAGGACAAAGAGTTATAACAATACCCATGCATTTATGAGAAAGTAGGCTATATGTTCTTTACTGAACATCTTGTTGATCCAACCATTCGGTTTGAGAAGAATGCAACAAATCAGGCTAAGGAGGTTGACCGGGAGAAAAAGGCCATCTATGAAGATTGCGTTCCATACTTTCGGGGGAAAAATACGGAGATAGATACAGGAATCACACCTTCAATGAGCGAGGAATGCTGTTCGGTGCCAGGAGCACTGTCTATCGAGAAGTTTTGGAACTGATCCAGAAGCTCTGCATAGAAAGAAATAACCTGATCGCTCTAGCTGAGGGTATCATTGCTGACACCGAGGTCGTATTGCAGCACCATATTTACAAGAGTGCCAACACCTGACATTTCTGATAAGAAAATACCACTGAATTTTAATCGTAAGAAAAGAATGTTTAATAATGAATTGTACTAACAAGGATTAAGGGGTATGCTGTGCCTTAAGGCATCTTGGGGGAAACCAAGCAGCTATATTGTTAATAAATATATTCTTCTGGTAGAAGTTTTGTCTACTTGATACTAAGGAATTGAATGAAATACTTGTTACTGATCATCTGCATTAATGCGTTGAATAATGTTTTAAATTTAGAGAAGGTCTGATGAGATACTACCTGACACATTTCCATCCTCCCCACGTATGACATCGCGCACTAAGAATATATTTACATACGGTGCCCTAAAGACATACTAAGGGACACTTTGGGGTACACGGGATTCTTCTAGATACGTCAGTGCATCAGCTTCCCTGCTGTGTAGCATCGTCAGAATGGTTCTCGCCTAGTGTCTCTAAGGATGTGGTATCAAATACTGGCGTGAACACTTGACATTGGAAGGAGCTGAAATTCAAGTAACACGTGTTATTAGATCACTGGTAGGTTATAAAGAACCCCTTCATGGCAAACTACTGGAATCCCGCTAGTTGAAACCTCATTAGTTAGTGTTAGATATTGGAGTTTTAAGGGGCAGAACAGCTAGGTCATCTGCCTCATCAGTTAGAAGGGATGTTAAACCGCTACCGTATGTCAAGTCTCTGTATTTGCCCGACAACAAAACTAGTATGTCCGCAGAACTGACTGTAGAGTAGAGACACCCGGTACAGTGATGATAATTTGGGATCTCGTGTTTTACTGTCTGAGTGGGTCACGTGGCACCAGATGCCATGTTGAGGAAGATTACCTCAAAGCAGGTATCGAAAGTGTAACAAGTAGTTCCGTGAAGAACTAAAGCCTTTTTTCATGTATCCTACTTATGTTAATATTTATACTTCGCATCGCCGCCATGTTGGATTTGTGATCACCAGGTTATTGGAAGTCCTATAGGTGAATTTATGTTCATGCGTCGTAACCATGTGATCGAAATGAAAGTTTGAATAATGAAGCTACGCAATAATTCTCCTTTAATGGTAAGTAACTCTATGGCATGTACATATAATAATCCAACATGGTGACCATCCGAAATATTTAGACTTTTCTCAATATATACGAATCTATTACAGCAATCACACTGAATTTTTTATGTTCATAGGGGCTATGAACATAAGTTCACCTATAGGACTTTCAATAACCTGGTGATCACAAATCCAACATGGCGGTGACGTGAAATAGACGCTTCTCGCAATTTAACCATCCGAGTACAGTGAAACTTGGTACAGTGAATGCTTATACAAATGTTAACTCACTGGCATCTAATTTATTTCAATCGCTTCCATAATCACAAGATGTCAGTTGTGCGAAATTTTAAAATCTCGATTTTACTTCTTGTGTCCTAATCATGCGATTGAAGTTTCAATACTACACGTATGCGATAATCTTCATGTAACAGTACATAACTCTAAGACCTACATAGTTAAAAATCCAACATGGTGACCTTCCGAAATATTAGACGGTTCTCAATATCTACGAATCTATTACTGCAATAAAACTTAAATTTTGTATGTTGATAGAGGCAATTCGCATAAGAAGGATATATGAAAATAGGCTTTAGTTCTACACGGAACTACTTGTTTCAAAAATGACATATGCAGTATATAAATAGTTGATATCGTATATTCCTATAAACTATTCTAAATATGTCTTAGAAATACTTTTGAATTCATCATGTCAAAAATTGTATTTTTATGTCCAAATGCATTACTATCTTGAGACGGTCAAAATGGCGTGAAGTGTGTTTTCTACGTGAATAAAATCTATTTGAGGAATGGAACATAGATTGGACTGTTAATTTATGTCCTTGCACCAATGGTAATTCTGCAGTGATCCGAAATGAAAAACTCCTTGCCAAAAAACTGTTGTGTCGTACGTAACCAATGGTAGTCGTCTTATCGAAATATAGTCATATGTCATGTGGGCTATTAGTTTTCAATTGCAGTCATCATGGATATTAATGTAAGATTTGTATTCATTTATATTAAGTATTCAATAAGGAAAGCTACTAGGTAAGATTGAGTTCATATCTCACATCAAAATTAATGAACTTCTGTGAGTGAAGGAATGACGTAATTAACAACGTGATAACGTTATCTTGAAGGCCTTCGGTGACGTAGTTGGTAGCATGCTGAGCTTCTATTTCCAAGGTCGCGAATTCAAATCCGGCCAAAGTCGTCGGATTTTTAAGAGCGTTAAGAATCCGTCAGTATGCCTTCCTTCGGAGGCGAAGTAAAGCCGGCGGTCGGATGTCATACATTTATGGCATGAAAAAGAACCTTCCACTAACTACACTTGTGTGAAGCCAAAATTTGTAGTCCAACGTTCGTCACAGGGCGCTGGTTGCGATGGCATCTGGTAGTAGTCAAGTTCACAGCTAGATGTCGCGGACGGTAGCATTTGGTGGCGAAAGTAGGAACTACTTGAAATTGCTACCCCAAAGTTACAGGCCAATTGCCTTACTCAGTGTCACCTACAAATTACTTTAAGGACTGTTAATGAATAATTAGGCCTACTCCTGCAATTGAGCAAGAGATTCCTGTTGAACAAGCTGGATTCCGCCCAAACCGAGACTGCTCTGATCAAGTCCTTGCCTTAACTACATTTCTAGGAACTGGCTTTGAGATGAAACTTAAAAGTGTTTCTGCCTTTCTGGACGTCTCAGTGGCGTATGATAATGTCTGGAGGAAGGTACTTCTCCTATAACTCAGAAAGTCAGTCCCTTGTCTTAAAACCGTCACTCTCATCAGCAACATGCTAAGTAATAGACTATTCCAAGTTCACAATGAAAGTGCCAGGAACAGGTTTCATACACTCAACTATGGTCTACCTCAGGGTTCAGTTTTATCCCCTTTGCTATTTAACTTACACATTCATGATGTACCAGAAACGGTATCCCAAAAATTCATCTACGCGGACGATATAAATCTTACAGTCCAGTTCGACCCCCGAAATACATGGAAAGTTGAATGGTCTACCTCTCCATCTCATGGCCTAATTGAAGTACTTCTTCCTACCATCAAACTACCTTGATTCCATATCCCTAGAGCTGTCTGGTCCCGTCTCAACAGAATTCGATGTGGCGCTGCTCGAACTAGAGCCTTACATCACTGGGGTTGTAGAGACTCGCCGTGTTGTGAATGTGGATATGAAGTGCAAACAATCAAGCACATCGTGCAGGAATGACCTACAGTATATATGTACTCTGGGACCTTAGAAGAGCTCCATGTAGCACTCCACAAGACCTGGCAGCCCATATATGAAGGGTCCTAATGCTGAAAATTGTTTTTATATATTAATTACTGTCTCGTATGCATCATACGCTAAATAAATAACTTGAAATTATCATCCACAGTCCTTACTTGAATTAAAAGCAGATAACACTCACGAATACAGTCATCACAATTAACACCGGTTATCAGACAGATTCTACACACACCCAAAGTACACGGGGCTACATGATCGCGTTGTCGAAGCCCCTAAACTAACGAACCAATCAACCAACCTTATCTTGAACGCTCAGGAACGTGTGCTTCCGTAAATCTTAATAGCGCCACTCTACTACTCGGAATGTTTTGTTATAAAACAAAAGAATTATCCCTCTTTAAGTAATTATGAGATTACATAACACTCACCACAACATCTTCCGTTATTGAAACGGCAACAGAACTCCCCGTTCCAGGCAGTACACACATCGCAGTCCACAGTGCGTATAGACAGGCTCATATTACGTTGTTCCTCAGAAGGGCCGACCTGTGAGTGTGTGGTCCCAATCACGTGAACAGCTACCAAGATACATACAAGAAAGAAGGTTTCGTACATGGTGAACTACTGCCTGAGCACTTAGCGTCTTGTGTCTGTGAAAGCGAGTTTTATACTGCAGAACCTGAAAGAATGGCAAGTTATTCATGGGGGGGTATTTTGAAATAGTGATAAGATCAGCCTTCGAAATTAGATAATACACTGTATAACAAAGAAAATGACGCACCGGGAAGGCGTTGTCCGATTGTATAAAAATTACGTATTGTGCCCGTCAGAGGAGCTATCAGGGTTGCCATCAGCCGAAACGACATCCCTAACACCTCACCCGCCGGACCCATGTGCCATGAGGATCAGGTGAATTTCTTATAGGCCATAGCGGCACGAGAATCCATGACCCAGGGGATCCGTGGTAACATGGTTGCTAAAAAGGTCATAGACAGCCCAAGAAAATACTCCTTCTAAAGCTAGACTAAGAAATAAACTTCCAGGCTTAAATAAAACATGTAGAAATATTTATTCAAAATATTCAGACACCTAGCCTAGTTCGGAGGGTTTCTATCTGCTAATCCGCAAACTAATAAATAAACAAAAACAAGAATTTCCGTGAAGAACTATACAGCCTACTTTTCATGCCAATAATTATTCTACAGAATATGAACCTATCTAGAATAATGACGAAATTAAGTTGGTAATATCGAAATATCTAATTAGTTCAAAATATACCTGGTATAATGTAGCCTAATAGAGCACTACAGTTGGCAGCCCTGGTGACTGAATATATTCTTAGTTCCATCTCTTAAGGTACAGAATAAAAAAATTGGTTGAAGTCCAATGGACGTTACATGCAGGTAGACATTGGATCTATCAGCAAGCGTAAAAGCATGTTGCCAACAATGTCATGCGTGTGCTGGTCAAAAATAATCTGAAATATTATGATATCTTGTTGTGCCAATTTTGGATGAAATACATTTGTTAGTACAGAAGTTACATGTATTTTAAAATTGGACATATCAGCAGGCATAGAATCATGTTGGCAGCACTGCCTTGTATTAATTACTCCAAATTAATCTAGAATGCCAGGTGCTATATGTGTGCTAAGTATAGAGCTGTTGGCTTACATACTTTCTGATATATTGATATTAGGGTAAAAAAATATAGACAGCATTTATTAACAGTTGACAGCCCTGATTGCTCTTAGCAATACTAATAGTAATATCTGTTATGGTACACATAGCACACGAAATTGGTTGAAATTCAACTGATAGTATAGAAGTTACATGTATTTAAAATTGGTACTATCAGCAGGTTTATAATCATGTTGGTGGAACTGACGTATATAAGTTACTCCAAATTAATCTAAAATGTCAGAATATACGCGTGCATAGTTTAAAGCTGTTGGCTTGCATACTTTCTGATATATAGGTATTTGGATGAAAAAAATAGGGAGAGCAATTATTAACAGTTGACAGCCCTGGTGGCCTTAATAATACGCTCAGTCTTATCTGTTTATGTACAGATATTACATACAAAATTTGGTTGAAATCCACTTGATAGTGTAGAAGTTATATGCATTTAAACATTGGACCTATCAGAAGGCTTAACATTATTTTGGCAACACTGTCATGGTTGGCCTCCTGGAAATTAACCTGAAATTGTCTTATCTATATGTGTGCCAATTTTGGAATAGCTCCCAAGCATACCTTGCAAGATATCCAACATGGAGCTCAAATTTCTAGTGCGTTTTTTCAGCAATTGGTAGCACTGACATCATTTTCAAATATGGACGTGAGATATTCCGGTGCACATCTTTACTCATACTACATTTGGTTTTGATTGCTGCAGCCGTTTAGGAGTTGATAGGGGGACACACACACAGCCAGAGAGACAGACAGACAGAAGGACAGACAGACAGACAGACACACATTTTCCCGGATCGATCTCATAAGTCTACTTTTTCCTCATTTTTGCAAAATGTGAAAAGTAGGCTGATAAAAGATCAATACCCTACCTGTAAACTACTGTAAACCCTCGCGAAAGATCTATCTGACAAAGTAAAGCAACAAGAGCAACGCTGGGAAAATGGTACGGCAATAATCTCTAAGTCAAGTTACAAAATAAACTAATAACGGAATTTACATTTAACAGGGTAGCAATAGCAAGTCTAAGTTAGGATGATACCATTTCTTCATTTACATTTATTTTTAAATAATCTAGTTAATTCCTAACAATTAATACAAAATTTACGGCGATGACGTCCGTAAAGCAAAACGGTTAGTACAAACCTGCATGACAAGCCGTAAAAAAAATATTAAATGCCCTCTTACAATCTAAAAAATGGGTAAACATGGGGTTATCATACACTCGAATAAATAATAACAAGACCATTAGCAATATTATTCCTGCCTTCGCCCTGGGTTACTCTTTGTAAACCACTGTCATCTACGTGCATGTTAATTACGGTGGCGATTGCGTAGTAAAAAATACGTCTTACGTCGCATGAGGCTCACGCTCCACCAGCTACTGACTAAAGGTAGAGCAAGCACTCCGTCGATAAAAATTAGTGTCATCTGTCCCAGATTACTTCCACAAAAGATGTGTGCACAAAGCAAGTGTCAGCCAGCAGGTCCAAAATGCAAGAAAATCAAGGTTAAATGCTATAAAGAGTTAATTATCATCAGTTTATAATAATGACGTTCTTGATTATTAGAATCGTTGGTTTGGATTATCGTTGGTTTATGGCGAATAGGCTGACAATCCTGAATACTTTGGGATCAGCAGTAGCAGTCTCGTGCGAGATCAATCTCTGCTATAAAACACCGTCAACGAGCTCTCCCGCTCGGATATAACAATAACACAGGTTATTAATGGCTCTCGGCTCACTTAATTTACCTCTGGGTAAGGCCTGGCATGAACATTAGTTACCTCCCTACAATAACACAGTCAACAGAATCGAAGTCTGGACACACATAAATATAGCCTCTATACAGGTGCCTCATCTAGCCTCTTAATTTCAACAAATAAACCTTAACACAACGTGTAATCATTATCAGATGGAGAAGAAAGATAGTCGCTTCAATAGCGATGCAAACATATGGCTCTCGCCAGTCATCTCAAAGTAGCAAAACATCTGATTATTACAAAATGGTGGCCTGGACATTGACCTACATATGAAACACATCATTTAAATGTTAGTAATGCTATAAGCATCGTCAAAGAGTCTGAAAATGTATGTCTCACTGAGTGAGTGGTACTCTAGTACATTGCATGCTGGGAACTGTTACCACCTGTCCATGATTCGAGCTAGCCTCGCTACTCACAATCATCCACACGGACAGTTTAGAAAATGAACAACACTGAAGGCAGGCAGCTTTCTCGCAGAAAGTCCTATCAGGAAACTGGCCTCGTTATCATGTCCCAGATATAATACATAATCACATAAGCATCAGGCTTAAAATCACGCCTCAAAACTATGCACAAGGACTTAGCATGTTTGTAACAGTCAAAGAAATGAAAAACACAGATATTCCACTTAGTCTGAACCTCTTTGAAATGTGCAGATATGTCAGTTCGTAACTGCTCTGTCTAATCATAACCAAAATAATAACTGTGTCGAAACACTTGACACGAAATAAACATCATAAAGACGAAAATCTTACAATTGCTAAGTTTGCCAATGATATGGCATTCATTGCAGGGTTCGATGCTAGATTGCATACAAAATTTAACACCCTGAATGTGTTCATAACTTGAACTGGATGGCTTCACAGCACATCAAAATGAAAATGACATTGAATTACAAAACTGATAGCTTCAGTCGGCTATCTAACGATACGGACTCTTCTGACTAAATCAGTGGCGTGACAACATTTACTAGAAAGGGGTGTAATAAAATTAACACTGGCCATGACGTCTGATCGTCATCCCAAATAACTGTACACAAAATCACCCACCTAGGGTTGAACAAAACGTAGTAACAAAGACTACAGTCACGCTTAGCAGGGGTAGAAATAACATCCTAACGATGTCCATCAGAATGCACCGTGATCGAAAAGAAATTCAATCACAATGGGTGACTAACCACTCACTGAAAATGAACTACAAGGATTAATTCTAACAGTAAATACCTACCTATGGCTTGTCAAGAAGTTCGGCTGATTCTACAATAAACTACAATAAACTACACTAAGCTACACCACAAAAGAACCTCACAAGGAATGAATTATTCGGACTCACTAGAAAGGATGTCTACATCTCAGTCGTTCCAACGAGGGATACAATAAGGCTTTGGTCTCCGAACAAGGGTTGTCCAATCTTAGCCTCCACGGCCAAGGCGACCCGACTCGCTGACCACGCGTCACCCTATAATCTGCAGGTTAATGGCTGGGCAGAGGTCACTTGATAGGTCTAAGCCCTTCAAGGGCTATTGTGCCACGGGGGTTGGTTTGGTTTCTCCTTAGAATTTCTTTCCTCACAATATTTAGTAATACACATCTCACGACCTCAATTTCCATATCTTGCGCTGTCATCTTAGTTCGGAGAATAATTCTAAATAATACATAACACAGTAAAGATTAGAAACGTGCAATGTCATGTCCATAAAATACCAACATCCTCCATAAAAATGATTGATATATTATTCCTTACGTAGTGATATGAGCTTGAATGATTTTAAGAGCTTCCTTGTGACGTTTAAACTAAATGAAATACCATGGATATTTAATAATTGTATTATCCCTTATGTCATTAAATTGAATTAATATAGCTTTCATTATTTATTTATTTAGGATCGTTTCAACCTCCTGGGTTACGATTACACAACTGCCTGACTGTTGATGTTCTTTCCTGTTACGCCAATACTCATTCATTCGTTGGCTCACACTTGCTCGTTCCTCGACCGAGAACACCCTTCCAGTTCTCTTGGGTTTCTCTACGGACAGATCTGTCACCTCCGCAATTTTCCTTCTGAACACTTTTCTGTTGGCAATACCTCCCTCCTCATTGCCACATTTTTTTAATATCCTGATAAACTTCTTTCAACCATGGTACTTGAGTCTTTCTCCTTTCCTGAAAGACGAGGATTTTATTTTCTAGGCGTTCCGGTCCCATTCTTCTCAAGTGTCCATAGAAAGTTAGTCGTGTTTTCCTCATAGATGTTGAAATGTTCTCGCATTTTTATATAGCTCTTGATTTGATCTCAAACGGAAGGTAAACTCATTTGTTGCTGCTTTCTTGGGTAGCCCAGAATTTTCCTCAGAAATTTACGTTCTTTCTTTTCTATTTCTGTGATTCCCTTTCTGGCAATTGTCTCCGCTGCATAAAGGCATTCAGGTTTCACCACGGTGTTTTAGTGTCTAAGTTTTGCTTCATAGGAGAGGGATTTGGACTTATAAGTTTCCTGGCATAATCTGAATGTAATCTCCATCTTCTGAGCTCTCTCTTCAATAGCTGACTTCTCATCGTTGTTAGGAGTCAGAATCTACCCTAGATACTTGAATTTATGTACTCTTCTTATGTCACCATACTTGGTTTTCACTATCCATGTTGGTTCTTTGGGATCTATGTTCATTATAATAATAAACTATTTATTACCTAAAGTCAATATTTAGTACACTTAAACCGTACCCGTTTCGGTCAGATTGTGCCTTTCTACAGCGTGGTATGGGTATTGTCATAATTCTTTGTCCTTTTCAAGGGGTATAATTGAATGTTGGTTGTAGTAGCCTGTTGAATTACAACGTGCTATACTGATATTAAACGTTGATTGATTGAATCCTAACATGAATTATATATCACACACTAATACAGCCATCTAAATAACACAGGTTATCAGACAAAATTCAACACTCTCCTAAGTACACGGGGCTAAATGGCCATGATGTCCATGCATCTCAAATGAAACAACAACAACAACAGCTTCCTGCCCAAATCCTTCCTCGTATAAAAGTACACACACTAGTAAGCGTACAGACATCACAGTGACACAGGTTATCAGACAACGTCTACACACACCAAAGTAAACGGGGCTACAAGACCATGATGCCCCAAAATCCCTAAAGAATCAACAACAAAAACAATGGTCTCTACCGCGGATCAAGGTCAACGAATATTAATCACTGTATTCGAGTGTTGAAATATGTGATGCTATAAGTATACAATATTTTTGATTGCAAATACACAATATCGCCGCTAAAAAGAAATGGCGCCCAGCAAAATTTTCTGAGCTTGCTAGTGCTACCTCTGCAACAAAGGTGATTCGATTTGGGTTCAATTCTGTTTGAACTGATAGATGGAATCGATTTGCACACATACATGGCCGCCATCTGCCAACTATTGAGCTGATGACCTTATAGTTTGATCAAAAGACTCTTCCCACATAATGGTATGTTATTGCAAAATTTAGTAGAGATCAGTTGATTAGGTTAGTAATAATTTGGTTTAAGCTTTGAACATTTGGGTGGCCGCTATTACGTTTCCGTCAAGATTGCTGCGATATGAATCATGATACTCAGGTGCCCTTAGCAAGTGCTACCTCTGTCCCAAATTTCGTTCAATTCAGTTTCACCGTGTTTGAATTGATAGGAGGAATCGATTTGCACACATACATGGCCGCTATCTGTAAACTATTGGGGTGATGACCTAGTAGTTTGGTCAAAAGATACTTGCCACATAATGGTATGTTGTTGCAAAATTTGGTAGAGATCCGATGATTAAGTTAGTCGATTTTGAATTAAGCTTTGAACATTTGGGTGGCCACCATTACGTTTCCGTCAAGATGGTGGCGATATAATACATTACAATGAGGTGCCCTTTGCTAGTGCTGCCTCTGTACCAAAATTCGTTCAATTCACTTTCACCGTGTTTGATTTGATAGGGTGAATCGATTTGCACACATACATGGCCGCCATCCACAAACTATTGGGCTGATGACCTTGTAGTTTAGTCAAAAGTGGCTCCCCATATGAATGTATGTTGTTGCAAAATTTGGAAAAGATAAGATGATTAGGTTAGTCGTAATGTGATTTAAGCTTTGAGCATTTGTGTGGCCACCATTACGTTTCCGTCAAGATGGCGGCGATATAAAACAGGACACTAAGGTGCCCTTTGCTAGTGCTACCTCTGTACCAAATTTCGTTCAATTTGGTTTCACCGTGTTTGAATTGATACGGGGGGGGGGGGGGCTTGCAGAGTACACACACACTCACAGACAGACAGACACACAATTTTTGGCCCTGTGTTGATCTAATAAGTCTACTTTTCTTTTTTCTTTTTTTTTTTTTTGCAAAAATTGAAGGTAGGCTGATATTTATAGTATCCTCTATTATGACAAAAAAAATATTAAGTTGTATGTTACTGCACAGTTACTTATCCTATACCACGCTGAAGAAAGTCGCAATGTGACGAAACCGGTACGGTTTCAATTTACCAAATATAGACTTTAGGTAATAAATAGTTTATTATAATTAATACGTCAATAAGGAATCAGGCTAACATGGTCATTTGTATGTCATTTTATAGCCTACATTAATTGATTATACTAGTTTCGGCCTCATTATGGCCCTCCTCAGTAATTGTTTTTCTTAAAGAAACTACAACCTGTGACAATAAAGTTCGGTGAATAGTCCTGTACTATCACCATAGATGAACAATGCACGACAGTGACCCTACTGTCCTTTGAAATAGTCCCTTCCCGTAACTATGAAATGCTGAGATCGGCGATACAAGTCCTGGAAACTTTGCCAGAAGGCGTCCTTTGGGATGGTGTTCAAAAGCCTCATTAAGTTGCGTTCCGTGCATAAAGTCAGAATGGTTGACCTGGCAACATTGGCGACACACAACGCAACGTGTAAGACCTGTTTGACACAGTGCGTGTTTAGAAGGATGAATTTATGCAACCTACCATGCACACCTGTTTGGCGGGTGGCAATGAGAAGGATGAATTTATGCAACCTAACTTGCACACCTGTTTGGCGGTAAGGAGGGTGAATGTTCTGTGGAATAGAATGGCTCTGAAAACCATCGTCACAGGCGACGAGACCTGGTGTCTGAGGTACGACCCCGAAGTCAAGCGTCAAAGTATGGAGTGGCGGGGTCCAGGTCCACGGTCACCGAAAAGCCCTGAAGGGCCAGAGGTTTTTAGACATTTCGGACATCCAACGTAATGTGACGACCCAACTGAAGGCTATCCCTAAAGCGTTTACAGGACTTGTACAGACATTCTTAGAAGTGCATAACCATCCACGAGAATTACTTCGAAGGACAGTAACTGCTGTTTAGGTAAGCTAACAATCCATTCGAAATATAGACCCATTCACCGAACTTTTCGGTCAGAGGTTGTTTTATAATTTTGATCCTAGTTTGAATATATATTATACTTGGAATGTTTCCTTTGAAATATGGATACAACATATATCAAAATAATTTTACAAAATCAGATCATTATCAATTATGGACTTCAAATTGATGACATAAAATGGTTGTCTGTTTTATAGTAATATACAATCACCAACTGTTTAGATATGTCATTTTCACTAAATTGGTTTATATTATCATCATTTTAAAGCCCAGAATTTTTACAGATCTTACTTTCTAAACTATTTTGATGTATTTTTATTTATAAATGATTTCATTCATTCATTCATTCATTTGGCATAGGCCATCTATGAACCGCGTCATTCCAACTGTCTCCTACAGGCTTCGATGTTTGCCCAGTATGCCCGCATTCGTTCTCGGTGGACTTCCTTCCGTTTCTGGGTCCAAATCATTCCCGTTTCCAGCTTCGGTTTTTCTTGGAAACCTTTGCAAACTTGAAGTTTTCTTTTGAGTGGGGCGCGTTCCTGAATGTCTGTTGGTGTAATCCCCACTTCTTTCAGATCTTTATCCAGTTCAATGACCCAGGCCCATTTCGATTTCCTCTCCTGAAAGTAAGTTATGTTGCGGTTGGTCAGTCTCGTTGGGCTCATTCGTTTTACATGTCCATAAAATGTTATCCTTCTCCTCCGGATGACGTCACTTATCTTCTCCACATGAGTATATAGTTCATGGTTATGTCGTCTTCTATATTCCCCATTGTCTTTGATGTGACCCAATATCTTTATCAAAATTTTCCTTTCTTTGGCCTCCAGTTTTTCGACCAAACCTTTTTTGTTCATCGCGAGGCATTCAGAAGCATACAAGATCTCCGGACGGATAATTAATCAATTAATGTATATTAATTCAATTTATTGATAAAAGGTGTAATAAAATTATTAAATTCCCATGGTATTTCATTTAGTTATATAATTCCTTCTCTACAAAATGTCCCCACAAATAACCCTTCCTCTTAACAACAACAAAAAATATTAGACAAGTCACTAATATCAACTTCTGTCAACAAGTTCTAAGTTACCAGACTGTGGTTATCATTAATTTCCCATTGCTCTCTTAAATGCACATTACAGCACATTTGAAATGATCTCATCACAACATTCTCATCAACATTTTGCAGATTCTCAAGGACAAGCCAACATCCACAGATTCCTATAAATCCTCAACTATTTACCATAGTTTCATTTTGACCAAAAATATACAAATTTCCATCTAGTGTTCCTATACCATTTCAAAATATTTATCAATCCATCTGAGGCAATTCACACTGTCGCTCATTATCATAACATCACGAAAACTAAATCTACAATACCTTCAATACGCCACTGCACATCTCAAATATCCTGAATAGGCAATAAAATGGCTACATGTCAGTATTATTCCTCTTAAGTCTCATCAGGCAATGATATTAAATTATGTGTATCATCCTTTGACTTCGTCCCATTAAAAAAAAACTTTACCCTTAGTTACTCATTAGCTTGCCACGGTGAGTGAGTGGTTATCGTGTCGGTCTACTAACGTCAAGCTTGCAGGTTCGCTGCTGGCCATGTAACTGATTTTTGAAAATCAGAAAATATTACGACACGCATGTCATACGAAGTTGGTATGTCAAAGGACCCATTTGAATTCAGTAGGCCGTGTTCATAATGGCAAAATCAATCTCGGGAGTTTCCGTCAACACAAAGTTCCTCATTTCTCTACTAGAAAGCGCTATAATGTTAAAGGAGCGTAGATATCTAACCTCCTTGACTTTCATAGTGCTTCAAGGAACAACGAAATTCGACATAAGCTACCCTCAGGGTGTCAAATAACAGAGCTTGCACCCGGCACCCAAGGCCATACGATATTATTATTATTATTATTATTTTTATAATCTTTATTTACTCAACTTACAGTTCGTAACACGACTCATATCGGTACAATGCGTACAAGAAAATTAGTAAAGTCACACTTTGAAAAGCCTATAGCATACATTTTAAAACTACAGTACAGTACAAGACAGTATATAACATAGACGATTGACAGTTCTTTTTTTTAGGCGGCTTCGGTGGCGTAGTTTGTAGCATGCTGAGCTTATAAGCCCAAGATAGCGGGTTCAAACCCGGCCTAAGCCGTCGGATTTTTTAAGAGCGTTAAAAATCCCTCAGTATGCCTTCCTTCGGAGGGGAAGTAAAGCCGGCGGTCCTATGTCATAGATTTATAGCATGTTAAAGAACCTTTCACTAATTACACATGTGTGAAGCCAAATTGTGTAGGTTAGGAATGTAAACAACGCTCTTAGGTTTCTACGTTCGTTGCCAAGAGCCGACTGCGGTGTCGTCTAGTAGCTAAGTTCTGGACTAGGCCTAGTAGTCGTTGACGGTGACGTTTGGCAGCAAAAGTAGGAACTATTTGGAAAATTCAAAGTTGCAGTCCTTACTTGAATTAAAAAACAGATACACACACTAATACAGCCATCACAATTAACACCGGTTATCAGACAGATTCTACACACACCCAAAGTACACGGGGCTACAGCCCCTAAACTGAGGAACCAACCAACCAACCACGTCTCCTTTTCACAAGAGTGTCCTAGAAAATCCTAGTGTGTATTCAAAAATTCTCTAACGATGCTGCAGGTCTTCAGAATTGCAGCCTTTTGTGCAATAGTGTGGGTGTATATGGGGAGATTTAGTGTGGCTAGATTTACTGAAAAGGAGTTAGGTGTCAGGCCAGTAGGAGAAAGGATTCTAGCCACCTCCATAGCCAGAGAAGTATATTTATCAATCTTCTCTCTGTATTTATGGTGGATATTATGGTCATTCGGAACAGATATGCCAATCAAGTACGTGTGATGGTTCTTCTTATCAGTTAAAATTATGTCTGGTCTATTATGAGGAGTTGTCTTGTCAGTTTCAACAGTGCGATCCCAATACAGCTTGTAATCTTTCTTTTCCAGCACACTCTCTGAGGAGTATTTGTAATAAGGCGTCCTGTCGTGTATGAAAGTTCGGGTTAGGGCGAGTTCTTGATGATTGACTTTGGCAACATCGTTATGCCTCTCAGTGTAAAATGTTGGCGCTAGAATTCTGCAGCTGCTGGTAATATGTTCTATGGTTTCTGGGCCGGTATTGCACTTCCTGCATTCTTCATCTATAACAGTCTGATCTTTCAGGATGTGTTTCCTATAACTTCTAGTAGTGATAACTTTGTCCTGTATCGCCTGGTTAAATCCCTCAGTTTCTGGAAACAGCTCTCCCCTTGACACCCATGTGTTCGAAAGCTGTTTGTCAATATTCGTACCATTGCACTGGTTGTAGAATCTGCCATGAAGTTCTTTTCCAGCCCATCTCTGCACCTTCTCTCTATTCAGTGTGTTCTTGTCTTTCATGACGAAATTTCCTTCATGGAGGTTCAAAGGAGTGTGGTTGAAGTCAGCTTGTGCTACCGCTCGATGTAAAACACTGGTATCTTTCCGAGAATGAAAGAAATTCCTTAGATGTGTAACTTGTTGATTGAACAGAGCTACAACATCAAGAATACCTCTGCCTCCTTCATTTCTGGGTGTTGTTACTCTCTATATAGGCTACTGTACAAGCATTGGAATGCAACATTCTGTTTTTCGTAAGCATAGTTCTTATTGTGCGATGAATGTTCTCTAGGTCTGTTTGAGACTATTTTAAAACACCAAATGAATACATCAGCACAGATATAGCATATGAATTGATAAATTTTGTTAGGTTATGAGCACTAAGCTTGGTTTTCAGCAGAAGTCTATGAGTAAATTTCTGGTAAAGGTTCTCATTCTCAGATTTACTGTTGATTCCAACTACTTGTTCAAATCCTAGATATTTATATGTTTCAACTTTCCCCATACTGTCTATTCGCTCATCAGCTGTTATGCTTATTCCCTCTGTTCTACACCACTGTCCTTTATTGATGCTGTTGATTTTGAATTTGCCAGTGCCAAACTCCTTGCCCTTCGAAACGTTATCTATTGTTTTAGATCCCTTATTTGGGGGTGGATCTAAAAGGAAGAGTTATTGTACTAATTTGTAAGGTTGTGCCTAAAAGAGGGTAGCTTCCCTTGTCAGGGTAAGCTGACCAGTGTAGAGTGTTGTGGTGTGCTAGGAACTAGGGAGCGTTCCTATAAAGGCTGTAATTTAGGGGATGTAGTTTTTATTACGCGGGTCAACGTACTGGTCGCCCAGCCGGCTGCTTATTATATAATCACTTTACTCGTGTCAGCGGTGTGGCACGCGCTCCTCTTAGTAGCCTGGCCGCCACGAGAAATACGATGATGTCTGAGTTAGCGCTATTAAGCTACCGTACGTCACGTCTGACTGTGACGGGAATAAGGAAGGGCGTTGGGATGTAAAGAGGCGTATAAACAGTAATGCTAGTGTAGAGTGTGGACCAAGTGTTTATTGGTCTGTAATTCTGAGTATGAGTCCCTTGTAGGGAATGTAGTTTATGTTCACAATGTAAAGTACAAGTTGTGGGTTAGAGGTTACAAAAGTAGGAACTCTGAACACGACTGACTTACCTCTGGAGACACCGGCGTAGCCTTCGGCCGTATCGTTGAAGCACTGATAATGGAGAGATCCTTTGACCTCATTAGGACGCCTTCTTATACCTTTTGGCGCCCTGCTGTCAGCATTGTGATGGCATGCTGCCCCAGTTAATACTATGTCGCTGTGTGTAATGATTGCGTAAGGATTGAGCTGCTTTATGGAGTAGCAAGCTGTCCTTACAGTATTGATGGATGTTGTCCCGGCTTTCCAAGGGTTGCCATTTAGGGGATTTAGCCAGATGCCGGGGGGATGGTCTCCAAGGGGTGCATACCCCTGGGAGGCTGTACAAGCGTCTTCCTTCATTTGTTCGCGTCCTCGCGAACGGGAACGGAACTGTAGGTTGGGATGTTGGCGTAGTGGTTCTTGAAACCCCCTCGTATCTCCTGGTGGTGTCGTATCGAAGTGTGGGTGAGAGGTCAGCCCGTGTTCAGAGGGGAGGGTTATGGGATGTACAGATATATGTATACACTGATATTGGCATTGTGAAAGTGGAAATTAACAAAACAAAACAAAATTGCCATTGCAAAAAATTTGACATCGAGAAAAATTGACATTGGGAAAAAAATGGACATTTGAGAAAAATTTGACATCACAAGAAATTTGACATGTAAAAAAAAATTGCCCTTGCTATTGCTGGCATATTGCTAGTTTCAAAAAAAAACATTGTTTGTGATGGTGATTCGTTACATAGTTGTGCAGGGAGGAAAAAAACCCAGCTAGACGAGGAATTGTGTCGTCTAGCTTTACCTTGGGGAAAAAGTGCTCCCTGCAAATAGAAAGATAGGAGAGAATAGAAAAAAATGGGTGTTCCAGGGTATAATTTAGGGGATATAATCAAAGTGTTTATTTGTGTGGGAAAAAACGGAACACCCTGACAAATGGGGAAGTTAGAAGAAGGAAAAATGAAAGAAAACAAATCATAAACATTATGTGCATTGGTGGTCTTGATAGTGGTAACAGATATGACCCGATAATAATAATAATAGTAATCCTTACATTTGTAAAATCCCTGACAAGTAATAATTGAACATAGTAAACATGTAATGAAGATGAACATAAAAAAAATAATGGTTGCCATGTGGGTGCCCTGTACGTATAAGTAATCTTGCCACTCTTGTGGACCCTTGCAATTGTATGACATGGCGAGAAAATACAAAATAATTTACACTTTATAATTATCCTTATCATATATATATATAAACCTTATAGAGCTCTGTTACCTGGCCAGTTACTGCATACCTCTTATACTTGGCGCGCACCGTACTATTATGCCTCGTCGACCGTTCTCTAATCGGCCGTTCCTGGTGAGGTTTAGTGGCTAGTCCACTATCCTCTCCCTGTACCTATCACATAACCTCGTGGTTTTCCGTCGTGGGTCGGAATCCCACCTTAGGGTCGAAGGCCCGGCACTTACAAACTCTGTGTCGCCCTTTGAGCCTGAAGTAACGCTTCATTTGCGTATTCTTAAATGTTTTTGCGTTCAGCGATGGTCATCATCCCACGTATGCTGTCCACCGCTGACCGCTGGCGTTGTCACCTTGAAGGGTGCAACTAAAACTGATAAGGAGTGTAATTGTGTGTGACATGTATGTGTATTTGGGTAATATGTTTACCATAGACATATTCACGTTCTTGGTTACCTGTAAATCAAAACAAAACAAAAATGGATCCCTATAAAGATGTTTATCTCTTCTTATATCCGTGGTCTTCCTGTGTGGGTAAAAGTGGGTTAATTATGAATATTACAGTGCAATACATTATGATTCATTACAGGTATATATATGACCTTCTTCGGTAGCGCTTAGTTTGGAAACTAAGTGTAGCGCCACCGAAGTCTAACTTAACCTAGGTTAGCCTATTTTAACCTAGTTTATCCTAAGTATGGTCGGGCTTACCTCGGTAACGGATTTTTAGTCACCGAGTGCCGAGATATTGTGATCTATATATATAAAAAAATTGCCTTAAATGTAGGTTTATGTTACCTTACAACGAATTATCATGCCTTATCATGAGTTGTCGGACTTATCCTGATGCCGGGTTTCTGGGCTATCAGGCGCCGAACGGCGTTACTTAATGCTATCTATCTTAATGATGGTCTAATAATAAAAAAAATGCTATTTCTAAACCGAAAGGGTTGCCTTAATCTATTGCCGAAATGTGCTGCGCCATACCTGGCAACAGCGGTGAATAAATTTGCTTAATCCTAGGTTGCGTGTCAAATGCAACCGTCTTATAGCTAAATTTGGCCTAGAACGATCGCCTGGGGCAATTAAATCCCCAGGACACCACCCGCACTAGCCCCAGAAACACCGGTTGTCTCTAGGGTCGCTGGATTCCGTCCCCTTAATTCTAGGTGTCGACGTCTATTACTAGTACTAATCTATTCACAGGCGGCTTACGGTGCCACTAAGCAAACCGTTTCGCCTGCTGTACCTTCCATTTCTTGGATCGTTTCCATTGCGTGTGTAGTCGTAGGTGGGCCGCCCACATAACCCTTATGAGGCGCTCGCAATGCCCCTCTCTTAATGCCCTCTGGCTGCCCGATGCGTCGCCATTTATGTGGGCATTGGACATTGTGGTCCAATGGCATAATATCCTCCGGGAAGTGAGCGTCCGGGGAGTCCTCTTCGCCTGTATCGGCCGCAATAATAATGATTCATGTGTCCTCCGGGAAGTGAGCGTCCGGGGAGTCCTCTTCGCCTGTATCGGCCGCAATAATAATGATTCATGTGTCCTCCGGGAAGTGAGCGTCCGGGGAGTCCTCTTCGCCTGTATCGGCCGCAATAATAATGATTCATGTGTCCTCCGGGAAGTGAGCGTCCGGGGAGTCCTCTTCGCCTGTATCGGCCGCAATAATAATGATTCATGTGTCCTCCGGGAAGTGAGCGTCCGGGGAGTCCTCTTCGCCTGTATCGGCCGCAGTGTGTTTTGCTCCAACGCACAGGAGTCTTGCTTCCCGCTATGGAAGCCCTACTTATCTAATTCTAACTAAGAGTCTAGTCATAATATGGGGTCGTCTCTAGGGATAGTTCCCGAGGCCGGCGCTGAGTGAGCTATTTCTCCCGCCATCCTCAGAAAGTCTCCCTGCAGGTCTTGGCTTCGACGACCGTGGCACAAAGTGGGTGTAGCATCCCTTCCTCCCAGGGGCGGGTTATGCGCACCTAGGATTCCAGAGCTTGCCCGGCCAGGCCGCGAATGCTTTGACCTTACGTAGTTCGTCTGTTCGGTCTAGTCGTCAGTTAAGTGAGGTCGCTGCGCTGTCGAGCCAACTGGGGTAAGGGTCCACATCGCCTTTCCCAGCTCTCAAAGTGTGGTTCTCCCGACCTTCGGCTTACACCGTTGTCATCCATCAGATCGTATCAGATTCCTTTGTAAAAAAAAAATGTGTCGTAACCTGTGTAAATGGTTTAATCTCTGTGTAAAATGTAAAATATTTCCAGTGTTGCGGGGTTGTAGATCTTCTAAGTACATAGGCTACTTCTGGTCTACCATCGCTACGTCAACTTTCCAGCAATAATGCTTTCTTTACCTTAATGGAGGTGTTAGTAGGGTCTGTAATGTCAGGTACCCTGTTATTAGGATCTGGGGGTAGTTATTTGTTGAGTGGTCTTAAAGTATGGTAGGAAGGGTTTGCGCACCTTTGGGTTCCACGTTAGTGGTGGCCTAGAACCGGTGGTGGCGTTGGGATGCTCCTATAGTGAGTGGACTGGGGAGGTAATTCCGGGGATTGCAAAGATACGAAAATTTCATGCAGGTTTGATATCAAAATCCCTGGTAAATGGATGGGATACTCATGCATGTGTCTGGATATGAAGTGTCTGCCTTCATGTACGGATAGGTGTAGGGTGGGGCATAATACAAATATATTCCTGTCATGCGGGAGTGTTTAAGTACTAAAGAATGGTTAATATATATCTATGGCCTCCTCTCTCATTTGGAGAGGCGCATTATGCTTCTTTAATGTTTGCTGACCCGCCCCTAATACTCAGGCGGTAGCATCGTGGCGCAAGGCGTAGCATGCCTGCTTTTTAGACGCATGAAGTCCATCAACCCCATGTGTGTACTTTGTAATGTAGTGTAGCTGTTTTTTGGTCGTGTACATGTGTCTGCGTTGTTTATGTTGGGCGTGAGAAGGTTATGGGAAGGGAGTAAGGTGGTACGCTGGTAGCCTGTTCTCCTGTCATCCTCCCTTGGTCCATGTTGGCTTTCTATCCGCGCTTTGGGATAGTAGAGCTGCATGACCTAATCTGGTCTGCCATTTGTAGTGTAGGTGTGGCCAGTGATCGTAGTACAATAGGCCATGTCCTAGTCTCCTGGAATGATTTATTTTGGGAATAGAATCGCGAAAAGAAGTTATTAAGGGGAGGTCCTGTTTCCTCAAAGTCCCTATGTTCGCTCCTAATTGGTGAGCGCATGTGTGTGTGTGTGACTATGTTCCGCTACACCACGCGGACGATTGGTCTGCTATAAGGCTAAGACCTACTGTGTATATTGTGTATGGGCGGGAAGCGCCCGTGGCCTGTCAACGTCTTTGCGAACGTGCCCTTATAGGCCCAAGATAAGTTCCGCTGTGTCACGTCTTGTCCATTGCCAAATGTTTTTGCAGTGTGGAAAAAAAATGTATGGTGTTATAATTGTTATGTGTTTGTAATTTCACGGTCACTGGTGATACGCAATAGCGTCTAGTCATCGCAGTATTGCAGTGTAAATAGTTTGCAAGTCAGCAGTGGGCATGTGTAATGTCAGGCTGGGACGTTATTGTTTGTCATCCGCTGGTATGTGCTTTTCTGCACGTGTGCAAGTGTGGTCATTGTTTTTAGATTCCTAGGGGACTAATGTAGCAATTCGTCCTAGTTAGGTAATGACGTTGTGTGGCCATTGTTTCCTAAGACTTGTGTCTTGCGAAATTTTCCTACCTGCGTCTGGGAAATGTATTCGCTATGTCTGGTGTAATTCGAAATTATATGTCTGGCTTGTGGTGGGAGGAAATGTAGTATTCCCTGTTCATGCACTTGTATGGGCCAACTTCGGTGTGGTTGGGAGCCTGGGTAACTGCTTTCCCTTGTGTCTAATTTTTTTTTACTGGAACTCAGACCCGTGACCTTATGTCATTTTCTGTGTTTTATGTTTGCGTTGTGTTTCATGGCTTGGGGCTTCCCCAGTGTGGTTTTTGCTTGTGTTCCGTGTACCAAAAATACCATTGGCTAGTTAGTTTTTGGTACGAGTGTGGTGTGTGGTCATGGGTTCGAATCCGGTTGTCTGTAAAGATTTGGTGTAATCATTTCCGTGCCGCATATATTATGGCACGTTCCCGTGGATGCGCAATGCGCAAATGAAAGCATGCATACTTGTGTAGAGTTTGTATGTTTTTGATTTCCCCTCGTAGTGTAATTTTGGAAGATATGGGGTCTCTAAATCGGGCGTGAATGATGCCGTGCGTTCTGCTCCGAGAGCTGTTGTCTGTAAGCTTGCAGGTTATCACTGAGGCCTGCGTTACTGCTGAGTATGGTGGTATCGGATTACAATGTCTTGCGCGCTCGCTTGTTACTTGTCTTGATAACGCTGTGCGTCCGGCACATGTATGTGGGAACCTGATAGCTGTCTGTTGTAATTGCGGGCAGGCTCTTCGTAATGGAAAAGAACCTTCTACTAACTATTTTTGTGTCCCCACTTGTGTGTTACTGTGCCGTGGTTCGATTATGTCCCTACAATGGTACGAAATGTCATTATGCCCGCGTGTCTCCGGGACAGTTCTGTGGAGTGTTAGGATCGTATCCCGGTGCGGTCAGTGGGCTATTTCTTGGCTTTCTTCCCACGTCTGCCAGCGGGACCGTTTCCTTTTCTCTTAGTAGTGTGCCCGCCTGTACGTGTAGGTGTGTGATCTTTACGTGTGTGATATGCCTTCATCCGGCGGGCATGAATAGTGTCCTTTATGAGTTTTCTCCCATGGCGCACGCTCACTATATAATTTAGGTCAGATATCTTCCTGCAGACTTTGAAGGGACCTGCCCAGCGTGGCAGGAGAAATTCGGACACGTTCTTCTTACGGGCAGAATTGGAGACCATGACCAATTGCCCGGGTGTGTATTCCACGGTCTTTCTATTCCGATCGTACCGCTCTTTTTGCTTTTTCTGGGCCTCGGCTATGTTTTTTCTAGCGTCCATGCGGGCTATCTGCAAATGCTCTAGCCGAGCCGCATTGTCTGTGTGGGCGTCCTGTGGGATACATATATTGTCTATGGGACTTCTGGGTGTGTATCCGTGCAGTAGGAAGTGTGGAGAGTGTTTCGTAGCCGTAGATACAGAGGTATTATAGCTAAAAGTAATGCTTTGCAGGTATTCATCCCAGTCTGTTCCTGCGTCCTCTGTAAATTTAGCCAGCGCTATTCCAAGTATTTTGTTCATACTCTCCGTGAGTCCGTTGGTTTGCGGGGAAAAACTCGTGGTAGTGTATGCCTTAATCCTGAGTATCTCCAGAAACTGTTGGAGCACTCTCGAGGTGAAAATAGTACCTCTGTCGGATAATAAGGTTTGGAATAGGCCATATCGTGTAATTATATCAAATAGAAATTCGGCTATGCTGTTCGTGTCTGCTTTGGGAACAGCCTTTGTAATCATGTATCGTGTGAGATACTCGGTGGCCACCAGGATATATTTATTACCTTTCTGACTTGTTGTAATGGGGCCCTTCACATCTATCCCGACTCTGTGAAATAACTCTCCCACGGGAATTGGGTTGAGTAGGCCATGAGGCTTGCCAGGTCTTGTTTTGAATCGTTGGCAGGTATGACATGTCTTTACAAAGGTATCTATGTCGGCCTTCATGTTCACCCAATAGTACTTGTCACGGATTCTAAGGTATGTTTTATGCGTACCCAAGTGTGCCCCTGCTAGTGGGCTATTGTGGTGTCCGATCATGATATTTTCTCTCAATGATTCCGGAACCGCTATAGGTGCGCTATCGTGCATGGCTGTGGGCTTAAATTTCAGTACCCCGTCTTTGTCTAGGAAAAATCGCCTAGACAGCCGTGCTGTCTTGGAGTCCACTTTATCCAAGTCTTCTAGTGCCAATAGAATCTGTCTCAAGTGCGGATCACTTTCTTGCTCCTGTTTGATGTCAACCACCGTCAGGGCAAAGGTGGGCATATCGTCCCAGTCGTGGTCCTTACTGTCATCCGGGGGCTCGGCTACTGGCAGCCTAGACAACCCATCTGCGTCTAGGTGTGTAGCGCCTTTCTTGTGCTTGACCTCGAAGTCATATTCATACAGGCGGAATATAAACCTGTTGAGCCGCGAATTTGGGTTTTTAAATTTGTCCCAAAAAAGCAAGCTCGCGTGGTCAGTCACTACCGTGAACTTGATACCATAGAGGTAAACTCTAAAATAGTTCACTCCCCACGAAAATGCCAGCATTTCCCGCTCTGTGGCAGAGTATCTAGTCTCAACGGCCGTTAGCTTCCTGCTAGCATAGGCGACGGGCCGTTTGCGCCCTTCGGTGTCTTCCTGCAATAAGGCCGCCCCCAGCCCATACAGGCTGGCATCCACGTGTAAAAATGTGGGTCTATCACTGTGGAAGTGTTGCAGTAATGGAGGTGAGGTCAATAGTTGCTTCAGTGTGTTGAAGGCATCTATGTGTTCCTGCGTGATGCTGAAGGGCGTTTTTTCACGTGTGAGTTCAGTTAGTGGATGGGCGATGTGTGCAAATCTATAGATATGCTTGCGGTAGTACGAAGCCAAGCCAATAAAACTGCGCAATTGTTTCAAATTCGTGGGCATTGGGATGCCCGTTATTGCGTCAGTCTTAGCTGGGTCGGGAATAATGCCCTCCCTGTTGACAATATGGCCCAATATGTTAATCTGCTGTCTGGCAAATTGACATTTCGCAGGCTTAAGCCTTAGTTTAGCTTCTCTGATCCTTGCGAAAGCCTCCTCCAAATGTACGATGTGTTCGTCAAAAGTGTTGGAGAAGACCATTATGTCATCCACGCACACTAATACGGAACGCCATTTAAGCCCTGAAAATGTCTTATCCACTAGCTTTTGGAAGGTTTGGCTGGCGTTACGGAGACCCATCGGTAAACGGGTGTAGGTAAATAGTCCGTTCTCTGTAACGAACGCCAGCTTGTGCCTATCTGGTTCATAGACGGGGATTGAATAGAATCCACTATAGCAATCCATCGAACTGAACCAGCTGGCTCCGCCAAGGGCGTCCAAATAGGTGTCTGCCCTTGGTAGTGGATAACTATCATTCTCGACTAACTTATTGAGCCTCCTGTCGTCAGTACAAAACCGGTGCGAACCGTCCTTTTTTTTGGTCAGCAGAACCGGTGAGGAGTAGTTAGAAATAACGGGCACAATGACCCCTGCCTCGAGCATCTCTGAGATCTGAGCGTCGATGGCATGTCGCTCCTTCTGGCTCACTCTGAAGGGAGGCTGGTGTACCGGTCGGTCACTAGTGAGTGTGACATGGTGTTCAATGAGGTCTGTCACAGCGAGATCCTTCATTGAGTGGGCAAAAATATCTCTGTTGGTCTCCAGGAGCTCCGTGAGCCTTTTATTTTGCTCCGGAGTCAGGTCCTGCCTGTGGTTCTGGTTGGCCGCCTTATCCGTGTGTGTGTCTGTGTATTGGCTGATAGTGTGCAATGTAGGGGCCTGATGCTCGTGATTTTCTCGCTCCGCTCGAATCCCATCTCTGTTCCTGGTGTATACCATGGGATGTGTGGTGAGCCTCTGGTCGTGCTTTAAAAGCATCTGACCACTAGCGAAATTTATGCTAGCCTCATACCTAGCGAGAAAATCCATACCAATTATGGCTGACGCAGAAAGGTGTTCGATAACGAACATGGGGTGCGTTGTGGCAAAATGGTCTATCCTAATATGTATGTTTGCCACTCCCATGTTTTCTAACGTCTGAGCATTGGCCGCTACCAGCCGGATGTCCCCCGTGACACCTTGTATTTGCGCCTCGGCAATGTGTCGGCTATTAACACAACTTACGGCTGCCCCAGTATCAATTAGGGCCTGCACTCTGTGGCCATTTATGGTGGCGTGTATCGTGAGGGCCGATACCTGAAATCCACTGCCCTGCACCGATGTGTTGTGTAAGATGTATGTTGTTGTTGTTGTTGTTGCCGGAGTGACATTTGTGCTGGGCAGGCACGAAGCTGTCCGCTTATCGTACCTGGCACGCTTCGCCTCTCGGCTGGCTTCCTGTTCTGAATACTTTGCCCAGGTCAGCAAAGTGCGTTTGCCAAGTACATTGCCAGCTCCTTTACCCGGTCTTGCTGTGAGACTAGGAGTCTGCTGGCGAACGTTTAATGTATTAATCGTTCCCAGCCTTTGTGTAGTTGTGTTGTTGTTGGTTTCTTCCTCTCGGGAGGGTGTGTCTGCGAATGTGACCCTGAGCTTGCCCTTGTTACCCCGTCTTTTGTTCCAGGCGGTCGCGAGTTCGACTCCTGTTGCTGGCTTCCCCATGCCGAGCGAGCTCGCGTCATGCGCCTGTGTGTGGTCAATTCCCCCCCTGTGTTGTGGTGAAGGGGGTAGGGTTTTCTGTTTGGAGGGTGTGGGCGTGTTCTCAGGCTGTTTGCTTATAATTGTGAGGGGTGTGTAATGTCCCGCCTTAGGGTTTCCTGTAAAAAGTACATGTAGGTCCCTATCGAATCCCGCAGTTGAGAATAGCGGAGGCGAGTGCACATCAGTGTATACATGGATGTTGGCTTTGAGCACCTTGCCGAGAGCGGTTACCTCTACGGCACTGCCATAGGTGCCGTCCTTACCCATGTATTTTCGGTAATCCGCCCCGGTCTGGAATGGGTTTTCCCGCTCGTCCGACACAAAGTCCCGGTACTCTTTCCAGTTGGCCAAGATATGTTTGACCGTTTCCTGTCTGTAGTCCCCATGATAGTCCTCGGTATTCCGGATTAGGAAGCTCATGGCCCTAAACAGACAGTTGCCATCTCCTTGCACGGGGTGTGCTTGGAAACGGTCCGGGGGCGGATCGTCAGCCTTAGCTTTAGCTGGCTGCTTCTTCGCCTTACTCTTGCGAGTTTGCTTGGGGGAGGGGCCTTTCTTGTGTTGTGTTGGGGGAGGAACCTCAGCCGCTTCCTTAGCTGGCCGAACCTCCCCATCTAGGCGTTTTTTGAAAATGTGGGTGTACGCCTGCCTGTAATGTATGTGCGCCCCCCCTCGGGGTGGCTGCGCCAGCTCCCCGCTTGCGGTGTGTGTCTAGGCGTAGAGAGTATTGCCCCCCTGTCTGTCCTGTGGGGTGTCTCATCCCTGAACCCCCTCGGGTATTCGTCGGGGAGGGGGTAGTGTTCTGGGCCCTTCGTGTGTTTGTCTATGTTGTCCCTTTCTCTAGTGGGTTTCCTTCCTTGTCGGTTATTGCCCTGTTGTCCGTTATTCTGTCTCCGCCAGGGTGGGGTGTATGTCTGCTGCTGCTGGGGCGGGTGTTCCCGTCGGTTCCCCTTTTCCCTATATTGGTCAGCTGCATACCCCTTATTGTGGGGCAGCGTAGGACTGTCTATTTGGTGGCGGGCTGTTTCGTCGGGGGATGTCGTGGTCGTACTCCTCGGGGTAGTACTCCCGTGTGTACGGAGATGGCGAACGCCTTGAGGGGTACGTCGGCTCTGTGTCCGTGTATGCTATCGGTGAGTACCGAGGAGGGTAGTGTGGCCTATCCTGTGGGGGAGGTGTTGTTGGCCACTGTGGAGGGTAGTAATTTTCTTCCCTCACGTAGCGTCTCCTCTCTGTGTACCCCCTGTCCCTCTCAGTATGATAGTGTTCTCGTTTGTCTGCTTGCTCATCCCCTGGCGGTCTCCCGCCCGCTTGGATGGCAGCTATGGTCAGTTTCTCCATCCTGTCCACTAATTCGTCTATTTTGTCATTAGTGTCGTCTTTCCGAGTTTTGAAGTGCAGATCCACGGCTTTTTCCGTAGCCTTTTCCGTGATCTTTCTCCCCTCCTCTATGGTCTTTATGTTATTCAACATATGTTGGACCGTGGGGTTGTTCATGATGCATAGCTTTTCTACTATGGCTGGTCTGAGGCCCTGCATTAACAGCTTGACTTTCTGTTTATTCGTCATTGCTGCATTGTACTTTTCTCACATTATCAATTTAACATTGATGTATGCCTGGGCGCTCTCTTTGGGTCCCTGTGACCTCTGTCTAATCTGGTCATAGAGATCGTCATCGTCTGGTATAAGCTGGAACTCATCCTTCAACATTACCGCGGTTTCCTCCCATGTGGCAGCCTCTAGTGCGTCCTCATGGAGCTCATACCATGTCATGGCCGCCTTTGTGAGATAGGCAGGAAGGAGCCGTTTCCTAACTTCCTCGCTCCAACCATTGATCCGAGCCGTTCTATTGAAGGCCTTGAGGTATTCCTCGGGATCCTGGCCTTCCCCCGTGAACTTTGTGGGGTGGATCATGGGGTACTCAGTGTGTCTATTCATGTCGTTCTCGGCTGTGTTTCGTT
This sequence comes from Meconema thalassinum, assembly GCA_946902985.2. Lineage (NCBI taxonomy): Eukaryota > Metazoa > Arthropoda > Insecta > Orthoptera > Tettigoniidae > Meconema > Meconema thalassinum. Next base: position 908,780,255 of record OX336388.2, on the reverse strand, counting down.
GGCTGTGTGTCGAGGTGTTTGGGCTGTTTAGAGGGGAATTAGCCTCGCTTCCCGTGTAGGACACCTGTGTTACGTTACCAGGTGGCTCGTCACCTGATATGTCTGTGCTGATGGATGGTGTGTTGTCGTACTGTGCGGAGCTAACAATGTGTACGGTTCTGTCTAAATCCTGTTTTACTGTTTCCAAAATAGTGTGGATGTCAAGAACCGCTTCTGTTGTGTGATTATTGGCTTTGATAGTGTCTGTCTCCAGTAGCTCTGTAATGCGCTCGAGCAGGTTACTGGCTTTCTGCTCTGTGATCTGCAGTTGCTGCAACAATAGGGGATGGAGTGCTGGCAGGCAATCTACTTCACTAGCGCTGGATACCGGTGACTCTTGTGTGTGTTCACTGGTCTGGGACCGTGTAAAATGTATAACTTGTGCTGCGGCGGCAGGGTGTTGAGCACGGATCTGTGCTGTTTTGAATTCAAGGTCCCTGAGAAGTTGTACTGCAGTCTGGTCAGTTATTAAGTCACCGTTCCTAATTTTTAGCTTCGGCAGGAGTGGAGTCGTACTAGCCGACAAATGGTGCGCAAAGTCTCTTAGTGTAGTTCTAAATGTGGACATCTAATTTCCACCGTCTTTACACTGTGGGGCGAATGGGGGTTGGTGTAACAATACAAACTCCTATATGTGTATAAAAAATGTATGACGTAATATAAGGTCAAAAAAAATTTTTCACTATTTGCTTGGCTGCGTGCGGTTAGGACCGTTTTACCTACGAGGGCTCGTTGGTTGAGTCCCGGTCTATTATGCGTAGTACGGCGCCTCCACCAGTGTTTTAGATCCCTTATTTGGGGGTGGATCTAAAAGGAAGAGTTATTGTACTAATTTGTAAGGTTGTGCCTAAAAGAGGGTAGCTTCCCTTGTCAGGGTAAGCTGACCAGTGTAGAGTGTTGTGGTGTGCTAGGAACTAGGGGGCGTTCCTATAAAGGCTGTAATTTAGGGGATGTAGTTTTTAGTACGCGGGTCAACGTACTGGTCGCCCAGCCGGCTGCTTATTATATAATCACTTTACTCGTGTCAGCGGTGTGGCACGCGCTCCTCTTAGTAGCCTGGCCGCCACGAGAAATACGATGATGTCTGAGTTAGCGCTATTAAGCTACCGTACGTCACGTCTGACTGTGACGGGAATAAGGAAGGGCGTTGGGATGTAAAGAGGCGTATAAACAGTAATGCTAGTGTAGAGTGTGGACCAAGTGTTTATTGGTCTGTAATTCTGAGTATGAGTCCCTTGTAGGGAATGTAGTTTATGTTCACAATGTAAAGTACAAGTTGTGGGTTAGAGGTTACAAAAGTAGGAACTCTGAACACGACTGACTTACCTCTGGAGACACCGGCGTAACCTTCGGCCGTATCGTTGAAGCACTGATAATGGAGAGATCCTTTGACCTCATTAGGACGCCTTCTTATACCTTTTGGCGCCCTGCTGTCAGCATTGTGATGGCATGCTGCCCCAGTTAATACTATGTCGCTGTGTGTAATGATTGCGTAAGGATTGAGCTGCTTTATGGAGTAGCAAGCTGTCCTTACAGTATTGATGGATGTTGTCCCGGCTTTCCAAGGGTTGCCATTTAGGGGATTTAGCCAGATGCCGGGGGGATGGTCTCCAAGGGGTGCATACCCCTGGGAGGCTGTACACTATTATATTGATGAGTGATGTCAGTTGGTTCCTATTTGCTGCATACAATTTTACGTCATCCATATAACAGAGGTGATTTACTTTGAGGAGATTTTGTTTATTTTATTTTATTTGGTATCCGTAGTTGTTCATCTTCAGAGTCTCTGATAAAGGATTGAGACATAAACAGAACCACAGCGCACTTAAGGCATCACCTTCAAAGATACCACGTTTGATGGGTATGACCTAGTGATGTTAGATTTCGAGATGGTTTTGGTACGCCAAAATTGCATAGTAATAGTAAGGAAGTTGCTGAGTGTCTTGTTTACTCGGTATATCTCAAGGGTATGGATGAGCCAGCTGTGGGGTACCGTATCGAATGCTTTTCTATAGTCGATATATGCCAAGAAGAGGTTACGTCGTTGCTTCTGTGCTTTGTGTATAACTACACTGCCAATGGTGAGTTGTTCCTTGCAGCCTTGGTCGCCTCTCTTACAACCCTTTTGCTCCTCTGTCAAGATGCTATGCTGGTACATGTGACCATAAATGACATTAGTGATGACCAATGTGATGATCTTGTAGAGCGTCAGCAAACAGGCTATTGGTCTGTAGTTTGCTGGATTAGCTGTATCATCATTCTTAGGCAATAGTTGCTTATTTCCTCCTCATTCGGTGTTTTAGAGATTGGTGGTTCACGGCTGCCATCAAGATTCGCGTAGAAGGTTTTCTCATTAGCTCTAAAGAGATATTTTGTGATCTTCTCTGATAACTTTCCTTGTATCTCTTGAGTTTTGCTGCTTGTACTACCAGTTTTTGCTTGTAGTCGTCCATGATATTCAGGATTTCGTTCTTCCCTTTGTTTTTTAGCCTATTTTCAATTTTGAAAAAATAGGCTTATGAGATCACCTTTTGTCCGTGTGTGTGTGCGTGTGTGTGTGTGTGTGTGATTCGTGTGTGTGTGTCCCCCTAATAAAATCGAAACGGCTGGAGCGATTTCAATGAAACTCGGGAAGTTCATAGCACTATTCCCGGCGACCTCGACCGTGCCCTTCAAATTTTGTTACGTCTCTCCAATCCAACGTGGCGGCTGTGCGAAATATTTCACTAGCATTCAATATCTCCGAAACTATTACCGATATCGCCCTGAAATTGTGTACGGTGATAAAGGGCACTACTAGAAGTTCACCTATGTGACTTTCAAAAATCTGGTGACTACAAAACCAACATGGCGGCCAAGCGAAGTTGAGATATTTAAATAGACTTTTCTCGCAATTTAACTATCTAAATGTAAAGAAACTTGGTACAGCAAATGTTTATACACATTGTAATGCACTGGAGTCTAATTTAGTTCAATTGTTTACATAACCTCAAAATGGCGGCTGTGCGAAATATTTCACTGACATTCTATATCTCCGAAACTATTACAGATATCACCCTGCAATTTTGTACGGTGATAAAGGGTACTGATACAGGTATACCTATGTATATTTCATAAACCTGTAAAGTACGAAACGAACATGGCGATCAAGTGAATTTAAAATATTTTAATAGACTTTTCTCGTGATTTAACTCTCTGAGCGCAGTGAAATGTGGTACAGTAATTGATTTTGCAGATTGTAATGCACTGCCATCTAATTTAATTCAATTGCCTACATAACCTCAAGATGGCGGCTGTGCGAAATTTTCAAATTAAGTTTTAATTTCTTGTGTCGTAATCATGCGATCGAAGTGAAAGTTTGAATAATGAACCTAGGCAATAATTGTCCTTGATTGGTACATAACTCTATGGCCTATACACATAACACTCCTAAATGGTGAGCTCCCGAAATATTTAGACGGTTCTCAATATCTATGAATCTTTTACAGCAACCAAACTGATTTTTTTAATGTTCATAGAGACTATGAACATATGTTCACCTATAGGACTTTCAGGAACCTGGTGAGCACAAATCCAACATGGCGGCGACGCGAAGTATAAATATTTAAATGGACGTTTCTCGCGAATTAACTATCCGAGTGCCGTGAAACGTTGCACGTTAAATGCTTATACAAATTTTGATCCACTGGCATCTAATTTATTTCAATGGTTTGCATTATCACAAGATGGCTGCTGTGCGTAATTTTAAAATCTCGTTTTTACTTCTTGTTGTCTAATCATGCGATTGAAGTTTGAATATCACACGTACACAATAATCTTAATGTAATAGTACAAAAATAAAAATCCAACCTGGCGATCATCTGAAATATTTAGACGGTTCTCAATATCTACGAATCTGTTACAGCAATTAAACTGAAATTTTGTATGTTGATTGTGGCAGTTAACATAAGTAGGATATATGAAAATAGGCTGTATAATTCTTCACGGAACTACTTGTTATGTTCGGAATTATCCTCATGATTTTGAAAGTGATCTTTCGAGTTCTATTATATGAAGCATTGTGTGTGAGCAGACCTCTTACAATACGCAACGACATTATTTTATTATTGATTCGTCGTTCCCACGGAGGTATTCTTTCTGTGCAAGGACTGAAGTTTTGGTTGCTGGGCACAGTAACAGCTGCGCAGTATATGAGCAAATGGAAATCCGTAAGATTATCTACTGTTTCTAAGAATGCAGCCAAGCAATTGTTTACATCCTCAATTATATGTCTGCTAATATTTTTAAACCTTAGCTTGGGAATAATACTCCTTGAATTTGGATCACTATCTTCCCATTTCATTAATGCTGTCTGTAAAATATTCATCACATTTCTACGATCCTCCAGTGTGTTACTATTGCCTTCAATTTCGACTACGAAAGTTAGATTACTTTCTGCAATACCTTGACGTGGTGTGTTGGCTAGATTAACAGCAGGATGATCTTCATTGTTGGTCTCCTGCTTGGGTTGTAGTTCTGAGAGAACCCTATCTCTAATCTATTGAATTTCAAATTCGCTTAGGAGACTGTTCCTTATTATGGTTCTACGCAGATCACTTACTCGCTGTTCTGTGATATTCAAATGGGAGTATCTCTACTTAGTATAAAACAAAGTCCCCGATTCTTGGATGTTACAGGTAAACTCGAGAACCACTGGATGGATTTTGATGCGGTTTTCACCATTCTGTAAAGGATATCTCGAGGATGATTTCTGTAGAAAATAATGTATTTATGATCAAAGAAAGCCGAGAAGTAACGATTTCAGTGGAAAAGTCGAAAAAAACCTGGCGTCCCTGCGCTTTTAAGCTTACGCTGGGCAAACCGTTAAAAATATCTATATATTATGAGTGTAAGAATTGTTCATCATGAAAAGTTCTACAAAAAAAGCCCGGGAGAGCATATCTCTATCTTCAATACATCGCCTACTATAAATGTTTTTACGTTTTCATTTCTTCCAACAACCTCTATTCAGTTACTAAGGCGACAGTTTACGATAGCTAGGGGCGAGTCTATCACCCCAGTTACAGCTTAGCTAGCGGACGAGCTAATTGTCCCACATACAGCCAGCAGCAAACTGTCGAGTTGTGTTGAGTTAAAAACTTTAGAGAAGAGTGGTTGTGTTTGGAGTTACCCTGGAAGTGCAACTCGGCTTTTCTTCATTTCGCCTGTGAACTTTTCGTTCCGCAAAATTCACAGTCTAGTTAAGATTACGAAAGGGGGATTTGTGTTCCATGCACCTCGCCATTCTTAAATTATGCCTGACAAGAATTTGTTGCACATGCAACTCCATGATAATATAATTAATAGTCCAGTCAGTGATTTTAAACCATCTTACCGAGACGTAAAACAGATATTGGTCGTTGTTTATTGACAGTGGAAGAAAAAGCGCTTATCACGGGCGAAGCCGGGTCGCGTTGCTAGTTTACTTATAAACTTAGAATGTAGAGAAGTTCTATATCCAGTAAGATTTCTTTCCATGTCTGTAGCTAGGAGGTAGAAACGCATGACGTTTGTATTCATTTCACGTGTCCATTGCATGCGTTGTCAACTGCAGCCACCCTTGGTGGTTGCAATGAATTCTGCAAAGCACTTTCGGCGGAGCTGATCTGTTGATGTTGGGCATCAGGAGAATTTTCGTTGGCAGCGGGGGTTTCTTCAGATGAAATGGCAGTTGTCCGCTGCATGCACTACCTGCCAGTACTGGTGGCTTGTAAACTGTCACGTCCTGCGCCAGAACTAGACGTACCCGGACGATCCTCCGGTAGCGGGCGTTTAATTAATTCAGATTTCACCATTGTCGTAAGACACTGGGTATTGCCTTTTATATCTATGGCAAGGTTTACAACATTCCTGTGAATGCTAGTGTGTTATTTTGACTGATCGACGCAGTTTCTTTCTAAATATGTGATCCAACTGATATCAGTTCACTCGATGCTAACCTTCGTTTCTAATGAAATAATAGTACATTATGCAACGAGCCTATAATGGCTATAATTAAGTATGTTTATAAAACGAGCGTAAGAGGGTTTTATAATTTCCATACGAGTGTCTTAATTACCATTATAGGCAGAGTTGCATATGACTGTTTATGTTCGACGATATTTATAACTTAATTATATGTTTTAACATAAATATTCATAAATATCTGTTGAGATTCAGTCACTAGAATTTTGTGATCAGAGTGCAAGCGCTGTCTTCCAAGTGCTCTGACCGACCGACGCATGCGCTCTGTGTGCTTGGCAATGTTTACAGCCTGCCGATGTGCATCTGCATTCTGTCAAACTGTCACTGAAGTCGTTTGAAAGCAATGCGCTATGTTGAAATTGGAGTTGGGGATATTAAGGTGTTATTTCTAGTCTCATATTCGCCAGTCTATTTACGCGAACATATGCACGGTGCACTTTCAGTAATTTATATAGACATGTTGGATTTTGAGCGCGTACGCGAAGGTATCCTTACCTAATTGGTCAAACAACTGTTTCTTGAGCTCTGATTGGTGGGAGAAACTGTTTCATAATGAAAAATAGTGTTATAATGAGCCTCATTATGATACAGTTTTCTGACATATGTTTACATTTCGACCTCGTCGAACATAAACGATATTACACAATGAATATCTGTTATAGGGGCCCAATTGGAATACTTGAGTAAACGGAGTAATAAACACACAATACAGGGCAAAGACTAAACTATTTTAAACGAAGTATTTGTGGTAATGTTAACCTAACCTGTACCAGCAATTCCTAGGCAACGGCGTAAACAAGTTTTATGCACATACATATGATATCCAAATATCACTATTCTTCTTTGTTCGATTTTGGCCTACTTTGGACCACGGGAAACAATTGACTTGCTGATTAGTCCTTTTTTCTGCTCCCAGAAACTCTTCATTATTTCACTGTGGATTCTTTTCCTTTCTTCCGACCAGATGTTCTTGGCTCTTCTCCTTTGCTTTTCCTGGAACCCCTTGAATGCATCAATCGTACCTCGAAACACCTCTCTATTCCAAATCTCATTTGGACTGACCCCAACTTCCTCCATATCCTTTCTTATTTCATCTACCCATTTTGTAGTCGCTTTTATCTTGGTGATGTTTTAAAGATCTTCTTCGTTAGTCGACTATCGCTCATTCTCGTAAGATGTCCATAGAACTTCAATCTTCTCTTCCGTATGGTATCTGTGATTTTTTCTGCTTGTCCGTAAAGATCTTTGTTTCGCCTCTTCCGCCATGTACCATCGTTTCTATTTTCGGGTCCTAAGATCTTCCTCAAGATTTTTCTTTCTTTCTTCTCCAGTTCCTCTAAATCACCTTTCTTGTTGAGTATCAAACATTCTGAACTATACAATCCCTCAGGCTTAACAACCGTGGTATAGTGTCTTATCTTCGCTCTGTTAGATATTGTTCTTTTGTTGTACCTATTCTGTACTAACGTATATGCTAATTCCATCTTTCTGATCCTCCCTTTGTTTGCTGCATTATCCAGTCCATTAGGCCGGATCCATTCACCAAGATATTTAAACTTATCTGACCTCTTGATCTTCCCATATTTTGTTTCGAAGTGCTTTACGTTATCATGTTTGTATTCCATGTATTCTGTTTTTTCATACGAGATCTTGAGTCCCGTTTTACCTGCAATTTCGTGCAATTTTTCAAGCATTATTTTAATGTCTTCTTTATTTTCACCTAGCAATGCCATGTCATCCGCAAACGTTAAGCAATCAACCTTCACACCTTGCTTCTTTGTACCTAAAGATATTCCTTCTATCACTTCTTCTCTCATGGCATTCCTCCATGTTCTCATTATTTTTTCCAGGACAACGTTAAACAGAATAGGTGAAAGCCCATCTCCTTGTCTGACTCCTGTCCGAATTTTAAAGGGCTCCGAGATTTCCCCCTGAAATCTAATTTTGAAATCAGTTTCTGTTAATGTTTGAATTATAATCGCCCTTGTTTTGCCATCAATTCCAAATTCTTCCAAAACATTGAATAGGGTTTTCCGGTCTATGGAGTCGTAGGCTTTTTTGAAGTCAACAAACGCAACTACCGTATTTCTACTTGTAAAGCTCTTACTCTCAAGATGCTTTTCAAACTAAAGATCTGCTCCACACAAGATCTGCCCTTTCTAAAACCTCCTTGATATTCGCCTATTTGATGGTCTACCTGAACTTCAACTATGTGTAATAGCGCCTTGGATAGTACTTTGTACGAGATCGCTAGCAAGGAAATTCTTCTGTAGTTGTTTGGATCGGTTCGGTCACCTTTCTTATGGAGTGGATGTATTAGGGCACTTTTTCAGACATCTGGGATAATTTCATTTTCCCAGATATCACAAATGAGGCGATGTAAGTTCTCCAAAGCCGTATCTCCTCCAATTTTCCACATTTCAGCTACTATGCCATCTTCCCCTGGTGCTTTATTGTTTTTGAGATCCTTGATAATGTTTTTGATTTCTAAGAGGCTCGGTGGGTTGGATGGTGGATTTACATTCATTGGCTGCTTAAAATCCAGCCTTTCTCTTGGCTCCTCACAATTTCAAAATAACTAGCCAAAATGTAACAATTCTCCTTGTTACTCACGGCCAATGTACCGTCGTTTCTTTTAAAGCAAAGACTTGGAGGTTGGTATTGTTGTAATTCATCCCTAAATGTCTTATAAAATTCCCGGGTATTATTTTTCTTAAAAATTGTTTCTATATTTTCCAACCGGCTTCTGTCATACAGTTTCTTTTCTCCTCTGATGATCTTGGCAGTATCTTTCCTTTGTTGCTTTAAGACATTCCAATGTTGTTCTGTGCGGTTGGAGTGCCATCTCTTCCACGCCTTTAGTCTCATATCAAGAGCATCATCGCATCTTTTGTTCCACCATCTGTGTTTCCTTTTTCGTTTCCGTTGCCCTAAGTTTTCAGCCGCTCTTGTTAACGATTCTTACATTTCTTTCCAATTTTTCATCTGTAACTTGGAAAGATTTTCTTGATACATATTTTTGTTTTGCTGTAGAATGTCTGTGTCAATCCTAGTTTTCCTTTGACATATGCGTCGTTGTCTATTCGGTTGAAATTTTACTTTGATTTCCGACAAGAAATGGTCTGTGTCAATGTTACAACTTTTTCGCACTTTGACATTCAGAATCTCGCGCTGTTTCCAGTTGTAATTGCAACGTGATCAATTTGAAATTCGTCTAATAAAGGATTTGGGGAGATCCACGTCTTCTTTTTCTTAGGGTGAGCTTTGAAATATGTAGACATAAGTTTGATATTGAATTGGTTACAAAAAGCGATTAACCTTTCTCCATTTTTATTTGTTCTTTTATGGGCTGGGTAAACTCCAACAATCTTGTTGTATTTCTTTTCTTTTCCTATCTGGGCGTTGAAATCGCCCATCAAGATTTTCACATTCTCATAGGGTATTTTAGAAGTTTCATTTTCACGTGTTTCCCAGAAGTCTTCTACTTTCTCCTTGTTCCTTTTGTTGACTTGGTTTATGGGAGCATGTGAATTGATGGCCGTGTGTAATTTGTTTCCAGATTTGAAGGATAAGGACGATATTCTCTCTGACGGTGAACTGAAGTTTACTATCGAATTCACTATAGTTCTGTTGACCACGAAAGCAGTTCCTAAGATTGGCAGTCTCCCTTTTGAAATGGTATGACCTGGTTTGCCTTTATATATTCTAAAACCAGCCGACTCTATCGTATTTTCGTCCAGATATCTTGTTTCATGTACTGCCAGAATGAGTATGTTTTTTTTCTCCAAAACGGTAGTCAGTTGTTTCAGCTTCCCTACTTGACGGAGAGTATTGATGTTTAATGTTCCCAGCAGATGTTTTCGCTTAGGTCTTATCTTCTGTAAAGAGGTTCCCGGAAGCTCCGACTCTTCCTTACATGACGTTCCAGGCTCTCCAGAATCCAAAGTCCTAGTTGCACCACTACTCGTGGTGAGGGATTTCCGTTTCCGGCTGCCCCCTGGAGTAGTTTCATTGGAAGACAGTTTCATCATGTCAACTGTTGAAGTCATTGGGAAAACAGGATATCCTGTTTTCGAGGGTAGAACTGAGGTTGTAAGCCTTAGAGACCTTTTCTCTCGGGGTAGGTCCCCAAGCCTTTGAGAATCCCTTCTCTACCCACAAGGCAGTGGTTTGCCTACTCATACGAAACCCCTGAGTAGAGGGTTGCCTCGTCCGCCATCTACACCGTACCAAAGTCCATCTTCTCCGCTGTAGATATTGTTGAGGTCTTCACCGTTACCCTGGCACGGGGCCCAGAACATGGTACTGAACTCGAATTCAGCCCAGCTTAGGACCTTTGACTGAGCCGAGGTTCGAACCACTTGTGCACCATTGAAAGGAAAAATTGGAAATTTGGAATTAAAATAATTTAATAAGTATACATGTATTATGGGATACAAATGGAAGATGATGAAAGTATTTTGGAGAAATTTGAAGCATTTTGAGGAATTTATCATTTGGAAATATTCTGGTTAATGAGATTTTAACCAAGGAACAGCTGGATCATTCGAAGCTGGATTTTGTACAAAGCTTCATGTTTAGCACGAGAAAACCAGTATGGTTAGCAAGGCTATCATAACAAAGCAATGCACACGACCCGCGGAGAATAGGCTAGACCCAGGAGCCTTTTTCGGAATATTTCAACAGCCAATCAATTAATAGCACATAATTTTTGTGGGAATCGCTTTAATATAAATTTGGCAGATATTAAGAGAAATAAGCACATCTACAAGTGTAGAATGCAAAATGAAATTTATTTGGTTGAAACGAAATATAAATTATTGGATAATAGAACGAATATGAGTATATTTCTATTAATATACATGTGTTGGAGGCTAGCGAAGCGAAGCCAGCTATGACACGCGCCGCGAGGGAGAAGCGTGGCGTCACACTCTCTGATAGCGACTGGCCACGAGTAGACGCGTTTCACGCACGTGCTCAACAAAGGAGCAGTTTTGCACACAGCAGTAGCCTGGACGATAAGCACCGTTGTACCATCAAACAACCAAGGCATCGCCGAGGAAGATGGGAAGATAGCCAGCGAAACGAATTTACATTATTGGAGAGAACAGCTAGTATAAAAGCATCACAATTTTTAGAACGAGACTTTGCCTATAAGCAATACTTCACGCAGAGGCAATAATTATCTACTGAAAGCAACGATATTGCTGTAACCATTTCAAATATAAATATACAGCAGTATTTCATCACAAGCTACATCAAAGTCCACATGATGGCAGAAATCATAAGTCGGGGAGGAGAAGCTTATTATACGACTATTGAAGAAGAGATTATGGAGAACTAAGTAAAATGAAAGGAGGTTAATCTAGACCATGGATTGGGAGGTCAGAGTGACTCGGAAATTCAAGGATCGACACAGCTACAACTGCACACCAACTTGCAGCATTCAAATATGAATTTTTACACCACAAGCAAGATGTCCAACTTCACCAGGACGAGATGTCAACCCAGGACTTGCGGATCTACAGTAGCGAGACCACTCTGCAGGACAGAGAAAAGAAGACGAAGACCATTTGCAGCCGATCGAACTGGGAATCGCAGTTTCCAGGCCGCTGGCCGAGAATGTGACGCAACTACCGTTAGCAGCTCAAGCCGTGAAGCGGAACAGGTGGCAAGCCAAGTGAGCAGGGGTCCACCGCAGCTGACGAAGTAGCTTGGCAGTAACTCGTATCGCTGGGAGATGAACGATGACAACTTCGACGCAACATCTAGGACAGCTGACAGAGGTATTCCCTGGCTGTAGAAGACGTCTCAAGGTAGAACAACCGTTTGTTTCATGTGTGTAGTTTTGCTGTAGTAGTAGAGGTCCATTTTTGGAGTGACCAACATCATTTGTAGTTATTCTTATCTTTATTCTTTACCTTTTAATAGCTTAAATTGTAGAGTTTCATTGTAATTTTTGATACGTCGTCATGTGTCGTATGAGCCGTTATTTAATTCATTTCAACTTACATTTGCGTTTCTTGTATTTTTATGCTGAACGAAACGTTATTTGACCCTCACTTTTGAACGATACTCGTTTTATAAAGGAATGCTTCGATAATGCTTGAATAATTCGATAAAATTAAGATAACTTGAGAATGCTTAGATAATTCGATTATTCGATTATACTGTATTTTGGAGAAGAGCGTAAATATTGACAAATGTAAGAACATTTAAACATTGTAATTGTTATTAACAATTTCTATGCGTAACAGCGAAAGTATCCATTGATATGTCTATGATGCATTGTTATCAAGTAAAGCATAATTATGAGATGCTATAATATTATGTAACAAACATTACGATGTTCATATACATCTGATATAATTATTTATAACAATTTGAGTGTTATAAAATTCCTATAGCGGAATACAACTTATTAGACAACTAAATAGTCTTGAACTATTATATTACGAATATACACTATAAATTAGGATCATAGTATTGACAATTGAGGTCAGATGATGCCCATATTTATTACTAATTAAAGTATAAACATTGTTTAACTGAGATGAATAGACCAGGGGATATGTTAATCTACCTGCTGTCTTGTATGATAAAAACAACTTAAATATGATTTGTTCATATATTTAAACTTACACCAGAAGCGGGAGGATATGAATTTATTTTTATTAATAACTAAAAGACGAGCGAACTACTAAGTAACATTGGTTGCGTTCACGGTAGCAAACAGTTGATCAACAGCTCCAAAGCTGATGCATCGGGAGCGGGATCAGGTTTTACGTGTACCTGTGAACGGTTTGCTCCATCTGATCTGTAGCAGCGCGCGTTGTTCGAAAGTGGACAAGGGCGATGTTGAAATGATCATATAATCTTATGAGAGTGAATGCTGATATTAGATCAGTATCTAATTTACCTTTAGTTTTGCAACTCGGAACGAAATTGCTCTGAAACTATGTACCGAAGGCTGTGAACATGTATCAAACCATACCTTGCTCCCGATAATATTAGGTCTACGTACGTAAATTTCTTGTCTTTCTGATACGGCATTTATTGTGTTATGCTAGTTCGGCGACGGTAAAGAATACTTGACAGTTTAACGTATGGTAGGCTACGGTATATTAAGGAGGTATACCTCAAGATTTATGATAATTGAAGTCATTTTAATCCCTTCAAATTGAACACGGTAGGTTAGGCCTACGTCTCAATAGATGAATATTTATTCAAGAATATCAATATACGTAGCCTTGATTTTATGAATGTAGGGTTATATCATATGAGAAGGGTCAAGAGTCTGTAAGTCTAGCAGTAAACCTCTTACCAGTCATCCACACATGATGACTTCATTATTTGTTAGCACTGCTTCATCTATCTAATTTGTTCCTGCTTCTTATATTTGAAGCTTTTGGATTTATTCATCAGCTTAACTGTGCTGTACAGTTTTTAGTTACTGTACTATACAAATTAATTGTATTTACAAAAAATCAGGTTAGATTGCAAAATTAATTTGAAACACTACAAGAATATAAAACACATTGTCCCTACCTGTCAACTAGGGGTATTTATCTGGATCATTACCCTTCCCCGATCCAATAAGGTCAGATGACCTCAAGGTTCCACCCTTTAAAATTATAACCAGCATCTAGAAATAAAATTTCTGGGTCCCTCATCTAAAGCAAAGGAAATCATGGTACGAGCCTGTATTATCCTTGTTATACCGGTACCTTACTTGTTTACACCCCAATATTAGTACTTAAAGAGAAAGGCACAACATGAACTGTTGATGGATTACCTTAAATATTAGTCTCTTACTTGGCAGTCCATTCTCCTCCTATCAATACACAACTGGTTTCCATACCATATTCCCTATAGGCTACTGTTCATCTAATGAAAATGAAAATGAAAAATGTTAGGCTACAGATTTTTGGTTGAAAACAGTTGTCTAAAAGATGCTTTCACAATTGATTTTTCAATAGATCATGTCAACAAATGGTCCAGTAACATAGAAAGAATTAAGGAAAGTAGGGCATTTTAAATTTATTGCAACCCAAGTCTGGACAGTATAGAATGAGGTAGAGGAAACTAGACTGCAAAATATAAACTGAAAAAAATAAGATGTAAAAAGCAGGAAAGTACCAGGATGAATGACTCCTAGGAACAAATATAAAGGAAGCAGTGCTAAAGAATACATTTTTCTGTGATAATTTGAAGCCATTCTTTTTTTTCAGCGTTGCCTATACAAATTGTCTTTGCTGCTTCTCAGTCGGTCAACATGGGGTACAAAATTATAAATATGTAAACACACTCCTGGAAACAATTACATGTATTAGTTGCCCATTGCCCATTTAGGTGTGATAACTAACTAATACATGTAATTTTTCCAGGAGAGTGTTTATATATTTATAATTTTGTACCCGAAAAGCAGCGATGACTACATTTTATCTTGAATTTCAGTACATAATCATTACCAGCTGCTTGATGTACGATACTGGTACTTCAATGGGGCTTGGCTAGTGGGCTCGCACAATTGCATACCATTACCGAAGGTAACATTCATGACTCATCACTCTCTTAAAGATATTGATACTTGGTTACTAACAATTCTCTTTGTTGCTCAATATGTGCCTGGTAGATAGATGGTTGGTACGAATCAGCAAACTAAATGTTAAAAGAAGTAATATCTTCCACCTAGGCTCATTACCGTACCAGATTGAATACAAATGAAACTACAGTACAAAAGAACTATACCGTAGGTGTAGTTTTGTAACAAACATAGTTCATTCAGTCACCGTACAAGAACATCAGGTCTTCTGTGGTCAGCAGCAAATAATGCTGTGTGAATGAATATGCAGATTATAAAGTGAAGCATCACTGTAATGAGCTGTTAAAACTCAGGCAAGCTGCGATAAGGTAAGAAAATATTGGACAAACTGGGTAAGTGCTGTGTTGAACAGTGCTCAATCTTCTCTGCTTGTGTAAGAAGAGAAATATATTATATTTCTTGAGTTTCAGTACATAGGTCTAACCATTACCAGCTTCTTGGTAGCCTACTGCAGTGAACCTAGGCTAGTGAGCTTGCCTAATTGTAGCCTATACTGTACAGTACTAGTAGGTAATATTCATGACTCCTCACTCCCTTTAAGTTATCATTTTACTAACAATTTCCTTAGCTTGTAACTTAAAGCCTCCTTCCCAATCCTAGCCTCAGTTAAAAATGGATGCACTACTACCGACACCACAGCATTTTTAAAGGTATCCTGTACTGTTAAAATAGAGATGAATATGTACCATAACATACTGTTCAGACAAGGGAGTGAGTAAAATAATTTAGCCTTATGTCACAATTTCTAAATCCATTCCCATAATTCATTTTACTTATTAGTCAGCTCATATTTGAGTACAGAGACCGAACCTGTTCCCTGAGAGAAAATCATCGCTCGTTTGACAAAAGGAAGTCATGGATGGAAATTATGGTGTTGGATTAATTGAAGCATGGACAGAATACAGTATGTGCAAACAATAACTGTTACAAAATGTTAATACTCAGGCAGGTTGAGATAAGATAAGGAAATCTTGGACAAACTGGGTAAGTGCTGTGTTGAACAGTATTCAATTTTCTCTGCTAGTGTAAGAAGAAAAATATATTATATATCTTGAGTGTCAGTACATAACCATTACCAGCTTCTTGATGTACTGGTCGCCTACTTCAGTGAACCTAGGCTAGCAAGCTTGACCAATTGTAGCCAATAGCCTACTGTACAGTACCAGTAGGTAATATTCATGACTCCTCACTCCCTTAAAGTTTTTATTTTACTAACAATTTCCTTTACAGGTTACTAAGCTTGTAACTTAAAGCCTCCTTCCCAATCCTAACCTCAGTTAAAAATACATGCACTACTACTGACACCACAGCATTTTGAAATGTATCCTGTAGCCTAGGCTAGTGTTAAAATATAGATCAATATGTAGCATACACACAAGAGAGTGAGTAAAATAAATGAGCCTTATGTCACAATTTCTAAATCCATTCTCATAATGCATTTTACTTAATAGTCAGTTCCTATTTGAGTACAGAGTCCTAACCTGTCATCAGAGAGAAAATCATCGCTCGTTGGACAAAAGGAAGTCAAGGATGGAAATTTTGGTGTTGGATTAGTTGAAGCATGGACAAAATACAGTATGTGCATACAATAATTGTCACAAAATGTTAATACTCAGGCATGTTGAGATACCGTAAGTGAAGGAAATAAAGGACAAAGGACAAAGTGCTATGTTGAAGAGTGCTTAATTTTCTCTCCTTGTGTAAAAAGAAATTTATATACAGTATATATGTATTATATCTTGAGTTTCAGTGCATAATCATTCCCAGCTTCTTGATGTACCGTACTGGTAGCCTACTGCAGTGAACATTGGCTATTGAGCTTGCCCAATTATAGCCAATGGTACGGTACCAGTACAGTAGGTAATATTCATTACATTGAAACGAATGTGGATGTTTAATCTAGACCTGAACAGCAACCGAGAAGCAAGATAACTGTTAAGATAAGACTGCTAATGCCATGAAAAGAAAAGTAATGGTTACCGGTACTTGAAATGCTTACCAAGGGAAGCTGGTTTCTTTCAAACATAGAAACATATTTATAGGCTAGGGCCTGTACAAGACCAAACTGACTTCATTCAGTCCAAGCTGAACGCCGGGAGGGGGGGGGGAGGTCTTGCGGTCTGATAATGAGCTGTGTGAATTTAAAATACCGTGCAATTTAGTGAAACATTTACGATTGTTTCAAGAAAAAATATTGGCCTAGTGAATAGGTTTTTCAACATTCTTGAAAGGAATGTGGATGTGTAGGCTAATCTAGACCTAAACAGCATCCAAGAAGCAAGAGAACTGTTCAGATAAGTCTGATAATACCATGAAAAGAAAAATACTGATAGGCTACTAGTATTTCCCAGTCATTACATTCTGATCAGCCAAACACTTAGCTTTCTATTGGAATAATCACCTAATAATGCAGGCACAAACAGATCTACGATAATTCTTATATTGCATACAAATCCTTAACCCAACAAGTACCGGTAGCCAACGGTATTGAAATAATTTATTTTTGAGTCAAGACTCTTGACAATAGGTCTTAGCCTATCAGAATTTGGGGTAGGCCCAGAACAATGCAGGTATTTTTATACAGTACCGGTAGCCTATGCTTGCTCCAAATGAAAGGTATTTTTATACTGTACCGGTAGCCTAGAAGTTTGATTCTCTCTATACTGCCTACACAACAATATATTCATCGAGATACAGTATTCAGCCCAAAGCATAGGTTAAAATCGTATTTTCAGACCAAATTACCCCAGACAAGTGATGAAAAAACGCTGAAACATCGATTTAAAAACTTTAAAAATGCACATTGCCACTAAAAATGAAACCACACACCTGAATTCATATAATGTTTAATACTTGTAACAAAAGAAAGAATGTAACATCCGATATATCAGGTTATGTTGTTTCACACATAGGTTAAAATTTGTCGCAACTGCGGTCCGTAAATCGGAATAAAGATTTATCACGAATTTAACACAATGCAGGTCATTTTATAGGCTATAGAGGGACCGTGATGTTGTGTTCTTCATTATTATTTCAGTATTTATCAGTTTAGGAACTATATTGAGCGATTTCCACAATGTTTACATTTGTTTTTAAATCTACTTCATGCTATGCCATGTTGGATTTAAACATGTTCCGTGGATGGAGCGAAGTTTTTCTACGCTCCATAAAATGGCGTCCGCTCCATGGAACAAGTTTAGGGAGCGCTCCATCACACCGCGTTCACAGCGTACTTTCTTCAATAGTTGATCAACTGTTTGCTACCGTGAACGCAACCATTGTTAACGTTTGGTAACATGAAAGAACAAGTTTATTATGGATCATAGAGAACGAAGAGCTCTAATGAAAGGAATAGGAAGTACTTTGTGAATTGTATTAAAGTGAATGAACCTGTAATTGTTGTAATTTGATGCACGAGGTTTAATAATTTAGACAGGAGGTGAGTGTTATGAGTGCATTCTGAACGGTAACATACTCTAGTGTAGTTATCTAGTAAAATCACTAATTATTCTATAAGTGTATAGCAAGATAGGTTTTTCCAGGAAGTAATGCCGTGCGGAGTTGTAAAGATTGTTTATAGAGAGGAAAGGAAGGATGTATGACATGTTTAGAGAGTAGTAAGACGCCTTTGATAAGTATTGTTCACTGTATTGCGGAAGGAAGGAACATATTCCTATGTGGAGCAACGAATTGTTACAAGATGAGTGAAAGCGCTAACACAGAGGTTATTGTTTGAATTGTTTATGTTCGAGAGTATTTGTAAATGATCCACGTAATGTATAAAGTCTTGTAGTAGTTCCGCATCGATCTTTACACTATTGTTTTATTTATTGACACGACATTCCAAGCTGTATTTAACTTAATTGTTTGATACTCAGGCTTATTTTATTATGACACACCACCAGAAGTACCTGAGAATTTTATCGTTGGTAGAAGCATTGTTGGAGAACTGTAATTTATGTAACAGAGACACTATGAAGCTGTCAGAGCGCGGCTGACAGTGTTAAGGGTAATTTTTAAACCGTGTGAAGCACGAGATTTGTAAATAATGTAAATATTTAAACCACATAGTCTATTATTAATAACAATTTTATTAGAGTAGATAGTTACATTCTACGCACACCGTGTATAATGTAGGGTTTTGAATTGTTAATTTCATTTTTCATGAGTGAACAGCTGATTTTTATCAGACCATTTTTAATGACACAGCCACAGGGTGACTGTTAAGTTATGTAAACTTTTTATGAAATTTAATATCGTTACATTGCTGTAACAAGAATATTTAGATACACTTATTCTACAATTAGTAGAACTATTTGACGTGTGACTGTTATTTTTAACACGTTTATTTATTCATGGTCATAGGGATTATTTTATTTTATTATCTCTATTTGTTTGGAAATAAATCCCAGGCATTAGTTTTTGTTTGCCTGTTCGTTTTTTATAAATCTGATCATCATTTCATTCTTGCGATCGACATGCGATAATACTGCGAATTAGTTACTAGAGTTCAAGTTAGTCTCAACGTTCACCGTTCACACCCGAGAGCCGAGATTCTCGTCCTACCATTTTGTGTTTAGGATAGTTTATTGTCTATGTAAATAAGTAACTAATCGGTAGTGTTATTGCATGATCTGTATGCATCGAGGGTTCCCTAGTCATTATCCTAGTAGGGTAGCGTTGATCTACCTGGCCGGGTATCGACCTCCCTACAATCCTTTTCTACCTTTGCGGATATAGGCTATGGCTATGCGGGATTCGGGTGCAGTACTATCAGCCGGAGCCAGATGACCCAAGTTTTTTTTGAGAGGTGTTAATTCTCTAACACTCACCCTTTGTCCTGGCTTGAGACAGGCAGAGCCTGGCTTCCGTACATTGGGTCCAGGTTACTCATTTAACTGAAAATAAATCCTAGTAGCATTTTGTTTCCCTTCCAGTACCATCTCAACATTCTCATATCAGTACAACCTATAAATTTTAAAAATTGAACGGTATTTTATCATTCATCCTTCATTTGCCAATATCGGGTTTATCTAATACTAGCAGTAGTGCCCGGCTTCGCCCGGTGGATCTATTTGTTTTATGTATGATAATGAATACTACTACAGAACTGGCACATGATACTTAAACTAACAGAAAAAATATTTTAAAAATATAACTTTTTGTGGTGGTGGTGGTGGTGGTTGTAGTGGGGGTGATAAGTAGTACAGTTTAATGGACGTAACATTCAGGTAATTTTACCGTAATGATAATAATGAACAGGGAAACGTATATTTCCTAACTACAGCTCTGACACATGTAATTTACAAACAAACTTAAAAAAATGATTAGGAAGAGGAGTAAGTGAAATAAAAGACACTGCCTAGAGCCTATATCTCATTGGCTGTTAGAAATGTAGAGACCAATAGTGTCACCTTTTGTCGCTTAGCGCCGTTGGAAAATAATTAGAACACATTAGAAAACTGTCCCGAGCTACTGAGGTAGCAATAGTATCATTTATCGCCACATAGCGCTCAATGATAAGGTTCGGAATAAATGAAGGTAAATTTGAAAGCACCAACGCTTATTGCAGCTGGTAACCTCAATGTACTGCACCAACACCTTTGCACTTATACAGAGGCATAATATTTTCATGATGATAACTGTTTTAAGGGACCTAAGAGATCCTTTTTGCACTAATTACTCCCCGTGACTGCAATTTATAAACAGCGCAAGATGCAACTATTCTTGCAATTCTGCACCAGAACACTGAGAGGGGTGATGAGATGAACTGCCCGTCAACAATAGACTTTTTAAAATACTCTTACAGTTACACTACTACGGACATGAATGGTTCTAGGGCCATAATACGTGGTTTCCAATTTTATTTTGTCTGTTTTTCTAAATGTAGGGAATGGAGAGCGTTGTCCAAAATATCAAGTGGACAGTGTTACCAGCAGGGTTTCAAAGTGTATGTAAAATTTGGTGCAATTAAGAGAAACGGTGTAGATTTGTGATAAAGGGCCTAAATACAGGGAGTGGTCAGTCTAAAATTTAAAGTGGACTGTGTCACCCGGAGAGTTCCAAAGGGTAAGTATACAAAATGTGAAACGGTGTAGATTTGTGCCAAGGGACTTAAATGCAGGGAATGGAGTGGTCGGTCCGAAATTTCAAGCAAACGGTGTTACTCGTCGGGTTCCAAAGGGTAAGTATGTAAAATTTGGTTCAGATCGGTGAAACGGTGTATAATTGTGCCAAATGGCCTAAATTGAGGGAATGGCGTGTTCTGTCCAAAATTTCATGCAGACAGTGTTACTCGCAGGATTCCAAGGGGTATGTATACAAATTTTGGTTCAGATCGGTGAAAAGGTGTAGATTTTTTCCAAAGGGCCTAAATGCAAGGAATGGACTGGTCTGTCATAAATTTCATGTAGGCAGTGTTACTCGCAGGGTTCCAAAGGGCAAGTATACAAATATTGGTTCAGATCGGTGACACGGTGTAGATTTGTGCCAAAGGGCCTAAATGCTGGGAATGGAGTGGTCTGTCCGAAATGTCATGCAGACTGTGTCACACGCAGGGTTCCAAAGGGTAAGTATACAAATCTTGGTTCAGATCGGTGAAACGGTGTAGAATTGTGCCAAAGGGCCTAAATGCAGGGAATGGAGTGGTCTGTCCGAAATTTCATTTAAACAATGTTATTCGCAGGGTTCCAAGGGGTATGTTTACAAATTTTGGTTCAGATCGGTGAAAAGGTGTAGATTTGTGCCAAAGGGCCTAAATGCAGGGAATGGACTGGTCTGTTATAAATTTCACGTAGACAGTGTTACTCGCAGGGTTAGAAAGGGTAAGTATACAAATGTTGGTTCAGATCGGCGATTCGGTGTACGTATCACTAACCATAACGCCAGCGCATGCAGATAGTGCAGTTCGGGAGTTCTTGTTCCACCGACTTACTGAATAAAAATCCATCTTTGAGGTTACCTGAGGGGTGTAGCCTAAAACTACATAGCCTAAACTATTACTCTTGAATATGGCTATCATATAAAAAATAATTTTTCAAATCGGACTGGTAGTTTCAGAGATTAGCGCGTTTAAACACACAAACACACAAACTCTTCAGCTTTATTATATTAGTATAGATTATCCTGGTCAAAACTTGACCTCAACATAACACCTGTTCCTTTACTAACGCCTATTATACTGACGCATACATGTTTCATCACGTAAACATCTTGGCTTCGCTAAAATATTCCAAGACTTCAAATATTAAAATAATAATAATAATAATAATAATAATAATAATAATAATTAATATAGATTTAGGTATTAGGAAGTCATTTTTGAAAGCCTTTGTCTGGAGCGTGGCGCTCTATGGAAGTGAAACTTGGACTATTGGTGCAGCAGAAAAGAGGAGAATAGAAGCATTTGAAATGTGGTGTTACAGGAGAATGATGAAGATCAGATGGGTAGATAGGGTTACAAACATAGAGGTATTAAGACGAGTGGGAGAGGAGAGATGTTTCTGGCGACTGATAATGAAGAGAAGAGATAGGTTGGTAGGACACATACTAAGACACCCAGGAATAGCAAGCTTAGTTATGGAAGGAAGGGTCGAGGACAAGAACTGTAGGGGTAGACCAAGGTTAGAATATGTTAAACAGATTGCCTCAGATGTAGGGTGTGGTAGTTATGTAGAGATGAAACGATTAGCTCAGGACAGGGAGGCATGGAGAGTTGCATCAAACCAGTCAAAAGACTGAAGACTCAAACAACAACAACAATAATAATAATATCATGTTATCAAATTTGATAAATTCTAAGCTTTTGTGTCCTTCGTTAATTAAGTCCTAATTATGAGTTATTCCACTAACTCGACGAATGAAACAAGAAAATAATGGTTATGTTTTGCTGGTACAAAACTACTCAAAATGAAACTCAGCAATTCTTTTAGGTCTGTGCCGTGTCTTATGTGGGAGTCCGGGCGGGGAAACCAAGATCCCGCTGACGAGCCAGCTTGGTGTCCTAGGCGAAACCCCACACAAGACACGGCACAAACCTAAAAGAATTACTGAGTTTTAATTCACTGGCCTTCAAAGCCAATGGTAGCATACTCAAAATGACATTGAATAGTTGGTATTCATTCCACCTTAGTGAAGGTCTGTGGTGTCCTTCTCCAGATGTACTGATACATGTCCATCGACTGCATACCTACCAGAATATATACCTCCGGTTGGTCCTGAGGTAAACATTCTCTTTGTCAGCATTCGTCCTCTTAGGATTTTGGTTGGTGTCCTGGGACTTTGAATAAGATATCGCTAAGGCATTTTTCTGGGATGAGTGAAAAAAGTCTGGGAAAATATCCTCTCAGGATGGCTACTTACCAGCACAGATGTTATAAACGTGGGTATCTGAACGTTCAACCAGCAAGTCCTAGTGGAGCGATTTTATCGATACTTGGTGAGTGGGAAGGTTACAGATTTAGAAGACGACAAGACTTTGAAATTTAACTGTCATGTTCACAATAAACGCTTTAGGGAGCATACAAAATGCATATGAATGTTGACTAGTGACAGAGGTGCCCCTATTCCTTGCCGACCATAGCTGATTAAGTGAATAGCACCGCTCTGAGGGACGCGATACTAGAGGCAGCCGAGTTAGCAACCAGGAGACGGTATGATCCGGCGAGTGGTACCATGCATAAATACACACGGCATAATTAACACACCGTAAATTATTATTCCTTAAAATGATCGAGTTGTAAAACAGTATTATGCAAACTTGTGCAAGATTGTAAATCTTACAATATCATACCGATTTTAATTCGTAACATTCGAGAACAAAAAGATGAGGAGGTGTCGATTATACTCTGGTTCTGACTTCTGATGCCTAACTGCCTGGCATGGGCGGCCTTGTACTATGCCAAGACCTTGCACAATCACACAGCCTGGCTGGGTGGCTTGCAGATAACAGGCGGCATTGTCGTCAACACTAGTGATTTACTTGAAAACGATGAACCTTTCAGTAACCTGCCGGAGAATTTGTCAAGATCCTCGACAAGATATATTCAAGTGATCCCTTTTGATTCAGCAAGTACCTTTCTTTCTATACAGTATACGCGGTAGCTACGCTTGGGTCAAGCTCTCTGCGGATTCGGTACGTGGATTCGAGCCCTACTGTCGGCCGTCCTTGGAATGGTTTTCCGTGCTTTCCCCATTTTCAACTCCAGGCAAATGCTAGGACGGTACCTTCTGAGAAGCCACGAACGTTTCCTTCCATATCTTTGCCCAGTTTCAATCATCTTCGTTCATTTCATCTCTCGTGAAATACTCTCATCATGTTAACGTCAAGAAGGGCATCTGGCCGTAAAAAAAACATCCTCCACATTGACTTTCATTGCATTTCATCCCCGACCCCGTTGGAAACGGGGATAATAAGGGGTAGGCATACAGTACAGTACATACATTCAACAGAATTTTTGATATGGAAGTAAACTACGTAAATGAATCAACATTATGTCATAGTTGTAAAATTTTGCTTTATTATATTATTGTGTGTTCGAAGCATCTCCACAGCAGTGATAGTTGTCCTCTTCCCCGAAATCACATGTTTGTGACGTTGCTCACTCCTACACAGGAGGGGGCCTTCATGTATGAGAGACGTCAGTAAACCTCTCCTGAAACAGAGTGAAGAGAGTGTGTTAGTTGCATTGTGTGAACCCATTTCTCGTGAAAGCGAAGAGCACTATAAGGAAGATAATATCAACTCACTAGCCTTGAGTGTGTAGCACTAACCAGGGTGCATGATGTATTAAGAGACTACATACTAACAGTTCTAAACTTTTCAAACGTATAGTACCTGAGGTTTTAGATTAATTTTGAGTAACCGATGCACGACAGTGTTGCCAATACGATTCTATGCGTGCTAATAGGTTCAATGTTCAACCGCATGTAACTTCCTTACTAAAAATTCATTTCTTTCAAAATAAACTCATGTATAAACCATAATATTTCAGATTAATTCTGAGCAACACATACATGACATTGTTGCCCACATGATATTGTGCATGCTGGTGGATTCAACGTCTAACTGCATGTAACGTCCATATTATCCATTGGATTTCAACTAAATGTTGTATGTGCAATATGCACCTTACGAGATGGAACTAAGAATATATTCAGAAGGTCTAGGGCTGCCAATTGTTGATAAAATCTCTGCATAATTTCGAACCCTACTAGTAGTCTCGGTGTATCCAGGCACACATTTCAAAATTTGGCACATGTGTATAGACGATAATTTTGCACTTTCATGTCGAGAGCCCATAAAGTGACAGTGGTGCCAACATAATTTTACGAGTACTGATAGGATCAATGTTTAACTGCTTTTAACTTCCATGACAATTAATGGATAACTAAGAAATTGTATACATTGTGTGTATGCCATATGTGCGTATATTTAGAGACAGCAGATCTACCAACTACGTAACAACTCTCTCTGAGTATTCGAGGCGTAGACTCTCAGTATATCTTAATCCATGGAAGGAATCTATTTCAAACAGACTGTACACTCTATTAGGCTACACTATTTCATGAATATTTTGAACAAATTAGAAATGTCAGTATTATCAATTTCGTCATTATTCTAGATCTCTATATTATATAAAAATGAAAGTTTGCCTGTTTTTTCTGAATTTCCACTGAAATTTGCGTTATTTGCGCGTTTCAGACTGTTTTATGACGGATGCGCGCAAAAATAAAATTTGTCTCTGTCTGTCTGTCTGTCTGTCTGTCTGACTGTCTGTCTGTCTGTCTGTCTGTGGACAACTTTGAGTCCTTATAACTTGAGAACGGCTTGGTGGGTCAACGTAAAATTTGATACAGATATCCATCAGAGGCATCACACTAATCATTGATGTAACTCTTCTCCATACCTCCCATAAAAGGGGGCCTATCCCCTTAAAATACATGCTGAAATAGGCGTAGAGGGACGAGACAAAGCTTATTTTCAACCCCTCAATGTGAGAAACAAAACTCGGGGGCCACAAAGGGACCCCGAAAACCACATTTTAAGGCCCTAAAACCAACAGTTTTTGAGATATTCCCAGAAAACTAATTTCATTTAATAATCTAATAATAATAATAATAATAATAATATCGTGTGGCCTCGGGTGCCGGGTGCAAGCTTTGTTAATTGACACCCTGAGAGCAGCTTGCGTGTCGAATTTAATGCTCATTGGAGCGCTATGAATGTCAAGGAGGTTAGATAGCCTATCTAAGCTCCTTGGCGCTATACCGCTTTCTAGTAGAGAAATGAGGAACTTTGTGTTGGCGGAAAATCCCGAGATTAATTTTGCCATTATGAACTCGGCCTATTGAATTCAAATGGGTTCTTTAACATGCCAACAACGCATGACATTAGTATCGTGATTTTTGTCGCCTTTCAAAAATCACTTACCATGGCCAGGAGCGAACCTGTAATCTTGGGGTTTGGTAGTCCGACACTATAACCACTCACCCACCGTGGCAAGCAATAATCTAATGAAAGAATGCAAGCTGGTAACCATGGCAACAAAATCTCAGAGGACCATCTATTTCTGTAAGACGCAATGCAATTCAATTTATTACATTACTGTGAAGTTTGCAAACGGCTATAAAGTTATCACGGAACCAAACTAAGCTGTAAAATTCATCAATACGTATAATGCGCTTCAGGGGGTCAAGGGGTACACTAGAACTTATTCACGCGATTTTCACGTGCGGGTGTGGTACGGAAAGTCCCTATATTGTATTTATTATATTGTTACGGCTGTGAGTTTGTGTCATCACTCGCCGCATGAGTCACAACTGCCCCAGGGCTGGGCTGTGCCCTGCCTCCTGTATTGCGCGCGCCTTATGCAACAGGGCTACTAGGACAAAGAGATAGTCCAGAATATTCGTGATCGGACCAGCGATGGAGACCTCGAGAAGCCGTGGACCCTGGATGGATCTAGAAGCATTTATTGAGTCACCGGCCTGCTATATAAGAGTGACCCGTGAAGCAGTGGTTGTTGTTGTGTTTTACGAGCTAGTGCGAGCGATTATCTTGTGCGACAGAAGTGTGGTGACGAAGTGCTGTGCGAGTTACGAAATCCAGTGACATTGTTTCTCCTGCTTGTGGACAGCGAAATAGCCTGCAGCAAGTGATCGTAAGTAATTGTGGTCGGTGAACATAAAGGAGAGGAGCAGGTAGTTTCTGTCAAGGCCACCGTACTCATTAGGACGGATTAACTTCTGTGATCTGTTGACAAGTGGAAAGGCCAAGAGCGCTCAAGGAAGAGACTTGAGGAAACTGGACTAAGGCCCCTAATTGCTTGTATTTGCTGATTAGTGTAATTTTCTGGCCACAATAAAGTTAATTATTTCTTTAAGCAGTAATTGATGTTGTGCTTTGTACCCCCACCGTAATCCAGTTAACAAAAGTGCCACTAGGGGGTGGCACGTAACAACTGGTGTCAGAAGCCGGATTACGAACTCAAGCACAACACCTGACGGTCCTGGTTTCAAAACCCGAGCAGGTCATTTTCTCTAATTTTCCTGTGAGTGCATGCCCTTTACAAGGCAAACAACTAAAATGGAGGCGCAATTGGCAGTATTGCTAGAAAAGTTAAATGGCATGGAAACCAAGATGGGGGACGGCCAGAAGAAGATGGAGGACGGCCAGAAGAAGTTAGCCGAGGACCTAACTGCCAAACTAGAAGACGGCCAGAAGAAGTTAGCCGAGGACCTAACTGCCAAACTAGAAGACGGCCAGAAGAAGATGGAAGACGGTCAAAATAAGCTAGCGGAGGACCTGAAGAGGATAGAGGACGGCCAGAAGAAGATGGAAGACGGTCAGAATAAGTTGACACAGGACCTGAAGAAATTAGAACTGGGTCTGCGTGAGGAAGTCACGGCAGTGGAAAAGAAGTTCGACGCCTTACAAGTGGAAGTTGCCGAGCTGCGCCAACGCCCGCTGATGGGGGTGGAGGAGAAATTCAACGTCTTACAAAAGGAAGTTGCCGAGCTGCGCCAACGCCCACTGACGGGGGTGGAGGAGAAATTCAACGCCTTGCAAGTGGAAGTTGCCGAGCTGTGCCAACGACCGCTGATGGGGGTGGAGGAGAAATTCAACGCCTTACAAGTGGAAGTTGCCGAGCTGTGCCAACGCCCGCTGATGGGGGTGGAGGAGAAATTCAACGCCTTACAAAAGGAAGTTGCCGAGCTGCGCCAACGCCCACTGACGGGGGTGGAGGAGAAATTCAACGCTCTACGAGAGGAAGTTGCCGAGCTGCGCCAACGCCCGCCCACCGTTACACCGGGAATATCGGGAACGGGACATAGCAGAGTGA
Organism: Meconema thalassinum; assembly: GCA_946902985.2. Classification (NCBI taxonomy): domain Eukaryota; kingdom Metazoa; phylum Arthropoda; class Insecta; order Orthoptera; family Tettigoniidae; genus Meconema; species Meconema thalassinum. The sequence goes on along the minus strand of OX336388.2, from coordinate 908,752,265 downwards.
CGCCCCCAACCTTCGACGGAAAGGTCCCGTGGAACACCTACTTACGTCAGTTCGAGGCGGCCTGTTCCATAAATAACTGGAACAACACAGAAAAGGCTACAGCTCTCATTGTAGCGCTGAGAGGTGACGCCCTTAACGTCCTTCAGGCCATCCCGACTGGATCCCAGGACTACGCTTCCCTGATCGCCCATATGGAGTCCCGATATGGAGATAGCCATCTTCAGCAGGCCTACCAGGTGCAGCTCCGGACCCGGGTACAAAAGAACGCGGAAACCCTGCAGGAGTTCGAGATGGACATCGCACGCCTCGTAAGGCTCGCCTACCCAACAGCGCCGGCCGACTTTCTGGAGCAGATAGCGACGCAGACTTTCACCGACGGGCTACGGGACTCGGACACTCAACAGGCGCTGCGACTCGCGCGCAATAAGACCCTGACAGATGCGCTGAGCCACGCACTTGAGTTCGAGACGGCAAAACAGGCATCCAGAATGCACGCGCGGGTGCGTCAGCTGGACGTCGACGAACCAGCCAAAGCCGACAAGACCAAGCCCCTGGCCGATGAACTGATGGAGGCGCTACGCCGGTTCTTCAAGAGTCGCAGTACCACCAACAAAAACGCAGCCGAAGAACATCCGGAGAGGCGGCCCGGAAGAGGACTACCGACCTGCTGGACCTGCCGTAAGAGAGGCCACCTGAGCAAGGACTGTGGTGATCGCCGCCGCCAAGGGTTTCCGTCGGGACAGTCAGTCGTTAGGAAACCGCGCGGCCCAGGAAAGCAAGTATCAGCCAGCCTTGGGGGGCAGAGGTTGGCTTGTGACAGTCGTCAAGCCCCGGCAGTCCAGGTTCGTGTGACGAAGTTACGGAGGGACAATAGCAGCCTGATGGTCGACGGAGTCGTCAACGGAGAGAGCTGACCCATGCTAATCGACACGGGAGCATCGAGGACCATCGTCAGTCCCACCGTGATCCCGAAGTGGAGAGTGAAACCCACACAAAGGAACCTCCAGCTAATAACCGCGACCGGAGAGACCGCACCGGTACATGGCGAAGCATCACTGGAGTTCGTCATTGGTCAACGGGCGATAAAGCATCCAATGCTTGTGGCTGACGTATCAAATGAAGTGATCATCGGACTGGACTTCCTGGACCAGAACAACATCATCTTGGATCTGAGTACCAACACTCTACACTTCGGAGGTGAGGAACTTGCTTTGCAACCTGCGCACGAGTCCATCACCGCACGACGAGTAAGGCTGAGAGAAGACGTCATCGTTCCCGCCAGGACGGAAGTCATCGCTGCCGTAATTGTCGACGGAACCGCTGAGGGAGTGGCGGCTGTCATCGAGCCAAAATATGAGGACATCCAGACAAAAGGATTCCTAGTTGCCAAGACTCTCATCAACACGACGTCTCGGCCGTACGTCCGCCTGTCCAACCTGAACGACTACGACAAGCCGGCAACAATGACAACAGGTTCTCAAGAGAAGACATCCAACTATCCATCTAATTCTGTAAAATACAATGCCACTCCACTTTTACATTTCTGTGAAAGTTTTCAAATGGCTATAAGGTTATCACGGAACCAACTTAGACTGTAAAATTCAACAATGCGTTTAAGGGGGACAAGGGGTACCCTAGAAATTTTTCACGGGATTTACACGTGTGATATATCGTACAGAATTATATCCCCAAACAGCAACATTATTTTCAAAAATTCCTGAATTGAAATAGTATTTTTTGCGGCTATTAGGAATTTGGGCCATTGGAGGATAAAAAAACCTGAATATTCATGCACCACAAGCCTTTATAATTTGTTAAAGGTGTCTTCCTGTGGATGGGGACTTTACACAATGGTGACGGTCAGTCTTTATGTGAGGTGTATTGCGTTTCGTCTGCGAGGTTTTCAATTTTATTTTCACGTCAGGAAGTACACTTTAGGTGAATTTAGATTGAGCACATTCACTTTTTTTTCTACAAACGGGTTCATCGTAGGGATGATTTTGTTTGATCCGTGTGGTTGATATATCCATATTCGGACATCTGGGTGATATGTTGTACGTTGGTTGGTTGGTTGGTTCCTCAGTTTAGAAGCTGCAACAACGCGTTCACGTAGCCTCGTGTATGTAGAATCTGTCTGATAACCGGTGTTAATTGTGATGGCTGTATTAGTGTGTGTTATCTGTATTTCAGGTAAGGACTGCAGACGATCAATTTCCAGTAGTTCCTACTTTTGCTACCAAATGCTACCGTCAACGACACCTAGCTGTGATTTGGCTACTAGATGCCACCTCAACCGACACCTGGTGGCAAACTTTGGAACTAATAGAGCGTTAATCAAATCTAACCAACAAATTTAGCTTCACACTATTGTATTTAGTGGAAGATTCTATTACATGACGTAAATTTATGACATGGGACCGCCGGCTTTACTTTCCCTCCGAAGTAAGGCATACTTTCTGTGTATCTTTATGTACGCTTATAGCTCGTGTTCGAATGTTCGGAGCATCGTAAAATTAGGTAGCCATGAGAGTCAATACACCAATCATTTATAAAACTCTTCGCCGTACTTTTCATAGAAGGTTTGGTATAGGAAAAAACTTTTCAAAATACATGCTAAAATAGGCGAAATATAAAAATTATCCGAGAAGGACGACCAAAGCATATGTTGCGCTTCTCAATGTGAGACACAAAATTCGGAAGTCTATAAAGAGCCTCCGAAAACCAAATTTTAAGGCCCTTAAATTAACAGTGTATGTGATATTCCCAGAGAACTAACTTCGTTCTGATAAACGAATGAAGGAATAACAAGCCCCTAACCATTGCAACAGTAGCTCAATTGATAGCGTTTGGTTATTAATACCGCAGACCGTTCGATGAGCGTGTACTTCTGCTAGTAGATCTATATATATTAATCATTGGATTGGTATAGACGGTAGCCATGATTGTCATACGATGTAATGAACTCGCATGTGTAAAATTAAGGATTGACACGAGAAGAAGATGACCATTTAATTGTCCTGTATTTGTGAACAGGTCAGTGTACATTCAAGTCCTTAAATAATTATGGTGCTTAAAGCCATTTCTCAGTGTTGTCTTAGTAAACTAAAGTTTGGTGCTTTTCAGTCGGTCAACACGAATGTACCCAAAAGAGATGGGTTATTCCCTAATACTGAAAAATATTACACGAGTTTAAAAAATACACTTGGATGACCAGTTTCGATCGTCAAGCGATCATCATCAGATCCATTACACTTAGGCTATAAAATCTAAGTCTGAAAGTATGGGTGAAAATATTTACAATATGTACACTTATTTAGTTGCAGTATTAATTGAGATAATGCAACTCGTCAGTATTTGTTAGTTGTAGTCTATGTGATATTTTGTTAAGATACTGGAAGTGGCGATTGACTTCCGGTATTTGGCTGTTTGGAGTGAATATGTGGTTGTTGTAAATGGTCAATTCATATTGTATTGTTCAGGCTACTTATCTGACTGAGCCTTGCGCGGTCCTGTTAAGAGCAGTTCACTTGGTAACTTATTGCACTCGACTGAATGGAAATTCCTGTGTGTGAGGGTCCGTTATCTTGCTGGGCTGTTCCCCCTCCCGTATTCCTACGATCTGTGTGTTCCTCGTGCAAGTGTAATGGATCTGATGATGATCGCTTGACGATCGAAACTGGTCATCCAAGTGTATTTATTAATCTCGTATAATTTTTTTCAGGATTAGGGAATAACCCATCTCATTTAGGTACAATCGTGTTGACCGATTGAAAAGCACAAAACTTTTGTTCATAATTAATTAATCATTAGGGTTTGTGAAATGGGCTTTTGGCACAGTTCATATCCTCGCCGCTAGATGGGGGCTTCATTCATTCCATTCCTGACCCGGTCGGAGACTGGAAGCAGGCTGTGGATTTTTTCATGTGTGTGTATATTGAGACGTTGTAACCAATTTGAGGTTAGGCATTGCAAAAACCATCCGAAACACAAGAGCTTAAATAACATCTCTGACATGAGGAGAGGTTAGTATGGTAATACGTCTTGCCGCAACATTCAAAGCCATCTAGTATTTGTAATAGAAATAGTTCCTGTCGCCAGGAGGCGGAAAGAGGGTCAAGAGAACGCCACCTCGAGTAGGAGGCTTTGGTCTAGACGCCTCGAGTTTGGCGGACATAGTGGGGCCGTAGCATTGGGATGGAGGTCATACACTGTCAAAGAGCTGTCTTAAGACAGCAGGTAATATGGAATGAAAGGCAAGAGCAGGAGTATCATCATACTACTAAGGCACTTTTGGGGAGCATTTTGGCTATTCCACAAAAGAACATGATGGAGATTCAGATTGGGTTGAGGAAATTGCAGGAGGAAGGGATGTGAAGGGTGTGTGATTTCTCCACAATACCTCGTAAATTCGTATATATAAAAGTGAAAGTCTATATGTGGGTATGTATGTATATTTGTTCTGTATACAAATCCACACCGTTCCACCATTCTCATCCAAACATTCCACACACATAGTTCAGGACCCAGAAGGAATCACTGGCTAAATGAATTTCTGATAGTCTTTCCCATTCTTTTAAGTTCGGCCTTTTAGTACTTGAGTAAAGGCTAATTTTGACAGAAATTTAACTCATGAAATGATGGCATGGCGGAAACCATGCCAACAGTAGCTCAATATGTGACCGCCAAGTTTCCATCTATCTCTGTAAGAGGCCATGCCACTCAATTTATTATCTAAACCACGATAAAAAAAAAACATTAGGAATATGAACAACTTAAAAATCTTAATCCAATTTTCAGCCTACTTTTCAAATGTTGCAAAAGTGAAGCAAAAGTAGACTTATGAGATCGATCCGAGCAAATGTGTGTCTGTCTGTCTGTCTGTATGTCTGTCCTTCTGTCTGTCTGGCTGTGTGTGTGGGTTTCCCCCTATCAACTCCTAAACGGCTGCAGCAAACGACAAAAAATTTGGTAGGAGTAAAGATCTATACCTGAATATCTCAAGGCCATATTTGAAAATGATGTCAGTGCTACCAACTGCTGATAAATCGCAATTGAAATTTGAGCTACATGTTGGATATCTTGGAAGGTATGAATGGGAGCTATTTCAAATTCGGCGCACGTATAGATAATAATATTTCAGTTTAATTTCCAGGAGGCCATACATGGCAGTGTTGCCAAAATGAGTATAAGCCTGCTGATAGGTCCAATTTTTAAATGCATATAACTTCTACACTATCAATTGGAATTCAACCAAATTTCGTATGTGCTATGTGTCTGAGCGTTTTCTTGATAGCCAGCGGGCCTGCCAACTGATAATAAATGCTCCCAATTTATTTTATCCAAATCCAATATATCAGAAAGTGTGCAAGCCGACAGCTTAAACTATGCACACGTATAGTACCTGACATTCTATATTAATTTGGAGTAACTTATATTCGTCAGAGCTACCAACATGATGCTAAGACTGCTGAGAGGTCCAACTTTAAATACATGTAACTTCTATACTATCATTTGGATTTCAACCAAATTTCGTATGTGCTATGTGTACCATAACAGATATGACTATGCGTATTCTTAAGAGCAACCACGGAGGGCAACTGTTAATAAATGCTGTCTCTATTTTTGTTACCCTAATATCAATATATCAGAAAGTATGCAAGCCAATAGCTCTAAACTTTGCACACGTATAGTACCTGGCCTCATAGATTAATTTGGATTAACTAATATACGTCAGTGCTGCCAATATAATTCTAAGACTGCTGATAGGTACAATTTTAGAATGCATGTAACTTCTATACTAACTAATGGATTTCATTCAAAATTGGCCTAACAATAGATCATATTATTATAGATTATTTCTGACCAATACATGAATGACATTGTTGCCAACATGATTTTGCGCACGCTGTTAGATCCAATGTTTATCTGCATGTAACGTCCATGCTATCCATTGGACTTCAATCAAATTTTGTATTCTGTACCTTAAGGGATGCAACTAAGAATATATTTAGTCACCAGGGCTGCCAACTGCAGTGCTCTATTAGGCTACATTACGCCAAGTATACAGTATTTCGAACTAATTAGGAATTTCGATGTTACCAACTTAATTACGTCATTATTCTAGATAGATCCATATAGATTAATCATTGGCATGAATCTTAAATTTTAAGAAAAGTAGGCTCCTTAGTTCGTCACGGAACTTCTTGTTTGATGTGTAACCACAACGGCAGCTACAGTGAAGAAGTTGGACTTTGGTGCGGTGTAACTGGCGGAAGTGGCAGCCCAGTGCTCGGGATTAATGGAGTAAAAGGTATCTGTTCCAATGCTGGGGCAGGTATCAGATGGGAGGAGACCGAATGGAGGCCGGGATAAGCTTCCAAATTCATCGTCATGATAAAGCAGGACATTCTCTTGTCCTTAGGATAATAAATTTTCCTTAAAGGCGGAGGAACCAATAACAATTGGTCAACGGCATGGGAATGTGGAAGGCAACGGGAAACCACCACATTATATTCCCCAGGATAATCTTTAGCATGACTGGACAATCTAAAGCCAAGGCACCTAGTCCCCGGCAGCCCTTAAGTGGGCAAGGGGTGCTAAGAATCTCCGGGCCAGTCATGAAGAGGATAGCCATTTGGAATGTCCGCAGTTTATTTCAAATTGGAAAGACTTACAATGCCATCAGAGAAATGGAAATACTAAAGGTTGACATCCTTGGAATTAGTGAGATGCGCTGGCCTAATTCTGGGAAATGTAACGTCAGGTATATTATGCAGGTAATGACAATGCCCACCATTATAATGGTGTAGGTTTCATATTGCACCCAGAAATGACTGCGGCAGTGAAGACCTTTGTACCTGTGTCCGATAGGGTAATTTTTCTACAATTCAATGCAAAACCGATATCTTCTATATATATAAAAGAGGATGTTCGTTTGTTCGTCTTTTATGCATTCATAAACCATTCATCCGATTGCGATCAAATTTTGGTGAGTTGTTGTGCATAGTCCCGGAAAAGTTATAGGCATAGTAAATCCAATGCGCAATAGATGGCGCGCGAGTAGCTTCAGCAAAATGGCATGAGTTTGCTTCAAGAAAGTCCCACGTGCATTCATATACCATTCATCCCATTGCGATGAAGCTTAGGTGAGATGTTCTGCACACTTCAGGTAAGGTTTCTGGCTTAGTAAATCCATGTTATAATAGGTAGCGCACGAGTAGATTCAACAAATGAGCGACAACGCGCGAAGAGTTTCAACAAAGTGACGTATGCGTTCATATACTATTCGTCTGAAAGCGATGAAACTTGGGTGAGATGTTGTGTACACTTCAGGGAAGGTTTCTGGCTTAGTAAATCTACTTAATAATAGGTAGCGCACGAGTAGATTCAATAAATGAGCGACGACGGGCGAAGCGTTTCAAAAAAGTCCTGTATGCGTTAACATACCATTCGTCCGATAGCGATGAAACTTGGGTGAGAGGTTGTGTACACTTCAGGGATGGTTTCTGGCGTAGTAAATCCACTTTACAATAGGTATCGCAGAAGTAGATTAAACAAATGAGCAACGACGCGCGAAGTGTTTCAACAAAGTCCCGTTTGTGTTCATATACTATTCGTCTGGTAGCGATGAAACTTGGGTGAGATAATGTGTACATTACAGGCAAGGTTTCTGGCTGAGTAAATCCATGTTATAATAGGTAGCGCACGAGTAGATTCGACAAATGAGCGACAACGCGCGAAGAGTTTCAACAAAGAGACGTATGCGTTCATATACTATTCGTCTGAAAGCGATGAAACTTGGGTGAGATGTTCAGGGAAGGTTTCTGGCTTAGTAAATCCACTATACAATAGGAATCGCACAAGTAGATTAAGCAAATGAGCGACACGCGCGAAGTGTTTCAACATAGTCCCGTATGGGTTCATATACCATTCGTCCGATAGCGGCTAAACTTGGGTGAGTTGTTGTGTACACTCCAGGGAAAGTTTCAGGCTTAGTAATTCCATTTTACAATAGGTAGCGCACACGTAGATTCAACAAATGAGCGAAGACGCGCGAAGCGTTTCAACAAAATCCCGTATGCGTTCATATACCATTCGTCCGATAGCGATGAAACTTGGGTGAGATGTTGTGTACACTTCAGGGAAGGTTTCTGGCTTAGTAAATTCACTTTACAATAGGTATCGCACAAGTAGATTCAACAAATGAGCGACGCACGCGAATCTTTTAAACATAGTCCCGTATGCGTTCATATACCATTCATCCGATTGCTATGAAACTATGGTTATCAGTTGGCAGTCAAAGTGAAAGGTCGTGTTTTTCCCGAGCTCTCAGGTGTGCTGAAATGGGTTGTTCTCTGGAGTGTTATCGGGCGAGGGTCGGGCTGTGGTATGCGAGGGGTAGTCGGGATTTCCGGTGTTTGTGTGTGCGTACGGGACCTAGCAACTTGTGGTTCATAGCCCTAGTGATAGCTGCATTGCTAGTTATTGGTGGAGTGGAAGTGAATCCAGGGCCTGTTACTCCAAATGTGAATCAGGCAAATGATCCAGTGGCAGCTTTAAAGTGTTCGACGTGCAGTAAAACATTGAAGAATGGTGTTGAGTGTGGACTATGTGAGAAATGGTTTCACTTCGGCTGTATTAAGGTCAAGAAGGAGGATTGTGATGTTGGAAATTGGTTTTGTAAAGTATGTGATACGCCGGTCTGTTTGAGGGTGCAAATCAAAGCAAGGAATCAAATAATACAGGAACTTAGAGCAAAGCTTCGTGAATCATAAGAAACGGTGAAGGATGTGACTGAACGGCTTTCTACTGGGATCAGTGTGGAAGAGGGCGTGCAGGAGCAAACTGAGGATGACGTTATCATAATGGGTGATTCTATGATACGATGGAGTGCGAATATCTCGAGGAAATCAGGTGCGAAAGTGCGGTGTTATCCGGGGATTAAAATTGACCAGCTTGCCCAACAAGTGGAAGAAGCAAATGTAGAGGGCTGTGACAAAGTTAAAGTGTTGTTGCTCCATGTTGGGACGAACGATTTGAAGAAGAGGGCTACAGCTGATTACATCATGGGGGAGCTCTACGAACTAGGCAGAAAAGCTAAAAGCAAGTTTAGAAATGCAAAAATTATAATGAGTGGCATTGTTCGGCGGGGAGATGTTCCGTTAAGGCGAGTTAAGACTGTAAATGACCGCATGGACTGGGTATGTGCACAACTGGGATTAGTGTACGTAGAAGCTGACTGCTGGATTGGTGGCCGTGACTTCGCCCGAGACGGGCTGCATCTAAATCGACGGGGCGCTTTCAACTTAGGGAGCCTACATGAAAGGGTCATCGGTTCGTGCCTGCTTTTGTGAGGAGGAGCAGGTCCAGAGGTTGCCAGCCGATGGGAACAGAAGGAGCTATTTCAAGATATTTGCTGCGGAGGTAAGACTCTAAGATTACTGCAAGTTAATTGTCAGAGTTTAGGAAATAAATTTATTGAATTTTGGAATCTTGTAGAGACGTATTCTCCGGACATTGTCATTGCAACTGAATCTTGGTTATATGAGGACATAAATAGTAGCGAAATAATTCAAGGGACCTACGAAATGTACAGAAGGGATCGGGGGAAGCGAGGTGGTGGGCTATTTATTTGTGTGCGCAAAAATATAGCTAGTTTCTTAAAGTGGGCTGATATGGATCATGAAATGTTATGTGTACAAATTTCGGATAAAGGAAATAAATTCCCTCTTCAGGTGATAGGGGCGTATAGAGCACCGAAAGATAACTTTTCTCTCCTCGAAACACTGTATGATAAAACTTGTACGGGTAATGCTATGAAAAAGAGCATAATAATTGCTGGAGATTTAAACTCCCCAAAGTAGACTGGTCTGGTGAGTCAACTAGCTGTGGTCAAGCTCAGAGCGCTGCAAATAAATTCTTAAGGGAGGGGGGATTTTTCCAAGTAGTTGACTTCCCAACTAGAGACAATAATACCTTAGATGTTTATCTCGTAAGGCCTGTAGAGCTGTATTTTAACTGTCTGAAATTACCAGGAATTAGTGACCATTCTGGGGTTGAATTAAATATCAGATATGGTGACATTACAAAATTAGACTCTGATGTAGCAAAAAAGATCATATTCCAGTATCGCAGGGCGGATCAGGGAAAGTTTCAGGGGTATTTGAATGAGCTATTTGTAGGATGGGCATCGGAAGGAAATCACATTAATATCCTGTGGACTAACTTTTTGAAAATTTTAAACAGCGCTGTTGATAAATTTGTCCCATTTAAATTGCTGAAACAAAACCCAGATCCTGAGTATTACACACGAGAAATTAGGAGTCTAAAACGGAAAATTAGGAAATTATACAATAAAAGACATGATAGTGACAATTATATGTTGAAATTTAAGTCCTTATCAAGAGAGCTCGTCTTAAAAAAGAGGGCTGCTCATGACAGTTATATGCAAGGTTTACTTGGTTCGGGAGGTGATGGGTGGAAAAAAAAATTACAGTTATGTTAGGAGAAGAAAGGGAAATTCAAATAATTTGTCGATGATAATGTCCGGTGACGGTAAATTAATTACTGAGAAACAGGCCATTGCTAATGAATTAAATGTCTTTTACGGTAGTGTGTTCAATAAATCCAATAGCTGTGTGTTGGACCTTAACGACGAATCAGGGGCTCCCCTGTTCCAAATTAACCAGTCAGCAATTGTAAAACTAATACAAAAACTACGTTTCAATGTATCAAAGGGTCCTGATAATATTGTTAGTGAAGTACTTAAACTAGGAGGTAAGGCCGTGGCACGATACTTGGAGGTGATGTTTAATGTGTCCATAAACAATGCGCAAATCCCAGATGACTGGAAGAGAGCTACGGTAGTCCCAATATTTAAGGGAGGGAGCAGACTTGAATTGGGCAACTACAGGCCGGTTAGCCTTACGTCCATCGTTTGTAAACAGATGGGGCATCTCATTTGCGACTACTTGAGGGAACAGTGGGAAACATTATCATGGTTTAATGATAGGCAACATGGATTTCGGAAATGTTACTCATGCGAGAGTCAGATACTATCATTTTTTCAAGACATTAGCGAATCGTTAGACGATGGAGTTTCAGTCGACGCCGCAGTTATAGATTTTACGAAGGCATTCGATGTCGTGCCGCATACATGCTACTCCATAAATTAGCTTCGACGAAGATTGATAGGAGAGTAATTTTATGGATCCAAGAATTTTTGACGGGTCGTTCCCAGAAAGTGAAAGTCGAAGGCATATTCTCGGAAGAAATTACCGTAACGTCGGGTATCCCTCAGGGCAGCGTAATCTGAACTTTGTTATTTTTGGCGTTTATAAATGACTTACCAAATGGGATTCACAGTGACTGTTGTTTGCGGATGATTGTGTAATATATCGAAAGATACATGACTCACAAGACAATGCAGTGCTTCAAGAGGACCTGAACCTGGTCTATAAGTGGGCGATTGTAATTAAAATGAAAATAAACACAAGAAAATGTAGTCTCTTAAAAATAGGGAAAGTGCGAAGGCAGGATTTTCAATATAACATTGGCTCGGATATACTTGTAGAAGAAGATTCTTGCAAATATTTGGGCGTTCACGTAAGGAATGATATGAAATGGAGTAGTCATGTAGGATGTGTAGTTTCAAAAGCTTACAAATCCCTGCACTTTGTAATGAGGGTATTAAAAGGAAGTAGTACCTCTGCTAAAGAATTAGGCTATTTGTCACTTGTAAGACCTATTCTGGAATATGCCTCGGCGGTTTGGGATCCATATCAAGTAGGGCTCATCAATGAGTTGTAAATGGTACAAAGAAAGGCCGCTAGATTTGTGCTCAGTGACTTTAATCCCAGGAGCAGTGTGAGCCGTATGTTAAAGAAACTTGGGTGGGAATCACTGGAGGCTAGGAGGATGAAATCTAGACTCTGCGCTATGTACAACACGTATACAAATCAACCAGCATGGGGTGAGCTTAGCAAACGATTGGAAAAGCCCACTTACATGGGTAGGAGCGATCATCCTTTCAAAGTTAAGGGCCGACCACAGCGAACAAATTATGGTAAATATTCTTTTGAAAACCGTGCCATTGATAATTGGAACTCTCTACCTGCCGCAGTCTTAGAGCCTTTTCCCAAACATATAGGTGTGTTTAAGAAAAGACTGACTATTTGTGTAAATACTCCAGTTTAATTGTTGCATAATTGTTACGGTATTGAATTGTTATGTATAATTATTTATTTGTTATGTATATCCAATTTGCCACCGGGGGACACAGCCCCCATTGCAAATAAATGAATGAATGAATGAATTGTTGCGCACACTCCAGGAAAGGTTCTGACTTAGTAAATCCTTTTTACAATAGGTAGCGCACGAGTAGATTCAACAATTGAGTAACAGCGCTCATATCGTTGAATAAAAAACGTATGCGTTCATACCATTCATGCGATTGCAATGAAATTTGGTGAAATGTTGTTTCTACTCCCGCGAAGATTTCTGATTTAGTAAATCCATTTTACAATTGGTAGCGCACGAGTAGATTCAACTAATGAGCGACAGCGCGTGAATCGTTTCAACTAAGTCCCGTATGCGTTCATATACCATTCATCCGATTGTGATAAAACTTTGGTGAGTTGAATACAGTCCTGCGAAGGTGTATGAATTAGTAAATCCGTTTTTCATCGGGTGCCGCACAAGTAGAATCAACAACTGATTGAAGGCGCGCGAATCGTTTAAACAAAATCGCGTATGCGTTCATATGCCATTCAACCGATTGCGATGAAACTTTGATGAGTTGTTGTGTCAGGGAAGGTTTTCGAATTAGTAAATCTATTTTACAACAGGTAGCGTGCGAGTATATTCAACAAATGGGTGACGGCGCTCGAATCTTTTCAACAAAGTCCCGTATACGTTCATATACCTTTCATTTCATTGCGATGAAATTTTGTTGAGTTGTTGAGCACGCTCCCATGATTTTTGTTGAGATAGCAAATCAATTTTACAATAGTTTAAAGGTGGTTAACGGAAAAAGAAAAAAGTATTGGGAATCCAAAAGCACTTCAACAAACAAAGTTACAACGCCAACACTTTCTTTGATTGGCATTGCAACGCAGCTAGTTACTGAATAGTATCCAGGTGTAGGCTCCAACTTGCGATGCATCAGTTGAAGACATCGAAGCGTTCTACACCCAAGTCAAAACAGCCTTGTCTTTCACCAAAACGCATGATATTACCATTGTGATGGGCGATTTCAATGCCAAGTTAGGTCATGGTCGACGGGCTGATTTAGTGGGTAATTTCGGATTAGGGAGTGGCAATGATCGAGGTGATCGATTGGTCCAGCCATGCCAAGAGGAGGAGTTCATCATAGCAAACACTCATTTTCAGCTTCCTCCACGTCGTCTTTACACTTGGACCTCAAACATCGACAATAATGTCAGGAATCAAATTGACTATATCCTCGTCAATAAGCGATTCAGAAAGTCCCTAAAAAGTTTGAAGACAAATCCTGGTGCTGATATTAACTCCGATCATAAATTTTTGTTAGCCACAATGAATTGGAACTTGAAAAAATATCACCCAGTGAGGCACAGCAATCATTTTGCGATCCATAAGCTCCAAGACCCTGTATTGAGAAATGATATCCAAACAGCATTGAGTACAATACTAGATTATACCCAGTCGAACAAGAATACACATAATATTGAAGGCACTTGGATCCAATTAAAATCCGCAGTGAATGAAATGTGTCGAGAAAAACTACAGGCCACGGAGAGTAGGAAAAGCACACTTTGGATGACAGATAAAATTCTACTGTTGATCGATTGCAGAATATCTTTCAAGAATAATGACCCGATAAAATACAGAGAATTGCAGAAATTAATACGGAAGGAAATCCGTACTGCCAAAGAACAACACCTTTGAAAGGAATGTAGCGAAATAGAAGAACTGTGTGAAAAGCATGACTCGTTCAACATGTATAAAAATAGTTAAGCAAGCATCTGGGATTTATAAGAGCAGAGGGATTGGGATTCTCATAAATAAATATGGCATCATTCTCTCTAGTACTGAAGATAAGTTGACAGAATGGAAGGACTATATTGAAACTCTATTCGAAGACAACCGATGTGTTGATCATGGTATTGGAACGGGCGATGGCATTGATATTACAAGACAATGCATGCGAGATTTTCGAAGTGAAATGCCATGTCCTGTGGTTCGGATTCCACGTAAAAAGGAGGTCCCGTGGCTCATGATCTCAAGATTAACGGTCACGTTAAACTACAAGCTTCCTTCCTTCCTTTTTTGATATTACAAGAGCTGAAATTGAACATGCAATAACAATATCGAAGAGTGGAAAGTCTCCAGGTCCAGATGAATTGTACATTGAAACACTAAAGCTTCTCAAGGATGAACGATCTCTTTCCTTGCTGGTTGGTTTGTTCAATAATATCTATCGAAGTGGATACATACCACATGATTGGCTCAAATCGACTTTTATACCGATTCCCAAAAAGACCAATTCTAAGTCCTGCAATAACTATAGATTGATCAGTTTAATGAGTCATGCCTTGAAGGTATTCCTTAAAATCCTGCACTTAAGGTTATATCATAAATGAGAGGAGAACATCGGTGGCACACAGTTTGCATTCAGGAGTGGTTTCGGAACTCGGGAGGCATTACTCAGTATTCAGGTGTTGATTCAACGATGTCGTGATGTTCGTGTCGATGTTTACATGTGTTTCATCGATTATGAAAAAGCCTTTGACACTGTTCAACACGATAAACTGATGAACATTTTATGTGACCTGGGACTAGACAGACGTGACATCCGATTAATTGGAAATCTGTACTGGAATCAAAGTGCTGCTTTACATGTTGATGGTCAGCTGTCTGAAGAAGTATCGATTATGAAGGGAGTTCGCCAAGGTTGCATTCTTTCTCACTCCTCTCCAACAACATCTATTCTGAAAAGATTTTCCAAGATGCTCTTGATGGAAAGTCTCAAGGAGTAGTGGTAAATGGATCTATCATTAATAACATCCGATATGCTGATGACACTGTCATCCTTGCAACAAGTATGGATGATCTACAAACACAACTGGATTCTATTTCTGAAGAGAGTAATGTCATGGGATTACATATAAATTTAAAAATAAAAAGTAGAGGGTTGTTTGTAGAAACAAAGATGAAATTCAGGCCATTCTTACACTTGGTAATGAAAGAATTGAAAGGACTTCATCATATAAATATTTAGGAAGTCAAATCAAAGATAACTGGGACTTAAGTCAAGAAATTCGCTGTAGAATTGAGCAAGCCAGAAGTTCTTTCATGAAAATGAGAAAAGGTTTGACCAGCCGTGATTTAAATCTGTCATTACGCACCCGACTGCTTCGATGCTACGTTTTTATTGTCCAGCTCTAAGGAGTTGAATCGTGGACACTTACCGAGGTTTTAGGTAAGAAACTGATAGCATTTGAAATGTGGATGTTAAGGATACCATGGACAGCTAAAGTCACAAATGTGGAAGTACTGCGGCGTATGAACAAAGACTCGGAAATTCTCAGTATCATCAAAAGGAGGAAACTAGAATACTTTGGTCATTTCATGCGCAACAACAAATACCACATCTTGCAATTAATTATCTAAGGGGAAATTGATGACATTAGGGGTCCAGGACGCAGACGAATATCCTGGCTAAAGAACTCAAGCCAGTAGTTTGGACTTAATACAGTGTCACTGTTTAGAACAGCTGTGGACTAACAGCAGATCATGCTACTGATCGCCAATGTGCTTGGAGGACGAATCACTTGAAGAGGAAGAAGAAGTGACATCTCTCCTCTCGGTTGCTGGATATTTCTTGTGGGAGTGACTTTGGAAAAGGGACGGAAATGTGTAACAGTAAACTGGAGAAGCGCCCGCTACTTGATTTGACCAATGAGCGCGAGTCGTGGCGGAGAGATGGCTGTGAGATGGTGCCAACCCATTTTGCGTGAGGTGATGTCCCCACTTTTCCTATAGCCCCCTTAATTTAACTAAACGATCCAAAATTAATAGGTCATCGACTTTTTAATATCTCGCGAACCAATAATGCTAGGGACTAGTATGAGGTGTCCTAGGAGTCGGGGTGACACCCCCCCGTTTCTCTATAGCCACCTTAATTCAACCAAAGGTCCCAAATCTAATAGGTCATCGACTTTTTAATATCTCGCGAACCAATAATGCTAATGACTTGTATGAGGTGTCCAATGACTCGGGGTGACACACCATGTTTTCCTATAGCCCCTTAATTTAACCAAAGGACCAAAAACTAATTTGGTCATCGGCTTTTTAATATCTCGCGAACCAACAATGCTAGGGACTTGTATGAGGTGTTGTAGGACTCGGGGGGACGCCCCCTTTTTTTCATGATTTTGTGATTTGCAGAGATGGGTAAATCCAGAGCAGAATATATGCGAAATTATCGACAAAAGAAACGTGCGAATAAAATAAAAATTAAAAACTGGTGGAGTAAAGCCGAAAAAAATTGACTTCATATATTTTTCATCTCAATTTCATAGTAGGATAACATGTCAGATGTTACACATCATATGCGACTACTATAAGGCTCGTCTTTATTTTTAGCTTATTTTCGATTTTGAAAAAATAGGCTTATGAGATCACCTTTTGTCCGTGTGTCTGTCTGAGTGTGCGTTTGTGTGTGTGTGTGTGATGGTGTGTGTGTGTCTAATAACTTCTAAACGTCTGGAGCGATTTCAATGAAACTCAGTAAGTTTATAGCACTATTACAGAAGACCCCGACCGCGCACTTCAAATGTTGTTACGTCTCACCAATCCAACATGGCGGCTGTGCGAAATATTTCACCAGCATTCAATATCTCCGAAACTATTCCCGATATCAAACTGGATTTTTTTCAGTGATAAAGGAAACTATTAGAAGTTCACCTATGTGACTTTTAAAAAACAGGTAACTACAAAACCAACATGGCGGCCAAACGAATTTACGACATATAAATAGACGTTTCTCGCGATTTAACGAACCAAACGCAATAAAACTTGGTACAGTATTTGTTTATACACATTGTAATGCACCGACATCTAACTTCGTTTAATTGTTTCCATAACCACAAGATGGCGGCTGTGCAAAATATTTCACCGGCATTCTATACCTCTGAAACTATTAGCGCTATCACCCTGAAATTTTGTACGGAGATAAAGGGTACTACTGGAAGTTCATCTATAAGACTTTCAAAAACCGGTTAACTACAAAACGAACATGGCGGCCAAGCGAATTGGAAAATTTTAAATAGACCTTGAAACTTGGCACAGCAAATGTTTATACACATTGTAATGCACTGGTATCTAATTTAGATCAATTGTTTTTATTTCTTGTGTCGTTATCATGAGATAGAAGTGAAAGTTTGAATAATGAACCTACGCAATAATTCTCCTTTAATGGTACATGACTCTATGGCCTATACATTTAACAAGACCAACATGGCGACCAACCGAAATATATAAAAGGCTCTGAATATCTACGAATCTATTACAGCAATCAAACTGAATTTTTTAATGTTCATAGGGGCTATAAACATAAGTTCACCTATAGGACTTTCAATAACCTGGTGATCACAAATCCAACATGGCAGCGATGCGAATTATAAATATTCACACGGACGTTTTTTCGCAATTTATCCATCCGAGTGCAATAAAACTTGGCACTGTAAATGCTTATACGAATGTTAATCCACTGGCATGTAATTTATTTCAATTGTTCCCATAACCACAACATGGCAGCTGTGCGAAATTTTAAAATCTCGTTTTTACTTCTTGTGTCCTAATCATGCGATTGAAGTTTGAATGCTACACGTACACAATAATCTTCATGTAACAGTACATAACTCTAGGACCTACATATTGTGCCCTTCCAGCAAGAAATATGCAAATCACAGTATGCCAGCAATGCTCAAATCGGGATTTTCGGGGTTTTGGTACGTTCTCCCACTCTGTGACTTACACATTTTAGATTAAATAGAGGATACACTTCAAAAATAAAAACAAATTCAACTCCTATTTTAACACATTTAATTAACCAGAATTATGGCCCTACAAACAAATAAAACAAATAAACTATTGACCAAAATCCTTCGAAACTTGTTCAAAGTGAACAAGGAAGATATAAAAATTAAACAAACATTATATTAAAATAAATGGTTTCCTTCAAACCAACAAACTTATAATTCATTTCACTTCCATAAAGTATCCCTTTTAAAAGTTCAATATAATTACGAGCTCCTCTGGCTCGATACATTTCAATATGAACGGTGTCATTCTTTTACACACCTCAATAATAATTTTATGAGTTTCTTGTAATTAAAACAATATATAATCGTCTTTACAATATATGTTATTCCTTTACTTAAAATTCTGGGCATTCAACAATGTTCTCCACGTTATCATCTCTCTCAAGATAACAAATTCACTACAGTGATCGGGAAACCACTTGTGTACTCCAGAGCTACCAAAGACTACTTGAACAAAGTCAAAATTATGATTACTCCCGGAATCTAATTGTCCTCAGTGAACTCATGAAATCCTACATCAATACAACATTACCTTAGGGACTTTTATTTATTTGTCTTAAAAGACCATTTTCACATAAGAAAGCTACGATCTGAACTGGCAAGCGGTACTTTCAACCTACAAGGACCTCGGTTCAAATCCCGGGTCATTAACAAATCCTAAACACTCACGGTGTATTATTACTTCTTCCAGACGGTTCTCTCCGACCCGACCACAACAAGGGGCCTGACCGTACACTTGACTTGATTTATGGCCCGGGAGGGAAGGCTCTATGTCTCGCCTCGAGATCGCTACACTCATGCTTTTAAACCAGCTATTTCCTTTCCACAGTTTCTTTGAATAGACCTGGCGTTTCTTTCATTCAATCTTTAACAACATTTTATATAGGTTCATAGACCACTTTCGTAACCTTGGCATTTATTAATTATGAAGTGTCATCGTTGATGGGTAAGAATAATTCAATACAACGACGATATTTTAGGGGCTTTCACAACTATACGAGTCTGGGTTCGACTCTATTAACTGCCTCGGGAACCACTCCCATACTGGAGGACTTACAACAATTCAGCGTTTTAGGCGACCTCAGTCTAACCTGCGCTCTTCAATACAACAAATACGCTCCCTATTATTCAATTCAATACAACACACATGGCCTCGGGAATTAATCCCATACTGGAGGACTTACAACATAGCTCAATTACCGCAATCAACTGTCCCTCAAAATTAATCTTGCCAAGTATATTTAGATTCAACGCCTTCCTAGCGTGATAAATTACTTTAATACGCGACAATGCGCTACACATTACTTTAAAGCCTAGCGTCTTCCAAAAAACTGGTAAATTCAAAAATCAACATTTGATCTACATCTCCATTATTTCATATTTATCCTCTCCCGTGACGATAATCACTATACTTTAAGAACATGTATTCATATCATGTCTTCATTCCTTACAAAAGCTCAAAAGCTATTCCGTTCATATAATTCAAATTTATCTTCATTTATATACTTTCCATTATTATTATTATTATTATTATTACGCTTGCTTTTACAATATTTATCAAATATACTGATATTTTACTTCATACTTTTCCTCTAAAGGATTTATTCATTTCACATAATTATTTTATAATTTCTCAATTCTTATTTGTTCAGACCGCGCTCTTATTCTGTTATTTGTTACTCAAAAACATCCCTACTTCTCAAACTCCGGTGGATTGTACACAAACACTTCCCCAACACAAAACATAATGAAAATATTTACTCACATGTTATAGGTCGGTCCCTGACCTTCCTTTTCTTGCGATGTTTCATTTTTTTCCACTATTTTGTGATTACACCATCGTGTACAAATTCATTTCATGTACTGACATATCTTGACACACATTTAACTCAAATACATTTAACACTGATAACATTTTAAAATACACTGGTGTATTCGTTTAGAATACACGATAAAAACACTGAATATATTACTCTTTAACACAAATTTTATATATTTACACTTCACAGATTCTAATCACTAAGTTTAGGGGCAGATGACCTCGTAGTTCCGCCCCTTAAAACAACAATAACTAACTAACTAACTAACTAATCACTAAGGCTCTATTAAACCTTTCACTCGAGATTTCTTGACCTCCCGTCTTCAAGGGTGAAATTCGTAAATGATGGCTTCCTATCTTGCCAGAATGTGAAAGTCTCGAACCATCTACTTCCTCCCTGGAATAGTACTCCTTCAAATCCCGTTTCCTGACGATCAGCTATTATTATTCACTCGAACGGCTCCTTTCTAGACCCTATTGGTTGGTCTAGCGAAAGTCTATCTTGTCCACGGTCCCCCAGATAATCTATCGGTGACCTATTGATTTCTAGCAACTAATACTCCTCGTAACTTAGTGCCTTTTATAGTTCGTATGTTTCCTTGAAACAATGTCTAGAGTTTCCTTCTCCTTTCCGCTTATTCGGTTCTCGAATTCCTATCTTTCCAGAATACTTTGCGAACCTTATTCTGTCCGTCCCTACTCGGGTTCTTTAAAGTTGATAGAATGTTTATCTCGCTGTTACGGTACTTCAATACGTTATGATACTTTTGGTCGTTTAATTTAAGACCTATCGCCCTTGGTTCTAAGTTCGCAGCCTGCTTTGACTGTAATTACTGAACTTTTCACTGTAAACTTTATACTGGCGGAACTAAATCCTGTAATTAGGATTTTCCTAATTCTCCACACGGAGATATTTTGATAATAAAACTTATCGGCCACTCCTTACGGATGCACGTTGGTTGTCGATACAGCGACGCTCTCTGGCTGTCGGATACAGTCTATACGATGTGATGTAGCATCTCCCCTCAAGGAGTCTGTCGTGAACTGTATTTACTGCTTATACTTGTTGTACGGTATGACCTCCCCTGAGGTTCATACGTTTGAATACTGCGTGATGTAGCCTCACGTCCCCTGGACGGAATAATACTGCATATGGTGATGCTCCAACGTCACGCCCCCCTGGGCTGACTGATACTGCATTAACGATGATAATGACACAGTGTCACGCCCGCAGGCTGACAATAACTGCATTAACTGATACAGCCTGACGCCCCCCTCGGGCTGTCGGAAACTGCATGTTTGGTCTGGCTTGGCCTGGACTTTTATACTATTTAGTCAAAAAAAGATAAAACCCTAGTCCTTTTCGCGACCAACTTTTGAAATAATTGTCGCACATTTATAAAAATTATATCTCCAGAAAGCTCGTTTTCTAAACGTAAAATGACCTCACTGCACATGAAAATCGATCGTGCATTTCTGAGATATTAAATAATTTTTAGTCTTCAGCTGTGTGGGTGTTGCTGTTGATTTTTACTTCCCCACTCCTCGGGCCTCGGTAAACCACCTATGACGTATGGCTACGTTTGCACTTCTCTCCTGGGCAATTATTAAAAGCTTTTTCTCCACCCAAAAATTTCTCTTCTGAAATCATTCACAATGCTGTATTTATTTACTTAATTTTATTCCTGCAAATGGGTTAAATCTAATTATTCTTCTTCTGGCACGTCGGCGCGGTTGCCGTTTTAATGCAAGGTAAGGGCGATTTCCGAAACGTGCTCCTTGTCACACGCCTGGAAATGTCCACTCCGTCTATTTATACTCGTGACTGGCTCTTTATCAATGAGTCAGGCATGATCTCATTTCCTGGCCACCTGGGTCCAGCTTCTTACACAACGTTATGCTAGCATCCTTGCATGAAATCTTTCTATGTTCCATTGAGGACTGTATATTTCCTTCCTTCCTTCTACAAATATACATGGATTCGACCCCTTTTGGACCAATGGTACATGGGTTCAATATATAAAATCCAGCATGATGACCATACGAAATATTTAGTCGGTTCTCAATATCTACGTATCTATTATATCAATCAAACTGAAATTTTGTATGTTGATAGTGGCAATTAACATAAGTAGGATATATGAAAATAGGCTGTATAGTTCTTCACGGAACTACTTGTTATTTTTTTATTAACCGGGGACGTTGTACGGAACAGAAATTAAAACTGATATATATTGGCTATCCCTACATGTGGTATAACATCACAACGGCTGTAGAAATCATCAAAAACTTAGTATTCAGATTTATTAAGTTAAAATAATTGTGTTGTTGTTGATTGATTGATATAGAGGCTAAGCAACATCATGGTCATGTAGTCCCATGAACTTGAGTGTGTATGGAATTTATCTCATAACCTGTGTCACTGTGTTGGCTGGAGTGGAGTATGTATCTGTAATTCAGATTAGTATTGGAAAGGAAGCTACTATGTCCTTCAGTTAGGAATTATCATGGCATTTGCTTGCAGTGGAAGAGGGAAACCACGAAAAACAATTTCAAAGTTTTGCCTCGCGAGGCCCAGTGTACCCCCTTCCAGACCTCGGACCAAAATTTAAATTTCGTGACAGAGCCAGGATTCAAAATCGGACCTCCAGGCGACAGTTAGCCATTAATCAACGAGGTGGTCAAATGACTTTGCATTTTATACATACTTTTATTTAAATTTAATTGCCCTTAGCCGATCGAAACCATCATCATTTGGGTTTAAGTTTATAGTCATGATGCGACTGCTCTTATATGAGAATTTGAATTTTTATATTGTAATGCCTCAACAATAGAAGTGTATATCGAAATTTCTAATTAGTTCGAAATATACCTGGCATAATGTAGGCTACTACAGTTGGCAGCCCTGTGACTGAATATATTCTTATTTCCATCTCTCAAGATACAGAATACAAAATTTGATTGAAGTCAAATGGATAGCATGGACGTTACTTGCAGTTAGACATTGGATCTATCACCGCTCGTAGAATCATGTTGGCAACAATGTCATGCATGTGTTCGCCAGAAATAATCTGAAACGTTATGATCTAGTGTTGTGCCAATTTTGGATAAAATCCCTTTGTTAGTATAGAAGTTACATGTATTTTAAAATTGGACTTATCAGAAGGCTTAGAATAATGTTGACAGCACTGACGTATACCAGTTAACCAAATTAATCTAGAATGTCAGGTACTATAAGTGTGCAAAATTTACAGCTATTGGCTTGCATACTTTATGATATATTGATATTAGGGTGAAATATTGAGACAGCATTTATTAACAGTTGGCAGCCCTGGTTGCTCTTAATAATACGGATAGAAATATCTGTTATGGTACACTTAGCACATTCGAAATTTGTTTGAAAACCAATTGATAGTATAGAAGTTACATGTACTTAAACATTGGTCCTATCAGCAGGCTTAGAATCTGTTGGTAGCACTGGATGTTGGTAGCACTGACGTATATTAATTACTCCAAATTAATCTAAAATGTCAGGTATTATACGTGTGCATAGTATAAAGCTGTTGGCCTGCATACTTTTTGATATATTGGTACTTGGATTTTTTTTAAGAGAGAGCATTTATTAACAGTCGGCAGCCCTGGTGGCTCTCACACTCAGTCATATCTGCTTATATACACACAGTATATACGAAATTTGGTTGAAATCCAATTGATAGTGTAGACGTTATATGCATTTAAAAATTGGACCTAACAGCAGACTTGGAATCATTTTGGCAACACTGTCATGTAAGGCCTCCTGGAGATTAAACTGACATCTTATTATCTATACGTGTGCCAATTCGGAATAGCGCCCATGCATACCTTCCAAGATATCCAACATTAAACTCAAATTTCAATTGCGGTTTTTCAGCAGTTGGTAGCACTGAGATCATTTTCAAATATGTCCTTGAGATATTC
This sequence comes from Meconema thalassinum, assembly GCA_946902985.2. Lineage (NCBI taxonomy): Eukaryota > Metazoa > Arthropoda > Insecta > Orthoptera > Tettigoniidae > Meconema > Meconema thalassinum. The sequence continues at coordinate 908,728,403 of OX336388.2, read as the reverse complement.
AGGTATATCTCATACCAAATTTGGTTTTGATTGCTGCTGCCGTTTAGGAGTTGACAGGAGGGAGGGGCACACACACAGACAGAACGACAGACAGACACACACACATTTGCCCGGATCGATCTCGTAAGTCGACTTTTTCCTCATTTTTGCAAAATGTGAATAGTAGGCTAAAAATCTGCTATTCGATTTATCGATTAACCTAAGTGTGGATGACGAAAATGCAATTTGTTGTGACATACCTTTGCCCGGATACTCGGTAGCTGACCCGGGTCTCCTCGAATCTTCAACTGGCAAACCTACAACACAGCATCCACAATCATGTGACTGGGCTTTGTGTCCCGTATCTTAACATTAACTATATTCCAACATTTCTCTTGATTTAGTGATCAAGACTGAAGAACAATTCTATAATAATGAGCGCTATCCGCTCTCAAATATTAAACTTACGCCTTCAAACGCTCAAGTACCACGTCATCGACTTGGAACGCAAATGGCGTGTATCCTCTTATGGGATGCCGGACGGATAAACAGAACATAAAATGGCCCACTTGTCATTTGTCATGAACAATTCAGAGGAGTCCCTGGTAATAACGGAGGATATACGGGCAATTCCCTTTGTAGAAGATATGCAAAGGAGACTGAAACACCAAGTCATGAACTTGGAAATTGTCCTTTTAATTCTTTGCTTACTAACAGAAGACATAACAAAGTTAAACATTCTATCATCAGCATGCTGAGCAATAAGGGATTTGTATTCTTTTAGGAAGTGAATGCACTCTCCCTTTTGCTGACATAGTTGCATTTAAGAAAACATCTAAAGAAGCCTATATTCTTGATCCAACGATTCGATTTGAGAAGAATGCACCAGATTAGACTAAAGAGGTTGACCAGGAGAAAGAGGCCATCTATGAAGATTGCGTTCCATACTTTCGGGGAAAATACGGAAATAGGTACAGGAATAACACCTTCAATGTGGAGGAATGCTGTTTGGTCCCAGGGGCACTATCTATCGAGAACTTTTGGAACTGTTCCAGAAGCTTGGCATAGGAAGGAACGTTGCCTAAAGCGTAGGCAACGGAAAGGAATAACCTGTTCACTCTTGCTCAGGGTATCATGGCTGACTCTGTGGCCATATTGCAGCACAATATTTACAAGAGTGCCAACACCTGATATTTTTGATCAGAAAATGCCACTGGATTTAAAATTGTAAAGAAAAAACACTCAAGGAATATACACCGCAATGATTTTCAAGTTAGTGACAACATAGACATTCATAATATAAATTATAATATTTTGAATTGGAGCCAATGGCCATAGCAGGGTTTATTTATTTATCGTATGGCTTTTAGTGCCGGGAATGTCCGAGGACGTGTTCGGCCCGCCTGAGGCTGTAGCTGCTTCAAGCGGACACCCATAGGGTGAGCTACAAGTTCCGTTCAACTTCAAGTAGTTCCAACTTTGACTACCAGAGATGCCTCTGTCACTGACACCTAGCGGCGTTTCTAACCAAATAACCTACAAATTTAGCTACACACTATCAATTGTAGTGGTAGGTTCTTTGCATGCCATATATCCAGGACGTGGGCCCAGCCAGCTTTACTTCTCATCCGAAGGAAGGCAAAAGGATGGATTTAAACGCTCTTGAAAATCCGACAACTTCGGCTGGGTTTGAACCCGCGTTCTTGGGCATAACAAATCAGCATGCAACCGACTACGCCACCGAATGTATTGAATAATCAATAATAATTCAATGAATATAAATTAATGAATAAAATCAGCAGTTACTGTCCTTTGAAGTAATCGCCGTGGATGGTAATGCACTTTAGAGAATATCTGTACAAGTCCTGGAAACTCTTTAGGGATAGCCTTCAGTTGGGTCGTCACATTACGTTGGATGTCCGAAATGTCCGGAAACCTCTGGCCCTTCAGGTCTTTTCGGTGACCCTGGACCTGGACCCCGCCATTCCATACGTTGACGCTTGGCTTCGGGGTCGTACCTCAGACACCTGGTCTTGTCGCCCGTGACGATGGGTTTCAGATAAGCCATTCCATTCCACAGAACATTCACCCTTCTCACTGCCACCCGCCGAACAGGTGTGCATGGTAGGTTGCATAAATTCATCCTTCTCACTGCCACCCGCCGAACAGATGTGCATGGTACGTTACATAAATCCATCCTTCTAAACACGTACTGTGTAAAACAGGTCTTACACGTTGCGTTGTGTGTCGCCAATGTTGCCTGGTCGACCGTCCTGACTTTATTCACCGAACGCAACGTGACGAGGCTTTTGAACACAATCCCAAAAGACGCCTTCTTGCAAAGTTTCCAGGACTTGTATCACATCTCTCAGCATTGCATAGTTATGGGAAGGGACTATTTCGAAGGACGGTAGGGTCACTGTGGAGCATTGTTCATCTATGTTGATAGTACAGGACTATTCACCGAACTTTATTGTCACAGGTTGTAATTAAACGAAAGTAATTACAAGCAAAGCTATTTTGTAACATACCACTTGTGTTGCCTATGAAAATCTTATAAAAAATAGTAAAAAAAACCAGATCTGTAAAAAATGTGGGATTTAATTTGAAGTATATAAAATATTTTAGCCTATTTTTTTTAAATAGGCTTATAAGGTCACCTTTTGTCCGTGTGTGTGTGGGTGTGTCCCCCTCTAATAACTTCCAAACGGCTGGAGCAATTTCAATAAAACTCGATAAAGCACCATTTTGGCCGACCCCGACCGTGCCCTTCATTTTTTTACGTCTCACAAATCCACCATGGCGGTTGTGCAAAATATTTCACCAGCATTCAATATCTCCTAAACTATTACCGATATCATCCGGAAAGTTGATAAAGGGCACTAATATACTGTAAGTTCATCTATGAAACTTTTGAAAACCTGGTAACTACTGAGCCCGTATAGCTCATGCTGGTGATGGCATGTACGAGAGTAAATGAATTCATTTATGTCCAAGAGTTATGAACGCATCCTAGAAGCATGCCACCGCTTCAGATGTACTTTTGACTCTGTTAAGAAGCTATGGATAATTTCTCATCATGATTAAAGAAGTTTTCTTTAATGTGCAACCTTGAATTTATAATTGGAAGTCATATAGCATAATTAGCTACATTTTATTGTGCTTATAGACACATCAGAGCCTTAAACCAGAAACCAAAAGTGAAAAGTTCTATAATAAAGGATAAAAATGGAAAAATCTTATTAGATGCGGATGAAGTCAGTATGCGGTGGAAAGAATATCTTGAAGAACTATATGATGGGAATGTATCTAATAAAACATGGTATATTGAACCGGAAGATGATATAGAAGAAAATGATAAGGGCCCTGCTATCACAAGAAGAGAATTTGAATCAGCGCTTGAAAGAATAAGTGACAATAAAGCTTGCGGTCCAGATAACATACCGGGAGAACTACTAAAGAACATGGGTGAGAAAATGAAAGACCTACTTTATGATGCAATCTGCTGATGCTATGATAGTGGCAAAATTCCTGAAGACTTCGCCAAAAGCAGAACAGTTATGATACCAAAGAAAGGAATTAGTACAGAATGCTCTGAACACAGAACCATAACACTGCTCTCTCATGCATCTAAAATTTTATTGTCAATACTAAAAGCCAGAATAAATAACAAACTTGATTTCCAAATTGACCCAGATCAGTTTGGTTTCAGGAAAGGAATGGGAACAAGAGAAGCAATCTTGGCTCTACGAACAATATTAGAAAGAAGAATGGAGATGAATAGAAACACATATATAGCATTTGTAGATATTGAAAAGGCCTTTGATAATGTAAGTTGGGACCATCTCTTCAAAATTATTAAATCTTCAGGATTAGACTGGAAGGATAGGAGGCTGATACTAAGACTTTATGAAAATCATACCACAATAGTAGACATCAAAAGAAGCAGTCAGGAAATAAAAATCAGGAAGGGAGTAAGACAGGGTTGCCCCCTTTCACCGTACCTCTTCAATGTATTCATCGAAAAAGCTATGAATAAGTTCAAAACGAACACAAAAGGAATTAGAATAAATGGAAAACAAATCCATTGTATTCGCTTTGCAGATGATATAGCAGTGGTTGCAGACTCAGAAAAGGAATTATCCAAGATGCTGAATATACTGTCATCATATTTAGTTGATTTATACCTAAACATTAACGTGAAGAAGACAAAAATATTAGTTGTAAGTAAACATCCTGAGCGAAATCACACCAACATCAGGCTTGATAACAAAGTAGTGGAACAAGTCACCAGTTTCCCATACCTCGGAAGTTTAATCACAAATGATAACCGCTGCAGCAAAGAGATAAGAAGAAGAATAGCGCTTGCCAAACAAGCATTCAGCAACAAAAGAACTCTTCTGACCAATATACATCTAGATATTGAGATTAGGAAAAATTTTGTGATGTCATTTGTGTGGAGCGTACTCTTATATGGATGCGAATCTTGGACAATTCGAGAACAGGATAGGAAACGACTTGAAGCGTTTGAGATGTGGGTCTGGAGGCGAATGCTAAAGGTCAGTTGGACTGAAAAAAGAACAAACGAAAGTATACTGCGAGAAATCCAGGGATGGAAACAGCTGATGGTAACAGTACATAGAAGAACAGCTAAATTCATTGGACACACCGTGCGCCATAATACCTTTCTAACCAATCTACTAGAAGGAAAGGTCTTAGGAAAGAAGGGACGAGGTCGACCTAGGAAGCAATTCCTTCAAGCATTGATACAAAACGTAAGATGTGGTTCCTATTGTGAGATGAAAAGACAAGCTGAAGACAGAAGACAATGGTTGAATCGACAAGGCATTGCCTTTAGACATTGATTGATTGATATTTAATTTATGGTATTTAAGATGAAAGGTATACCGTCGCAGACATGCGAGTGGAACGGATTTAGTTGCTAAATGACTAAGGAAGTGATTGAGCTTGAACGCCTGCTTCCGTGAGGAAACTACTCCCATCTGTGCGATCGACGCGCGCACATGTTAATTTTTGAGATCTGAAGTAGCCCGGGATTTTCACGTTTGTCATAATCAGGAAATCTGATAATAATCCGACACGATCACAGTCTTATTTTAGCACGAAGTGTGCTAGTGAAGTGATTAATCTGTGTGAAGTCATTAAACCAATAATATTTTCGAGAGGAAACAGTAATTTTCCAGTTCTAGTGAACGATCACATGGTCAACTGCAACGCCAAATGGCTGACCATCGTGACACAAAGTGATTTTGATACTAGTGAATCAATAGTGAAAACGAGCTATAATATCATTCATTTAACATTCCAAATTGTCGAGCTGTGTAAAAGCCGAAATTATTACCATCAAGATTGAGCCAATCTAGGCAGATTGTTATTTTGCATGTGCAGTGAGCTAAATTCGGTGTGTAGACACGTGCTTAGTGTCTGATCTAGCTTCTGTGATTAAGCAGACAAGGCCATTTTACTAAACATAGTCTGCAAATTTGAAGTGTAAAAGCTGTGAATTAATACACGATAGTAGCAGTGTTTTTCGTTATACCACCATTTTTCTACAAGATGTCAGTGCTACACCACGTGCGGAATTCTAACTGTCCTATTATGACCAAGAAGACGATGATGGCTTAAATTATTCCAATGGGAAGAACGCCAAATACCTAAGCCACACTACAGCCACGGAGGAAGACCAATGGATAACCATGCTCATGTTTCAGCAGAGCAGATATCCTTGGATACCTTGGATAAAGGATAAACCCCTCAGTCCTTTTCTTTTGGGTGAGATGAACGTCTAATAGTTGTGAGTCATGATCTAAGATCTATTTCTATACGGTGAATGGTCATGGGTGGATTAGTTAGTAGCAACCGTAACTTTGTTGTCAGTCATCAGGTAGGATTTTCATTCTATTTAGCCACCTTTTATGGTGATTTTCACGTTTAACATGCGTCTATGCAATTCGTCTCCAGATAGAGTTAGTCACCAAATTTATGTGTGGTTACACACGGTGCAATATTTGTTTCAAATGGTAACTCCGCATAACGGAACTTAAATGTCATCATATCTGACAGGAGCAATATTTTTAATCCAGCTCAAGCTGAATATTTATTTTCATATTTTTCTGAAGCTCCCCGTTTGGGTATTTTTCTGTACACCACTGCATTATTATTTTAGGGTGTATCGTTTAGGTGTGGGAAGTCCCCAGCCTACTTTGTTATTGTACATACATTTTCTTAGAGTGAGCAGTTTGCCACCAGAATTAAGATGAGTTCCCATCGTTGTAAATGAGTCAAGCCTGTGTTAACTTGCTCATGAATCCCGATTACACGATAATCGTATCATTTCAATTATTGCCACCAGAAGTTTAGGTGTGTAGAACTGTATCAAACTTATTGAAACGTGTCTTGTGCGCATGTGTGCATTTTGCAACCAGCAGTGGCGTGGCATACATTTCAAAGACTTTCAACCGGAGAGAGATATCTTTCCTTTAGGCTACTTTGGTTTTCAGAAGCAAACATATCATTATACTTGTAATGGCTCAAACTACATTATATTCTCTACTACTAGGGGCCGATAACCTCGATGTTAGGCCCCTTAAAACAACAATTATCATCATCATCATCATCATCATATTCTCTACTACATGTGTACAGAGTGTATGCTAGGGTCATTAACGAATCTTTTTGTGAACCCAGTGTGAATTGAAACGAGTGAAAGACATTTGCCTTGAGCAGAATTCACTTACACGCAGTATCGCGGGTATTGCAGTGCACTTGGATGGCATATGACAGATGCTTGCCAAGGTCGCGACTGTTATATTACCCAGGCTATCTACGATATCAGATGTGAGCCAGTTGACACACGACACAGTTTTTTATTTCTCTAAACACACTGCTAGGAATGCTTCATTACGAGCCAAGTTTTGTGAATGATCATACTGTTAACCTTGATCATGTTATTTTGAGGAATGTCACAGTACAGGGGTACTGTTAAGTCATGCATTATTTTTTAAATATCCTCTCAGGTATTTGTAAGCGAGTGCAGTCTATTATTGCCATGAATTATGTTGACATGAGTAACCATTTGATAGGTTTGACATTTTAAGGCCATTGTTATTCTCACTTGAAAGTGAATGTTTTTATTCCGTGTCTTTGATACACGACGTTGGGTTGGTTACCATATTTAGTCCAGTGTATGCCGGCAAATCTATGTTACTGAACAAGTTTGTCCGAGGTGGAATGGTAACGGTGTCTCTTATGAGCTCCGATGTGTTATTGTTGACGTGCTAAGCCATGTATATTTTGTTGAGGTGTACCATGAGATGGTCACACACTCGTTAGAAGCCTTGCATTTTGGTCAACCATCATAAGTAATGAACTCATAAATCTACGACATTAAACTTAGCACTAAATCATGAACGTCAAATTTGTTTATTAAAATGACGATGCTAATACTACCGTTAACTCATAATCCATATTAAATCTTGATCTTGTTTTTCTAGTCTAGCAGACCAATGCATTGAGCTTAAGTGTTTCATTCTTACGGGAATGCCTAGTAGCTGATATGGATAGACTTTTCGATGGAGATCGTAAGCGAACCAAAAGTTCAGAACGTATGGGTCGCGACTCGATCCTGAGAATGCTGTTATCGAGCAGTTTTTTATTCTCACACTTAGATGCACACTGATAGATGACGGTGAATAACAAACAGATGTTCATCTGACTGTAGGCAGGAATAATAAGATTCTTGTTGAGTGTTTGATTTATTTATTAGCATATAATCCCAATGTTTACCCTACTGTTTCCTATACTCTTATAAATTTGTTGTTGTGTGAAATTGTAGCATTGTATTGTAATGATGACTGACAATCATTAGATCTTTCTTTAGTTTGTTTATCACAGACTCCTATCGCCATTGATTAGTTAATGCAGGATTAGTTCGAAGTAAATTATCGTAAATGGAAATATGGGATGGTACCAGTCAATTAATTCTCCTGTCATGTTTGACAAGTTTTTATAACATGATGCCTTCTCCTCAGAAGCACCATTTGCCATTGTATAATCATTTTGTTTCGGTACCATTTCCCCAGCTTTGATTTTTAATTTGGTGTATTTAGGACCTGACGAGAAGGTTCTTTATTAAATTTAGAAGTTGTTTGTTTTTCTTTTTGTATATTTAGCTACGGATTAGCCGTTTTTCCGAACCCTCCGACTGTAGGATAGGGGTTTGGCATTTATAATAAACAAACCACGAATATGTCATAAGTCTGGATGTTATCATTTACTAGTTTGATCTTTTGGGAGTGCATTTCTTTGGGTGTCTCTGACAATCACTGTGATGGGAACCTGATCCCTTAGGGAAGCAGATCTTGTGCCGGCTAGCCCCACGAGGAGTGCATTCCGATCCTCTCCGGCAATGTGTCTCGGGGAAGGGGTCATCTGGGAGGTCACATTACGGTTGGCGGTGACCAGATAACCTCCTCCAACGGGCACACTACGAAACCAACATGGCGGTCAAGCGAAGTTGTGACTTTTAAATAGACGTTTCTCGCGATTTAACTAACCAAAATCAATGAAACTTGGTACAGTATATGTCCATACACATGTAATGCACTGACATCTAATTTCATTCAATTGCTTACATAACCTCTAGATGGCGGATGTGCGAAAAATTTCACCAGCATTCTATAACTCAGTAACTATTACTAATATCGCCCTGACATTTTTTATGGAGATAAAGGGCACTAATAGAAGTTCATCTATGAGAATTTCAAAAACCTGTTAACTACAAAACGATCATGCCGACCAAGCAAATTAGAAAGTGATTTAATCATCCAAACGAAATGAAACTTGGTACAGCAAATGTTTATACACATTGTTATGCACTGGCATCTAATTTAATTCAATTGTTTACATAACCTCAGGATGGCGGCTGTGCGAATTTTAAAATTATGTTTTCATTTCATGCGTCGTAATCATGTGATCGAAGTGAAAGTTTGAATAATGAACCTACGCAATAATTCTCCATTTATTTATTATTTAGCGTATGATGAATACAACCTATAAACTATTTACATATCCAGTGGAAGATAAGCAGAGAGTAAATACCAATTATCATGTATATACAAAGCAATTTACGTAGCTTGAGAGAAAAATTAACAGGAATAAAACAATATATTTATACATCACTATCTACCTGACAACTTCGACAGTTCAATTGTAAACATTGAGTGTGAGTTATGTACGTCTCACTAATAGTGAATGTCCAATTCCGCTACCCACTTCACTGCTTCCGGTGTTGCTGAGTTGAGGTCTTCCATGGTGCCAGAGAAAGCACGGAGTGGGCATTCCTGCACTACATGCTTCATTGTTTGGCGAACCGACCCACAGTCACAATGGAGGGAAACTGACCAGCCCTATGTGTGTAAAGTAGATGCTGTTCTACCTAATCCACATCTCATGTGATTTAGTCTACTCCAGGTGCAGCGTGGCAGATCGAAGCCTGCCCGTTTTTAGTCGGATTATTAATGCCCACTATTGCACGAGGTGGTGATAAAGACCACTCTGTTGACCACATAGAAGTGGAGTTGAAGGAGCTGGATGTTAACTTCACAGCCGTCTTCCAAACAGGCTGACGAGACTTAAGGCGTGTGCATTTCTGTCTGATATCCTCATGAACAGGTAGATGTTCATTCTTCATCATTCTTGTCCACAGCTGAAAAGGGGCCTTCCGTCTACTGATATGTGGAGGTACTATATTGCTGAGTACCGGTAACCATTTGATCGGCGTAGCACGAAGTGTACCAGTTATGATCCGCATGGTTTGGCGAAGTTGTGAATCTACTAGCTGTGTGTGAGCACTATTAAGCCAGATACCAGAGCAGTATTCTGCTGCAGAACAGACCAAGGCCAAAGATGTTGTCCGTAAAGTGTTTCCATCCGCTCCCCAAGAAGTTCCAGCCAGTCGTTGGAGAATGTTATTACGACTTTTTAGTTTGTTGGCGGTTTTCTGCAGACGATGTTTGTACGTAAGAGACCTATCCAATGTTACTCCTAAATAACTGGGATTGGCACAATATTGTAGTTCATGTCCCTTGAGGAATAGCCTTGGATGGTAGTTCGCTTCTGCGTTGTTTAGATGAAATGTAGATGTCACTGTTTTCTGTGGGTTAAGATGTAGATACCATCTTTGAAAATAGTTATCCAACAGTTCGAGGTCTCGATTAAGAACTATTTCAGCTTCTGCGAAGTTGGGTCGCTGAATTGTAAGACAAATATCGTCCGCATATATGAACTTTCGGGACACTGTTTCAGGCAGGTCGTGGATATATAAGTTGAAAAGAACAGGAGATAGAACCGACCCTTGTGGCAGACCATTATTGACTTGGTGGAATTTGCTTCTGATGTGTTCTGAGTGAACTTGAAATAGGGTTGTTTAACATTCTGTCAATTAGTGTTGCAATTTCTATGCAAGGAACAGCTTTAATCAGTTTAAGCATAAGACGTGCCCTCCAAACTGTGTCATTAATTGTATATAACTCTATGGCCTATACATATAACAATCCAACATGGCGACCATCCGAAATATTTAGACGATTCTCAATATCTACAAATCTATCACAGCAATCAAACTGATTTTTTGTATGTTTATTGGGGCTATGAACATAAGTTCACCTATAGGACTTTCAATAACCTGGTGATCACAAATTCAAAATGGCGGTGACGTGAAGTATATACAATATATATATTTAAATAGACTTTTCTCGCAATTTAACCATCCGAATACAGTGAAACATGGTACAGTAAATGCTTATACAAATGTTAACCCACTGGCATCTAATTTATTTCAATTGTTTCCATAACCACAAGATGGCAGCTGTGCGAAATATTAAAATCTCGATTTTACTTCTTGTGTCCTAATCATGCGATTGAAGGTTGAATACTACACGTACACAATAATCTTCATGTAACAATCCAACATGGCAACCATCCGAAATATTAGACAGCTCTCAATATCTACGAATCTATTACAGCAATCAAACTGAAATTTTGTATGTTGATAGAGGCAATTAGCATAAGAAAGATATATGAAAATAGACTTTAGTTCTACACGGAACTACTTGTTCCAAAAATGACATATACAGTATATAAATATTTGGTATTGTATATTCCTATAAATTAGTCTAAATATGTCTTAGACATACTTTTGAATTCATCATTTCAAAAATTGTATTTTTATGTCTAAATGCATTACTATCTTGAGACGGTCAAAATGGCGTGAAGTGTGTTTTCTACGTGAATAAAATCTTTGTGGAATGGAACATAGATTGGACTGTTAATTTATGTTCGTGCACCAATGGTAAATCTGCAGTGATCCGAAATGAAAAACTCCTTGCCAAAAAACTGTTGTGTCGTTCGTAACCAATGGTAGTCGTCTTATCGAAATATAGTCATATGTCATGTGGGCTATTAGTTTTCAATTGCAGTCGTCATGGATATTAATGTAAGATTTGTATTCATTTATATTAAATATTCAATAAGGAAAGCTACTAGGTAAGATTGAGTTCATATCTCACATCAATATTGATGAACTTCAGTGAGTGAAGGAATGATGTAATTAACAACGTGATAACGTTATCTTGAACGCCTTCGGTGACGTAGTTGGTAGCATGCTGAGCTTCTATTTCCAAGGTCGCGAGTTCAAATCCGGCCGAATTCGTCGAATTTTTTAAGAGTCTTACAAATCCCTCAGTATGACTTCCTTCGGAGGGGAAGTAAAGCCAGCGGTCCAATGTCATAGATTAATGGCATGACAAAGAACCTTCCACAAACTACACTTGTGTGAAGCCAAAATGTGTAGTTCTAACGTTCGTCACTGGGTGCTGGTTTCGATGGCATCTGGTAGTAGTCAAGTTCACAGCTAGGTGTCGTGGACGGTAGCATCTGGTGGCGAAAATAGGAATTTCTTGAAATTACTACCCCTAAGTTACAGGCCAATTGCCTTACTCAGTGTCACCTACAAATTACTTGAAAGACTGTTACTGAATAGAATTACTCCTGTAATTGAGCAAGAGATTCCTGTTGAACAAGCTGGACTCCGCCCAAAACGTGACTGCTCTGATCAAGTCCTTGCCGTAACTACGTATCTAGAAACTGGCTTTGAGATGAAACTTAAAAGTGTATCTGCCTTTCTGGACTTCTCAGTGGCATATGATACTGTCTGGAGGAAGGGACTTCTCCTATAACTCATAAAGTCAGTCCCTTGTCTTAAAACAGTCACTCTCATCAGCAACATGCTAAGTAATAGACTGTCCCAAGTTCACAATGAAAGTGCCAGGAGCAGATTCCATATACTCAATTATGGTCTACCTCAGGGTTCAGTTTTATCCCCTGTACTATTTAATTTATACATTCATGACCTACCAGAAACGGTATCCCCTAAGTTCATCTACGTGGTCGAAATAAATCTTACAGTCCAGTTCGACCCCCGAAATACAGTACATGGAAAGTTGAATAGTCTACCTCTCCACCTCGTGGCTTAATTGATGTACTTGTTCATACCATCAAACTATCTTGATTCCATCTCCCTCGAGCTGTCTGGTCCCGGCTCCACAGAACTCGATGTGGCACTGCTCAAACTAGAGCCTTACATCACTGGGGTTGGATAGACTCGCCTCGTTGTGAATGTGGATATGAAGTGCAAACCATCAAGCACATCGTGCAGGAATGACCTCTATACATCTACTCTGGGACCTTAGAAGAGCTCCAAGCAGCCACTCCACAAGCTCTTGAATGGATTCAAGACCTGGCAGCCCATATATGAAGGGTCCTAATGCTGAAAATTGTTTATTTTGTAAATGTATATATATTAGTTACTGTCTCGTATGCATCATACGCTAAATAAATAACGAGAAATTATCGTCTACAGTCCTTACTTGAATTAAAAACCGGTAACACAAACTAATACAGTCATCACAAATAACACCAGTTATCAGACAGAGTCTACACACACCCGAAGTACACAGGGCTCCATGAACACGTTGTCGCAGCCCCTAAACTAAGGAACCAATCAACCAACGTTATCTTGAACGCTCAGGAACGTATGCATCCGTAAATTTTAATAGCGCCACTGTATTACTCGGAATACAGGGGTGTCATGTTTTGTTTTAAACCAAAAGAATTATCCCTCTTTAAGTAATTATGAGATGGCTTAACACTCACCGCAACATCTTCCGTTGCCGAAACGACAACAAAACTCCCCGTTCCAATCAGTACACACATCGCAGTCCACAGTGCGTATAGATAGGCTCATATTACGTTGTTCTTCATAAGGGGCGACCTGTGAGTGTGTGGGCCCAATCACGTGAACAGCTACGCAATAAAAGATACATACAAGAAAGAAGGTTTCGTACATGGTGAACTACTGCCTGAGCACTTAGCGTCCTTTGTCTGTGAAAGCGAGTTTTATACTGTAGAACCTGAAAGAATGGCAAGTTATTCATGGGGGGTATTTTGAAATAGAGATAAGAACAGCCTTCGTCACTGTCAAGGAAACTAAGAACAGTTGAGGAAAGAAGTGGCTCTTATCCAATAGATTGCAGAGTTCCTTGTACTAGGTTTATGGAAAAACGCAGCAAGTTCGTTCATAATTCACAGTATTTCATCCTATAATAATAATAATAATAATATCGTATGGCTTCGGTGGCCGGGTGCAAGCTTTGTTATTTGACACCCAGAGGGTAGCTTGCATGTCAAATTTCGTTGCTCCTTGACTATGAAACTCAAGGAGGTTAGATGTTAGATATCTAAGCTCCTTGAACACTATAGCGCTTTCTAGTAGAGACATGAGGAACTTTGTGTTGGCAGAAACTCCCGAGATTAGTTTTGTCATTATGAACTCGGCCTACTGAATTCAAATGGGTTCTTTGACATGCCAACATCGTATGACATGCGTATCGTATTTTTGACGCCTTTCAAAAATCACTTACCACGGCCAGGAGCGAACCTGCAATCTTGGGGTTAGTAGACCGACACGATATCCACTCACCCACCGTGGCAAGCTATTTCATCCTATAAGGGATTGCTTAAGAGTCACAGAGGCATTTTTGTCTTCAGCCTCCTATACTTGTGTGTTGGACAAAGTTCTTAATTTTGACCGAAACGCGGCACCTCCCAAGGATTCTTTCCCATAGTGTTTTTAAGGGGATTACTCAGTAAAATAGCGCCTTCGGTGGCGTAGTCGGTAGCATGATGAGCTTCTATGCCCAAGATCGTGGGTTCAAACCCGGCCGATTTTTAGGAGCGTTAAAAATTCCTCAGTAAGCCTTCCTTCGGAGGGGAAGTAAAGCCGGCGGTCCCATGCCATAGATTTATGGCATGATAAAGAACCTTCCACTAATTACACTTGTGTGAAGCTAAATTATAGGTTAAATTTGACCAACGCTCTTCGGTTCCAACATTCGTCGCCAGGAGCAGACTGCGGCGCCATCTAGTAACCAAGTTCAGAACTAGTTGGTGGTTGACGGTGGCGTTTGGTATCAAAAGTTGGAACTGCTTGAAAAATCGAATGTATGAAGTCCTTACTTGAATTGAAAACAAGTAAGAACACACTAATACAGTCATCACAATTAACACCGGTTATCAGACAGATTCTACACACACCCTAAGTACACGGGGCTACATGACCGCGTTGTCGCTGCCCCTAAAATGAGGAACCAACTCAGTAAAATTTTACTAGATTACGATTTGTTAATGAGAATCCTTAGAAGAATAATTTCTACAACTAAACCAGAAGAACATTCTCCCTCATGAATAATCCAAATCGACAAATATGTTGTCAATAATTATTCGCCGAGAAATTGAACTTGCTTTTGAGGTGGAGAAATGACGAGTTCAGTTGCTTTACAAAAAAAAAGAATAACAAATATCAATGTTTATTTTTAAAGCATTCTCCCATTTTCAAGCAATCGTCTGGTTATCTTTGGAAGTATTATTTTAATGTTTTAGAATATAATTTAAAAAAGGCACTAAAACTCAAATTTAAAAGTATAAAATGGGTATATTGAATTCCATTGGTTCATTTAGAATCTCATTATTATTTCCAGTATACTTGTGACTTGTGTTTTGCTCACTGACAGTTGCGACAAAATCCGACTGAAGAATATTACATACCACCCATTGTTTATAATAAATATTGTGGTTTTGATTGTAAGAAATTATGTTTAAAAGCCTTAATTTCAGAACATTATTATGTAAAATATCCAATAAATCATAAATCTAGCCATATTTAGAAGGTTCCAAATCATAAAATGAATTCCAGATTTTCTCTAAAACAAAAATACTCGTATGAAGTCGGAATCAGAAAGATCATAGATGAGCACCAGCAATTTATATCGAGAATGAGAGAATACATCATGTGAAGGAATATACGTATCTCGGAAGCTTGATAACGTATGATAGAACTAGCAAACGAGAAATTCGGAGTAGAATTATTCAGGCAAAGAACGCCTTTTATAGAAAGAAGAATCTCTTCACATCCAGAGGTATAGACCTAACAAGAAATTTTGTGACGAACTAAAGAGCCTACTTTTCTTAAAGTTTAAGATTCATGCCAATCTATATGGACCTATCTAGAATAATGACGAAATTAAGTAACATCGAAATTTCTAATTAGTCCGAAATATATCTGGTATAATGTAGACTAATAGATCACTACAGTTGGCAGCCCTGGTGACTGAATATATTGTTAGTTCCATCTCTTAAAGTACAGAATACAAAATTTGGTTGAAGTCCAATGGATAGCATAGCCGTTACATGCAGTTAGACATTGGATCCGACAGCGCGCGTAAAATCATGTTGGCAACAATTTCATTCATGTGTTGGTCAGAAATAATCTGAAATATTATGATCTCTTGTTGCGCCAACTTTGGATGAAATCCATTTGTTAGTATAGAAGTTACATGTATTGTAAAATTGGACCTATCAGCAGGCTTAGAGTCATGTTGGCACAACTGACGTATATTAGTTTCTCCAAATTAATCTAGGATGTCAGTTAGTATACGTGTGCAAATTAAAAAGCTGTTGGCTTACATACTTTTTGATATATTAATATTAGGGTAAAAAATAGAGACAGCATTTATTAATAGTTGGCAGCCCTGGTTGCTCATAAGAATGCGCAGAGTCATATCTGTTATGATACACATAGTACATACGAAATGTGGTTGAAATCAAATTGATAGTGTAGAAGTTACATGCATTTAATCATTGGACCTATCAGCAGGCTTAGAATTATGTTGGCAAAACTGCCATATATGGCCTCCTATAAATTAAACTGAAATATTTATTATCTCTATGTGTACCAATTTTGGAATAGCTCCCATGCATATCTTCCAAGATATCCAACATGGAGCTCAAATTTCAATTGTGTTTCTACAGCAGTTGGTAGCACTGACATAGTTGTCAAAATGGGCTTGAGATATTCAGGTATAGATCCCTACTCATACCAAATTTGTATTAGATTGATGCAGCCGTTTAGGAGTTGATAGGGGGGACACACACATAGCCAGACAGATAGACAGACATTTTCCCCGATAGATCTCATACGTCTACTTTTTCCTCATTTTTTCAAAATGTGAAAATTAGGCTAAAAATAAGGAAAAGGCTGTTGAAGACATACGTGTGGAGTGTGTCTTGGTATGGTAGTGAGACCTGGACAATAGTAAAGGCAGAAGAGAAGACGTTGATGGCTTTTGAGGCTTGGTGCTGTAGAAGAATGCTGAAGATCAGTTGGATACAACATACGACAAACAAGAAGCTCCATGACGAACTAAAGAGCCTACTTTTCTTAAAATTTAAGATTCATGCCAATGCTTAAACTATATGGATCTATCTACAATAATGACGAAAGTAAGTTGGTAATATCGAAATTTCTAATTAGTTCGAAATACTGTATACCTGGCATAATGTAGCCTAATAGAGCAGTTGGCAGCCCTGGTGACCGAATATATTCTTAGTTCCATCTCTTAATGTACATAATACAAAATTTGGTTGAAGTCCAATGGATAGCATGGACGTTACATGCAGTTAAACAATGGATCTATCAGTGCACGTAAAATCATATTGGCAACAATGTCATGCATTTATTGGTCAGAAATAATCTGAAATAATATGATCTATTGTTGTGCCAATTTTGAATGAAATCCATTAGTTAGTATAGAAGTTACATGCATTTTAGAATTGGATATATCAGCAGGCTTAGAATCATGTTGGCAGCACTGACATATATGTTTTACTCCAAATTAATCTAGAATGCCAGGTACAGTACGTGTGCACAGTTTAGAGCTATTGGCTTGCATACATTCTGATATATTGACATTAGGGTAACAAAAATACAGACAGCATTTATTAACAGTTGGCAGACCTGGTTGCTCCTAAGAATACGCATAGTCATATCTGTTATGGTACACATAGCACATACGAAATTTGGTTGAAATCCAAATGATAGTATGGAAGTTACATGTATTTAAAGTTGGACCTCTCATCAGACTTAGAAACATGTTGGTAGAACTGACGTATATAAGTTACTCCAAATTAATATAGAATGTCAGTTACTATACGTGTGCATAGTTTAAAGATGTCGGCTTGCATACTTTCTGATATATTGGTATTTGGACAAAAGAAATTGAGAGCATTTATTAACAGTCGGCAGCCCAGTTGACTCTTTAGAATACGCTCAGTCATATCTGGTCATGAACACATAGCACATACGAAATTTGGTTGAATTCCAATTGATAGTGAAGAACTTATATGCGTTTAAAAATTGGACCTATCAGCAGGCTTATAATCATTTTGGAAACACTGCCATGTATGGCCTCCTGGAAATAAAACTTAAATATTATTATCTATACGTGTGCCAATTTTGAAATATCTCCCATTCATACCTTCCAATATATCCAACATGGAGCTCAAATTTCAATTGTGATTTTTCAGTAGTTGGTAGCACTGACATCATTTTCAAATACGGTATTGAGATATTCAGTTATAGATCTTTACTCCTACCAAATTTGGTTTCGATTGATGTAGCCGTTTAGGAGTTGATAGGGGGACACACACACAGCCAGACAGAAGGACAGACAGACAGACACACATTTGCCCGGATCGATCTCATAATTCTAATTTTCCTCATTTTTGAAAAAAGTGGAAAGTAGGCTAATCAAGAGGTATTCAGAAGAACAGGAGAAAGTAGAAGCTTTATGAAGAGTCTGAAAACAAGAAGAGCATATATGTTGGGACATATTCTCAGATATAATAGCCTGCTAGCAAGAGTCATCGAAGGAATGTTAGAAGGGAAAATCACAACAGAAAGACCAACCACTTGCATACATCACACAGATAATGGCAGACACGAACACAAAATCATATCGTGTATTGAAGAGGATGAGGGAGAATAGGGAAGATTGGCGAGTAGCTGCAAGCCAGCCCCAGGGCTGTTAACTTAAGGGAGAGTATAAAATTTCACCAACACTCGATGCCTTTTATTTGCAGTAAAACACTCTTAATAAAGCAAATATCGTATCACATTCCTGCTCTAACATTCTACTCATCGATAGGCACATAAATATTTTATAAAATTATTATTCTCTCCGTTACTTAATTTTTGAAATGTTCTGTAGATTAACTTAAAAATAGCCAAATCCCCAGTCAGTTGAAGTGAGTGGACGTGTTTTCCTGTTGCTGATAATAATGGGCTGCTCCTTGGAGTATGCGCTATGTACAACAAGTATACAAATCAACCAGCATGGGGTCAGCTTAGCAAACGTATGGGAAAGCCCACTTACATGAGTAGGAGTGATCATTTCTTCAAAGTTAAGGCCCGACCACAGCGTACAAGTTATTTTTATGATTCATTCGTAAACTGTGCCATTGATAACTGAAATTCCCTACCTGCCGCAGTCTTAGAGCCTTTCCCAAACATATACTGTAGGTGTGTTTAAGAAAAGACTGACGATTTGTGTAAATACTCCAGTTTAATTGTAATTGAATTGTTATGCATAATTATTTATTTGTTATGTATATCCAATTTGCCACCAGGGGACACACCTCCAATTGCAAATAAAATAATGAAAAAAAATCCTTCCTCGTATGAAAGTACACACACTACTAAGCCTACAGACTTCACAGTGACACAGGTTATCAGACAACTTCTACACACATCAAAGTAAACGAGGCTACAAGACCATGATGCCACAAAATCCCTAAAGAATCAACAACAAAAACAACAATGGTCTCTACCGCGGATTTTTAAGAGCGTTCAAAATCCCTCAGTATGCCCTCCTTCGGAAGGGAAGTAAAGCCGGCGGCGGGCCCATGTCAGAGTTATGGCATGTAAAAGAACCTTCCACTAACTACAATATTGGGTGAAGCTAAATGTGTAGGTTAGATTTGATTAACGCTCTATTAAGTTCCAGCGTTCATCGCCAGGTGCCATTTGCGGTGGCATCTAGTAGCCAAGTTCGCAGCTAGATGTCGTTGGTGGTAGCATTTGGTAGCGAAAGTAGGAACTACTTGAAATTGATCGTCTGCACTCCTTACCTCAATTTCAGATAACACACACTAACACAGCCATCACAATTAACACCGGTTATCAGACAGATTCTACACACACCCAAAGTACATGGGGCTATATGACTGCGTTGTCGCAGCCCCTAAACTGAGAAACCAACCAACGAATGTGTACACTAGGCCGGGGTTCATATCTCAAATTGTTCTTATTTATTTGTTCCAGATCAGCATGCTGTAAGCCCGTGCACCGCGATCATCATGGGAGGTTGTGGCGACACCTGAATGCCACTCCCACACGACTGGCCGCACGCTCTGAGGTAATTACACCACTTAACACCAAGGCTTAAATTTCCTGAAATATGAATTTTTAAAGTGGAAGATATGATTAACATGCCAATTGCGGTTCACGCCCCACGGGCGTGATTCCCCGTGCCCTCTTCCACGAACCTGCACACCTTCCCACTAGGACTAAACATCAGTATCATTCGCTTGTTCAAATAATTCAACTATTTCGAATATTCGCCATTCGAAATTTGAACAAATGTTCAAAGAATTGTAATACTTCAACTTTGGTTGTTGCAATCATTCGAAGTACTCGAGTATTCCAAATAGTCGATCATTAACCTAAATAGAACAGCTCAAATATTTGAATTAATGGAAGCATTTTACAGCATTTTTTTTAAGAAATCATTGGATATCACTCGCGGACGAGTATAAAATTGTTTATGTTTGACCCTGAGTATTATATGTCAGAAAACTGTACTATAATGCGGCTCATTATAACACTATTTTTCATTATGAAACAGTTTCTCCCACCAATCAGAGCTCAAGAAACAGTTCTTTGACCAATTAGATAAGGATATCATCGCTCCTGCACTGAGTTCCACGGCCTTCTAATTTAAATTTCACTGCGTGGCCTAGTGTCATAGTAGAGTAATCGAGGGGGCCATGGTCAAATACAAGGCATTCTCTGCGTCTCATGCGCTCTGTTCAGTACATAAAACTGGCGAAATCTCGACAGATATTTATGAATATTTATGTTCGAACATGAAATAGTTATAATAATTATCGTCGAACATAAACAGTCGTATGCAACTCGCCTATAATGGTAATTAAGACACTCGTATGGAAATTTTAAACATACTTATGTCTTAATTATTGCCATTATAGGCTCGTTGCATAATGTACTATTTCCAAATCATTTATTGGTGGGTTCTCAGGTGACTGTAGAGACTACTCCTCGAGCCACAAACTCTTCCACACTGGTGGCAAGTTTTATCATCACCTAGGTGCTGAGGGTTGTATTTTCTCATAGACTCCCATTATTCACGAGCGATTCGCTTCAGAGCCACAGAACTCCGGCGGTTCTGCTCGAAACGTAGAGGGCCATTGAGGACGAGTCGACGCCATGCCAGACGGTCAGCTGCTGTAGTCTCCCAATTTGGGATGTTAATCGAGCATTTCTTCATGTTTGACTTTAAAGCATCCTTGAATCTCTTCCTCAGTCCTCCGTGATGCCGCTTGACACTTGCTAGTTGAGCATACGTAATTTGTTTAGGAAGGCGAGTATCTGGCATGCGAAGGACATGACCAGTCCGCCTCAGTTGACGTTTCAAGATCATACATGGCCTTCACGCTAGTAGCGCTAGCGTCTTCCAGGACACAGATATACTGTGTTCCAGTGGACAAGTTGTTCGAAGCAGGGGCGAATCCAAGAGGTCAGATGGGGGGGGGGTTAACCCCATTCCCATTCAGCCTGA
Source organism: Meconema thalassinum (assembly GCA_946902985.2). Classification (NCBI taxonomy): domain Eukaryota; kingdom Metazoa; phylum Arthropoda; class Insecta; order Orthoptera; family Tettigoniidae; genus Meconema; species Meconema thalassinum. The sequence goes on along the minus strand of OX336388.2, from coordinate 908,707,092 downwards.
TAAATCCTTGTAAATAAATATCATTCAAAACAAGCATCACTTGATTCTTTCTTTCTTTCTTTCTTATTTCCTCCTTTGTACTTTCATTTCTCTTTGGTTTCATATTTATATTTATTCGTTACGGCCGACTATGGACCACGTTTGACAGCTTTTACATTATTTGTTGTCTTCACTCTCTGCCAATATCTCTTCATCCTCTCTCCCACTTCCTTCTTCTGTGCCTCCGTGTAAGATCTTCCTTTCCTCGCTGACAACTCCCCTGCCTCCTGGAAACCTGTAAACTCCTTACCCAGTCGTCTAAATCGCTCTTTGTCCATTATGTCTTCTTCTTTCACCCCCATCAGATCCAAGTCCAATCTCACTTCCTGAAACCATTTCGGCTTAGTCTTCCTCTTCCTGAACAATTCAAAAATCCTCTGCGTCAATCTGGCACTGTTCATCTTCACCAAGTGTCCATAAAACTGTATTCTTCTTTTTCTCATTAGGGCTACGACTCGTTCTGTCTTCAGGTATAGTTCTTTGTTAGGTTTGAGTCTCCTCTCTCCATCCTTGATATTTGGGCCTAGGATTTTTCGGAGTATTTTCCTTTCCCTCTTTCGGATGTCTTTGAGGCCACTCTACCCAATCATATCTATATTTATTATAATAATTCGAACAATTGCATGATTCGACCTGCTCGTCGATTCATTCGATTATTTACCGAATAATCGGGTTATATTACGAATGCAAATATTTCGAAGTTTAGATATTCAAATGTGTGAACCATTCTAAAAGTTGAACTATTCGTATGTTTGGATCAAATATCCGTGTTCCAAATCATTCAAAAAATTGGAATAATTTTATGTTCGAACATGTACAGCCCAACTTCCCACACGTAGACTGAGCGGGTGAGTTCCACACCACGTAGGCTACACAGGAGGAAACGATCGGTGACCAAACATTATCCGGGGGTGATTTCCATATGTTTTCACAGATGATAGGCTCTCATTTCTTTATTCTCCGTATTATCTATCTTCCTTTTATCATTGCTGGATATTTAGCCTATTTTCAATTTTGAAAAAAATAGGCTTATGAGATCACCTTTTGTCCGTGTGTGTGTGTGCGTGTGTGTGTGCGTGCGTGTGTGTGTGTGTGTGTGTGTGTGTGTGTCTAATAACTTTTAAACGGTTGGAGCGATTTCAATGAAACTCAGTAAGTTCATAGCACTATTCCGGACGACCCCGACCGTGTCCTTCAAATTTTGTTACGCCTCACCAATCCAACATGGCGGCTGTGCGAAATATTTCACCAGCATTCAATATCTCCGAAACTATTCCCGATATCTCCCTGAAATTTTGTACGGTGATAAAGGGAACTACTAGAAGTTCACCTATGTGACTTTTGAAAAACTGGTAACTACAAAACCAACATGGCGGCCATGCGAATTTGCGACTTTTAAATAAACGTTCCTCGCGATAAAACGCAATAAAACTTGGTACAGTATATGTTTATACACATTGTAATGCACCGACATCTAACTTGGTTCAATTGTTTACATAAGCACAAGATGGCGGATATGCGAAATATATCACAGGCATTCTATATCTCTGAAATTATTAGCGGTATCACCCTGAAATTTTGTACGGGGATAAAGGGCACTACTGGAAGTTCATCTCTAAGGCTTTCAAAAACCGGTTAACTACAAAACGAACATGGCGGCCAAGCGAATTTGAAAATTTCAAATAGACCTTTCTCGCGATTTAATGTTCCAACCGCAATGAAATCTGGTACAGGAAATGTTTATACACATTGTAATACACTGGTATCTAATTTAGTTCAATTGTTTACATAACCTCAAGATGGCGGCTTTGCGAATTTTAAAATTAAGTTTTTATTTCTTGTGTCGTAATCATACGATCGATGTGAAAGTTTGAATAAAGAACCTACGCAATATTTTTCCTTTAATGGTACATGACTCTATGGCCTATACATTTAACAATCCAACATGGCGACCATCCGAAATATTTAGATGGCTCTGAATATCTACGAATCTATTATAGCAATCAAGCTGATTTTTTTATGTTCATTGGTGCTATGAACTTAAGTTCACCTATAGGACTTTAAATAACCTGGTGATCACAAATCCAACTTGGCGGCGACGCGAAGTATAAATATTCACATGGACGTTTCTCGCAATTTAACCATCCGAGTGCAGTGAAACTTGGTACAGTAAATCCTTATACGAATGTTAATCCACTGGTATCTAATTTCTTTCAATTGTTTCCATAACTACAAGATGGCAGCTGTGCGAGATTTTAAAATCTCCTTGTTACTTCTTTTGTCCTAATCATGAGATTGAAGTTTGAATGCTACACGTACACAATAATCTTCATGTAACAGTACATAACTCTAGGACCTACATATATGAAATCCATCATGGCGACCATCCGAAGTATATAGTCGGTTCTCAATATCTACGAATCTATTACAGTAATCAAGCTGAAATTTTGTATGTAGATAGAGGCAATTAGCATCAGTAGTATATACGAAAATAGGCTGTATAGTTCTCACGGAACTACTTGTTATAAGTGAATTGACCACTTAGGGTCACGCTACAACCTCATTTATTTTCCTTCGTGTGGAGTGTTTATTGTGTCCAATAATCCTTCATGCTATCGCTGGCCTGCGTTCGTTGTTCTCCTGTCCAGATTCTTGAGGTCTTCTGTGAATGGACACCTTCCGAATTTTTTACAATGTTCCTAAATGTATTTCTGTTTAACAATTGAACTTCTGCGATGTTAATCCTTTCCATATCCTTGTTTGTTTCCTTAATCCATTTTGTAATGATATTTTATCTCCAGAAGTAACCAAATCTGTTTGGTGAGTCCATTGTCTCCCATTCTGTGCAGATATCCCAGGAACGCCAGTCTCCTGTTTTTCATGGTCTCCATGATACTTTCCGCCTTCTGGAAAACGTCTTCTTTTGGATTGATTTATTTATTTCATTATTTATTTATTTATTTATTTATTTATTTATTTATTTATTTTACTTATAAATTGAAATAACTTAATAGTATAATGTATTTATTTATTGATATATTTATGAATTTATTTATTTACTGATTTATTTTATTCTAATTCAATTTATTAATATGGATTTATGTATTTATTTCATCTATTAATTGAATTAAGTAATTTATTTATTTATTTATTTATTTATTTATTTATTTATTTATTTATTTATTTATTTTTTTATTTATTTATTTATTTATTTATGTTTTTATTTTTATTGAAGTAATTAAATTATTAAATTTATTTATTTTTTACATTTTTAAATATAAAACCGTCTAAAACAAGTTATGTTAATAAAAATTCTTCAATAAGAAATATTTTAACACATAATAATCCGGGTCCTACTTATCACATTCATAGGCTATATGATCCAAGATTAAAATTATATAATTGGGCATAACTGGTGGATATGTCAGACTTAACAAGTAGTTCCGTGAAGAACTAAAGAACATTTTCATATATCCTACTTATGTTAATTGCCTCTATTAACATACAAAATTTCCGTTTGATTGTAATAGATTCGTAGAAATTGAGAACCGTCTAATATTTCGGATGGTTGCCATGTTGGATTTTTATATATGTAGGTCTAAGAGTTATGTACTATTACATGAAGATTATTGTGTAGGTGTAGTATTCAAACTTCAATCGCATGATTAGTATACAAGAAGTAAAAACGAGATTTTAAAATTTCGCATTTATACTTCGTGACTCCGGCATGTTGGATTAGCTCTCACCAGGTTATTGAAAGTCCTATACGTGAACTTATGTGCATAGCCTCTATGAATCCGCGGGCAGTCTGTCCGTCTGCACGGGAAAAATCCAGTCCGACTACTTTCAGGACAGACTCTGTATTTCTCTGGATAGTTTGCTCATAGGTCCTCAATATCTCATAATCCATCAAAGGAAACCATTTCAAATACATGAATATTTCAGGTGTATGTTGAGCAGATCTTAATTCCGTAGATAATGGAATGATTGGTCTGAATCTTAAATTCTAAGAAAAGTAGGTTCTATAGTTCTTCGCAGAACTATGCAGAAGGATAAAGGACATGGAAGTGCAAGTGCTCGGAGAAGAGTATAGTAACAGGAGAACCTTAACAGAGTTCTGTGAAATAAACAATTTATGAGCATCAATCCTGGAGGTCCAACGAAAAGAGGAATGGGAAGAATAATTTTGTGGTTTATGGGGGTTCATGAGGACAAACACTACACAATGAACCTTTAGAAGTAGTCCCAACATTTAAATACCTCGGAGTTACTTTACAAACAACATTATCATCCTTCAACTTCCGTGTTACAGAGAGAACTACTGCAGCAATAAAAGCCATGTATCATATCCAACAACCACAGCGAATCTCAAAAACCACTGCATTTACACAGCTCAAGACGGCTATAGCACCAATAGCAATCTATGTGATCAATCAACATCATCTGGACAACCTCGTAGTTCTGCCCCTTAAAACAACAATAACTAACTAACATCATGTGGGACAAACTAACAATCACAAATCTATCAACAATTGAGAAGGTCAAAGCCCGTTACCTAAAACGGATTCTAGGAGGAGGGAAGTCAGCACCATCGAGGCTAACATATGTGTAACAAACGAAACCTTCTTCGTTGAGGACATAAAAGCACAATTCCGGCTACCAAAGATATTACAGTACACCTGTTAAAAGAGAAAATCAATGCCATATGGCCCGAATTTTACACAACCGACGCTATTACAACATCGGAATGGAAGCAGTCAAATTATGAACTTCGACATATACTGACAAGATTTGCAACGCACGGCTTTCACCACAAGTTATGTCGGAACCTAAGATTTCATCAACCGCAAGAATCCTGCGTGTGCAAATTGTGCGTTAAACACTGTGAAAGATATCATGCTCTAAATTGCACAAACAGAACAATCTCAATAATATGACTAGGTCAAGAATAATTGATGTGTCATTATGCACATTATTGTGCGCTTTTCTTAAATATATAAGGACAAAGCATTAAGAGAAGTAGGAAAAGAAGGACTTTGCGTTCTTTTGCGGGAAGGTTATGGGTGAAGCACAACTGATCAGGGAATGCAATGAGACCAAAATAATAACAACAAAGTTTGTAGATAAAGGAGATGTAAACAGAATAGAAAGTAAAAATGAATATCACACTTTAATCAAATTACTAGATAAGGAATGGAGGAAGTGAGGTAAATTAGTGAAACGTTTTAATGTTATCGGGGGAATGTGAGATAGGAAAGCGACAGATGAGAAACACAACAAAGATGCGTGTGAAACAAGTACGGTCACAGGAGACGGTATCCTAAACTATAAACCTTAGTTAAAGTATATTATAATAAGTTAGAATAAGATTAAGGAAGTTTATATTTAACAGTCATTATTCGTGTTTTCGATAATTTTTAAAACACTTAATATCTTTTATGTTCGACCCTGACCATTATATGTCAGAAAACTGTACTATAATGAGGCTCATTATAACACTATTATTCATTATGAAACAGTTTCTCCCACCAATCAGAGCTCAAGAAACAGTTGTTTGACCAATTAGATAAGGTTAGCATCGCACCTGCGCTTAGTTCCACGGCCTTCTAATTTAAATTTCACTGCGTGGCCTAGTGTCATAGTAGGGTAATCGAGGAGGCCATGGTCAAATACAAGGCATTCTCTGCGTCTCATGCGCTCTGTTCAGTACATAAAACTGGCGAAATCTCGACAGATATTTATGAATATTTATGTTCGAACAAAAAATAGTTATAATAATTATCGTCGAACATAAACAGTCGTATGCAACTCACCTATAATGGTAATTAATACACTCTTCTACGCTCGTTTTATAAACATACTCGTGTCTTAATTATTGCCATTATAGGCTCGTTGCATAATGTACTATTAAATTATTTGTAAGTTGTATGACTTATTTTTTAAATTCATTTTGTGATTTATTAATCTTACTGAGAATTATTTTTGTATCAGGCTATTAGGGAATCACTGTAACTAATAATCACATGTATCTGGCTATCCAAGATTTGGAGCAGAGGGTATTCTAAATTCTAGTTATTCACAGTAGCCTACTGCTTGTTGCAAAATATGAAAGTAGGCTGAAGCCCTAATAGTGTATGTCTGTTTGAAGTTCTGTTAGTCTTTCAAGCAAAGCAACCGATTAAACTAAAATTTTACATGACCATAGTTGTTATACCTGGGAAGAACATAGGACTACTGCCGTATCTAAATGTAATACATTCCCCTAATTTGGACACTTGGCGATCGGGAATATGCTAACATTTGCAAAATATCGAAATTGTCGTAGAATGACCAGACACAGATCATTTTACGCGAGACGTCGGATAGCCTAATACCGTCGAGTTCGGAAGAGGACAATAGGGAGGTTGACAGAAATTATCAAAGAGAGGGGCCCGACACAAGTAAGTGGAAACACTGCTGGAGTCAGTTGGGGTCTCATGGTCACCAATTTCGAAAAATAATATTGAATCGCATTACATTTACTGTACTATTCCCACGTGCTGTCATCCGTCGAAACAAATTTAACGGATATGACACTTTAAAAGCAGTCTATAGTGCATTATCACCAGTTCATTAACCTAATGAGAGGTGATACTGGTAATTGAGAGCTCGAATACTTTAAGTTAAACGTTATCTAAACCTTTCTTTTAATCAGTGTTCACTAATGGAGTTCATTTCTTGCAAAGTCACTTTGCTAGACAATTTGGCACTCACAAAGATTAGACTATCAGGTCAGTCTATCCATGTTCAATATTCACGCGTAAAAGTTATCAACTTGGAGGTCACCATGAGGAAAACCTTGCTGTTTTAACGTGGATGATAAGTGTATCGTTATATGTTCCGTACGAGGAAACGGTCTGCCTGTCATGATGTTACAGTTCACGTCACAGGTTTGGCCGGTGAGCCTCGATTGCACAGTCGTACAGAGGACAGGTGGTGAACTTCAGCATGTGCAGTTGATATGAGTTGCTTTCCGCGTAACTGAAAACTCACATATCGATTGCTCTTGCGTGAGGCTCGGAGATTATCTTTGTTCGACTGCGAAACAGAGACTGACCGGCCAAGAACCACACCAGTCGGTGACTTAGAACAGAGTCCTATCTTCTGATAGTTTGACTGGCTGCGTGGCTAAACGATAATGTGCCCAAGGTGGGGAAAGATCGAATCCTGGCGCTGTCAGTTGACATTTGAGGGTGATAAAATGCGAGGGAGCCGTATCAGTAGATTCACTGGCACGGTAAAGATCCCTTCCGGGCAAAATTCCGGCACCCCGGCGTCTCGAAAAACCCCAGTAGTTAAAGCGGACGTAAATCCAAAAATATTTGTATTATTACTATTATTATAATTATTATTTTCATTTAGGGACTTAAAGGTCACCGTGATCATCATCACCGTGTGCGTGTCAGCCTGAAGGCAGGTTGTATCCTCTAAAAGAATCGATGGATTGACACTTTGAAACCGAAGCAGCCCTATTAGTCCAGGAATTTTAGGGTCTGAGGTGGGAATAATTAATGTAAAGCTAATTTTTTGCACAGTGTTCCTATTTGACGTGCTTAACAGCATACGCGTATTAAAAGTTCCCTAATTTCCCAAGCCAGCTTCCTTGAATTCCAGGCCCTGGATCTTCTGGAGTCCTGGAAGAGTACATGTTCTCACTGGAATTGGTATTTCATACGAACGATTGTACCGGAATCGACCGGAGATGTCCCAAATTAAAGACATAGAGCTGCTTTTGGAAGTAGTTGAAGTGTATTATATCCTATAACATTCGGTGCTGCCGGAAGCGCCAAACAGCGGGAGATGTAATTCAGAAAGTTCACAGTTCAGTCTCTATGTTTGTTTTTATGTTGTCTTGGGTGCTTTAACCCTTTTCCGGAATATTCCGCACTTATATATGTGCCCTAAATGTCGTTAACGATATATTCCACAACGAAATTCCTACTCTTGCGGGTCACATACGGAATATTCCACAGGACATCATAAAGTTTACATTTAAATATGGTAGGTGGCACAAACGAACTCACCTGCAACCGGAAAAGACTACGTGAATATTTTCATCTACATTTTTAGCCTACGTTTCTCATTTTGCAACAAGAAGTTCCGTGACGAACTAATGAGCCTACTTTTCTTAAAATTTAAGATTTTTGCCAATCTATATAGACCTATCTAGAATAATGATGAAATTAAGTTGGTAATATCGAAATTTCTAATTAGTTCGAAATATACCTGGTATAATGTAGCCTAATAGAGCACTACAGTTGGCAGCCCTGCTGACTGAATATATTGTTAGTTCCATCTCTTAAGGTACATAATACAAAATTTGGTTGAAGTCCAATGGATAGCATGGAGATTACGTGCAGTTGGACATTGAATTTATCCGGGCGTGTAAAATCATGTTGGCAACCATGTCATGCGTGTGTTCGTCAGAAATAATCTGAAATAATATGATCTCTTGTTGTGCCAATTTTGGATAAAATCCATTTGTTAGTATAGACGTTACATGTATTTCAAAATTGGACATATCAGCAGGCTTAGAGTCATGTTGGCAGGACTGACGTATATTAGTTTCTCCAAATTAATCTAGAATGTCAGGTACTATACGTGTGCAAATTTTAAAGCTGTTGGCTTACATACTTTCTGATATATTAATATTAGGGTAAAAAATAGAGACAGCATTTATTATTAAAACTTGGCAGCCCTGGTTGCTCTTAAGAATACGCATAGTCATTGTTTGAGGTTATGGTGTACGAATGGTTGAACTTGGAAGACAGGCTACGGGCCGTTATGGCTTTGGGTGGTAGGATTGGTTTATGTGTTGGCAACAAGGATTGTTGTTGGCACAATGTGGCGACGGTGTACGGTCCACTATATAAATTATGGTGTAAGACCAAATAATAAATCATGTGTTTTAGTGTGTATTTTGTGTCTCTGTATAACGGGTGTAAATATGTAGCTTTTTTTTTAAGTGTTTGTATTAAGCCCAACAGTCATATCTGTTATGGTACACATAGCACATACGAAATTTGGTTGAAATCCAAATGATAGTAGAGAAGTTACATGTATTTTAAAATTGGTCCTATCAGCAGGCTTAGAATCATGTTGGTAGCACTGACGTATATAAGTTACTCCAAATTAATATTGAATGTCAGGTACTATACATGCACAGTTTAAAGTCGTCGACTTGCATACTTTCTGATATATTGGTATTTGGATAAAAGAAATTAAGAGCATTTATTAACAGTTGGCAACCTTGGTGGATCTAAAGAATATGCTCAGTCATATATGTTTATGTGCACATAGCACATACTAAATTTGGTTTAATTCCAATTGATAGTGGTGTAGAAGTTATATGCATTTAAACATTTGACCTATGAGCAGGCTCATCATTTTGGCAACACTGCCATGTATGGTCTCCTGGAAATTAAACTAAAATATTATTATCTACACGTGTGCCATTTTGAAATAGCTCCCATTCATACCTTCCAAGATATCCAACACGGAGCTCAAATTTCAATTTGGATTTTTCTGCAGCAGTTGGTAGCACTGACATCATTTTCAAATACGGCATTGAGATATTCAGATATTACTTCTACCAAATTTTGTTTCGATTGCTGCAGCCGTTTAGGAGTTGATAGGAGTGGACACACACACAGCCAGACAGACAGGTAGACAGACAGACAGACAGGCAGACACACATTTGCCCGGATCGATCTCATAAGTCTACTTTTTCCTCATTTTTGCAAAATGTGAAAAGTAGGCTAAAAATCATAACATTTTCACATATTAAACATCAAAACTAATTAACTACAGTACAAATTTGAAAACCTGTGTTATTGTGGTGTTTGCATTTGTGTGTATATATTTTTAATTGAGGCGAGGATTTGGGTTACAGCGGCCTTGGCCTTTTCATAGAACATAAACGTTTAAGAGTTAATTTTAACACTTTTAAACTTTAGCCCGTTTTCCTAATAAATTGCATTATTTCTTTCTTTCCTCTAGAACCATATGACCAAAGCTTCTGAAAGCTCTAGAGTACTTCAATAACACTTTGTTATAAACACAGAACCTCCAAACGGGTTAAAAGTTTGAGAAAATTAAAAGAAATACATAAACTCAATTCTCCCTCCATAGCTGATGGAACCGGAAAGTGTGAAAGGACTAAAGTTCTCAATTTTTAGCCTAGGCATATGAGCTCACCTTTTGTCCGTGTGTGTGTGTGTGTGAGTGTGTATATTTGAGTGTGCACATCCGTGCGTGTGCACCCCCCCCCCCCCCGCCTTTCCCCTCCTAATAACATATATACGGCTGGAGAGATTTCAATGAAACTCGGTAAGACCATAGAAATATTTCGGCCGACTCCGACCGTGCCCTTCGAATTTTATTACGTCTCACCAATCCAACATGGCAAATGTGCGAAATATTTCACTGGCATTATATATCTCCAAAACTATTACTGATATCATCCTGAAACTTTGTACGGTGATAAACGGCACGACTCGACGTTCACCTGTGTGACTTTTAAAAAACCTGTTAAGTACAAAATGAACATTTCGGCCAAGCGAAGTTGAACCATTTAAATAGACTTTTCTCGCGATTTAATCATCCGAACGCATTGAAACTTGATACAGCAAAATACTATACAAATTGCAATGCACTGACATCTAATTTAGTTCAATTGTCTACATAACCTCAAGAAGGCAGCTGTGCGAAATTTTTAAATCAAGTTTTTATTTCTTGTGTCCTAATCATGCAATCGAAGTCAACGTTTGAATAATGAATCTACACAAAAATCTTCATCTAATAGTATATAACTATATGGCTTACATATTATATTAAAATCTAACATGGCGACATTCTGAACTATTTAGACGGTTCTCAACCTGGTCCCAATGTTTGGGAAGCCAGGCTCTGCCTGTCACAAGCCAGGACAAAGCGGTGAGTGATTGAGGAGTAACACCTCTAAAAAAAAAACAAGGTCCAGCTGGCCCGGCTGGTAGCACCTTGTCAGGGTCCCTTGCCAGGGTTACGGTGAAGTCCTCAACGGCATTGATAGTGGAATAGATGATCTATAGAACAGTATGAATTATGGACGGGGCGGCCCTGTATCCGGGATTAATAGGATAAAAGGCATCTACCCTATGATTTAGTTAGATGTCAGCTTTACATAAATCCATTTAGCGTCTGTCTTGTAGCAAGCGGCTAGATGGTCAGCGGTTGTTCACCAAAGGTGCGGCTGAAAACCCATCCTCGGAGCTAACAACCTCGAGTAGAATTTTTAGGGGACGTGTTCCCTTAACCTAGCAAACAATCAACAATGGATATGCACATTGTAAGAGATTTTACCCCAGGGAGTAACCAATCTCCATTTTCCAAGGAAATGAAAAGTGGGCACTCGGATTCTGGGGGCCTACATCATTGTGCAAAGGATGAAAAGGATGAGTCGGAGCATCTTGAAAATAGCATTAAGCAAATCACTAGTAAAATTAAGCACAATAACATAAACTTTTTGGCTACCTTTAATGTCAATTCACTCTTAAAAACAGGAAAACTTAAAACTCTAATAAATTTCATCAAAGAGAAAAGGATTATGATAACAGCTCTTCAAGAAACTAGATATACTGATGAACATCCGTTTGATTCAGAAGGTTATAGAATATTCAAGGGAAAACCTGGAAAGAGAGTTATGAAAAATGTACCTCAGTTTGGAACTGGGTTCATTGTTAATCAGAACATATTAAATTCAATAATAGAGTTTCAATCCATTAATGAAAGATTATCCCTGCTATCCTTTAAATCAGTAAACAAAGTTTATACCATTGTCAATACACATGCACCAACTAATGAGAAAAATAGGACTCAGAAAGAACAAACGGAAAATTTTTGGCAAGAACTATCAAACACCCTGGATCAAATTCCATCAAAAAAATATAATACTTCTACTTGGAGACTTGTAACGCTCAAATCGGCAAAGAACGTAAACATCGGTCCATAGTAGGCAATTTCCCGGCACATAAAAGAACCAACACGAATGGAGAAAGACTTATTAGTTTATGCAGAGAGCATAACATAGTCCTGAAATCTACATTCTTCAAAAAACTTCCTAGGAAACAAACTACTTGGGTTTCCCCAAATCCAGTTTGTGGTGAGAAACAACTTGACCATGTTGCTATTAGCAGACAGTCTACAACGGAGATACTCAATGTGAAAGTTGCTAAGAGTGCAGGTTTAGATTCAGACCACTATATGTCACTCATTAAATTCAAAATTAGACCAATATATAAAAAGAAAAATCTTTATCAGTCCAAAAAGTTTGTTACTCAAAAATTAGCTACAGAAAATAATTTCAAAACACTTTTGGAAAGCAGAGCACCTAAAACATGGGAACAACTTCAAAGAGACTTAGTACAGACAGCAGAAGAAACCATTCTCCTTAAAAGAAAACTAAAACATGCCTGGTGGACTGCTGAGTGTGATGAACTAATCTTTAAAAGACAACGAGCTTGGAACATCGGGAATGCAAATAAAAATGAGAATACCAGGAACAGCTTTATAGAATCCCGAAAACATGCATCTAAGGGACTCAAAAGGGTAACAGTGCAACATATGAAAGAAACGTTTGTTACTCAAAAATTAGCTACAGAAAATAATTTCAAAACACTTTTGGAAAGCAGAGCACCTAAAACATGGGAACAACTTCAAAGAGACTTAGTACAGACAACAGAAGAAACCATTCTCCTTAAAAGAAAACGAAAACATGCCTGGTGGACTGCTGAGTGTGATGAACTAATCTTTAAAAGACAACGAGCTTGGAACATCTGGAATGCAAATAAAAATGAGAATACCAGGAACAGCTTTATATAATCCCGAAAACATGCATCTAAAGGACTCAAAAGGGTAACAGTGCAACATATGAAAGACCAATTAACATTAATAGAATCGGACTTCAGACAGCACAATATAAAGGACTTCTACAAAACTTTCAGAAGTAGTTTAAGGAAGTATACTCCACCAAGCTTACTTTTCACAGATCCAAAGACTCAGAAAACTGCATATAATAACGCTGAAAATTGCAGAATACTTGCGGAATATTTTGAAGAACTCCTCAACTGCGATCCCCCAAAGGAGACATTTAATTTTGATAATATACTCCCCGTTCCTCCAGACTCGAAACCACCAACAACAAATGAAATTAAAGAGATTATAAACGAACTTAAAAATAACAAAGCATCTGGAGAAGATAGTATAGTTGCTGAATTATGGAAATACTCGAGTGACAACATGATCCTATGTTTAACGGAAATCATAAATGACATATGGAAAACACACAGTTTACCATCAGAATGGGCATCTGCTTTGATACATCCACTACATAAGAAAGGGAAGAAAACAGATCCTAACAATTACAGGGGAATCTCCCTCCTGCTAGTTACCCATAAGATCTTATCCAAAGCACTTTTAAAAAGAGCGGAAAAAATACTCGACCCACAATTGGGAGAGTATCAGGCAGGATTTAGGAAGGGACGATCATGTATGGAGCAAATACTAAATTTAAAGAGCATATTAGACATGAGGAAAATCAGAAACTTGAAATATGTAGTTACTTTTGTGGATTTTAAAAAATCCTATGACTCCATTGACAGAAAGGCACTTATTAACATTCTGAAGGAATTTGGACTTGATAAAAAGACAACTGAAATAATTCAAGCAACACTAACGAACACAACTTCCAAAGTTAAATTTATAGGGGAACTTTCAAAATCTTTCAAAATAAAGTCAGGTGTGAGACAAGGAGATGGTCTGTCACCTCTGCTTTTCAATTGTGCATTGGAAAAGGTAATTCGAGAGTGGAGGAAAGCCATCAATACTAAAGGCGTTCAACTAGGAAGACATCCAAATAAAATCACTGTAGATTGTTTAGCTTTTGCGGATGACATTGCATTACTTACTGACTCACTGGATACTGCCCAAGAACAAATTAGAGAGTTGCAAAAACAGGCAGCCAAAGTCGGACTACAAATATCATTTGAAAAAACTAAGTTCATGACAAACATCACCGATGCCCCCAAAAGTATCACAATTCATGACAGTTCAGTATGTAAAACAAATTCCTTTAAATACCTAGGAGAGTGGATAATGAATGACTCACAGGAAAAGACAGCAATAGAAACACGTATGCATAAATTACAATGGTGTTTTCATATGACAAAAGATATATATAATAAAAAAAGCTTATCCTGGAACACTAAATTAAGGCATTATCAAACAGTAGTCAGACCTGAAACTCTGTATGCAGCAGAAACACTTAAATTAACAAGATTTGGTGATTTAGACAAATTAGAGAAGACTGAAAGACGAATTCTGAGAAAAATACTGGGAGCTAAACAAAATAATAGCGCAGAATATAGATTACGACCAAATAGAGAGTTATATTTGAAATGTGAAAAATTAACTGATGTAATGAGAAAGAGAAGATTACTGTTTTTTGGGGACATCTATAGAATGGAAAATAGTAGACTAACTAAACAGATCTTCAACTTACTGACTAGTTACAAATCCAAACCCACATGGTTCATTGAAATTGACAAAGATTTGACAAACGCCAAAATTCAGACAGACACAATAGCAAACAGATCACTCTTCAGAGAAGCTATTCAAAACGCAAAATTTCAAGAAAGGAAGAAACAAACAACTGGCAGAAAGTGGACTCAGGAGGAGAAAGATCGTCACTCTAGAACGATGAAAGAAATTTGGAAACAACGGAAATTGAATACAATGGACAATAGCCAACGTTGATTCATCGTACCCTCCAAATGGGTTATTCGAAAGAAGAAGAAGAAGAAGAATCTATGACATCAATCAAGCTGAAATTTTGTTTGTTGATAGAGCCCATAAACATAAGTTCATCTATGGGGCATTCAATAACCTGGTGAGCATAAATCCAACATGGTGGTGACGCGAAATTTAAATATTCAAATGGACGTTTCTCGCAATTTAACCATCCGAGTGCAGTGAAACTTGGTATGGTATATGCTTATATAATTTTTAATACAATGGTATCTAATTCATTTCAATTATTTTCATAACCACAAGAAAGCTGTGCGAAATTTTAAAAATCTCTTCTTAATTTCTTGTGTCCTAATCATGCGATTGAAGTTTGAATAGTACACCTGCTCAATAATCTTCATGTATTAGTACATAACTCCAAGGCCTATATATAATAATCCTACATGGTGACCATCCGAAATATTTTGACGGCTCTTAATATCTAGGAATCTATTACAGCAATCAAACTGAAAATTTGTATGTTGATAGAGGCTATAAACATTAGTAGGATGTATGAAAATAGGCTATATAGTTCTTCACGGAACTACTTGTTAATTTTAAAATCTAAACATTCTCCTCATTTACCCAATTACAGCAATATATAAAACAATAACATAGGAAGAATTTTTGAGGTCATTACTCATATTTTAAATGGAGGGAAGTGAAGAAAATGCATTTCATACTGTGCCCGTTTAGACCTAAGTCCAGACGACCACATATGCATTTTCACCAAAAATCAGTCAGCACGAGAATCAAAACATCCCAGGGCGCCATATGGGTTAAAGTGAGTACAACAACACAAAAAATTGCTTTACTGATTTTCGGCTCGATGCAATAAAAAGGATAGAAGGAGATTTCCTGAAAATAACACAATCCGTAAAATTATCTCATTTTATTTAAAATGTTAAAAAGTTAATGAAGAAATGCTAAAAAATAGCATAATGGATGCATAACGAATCGTACATTATATACACAAATTTACAGATTCAACACATGAACACTAGGCATTTGAAATGAACGTCAGATTAATAGTCCTGTTGACTGCGTTCAAAAGAATTATTTACAATCGTAAGGCTTGTCAGTGAAAATTTAATTGTCCATCCTGATTCCTAACTTTAAGTATTCACACGTTGAAATGAAATATTATCACTCGATGAAAAAAATATCACTGTTTTTGTTTGTCTTTCAAATAGTAGTAGAAAATTAACTAACACTTTTTCCAGGAATCAGTATCTCAAAATTGGTTCTGATGTAAAGTTACAACAATGAAAATAACACAATATTAATTACATGGACATTCGAGCATGGATTCGGAGAACTTCGATAAACAGAAATAATATATATTTATTGTATCATCTGTTCTCGATCCAACATTAATATTCTGAGTTCTTGACTCAATTAGCAATATTATGGTCAAGTATTACTAACAAAATATCAACCCTTTTAAACATGGATTTAACCATTGAATTATTTAAATATCAATTGGAAATATTATTTAGAAAAAATATCACAAAAATAATATTAGTTGTTGCTATTATCAAAATTACAATTCTTTTGACAGAATGTCAAAAATGTTAATCATCAAATTAATTTGCAGAATGTTTGTATTCTTAACAGGATCACAAATACCCTTTAAATTGTAGTGGTTGTTTAGGAAATAACAGTTTTAATTATTTACAGCATCGGTCCATTCGATTTGAATGTGGCTGGCTGCGTGGCTCAGCGGTAACGTTCTCGCTTGCTGGGCCCAAGGTTGCAGGTTCGTATCCTGGCGCAGTCAGCTGGCATTTGAGGGTGCTCAAATGCGAGGGAGCCGTGTCAGTAGATTTACTGGCACGATAAAGATCCCCTTCGGGGCAAAGTTCCGGCACCCTGGCGTCTCTAAAAGCCAGAGTAGTTAAAAGGGACGTAAAACCAATATCATTATTATTATCGATTTGAATGTGTCAAAAATCACATTATCATAATTATCATCTAGACAACGGTAAAGTCTTCTCATAATGAAATAACAAAATTCCGGGCTAACAATTACTAGGAAATATTTATAGAACACGTGGGAAAACTGTGGATTGACACGATGGTTCCATAATATAACCCTCGGTTATGAATTCGACGAAAGTGTGGCTTACAAAAATATTTTAACTCCCAACATTATTTCCAAGTCATCCAACCTACAATATGGTTGATGCTCCTTTAAAACAACCTCATTCCTGCGACTTAAAATGCACAATCAGAAAGGCATATTCAACTATTTCCACACACACACAAAATGTCTTCCCAAATTATACACAATAATCAATCCTTTGTTTGTTACTCAAACTGGAAGATTCGTAAGCTAGTAAGCTCCTCAATGAGTTTACAGTAATTTTACCATCAGTTTAAATATTAATTATTCCACACCGTGTCTATTTCTAGCCAAACGTTCTACCACAAGACGTTGCTCAAAATGATATTATATTTATACAAACTCTAGTATAACCCTAATTTATACATGCTATTTGCTTCCCGTTTCATTACTTTCCGTGTCTTTCAAAAGATTTATCTGCATAATGCAAGTGTAAAATGTTCCCATAGGATTATTCTGTTAGTTGAATGTGGGCGTGCGTTAAGCACTAGCCTTTGGAAAAACAAGTCTCCGATCTAGCAAACTGTTTTAAATATCAACTTGATAAATCACACTACATGATATGATTATTATAAATATAAATCATAATTATTATTATCTCTGACAAATATTGAAAATTATTATTATTATTAAATCAACATTATTATTATTATTATTCCACAAATGGAATTAACGTTGCTAAACTGTTCGGGAAATATCATCCTCGACTTCTTAAATATGGATAAAAATCCATTCCTCAACTTAAATTTATTATTAAATTTACAGTTACGACGGCTGATGACCGTGATTAGAAAAATGATTTCAAAATCAAATAAATGCTCGTTTTGCTCGTCCATTAATTCAAATCATTGACTTCTCATGTCTGAGTGTAAAAACTACTCAGATCAAGGCTTCCACACGCCTTGCAAAAATATTTGCAACAGCAAAATATCGAAGAAAAAAATATGTGTTGGCAAGACTGTAGAAAAATGAGAAATTCCAGCTAACTACGCATAAGAATAATGCAAAATGTAGCTTACATTCTTGTAGATCTTGATGTGGATAATCTTGTCTGAATCAGACTATTTCAGTCTTCTGTCCCCATTTGGACACGTACTTATAATCTCGTATCGGCCTCCATTATATACCCGCAACATGTCTAACCAGACATAGCGGTATTCATACTCGTTGCCCGAATATCTTGATGAAAACTGTCTATAATATTAGCTGCTTCAACAGCTGGCGTCATCTTCTCGATAGGGGTACCAATAGTAACGTGCCCCAACTGTGATGCATTCAGTACTATCAATACTCTGACAATCTTATTCAGCACCGGTCCAAGTTCTGATGTTCAATTCCCTGGGCAGAGTTTCTCACTCTCCAGACAATGCTAAGCATGCTGATTTCCCTATGTCGGCTAAATGAACTGAACCGTGCAAGACTGGTATGTGAACAGTACTGACTTATCTTGATTGGTCAAATTGTTATCAAACAAAAGCTTGTTCTGGTCATTGGATGAAAATAATCCAAGTTTAAATCTTAGGGGACAGTGTAAAGAAAAATATAGACCAAGTCTATCATATGTCCGTATAGCAGTAATAGTTACCAATGTTCTGCCACAAAGTCTATCACCTCAGTGATAACTTACGATGAATTCCAAATTCACTAAAACTTCCAACACTTTTCGAAGTACAGTAACCATGTACTGTCGTAGAATTTCACTAAGTCCCAGCAACTGTGTGCTAGTAAAAACGTAGAGTATTGCAACCATGTGTACGAAGATAATTCTGAAGAATAACGATGTTTGGAGCGACGTGATGTGTCTAGCGACAGGGCGCTTATGAAGAAGTGAACATATTGAGCGGTGGCTCCCAGCTCTTATATACCCAGTGGACGGACTCCTCTACGTCACTGCTTGAAATCTGCTAAAACTAAAACATCTCATATCTCAGCTTCCGCTCGAACAATTTTCTTGAAATATAGCACGTTCTTCTTCCCTTGTCTATGCCAGTAATTTGGTGTTAGTCTCATGTTTCTACTCCATCGAAAAATATTTTATACAAATATAGCCTCGACTCTGATAACCTTGCTACGTCACTTAGCGATCTCTTGGCTGCATAAAGCTTCTAAATGCTTCTTAGAAGGTTTGGCGCGCGCTATTCCAAACCTCAGCTCTGGACTTAGCATCTGGGCCTGTGCTCTCAAATCTGGGCAACTGGATTTGGGCACAATACCTGTAAAAAATAGTAAATATTAGCATTGTTTATTTTATTAACGTTCTGTATAATACGAGGAAAGTTCAAAAAATTAGTTTCGTCATTTTTTCCCAGGGACCCTTTCTTGCCAAACAGTCATACAGCATGACATTATGAACTATACACCTTGCTCTAACTTTCAACATAGTCGCCGCCGACATTGAGCTACTTGTCGAAGCTTGCAATCGGTTTGAAGAAACCACTCTGGTAAAACTCGGTGCTCTTCGATGCAAGGTATTGTCGCACAGACTGCTCCACATCATTGAGGCAGCCTTGGTTTCGGGGGTGAAGTGGTGCACCCATGTATCATCGCCCATGATGAATCTGAACATGAACCCTTTCCCCTCTCACGCGTACCGCATCAAGTAATCGAGGCTGATGCCCATTCTTGCACGATTGAGTTCCGGAGTCAAGTTTCTCGGTACCCATCTTGCAGACACTCTGCGGGATACTACAGTATGTGACAAGTATTATTCAATTCAGTTCAGTCGTTTAGGAATTGGTAAGAGGAGCCCACTCATGCACACACACGCACACTCTTTACCCATCTTCAAAGAGGAAAGTAGGCTAACAAATGTATCATTTGTATACAAACATCGGCCCGATTTAAGGACGTATTCTGCCCCTAAGTGAGGTAAGCAATTAGTTCAAGTACTCACACAGAGAGAGCATTGGTAGTAGAGCCCATCGTGTTTACAATAGGTTTGAGGGGAACCTATGTTGTATAGACCATTGCATCCCCGATTCTCTATTAAGCACTTGAATAAATTGCCTGTGCCGTGCTTGGGGCATGCGTCATCCTATCCTGTTCTGTGCACTTCATCAAAGAAACTGCGTTTACTCCCTGATACAGAGCACAGTTCAGTATAAAACTGCAGATTTTCCAGTATACTGTGCACTATACTTCTTTCCCATCACAGTGTCTTTGGGCGATACATTATAAAGGTCCTTTGAGTATTTAAATAACACGAAAATTTTATCCGCTGCACAAACAAAAGCACTTATGAGCTTCTGTAAATCCTTGAAACGTTTTGTACTTTTCTGCATCGATATTTGCAGACGAGAATGGTGCGTCAAGGTTACGTTTATGAAACTCATTCTCTTCTATTCCTGCACGTTTCCACCAGAGATAATTTTTACACTTTTCAACGTTCATCAAACAATACGTAGGCTATCTAAGACACGTAACTAAGAGCTTATGTTCGTGTAGCAACGTATAGATGACGCTACTAACCTAGTATGCATAGATGAACAAACAACACGTAACTAAGAGCTTGTGTTCTTATAGCAACTTATAGATGACACTACAGGCCTAGTATGCATAGATGAACAAACAACACGTAACTAAGACCTTGTATTCTTATAGCAACTTATAGATGACGCTACAGGCCTAGTATGCATAGATGTACAAACAACACGTAACTAAGAGCTTGTATTCTTAGAGCAAGATATAGATTACGCTACAGGCCTAGTATGCATAGATGTACAAACAACACGTAACTAAGTGCTTGTGTTCTTATAGCAGCGTATAGATGACGCTACAGGCCTAGTATGCATAGATGAACAAACAACACGTAACTAAGAGCTTGTGTTCTTATAGCAACTTATGGATGACGCTACAGGCCTAGTATGCATAGATGTACAAACAACACGTAACTAAGAGCTTGTGTTCTTAGAGAAACGTATAGCTGACGCTACTGACCTAATATGCATTCAGTAGATGATAATGTTAATGGTATTACGTCCCTTTTAACTTCTGCAACTTTTAGAGACACCGGGGTGCCAGAGTTTTGCCCCGAAGATATTGAACGTGCTAGTAAATCTACTGACATGACTCCCTCGCATTTGCGCACCCTCAAATTCCAACTGACTGCACCAGGATTCGAGCCTGCAACCTTGGGCTTAGCAAACGAAAAGGTTACCGCTGAGCCACGCAGCCAGCCATGCATAGACGAACAAACAACACGTAACTAAGATCTCGCTTGGTTATGGCAACGTATAGATGAAGCTACTCACCGAGTTTATTTAAATGAACAAAGAACACGTTGACCTAACTAAGAGCTCACATGCTCCGTTATTCGATAACTGAAATTATCTATTAAAAGTACCAGCTCTACTCTGGGCTGACAGCCAGGGGGTGGTCAAAGTTCAGAACCAAAGTTACGACATTACGACTGCGCTTGCTGTCAGTCTTAGTTCACACAAATGGACAGTAATTAGCCGTCAGAGGATTTACAGCTTTATGTCCTGTGAGTTGATTAACTTAGGAATCCCGCTGAGAGGCGAGTTACTCTTGACGGCCGTGGTGTGGTTAGCGTGCGGGCCTAGTGCTCAGCATTATATGCTGTTACTAGGGAAGGTACGGTACTTTAAATCGATTAGTTTCATTTCTTGAATAATAAGTTGTAAAATGAAAGAGTTTTCTTTAAATGCATTTATGTTCGACGATGTCGAAATGTAAATATTATACGTCAGAAAACTGTATCATAATGATGGTCATGTTCATTATAGTACAGTTTTTCATTATGAGACAATTTCTCCAGCCAATCAAAGCTCATTCATTGACCAATTAGGTAAGGAAAGCTTCGCGCGTGCGCTCAAAATCCAACATGTCGGACATGAATGACATGATTTGAAAGTCCAAGTTGGATATCGGATCAACCATTGTAGTTTCAATCCCAAACACACCGCCTTTACGGTAACAAGAAAATACTATGACATATGCAAGAAATTTATGAATCTACGTCCAGAAGTTAGCAACACAGCATCCTTCTATATAAATTACAGACATGGTTGTTTAATCAGTTGGTCGAATAATTAATTAATTGTTTTGTCGATTAATCGATGAACTTCGCAACTTTCACTACGCTCTCACAGAAGTAAATGAGACATTTAATTAATTTAAACATATATTATACTATTATTTATTATTTAGTCAATTTACCCTCTAGGTTGGTGGTTCCCACGGACTCAGCGAGGGAACTCACCACTACCGCCTCTATGGGCAGTGTCCTGGAGCTTGGAACATCTGGGCGGGTTGGATACAACTGGGGAGGTGTGATCAGCACGTCGCCCAGGCGGCCTCACCTGCAAAGCGAACAGGGGCCTCATGAGGGATGGGAAGGGATGGAAGATTGGGATGGATAGGCTAGGAAGAGAGAAGGAGGCGGCCGTGGCCTTACAGTAGGTACTGCCCCCGTAAATTGAATTATATTTAGACCACGATGGCTGTATTAGCATAAATGAATAAAGTTATGGATGTCATAGTTGTGACGTGGATATTCATGACATAGGCACGGATGACGTAGACTTCATGCAAGTAGGCTGGTGGAGCTGAGATTCTTGGTGACGTCATGATTTTGTTCGAGAAAGATCTGAGATTTACGACGCAGTCGCAGGAAACAAGGTATTGTGCTAAGGAAGAAGTTACGCTATTGGAGGAAAGGCTCGATCCAATGAACGATAGTTTGGAAGGAAGACGGAGATTGCTGAAACTACGATATTTAATTACTTTTGACATGCAGATTTGTGGAAATCTATTTTCAGTTATGGCATTGATTTGGAATTTTGAAGAAATTAATTTTGAGTTTTTGAAATTTGAAAATCCGTCAAGTATAGCCAAAGTTAAAACTTCTAGCGATGACGGAGCAACATGCTATGGAAGGGATGGATACGCCCCTTAAGAAGTTGATAAAAGGTCGTGCACAGGATAGAGGAGCTCTCATATCTCTCATATCTGATATTCTGATACCGCATATATATATTTCAGATGTCATATAGTCATTGTCGAGTGAATAAGTGAAGCAAGTTGTCTTTAGCGTGTGGTTAAAGCCCGGCGCATCGAACGAACACGGAGCAGTTCCATTTTACGCTGTTCGAAACTAGGTGAAGTTGAAACGCTCACATTAACGTTTCTACCAGATAAAATATAAAGAGTTAACTTCTGCCTTTATTATAATTCAATTGGGCAGTACACCATTGAGGTGTGTAGAAGATTTGAACAATTTCACAGTTATACTTTGAAAGATATTGGCATTTTAAGACTGCAGACAAAAGTGATTTTCTCGCCACCTGAGAGGCACTTTTAAATTTCCACAGTATACACTACGGCTGACACGTGTTACAACCGTGATATTGGAGAATACGTTTGGTAATACAACGATACATTCTACTATGGAACATTATAATCTTGCAGTGCTTTCAATGATTATAACAGAAGTTGAGATGGAAGGCTAAGGCTTTAATGCAATTGGGACATATATCGATGGAGTGAAATAGCAGCATGGAACTTCGTTAATCGTCATTCTATAAAAGCGAGCATGTAGTGAACATCCAACTACACTCATGCATCGTGAATCCAACGCTGAATAATATCAAATGGCAGTAGAAATATCATCATACTCCACGATTATGAATATTTCTGCGGAAATAACTACAATAAACTTCATGGCGATTTGCGACCAGAACTTCCGGGAACTTTCAAGAGAGGCCAGGGTGGACCCGGCTCACAAAGAAGAGTTTTGCCAGAAGGATGTCTTTCGTATACATGGAGCAGTGCAATTTCCGGAGGAGGAAGCAGTTCGATTCTCCGAGGGCGCTGATTCCAGGTTTGAGGTCGGAGCAAATCTTTACGCTGGTGAAATGGAACCAACAGCAGTTTTCTTTGAAAACTTTCCTCTAGAACTTCAATCAACAGATAAGGTAGTCGTGAACGTTTCTTGTATTATTTGAGTCATGTAGCGATATCTGAGCAACCATTTTTCCATATTTTCTGTCCTATCTTTTGCCCCATTTTCTTGCTTGACATTTCTGTACTCAGTACACTTCGATGATTTATGCCTTTTTCTACGATTTATTGATACATTATTATGTCATTGGCATAGTTAAATAATTTTGGATCAGTTGAGACTGATAACTTATATTCTTTCAGTAATTTGCATATTTTTGTTGTCACGATTTGACTGTAAAGTTAATGATTTCT
Organism: Meconema thalassinum; assembly: GCA_946902985.2. Classification (NCBI taxonomy): domain Eukaryota; kingdom Metazoa; phylum Arthropoda; class Insecta; order Orthoptera; family Tettigoniidae; genus Meconema; species Meconema thalassinum. The sequence continues at coordinate 908,682,851 of OX336388.2, read as the reverse complement.
ATTGCAGAGTTGATTTTAGACAGCGTGTCATTTTATTAAAGTAATTCTATTCAGTAAATTACTTTGACCAATTTTCTGTCATCCTCAAGAAAGAAGAATGATTAAAAGATTTTAGAGCGTTAAAATCTATTACGTTATCGACGATCTTTGAAATACTAGTCGTCTTATGAACATGATTGCAACATAGACATTTATCATTGCATTATAGACAATTTTATGAAATATGAACTTTGAATACGATTTATTGATTACACTATAGTAATGAACTTTGATAGGAATTTTCTCAATTATAGATTGGAACAATAATGTTTGCATTCCGCAATCTAATTGTATTCTATTCGACTATTTATGCAGTTTAGATGAACTTTGATTAAAGATAGTATTTTTATACTGCGTTACTTTGAAGATATTAATCTCAATTTTGATAGACCAGGGAGGAGTGTCTAATCGTATTTGCTATTAAATTTATTTGTGATTGGCAAATTTTTACTTCATATCGATTCATGAATGAAACCCACGAAGGTTAAATAATAACAGTCATTAATACAATTGATGAATATAAGAATTTTTAAAGAGGAACAATGGATGTATAATCGTTAGTTCAGTGGACGTGTAAAAGTCGCTGATGAATAATGCCCTTGAATAATGAAGGAGGTTCCCACAGTAATAAATGATGTTGTTGAATTTATAAGTGGAGGTTTTTGTATGTAGTGTGGAAGATTTTTATGCCATATATATTGAGATATATGATGAATTCTGGGCCTATTTTTGTGCAATTTTTTGCGTTTTGAGCGAAGTATTTTTCCGCTGAATGTATTGTCCTGGTTCTTTGAAAGTTATTCATATGAAGATACTGTTAAAATTAACAAGAGTGTTAAATAATTTGAGATGAAGATTTTGAATGGAGGTTACCGTCACAAATATTAATAATAATTATTAAACCTTATTAAACCTGAATTTGACATTTAAATATAACTAACCTTCATTGGTCGATTATATCAACACAATTTAAGTAATTATCAACCGGATAAACGTGTGGTTTAATGTATTTCTTGTATAAATAATATAAACAATATTAATATTGTAAATAATTATGTAAATATCTTTGTTAAATAATTTGAAATGAAAGGGATTAATAGAGGCGTGTATAAGTTTTTCAATTGTCGTTTGACATTGTTATAAACAATTTATTATTGTTATAAATAATTAATGAACTTTTGTTATTAACATTAAGAGTTTTGTTTTTATACTCTAAACAACGCTAATTAAGCAAGTGGATTGAACAATTAAACATGATTTGGGATTGTTGAAGTATTCCACTGGTGTTTGAATGGAGCATTTAAAAGATTTGCGTGATAATATTTCAGTTGAGATGTGGACATTTAACGTGTTTTGAAAGGAGAGCTAGGCTCTGATGTAACTCGCATATGCTAGGGTTGAACGGACGGGTGAGTCCACTTTGACGATGCAGGTGCATTGCAGCTGGCCCGGACAACTGTATGATAGAGGCCAAGGACGTCTCCATAATAGCCTTGTGGCTATAAATAAAATGTGAAGTGTATAAACACGCAAAACAATTGCTATATGTGTCTCGTCCCAAATCCCGTTTCCATTCCAAGTGCATTATAATTTTTACGTTACTTTGAGCTTGAGAAAGCTGAAACATTGTATGTAGAGTATACAAGTCCTACAGGAGGACATGGTTATGTGGTCAATGGCTTCTGATTGCCACGTGGATTTTGTTGTTTATTTTTGTAAAATTCATTCTTTATGTGAAATAAATTATTGTGCAGTTTAAAGTTTCTCGTCTTCGTTATGGTTCATTTTAAATATCATGGTGGAGGTTATTGTGTGGGCATACTTTAAGTGATCCAGTTGACAACCCAGTCCCCGAGATAAATTTAAGAGGTAAGTAAAGGTAAGTATGAACCCCCGTATATTTTGGTGTGTTCCACAATAATTTCTTGTTAACTATTGTGCTCTAATCTCGATAGTATCTGTCAGTGCCATTTTCATTGATGTAGCTGTGCCGGTGCGTTTCATTATTGGCAATCCGATTGAGGGGGCGGATATCTGACAGCCTACTATCCGGATAACGGGGACAGTAGGATTGACCCTAAAACGTGGGGCATGTTCAACAAAACTGGATTACCAGGTTGAACGCCAGTAGTATTGGCACAATCGAAGTTCGGAGTGCTTGAATAACATTGGATTACCAAGTTATTGCAGTAGAACTGACACCGCAATTTTTGTGGAGTGTTCGAATAACATTGGATTACCAAGTTATCGATGTCAAAGGGATTGTGAAGACTCAAATAAAGAGGTTGATTCTTTGTTAGATGTCTTAGCCAATTGCAGAATTTGAGAGTGTGATTATATAGGAATAAAATGTTGTGTTGTATTAGGAAAATTACACTCAGAAAAGATCAGATCTTATACAACTTGAGAGAGGTTAAATAGGCTGGAAACTTAGAAAAATCGCCTATGATCTGGAATCTTATTTTATTTGACCGGCTTATGACATGTTTAGTCATATTAAAGATAAAATTAAACTATTTGGATTGTAAATGTAAATTATTTGTGTTAGGATATTTTAAAATGAACCAAAGAAACTTGAACATGTGCTTGAGTTTATTTCAACATGAAGTGTCTACGAAGGTTAATTATAAGGTAATTATAAGTTAGATTTAAGACAGAAAATTGCTCAAAACTTATATATGGTGAAAGATGTTGCTCAGATGTTGTTATTTTGCTCTGTTTGATGTATGTCCCTAAAGCAGTTTATTATTGAAATATTATTGAAATGGCAGATGAGAGTCTGAGAATGATGTTGGAGGAGATGTCTGCTAACTTGAAAGCTAGCATGAACGAAAGTATGAGGGAGATGGAAGCTAGGAATACTAGTCGAATGGAGGAGAATGCTAGTAATATGTCTGCTAATTTGAAAGCTAGCATGAATGAAAGTGTTAAGCAGATGCTGGATGAAAATTTGAAAGTTCTTCAGACCAGTTCTGCAAACCTAGAAAATAATGTGTCGCGTTTACAGACCAGTACACAGGGAATCGAGAATGCTGTAACTGACATGCGCACAGACGTGTCCAATGTGCATAAAGATGTTTCTGAGGTTAAATTTGATGTTTCTAAGGTACAGAAAGATCTTACTATGTTGAATCATGATGTTGCTAATGTCCGGGGTGATATTTCATGTGCTAGAGCTGAAGTAATTGTTGTTAGGAATGATGTTGCTACTGTACAAGACAAAGTAGAGGAAGTTCAAAAAGAGGTTAGAAATGCTCGAACTGATGTGTCAAATGTTCAAGTAGACATCAATAATATTCATTCAGATGTTAATGATATGCAAAGTGATATCAATAAGATACAAGTAGAAGTCAATACTGTTTTTGTAGACATTGCTAAAGTTCAGACTGATGTTAACAAAGTTAGAGAGGAAATTGAAACTTCAAAAACGCTTTGTACTCGTAACATTAGTGCATTAACAACTCGGTTGGTTGACGAGTCTGTTAGGACAACAGCTTCTTTAGCTGGTTTAAAATACGATGTAGAGGTCATGAGAACCCAAGTATTAGATCACAATCGTTTACTTAAGGAAGACATTGAAGTAGATATCGCGGAAATGTTAACTGCAAATGTAACGGTTTGGAAAGATGAATGGAACAGGTCAAGTGGGGAACATGTAGATCAGATTCAGGAACGAATTGAAAGAAAACTTGCCAGTACACAAGTAGACATAAATAATAAAGTAGTTCAGATTAGGAAAGACTTGAATGTAAGGATGGATTCGCTATCCGAAAAGCAGGTAGAGGATAGAACTCAAATAGGTCAGGACGTGCAAGCATTAAAAACTGCGTTAGAGGAACAAATTCATAAGGTTGTCTCTGATGTTAATGAAACTACGAGCAAACTTCAGAATTTGAAACTAGGAGAAGCTAGCATGATGGAAACCTATAAGGAAGAGTTGATTAGGAAAGTCATCACGGAAATCACAGACAAGGATACTGAAGGATTGACTGGTGAAGAGGATAGAAATTACGTGAGAAGATGTAACCTCGCTACAGAAGAGAGAGATATTAGTTCTGAGGAACGTATATCCAGATTCAGGGAAGAAGAAGAGGATCGGAATATTGAACCCGAATGGAAGTATCGTGATAGTGGGAAACATTATATGGATTCATATCCGAGAAATGTGACAGTCATCCGGAATTTTGAAGACAAACCTCAAAAATTTAGCAACACTGATAGTCTCACACCGATCGAATATATCAGGAATCTTAAAGACTATTTCATAGAAGCCCACATTCCTAGAGAGAGAGAGATGAGAATCGTAGAAATATTTCTAGCTGGAGGACCCCTTGAATGGTTTGGAGCATTTTGGTACACTTTCAGCAATTTTGACGAATTTGCAGAGGCACTGATAAAACGATTCTGGTCAATAGAAGCTCCGAATTCATTAAGAGCTGAGGTATACTCGAGGAAGTATTCAGGTACTCTTCCAACACGGTACGCTGATTTCTTCACGAGCCAGCACGCTTGAGATTTTTGCAACCCCCATTGTCAACAGAGCAGTTGATAGATGCGATTTCACGTATGCTGCCTGTGGAGGTAAGAAGACTGATCATATCGTCAAATATCAGAGATTTGACCAGTATGGACGAATTATTAAGAAGGCTTGACTACACGAGTCCAATGCCAAATTTGGTACAAAAAGGTCAGAGGCACGAATTCAAAGACGTTAATACGGTCTACATGGATCAAGTGCAGCAAACTGATAAGCCTGATGAAAAAAAAACTGAAAATGTAGGTCCTCACAGGAATAATTATTTCCGCAACCACAGATCACAAGGTTACCGTCCATATCAGCAAAGACGAGGCTGGAATAATAATAGAGGGAATTATAACAACGGAAGAGGTAGATACTATAACAATGGTTATAATAGAAACTACAATAGAAATAATCAGTACCAGAACCAGAATCAGAATTCTCAAGGTCAGGTTATGACACCCGACATGTATCAAGAAAGAGAGAAAGAAAGTCAGCAGTATCTGAAGGAATTACGAGAAAAGGAAGCTGAAAACCAAAAGAAAAGACAGGATGTAGTGATCGATCCTGGTCCTTCTACAAGCCAGCAGAATTTAGAAAACATGAATTCAGGACAGAAGAGAAAGTAGAAAGGAGAGAATGCATTAGCCACACACAAACCAGAGAAGAAGAGACTTATGATTAAGGAACATAGAAGAAATATCATACAAGAGTAGAATATAATTCAATTTCGTGTTCAAGTGAATTGAGATATTTATAACACAGAGTTTAAAAACAATTTGCAACTGTTTTTAAAACGTGGTGAAGGGAGAATGCCCCCGTAAATTGAATTATATTGAGACCACGATGGCTGTATTAGCATAAATGAATAAAGTTATGGATGTCATAGTTGTGACGTGGATATTCATGACGTAGGCACGGATGACGTAGACTTCATGCAAGTAGGCTGGTGGAGCTGAGATTCTTGGTGACGTCATGATTTTGTTCGAGAAAGATCTGAGATTTACGACGCAGTCGCAGGAAACAAGGTATTGTGCTAAGGAAGAAGTTACGCTATTGGAGGAAAGACTCGATCCAATGAACGATAGTTTGGAAGGAAGACGGAGATTGCTGAAACTACGATATTTAATTACTTTTGGCATGCAGATTTGTGGAAATCTATTTTCAGTTATGGCATTGATTTGGAATTTTGAAGAAATTAATTTTGAGTTTTTGAAATTTGAAAATCCGTCAAGTATAGCCAAAGTTAAAACTTCTAGCGATGACGGAGCAACATGCTATGGAAGGGATGGATACGCCCCTTAAGAAGTTGATTAAAGGTCGTGCACAGGATAGAGGAGCTCTCATATCTCTCATATCTGATATTCTGATACCGCATATATATATTTCAGATGTCATATAGTCATTGTCGAGTGAATAAGTGAAGCAAGTTGTCTTTAGCGTGTGGTTAAAGCCCGGCGCATCGAACGAACACGGAGCAGTTCCATTTTACGCTGTTCGAAACTAGGTGAAGTTGAAACGCTCACATTAACGTTTCTACCAGATAAAATATAAAGAGTTAACTTCTGCCTTTATTATAATTCAATTGGGCAGTACACCATTGAGGTGTGTAGAAGATTTGAACAATTTCACAGTTATACTTTGAAAGATATTGGCATTTTAAGACTGCAGACAAAAGTGATTTTCTCGCCACCTGAGAAGCACTTTTAAATTTCCACAGTATACACTACGGCTGACACGTGTTACAACCGTGATATTGGAGAATACGTTTGGTAATACAACGATACATTCTACTATGGAACATTATAATCTTGCAGTGCTTTCAATGATTATAACAGAAGTTGAGATGGAAGGCTAAGGCTTTAATGCAATTGGGACATATATCGATGGAGTGAAATAGCAGCATGGAACTTCGTTAATCGTCATTCTATAAAAGCGAGCATGTAGTGAACATCCAACTACACTCATGCATCGTGAATCCAACGCTGAATAATATCAAATGGCAGTAGAAATATCATCATACTCCACGATTATGAATATTTCTGCGGAAATAACTACAATAAACTTCATGGCGGTTTGCGACCAGAACTTCCGGGAACTTTCAAGGGAGGCCAGGGTGGACCCGGCTCACAAAGAAGAGTTTTGCCAGAAGGATGTCTTTCGTATACATGGAGCAGTGCAATTTCCGGAGGAGGAAGCAGTTCGATTCTCCGAGGGCGCTGATTCCAGGTTTGAGGTCGGAGCACATCTTTACGCTGGTGAAATGGAACCAACAGCAGTTGTCTTTGAAAACTTTCCTCTAGAACTTCAATCAACAGATAAGGTAGTCGTGAACGTTTCTTGTATTATTTGAGTCATGTAGCGATATCTGAGCAACCATTTTTCCATATTTTCTGTCCTATCTTTTGCCCCATTTTCTTGCTTGACATTTCTGTACTCAGTACACTTCGATGAGTTATGCCTTTTTCTACGATTTATTGAGACATTATTATGTCATTGGCATAGTTAAATAATTTTGGATCAGTTGAGACTGATAACTTATATTCTTTCAGTAATTTGCATATTTTTGTAGTCACGATTTGACTGTAAAGTTAATGATTTCTATTGCAGAGTTGAATTTAGACAGCGTGTCATTTTATTAAAGTAATTCTATTCAGTAAATTACTTTGGCCAATTTTCTGTCATCCTCAAGAAAGAAGAATGATTAAAAGATTTTAGAGCGTTAAAATCTATTACGTTATCGACGATCTTTGAAATACTAGTCGTCTTATGAACATGATTGCAACATAGACATTTATCATTGCATTATAGACAATTTTATGAAATATGAACTTTGAATACGATTTATTGATTACACTATAGTAATGAACTTTGATAGGAATTTTCTCAATTATAGATTGGAACAATAATGTTTGCATTCCGCAATCTAATTGTATTCTATTCGACTATTTATGCAGTTTAGATGAACTTTGATTAAAGATAGTATTTTTATACTGCGTTACTTTGAAGATATTAATCTCAATTTTGATAGACCAGGGAGGAGTGTCTAATCGTATTTGCTATTAAATTTATTTGTGATTGGCAAATTTTTACTTCATATCGATTCATGAATGAAACCCACGAAGGTTAAATAATAACAGTCATTAATACAATTGATGAATATAAGAATTTTTAAAGAGGAACAATGGATGTATAATCGTTAGTTCAGTGGACGTGTAAAAGTCGCTGATGAATAATGCCCTTGAATAATGAAGGAGGTTCCCACAGTAATAAATGATGTTGTTGAATTTATAAGTGGAGGTTTTTGTATGTAGTGTGGAAGATTTTTATGCCATATATATTGAGATATATGATGAATTCTGGGCCTATTTTTGTGCAATTTTTTGCGTTTTGAGCGAAGTATTTTTCCGCTGAATGTATTGTCCTGGTTCTTTGAAAGTTATTCATATGAAGATACTGTTAAAATTAACAAGAGTGTTAAATAATTTGAGATGAAGATTTTGAATGGAGGTTACCGTCACAAATATTAATAATAATTATTAAACCTTATTAAACCTGAATTTGACATTTAAATATAACTAACCTTCATTGGTCGATTATATCAACACAATTTAAGTAATTATCAACCGGATAAACGTGTGGTTTAATGTATTTCTTGTATAAATAATATAAACAATATTAATATTGTAAATAATTATGTAAATATCTTTGTTAAATAATTTGAAATGAAAGGGATTAATAGAGGCGTGTATAAGTTTTTCAATTGTCGTTTGACATTGTTATAAACAATTTATTATTGTTATAAATAATTAATGAACTTTGGTTATTAACATTAAGAGTTTTGTTTTTATACTCTAAACAACGCTAATTAAGCAAGTGGATTGAACAATTAAACATGATTTGGGATTGTTGAAGTATTCCACTGGTGTTTGAATGGAGCATTTAAAAGATTTGCGTGATAATATTTCAGTTGAGATGTGGACATTTAACGTGTTTTGAAAGGAGAGCTAGGCTCTGATGTAACTCGCATATGCTAGGGTTGAACGGACGGGTGGGTCCACTTTGACGATGCAGGTGCATTGCAGCTGGCCCGGACAACTGTATGATAGAGGCCAAGGACGTCTCCATAATAGCCTTGTGGCTATAAATAAAATGTGAAGTGTATAAACACGCAAAACAATTGCTATATGTGTCTCGTCCCAAATCCCGTTTCCATTCCAAGTGCATTATAATTTTTACGTTACTTTGAGCTTGAGAAAGCTGAAACATTGTATGTAGAGTATACAAGTCCTACAGGAGGACATGGTTATGTGGTCAATGGCTTCTGATTGCCACGTGGATTTTGTTGTTTATTTTTGTTAAATTCATTCTTTATGTGAAATAAATTATTGTGCAGTTTAAAGTTTCTCGTCTTCGTTATGGTTCATTTTAAATATCATGGTGGAGGTTATTGTGTGGGCATACTTTAAGTGATCCAGTTGACAACCCAGTCCCCGAGATAAATTTAAGAGGTAAGTAAAGGTAAGTATGAACCCCCGTATATTTTGGTGTGTTCCACAATAATTTCTTGTTAACTATTGTGCTCTAATCTCGATAGTATCTGTCAGTGCCATTTTCATTGATGTAGCTGTGCCGGTGCGTTTCATTATTGGCAATCCGATTGAGGGGGCGGATATCTGACAGCCTACTATCCGGATAACGGGGACAGTAGGATTGACCCTAAAACGTGGGGCATGTTCAACAAAACTGGATTACCAGGTTGAACGCCAGTAGTATTGGCACAATCGAAGTTCGGAGTGCTTGAATAACATTGGATTACCAAGTTATTGCAGTAGAACTGACACCGCAATTTTTGTGGAGTGTTCGAATAACATTGGATTACCAAGTTATCGATGTCAAAGGGATTGTGAAGACTCAAATAAAGAGGTTGATTCTTTGTTAGATGTCTTAGCCAATTGTAGAATTTGAGAGTGTGATTATATAGGAATAAAATGTTGTGTTGTATTAGGAAAATTACACTCAGAAAAGATCAGATCTTATACAACTTGAGAGAGGTTAAATAGGCTGGAAACTTAGAAAAATCGCCTATGATCTGGAATCTTATTTTATTTGACCGGCTTATGACATGTTTAGTCATATTAAAGATAAAATTAAACTATTTGGATTGTAAATGTAAATTATTTGTGTTAGGATATTTTAAAATGAACCAAAGAAACTTGAACATGTGCTTGAGTTTATTTCAACATGAAGTGTCTACGAAGGTTAATTATAAGGTAATTATAAGTTAGATTTAAGACAGAAAATTGCTCAAAACTTATATATGGTGAAAGATGTTGCTCAGATGTTGTTATTTTGCTCTGTTTGATGTATGTCCCTAAAGCAGTTTATTATTGAAATATTATTGAAATGGCAGATGAGAGTCTGAGAATGATGTTGGAGGAGATGTCTGCTAACTTGAAAGCTAGCATGAACGAAAGTATGAGGGAGATGGAAGCTAGGAATACTAGTCGAATGGAGGAGAATGCTAGTAATATGTCTGCTAATTTGAAAGCTAGCATGAATGAAAGTGTAAAGCAGATGCTGGATGAAAATTTGAAAGTTCTTCAGACCAGTTCTGCAAACCTAGAAAATAATGTGTCGCGTTTACAGACCAGTACACAGGGAATCGAGAATGCTGTAACTGACATGCGCACAGACGTGTCCAATGTGCATAAAGATGTTTCTGAGGTTAAATTTGATGTTTCTAAGGTACAGAAAGATCTTACTATGTTGAATCTTGATGTTGCTAATGTCCGGGGTGATATTTCATGTGCTAGAGCTGAAGTAATTGTTGTTAGGAATGATGTTGCTACTGTACAAGACAAAGTAGAGGAAGTTCAAAAAGAGGTTAGAAATGCTCGAACTGATGTGTCAAATGTTCAAGTAGACATCAATAATATTCATTCAGATGTTAATGATATGCAAAGTGATATCAATAAGATACAAGTAGAAGTCAATACTGTTTTTGTAGACATTGCTAAAGTTCAGACTGATGTTAACAAAGTTAGAGAGGAAATTGAAACTTCAAAAACGCTTTGTACTCGTAACATTAGTGCATTAACAACTCGGTTGGTTGACGAGTCTGTTAGGACAACAGCTTCTTTAGCTGGTTTAAAATACGATGTAGAGGTCATGAGAACCCAAGTATTAGATCACAATCGTTTACTTAAGGAAGACATTGAAGTAGATATCGCGGAAATGTTAACTGCAAATGTAACGGTTTGGAAAGATGAATGGAACAGGTCAAGTGGGGAACATGTAGATCAGATTCAGGAACGAATTGAAAGAAAACTTGCCAGTACACAAGTAGACATAAATAATAAAGTAGTTCAGATTAGGAAAGACTTGAATGTAAGGATGGATTCGCTATCCGAAAAGCAGGTAGAGGATAGAACTCAAATAGGTCAGGACGTGCAAGCATTAAAAACTGCGTTAGAGGAACAAATTCATAAGGTTGTCTCTGATGTTAATGAAACTACGAGCAAACTTCAGAATTTGAAACTAGGAGAAGCTAGCATGATGGAAACCTATAAGGAAGAGTTGATTAGGAAAGTCATCACGGAAATCACAGACAAGGATACTGAAGGATTGACTGGTGAAGAGGATAGAAATTACGTGAGAAGATGTAACCTCGCTACAGAAGAGAGAGATATTAGTTCTGAGGAACGTATATCCAGATTCAGGGAAGAAGAAGAGGATCGGAATATTGAACCCGAATGGAAGTATCGTGATAGTGGGAAACATTATATGGATTCATATCCGAGAAATGTGACAGTCATCCGGAATTTTGAAGACAAACCTCAAAAATTTAGCAACACTGATAGTCTCACACCGATCGAATATATCAGGAATCTTAAAGACTATTTCATAGAAGCCCACATTCCTAGAGAGAGAGAGATGAGAATCGTAGAAATATTTCTAGCTGGAAGACCCCTTGAATGGTTTGGAGCATTTCGGTACACTTTCAGCAATTTTGACGAATTTGCAGAGGCACTGATAAAACGATTCTGGTCAATAGAAGCTCAGAATTCATTAAGAGCTGAGGTATACTCGAGGAAGTATTCAGGTACTCTTCCAACACGGTACGCTGATTTCTTCACGAGCCAGCACGCTTGAGATTTTTGCAACCCCCATTGTCAACAGAGCAGTTGATAGATGCGATTTCACGTATGCTGCCTGTGGAGGTAAGAAGACTGATCATATCGTCAAATATCAGAGATTTGACCAGTATGGACGAATTATTAAGAAGGCTTGACTACACGAGTCCAATGCCAAATTTGGTACAAAAAGGTCAGAGGCACGAATTCAAAGACGTTAATACGGTCTACATGGATCAAGTGCAGCAAACTGATAAGCCTGATGAAAAAAAAAACTGAAAATGTAGGTCCTCACAGGAATAATTATTTCCGCAACCACAGATCACAAGGTTACCGTCCATATCAGCAAAGACGAGGCTGGAATAATAATAGAGGGAATTATAACAACGGAAGAGGTAGATACTATAACAATGGTTATAATAGAAACTACAATAGAAATAATCAGTACCAGAACCAGAATCAGAATTCTCAAGGTCAGGTTATGACACCCGACATGTATCAAGAAAGAGAGAAAGAAAGTCCGCAGTATCTGAAGGAATTACGAGAAAAGGAAGCTGAAAACCAAAAGAAAAGACAGGATGTAGTGATCGATCCTGGTCCTTCTACAAGCCAGCAGAATTTAGAAAACATGAATTCAGGACAGAAGAGAAAGTAGAAAGGAGAGAATGCATTAGCCACACACAAACCAGAGAAGAAGAGACTTATGATTAAGGAACATAGAAGAAATATCATACAAGAGTAGAATATAATTCAATTTCGTGTTCAAGTGAATTGAGATATTTATAACACAGAGTTTAAAAACAATTTGCAACTGTTTTTAAAACGTGGTGAAGGGAGAATGCCCCCGTAAATTGAATTATATTGAGACCACGATGGCTGTATTAGCATAAATGAATAAAGTTATGGATGTCATAGTTGTGACGTGGATATTCATGACGTAGGCACGGATGACGTAGACTTCATGCAAGTAGGCTGGTGGAGCTGAGATTCTTGGTGACGTCATGATTTTGTTCGAGAAAGATCTGAGATTTACGACGCAGTCGCAGGAAACAAGGTATTGTGCTAAGGAAGAAGTTACGCTATTGGAGGAAAGACTCGATCCAATGAACGATAGTTTGGAAGGAAGACGGAGATTGCTGAAACTACGATATTTAATTACTTTTGGCATGCAGATTTGTGGAAATCTATTTTCAGTTATGGCATTGATTTGGAATTTTGAAGAAATTAATTTTGAGTTTTTGAAATTTGAAAATCCGTCAAGTATAGCCAAAGTTAAAACTTCTAGCGATGACGGAGCAACATGCTATGGAAGGGATGGATACGCCCCTTAAGAAGTTGATAAAAGGTCGTGCACAGGATAGAGGAGCTCTCATATCTCTCATATCTGATATTCTGATACCGCATATATATATTTCAGATGTCATATAGTCATTGTCGAGTGAATAAGTGAAGCAAGTTGTCTTTAGCGTGTGGTTAAAGCCCGGCGCATCGAACGAACACGGAGCAGTTCCATTTTACGCTGTTCGAAACTAGGTGAAGTTGAAACGCTCACATTAACGTTTCTACCAGATAAAATATAAAGAGTTAACTTCTGCCTTTATTATAATTCAATTGGGCAGTACACCATTGAGGTGTGTAGAAGATTTGAACAATTTCACAGTTATACTTTGAAAGATATTGGCATTTTAAGACTGCAGACAAAAGTGATTTTCTCGCCACCTGAGAGGCACTTTTAAATTTCCACAGTATACACTACGGCTGACACGTGTTACAACCGTGATATTGGAGAATACGTTTGGTAATACAGCGATACATTCTACTATGGAACATTATAATCTTGCAGTGCTTTCAATGATTATAACAGAAGTTGAGATGGAAGGCTAAGGCTTTAATGCAATTGGGACATAAATCGATGGAGTGAAATAGCAGCATGGAACTTCGTTAATCGTCATTCTATAAAAGCGAGCATGTAGTGAACATCCAACTACACTCATGCATCGTGAATCCATCGCTGAATAATATCAAATGGCAGTAGAAATATCATCATACTCCACGATTATGAATATTTCTGCGGAAATAACTACAATAAACTTCATGGCGAATTGCGACCAGAACTTCAGGGAACTTTCAAGAGAGGCCAGGGTGGACCCGGCTCACAAAGAAGAGTTTTGCCAGATGGATGTCTTTCGTATACATGGAGCAGTGCAATTTCCGGAGGAGGAAGTAGTTCGATTCTCCGAGGACGCTGATTCCAGGTTTGAGGTCGGAGCACATCTTTACGCTGGTGAAATGGAACCAACAGCAGTTTTCTTTGAAAACTTTCCTCTAGAACTTCAATCAACAGATAAGGTAGTCGTGAACGTTTCTTGTATTATTTGAGTCATGTAGCGATATCTGAGCAACCATTTTTCCATATTTTCTGTCCTATCTTTTGCCCCATTTTCTTGCTTGACATTTCTGTACTCAGTACACTTCGATGATTTATGCCTTTTTCTACGATTTATTGAGACATTATTATGTCATTGGCATAGTTAAATAATTTTGGATCAGTTGAGACTGATAACTTATATTCTTTCAGTAATTTGCATATTTTTGTAGTCACGATTTGACTGTAAAGTTAATGATTTCTATTGCAGAGTTGAATTTAGACAGCGTGTCATTTTATTAAAGTAATTCTATTCAGTAAATTACTTTGACCAATTTTCTGTCATCCTCAAGAAAGAAGAATGATTAAAAGATTTTAGAGCGTTAAAATCTATTACGTTATCGACGATCTTTGAAATACTAGTCGTCTTATGAACATGATTGCAACATAGACATTTATCATTGCATTATAGACAATTTTATGAAATATGAACTTTGAATACGATTTATTGATTACACTATAGTAATGAACTTTGATAGGAATTTTCTCAATTATAGATTGGAACAATAATGTTTGCATTCCGCAATCTAATTGTATTCTATTCGACTATTTATGCAGTTTAGATGAACTTTGATTATAGATAGTATTTTTATACTGCGTTACTTTGAAGATATTAATCTCAATTTTGATAGACCAGGGAGGAGTGTCTAATCGTATTTGCTATTAAATTTATTTGTGATTGGCAAATTTTTACTTCATATCGATTCATGAATGAAACCCACGAAGGTTAAATAATAACAGTCATTAATACAATTGATGAATATAAGAATGTTTAAAGAGGAACAATGGATGTATAATCGTTAGTTCAGTGGACGTGTAAAAGTCGCTGATGAATAATGCCCTTGAATAATGAAGGAGGTTCCCACAGTAATAAATGATGTTGTTGAATTTATAAGTGGAGGTTTTTGTATGTAGTGTGGAAGATTTTTATGCCATATATATTGAGATATATGATGAATTCTGGGCCTATTTTTGTGCAATTTTGTGCGTTTTGAGCGAAGTATTTTTCCGCTGAATGTATTGTCCTGGTTCTTTGAAAGTTATTCATATGAAGATACTGTTAAAATTAACAAGAGTGTTAAATAATTTGAGATGAAGATTTTGAATGGAGGTTACCGTCACAAATATTAATAATAATTATTAAACCTTATTAAACCTGAATTTGACATTTAAATATAACTAACCTTCATTGGTCGATTATATCAACACAATTTAAGTAATTATCAACCGGATAAACGTGTGGTTTAATGTATTTCTTGTATAAATAATATAAACAATATTAATATTGTAAATAATTATGTAAATATCTTTGTTAAATAATTTGAAATGAAAGGGATTAATAGAGGCGTGTATAAGTTTTTCAATTGTCGTTTGACATTGTTATAAACAATTTATTATTGTTATAAATAATTAATGAACTTTTGTTATTAACATTAAGAGTTTTGTTTTTATACTCTAAACAACGCTAATTAAGCAAGTGGATTGAACAATTAAACATGATTTGGGATTGTTGAAGTATTCCACTGGTGTTTGAATGGAGCATTTAAAAGATTTGCGTGATAATATTTCAGTTGAGATGTGGACATTTAACGTGTTTTGAAAGGAGAGCTAGGCTCTGATGTAACTCGCATATGCTAGGGTTGAACGGACAGGTGAGTCCACTTTGACGATGCAGGTGCATTGCAGCTGGCCCGGACAACTGTATGATAGAGGCCAAGGACGTCTCCATAATAGCCTTGTGGCTATAAATAAAATGTGAAGTGTATAAACACGCAAAACAATTGCTATATGTGTCTCGTCCCAAATCCCGTTTCCATTCCAAGTGCATTATAATTTTTACGTTACTTTGAGCTTGAGAAAGCTGAAACATTGTATGTAGAGTATACAAGTCCTACAGGAGGACATGGTTATGTGGTCAATGGCTTCTGATTGCCACGTGGATTTTGTTGTTTATTTTTGTTAAATTCATTCTTTATGTGAAATAAATTATTGTGCAGTTTAAAGTTTCTCGTCTTCGTTATGGTTCATTTTAAATATCATGGTGGAGGTTATTGTGTGGGCATACTTTAAGTGATCCAGTTGACAACCCAGTCCCCGAGATAAATTTAAGAGGTAAGTAAAGGTAAGTATGAACCCCCGTATATTTTGGTGTCTTCCACAATAATTTCTTGTTAACTATTGTGCTCTAATCTCGATAGTATCTGTCAGTGCCATTTTCATTGATGTAGCTGTGCCGGTGCGTTTCATTATTGACAATCCGATTGAGGGGGCGGATATCTGACAGCCTACTATCCGGATAACGGGGACAGTACTGTCCCCGTTTACCTGGACAGTAGGCTGTCAGATATCCGCCCCCTCAATCGGATTGCCAATTATCAATCGCACCGGCACAGCTACATCAATGAAAATGGCACTGACAGACACTATCGAGATAAGAGCACAGAAGTTCACAGGAAATCATTGTGGAACACACCAAAATAGACGGGGGTTCATACTTACCGTTACTTACCTCTTAATTATCTCGGGGTTTGAGTTGACAACAGGATCACTAAAAGTCTGTTCACACAATAACCTCCACCATGACATTTAAAAATGAACCAAAAACGAAGACGAGAACTTTGAACTGTACAAAAGCTTTATTTCTAATAAAGGGTATGATTTTACTAACACAACAAAATCAACGTGGCTATCAGAAGCCCAAGTCAATCCGACTACGTCCTCTGTAGGACTTGCAAAAATTATCATACAACATGATATAAAACATTTTAGCTCCCAAGAGCTCCAAATAACGTAATATTCATAACACTATTGGATTGGAAAAGGACATCAGGGTGTGACATATATAGAGCATTTGGTTTCCTTTTAATAAACATGAGAATGGTATTTATAGTCGCAAGGCCGGAGTGTGGACGACCTCACTCTGATAACCATATGTTGGCCCAGCTGCGAGCTACCCTCGAACCTGTTGCATACTGGTTGAATGGACTCCCTTTCTCGCCTGCTGTGTTACGTAACATACAGCTTGCTCTCTCAAACTTTTATCTGTCTACAAGACAGATCACATTATATTTACGCAAATCTTTCAAGTACTTTGCTCACATCCTATTGGATCATTATGTTAATTCCTTAAACTTGTTAACTTCTCATCCAATTGTTTAATTAGCTCTTAAATGTTTATAACAAAATCACATAAATTATTTATAACAATTAGAATTTGTTTATAATATTTGTCAAAGACAATAAAAATATTATATACACGCCTTTAACATCACTCTCGTTCCATATCATTTTCAAAAATATTTACAGCAATTATTTACAATATTAACATTTTAATTGTTTAAATTATTAATTTAATAAATACATTAACCACATGTTCATTCGGTTGGTAATTTTCATAATCGTGATTAATATAATCGACCAATGAAGGTTAGTTATACATGTTAATGTCACAATCTGGCTTAATAAAGGTTTTAATAATGATTTGTGACGGCAACCTTCATTCAAAATCTTATCTCAAATTCTTTCAAAACTCGTGTTAATTCTAACAGTAATTCACTTGATCTATTTTCAACGAACTATGACAATCTTACTCCAGCGGAAAATCCTTCGCTAACAAGTTAATGCACAAACTGCATTAAAAATATGCCCAAAATCATCATATATTAATCTATATGGTATTAAACTTCCACATAACTTACAAAACTTCCACAAATAATTCTTTAACATTTATTCCTGTGGGAACTTCCTTCATATTCAAGGGCATTATATCTCAGCGACTTTCAACACGCGCTGCACTAACGATTATACATTCATAGTTCCACTTAAAAATTCTAATAATCATTAATTGTTTCAAAACTGTTTTTCTTTTAACCCTCGTGGATTTCATTCATGAACCGAAATGAAGTCAAAACTTGCCAATCACAAACAAATTTAATAGTGAATACGCTTATATACGCCTGTCTGGTCTATCAAAATTTAAGATTAACATCTTAAAAGAAATTGTAGTATGAAAATACTATCTTCAAATAAAGTGCGACTAAAATGCAAAGTAGTCGAATAGAATCCAATTAGACTGGGGAATGCAAACATCGTTCTATAAATCTCTAATTGAGAAAAACTCCTAACAAAAGTTCTAATGCATTCAATAATTCATTATTAAAGTTTACTCTTTCACAAAAGTGTCTATAATGCAATGTTCATTCATAACTGACGATAAATGTCTGTGTTGCAATCAATACAAATAACGACTAGTATTTCCAAGATCGTCGACAACGTAAGAGATTTTAACGCTCTAAAATCATTTAAATGTTCTTCCTTCTTGATGATGACAGAAAATTGGTCAAAGTAATTAAACTGGGGTAGAATTACTTTAATAAACTGACACGCTGTCTGAATTTAAATCTACCATAAAAATCATTAACTTACAGTCGAATCGTGACTACAAAAATATTAATTACTGAAAATTCTAAATATCAGTCTCAACTGATTCAAAATCATTAACTATGCCCATGACATAACAATGTCTTAATAAATCGTCGAAAAATGCAAAACTCATCAAGGTGTACTGAGAATAAGAATCTCAACAAGAAAATAGGGCAAAAATACATGAGGATAAAAATATGGGAAAAATGGTTGCTCAAACATCATTAGTAAACTCAAATACAATAAACGTTCACGACTACCTTATCTGCCGATTGACGTTCCAGAGGAAAATTCCCCAAAGAAGACTGCTGATGGATCCATTTCACCACGTTAAAGTTGAGCTCCATCCTCGAAATAGGAAATAGCACCCTCGGAGAATCGAACTGCTTCCTTCTCCGTGAATCGCTCTGCTCCTCGAAGACGAATAGACATCCTTCCGGCAATAATCTTCTTTGTGAGTCGGGTCCACCCTGACCTCTCTTGAAAAATTCCCTGAAGTTCCAGTAGACAATCGCCATGAAGTTTTGTAGAAATTTCCGAAAAAATTATTCATATTCAGAGTATGAAATTGTTTCTATGGCTGTTCGATGGTATTCAGCCTTTAATTACGAAACATGGGTGTAGATGGTATTCACCGCATGTTCGCTTGTGTGGAATAGCAATTAGCGAAGTTCCATGTCGCTATCTTACTCCGTTGAAGTATGTCCCAATTGCAATAAGCCCTTAGCCTTCCATCTGCTCTTCGGTTGTAGTGTTAGAAGAACAAACTGCCGTATTCAATTGCTCCATTATACCGTAGTGTTCTGTAACCAAGCAATCTGAAGTCTTTCTATTCCACTCGCAGCGTCAGCCGTTGCGTTGATTCTGGCTATACGAAAGTGCTTCTCTTGTGGCGAGATAATCACTTTTCTCAGTCGTATAAAACTGCTAATATCTTTCGAACTAATCGGTCGAAATTGTTCAGCTTTTCTCTATAACTGCATGTAGCACTGCACAATACAATTAGCTTATCGGAGACCGCTAACTGTTCGAAGCTAAACTTGTAGAAGCTTTCTAAGGTCCGTTTCAACTTCACCTAGTTTGACTTGGATCTCGTTAACATAGTGGCCTCGCCACACGTTATAAAGACGATTCTTTTCACTGCTGTTCACTTCGACGTCTCACTATAATGAATGTATAAGAAAAGAACTTTCACAAATAGACTTCGATGATCTGAGAATGAGATCTCAGAATGATCAGAGAACGAAAGAGGCTCCTCTCTTCTGCGCAAGCCCTTTTATTAACTTCACGAGGGGCGTTACCATCCCTTCCAAAGCGTGATACTGCGTCATCGCTAGAAGTTTTAACTTCGTTAATACATGACGGATTTTCAAAATTCAAAAACTGAAAATAAATTTCACCAAAATTCCAAATCAATGCTATTACTGCAAATGGATTTCCACAATTCTGCATTCCAAAAGTAATAAAAATACCATAGTTTTAGCAATCTCCGTCTTCCTTTAAACTATCGTTGATTGGTTCATGCCTCTCCTCCAATAGCATAGTTTCTTCCTCAGCAGAATTCCTCGTTTCCTGCGACTGCGTCGTACATCTTGGAACATTCTCGACTAAATGCTGACGTCACTGAGATTCTCAGCTCAAGTAGCCTGCTGGCATAACATTTACGTCATCCGTGCTTACGTCATGACTACCCACGTCATAACTATGACAGCCATAACTCTCATTATAATTTCAAATATAGCCACCGTGGTCTCTACATAATTCAATTACGGGGGCAGTACCATCCCGGCATTTGCCCGAAGACGAAGTGGGAAACCGCGGAATACCACTTCGAGGATGGCTGAGGTGGGAATCGAACCCCCTCTACTCATTTGGACCACCTGAGGTTGAGTAGACCCCGTTCCAGTCCTCACACCACTTTTCAAATTTCGTGGCAGAGCCGGCAATCGAACCCAGGACCTCCTGGGCGGCAGCTAACCTTGCTGACCGCTACGCTACGGAGGCGACTATATATTATACTATATACTTTTAATGCCGGCCCCGTGGTGTTGGGGTAGCGTGCCTGTCTCTCACCCGGAGACTAACGGGGTGCACTCAGCCTCGTGAGGACAATTGAGTAGCTGTTTGACAGTGAGTCAGCGGGGCGCTGACTCACGAAAACCAAGATTTACGGCCGAGGGGACCCGATGCGGTCACCACGCATCACCCCAATATCTCCAGGCCAAATGGCTGGGCAGCGGTCGCTTGGTTGGCCTAGGCCCTTAATAGGCTGTAGTGCCAGGGGTTATTAGATTGTTTATTATTACTTTTAATGTGCCTTTTTTGTGAAAACTAGGCTAAAGCAAAGTACAACAAAAATGTACCTCTCCTAAATTGTTAACATTGAACAAGAACTCAAAACCTTTTCATGAAATCTTCGTTGTCTTTTCACAAAACCCTTCCCAATTTGATGTTTGTCGTTCCACTGTCACTGACTCTTATTTGGTTATTGTTAACATAAACAAAGGAAGGGCATTCTGTATATTTAGGTAAAAAATAACTTTTATACATTTCTATACATATTTCCGAAAATTAGCGATGACCTCTCATTTAAACTGCTGTTCTTATCTCGTGTCCCCCCCAGGGGCTCACGTCTAGAGGGACGTGGTTTGGCGACCACGGGACCCCAGCTGAGTCCGGCATTGATTCCACTTACTTGTGCCAGGCTCCTCTCCGTCTTCTTTCCTGTCGACCTCTCTTGGTCAACTCTTTTTCTCTTCCGACCCCGACGGTATTAGGGTATCCGAGGCCTAGGGAGTCACTTCCTTTCCCGCCTTAATTGTTCCTTGTCTGATCTTTCCTGATACCCTCCTTCTGTGAGGGGTCAGCCTTCTTTTTCTTTTCATGTTATCTCCTGCCTTCTGCTGAAGGAGGCAGGGTGTATGTAGCCCCACCACTTCTGGTGCACCTTGGATATTGCTACACCCTCAAAGGCTCACAGCTGGTGAGTTTGGGAGTTGGCGACCCCGAGGGATTTCTGAGCTGGGTCCCTTTTGCCCTCTTTTTCATCTGGCCTTGAGGCGGGCCCTCTCCTCTTTCACTTTCTTATCTGCCTTTCATGGCTCTCCTTCCTTCCGAGTCCCTCAATCCTCATTATTCGAGAGTTGAGGGCATTTCTTTTCTTCCTCTCCTCTATTTGCCTTATCCTTTGTTTACCATTTCTTCTTCTAGTACATAAAGGTACGGTTTGGCTTCAGCGATGATCGCTCGGCGCACAAAGTCACAAAAGCGGCTTCCCTAGCCGTCGATCATCGTCCTTCGTCCACTGCCTCCTACAACAGGATCACTTTCACTTCTCAACAGCTCAGTAGCCTACTCTTTGCTTATACAGGTTTGTGGGGTAAATAATAATCAGCTGATTATAGTCTGAAATAATATAACGTTGCCAGAATGACCTTAAGCAGCTTTACATCAGCGTCAATATTGCTTCTTTAATTAGAGGAGGAACAAGAGATGATGATCGAATTAAGTATATGTACATGGAGCAAAAGATACTCAAACTAATAGTGGTGAGCGATGTTTGTAAAGGGTAGTCCCCCCTTGAGCTACATTCTGTACCAAATAAATAACATGTACAAAACTAGGCGTACCGTACAGAAGGGTGTTTTAATGCACTGATTCATAGATATCTGCTTAATGACCAAATAAAATTTAAGAAATACTTAAGGCGAGTGGCGTAGCAACGGGAGAGGGGCAGGGGGAGGGTTGATCAGGGGGATCAACACCCCCCGAGCCAACTAATGAAACTATTAAACATATGAAGTATTTAACTTTGAATAACCTTTGGATTGATGACATCTATGAATCAGGGCTATGAAGTCATCATACCGTGTGTCGATCCTAAATAGCATGTATTAAAATACATTTAACCACGTTTCTGTGACAAGCAACATACTTTATTAAAAAATAATCAGTTTATTTTGAGAAATTACAAAATACTATCTGTATTGAAGCTATGATACTGTTTCCCAAAGAGATGAGAGCTTTATCGTTATAATTTTGTTCACAAAATGGCCAGCGATCATCGCTGCCGAAATGCAATGAATTGACGCCAGCGCAGATCGTGGTAGGGAAACCAGTCCCATTTGTTTACTTGCGTTCATAAAGCAACGAAGATCGCCAGCGATGTGCGCCCGGCGATCATCGCCGTAGCCAAACCATACCTTAAGTTTGTAGTTATTATTAGGTATATTTTTCATTCTCATCTCATGTTTCACTATCACCCAAACCATTTGGGGCCGATAACCTAGATGTTAGGCCCCTTAAAACAACAATCATCATCATCATCATCATTATCTCGTGTCTACTAATCAATTAATAGATTCTTCAGTAAGTGGATTAATCGATTATTTGGTTGATCGATTAATCGATTGATCGTTCAGTCGACTAATTTCAAATGTTCGATTTATCGATTAACTGAAATTCGCTTATTAGCAGCTCTAGCTGTTATCCTGTTTGTTTCGCTGGGAAAAGGAAACCAATAGTACACGTTCGATAAAATGTTCGATAAGAATATAAGCTAGCTACAGACACAACTTGCAGCCAACCTCACGAGGCTGAGTGAACCCTGCTCCAGCCTTCAGAGCAGAATTGAAATTCCTTGATAGAGTCGGGAATCAAACCCTGACTTCCGGGGGACAACCAAAAATGCTAGACGCTACACCATGAGGTTGTCGGCCCCTAATTTACTTTTCTGAATATCGTTTGCGGCTTCGGTGGTGTAGTTGGTAGCATGCTGAGCTTCTATGCCCAAGATCGCGGGTTCAAACCCGGCCGAAGTCGTCGGATTTGTAAGAGCGTCAAAAATCTCTCAGTATGCCATCCTTCGGAGGGGAAGTAAAGCCGGCGGTCCCATGTCATAGATTTATGGCATGTCAAAGAATGTTCCACTAATTACACCTGTGTGAAGGTAAATTATAGTTAAACATTTGACAAACGCTCTTAAGTTCCTACGTTCGTCGCCAGGAGCCGACTGTGGTGGCATCTGGTAACTAAGTTCTGAACTAGTTGGTGGTTGATGGTGGCGTTTGGCGGCAAAAGTAGGAACTACTTGGAAAAATTGAATGTCTGCAGTCCTTACTTGAATTAAAACAGATACACACACGAATAACATAGGTACAGCCATCCCTCCCTATATTATTATGCTAAGGTCCCATTCCAGTTTTGTACCGAAAATAAGGTCCCATTAACAACAACCTACACATATAGGGTACCTACAGGTTCAGCATAACTCAATGCGTAAGCGAAACGCACTCACTTACTCTTTAAATGCCTCTCAAATAAATAAATACCTTAAAACATGTATATTTACAATGAAATAATGAAAGAATGCAACACGGTAACCATGGCAACAGGATCTCACAGGTCCATCTATTTCTGTAACTCGCAATGCAATTCCAATTATTACATTACTGTGAAAGTTTCCAGGCTGTTATAAGGTTATCACGGAACCAAATTAAGCTGTAAAATTCATCAATACATACAGTATAATGCGCTTAAGGGGGTCAAGGGGCACTCTAGAATTTTTTCACGCAATTTTCACGTGTGAGTGTGGTACAAAAGTATTTTTCACCCGACTATAAAGGGTCTCCGAAAACCACATTTAAAGGCCCTTAAATTAACAGTGTCTGTGGTATTCCCAGAAAACTAACTTCGCTCTGATATACCTATGAAGGAATGACAAACCCCTAACCACTGCACCAGTAGCTGAATTGATCAAGTCTGATTATTTATACCAAGGATAAATCAGTCATAGCATTCACGATTGAGATTTTGCTAAGTGTACACTTTACAACTAGAATATTCGCGGGCGAAGCCACGACGGGTAATGCTAGTTTAAAATAACTCCGTATTGAAGAAGAATCAGCTTACTTATAGACTGGTCCACTTTTCGACCGGTTGCAATTCAAGCGGCATTTTGGGTAACATTTTGCAAAATGTGTTTTTAATACTAATTTGGACCTGCTGAAGACGAATTTCGATGTTGGCACTCCCGTATTTCGACTGGAAGCTCAGAATTCAAGATGGCGCCCAAGATGGTGGACGTTTTCTTACTAGTACGATATTTCCACTCCCGAGGCCCATTTTCTTCATCTAAAGACCGTTTTAGGGTTATTTATGTAGTAGAATGCGATAGTAACTGTAACAGATTGTGTAAGAAGCAATTATTTAGCCTTGGCTGGAAGCTCTGAATTCAAGATGGTGTCCAAGATGGTGGACCTTTTCTCAACTTCACGACTCGGGGCTGACTTTTTACATTTTAAGACTGTTGATCTGGTTATTTTTGTATAAGAATACTATTTTAATTGTTACAGAGTGTTAAAGCAACCAATTTACCGTTTTAGATCGAAAAAATACTGACAAAACATGTAATTATTTTGAGTGGATTGACCTTGCATTTGGCAAAATTCATGTCTTGATTTGATATTGCATAGACATAATTTTGCTTTTTTATTGTATATTTTTTCCGATATGTTGTTTTGGATTTTAGTTTGTCGTGTAATGAGTGAAAGAAGGTTGTTGAGGCTATTTATTACTTTGTGGTTAAATGCAATAAAATACTACATGTGTCGCAAAAATAAGTAAACCACGCTTCCCGAAGGCAATAACGAATGGCATATTTATAGTAATTATACTAGACTTTTGAAAATTGCATTAATCATTTAATCATCATCCTCATCAACTGTTTTCGAGTTTGTACAAGATCCGGAACAGAAACATTTAACCATCTAACTCTCCCAAGTCATGACGTACTTTGAGCGCTGAGTAGACAATTGCGTTAAAATCTGAGCGAGTTTCTTGACTAGGGATGTTACTGGGATTGTCGTCATCTGTACCAAGAGCGGAAGAAGCGGTGAGCTTGTGCTGGAAGGCGGAGGGTATTAACAACGGCTGACGTTCCTCGACAACCCTATCTAACGGCTGGTAGAATTCATAGACATCACCGACAAATTCTCGTAATTATTTTTGAACGTGGCTCGACGTGAAACGAAGGAAGGAGGATGATGATGATGATAATTGTTGTTTTAAGGGGCCTAACATCGAGGTTATCGGCCCCGAAGGAAGGAGGAAGAGGTGTGCCTATGGCATCCGATAGGTCAGAAAAACCTCGTCCACACATCGCAAAGTTTTAACACCCGGAAAAGGAAAAGAACGTACCCGTAATAAAGAAAAGGAAGACATAAAGAAAAAAAAATCCTCCAACAAAAGCAATAAAGAAACAAAAAACAACAAGAAAACAAACGTTTATCTGATTGAAAAGAGGGGGGGGGCTGTTCTTTACGTGCGTAAGCGTAAAAGTACAGTTTTTTTACTTCCTTTCCAAAAATAAATTTTTGAAATCAAAATTGCTTCTACAGAGCAATTAAATATTATTTAGCTACTATTGAGTCAAACAAATGTAGCTTTTTTTTTTTACTAAGGACCGACTTGATATTTCCTGCTGGAAGCCGAACGGGGCTTGATTATAATTTAACAGGGTCCCCCATTAATGGTTAAATATAGTGGAAAGAAAGAAATGATCAAAAATACCTGTCCCTTTGAAGCAGCGATCCGCAACTCTCTGCAAGTTTGAAGGAAAGGCGAGGTTTGAAACAAATTGTAGAGTCATATGGGGACCCCTCACCTTGGTTTTCCCTATCACCCACATTTTGCCCTCCACCTAACTGGGAACGCAATTTCTTCCGTTTTTTTTTTTTTTTTTTTTTTTTTTTTTTTTTTTTTCAGGCAGACGGAGTGGTATCTGACCTCGTACGCAATTAAATCTTCTATGCCCGATAACCTCAAATTAAGGTTATAATCAATAGACGTTACTTCGTTTATAGTTGCCTGCATGGCTTTAGTCTGCACTAGCCACACGGGTTCCTTTTTCGAATCATCCTGAAAAAATATACACTTCTTCCCAACTGTTTTGACTCTATTTCCAGTGCGCTTTTTATCGCGCTTGTCATGAGAGTATTTTGTGGTGGAGGCATTTTGATTTACCTGCTCTCTGTGTCTTTTTTCTCAAACGCTCTATATTCGTTTTGTTGGTAAAATCAGAGTAACATTCTCTGTGATAGGAAAAAGAGACGTCGTAACTTGGCAACTCTAAAAAACTGTCTACAGAAAAACTGTAAATTTCGTCATACAGAGCCTTTCGTTCTCCCGCACATGACTTCAGTTTCTCATAACGCGCTACTGTTCCTTTTGTCAACGTAAACACTCTTTTTTTTCTTGGATTTCGAACAAAGAATGCACAAATTACTTCGACTGTAGATTTACTCGAGGTTCCATCTAAAACACACGAGACCATAACCTCAAAGAATGGTACCCTTGCGTATTCTTGTTCAGACGATAAAAACAACTGCTTATAAACACTTACCGGTACCACTTTCAGACACAATTCCACTAAAAAAATATCGAAGAACAGTTACTGCACCAGGGAAGCCTCCGTGGCTTAGGTGGCAGCACGCCGGCCTCTCACCGCTGGGTCTGTGGTTCAAATCCCGGTCACTCCATGTGAGATCTGTGCTGGACAAAACGGAGGCAGACAGGTTTTTCTCCGGGTACTCCGGTTTTCCCTGTCAAAAATTTCATTCCAGCAACACTCTCCACTATCATTTCATTTCATCTGTCATTCATTTAGTCATTGCCACAGAGGAGTGCGTCAGGCCTCGGCAGCCGGCACAGTTCATATCCTCGCCGCTAGATGGGGGCTTCATTCATTCCATTCCTGACCCGGTCGGAGACTGGAAGCAGGCTGTGGATTTTCTTTCAGTTACAGCACCAAACACAAACAACTTATCAATTTTCTAAACTGCGACAAGATGCCCACAACACACAGAAAACAGCGCAGAGCCGCACTCAAACTTGTCGAGACAGGCGGGCGCGCTAAGGGAAGGGGTCCCGCGCTTGGGCCCCTTAGACTCGTATTTGAACGTATTTAAAAGATGCCACTACAGTATTGTCAATAAACAATAAAATATTACAAAAACAAACAAAAACAAAACACACACAATACGGTATGTAGTATCCTCCCAGGATAATTTGTTTTGTGGAGTATTTTAATACTAACAAGTAGTTCCGTGAAGAACTATACAGCCTATTTTCATATATCCTGATCATGTTAATTGCCTCTATCAACATACAAAATTTCAGTTTAATTGCTGTAACAGATTCGTAGATATTGAGAACCGTCTAAATATTTCAGATGGTCGCCAGGTTGGACTTTTATTTTTGACTATTACATTAAGATTATTGTGTACGTGTGGTATTGAAACTTCAATCGCATGATTAGACAACAAGAAGTAAAAACGAGATTTTAAAAATTACGCACAGCAGCCATCTTGTGATTATGCAAACCATTGAAATAAATTAGATGCCAGTGGATCAACATTTGTATAAGCATTTAACGTGCAACGTTTCACGGCACTCGGATAGTTAATTCGCGAGAAACGTCCATTTAAATATTTATACTTCGCGTCGCCGCCATGTTGGATTTGTGCTCACCAGGTTCCTGAAAGTCCTATGGGTGAACATATGTTCATAGTCTCTATGAACATTAAAAAAATCAGTTTGGTTGCTGTAAAAGATTCATATGTATTGAGAACCGTCTAAATATTTCGGAAGCTCGCCATTTAGGATTGTTATATGTATAGGCCATATAGTTATGTACCTTTCAAGGACAATTATTGCCTAGGTTCATTATTCAGACTTTCACTTCGATCGCATGATTACGACACAAGAAAGTAAAACTAAATTTTAAAATTTTGCACAGCCGCCATCTTGAGGTTATGTAAGCAATTGATTTAAATTAGATCGTAGTGCATTACAATCTGCAACATCATTTACTGTACCACATTTCACTGCGCTCAGAGAGTTAAATCACGAGAAAAGTCTATTAAAATATTTTAAATTCGCTTGGTCGCCATGTTCGTTTCGTACTTTAGAGGTTTATGAAATATACATAGATATACTTGTATCAGTACCCTTTATCACCGTACAAAATTGCAGGGTGATATCTGTAATAGTTTCGGAGATATAGAATGCCAGTGAAATATTTCGCACAGCCGCCATATTGAGGTTATGTAAACAATTGAACTAAATTAGACTCCAGTGCATTACAATGTGTATAAACATTTGCTGTACCAAGTTTCATTACATTTAGATATTTAAATCGCGAGAAAAGTCTTTTTAAATGTTTCAACTTCGCTTGGCCGCCATGTTGGTTTAGTAGTCACCAGGTTTTTGAAAGTCTCATAGGTGAACTTCCAGTAGTGCCCTTTATCACCGTACACAATTTCAGGGCAATATCGGTAATAGTTTCGGACATATTGAACGCTAGTGAAATATTTCGCACAGCCACCATGTTGGATTGGTGAGACGTAACAAAATTTGAAGGGCACGGTCGAGGTCGCCGGGAATAGTGCTATGAATTTACCGAGTTTCATTGACATCGCTCTTGCCGTTTAGAATTTATTAGGGGGGAACACACACACACCTCTCACACACACACACACACGCACACACACACGGACAAAAGGTGATCTCATAAGCCTATTTTTTTTAATTGAAAATAGGCTAAAAATGGTTACATAATTGTTTCTAAAGTCTAAGACAATTATTTTTGCATTTTATTACAAAAAATAACCATGAAAAAGGCATTTGGATAAGAAAAATCGATCCCGGGAGTGAACCTATCGGACAAGTAAGAAAACATTCGCCATCTTGGACGCCATCTTGAATTCTGAACTTCCGGTCAAAATTTGGGAGTGCCAACATCGAAATTCATGTTCAGCAGGTCTGAATAAGTAACAAGTAGTTCCGTGAAGAACTATACAGCCTATTTTCACATATCCTACTTATGTTAACCGCCACTATCAACATACAAAATTTCAGTTTGATTGCTGTAATAGATTCGTAGATATTGAGTACCGTCTAAATATTTCGGATGGTCGCCATGTTGGATTTTATATATTTAGGTCCTAGAGTTATGTATTGTTACATGAAGATTATTGTGTACGTGTAGCATTCAAACTTCAATCGCATGATTAGGACACAAGAAATAATAAGGAGATTTTCAAAATTTCGCACAGCTGCCATCTTGTGGTTATGGAAACAACTGAAATAAATTAGATGCCAGTGGATTAACATTCGTAAAGGGATTTACTGTACCAAGTTTCACTGCACTCGGATAGTTAAATTGCGAGAAACGTCTATGTGAATATTTATACTTCGCGTCGCCGCCATGTTGGATTTGTGATCACCAGGTTATTTAAAGTCCTATAGGTGAACTTAAGTTCATAGCCCCTATGAACATAAAAAAATCAGTTTGATTGCTATAATAGATTCGTAGATATTCAGAGTCGTCTAAATATTTCGGATGGTCGCCATGTTGAATTGTTAAATGTATAGGCCATAGAGTCATGTACCATTGAAGGAAAATTATTGCGTAGGTTCATTATTCAAACTTTCACTTCGATCGCTTGATTACGACAAAAGAAATACAAACTTAATTTTAAAATTCGCACAGCCGCCATCTTGAGGTTATGTAAACAATTGAACTAAATTAGATACCAGTGCATTACAATGTGTATAAACATTTCCTGTACCAGATTTCATGGCGTTTGGAACATTAAATCGCGAGAAAGGTCTATTTAAAATTTTCAAATTCGCTTGGCCGCCATGCTCGTTTTGTCGTTTACCGCTTTTTGAAAGTCTTATAGGTGAACTTTCAATAGTGCCCTTTATCTCCGTATAAAATTTCAGGGTGATACAGCTAATAGTTTCAGAGATATAGAATGCCGGTGAAATATTTCGCTCATCCGCCATCTTGTAGTTATATAAACAATTGAACCAAGTTAGATGTCGGTGCATTACAATGTGTATAAACATATACTGTACCGAGTTTTATTGAGTTTGGTTGGTTAAATCGCGAGAAACGTCTATTTAAAAGTCGCAAATTCGCGTGGCCGCCATGTTGGTTTTGTAATTACCAGTGTTTCAAAAGTCACATAGGTGAACTTCTAGTAGTTCCCTTTATTACCGTAATAAATTCCAGGGTGATATCGGTAATAGTTTCGGAGATATTGATTGCTGGTGAAATATTTCGCACAACCGCCATGTTGGATTGGTGAGACGTAACAAAATTTGAAGGGCACGGTCGAGGTCGCCCGGAATAGTACTATGAACTTACCAAGTTTCATTGAAATCGCTCCATCCGTTTGAAAGTTATTAGGGGGACACACACACACACCTCACACACACTCACACACACACACACGCGCACGCACACACACACGAACAAAAGGTGATCTCATAAGCCTATTTTTTCAAAATTGAAAATAGGCTAAAAAGAACACATTTGGCCAAATGTTACCCAAAATGCCGCTAGAATTGTTAAAATGGCAATCATAGAGAAAAGTGAACCAGTCTATTAGTCAAGCGCTGAACTGAATTATTTTATTGATATTAGAACTTGATTTTCTAAATTATTTTTGTGTATATTTTTTTTTTATTAAAGCCTAACATTTTTACACTCACCATTAATATGTATTATTATCTAACAACTTTTTAAAATTATTGCAAAAAGACCAATTAGGTAGATTACATTAGAAAGCTAACTATTGCAATGGGTCCCATGTTTCGACTTCCGGAAAATTTCGACATATCTTCGCGTTTCACTTCCCCCAGACCCCAAAACCACCGTCACTTCAAAAGTTTATATATAATTTATGTATATATATAATATATGTATATATGTATATCAGTTTCTTGTGGACACGATAACTGCCGTAATTTTGCACCAATCACTTTGAATTTTTACATAATATGTATCCCCTTAAAATCTCGGACGAGTTCGTTAATGGGCTAAATCGGTCAGAGGGGGTGAATATGGGAGGCTTTTTTCGAAAAATTGAATTATCGCTATAACTCTCTTAATATCTAAAATATTGAATCCATTCCAAGATCATACTATGTGTCGGATAAGGCCCTAAAAGTTATGTTTGAAAAGGTTTTTTATAGCACCAACCATTGACCAAAGGGGTGGTAAAAAGTGGGTTTTTCGGGAAACATTAATCATATCTCTGTTAATAGGCACAATATCAAAACCGTACAAAATGGACAATATTCCTCCAATAATTACCTAAAACTTTTGTCTGAAAGAATTTTCGATATGACCCACCATTACGCCACGGGGTGAGCAAAATAATTTAAATTATAAGAAAATGCCAAGTGCCAAGAGAGGTTGCCATGACAATTTTACTTTTAATTGATAAGGGATGAGCCATCAGCAGTTGCTATGACAACGCCACTGCACGAGATAACATTCAGTTTTCATATGTCTGGGGGAAGCGACTTCGGTATCGGAACTGGTAGCATGCTGAACTTCTATGGCCAAGGTCGCGGGTTAAAACCCGGCTGAAGTCGTCGGATTTACTAAGAGCGCTAAAAACCCTGAGTATGCTTTCCTTCGGAGGGGAAGTTCCAAAGTTCGTTGCGAGTTGATGGTTCCGGTGGCATCTAGTAGCCAAGTTCACAGCTGGGTGTCGTTGATGGTAGTATTTTTAATTATGTAGCCTATTTTAGGTAGATTTCATCAAAAAGCTAACTATTGCAATGGGTGCCATGTTTCGACTTCCGAATAATTTCGACATATCTTCGCGTTTCA
Organism: Meconema thalassinum; assembly: GCA_946902985.2. Lineage (NCBI taxonomy): Eukaryota > Metazoa > Arthropoda > Insecta > Orthoptera > Tettigoniidae > Meconema > Meconema thalassinum. Next base: position 908,650,620 of record OX336388.2, on the reverse strand, counting down.
CATCCCCCAGACCCCCAAACCACCGTTAGTTCAAAAGTTTATATATATGTGTGTGTATATATATGCATATACAGGGTGTAATTGATATGATGGAAGTCCGTTACACTGGTGATAGAAGAGACTATTGTAAGCTTCCTAGGTTAAAAATTTGTCACCTATCTGTAAATTGAAAATTTATCATTAAAAAGTCAATGTTTTTAGGTTTTTCCGAAATTTTTCAAACAGTAGGTGAGGCAGCAGGCTGGGGTAAACGGGGCGGGGCGAGGTGGGGCGATGCGCGTAGGGGAAGTTGTTACGTAATCGGAGCGTTGACCTTACTAGTTGAGGGGAGGTATCAGCTGTTACGAGGAAAGCGAGCGTTACCCGTCTCGTGAGAAAATATGTATTGCTGTTGTTGTTGTTGAAATTGCACGCAATGTCTTGGGACGTTATGACCGGTAGTATTGTGTAGCCTACTTTGTAAGTGTCATTGCCGCCCGGCACTTTAATGAAATACAGTGTGACAAAATTCCGACATTCCGTATTCTGTTCAGAACTAGCATTTAAGACGGAAGGAATATACTGTACTTGAGGTTTTGTTTGAGAGGCTTGGCAATTTTGGTCATTTAGCCCCATGTGGTTCGATGTGGGAAGAATTTGTCTGATAACCTGTGTTTTTGTGGTTTCTTTAGTAATGTGGGTGTTTGTAATTCAGGTGAGGATTGGGAAGGAGGCGGCCGTGGACGTAAGTTAGGAACCATCCCAGCATTTGTCTGGGGTAAAAGTGGGAAACCATGGAAAACTAATTTCAAGATTTAATACTAGTATTGTACCACATGTACAAAGTAATAATAATAATAATAATAATAATAATAGCCAGACTTGTGGTGTTGGGGTAGCGCGCCTTCCTCTCACCTGGAGGCCCCGGGTTTGATTCCTGGCTCCGTCAGGGATTTTAGAAACTGACGTGAGGGCTGGAACGGGGTGCACTCAGCCTCGTGAGGACAATTCAGTAGCTGTCTGACAGTGAGGCAGCGCCCCGATCACGAAAACCAAGATTAACGGCCGAAGGGACCCGATGCGCTGATCACGCGTCACCCCAATATCTGCAGACCAAATGGCTGTGTAGCGGTCGCTTGGTATGCCTAGGCCCTTCACGGGCTGTAGTGCCAGGGGTTATTTATTATTTTTAATAATAATAATAACATTAAAGCAAATATAGCGAGTTGGTTGGCCTTATCAAAAGGAAATGACATTTAGAACGGGTAAAGACCATACCTATCATTGTCTCAAATACGGGCGTGATCCCAAGTACCTTGCTCCAAGACCTTAAAGAACTGGTTCTGGATACTCAAATGGACAAACTAATGCAGAAGGCAGAAGTTCTCTCAACAACCCGAATCGTCTGGAAATGCATGGGTAGCGATTTCGACTTTCCAGCTTCGAAGTGGCTGATTCAGTAGCAATACTTTGGTTCCCTGAAGCCCGTATAGTTATGTTGTGATGTACCAGCAATGTGTTATATGTACTGTATAAAACAATAATAATAATTAAATGATAGTGAGGCTGTGAGCTCAGGTATTAGAGTGGTATCCTTCTTGAGGGTTCGATCTAGTCTGAGTCATGTAATACATGAAGGTGAACAAATACGACAGCCTTATGCCGATGGATGTAATGGCACATACATGAAATTCTGTGAACATAACATTCCGGAATCTCGACATCCCCGCCAAAAAGAACAAGAAGTTCCGTGAAGAACTATACAGCCTACTTTTCATGCCAATGATTATTCTACAGTATATGAACCTATCTAGAATAATGACAAAATTAAGCTGGTAATATCGAAATATCTAATTAGTTCAAAATATACCTGGTATGATGTAGCCTAATAGAGCACTACAGTTGGCAGCCCCGGTGACTGAATATATTCTTAGTTCCATCTCTTAAGGTACAGAATACAAAATTTGGTTGAAGTCCAATGGACGTTACATGCAGTTAATCACTGGATCTATCAGCACGCGTAAAAGCATGTTGCCAACAATACCATGCGTGTGCTGGTCAGAAATAATCTGAAATATTATGATACCTTGTTGTGCCAATTTTGGATGAAATCCATTTGTTAGTATAGAAGTTACATGTATTTTAAAATTGGACATATCAGCAGGCATAGAATCATGTTGGCAGCACTGCCTTGCATTAATTACTCCAAATTAATCTAGAATGTCAGGTGCTATATGTGTGCAAAGTATAGAGCTGTTGGCTTGCATACTTTCTGATATATTGATATTAGGGTAAAAACAATATAGACAGCTTTTATTAACAGTTGGCAGCCCTGATTGCTCTTAACAATACTTATAGTCATATCTGTCATGGTACACATAGCACATACGAAATTTGGTTGAAATCCAACTGATAGTATAGAAGTTACATGTATTTAAAAATTGGTACTATCAGCAGGCTTATAATCATGTTGGTAGAACTGACGTATATAAGTTACTCCAAATTAATCTAAAATGTCAGAATATGCGTGTGCATAGTGTAAAGCTGTTGGCTTGCATACTTTCTGATATATTGGTATTTGGATTTAAAAAAATAGAGAGAGCAATTATTAACAGTTGGTAGCCCTGTTGGCTCTTAAGAATATGCTCAGTCATATCTGTTTATGTTCAGATGTTACATACAAAATTTGGTTGAAATCCAATTGATAGTGTAGATGTTATATGCATTTAAACATTGGACCTATCAGAAGGCTTAAAATTATTTTGGCAACACTGTCATTGTTGGCCTCCTGGAAATTAAACAGAAATAGTATTATATGCATGTGTGCCAATTTTGGAATTGCTCCCATGCATACCTTGCAAGATATCCAACATGGAGCTCAAATTTCTAGTGCGTTTTTTCAGCAGTTGGTAGCACTGACATCATTTTCAAATATGGACGTGAGATATTCCGGTGCACATCTTTACTCATACTAAATTTGGTTTTGATTGCTGCAGCCGTTTAGGAGTTGATAGGGGGGACACACACACAGCCAGACAGACAGACAGAAGGACAGACAGACAGACAGACAGACACACACACATTTGCCCGATCTCATAAGTCTACTTTTTCCTCATTTTTGCAAAATGTGAAAAGTAGGCTAAAAATAGTGTGTCGAACAACATATTATTATCATTATTGTTATTATTATTATTATTATTATTATTATTATTATTATTATTATTATTATTATTATTATTATTATTATTATTATTATTATTATAAGAGATTATATCTTTACTGAATGCTACTTATTTTTAAGTAGGGTTCCAATTGTTTAGGACGTTCAGTAAATAAATATTTTTAGCCTACTTTTCACATTTTGCAAAAATGAGGAAAAAGTAGTCTTATGAGATCGGGCAAATGTGTGTCTGTCTGTCTGTCTGTCCTTCTGTCTGTCTGGCTGTGTGTGTGCCCCCCCCCCCCTATCAACTCCTAAACGGCTGGAGCAATCAAAACAAAATTTGGAAGGAGTAAAGGTCTATACCCGAATATCTCACGGCCATATTTGAAAATGATGTCAGTGCTACCAACTGCTAAAAAATCGCAATTGAAATTTGAGCTCCATGTTTGATATCTTGGAAGGTATGAATGGGAGCTATTTCAAAATTGGCATACGTATAGATAATAATATTGCAGTTAAATTTCCAGGAGGCCATACATCGCTGTGTTGCCAAAATGATTATAAGCCTGCTGATTGGTCCAATTTTTAAATGCACATAACTTCTACACTATCAATTGGAATTCAACCAAATTTCGCATGTTGTATGCATGCATAACCAGATATGACTGAGCGTATTCTTAAGACCCACCAGGGCTGCCAACTGTTAATAAATGCTCCTAATTTATTTTATCCAAATACCAATATATCAGAAAGTATGAAAGCCAATAGCTCTAAACTTTGCACTTTGAAGGAACTAGTTCCAATTCAAGTTCCCTATACAATGAAGGAAAGCCTACTTTTCACATTTTGCAAAAATGAGGAAAAAGTAGTCTTATGAGATCGGGCAAATGTGTGTCTGTCTGTCTGTCTGTCTGTCTGCCTGTCCTTCTGTCTGTCTGTCCTTCTGTCTGTCTGGCTGTGTGTGTGTGCCCCCCTATCAACTCCTAAACGGCTGGAGCAATCAAAACAAAATTTGGTAGGAGTAAAGGTCTATACCCGAATATTTCACGGCCATATTTGAAAATGATGTCAGTGCTACCAACTGCTAAAAAATCGCAATTGAAATTTGAGCTCCATGTTGGATATCTTGGAAGGTATGAATGGGAGCTATTTCAAAATTGGCATACGTATAGATAATAATATTGCAGTTAAAATTCCAGGAGGCCATACATCGCTGTGTTGCCAAAATGATTATAAGCCTGCTGATTGGTCCAATTTTTAAATGCACATAACTTTTACACTATCAATTGGAATTCAACCAAATTTCGTATGTTGTATGCATACATAACCAGATATGACTGAGCGTATTCTTAAGACCCGCCAGGGCTGCCAACTGTTAATAAATGCTCCTAATTTATTTTATCCAAATACCAATATATCAGAAAGTATGCAAGCCAATAGCTCTAAACTTTGCACACGTATAGTACCTGGAATTCTAGATGCATTTGGACTAACTAATATACGTCAGTGCTGCCAACATGATTCTAAGCCTGCTGATACGTCCAATTTTAAGATGCATGTAACTTCTATACTAATTAATGGATTTCATTCAAAATTGGCACAACAATAGATCATATTATTTCAGATTATTTCTGACCAATACATGCATGACATTGTTGCCAACATGATTTTACGCACGCTGTTAGATCCAATGTTTAACTGCATGTAACGTCCATGCTATTCATTGGACTTCAACCAAATTTTGTATTCTGTACCTTAAGAGATGGAACTAAGATATATTCAGTCATCAGGGCTGCCAACTGTAGTGCTCTATTAGGCTACATTATGCAAGGTATACAGTATTTCGAAATAATTAGAAATTTCGATATTAGCAACTTAATTTCTTCATTATTCTAGATAGGTTCATATACTGTAGAATAATCATTGGCATGAAAAGTAGGCTCTTTAGTTCGTCACGGAACTTCTTGTTGGTAACAATATGATGGAAGAGACTTGAAAGCTTGTTGTGATGGTTGTTGTTAATTCGTTTTAGGGGCTTGGGACAATTGTTTATCAGCCCCGTGTAGTTGGGTGAGTGTTGGATTTGTCTGATAAACTGTGTTTCTGTGGTGACTGTAGTAGTATGTGTAGCTGTAGTTATTAGGGTCGTAAATGAGGTTGGTGCTCCGGGACTCCAAGTACCATACTATCCCGGCATGTGCTTGGAAAGCGCGTGGAAGAATCCAGGGAAATCCAAACTCAGGATAGCCACTGTCGGTGCTGAGTTTGGACCTCCAATTACCGGACTTGCTGTGATCGTGGTGTACGATTAAATGCGCATGCCTACACTGCGGGGGTAGGGAAGAAAGCAGTCGTGGTCTTATGAAGGGACATTCCAACTTTTGGCTCGTGGGATGCCACGGGAAATCATCTTGTGATGGCAGATGGTGGGAAGTAAGGAAGCTTGTGTTTTTACATGACCGTAAATTTTGTGATCATGAGCTACTGGACCTCCTTTTTATGTGAAATCCGAACCACAGGACATGGCATTTCACTTCGAAAATCTCACATGCATTGACCGGGAATCAAACCCGGTCCGCCGTGGTGAGAGGCCAACAGCTGGACCGCTGCACTATCACGCCACGACTTGCATATCGGCCATTTATGGTAAGCTGCCTCAATACTAGCACCCCATGTAGATGATGATGATAATAATAAAAATATTCTAATAATAATAAGAAGAAGAAGAGACAGCATGTGTAGCTCTAGTGATAGAGTGCTAAAAATAAAAGTCTGGCAACTCGACATACGAAAAAAAACAACATAAAGGAACTTAGGTTGGTTCCATAGTTTAGGGGCTGCGACAACGTGGTCAGGTAGCCCCGTATTAAAGAAGTTAGTGTGTCTAAAATTAGATTATTACTATTATTAGTACAGTAGTAGTAGCCTAGTATAATAATAATAATAATAGTATTATTAATATTTTGTTACAGTTGTTGCACTGTCTTCACACAAAGATAGACCAACAGTTTCTTAACTTAATTTACCAAATCTTGAGGATTTCCATTTTCTATGCATAGGCCATGAGGATGGCAAAATCCTAAACAGATCCACCATCACTAGTCATGTAGCCACTCCCCATGAAGGTGAGAAACAGCTGTTCATAGGCTCGGTTACTGTATTTCAATGTCATTGGCAGACAAGACGAGGAGGTCACTCAACTTCAGACTCTTGTCAACATTCCTTAGCGTTGGAGGGGAGGGTGACGGGGAGAAGTCAGCTGTGCTGCTGAGGGGAACGAAGTGTAAGCCCGTTTCCAAGACATTGACCGACGATTTTTGTGATTTAATTCCACCTACACTAATTAAGATCCGAATGAATTTCATGAAGATATTTGCTTAGAATACCATCTTCTATCACCAGTGTAACGGACTTCCATCATATCAAATACACCCTGTATATCAGTTTCTTGTGGACACGATAACTGCCGTAATTTTGCACCAATCACTTTGAATGTTTTATATAATATGTAACCCCTTAAAATATCGGTCGAGTTCGTTAATTGGCAAAATCGGTTGAAGGGGGAGAAAATGGGGGGGCTTTTTTTTCTTTCGAAAAAGTGATATATGGCTAAAACTCTCTTAATACGTGAAATATCGAATCCATTCAAAGTTCATAATATGTGTCGGATAAGTGCCAAAAATTTATGTTTGAAAGGTTTTTGATTGCACCAAACATTGACCAAAGGGGTGGAAAAAGTGGTTTTTTTTTCGGGAAACATTAATCATATCTCCCTTAATAGGCACAATATCAAAACCGTACACAATGGAAAATATTCCCCTAATAATAACCTAAAACTTTGTCTGAAATAATTTTTGATCTGACTACCATTACGCCAAGGGAAGAGAAAAATGTATTCGGAATTAAAGAACATGCCAAGTGCCATCAGAGGTTACCATGACAACGCTTCTAAATTGATGAGGGATGAGCTATCAGAGGTTGCGAAGACAACGCCATTGCACGAGATCACATTCATTTTTCCATGTGACTGTGGGAAACGGCTAACTTATATGCCCAAGGTCGCTGGTTCAAAGCCGGCCAAAGTCGTCGGATTTTCTAAGAGCGCTAAAAATCCCTCAGCATGCTTTCCTTTGGAGGAGAAGTTCCAACGTTCGCTGCAAGTTGCTGGTTGCGGTGGCATCTAGTAGCCAAGTTCACAGCTAGGTGTCGTTGACGTTAGTATATGGTACAAAATTAGGAACTACTACTTAAAATTGACCGTCTGCAGACCTTACCTGAATTACAGACTAATACAGTCATCACAATTAACACCGTTTATCAGATTCTACACACACCTAATGTACACGGGGTTACATGACCACGTTGTCGCAGCCCCTAAACTGAGGAACCAACAAAAATCGCTGCGGGAGATAAAATTTTGCGTGAAGATGTAACAGACTGTCAGATAGTTAGTTACACATCAATTCCAAACCTTGCATAAGGACAGTGTGATCACAAGTATAACAAGAAGTTCCGTGACGAACTAAAGAGCCTACTTTTCTTAAAATTAAAGATCCATGGCAATGATTAATCTATATGGATCTATCTAGAATAATGACGAAATTAAGTTTGTAATATCGAAATTTCGAATTATTTCGAAATACTGTATACCTGGCATAATGTAGCCTAATAGAGAACTACAGTTGGCAGCCCTGGTGACTGAATATATTCTTAGTTCCATCTCTTAAGGTACAGAATACAAAATTTGGTTGGAGTCTAGTGAATAGCATGGACGTTACATGCCGTTAAACATTGGATCTAACAGCGCGCGTAAAATCATGTTGGCAACAGTGTCATGCATGTATTGGTCAGACATAATCTGAAATAATATGATCTATTGTTGTGTCAATTTTTAATGAAATCCATTAGTTAGTATAGAAGTTACATGCATTTTAAAATTGGACCTATCAACAGGCTTAGAATCATGTTGGCAGCACTGACGTTTATAAGTTACTCCAAATTAATCTAGAATGTCAGGTACTGTACGTGTGCAAAGTTTAGAGCTGTTGGCTTGGATACTTTCTGATATATTGATATTAAGAAAAACGAATAGAGACAGCATTTATTAACAGTTGGCAGCCCTGGTTGCTCCTAAGAATGCGCATAGTAATGTCTGTTACGGTAAACATTGCACATAAGAAATTTGATTGAAATCCAATTGATAGTATAGACGTTACATGTATTTAAAGTCGGACCTCTCAGCAGGCTTAGAATCATGTTGGTAGCACTGATGTATATACATTACTCCAAATTAATACAGAATGTCAGGTACTATATGTGTGCATAGTTTAAAGCTGTCAACTTGCATACTTTCTGATATATGGGTATTTGGATTTAAAAAAATTGAGAGCATTTATTAACAGTTGGCAGCCCTGATGGCACTTAAGAACGCACACAGTGATATCTGTTTATGTACGCATAGCACATACGAAATTTGGTTGAAATCCAATTGATAGTGTAGAAGTTATATGCATTTAAAATGTTGACCTATCAGCAGGCTTATAATCATTTTGGCAACACTGCCATGTATGGCCTGCTGGAAATTAAACTGCAATATTACTATCTATACGTGTGCCAATTTTGAAATAGCTCCCATTGATACCTTCCAAGATATCCAACATGAAGCTCAAATTTCAATTGCGATTTTTCAGCAGTTGGTAGCACTGACATCATTTTCAAATATGGCCGTGAGATTTTCAGGTATAGATATTTACTCCTACCAAATTTTGTTTCGATTGCTGCAGCCGTTTAGGAGTTGATAGGGGGGGGACACACACACAGCCGGACAGACAGACAGAAGGACAGACAGACAGACAGACACACATTTGCCCGATCTCATAAGTCTACTTTTTCCTCATTTTTGCAAAATGTGAAAAGTAGGCTAAAAATGAACCCCAAATGACAAGAAGGTTACCATCCCCAAGACAATAAAATTATAAAAATATGCATACAAAAACAAAATAGAAAGTTAAATAACCTCTAAATGTAAAATACTTTTTTGCAATCAATGAGGTCTGATCCTCCTACGAAAACCTGCATATTTTGCCTATTATAGCCTATCCCCTAGTTTGCCCGGTGAAATCTACCTCCGCCTTCCGGCGTGCCGAGAGGATTTTTTTATATTTATTTTATTTAATACACACATCAAAAAAAGTTTTGCATCACCTCGGTTCCAAGAGTTCCGGAGCCGTTAAATACAAAGGGAATAGAGATCAACACAAACAACATTTCAGCTCGTTTTATTGCTCATGAGACCCACACATTGCATGTTGTACCATCATACAGCTAGACTTTCAGCATTTGTGGTCCAGATTGCAGTACACACCACTACCTCTAATACCCAGTAGCACGTCCTCTTGCATTGATGCATGCCTGTATTCGCCGTGGCATACTATCCACAAGTTCATCAAGACACTGTTGGTCCAAATTGTCCCACTCCTCAACGACAATTCGGCGTAAATCTCTCAGAGTGGTTGGTGGGTCAAGACGTCCATAAACAGCCCTTTTCAACATATCCCAGGCATGTTCGATAGGGTTCATGTCTGGCGAACATGCTGGCCACTGTAGTCGAGCGATGTCGTTATCTTGAAGGAACGCATTCACAAGATGTGCACGATGAGGTCGAGAATTGTCGTCCATGAAGACAAATGCCTCTCCAATATTCTGCCGATATGGTTGCACTATGGGTCGGAGGATGTCATTCAGGTATCGTAAAGCAGTTTCGGAGCCTTCCATGACCACCAGTGGCGTACGTCGGCCCCACATAATGCCACCCCAAAACATCAGGGAACCACCACCTTGCTGCACTCGCTGGACAGTGTGTCTAAGACGTTCAGCCTGACCAGGGTGCCTCCAAACACGTCTCCGACGATTGTCTGGTTGAAGGCATATGCGACACTCATCGGTGAAGAGAACGTGATGCCAATTCCGTGGGGTCCATTCAGCATGTTGTTGGGCCCATCTGTACCACGCTGCATGGTGTCGGGGTTGCAAAGCTGGACCTCGCCATGGACGTCGGGAGTGAAGTTGCGCATCATGCAGCCTATTGCGCACAGTTTGAGTTGAAACACGACGTCCTGTGGCTGAACGAAACGCATTATTCAACATGGTGGCATTGCTGTCAGGGTTCCTCCGAGCGGCAATCCGTAAGTAGCGGTCATCCACTACAGTAGTAGCCCTTGGGCGGCCTGAGCGAGGCCTGTCATCGACAGTTCCTGTATCTCTGTACCTCCTCCATGTCCGAACAACATCGCTTTGGTTCACTCTGAGACGCCTGGAAACTTCCCTTGTTGAGAGCCCTTCTTGACACAAAGTAACAATGCGGACGCGATCGAACTGCGGTATTGTCCTTCTAGGCATGGTAGAACTACAGACAACATGAGCAGCGTACCTTCGTCCTGGTGGAATGACTGGAACTGATCGGCTGTCGTACCCCCTCCGTCTAATAGGCCCTGCTCATGCATGGTTGTTTACATCTTTGAGCAGTTTTAGTGACATCTATGAACAGTCAAAGGGACTGTATCTTGGATACAATATACACAGTCAACGTCTATATGCCGGAGATCTGGGAACCGAGGTGATGCAAAACTTTTTTTGATGTGTGTACATTTGTAAGGATATCCATTTTATTACTATATTTCATTTATTACAATTATTATCATTAACTTTTCATTTCTTATTTAGATTTTAGTCATATATACTATTTTTGGCCTATTTTCATTTTATGAAAAAATAGGCTTATGAGATCACCTTTTGTCCGTGTGTGTGTGTCGTCCCCCCCCCCCCCTTATAAAATCTAAACGGCTGGAGGGATTTCAATGAAACTCGGTAAGATCATAGCACCATTCTGGCTGACCCTGACCGTGCCCTTTAAACGTTATTGTGTCTCACCAATCCAACATGGCGGCTGTGCGAAGTATTTCACCAGCATTCAGTATCTCCGAAACTATTACAGTTATCACCCTGAAATTTTGTACGGTGATAGAAGTTAACCTATGGGACTTTCAAAAACCTGGTGACTACAAAACCAACATGGCGGCCAAGCGAAGTTGAAACTTTTGAATAGAATTTTCTGGCGATTTAACCATCCAAAGGTAATGAAACTTGGTACAGCAAATGCTTATACACATTGTAATGTACCGGCGTCCTATTTAGTTCAATTGTTTACATAACCTCAAATTCGCGGCTGTGCGAAGTATTTCACTGGCATTCTATAACTACGAAATTATTGCCAATATCACCCTGAAATTTTGTACGGTGATAAAGGGTACTGCTAGAACTTTATCTGTTAACTTTCAAAAATCTGTAAAGTACAAGACGAACATGGCGGCCATGCGGAGTTGAAACATTTTAAAAACTTTTCTCGTGATTTAACCATCTGAGCGCAGTGAAATGTGGTATAATAAATGATTATACATATTGTAGTGCACAGGCATCTAATTTAGTTCAATTTTTATATAACCTCGAGATGGCGGCTGTGCGAAATTTTAAAATTAAGTTTTTACTTCTTGTGTCGTAATCATGCGATCGTAGTGAAAGCTTGAATAATGAAGGTACGCAATAATTTTCCTTTAATGGTACATAAGTCTATGGCCTATACATATAACAATCCAAAATGGCGAGCATCCGAAATATTTTGATGGATCTCAATATCTACGAATCGTTTACAGCAATCAAACTGAATTTTTTTATGTTCATAGAGGCTATGAACATAAGTTCACCTATAGGACTTTCAGTAACCTGGTGAGCACAAAACCAATATGGCGGCGACGCGAAATATAAATATTTAAATTGAGGTTTCTCGCGATTTCACTACCCGAGTGCAGTGAAACTTTGCACGTTAAATGCTTATACAAATGTTAATCCATTGGTATCTAATTTATTTCAATTGTTTTCATAACCACAAGATGGCAGCTGTGCGAAATTTTAAAATCTCGTTTTTACTTCTTGTGTCCTAATCATTCGATTGAAGTTTCAATACCACACGTACACAATAATCTTCATGTAATAGTACATAAATAAAAATCCAAACTGGCGACCATGTGAAATATTTAGACGGTTCTCAATATCTACGAATCTATCATAACAATCAAACTGATTTTTTTATATTGATGGTGGCAATTAACATGAATAGGATATATGAAAATAGGCTGTATAGTTCTTCACGGAACTACTTGTTAATTTTTAATTCTTAATTGATTTTCATTTTAAGCTGAAGATGACCACATTGAAGGTCGAAACATGTCCCATTATATAACATATATATTTGATAAATATTGATTTGGCGTATAATTTTAAACTTTTAATTGTAATATCATTACGGATATTTAAAACATTTGTGTTTACAATGGCAAATGTGTTTGCATTCTATTTAGAGAGAAGATGATAGAGATTATGAATAACAGTTAATCATCTAGCACTAACCAATGCGGCACAATGGACAGTTTTCATGTTTAGAGTATTACAAATCGCTCTCGCTGATGTATAATATCACACGCATTGAGTAATATTTACTGTATAATTTTCGCTCTTCGTGTTCGAGGAGGAGTTATCATGCTACTGCTGAAGCGATAAACAGATGGATAACATGACTATACAATATTATGAGCAATACGAATGACCACTGGACATTAGCCGATCGACACATGGCATGTAGACTTGTCTGTCTCTATAGTTACAGTAACACAAACAAATGCCTTTATTTTTGGCGTTTTTAACAGTCATATAATTTCCTTCAAAGTGAACAGGTTGGTGATATGTTATGGTTCGTTGGTCTGCTAAATGATCTTATGGACACTGGAGGTCAATACCATCTTGCTCTTGCTCATTACATTATAATCCACCAGCACTGACGCCATGCTTGACAGAGTTTTGAGCGTCATTTCGAAAAGGCAGCTTGCTTCACAGAAGTTCACATTGCAATGTCTTGTAGTGGAATGGAGCAGGGCTGAGCGTGTCTGCTGATACCTAAGAGAGTCAGCACTAAAATGATGAGCTCTCTTTACGGATACTCTGTGATGTGTTGTAGTGGAATGGATCAGCGATGAGGATAGAGAGTTTGTGTGAACTGTGATCTAGGAGAATCAACACTAAAAGGGCGAGCTTTCTTTACTGAAACTCTGTGATGTCTTGTAGAAGAAGGGACCAGCGATGAGTGATCTCGCTCCTTTTTACTGTACTTTGTGGTGTTCATTGCTGTCGTGGACAATTGGCAGAGAAGATTAGAAGCGTGAGGGAATATTTGAACTTATAATATTTTTCAGGAACTCAGATGAAACATTTCGTGCTACAAATTAAGGAAATTCGAGAAAGACTCTCTTTATTTTTGAAAGGACTATAACAATCATTGCCGAATTATTTACTGAACTGTTCGTGACATTGGCACAGATGCTTTCACCATAATTACACTTTGTGTCATGGAAATTATTTTGCTAACAAAAATTTCTCTCTGCTTCCAGATTATATATGTCTAGTTGCATTCTTCTCGACACTTCTGATATTCCACTCTGAAGAGAGGGTGATGTTTGGGAAATTGAATCAACTGCACTTCAACCCTCCGAAACCTTGAGCCATATAACAGCATACTAACCCTAGAGTTATCTCTCATTTCCACAGTAGCGCTGTGCTCAACTCAGCCGCAACAGACAAATTGTTTATTCTTATATCTGATGTTTTAAGTTAGTGTTGAACGTGTTTTCTGTACGCCACTCCTGGATGTCGTTTTTCTATACAATATTTGGCTTATTTTGATTCTAAGCAGTTGAAAGCCTATCTCACTCAGAGTAGATATGCAGGTGATTTAATTGAAAACATCGGCGAAGAAGTAAATTATTGTGAAGTTCGAGAAGATTTAAGTAATGTGGAGATCCAGTCGGAGAAACAATATGGCGTTGCTTCAGAAATAACTAAAATAAACTTCAGGAAGAAACAGATGAAGTAGTAGCGAACCACTATTTTAGTTAAAATATAGTCTTAACGTTTTCCTGGTGCAATTCGTTTACTTCTTAGTACATTTTTCGGCCTTTAGTTTCGATAGGTTGCTGTCGAAAGTACAGAAGAAGAAATACATAGACTAAGACAGAATTATAGTGAAGGATATTATCGTTGCCTGACTGCATTGAAAATCCTCTTCGTTTTCAATTGTTTCAATTGTTGGATGTATTACGTACAGTGATTTAGTTCTTCGTTCACAACAGGTCCTGAGGAATATTTATTGACAGAATTCCCCTTACAGTACTCTACATGAGAGAAACTGCAACGGACAACACGGAATATGCTCTGTCCACACATATTGCGACGACTGAGAAGTGTACAGCTCGAATGTGACGCTCGTATGTTGACATGCAGTAGTCTCACCACCACACCCAATGACTTGGTTGTGTTGATGAACTAATGTCCTGGTTTCTAGCCACGCAGTGGCTCAGTGGCAAGTTTATCTTCTCCGTCCTTTGTTTTATTGTACCGCAATTGCTCTACGAATGGGAACTACTCACTTCTCTCATCTATTCAACTGTCATCTGGTGCCAATCCAGTATTTCAGTTCTGGCAATTCATTTCCCCACGCCTCACTTATCAACAAAAATTCACTCTTTTTTTTTTGTCACTATTAGGGCTTGTCGTAAATAGTGAACTCAAAAGGTGTTCTGTTCCAAATTATTGGACAATTCTCAAGCAAGCACGAAGCATGTAAATGCCATATAAAATACACGAAAGAAGGAGTTGAGCCGATTCGAATGTACACTCACACTGAGTGAGGTAGCTGACCAAACGTAGAACAACAACGCTTGAACTCGATGTATCGATATTAGCTGCCTGTGATTGGCTGTGTTTAAACTGGTTCCCCTCCTCACTGCATAATGGAGTCTACACGTCAAAATGAATATATGATAGCCCAGCTATATAGTACGCACTTTCGACTATCAGCGAAGTAAACTTGTGTGGTCCGGTAGTCTGGTGCAAGTCTTCGATGTTCAACAATAACATTCCAGAACCTCAAATCAGAGATAAATGTTTGGCGTAACAGGAAATTGACCCTACGCTAACCGCAAAACCACATAGTTCGAGCTGTAGGTGATGACCATTCACTCAAAACAGTTGTTCGGTAATCAATAAAGCAACAATGGATCTGTGCACAGCCCTGAAGCCTCTGTACATCATTTCGAGGATCATTGGAACTGCCACCTTCAACTACATCAAAGACGATGTTAACGATTCACAGGCGCCAGTATTACGTCGCTCACTTCTGGCCTGTGTTTATTCTGCAGTACCCCTTTCCGGCTTCATGGTGGTAAATATAATGCATGTCTGCCGCATGATGTCTGTAATCCATAACTACCCTCCATCACTTGTACTGCCCTACGTTCTCATCTCGGTCTGCATGCACGGAGCGGCCATTATGACGTATTTCTTGCATTTAACAACACTTTTAAAGAATTTGGAAGACATTTTGATGTTATTCAATGATGTTGATGAACTTTTGAAATGCCGAAGAGATCCCGTGCACAAGAAACTCTACGTGATTTCCATTATAGCCCTCATGTTGGGCTTCCTGTTAATCACTATCACTTGCTATTTGCACACGTTATCTGAGAGCACAAATTATTTAATTGTGTCAGTTTATGTAGCATATTACGTGTCGTATATAGGAGAATTACAATTCTTTTCGTGTGTTTTTCTGATTAAATTTAAAGTATCTGCCCTCAACCGTCGAATAATTAGAATATTCCCCAAAGTATATACACCGTCAAAACGGAGGCCATATTCCAGTGTATTCAGTTTATATGAGGCTGATAATTCAATAGAGCCAAGTCAAACACGGCCGACTTCAAATAATGAAGATAGACTCTTTCATCGTGGTCCAAAACTTGACAAACTAAACAATTATGAGGAACTGAAGAATATTTCCAGAGCATATATGAAAATTTGCCATATTGGGCGTATCGTAAGTAGTTCCTTCGGTTTATTGGTAGTGATTTTTCTATCGAATATATTGCTAAACATTGTGTGTGGTATATTCTCCCTGTGTATTGGTTTATCAGGACAACACTACAAGTTGGATATACCTAGTGGTTCATGCTTTATTCTTTGGATAGTTCTGGGACTGATTGAAACAGTGATGCTCATCGAGCCATGTCACGGGGCTGTTGGAGAAGCCTCAATGACTTCCGAGCTTGTAAGCCAATTGCTACTGCATTATCCTGAGAACACATCTCTCAGACAGTACTCAAAACAACTAAGAAGTGTCAAACTAAGCCTCCATGCCTGCTCCTGTTTTTCACTCGATCGGTCTATTTATATAGCTTTGATCAGTGCGTCGGTCATGTATATTGTAATTTTGCTGCAGTTTATCGTGTCTGGTTCCTAACTTCCTCGGTGGTTCATGATACCAATATCACAGGTACGTTTACTCATGAGGAGGTGCCATGCAAGGCGAACTTGTCCACCAAATACAGTTTTTCACAATCAACAAAAACGTATCTCAGCCATGCATTTGAATTAAAATATATTAACCCTGCAATGGTCGCGCGGCGTCTGACAGACGCCACCGCACTTTATTTCGTCATTACAGGAAATCCTGCAAGATCATTGAACTGAACTGCCATCTACCTTTCAATTAACTATTCATAAAGAGTTTCACTGAATATCAGCGCGGCAGTTGTAGTTTAACTCCGAGTCATTATTACATAAGTGTTGACGGCGTCTGTGAGACGCCACGCGACCTTCCCCGTTACAAAGTAAGATCCTCTTTAAATGTATTTTCTTTATAATTATTGCAAGAAATTATGTATTTGTTGTTCATAATTCAATTAAGGGGCTTGGGACAATTTGGTTATCAGCCCCGTTCAGTTTGGTGTGTGTGTGTGTGTGTGTGTGTGTGTGTGTGTGTGTGTGTGTGTGTGTGTGTGTGTGTGTGTGTGTGTGGAGCTTGTCTGATAACTTGTATTTCTGTGATGACTGTAGTACTGTAGTCGGGAAAGAGATGAGGTTGGTGCCCAGGGATTTGAAGTAAGGTACCGTACTATCCCGGCATTTGCCTGGAAAGAGTGTGGGAAAATCCGGGGAAAACCCACACTCAGGATAGCCGCTGTAAGCACCGAGATTTGATCCTCTGATCTCTGAACTTGCTGTAGCTACCCACGCGGACGTGTTTTAATCCGCCACTGCTCTTTACATTCGTTTATATAGTCTACAGTGATCTGTTTTAGCTATAATAATTGTGTAGTAATTTGAGGACAAAAATCTCCCGACTTGTAAGTTAAATCAATTGTTGTATATTATACACATAAGAAGTAATTACATAACTAGTTGAAACCCGTCAATACATGACGGTCAATAAGAAAATATTTACTGAAGAATTTTCTTATATACAATGAAGAAAATGGAAATTGCAACACCATGAAGGCATTGGTCGTTTGTGTTGATTTTCAAGATATGGAACGATGCCTTGTAGGTATGTAAACGATCAAAGTTTCAGACCCATTGGATTGTTGCTACAGGTCTCCCCACGTGATTGGTCGCGGAGGATTCAACTCCAGTATACGGACACCGGTGTAGCGTAGTTGACTTGCAGTCTGTGCAGTGAAGTGTTCCCCGTCAAACATGCCTCGACGACAGAGAAGAGCACGCTATCAACAACTGTCGCCGTTTGAGAAGGGTCGGATAATTGGGCTGTGTGAGGCTGGATTATCGCTAAGCACTGGCGCTGCACGTGTTGGCCGACAGGCATCTACGGTACAACGTGTATGGCAGCAGTGGTCAAATAAAGGTACCCACACTCGTAGACCTGGCACAGGCCCACAGCGACAGACAACTGTGAGAGAGGATCGCCGCATCATTCGGATGGCCCGGATGGAACCCCATGCAACAACAGCGCAAATTCGAGCAGCTGTGGCACCCCACGTTACACAACTAACAGTTGGTAATCGCCTGCGTGCAGCTGGCTTACGATCCCGTGTCCCTGCAGAAGGTGTTCCATTGACCCCACAACAGCGACGTGTAAGGCTGGCCTGGTGTCGAGAACGATCGACGTGGGTCGGCGAATGGCATAGGGTCGTCTTTAGTGATGAATCGCGCTTCTGTCTTGCCCGCAGTGATCGCCAGAATCGTGTGCACCGACATACCGGGAAGAGGAGCCGCCCAGACCTTATTGTCGAGAGGCACACGGGGCCAACACCAAGCATTATGGTCTGGGGAGCTCTTGGCGTTAATGTGAAATCACAATTAGTGCCTGTTGAGGGCACTATGACTGCTCGACAGTATGTTGATAGGGTACTCAATCCAGTGGTTGTCCCTATGATGGCGAACATTGGTAATGGGATGTTTCAGCAGGACAATGCCCGGGTTCACACTGCACGCATCTCCAGACATCACAACCTTAGAATGGCCCTCCAGATCCCCGGACCTCAGCCCTATTGAGCATGTGTGGGACATGATGGGTCGACAACTGGCCAACCGTCCTCAGCCACCCATAACTCTGGAATAACTGACCCGTGCAGTGCAGCAAGCATGGGCCACAATTCCTCAGGAAGCGATCCAGGGCCTTATTGACTCCATGCCTCGCCGAATTCATCAATGTATTGCAGCTCGTGGTGGGCACATCCAGTATTGATTGTTGTCTAAACTTGCGGTCAGATTGCCCTGAAAGTGTAATCATGGAATCACAACCGAACACTCGTCCTGTATGTTCAATTGCAGCAATGTAGCACCACTCCTTCTGGATGTTGCAATTTCCATTTTCTTCATTGTACGTTCTTTGTACAATTATTTTTTGGCGCTATTGATACTTTAAGAGCGTCAAAAGATTCCAGAGTTCCCCATTGAGCTTTATTGATTGTGATAAAGTATGCCAAGCGAATCGGAAAATGTTGCCTCTTAAAAGAAATTGATTGGTTTATCCTATGGTGTTAAATCAAGTCGAAGGATTAGACCTCTCTGCCTAATTTTAACTGCACTTATTTCCAAATCCAAGCATTTTCATGCATATTTCTTATAATTAATATGGAATCAAATCGAAGGGTTAGATCATCCGCCTGATTTTAACTGCACTTATTATTTCCAAATTCAAGCAATTTTCGTACACATTTCTTATAATTAATATGGTAGTATTTATGAGCCCTTAGGAAACTTCAGTTTTCTAAGGAGCATAACTATGGGTCAATCGTTTGGAGTATGTGGAAGCAAATCACTTAATTCCAAGGAATTCAAGAATTCTGAGGAGTCTAATATATACAACTGGCCGCAAGAACCGTCGCTTATAATTTTGGAATATACATTAACGAAGAAATGCGATGATGTGCAATTCCATACATTTTAAAACAATATGGACCGTATGCATATGGCACAGTGACATTGGCACCAAATGAAACCAAGGACATAGCATTTGTTGTACTGCCGATTATTCTCTCCTAAATTCCTTGAGGTATCATTTCCAGTGAAAAATTGTTGCAGTCTGTCAAATATTTTATATTTAGTAAGATCAATTTTGCCATTACAACACCAAAGGTCAAAGTAACCAAGCGTAGATTTCTCGCTACAGAAATACAGTGCAGAACAATGTTTACATTTGTTCGTCAAGGATCCTACACTGTACGGCATAATATCTGGAATTGTTTCTGAAATGGCATATTTATATTAGATTTTAAAAGTGGCTTCGTATTTTTCTTCGATTTCCCACTTTTTTGTGGCTAATGTTCTTTTTCGTCAAATGGATATATTTATTGTAGCATTTTTCTCCAAATTAGCGTCATATTCAATAACACTATAGTGGCCTGCATCAACGCAGCCGCCAAATATTAAATGGCACATAATACTTCCATTGCCAAAATCAACAGCGTGGTTAGAGTCATTGTTATGTACTCTAAACAAATAATCATTAAACAATAATATTCATTTATACAGTGAAGTTCAGATACTTTCATTCTCAAGTTTGTTGCTGATGAGAATGCGATGATACTGATCGCCAATAATAAAATCCTTATAATTATTCATGCCAACACCAATTTTTGCAATTTGCTTGCAGACGCAGCTCAGGATGACGTTCTGCATTTTGGAATAAACAGTACGAAACTGCTTTAAATAAGAAATTTCCATCACCTGTTGTAGGTACAATCCTTTGCATTTCCATGACAGTAAATTAAGCAAGGGAGCATACTTCGCCAACTACTGGAATGAGCATAGACTCACTTCGACAGCCACCGTAATGGAGAGTTTAAGGGTTAGACTATATGTTCAGTGCTTGTCAAAAATCGTATAAACACAGGGAAGCCAAATCTTAAGGCTAAATTCTGAGCTATCGCCCCGGATTCCGGGTTCGAACCCTGGTTTGCCAAGAAATTTAATTCTGGTCTGAGGACTGGTACGGGGTGCACTCTTGACGCAAAACTAAGGAGAGCAAGGTTAGATTCCTATTTCAACAATCTGGCATGTGGTTTTCCGTGGTTTGCCACGTCCACTGAAGGTAAATACCGGGATAGTTCCTAACTTAAAGCCTCGGTCGTCAATTCTCCATTCCCCACATGAATTACAAATGCACACATCAGTAAAGGCATCACAATAACACAGGTTATCATAGAAAAATTTACACACACACCAAAGTAGACGGGCCTGAGTGACCACGATGTCTGAGTCCATCAAATGAATTATATTCGTCAATTGTGTCTCATGGCGAAAGCGATTGTGGCCATCTTTTATTTAATAATTTAAAAGTATATGGCAATGCAAATCGAGGATAATTCCTTACTCTACGGGAATAATAAAAGTAAAATATGTTAAGACAATGAATTACCAATAGCCAGAAAGAATAATTAGGAAATAGAAATACATGTCTGAGGTTAGATGTGAACTCCTTCGACTATGCTAAATTCATTCCTGGGTCCGCAATGTTACCCCTGAGCCACCCAGTCAACAGACTTCGAAAGCAATATTAAGTTACTTAAACAACAAACGAACTCAAACGCCTGTTGAAGTTCTTCAATCCCCTCTTTTTAATTCTAAAAAACAAAGATCACACTACGATACGGAGGATCCTTTATCCGCCATTTCTCTAGAAATGTAATTCTGGTCTGAGGGCTGGAACGGGGCGCACTCTTGAGGCAAAACTAAGAAGGGCAAGGTTCGATTCCCATCTCAACAATCTAGGATGTGCTTTTCCGTGGTTTGCCACTTCCACTGCAGGTAAATACCGGGATAGTTCCTAACTTAAAGCCTCGGTCGTCAATTTCCCATTCCCCACTTTAATTACAAATGCACACATCAGTACAGCCATCACAATAACACAGGTTATCAGAGAAAATTTGACACACACACACACACACACTAAAGTAGACGGGGATAAGTGACCACGATGTCTGAGTCCATCAAATGAATTATGTTCGTCAATTGTCTCTCATGGCGAAAGCGATTATGGCCCTATTTTATTTAATCATTTAAAAGTGTATGGGAACGTAAATCGTGGAGAATTCCTTACTTTACGGGAATAATAAAAGTAAAATATGTTAAGACAATGTATTACCAATAGCCAGAAAGAATAATTGGGAAATAAAAATATGTGGCTGAGGTGGGATTCGAACTGCTCCCATTGGGCGATGCACAAATTAAGACTTCAGCGCTGCCATCTGAGCTACCGAATCACTGGAGTTGTAGCGCAATATTAAGGTACTTAAGCAACATTCACACTCAACAGTCAGTATAAGTTCTTCTACATTTCCCGTCCTTTATAATATTCTATTCCTGTTTATATCGTGGAAACTTCATATTCGATATTCCCTTCCTTTATTATAATTCTTATAAATAACTATTACATTAAAACGCGGTGGACATCCGCCATGTCTGTCATTAACCAAGGTGATTCTGCGCATGCGCTTGAGCCAATAATTTTGCAGTTTTGTTTATAAATTTAAAAATATATAATAACATATTTGTTTATTTGAAAGACACTCTGCAAATCTGCATGCCAAGAGCTTTCGTTAGAATGATTTACGAAGCCAATCGGTTAAGTCGTTTTCACAATCTCGTGTGTACAAAAAATAGCTTAGTGTTTTAAATATTACATAATAATTTGGCTTTATATCAATTCTCGACCCGACGCCGAGAGGCAAAAGGGATAGATGATGAAGAAGAAAATGGAGATCAATTCTCTAAAATTCATAATAGACGGTAATGCTTCAGAAATGTCCTAGAATGCATTAAAATTCTTGCTTGAAACTTGGAATTATATTAATCTCTCGGAATGGTAATGGCGTCTCTCAGACGCCACGCGACCTTCTATGCGAGAAATTCGTGAGCGACCACTGCAGGGTTAAATACAAACAATGTTATTGTTGCACAATATTTATGTTTGTGAATAAATCTGCAATGAAGATACGAGGGGTGATCAGTAACTAAGGTCACAAAGACTGAAGTGAAAAATGTACATTTTATTTTATACAACCAATACAGTCAACTGATAGTACATACATTAGTTTACTTTGGGGCCATATTCAGAGACATCACTTCAACTTAACTTCCTCTTAACTTCACTTACTTCTCTTAATTCCTGTCGCTCCTTCCGGAGCATAGGGCCTTGGCGAAATTTCTCAACACAGTACGGTTTCTGGCCATTCTCTTCACTTGACTCCAGTTCTTGTCCACCTCTGCAATTTCATTTTCGATCCTCCTCTACCAGGTCATCTTAGGTCGACCTCGCTTCCTGGCGCCTTGAGGATTCCAGTCTAGCGCCGCCCTCTCAACAGCTCCCTCCGGCTTCCTTAGTGAGTGCCCAATCCAGCGCTATTTCCTCTCCTTGATCTGGATGCTAATCGGTTGTTGATTGGTGATCGTCCAAAGATCTTCATTTGAGATTATGTCCGGCCACTTCACATTCATGATGCGACGCAGACATCTGTTAATGAACACCTGTAGCTGGTTGTTGATCGGGTTTGTTACTTTCCATGTTTCACAACCATAGAGAAGAATCGACTTTACGTTGCTATTGAAAAGGCGGAGCTTGGTCTTCCTGGATATGTTTTTATTTCTCCAGATGGGATAGAGCTGGACAAACGCACCATTTGCCTTCCTGATACGGCTTCGAGCATCTTCTCTTAACTTAGTCAAGTAAAAAGCTAGGCTTCTAGTGGGACGTGAGTTGGCGACCACGGGACCCCAGCTGAGTCCGGTATTGCTTCCACTTACTTATGCCAGGCTCCTCTCCGTCTTCTTTCTTGTCGACCTCTCTTGGTCAACTCTTGTTCTCTTCCGACCCCAACGGTATTAGGGTTTTCGAGATACGAGAAGGCGAAAAAAAGGGTGAAAATTAGCGATTCGGCAAATTTTTCACTTTTGCTCCACTTTCCATCGTAAAAACAGGGGGAAGACTTCATCTCAGCAAAACGTATATTAAATGAAAGTTGTAGAGAATTTAATTTCCTTTGAAACTCATGTATCAAAAAAATAATTACGAGCAATGGGTAGGAGTGGGGGTAAATTTAAGAAAACTAGAGGAAATGCGTTTTTTGTGATTCAGCCCTGGAGCGACGTCTTGGTGAATTTTTTTCGTTTTCATTATATTACAGCCATTTTTTGAACACAGCAGTGCATATAAATAATATTTAAACCATTTTTGGATAAATATGAATAGATGGGAGAGAATAAATTCGTTACACATTCATTTAAAAAAGACACAGTCAGTCTGGAAGACTGGACTTTTTATCATTTTAAATGCTACAAATGCTGAAAAATGCTACAAAGACTCTTGACATGTTAGATGGTCAAGAAACAATCAGAACGCTAGAAAGTTACAAGTCATGAGGGAGCTGGTGCGCGCGGTGAAAGGAGGGAGCTGGCTGGATGTCGTCATGCTCGCCGTGTCGTTGCCGTCTCGTAACTCCAGAGCTCACCAGTGAACTCAGTACACATGCACCAAGCGGTACTATGACGTCGCGCACCTCAGTGCATTCTCGGTACATTTCGTGACGTCGCCGTAACGTAACGCCGGCCTCAACGTAACGATGAAGTCGAAAAGATCATTTAAAATGATAAAAAGTTAGTGTGTATTTACAAAATATAGATTACAATACAATGCGTTTTATATATTAATTATTTACATATTAATTGTTAGGGAATAATGAACACACTAAAAAAACAAGAAGTTCCGTGAAGAACTATACAGCCTACTTTTCATGCCAATGAGTCATCTACAGTATATGAACCTATCTAGAATAATGACGAAATTAAGTTGGTAATACCGAAATATCTAATTAGTTCAAAATATACCTGGTATAATGTAGCCTAATAGAGCACTACAGTTGGCAGCCCTGGTGACTGAATATATTCTTAGTTCCATCTCTTAAGGTACAGAATACAAAATTTGGTTGAAGTCCAATGGACGTTACATGCAGTTAGACACTGGATCTATCAGCACGCGTAAAAGCATGTTGCCAACAATACCATGCGTGTGCTGGTCAGAAATAATCTGAATAATTATGATATCTTGTTGTGCCAATTTTGGATGAAATCCATTTGTTAGTAGAGAAGTTACATGTATTTTAAAATTGGACATATCAGCAGGCATAGAATCATGTTGGCAGCACTGCCTTGTATTAATTACTCCAAATTAATCTAGAATGTCAGGTGCTATACGTGTGCAAAGTATAGAGCTGTTGGCTTGCATACTTTCTGATATATTGATATTAGGGTAAAAAAATATAGACAGCATTTATTAACAGTTGGCAGCCCTGATTGCTCTTAACAATACTTATAGGTCATATATGTTATGGTACACATAGCACATACGAAATTTGGTTGAAATCCAACTGATAGTATAGAAGTTACATGTATTTAAAAATTGGTACTATCAGCAGGCTTATAATCATGTTGGTAGAACTGACGTATATAAGTTACTCCAAATTAATCTAAAATGTCTGAATATACGTGTGCATATTTTAAAGCTGTTGGCTTGCATACTTTCTGATATATTGGTATTTGGATTTTAAAAAAGAGAGAGAGAGCAATTTTCAACAGTTGGCAGCCCAGGTGGCTCTTAAGAATACGCTCAGTCATATCTGTTTACGTACAGATATTATATACAAAATTTGGTTGAAATCCAATTGATAGTGTAGAAGTTTTATGCATTTAAACATTGGACCTATCAGAAGGCTTAAAATTACTTTGGCAACACTGTCATGGTTGGCCTCCTGGAAATTAAACTGAAATAGTCTTATCTACATGTATGCCAATTTTGAAATAGCTCCCATGCATACCTTGCAAGATATCCAACGTGGAGCTCAAATTTCTAGTGCGTTTTATCAGCAGTTGGTAGCACTGACATGATTTTCAAATATGGACGTGAGATATTCCGGTGCACATCTTTACTCATACTAAATTTGGTTTTGATTGCTGCAGCCGTTTAGGAGTTGATAGGGGACACACACACACAGCCAGCCAGCCAGACAGACAGACAGAAGGATAGACAGACAGAAGGACAGACAGACAGACACACATTTTCCCGGATCGATCTCATAAGTCTACTTTTTCCTCATTTTTGCAAAATGTGAAAAGTAGGCTAAAAACTTTAAAATAGATGGGGTGTTGCTACAGTAACCGGAGACGTTTCGTAAGGGGGGTCGGGAGGGCTGACTCTTCGTCAGGGTCTTCGTCGAATGTTATGGACGGGTCGTCGATGTTTTCCTCTTCCTCGTCAGCAGCTATCAAGGGACGGTTGTCGCAGGACTTTCCGCCGCAGCAGAATTTGCAGAAAGTGGAGCAATGCAGACCGGTTTTTCTGCATCCATATGCTGCGGAACAGCCAGTGACACACCTGCTTGATACCGTCTTCAACAGGGTATGAGGAGCAGCATCTCTGGATGTTGTTGTCGGAATCAATCCCCTGCTTCCTTTTGTCCAGCCAAAGATGTTCGGGTGGTCTTTCTTCCTGATCATCCAGGACATCACTCAAGGAGTGGTATCGCGCTGCATCGGAGGTTCAAGTTTGTCGTGGCGGCAACAAATGTTGTGTGTCGGAGGTCAGAAAGTGATTTGTCGTTTTCCCCACCATAGAGGACGACCAATATTTGCTCTCCTGCTTTGGAAATGTCCTCTAATGTGGCTTCTGGGTCCATGAAGACATCACTTATCTCCAACAATAATGGATTCCTCCGGAACAGGGAACAAAATTTGGTTTTACCGAACCCATAAATGTTTGACGTCACACCCGCTGATGGCGTGGATGAGCAGCTGGTTCTCGGCGAAGTCATACATAAATGATGAGGGGGAGTACATGACGCCAGGTGAATTGCCTCTTCCTGTTTTTTTAAGGTACACGTTGTTCGTCGAATTTGCAGTCCCAGTGAGGATGACTAATAAATCGATGTCTTCCTCCACAATAATTACAGCGTCGTACGAAGAAGCCATCGATGTTGCAGTGGTCACAATGAGCACGTCAACATCCTCCTCAGCTTGCTTGTTCATGACGTTGGACGCTTCAAGTGATGTTCTGAGGAGGGCAACAAATCGTTTTTATTGCTCTCATTGGACAGAAATTTGTCTTGAGGAGTTGTGTTGACTGTGGCTTCATCAAATATCACATGTGCTGAGGCGTTCAGCTTGCGCCTACTTGCTCTTCCAGCATCCTTGGTACTCATCAGAAGATTGTCTGGGTACCCGTCAAAGATGACCATCACCACTGTCCCATAATGCTGGTGGATGTACTTGATATAATCGGCACAATTTTTCCCAAAAGTCGAGTTTCGATTCCACACAACTTTGTGGAGCAGATGCCCACCATCGATGACAGTGAGGTGATTTGAGGGGAGGTTGAAATCTATGGGCAGGGGTATGAACGCTGCATATAAAGCAGACTTTGTGCCCTTGCCCATGACATCCTCGTTGAACAACGACATAGGGTACGGTGCAAGCTCATAAGAGAGGTATTCCTTAAGGTCGTCCTGGGTTGTTTTTGCTATGCACATCCTGTGATAGAATGTGAGTGGGTCCACAGCAATCTTCTTTTCCCCAACTTTCAAGATGTTCTTGTCAGCTGCTAAAGTTATCACTTTGTCCTTCTTTTTGAAGGACACTTCACCGAAGGTTGTTCCCACTATTCTTGTGAGTCCAGCCATACCGACTAGCTGGGCCTTGTAGCAGTTCACCTGCTCACTTCCAGCTACACCAGAGCTGATGTTCATAATTTCCTCTGCTTCAGGGAAAGTGGGGTGTTTTGAAAACCATTCGAGCAGCCGTTGTACAACTAAGTCATACTTACACGTGACAGCAACAATGCTTTACAATTAAGTGAGAGAAACAGTTTTTGTCAATTATCTCAATTCTTACAAAAATGACTTAGTGCCTTCTAACAATGACCGATTCAATTATATATGCGTGTGTGAGAGAGTGTGAGTGTAAGTGTGTGGTTACATTTATACCAAAAATGGTTCAAATATTATTTAGATGCATTGCTGTGTTCAAAAAATGGTTGTAATATAATGAAAACGAAGAACTTTCACCAACACGGCCCTCCAGGGCTCAATCACAAAAAACGCATTTCCTCTAGTTTTCTTAAATTTACCCCCACTCCTACCCATTGCTCGTAATTATTTTTTTGATACATGAGTTTCAAAGGAAATTAAATTCTCTACAACTTTCATTCAATAAACGTTTTGCTGAGATCAAGTCTTCACCCTGTTTTTGCGATGGAAATTGCAGCGAAAGTGAAAAATTTGCCGAATCGCCAATTTTCGCCCTTTTTCGCCTTCTCGTATCTCAAATATGCTTGGTCCCAGAAAAAACACTCTCAGATAAAAGTTGTTGGAAATTTAGTATTCTACATTTTCTTATTTAGACATATCTTCAAACAAATGAACTGGGAATGAGCTAGAGGCCAAAAACGGAAAAAAGTGCCGATTTCTGACAGTTTTTTCAAGATGGCGGATGAAGCAAGGGGGTGGGGATGACGGAAACTTGGATTTATAACTACCTAATGGTTCTAAACAACATCAAAAAATAAAACCGATCCCGCATCTGATGTAAGGTGAACCTCCTTTTTGAGCCTCTATTGACTGGACTAATTGTTTATATTCAATTTCAATCGCATTTTGTAAGTATTTTGAACCTCAATTGCATGTTGTACGTATTTTCAATCTCATTTGCATTTTGTAAGTATTTTGAATTTCAATTGCATTTCATCGAAATCCATTTCAATCGTAAACTTTACATTTTCGTAATGAAGTGAGGTGTTAAGGGTGGTCTTCAGCTATCTTGAATCACTCTAACTTTTAGCTAGGTTCACACGTCTGTGTAAGTTAACCCTTTATAGGGCAGAATATTATTGCAGTTAGTTAGTTATTGTTGTTTTAAGGGGCAGAACTACGAGGTCATAGGTCTTTTATTTGTATTTATTTTAATTTTATTTTAATTGTCTCACCCTAATATTATTTATTATTAATTTTAATTCTTGTTTTCTTTAACATTTTGGTGCATTTCAGTCGGCCAACACGTATCCAAACAAGCTGGGTTATGCCCTAATCCTGAAAAAAATACGTGAGATTAATAAATACATCAAGATGACCAGTTTCGATCGTCGAGCGATCATCATCAGATCCTTTACACTTAGGCTGTAAAATCTATGTTTGAAAATACATGTGATAATATATACAATATGTACAATTATTCAATTGCAGTATTGGTAATGCAACTTGTCAGTGTATGCTAGTTATAATACCTATATATATGATGTTCGTTGGAATGCTAAAATGGTGATAGAAATCCGGAATTTGTCTGTTTGGTTGTAAAAGTCAACTATGGTTGTACTGTATAGTACTTATCTGTACTATCTGTAATGTACTTATTTGGCTGGATGTCTTCCGTTCTGTAACTGCGAGTAGTATCAACTTCCCTCTTGGAGCAGTGACGGTCGACTGAATTGGAATGTTGTCTCACTGAGCTGGTTTCCCCCCCCCCCCCCCTCCTGCTCCGTGTTCCTATGTGTTGGCTGTAGTCAATGCATGTGTAATTGTGACGTGTTGCCAAATCTAGATAAGATGTATGTTATTGGATTCAGGAAGGTCTTCATCTATTAAAGACCGTGTCACATTTCCCGCCACGCGTAGAAAAATAGCCATTCATACTAGGCGCACCTAGTATTTTGAGGACGTCCCGGCACCTTTAATACTGCCACGAATGCCTGCCTTGGTTTATTGCAGAAAAAAGTACATCGTACTCCTGATCTAGATAATATTTAACCTATAAAAAAACCTACACCCGCCCCTTTTTATCTAGCTTGGTTGTATCGCTATGGTGTGTCTTGTTTCTGACAGGGTGTGTTTTTAGGCGGCCAAGAATCCAGGCAAAAGGTTCTAACATCAGCTCTTATTTCCAAGGAGCACCAAAACTGTGACTAATTTCCAGACATCAGCTATTCCAACAGGAGCAGATACAAAAATTTACTTAATCTTTGTACTTTCCTTTTCAGGTAAGAGCTCCACCCTAATTGCAGAAATGTAGTAATTGTTTGCACTGTGACTGCCCCAGGGCACCATCCTTTCCTTCTCCCCTTTTAACACAACACACACACATTTTTTTTTTTTTATTTTATATTATTTTATCACACTACACTACCTCCATTCACTCCTTCAGTACATTAGAGCGACCAAGATAAATCCATACAGTGATGGCAGGTATCTGTGTGATGCCAGTTGTTACTGACGAATACACAATATCGCCTCACATGTGGCGTGACATACAGTGGTGAGAGCCGTCACAAGCTTGTAAGTGGCGACCTTCACCGCTATGGTAAGCTCACTCTCCCACAGAGAGTAGCTTACGTACTTTTAAAATACAATGGCCACATAGCATAAGTTACATTAAAAACGGCCGTCTAGAAATGTAAGGCTAGTTAATAAGTTAATTCATAAGTTGGGCCCTAGGTTTGTTGTATAAGCGACAGCTATGTGTAGCGCGCATATGGATAAGCGATTATACAGCGATAGAGCTCTACTACACAATGGTACACTCTATTTTATTTTTATTACATCGTATGTACACTCATTATTATTATTATTATTATTATTATTTTATTTTCTTCTTCTTCTTCTTTCTTCGATTCGGCCAACTATGGACCACGTCAGTTCAACTGTCTCTTCTTCCAAGCTCTAACTACCGCCCAGTGTTCCCGCATTCGTCTTCGGTGTTGTTCTTTTCTCTCTTGGGACCACGCCTTCCCTGTCTTCAGCTTCGGCTTTTCCTGGAAACCTTTGTGCGTACGTAGTTTTTCCTGAAGTGGAGCATGCTCCTGGATATCTTTAGGGGAAATTTCCATTTCACATAGATCTTTCTCATCTTCCGTAAACCATGCCCCTTTGGTTTTCTTATCTTGGAAGTACGTCAATATCCGTTTTGATATCCTGCCTGGGCTCATTTGTGTCACGTGGCTATGAAAGGCAATCCTTCTTTTTCGAATCGTGTCACTGATCTTCTCCACGTGCTTGTACAATTCGTGGTTGTGACGCCTTCTGTACTCGCTGTTTTCTTTGATGGGACCCAGGATTTTCCTCAAAATCTTCCTTTCTTTAGCCTCTAGTTTTTCCATCAGACCTTTCTTGTTCATTATTAGAGTCTCAGCCGCATACAGAGCCTCTGGTCGAATAACAGTGCAGTAATGTCTAATTCTGGCGTTTAAGGATATCGATCTCTTATTGTGGATGTCTTTAGTCAGGTTGTATGCCATTTTCATTTTATTAATGCGTGACATGAAGGCTTCCTTCTCTGATAGGTTAGGCTCTATCCATTCTCCGAGGTATTTAAACTTTTCTGCCTTCTCAACTTTTCCTAGTCCAACCTCCAGTTCCCTGGGCGCTGACTTTATATTTGTCATGAATTGTGTCTCCTCAAAGGAGATTTGAAGCCCAACCTTCAGTGCTTGATTTTTCAGCTGGTTAAGTTGTTCTTCTGCCATATCAATGGAGTCTGAAAAGATCACTAGATCATCTGCAAAGGCTAGACAGTCGATTGTAAGATTCATATACTTGTACTCTAGCCTTACGCCATTTGCTACCCTGGAATGTTTCATTTCCTTCCGCCATTCTCGGATGACTTTTTCCAAAACACAATTGAAGAGAAGCGGTGATAGCCCGTCTCCTTGCCTCACTCCTGTCCTGATTTTAAAGGTCAGACATCTCTCCTTTGAACTTCACTTTGGAGGTGGTGTTGGTCAGGGTTTGCTGGATAATTGATTGTGTCTTGTTATCTAAGCCAAACTCTTCAAGGATTTGCAATAGGGTGGTTCGATCAATTGAGTCATACGCTTTCCTAAAATCAACAAAGGTCATCACGAATTCTCTGTTCCTGAGTTTCAGATATGAAAGGATGGACTTCAGATTCATGATCTGCTCAGCACATGATCGTCCCTTCCTGAAACCCCCTTGGTATTCCCCCAGTTGTGGATCGATTTGTTGTTCCGCCCTATTCTGCAGGGCTTTTGAGAGGATATTGTAAGTTATTAATAGAAGAGAGATGCCACGGTAATTGTTCACATCATTTTTCTCCCCTTTTTTATGTAGTGGATGAATTACGGCAGAGGTCCATCCACTTGGGAGTTTATCGCTCTCCCAGATCTCTTGAACAATTGCAACAAGCTTGTCGACTGCTTTTTCCCATGCATGTTTCCACAGTTCAGCAATTATCAAATCTTCACCCGGCGCCTTGTTGTCCTTCAGCTCTTGGATGATCTTCGTGATTTCAGCCTTCGTAGGAGGGGACGAATCGGGATGGATGTTTGGATTTATTTCACAAACGAAAGGGGTCTCAGGAGCCTCACAGTCGAGGAGGTTTTCAAAATAACTTGCTAGAATCTGACAATTATCTTTATCATTGTGAGCTAATTTCCCGATGGAACTTTAAAATGTAGACTTGAGGGGTTGTATTTGTTCAGACTGTGCTTGAAGGTTTTATAGAAGTTACGTGTGTTATTTTTCTGGAAGTCTTGCTCAATCTGTAGCAACTGTTCCTT
This sequence comes from Meconema thalassinum, assembly GCA_946902985.2. NCBI lineage: Eukaryota > Metazoa > Arthropoda > Insecta > Orthoptera > Tettigoniidae > Meconema > Meconema thalassinum. Next base: position 908,618,467 of record OX336388.2, on the reverse strand, counting down.
ATTAAACATACGTTTCACGCCACGGATGGTTTTTGATGCATATTTTCTCGCGTTTAGGAAGTAGAACCTGTTCTCTTCATATTTGTGACAATTCAATTTCTGCCACGCAACCTGTCTTAGCTGAACTGCTGTATCACATTCATGATCCCACCAAAGATGCTTTCTTGATTTTGTGAGTGGGACAGTCTCCTTTGCTGTTCTGACTATAGCCTCTTGTAATTGTTTCCAATTCTCTGGATTTAAAGTTTCCAACTTGTGGGTGAATTCTTGGTTGCTCCTTAGCTTGTCTCTGTCAATCTTATCAGTTTTTCTTGGAGTAATCTTCTTGTTATTTCTTGGAATTAGTCTAACTTTGATCTGCGATAGGTAGTGATCCGAGTCTAAGTTGCCACTTCTCAGAACCTTTACGTTCTGGATCTCTCGTTGCGCTTTCCGTGCAATGGCGACAAGATCAATTTGGAATTCACCAAGGTTGGAGTTTGGAGAAATCCAGGTCTTCTGTTTTCTGGGTAGGTGTTTGAACGCCGTTGACTTTAGGACCAGATTGAATGCTCTGCATAACTCCACAAGCCTCTCTCCATTACGATTAGTTCTCCTGTGAGCTGGGTAGTTTCCAATAATCTTCTGATATTTTCCTTCTTTGCCAAGCTGGGCATTGAAATCCCCTAGCAGAATGATGGTATGTTTAGTCAGGTACCTTTGAGAGGATATATTCTAGCTCCTCCCAGAATGCGTCTGTTCCTTCCGGGTCCTTCTTATTCGCCTGATTGATTGGCGCATGTACGTTCACCATTGTGTAAACTCTATTTGTACTCCGAAAAGAAAGAGCAGAGACTCGGCTGTTAGGGGGTGTGAAGTCCACAATCGAACCCAAAATCTTCCTGTTGACAATAAATCCTGTGCCTATGTGTGGGATGGTTTTTACTACACGTTTACCGGTCTTGCCTTTGAAGATTCTATAACCTTGTGACTCAAAGCACTGTTCATCCGTGAATCTTGTTTCCTGAATTGCAGCGATCAATATCTGGTATCGGGACAAGGCATCAGTAACCTGTCTGAGTTTGCCGATCTTAAGAAGTGAGTTTGCGTTGAAAGTAGCAAAAAAATTCCGGCGTTTGAATCTGATCTTTCCTGGAGTCTCCGATACCTCCACGCATGCCTGCGCAGGCTCCCCAGAATCCGAAGGCCTACTTGCTTCACTCAAGGTGAAGGTGGATTGGTTACCACCTGGGGTAGTAGCTTCTGCTGAATTTTTCTCCATGCTTTGAACAGTTGCAAAACTGTAGATTGGGGTCAGTGATATTTCGCACTGACCAAAATACTACCAAGGTTGTGAGCCTTGGAGGGCCTCATGATGTCTTCCGGCTAAGAGCAGGCATTTCCTCCTACTCGAAAAAGGTATGGTTTTCCCGCCAATACTCGGGTGGCTGATTGCAGTGGTCACCCACTGGGCGATGGGGTCGCCACATCCCTACGCCTTATTATTTTCTTTTATTATTATTATTATTATTTTCGGTTTATACAGAACATATAACACATTTCTGGTATATTACAACGTAACTATACGGGCTTCAGTGAACCAAAATATAGCTACGGAAACAGCAACTTCTAAGCTAGAATTTCGCTACCCATGAACTTCCGAACGATTCTGGTTGTCGATAGAACTACTGCCTTCTGCATTAGTTTGTAGAGCCCAGTATCCAGATCCAGTTCTTTAAGGCCTTGGAGCAAGGTACTTGGGATCACGCCCGTACTCGAGACAATGATAGGTATGGTCTTCACTCGCTCTACATGCCATTGTCTTTTGATAGGGTCGACCAACTCGCTGTATTTGCTGATCTTTTCAATGTGTTTTGACTGGAGATTCTTGTTGTTAGGAATCGCAACATCAATCAATGTAGTTTGCTTGGTTTTCTTGTTTACAACCACCAGATCCGGCCTGTTGTGTGATACCGATTGATCAGTCAAAATAGTTCGGTCCCAATACAGTTTGTATTCATTGTTTTCAAGAACACACTCTGGCTGATATTGGTGGTACGGAACTTTCTTTCCTTTCAAAAGCTGAAACTTATCAGCCAACTCCTGATGCAAGATTTTAGCAACTGCATCATGCCTTTGTTTGTGCTCTGTTGCCAGGAAATATCTACATGCAGATGTAATATGCTGTATTGTTTCTGACTGTTGACATCCGTAGCGGCACTTATCATCTGGTACAGCGGGATCTTTTACAATGAACTTGAGGTAGTTCCTTGTAGGGATGACTTGGTCTTGAATTGCTAGCATAAATCCTTCAGTTTCTGGAAAGATCTGTCCTGAAGTGAGCCAGTAGTTTGACGCATTTATATCAACATTTGCTTGACTCACCTCATTTGGATGTCTTCCGTGCAAAGGTTTTGCTTTCCATGCTTCCATCTTCTGAATGTCAGTATGTAGGAGGTGTTGAATCTCTTGCTGACACAAGACCAGTGGCGTTGATCTGTCCGCCTCACTGATGGCTCTGTGAAGTACAGATGACCTCGCTTCTGCATAGAAGTACTCCCTAAGGCTGACTATCTGCCGTTTCATCTGATTATCAATGTCAACGAACCCACGTCCACCTAGGCTTCTGGGTAGAGTCAATCGCTCTATTGAAGATCGTGGGTGGTGTTTCCTTCCTTTTGTGAGCATCGTTCTCATTTTTCGTTCAAGTCCTTCGATGTCCGTTTTGCACCATTTGATTATGCCAAATGAGTAGCTCAGCACAGGTACAGCATACGTGTTAACAGCTTTCACTAAGTTTTTGCTGTTCAAGTGCGTTTTTATAATTTGTTTTAATCTTTTGACAAATTCACAGGACAGATCTTTCTTTATTGACACATGGTCAATATGCTTAGCTTGTTTTACTCCTAAGTATCTGTAGGTGTCTTCTGCCAACATAGCCCTAATATGCTGTCCATCTTCCAGCTCATACCCGGACTTCTGTACTTTTCCTCTCACCACCTTTAGTGTCCGACACTTGTCCAAACCAAATCCCATTTGTATGTCTCGTGAGAATGCTTCAACTATTCTCAACAAGTTTTCCAGATGCGACTCTGTTTCGGCATAGAGTTTAAGGTCGTCCATGTATAGCAGATGATTTAGCCGAGTACCAATTCTCTTTCCAATCTTGATAGAAAAGCCGTAGTGAGTAGAGTTAAGCTGGGTAGATAAAGGATTCATTGCCAGGACAAACCATAAGGGGCTAAGAGAGTCTCCTTGAAAGATGCCTCTCCGAATCGATATCTCATATGTTCGTATATCTCCGCGTGGCGTACTGAGACACAGTCTAGTTTGCCATGCTGACATAACCCTTTCCAAGAAACTGACAAATACCTCATTGATCCTATACAATCGCAGCACTGCTACTAGCCAATCATGGGGGACAGAATCAAAGGCCTTCTTATAATCGATGTACGCCATATGAAGGTTTCGGTGATTTAAGTGTGCCTGGCCACACACAACTGAGTCAATTATTAGTTGTTCTTTGCACCCTTTTGAACCCTTTTTACAACCTTTCTGTTGCACGGCAATTATATTGTTTCTTTCACAGTGTGCATATATCCTGTTAGCCAAGCATGATGTAATGATCTTATACAACGTGGGCAGACATGTGATGGGACGATATTTTGTAGGATCCCATGTATTCTGAAGATCTTTTGGAAGCAAATATGTGATGCCACGTGTGATGAATTCGGGTAAGCTATCAGGATGAAGGATGGAATCATTAATGAACTCACCTAGTCGATTGTGGATGCTCCAGAACTTCTTATACCAAAAATTCTGAATCTGGTCAGGGCCAGGGGCTTTCCAATTCGCTAAGTTGTTGATAACTTCCTTAATATCATTTGTGGTGAATTTCTCGTGCTGCATTTGCTCAAATCTTTGGGAAGCTTGCTGTTCTTCTCTTACCCAACTTGATTGAGTGTCGTGATGAGATGGTGTAGACATATGTTTTCCCCAAAATTCTTGAACTTCTTCTTTAGTCGGATAGCTTTTGTCCGCAGAAACCTTTATCTTACCCAGAGTCTGATAGAATCTTCTCTCTGAGTTGGCGAAAAGGAAGAATCTTCTCTCTGAGTTGGCGAAAAGGAAGTTATCCTTCTTCCTCTTCATACTCTCCCTATACTTTGCAAGTCTGGCGGATAAAACAGACAGCCTTTGTTTCAAGGTATCTAAGCACTCTTCAGGTGTTGAATTCGGTACATCTCGCTGTGTGTGGGCTGTGTTTTGTCTCATTATATGCTCAGCTTTCCTCAGTAATTTTCTTGTTCTTTACCACGAACATATTGTGTCATTCTAGCAATATCTGCCCTGAGCTGTTCAATCCTTCCAACAAGTCTTCTTTCCCAGTTTGGCATCGATGGCATTTGCTTTTTCCGTTCATGTTGTCCAATACCCATAGCTTTCACAACAGTTACTGCACCACAGTAAATAATAGTATGAAGGGATTCCAGATTGGCAGATGCTTCAACATGTTCCGGCAAAACATCCCGATTCATGATACTCAGTATCTTTGTCAGCTTTCTTGAACCATTGACTTTCGGTATTTTCGGCCTGCAATTTGTATCAGTTCCATAAAACTCTATGACTGTAGTCATCATTTCATTCTTCAACTTTCCAATTTGGTGTTGATCGATAATTTGCATGGAAACTGGATCTACTTCTTGAAGGTCCTGGCTATCAGCTTGTGCCGACTCCAGTTCTTCAGGAACACTGTTCTGAGTGACTCCATTCACACCTTCCTTCTCACGCCGTACCTCTTCTTTAATGGTGTTCATTCTGGCTTCAGGGATAAGATTATTCCGGAGAATAGCTCTGTATTGATCAGATACTCTCTGTTCGGTCACAGTTAGTTCAGGGTAATGCAACAGAAATTCAGAATGTAAGCGTTGCCTATAACCAACTGAATTCTGTCCGAAGTCAGTAACCCTAAAATAAGTGCGTATTATGGTTTCGTTCATGACATTTGTCCATTTAATACGCTGTCGTGGCAGTCCTGCCTGGGTGAGCACAGGTTGAGTTACCTGTGCAGCACCTTCAGCAGGTGAAGTACTAGATAATGATTCACTTCTCTGCTCAGGCTCATCATGCAAACGCTTGTCGGCTGTAATGATTTCGGGATCTTGCCCGGTAGGGGCCCGCCTGTTCAGCCCTCTACCACCGGCGGCTCGCATACTGTCACGTCCAGCACCGGCTCCAAACGTGCCCTGGCGCTCCCCAGGCAGCGGCATTTCATCCGAGGCATTACTCGTTAATTTCTCCATCATGCATTAAATGGGTTTGCCTTTTATACCTACAGCCAGGTTTTGTTATCAGCCGTCCCTAACATGGGATACAGACGCTGTTGGCAGCCGCCCGTTCCGGATCAGACGCTACCATTGTAGGTTTAATTTTGGAGTTTTCCATCTCCTAGACAGGTTGCCTTCACTACGGCTCAGGAGTCCTGCCTACCCCATTTATTATTATTATTATTATTATTATTATTATTATTATTATTATTATCTTATTTTATTATTATTCTTACACGATAATCCTTATGTCCTTTTAGCCTACTTTCGATTTTTGCAAAAAATAAAAGTAGACTTATGAGATCAACACAGGGCGAAAAAAGTGTGTCTGTCTGTGTGTGTGTATGTGTGTGTGTGAGTCTGTGTGTGTGTGTGTGTGTGTGTATGTGTGTGTGTGAGTCTGTCTGTGTGTGTGTGTGTGTGTGTGTGTGTGTGTGTGTGTGTGTGAGTGTGTGTACTCTGAATGTCTGCCCCCCCCCTATCAATTCGAACACGGAGAATGCGAATTGAACGAAATTTGGTACAAAGGTAGCACTAGCAAAGGACACCTCAGTGTCATGTTTTATATCGTCGCCATCTTTACTAAAACTGAATGGCGGCCACTCAAACGTTCAAAACGTAAAATCATATAACGACTAACCAAATCATCCGATCTCTACCAAATTTGGTAACAACATACCTCCGTATAGGATGCGTCTTGTGACCAAACTACAAGGTCGTCCGCCATACCATTTCAGGATGGCGGCCGTGCGAATTATGCAAACTTTATAATCCATATCATGGGACCCACCAGTTCCGATTATCGAGCCGAGAATCGTTTTAACTGTTCTAAAGGAAGAGGCACGTTCGAAATTAAAAGTTTATTTTGTAATACTATAGTGCAGACGTGATTTTAAAAAGCTGAGCTGATTCAGTAATAAGACAAGATGGCAGCGGATATCTTGTGCCTGACTTATATTTCACTAATTTGAGTATTTCATGCAATATAGCGTACTGATACAAAATAAATAAACTTTGTATGAAATGCTTTATATATAAATAATATACTCCAGTGATGAAATCGTTTAGTATAAATCATTATTTGCTAACAAGTTCTATGTAAGTTATTTTATATAGAACGATATTCGTTGACACAATTAGCTCAGTGGTAGAGCGTTAGCCTATCGCTCAAATGCCTATGGTTCAAACCCGATCAGAGCTAGGTTTTTTGCTTGAAATGTTATATGTTTGTTGTTTTGTAATGACTCAGATGTTTTAAGCGTTATATTGTGCATATTATGGTGTAAAATATATATTTAATTAAAACATAATTCGCCAGCAGATTTACTCGAGACATCTAGCTGCCAAAAAGGTAACTGCACGTCGACCTACTTATTAACTTCCAGATTTTATTGAAAAGTTTCTTCTTCTGGCCGCTAGAATGCACTCGCTCTGTTAGGATTATATTGTTCGATATTTCACCACTAGATATCACGACTAGTCTACGTGGGGCTCCATTGATTACTATACCATTGGCATTCTATGCGCATCGAATTTGAAGAATGACAAGATGATACTACGATACATTTTTACTTTTTATTTTAAAGGGTTTGTAACAGCCTATTTTGCGTTACTTGAAAATGTTATTTGAAGTAAAGAACAAAACGATTTCACATAGTAGTTTGTATACACACGTCTCTGTAGGGTCATGGAAAGATTTGTTAATTCAATTAGGGTTTTCGATTCCTGGTCAATGCATGTGAGATTTTCGAAGTGAAATGCCATGTCCTGTGGTTCGGATTCCACGTAAAAAGGAGGTCCCGTGGCTCATAATCACAAGATTCACGGTCACGTAAAACTACAATCTTCCTTCCTTTTTTTTCAATTAGGGTTGTGAAAGCCATCCACAACCAGACGTGTAAAGACATGCCTCAACTCAAAGTTGCATGTTGCCCACGGCAGGTCGTATATGTAATAATAATAATAATAATAATGTTATTGGTTTTACATCCCTTTTAACTACTGCTGCTTTTAGAGACACCAGGGTGCCGGAATTTTGGCCCGAAGGGGATCTTTAACGTGCCAGTAAATGTACTGACACGGCTCCCTCACATTTGTGCACCCTCAAATGCCAGCTGACTGCGCCAGGATACGAACCTGCAACCTAGGGCCCAGCAAGCGAGAACGTTACCGCTGAGCCACGCAGCCAGTCCGGTCGATTATGTCTCCAGATCCATAACATTCTTGATATACTTCTTATCTTTCTTTCTTCAATGATGGTAGCAGTTTTTATCTAGGTTGTGGCGTTTGGTAGAGGTAAATCGTTTCTAAGGTCTTCAACAAAGAATAGTTCTATTATACTCTTTGAAAATAACGAGTTATAACTATACTCATACATTTAGGAGAAAGTAGGCTATATGTTCTTTACTGAACATCTTGTTTTGTCATGTTATTTGTCCATATTTATTACACTGTACTCTTTACATGCACACTCTTTTTCTTTTCTTTCTTCCTAATACACGATGTTCAAATGCTCTATTTACATCTACCAATAAAAACAACACATATTATCCAAAACTTCTAACCCCACAGAGCATTTTTCTCTTTTTCTTTCACACTATAACACATTGTATTGCTCTGTATCAACTGATTTATTTTTTCTTTGCTGCCATTATAGGAACAGGTATTTTATTGCCATGATGTCTTGTAATGACCGTATAGATATTTTGAGACGTACTATGACTTTGATATCGATATGTAAAAATTGTGAACATTTTCATCCATATTATCATCCAAACAATATATAGCACTGTTCCAACCCTCAACCCTACCTACCCGAAGTACACAGAGGTGACAACTACACAAATCGACATTTGCCAAACTACTACACTACACTTCCCATACACCCCCACATCTACGCGCCCAGGAGAAGAACAGAAGAGCAGAATAGAACAGAAGAGAAGAAGAAGAAAATAAGAGGAACAAGAACAGTAGAAGGACCCAGAAAAGAAGAAAATAACGCCATACGACTAGTCCAATCTGCGAGGACGCAGATTCGATCGGGCAGAAGAATTATTGCACCGTGGGGTATAACCCACAGGGTACATTTATCTAATATCTAAATACTCCTACGATCTACAAATACAACCCACATCTGCCCCAATTCTCTACACAATTCACTCCCAAATCTAACACACAAGGATACAAGGAATCAACAACAACACGTACCCACTATTTCACCATTATCATCAGACACAGGCTAAACTGCCAAATTAGAGCAAGTATGTGCTAAATGCTTAAGTCAGCAGGGGCCGACACTTAAAATTGCACACACATGAAGGGCCAAGGGTCTTGTCTGCCGACCACTCTGCCTGGTGCCAGCGGGAGCTCTTGGCACCGACCATCACGTAAGTGTGCTTACGGGTGAATCCCATTACTATTTCCTGACCTAACACCAACCCTTAAAACTTGCAATCGCCTTCAGCCGATACTATAACTTGTACTGCCACACATTTAATTGGAGAAGTCTGTACTCTTCCCAAAGTAATTATTAAACTGCCACAGTCCATCACAAGTAAACTCTTGTCTATTTTATTATACTATTCCGACCCTGTCGAGTCACAGCTATTAGTAACCTGTGCGTCCTCCTCATCTCATTGTAGACAGCACGTCGCCCAGCTTAGAGCAAGGTCGCAACTCTGCAGTTATTGCCTGACCGTGCGCGCTCTGGTAATTCTTGCACACTCGCATCTACTTAGAGAGCAGCCCAGTTTTAATTCTCAGCCAGGAGCACCCCCATACTCCCGTAGTTACCAGAATTGCCTAAAAGCTCTCACCTCTTAACACTTGATCCAACCGCCAAGTATTTACACATCACCGTAGGCGATACACCCACGCACTCAGCCCTTTCACACAAAACACCCCCACACCCCTTACATCTTAGTTATAGCCCCAAAAGCTACAACAGTATCATGGTCAGTTATGTCATTTTAACTCATGGGTATTTAAAGTCACTGCTGCTATTTTCCACTTCTAGTTACCTTGATCCGCAACTGCAAACAATTGTTAGTGGAAAGTTACAGCTGCAAAGACTAAATCTGATTAATCATAGTAATGATGTTCAATTTCATTCAGAATTACCTATGTATGTCACTTACTGAAAGTGGGCGCACGAATCTTTTTAAAAAATGGTTGGTATAATTATGTCCGTTAAATCGAGGTCCGCTGAATCGAGGTTCGCTGAATCAAGGGTGTTCTCTATCACATTTTCCAAAGCTCGTAGTACTATAGGCAGCCCAACTTACAGAGCTGTATGTATGTGTTACTACACACTACAGTGATGTATAAAAACACAGCTCTAGTCAAGAACAAACATTTAATGAGATTTTCTTCCCTTCCTTTCATTGGAAGTGACTTCCTTATTGTCCTCCTCTCATCTCGCTTCATTACTCTCCCTGTCCTGAATAACTGAATAACCTCCGACAAACATAAAGAATTGTGCAATAAAGTGCGGCAGGGTGGACGAAATTTTTAAACACATTATCTAGGGCCAGAGTGGGTAGGAAATTAAATCATTGCAAACTTAATTTGTGAACGCCGTGAGCAATCATTTCTTGTGGGGTGGGGGGAGGGCTTTATTAATAGCACAGGGGAAATTACATAGGGACTCATTTCCGGCTTCCGGTATTCTCAGGACAATTTGTTTTTAAAATACAAAACACAATATGGGAAGACACAAGAGTGAAGGACATAATGGAACGACTTGAGCTAAAATTAGAAGTTAAATGTAATTGCAAAGTGGTCGTCTTCAACATTTCCCTTTACAAAGATTCTAATAAAACTCATTAGATGCCGTCAGTTGTCTCCGAATACGTGCTGAGAGAGACTCCATTTCGGCGTCTTCGGTGGCGTAGTTGGTAGCATGCTGAGCTTCTATGCCCAAGGTCGCGGGTTCAAACCCGGCCGAAGTCGTCGGATTTTTAAGAGCGTTAAAATTCCCAGTATGCCTTCCTTTGGAGGGGAAGTAAAGCCGGCGGTCCCATGTTATAGATTTATGGCATGAAAAAGAACCTTCCACTAACTATACTTGTGTGAAGGTAAATTTGTAGGTCAGGTTTAATTAATGCTCTTAAGTTCCAGCGTTCGTCACCGGGTGCTGGTTGTGGTGGCACCTAGTAGTAGCGAAGTTCACAGCTAGGTGTCGTGGACGGTAGGATTTGGTGGCGAAAGTAGGAACTACTTGAAATTATCGTCTGCAGTCTTTACTTGAATTACAAACAGATAACCCACACTAATACAGTCATCACAATTAACACCGGTTATCAGACAGATTCTACACACACCCAAAGTACACGGGGCTACGTGACCGCATTGTCACAGCCAGTAAACTAAGGAACCAACCAACCAGACTCCATTTCTAAATATCATGGGTTTGATTCGCGACTCCTCCAAAAAAATTAAATATAGTCTGAGGGTTAGAATGTTGTTGTTGTTGTTGTTAATTCACTTAAGGGCTTTACGACATCGTGGTCATTTAGACCCGTGTATCTGGGTGTGAAGAAAAAGTGTCTGATAACTTGTGTTATATAGATGTCTGTAGCCTACTAGTGTGTGTATTTGTAATGGTGAGGATTGGGAAGGAGGTGGCCGTGGCCTTAAATTAGGAACCATTCAGGCATTTTCCTGGAGTAGAAGCGGGAAACCACGGAGAACCACTTCTGGGATGGCAGACATGGGAATCGAACCCAGTTCTTCTCAGTTTTGCCTCACGAGGCTGAGTGGATCCCGTTCCGGCTTCCAGACCAGAATTAAATTTCTTGGTAGAGCCGAAAATCGAACCCAAGCCTCCGCAGTGACAGCCAAGAATGCTAACCACTACGCAATGACGAGGACTGACGAATAGAATAGGAAACACTCAGGCTTTTGGGGTAAAACTGAGAAAAAATTGATTCGATTCACACCTCGCGTTTTCTAATCCCTCCCCATGGCACTACAGCCCATGAAGGGTTACCAAGCTTACCAAGGGTCCGCTGGACTGCTGAATATGGTGTGATGCGTGGTCAGTGCATCGGGTCCCCTAGGCCATTAATCTTGGTTTTCGTGACAGGCGCACAGTGGGTCAAAATCGAAATCAACGAGGACAAAATTGTTTACTTTCATAATTAAAACATCAAAATTTATTACTTCTACAGCATTCTCCTATAATTGCCGATCACTATTCTGGGATAAACACGCATCTTAGTGTAAATCTGTCACCACTGTTCAAGCAGTCTGATTTGGAGGGTGAATGGAAGTGGCTGTGATTTGGTTGTCTTTGTGGTTAGTGTGATGCTGTAAGATGGAACATGCAACTCAAGGTATGATCTTTGTAACGTGTTTCAGTTATTAATGGACGTATTTGTTACGTAATTATAGCTATATTTGCATTATATAATATTTAACTATTACTTTTAAAATTATATTTTCACTTAGATTTTTAGTATGTCGCGTCACTCTGCGTCACTTTCTACTTGATGTTAAAATATAGATAAAGTCTTGTAGTTTACGCCTGTTATAAGATATTTTGCATCTTTTTGCAACTTACATAGTTATTTTACGTTTTAGAAGATGCCACGCAACCAGTTTTCACACGTTTAGAACTGTTTGAAGCACTGGGTTCGACGATTATGTCAAATGTGGAACTTTGTGACTTTGTTAAAAGTTAATTAGCGGTAGAAAATTGTTCTGAAGAGATAACTGAATGATCTATCCAACTCCTAGTCATAGACAATTTCTTTCATGTGTAGACGTAGCTTAAAAATGTCTTAACTGATGTTTATTATGAAGTAAACAAATTATATACGTTGCTTTCACTCTAAATTCATGATTAAAACGTAAAAATATTTTTTTCCCCCTAGATTTCGATTCTGACCCAATGTGCGGCGGGCTGCCTCACTCTCAGAAACATAGACTACTCAATTGTCCTCACGAGGCTGAGTGCACCCCGCTCCATCTCTCACGTCAAAACTCGGACGACGACCGGCTGCGTGGCTCAGTGGTAATGTTCTCGCCTGTGGTCCCCAAGGTTGCAGGATCGAATCCTGGTGCAGTCAGATGGTATTTGAGGGTAAGCAAATGCAAGGGAGCCGTGCCAGTAGATTTACTGGCACGTTCAAAATCATCTTCGGGAAAAATACTGGTACCCCAGAGTCTCTAAACGCCGCAGTTGTTGATAGGGATGTAAAACCAATAACATTAACATTATTTAAATCTTGACGGAGCTAGGAATCGAATTCAGGGCCTCATGGTGCTAGGCAGGCGCGCTACCCCAACACCACAGGGCCAGTTTAGTTTTCTGTATTTTCAAATTTATTTTCCAGGCAAATGCGGGATGGTTGCTAATATAATGCTACGGCCGCCTCCTTCCCAGTTCTAACCGTAACTACAAATGCACTCGCTACTACAAGCACCACAATGGTACAGGTTATAAAACAAATAATAATATCGTATGGCCTCGGTACCGGGTGCATGCTTTGTTTTTTGATGCCCAGAGGGCAGCTTGCATGTCAAATTGTGATGTTCCTTGGAGCGCTATGAAAGTCAAGGAGGTTAGATATCTAAGTTCCTTGACACTATAGCGCTTTCTAGTAGAGAAAAGAGAAACATTTTGTGTTGGTGGAAAATCCCGAGATTAATTTTGCCATTATGAACACGGCCTACTGAATTCAAATGGGTTCTTTGACATGCCAACATCGTATGAACTGTGTGTCGTAATTTTTGTCGCCTTTCATAAATCACTTACTATGGCCAGGAGCGAACCTGCAAGCTTTGGGTTTGTAGACGGATCCGATAACCACTCACCCACCGTGGCATGCATAAAACAAATTACTCCGCGTCATAGCCTTGTGCGTTTTATCTTGAACTGCGAACGCAAGGGGAGCTGCAGTAAGTCCAGAGACCTGAGGTTCTAATCCCGGTTGTAACAGCGGATTTTCCCCCGGGTTTTTCCACACTCCATCCAGGAAAATGCCGGGCTAGTACCTTATTTCAAGTCCCGGGCCACCTATCCCTTTCTTGACCCTAATAAATACAGCTGCATACACTACCACAGTCGCCACATAAACACTGGTTATCAGACAAACTCAAAACATCCAGTTTGTGGGGCTGATGACCAAAGATTTTCCAAACCCTTAAAACAAATAAACAACAGTGGCTTCGGTGGCGTAGTTGGTAGCATGCTGAGCTTCTATGCCCAATATCATCGGTTCAAACCCGGCCAAAGTCGTCGGTTTCTTAATAGCGTTAAAAGTATTTCAGTATGCCTTCCTTCGGAGGGGAAGTAAAGCTGGCGGTCCCATGTCATAGATTTATGGCATGTAAAATAACGTTTCACTAACTACAACTGTGGAAGCTAAAATTTGTACGTTAGTTTGATAACGCTATATTAGTTCCGACGTTCGCCACCAGGTACTGACTGCGATGGCTTTTAGTAGCCACGTCTGAAGCTAGGTGTCGTGGACGGTAGCATTTGGTAGCAAATGTAGGAACTACATGAAAAAAATAATCGTATGCAGTACTTCTACCTGAATCACAGATAACACACACTAATACAGCCAACAGAATTAACACCGGTTATCAGACAGATTTTACACATACCCAAAGTACACGGGGCTACATGACCGCGTTGTCGCAGTCCCTAAACTAAAGGACTAACCAACCAACCAATAAACAACAAGCATCTAATAAATTGGCAAGATATTGTAGGTCTTTTGGGCAGGTAAGGATGACGCGACAGAAATCTAACATTTTGCACATATTTCTCATTACAAAAGAGGGCGTGGTGGCACAGCGGTCAAGCTATTGACCTTTCCCAGTCAATGCATGTGAGATTTTCAACGTGTAATGCCATGTCCTGTGGTTCGGATTCCATGTAAAAAGGAGGTCCATTGTCTCATGATCGCGAAATTTACGATCACGTAAATCCACAAATTTCCTCCCTTCCCTCCGTCCTTCCTTCCTTCCTTCCTCCCTTCCCTCCGTCCTTCCATCCTCCCTTCCTTCCGTCCTTCCTTCCTTCCTTCCTTCCTCCCTTCCTTCCATCCTCCCTTCCTTCCGTCCTTCCTTCCTCCCTTCCTTCCTTCCTTCCTCCCTTCCTTCCGTCCTTCCTTCCTTCCTTCCTTCCTCCCTTCCTTCCATCCTCCCTTCCTTCCGTCCTTCCTTCCTCCCTTCCATCCTTCCTTCCTTCCTCCCTTCCTTCCGTCCTTCCTTCCTCCCTTCCTTCCTTCCCTCCGTCCTTCCTTCCGTCCTTCCTTCCTTCCTCCCTTCCTTCCGTCCTTCCTTCCTCCCTTCCTTCCTTCCCTCCGTTCTTCCTTCCGTCCTTCTCTCCGTCCTTCCTTCAGTCCTTCCTTCCTCCCTTCCTTCCGTCCTTCCTTCCTTCCTTCCTTCCTCCCTTCCTTCCATCCTCCCTTCCTTCCGTCCTTCCTTCCTCCCTTCCATCCTTCCTTCCTCCCTTCCTTCCGTCCTTCCTTCCTTCCTCCCTCCCTTCCTTCCCTCCATCCTTCCTTCCTCCCTTCCATCCTCCCTTTCTTCCTTCCTCCATTCCCTCCGTCCTTCCTTCCGTCCTTCCTTCCGTCGTTCCTTCCTTCCTTCCTTCCTTCCTTCCTTCCTCCCTTCCTTCCATCCTCCCTTCCTTCCATCCTCCCTTCCTTCCGTCCTCCCTTCCTTCCTTCCTCCCTTCCTTCCGTCCTCCCTTCCATCCTCCCTTCCATCCTTCCTTCCTTCCTCCCTTCCCTCCGTCCTTTCGGCCTTCCTCCCTTCCTTCCTTACGTTTCAATAACTTAGTATACGCGTCCGCCACGTTGCGTAGTGACTAGCACTCTTGGCTGTCACCGCAGAGGCCCTGGTTCGATTTCCGACTCTGTCAAGAAATTTAATTTTGATCTGAGGGCTGGAACGGAGTAAATTCAGCTTCGGGAGGCAAAAATAAGAAAAGGCAGGTTAGATTCCCATCTGAACAATCCTGGAAGTGGTTTTCCGTGGTTTCCCACTTCTACTTCAGGCGAATGTCGGAATGGTTCCTTACTTCATGCCACGGCCGTCTCCTTCCCAATCCTCATCAGAATTACAAATACACACACTAATAGAGCCATCACAATAAAGCAGGTTATCAGACAAATTCTACACACACCCAAGTACATGGGCATACATGACCACAATGTCTCAAAGCCCCTAAATGAAACAACAACACCAACAAAAAACTGATTATATGCGAGATGGAAAGCGAGAAGGGACCTTTTGTTGCAAAAATAAAATGTAGAGCATTATTTTTTGAAAAATCTGATAATAAATACTGAAAATATATTTTCTCCGTCAAGTGGTCCCTTTTCACTTTGTGCCTCACACAATTTGTTTTATGTTCGACCATGTCGAAATGTAAATATTATATGTCAGAAAAATGTATCATAATGAGGGTCATTATACAGAGAGTTTAGTTTGGATGTATCGGAGACCCTCGCTAGCCCGCTCGCCCACGGCGCGAGCCTGTCTCCCGCCAGGCACTTTGCCGTTATGCGGTGCCGGCGCGGCATTGAGTCATTGGGTATAGAAATTTGTACTTAAATTTGTGATCCTTGACCAATTTTATTGACGAACTGACTTACGGAGAGCGATTGTCAACTTATTTTCAACTAGATTCTGCCACTGCTCACACTGACGAAGCATCCATGACAGAATTGCGTCGCATTTTTGGTATTAGGATTATAAGTCGGAACGTGTGGCCCCCGCGATGCCCCGACTTATCACCATGTGACTTTTATTTGTGGGGGACGCTTAAAAATAGAGTGTATGCGAGAAACCCTCCACTATAAATGAGCTTAAAGACTATATTACAGCTGAAATACAGTCAATCGGTGCTGAGGAACTTCAGAGAGTACATGCCAGTTTCATAAAAAGGTGCCAGCAATGTGTAGCAGTGAATGGCGAATATTTTCAGCACCAGCTGTGAACTAGGTAAATACAAATTCCTATACTCAATGATTCAGTGCCGCACGGGCGCCGCATAACGGCAAAGTGCGTGGCGGGAGACAGGCTCGCGCCGCGGGCGAGCGGGCTAGCGAGGGTCTCCGATACATCCAAACTAAACTCTCTGTAGTACTATAATTCATTATAAAACAGTTTCTCCAGCCAATGAGAGCTCATTCATTGACCAATTAGGTAAGGATAGCTTCGCGCATGCGCTCAAATCCAAAATGTCGGACATGAATTACGTGATTTGAAAGTTCAAATTGGATATCCGGTCAACCATTGTAGTTACAATCCCAAACACAAAGACAAAATCAGCACAAATCTTTCCGATAATAAGAAAATACTATGACATATGCAAGAAATGTATGAATCTACGTCCAGAAGTTAGCAACACAGCATCCGTCTACATAAATTACCGACATGGAAACTGCACCGTCCCATATGATCGCGTAATTAAACTGGCGAATATGAGACAAGAAATTGCACTGTACCTTAATATCCCCAACACCAATTTCTACACAGCGTATTGTCTTTAAACGACTTCAGAGACAATATTAGTGAATGCTAGTTCTGATCGGCACTAGATATCATGCAGGCTGTAAACAATAGCATTGGCAAGCAAAGTATATGGTATCTGCTTTCGAAATTCTTTGACCCACGCATGCGCTCTGACCAGTCAGCAAACCCCCCAGCGCGCTCTGTTCACTAACTGAAGTTACTGGATCCAAAAGATATTTATGAATATTTATGTTAAAACATATAATAAAGTTATAATTGTCGTCGAACATAAACAGTCGTATGCAACTCGCCTATAATGGTAATTAAGACTTTCGTATGAAAATTATAAAACTCCCTACGCTCTTAATTATTGCCATTATAGGCTCATTGCATAATGTACTAATATGTTTTTACACCGCCCTAATACACCAGGTGAACCTGCTTCCCCTAATAATATTGTTTTATGCAGCCCAACTAACGCGTGTTGTCAGGAAGGTCGATATTTCTCTGCCTGCATCCCATATGGTACTAATGCACTGCAAATAATACTGAACACTACTATTTTCCCCTCGTATTATTCTGTAGTCACATCGAGGGGGCGTATCTAAAAGCCATGGTAGTTAAAAGGGTGGTAAATCCAATAGCATTATTATCACATCGAGGGAAAAGCAATAAGGTTCACTATGGTTTGCA
This sequence comes from Meconema thalassinum, assembly GCA_946902985.2. NCBI lineage: Eukaryota > Metazoa > Arthropoda > Insecta > Orthoptera > Tettigoniidae > Meconema > Meconema thalassinum. The sequence continues at coordinate 908,600,990 of OX336388.2, read as the reverse complement.
GGAAATGCTTGCAGTGCATTAGTACCATACGGGATGCAAGCAGAGAAATATCGACCTTCCTGACAACAAGGCTAGTTGGGATGCATAATACAATAGTATTAGGGGCAGCTGATTCGCCCGGTATATCCTCAGTTCACTTGTCTAACTTGAGCAGTGTGTGAGATATGACCGGACTAATAATCAGCCGACACCGGTGCTTGACTTCAGGTGTCGCATGCTCATGATTGCCCAACTGCAGGTGGTCGTGACAGTCAAGAGGGAGCAATCATGCTCCCCGAGGACTAATTGACGCACGTCCTGTGATCCATCACAGCCAGCAGGACACCGCATAGGGTTGTCATCTGTATGGAGTGTCTCAGACAATAAGTTCACTGTCCTCAGGGACTTACAACTAGTGGTGCGTGTCTTGGTGACCAAGGAACATCAGCTGAGCAGCGCATTGCTTACACCTAGTTGCCTTCTGAGGTCTCGGGGTACTTAATAAGACATCGAACCCAGAGGATCTACAGTAGGTTTTATTCCTGGCTCTTCCATAAATAAATAATTATATTGTGTGTGTTAGAACGGGGTACCCTCAGCCTCATGAGGAAAAATAAAAAAGCGATGGGTTTGATTGACACCTCAGCCACCCTAGAACGGGTTTCCCACTTCCACTCCATGTAAATACCTGGATGGTTCCAACATAACTCCACGGCCACCTCATTCGAAATGCTAGCCTTTAATTACAAATAAGAACAGGGTTACAGCCGTCACAATGACAATGGTTAACAAACAGATTCCACACACACACACCCAATAACACGGGGATATATGACCACCCTGTCTTTCTTTCCTGCCTTTACTGGTAATTTTGGAGTGATCAGACCGGGCAATATTGTAGTTTTCAGATAATTCGCGCGGATAATTGTGGATACCCCTGGAATCCCTATAAATATAATATATAATATATAATAATTGTGAAAATATGTCTGTGTGTGTGTGTGTGAGTGTGTCAGTGTGTTAGTTTGTTACCTCTTGACACTAAAACGGCTGGACGGATTTGAATTAAATATGAAATGGAGACCACATTTTAAGGCCCTAAAACCAATAGTTTCAGAGATATTCGTAGAAAACTATCTTTACCCCGACAAACTGATGAACTTATGGCAAGTCCGTTTCCATGGAAACAGTAGGCCTACCTCAAGGTATGACATCCGATTTTCTATATATCCCTGTAGGAGGCAATGTCAATCCATTTATTATCTTTTTCAAGATATTGTGCCCAAATCCAGTTGCCTAGATTGAAGGGTACAAGCCGTGAGCCTAGATTTGAGGGAACAGGCCTCGATGATAAGTCCAGAATGGGATGTTTGAATAGCGCGCGCCGAACCTTCTTAGAAGCTTTCCGAAGGTTTTGACAGCCAAGAAGTGGGTAAGTGACGTAGGACGAGAGCATCATAGTCGAGGCTATATGTCACTAAATATTTTCCGATGAGATGGAATCATGAAACCTATATCAGATTACTGGCACGGACAAGGGAAGAAGAATGAGCTTTGTTTCAAAGAAATTGATCGAGCGGAAGCCGAGTTATGAGCTGTTTTAGTTTCAGCATTAGCTCCGCATTGACCTTGAACCGGCCAGCCGAGGAGTATATAAGGCGTGTCTCCCAGGCACATGTATGTTCACTTCGTCATCAGCACTCCGTTGCCTTGGACGTGCTACTCTACGTAAGCGCTCTAGCCGCTAAACTCTCGACAATCTACGAACATCGTTATTATCGCCAAGCACATGGTTGCTTTAATGTTCGATTTACAGCACAAGCTGTGGACTTTGAAATTTTCTACAGTACATGGGTTTTTTTTTTGTTGTTTTTTTTTTGTGTGGTCTCCTCAGAGACCTAGTGCAGGTCTTTCTATTCGACGCCCGTGGGCGACCTGCGCGTCGGGATGAGAGATGGAATTGATTAAGGTGAATGAAATTGGAGAAGGATGTGGAAGGGAGCGGCCGTGGCCTGTCAGAAGGTACCGTCCCAGCATTTGCCTGGTGTTGAAAATGGAAAACCACGGAAAACCATTTCAAGGACGGCCGACGGTGGGGCTCGAACCCACGTGTCTACCGAGTCAGCAGAGAGCTTGGCCCCATGACCTAACACTGCGCTTTAGCCAGCATAGCCACTACTGTCGGTAATACATGGTTACTGAAAGTGTTAAACATTTCAAGTGAGTTTCGAACTTTTCTACGTCATCACCGTGGTGATATAAGTCTGTGGCACTTGGTAATTTCTTACCGCTACAACTTGGACATATGATAGACTTTGTCTATATTTCTTTCTACAGTCCACAATCACTTATAGCTGGATTATTTATATCCAACAGTCTAGGGACAAGTTTTAGTCTTGTTCGTTGGACCAGCCAAGATAAGTCAGTAATCTTAATACCATTCTTGCATATTACAATTCAAAAGCCGATAATGGGAATACAGGTTTGCCTTGTGCGACCTGAAGAGTGAGAAGCTCTGCCCAACCAACTCGACAGAATTCGTAATTGTGCTGAATAAGATTGTGAGCGTACTAGAATACTGATTATATCACAGTTGGGTCATGGTAATTATTGTCAACATGGATCGTTTAGATCAGACCCCTGTCAACTTCACTTCAGCTTTTGAAGCTGCCAACATTTTTCTGCAAGATATTATGAACGCCACTATGTCTGTGTAGACAGCTTGTGGGTATAAAATGGAAGCCGATACGAGATTATTAGTACGCGTCCTAATGGGACAGATAACAGGAAGACGGAATAATCTGGTTCAGTCCAGACTTCTAACATCAAGATCTACAAGAATGTAAGCTGCCATTTACATTATTTCTATGCGTAGTTAGTTGGATTTTCTCATATTTTCTACAGTCTTGCCAACACATATTTTTTTCTCTAGTCATCGATATGTTTATTTGCTGTTGCAAATATTTTTCTTTCGAAATTTGAGCTTGGATCTGAGTTGTTTTTACTCAGACTTCAATGATTCGACATTTATGGACGAGCAGAACGAGCATTTAATTTATTTTGATATTTTTTTCTTATTGCTGTCATTAGCCGCCGTAATTTGAGATTTAAGACTTAATCTAAGTTGAGGAATGGATAGTTATCCATTATTTGGAAATCGAGGGTGATATTCCCCGAACAGTTTAATAACTTTAAACCCAAATTTGGTTGAGAATATAATAATAATAATAATAATGTGATTTAATAATAATTATTATTTTTCTATTTTTCTGAAATAATAATAATAATAAACATTGGTGATTTCTAATAATCATTTTCTGGTTGTATGATTAATACAGTTGACATTTGAAGTCATATTCTAAATCGGATATTTGTTAATTCCGAAGGTTAGTGTTAACGCATGCCCACATATAAATAACAGATTAATTCAGTGAAATTATTTCACGTTTGCATTACATATTAAAGCTTTGAGAAGACACGGAAAGAAGTGCAACGGGAAGCTAAGCATGTATAAAGCAGGTTTTTTGCTAGTGTTTATATAAAATAAAATCAATATGGAGCAACGTCTTTCAAAACGTTTTTGCTAATATTAGCACAGTGTGGATGTTTCAAACTGATGGTAAAATTATTGTTAATACTGTCGTAAACTCATTGGTGAGGTTTACCGATTTCTGAATCTTCCATTTGTCGTAACAAGCAAAGGCTTGATTATTTTGTATAATTTGGGAAGATGTCATTGTGTGTGTGCAGAAAGTTATATGCCATTCTGAGTGCGCAATTTAAGTCGCAGGAATGAGGTTGTTGTAAAATGGAGCACCAATTATATTGTAGGTTGGGTGTCTTCGATATAGTAGAGGAGTCGTTTTAGCCACACTTTCGTCGTAATATAACCACAGGTTATTTTGTTGAACCATCATTATTAATTTACAGTTGACCCACGTGTTTTAAAAATATTTCTAGTAATTGCTTACCCGAAAATTTTTTATTGTTCAACTAGTTCTTTTCATTCAGGAAAACTTTACCGTTGTCTAAATGCTGATTATAATTCTGTGATTTTTATCACGTGTGAATCGTATGGGCCGATGCTGTTATTTGAAATTGTTACTTATTAACAACCACTATAAGCTGAAAGGATTTTCAGATCATATAAAAATAAATACACATTGTTGCAAATAAGTTGATGCTTAACATGTTTGACATTTTGTCAAAATTAATTTTGATAATAATAATAAATTGTTAAATTGTTTCATTATAAAATATTCTGAATGATATTTCAAATTTCCTAATTAATATTTTCAAGGGATAATTAATTGATTTATTGATTGAATTCATGTGGAATTGAATTTATATTTTTGATAATTACATTTTTGATTGAGTCAAATTTTTGAATAGACTTTGGATTGAGATCTATGATTAAATAGATATTTTCTGTTCTTCGAATCTAAAAAAGCTCAAAGTCCATGTAAATTATATTGTATTCTATTTATGATGATCAACTTTGTATTTAAACCAACCCTGATATTACTGCATCCTAAAAGTCTTAGTCAAAAATTGCTACGCTAATTTTGAGAAATGAACATTGAAAAGTGATAAAAAATTTCAACAAGTGATAATTTTTCTTATTGATCTTCAAAGTGTAAATGCTAAATAATTTAGGGGTCAGTATAGACAATTGACTTTGCGCTGATAAAACCCTACCCCTGTATATAATTATGTTGAACGAAGTCAACAGGACTGATATTTTGACCTCTCGTCTCAACTATTTTAGTGCTCATGTGTTGGCGACATTGTATTTTGTGTATATAAACTATGCTTCTCCAGTCATCTTTTACGACATTTTTGGGCATATTTTTCCTGTCATTTTAAAATTTTTAAATAAAATGATATAATTTTATAGTATGCAAACCCGTTTCATAAATCTCCTTCTATCCTTATTGTTGCATCGAGCCGAAAATCAGTTAAGCATTTTTATTTTGTTGGGTCTTTGTATTCGACTTTAACCCATCTGGCGCCCCGGGATATTTTGATTCTCGTGCTGACGGGCACAATATATAGAAACACAATAAGAACAGGGCAATGCGCCTGCCTCTCATACGGAGGCCCCGGGTTCGATATATTATAAATGTGAAAATCTATGTGTGTGTGTGTGTGTGTGTGTGTGTGTGTGTGTGTGTGCGTATGCGTGTGCGTGTGCGTGTGTGCGCGTCTGTGTGCGTATGCGTGTGCGTGTGCGTGTGTGTGCGCGTGTGCGTGTGCGTGTTCGTGCGTGCGTTCGTGCGACCTCTTGACACTAAAACGGCTGGACGGATTTGGATTCAATTTGAAATGGAAACAGCTTATGCCCTGGGATAACATATAGGCTGCCTTTCATCCCAAAAAATCATTGTATCCGTGGAACGGGCAACATAACTGAAGAGTCACCAAAAATACTCAACCGGGACAAAATATCGAAGTTGTCGCATAAAGACCGAACAAAGCTCATTTTACGCCCCTCGATGCAAGAAACAATACTATGTGTGTCCCTGAGGGACACCGAAAACCACATTTTAAGGCCCTAAAACCAACAGTTTCAAATATATTCGTAGAAAACTATCTTCATCCTGACAAACTGATGAACTTATGGCAAGTCCGTTTCCATGGCAACAGTAGGCCTACCTCAAGGTATGAATCCGATTTTCTATATATCCCTGTAGGAGGCAATGTCAATCCATTTATTATCATTTTCAAGATATATATATAAATACAATAAGAACAGGGTAGCGCGCCTGCCTCTCATCCGGAGGCCCCGGGTTCGATTCCCGGCTCCGTCAGTGATTTTAGACACTGACATGAGGGCTGCAACGGAGTGCACTCAGCTTCGTGAGGACAATTGAGTAGCTGAATGATCTTTTTCAAGATATATATATATATATAAACACAATAAGAACAGGGTAGCGCGCCTGCCTCTCATCCGGAGGCTCCGGGTTCGAATCCCGACTCCGTCAAAGATTTTAGACACTGACGTGAGGGCTGCAACGGAGTGTACTCAGCTTCGTGAAGACAATTGAATAGCTGCCTGATAGCGAGGCAGCGCCCCGGTCACGAAGAACAAGATTAACGGCCGAGGGGACACGATGCACTGACCACCCGTTACCACAATATATGCAGGCCAAATGGCTGGGAAGCGGTCGCACGATAGGCCTTCATGGTCTGTAGTGCCAGGGGTAAAATAATTAGGGAAAGCGCCTTCTAATACCACTTTTAATTTTTAAACACTACAGTAACGGCTACTAAATTAAGGTAGCGATATAGCTACGTTTAATTTCATAAACACTGGGCTCACAAATACCGTATAGTTAAGTAAAAATACCAGTCTGGTCGTTATTTCAGTAGCAACGAAGCTCTGTGGCGGCTATTGCCGTTTCCGTAACACTTAAGGCATCCCGCCGTCACATACCTCAATGTGCACTTGCAAAAATTTGAACCAGTCTATTTTACTGAAAATAATTTCTACGAGCGAGTATCCACTCCGGCAAAAACCACACACACTACCTTTTCTAAAATGTACACAAGACATGATTTTTAAAGCACTCTCCTGTATGTTGAGGTACAGAGATATACCACATGGAAAGATACAATAAAATGTTGGTAAATATGAGTTCAAGGAACTGCTGTTCAGTATAGGCTTTCGGTACAGGTTTTGCGGCCCATGTTCGTAACATGGAATGTTTTCCTTCGACAATGAATCTACACCATGTGCGAGGGCAACGCATTTCCAAGATCTCTAAAAACACAATAATCAGGAAATTAGAGAAAAATTTAAAGTTGGAGCGAAGATTCAAGGAGAAATAATTTCATCTTTCACATTGGCTGAAGACATCGTTATTTTGGCCGATACGCCAGAGGAATTGAACGAGTTTTTGAATGGTATGGACTCCGTCTTGAGGAAATAATTCATGATGAAAATCGATGAATGTAAACAAAATTATTGGAATGCAGCCAATATAAATCAGAAACCTCTATGGACATCAAATTGGAAGGTGAAACGCCACGGGAAGTGGGAGACTTCTGTTACTTAGGAAGCAAAATAGCCAGTGATGGACGAAGCAAAGAGGTTGGCAGGTTGGCTCAGGCAAGGACAGCATTTCTACAGAAAAGGAATCTGTTGACATCGAATATACATTTAGGTATAAGGAAGTCATTTTCTCTGGAGCGTGGCACTATAAGGAAGTGAAACTTGGATTAATGGTGCAGCAGAAAAGAGGAGAATTGAAGCTTTTGAAATGTGGTGTTACGGGAGAATTATGAAGATTAGATGGGTAGATAGGGTAACAAATGAAGAGCTATTAAGACGAGTGGGAGAGGAGAGTTGTTTTTGGCGACTGCTAATGAAGAGAAGAGATAGGTTGGTACGACACATATTAAGACACCCAGGAATAGCAAGCTTAGTTATGGATGGGAGGGTCGAGGACAAGAACTGTAGGGGTATACCAGGGTTAAACAGATTGCCTCGGATGTAGGGTGTGGTAGCTATGTAGAGATGAAACGATTAGCTCTAGAGAGAAAAGCATGGAGGGCTGCATCAAACCAGTCAAAAAACTGAAGACTCAAACAACAACAATCGGGAATTTTAATTACTTAAAGAGGCACGTGAGGCAAAAGTGTTGTTGGAGAATTTCAATCCCTGTGATGTAACACTGGAAGAGACTGCATAATGTACATCAGCGCCAAGGTGAGAGATATTTTACTATAGGTCTATTAATAGCGACATGTTGACGTTCAAATCATCAATAAGTGTGGCAAAATTACACCCCGAATAGCTTTTGGAAAACTAATTTTAATTCCCCATTTTCCGATAGTTTTGCCATTCCAGTGTGCAAGAGTGCAGTTCCCTCATCAAACAATATTCGTATTTATATTAACAAAGCGCAATGACACACACTTAACAGCAGCAGTTGTACATTTAGACAAAAACATTTTTCCCAAGGGCAACTGTATGTGGCGTGCTCGCGAGTATCCAGAAAACAAAATCGTTATGTATCAGCAGAAGATGGCAAAACCAAAAACGCAATTCTAAAATGTGTTCACATAATCTAACATCGTACCCTGCAGACTTTCACATCTCTATAAAATTCCCACTTTGCTGCCCATATCAATATACTGTATGTATCAGAATTTTCAGAATTAGAATGGACCCATCTGTAGCCGAGATTGCTGTAATAGAATAGACCAATTATCAGCAATAATGCATCGTCCCCATTGTCTTGATCGCGAGCGAAGCCGCGTGTACCTGCTAGTTTTATTAGAAAGGTGACTTTTCTGCTATGAGATGTTGGGTGGGTTATATACAACGGAAGAGCAAAACATGTATTACGGTACTGGATTACTTCCAAAGCTATTATTCAATATTTTTCATTTTCATTGCTTATTCTCTTAGCCTGGCTTCACTCACGGACTCTGTAGGGGATCATTCCTCTACCATCCAAAGGACAATTTCTGGGGGGCTGTACACACTTTGTCAGCAGATAAAACTGGGGATGGTGATGGCCCGATCGCCCAGGATACCGCTAACATGGGTCTAATTAAGGTAGGGATTTAGAAAGAAAGTCAGCCGTGGGCCTGTTGAAAGGAAACGTCCTGATATTTGCCTGGTAGTGAAAATGAAAAACAACGAAAAACATTTTCAAGACGGTGGAGGTGGGATTCGAATCCACGCTCTCCCGATGCCAGAGAGGTACGAGCTAACGCGTTACCGCTCTCAACCACCGTGTCCGGTATTATTAATTATTACGAAAGTTATTTTTGGATAATGTCAGTAGTTTGAAAAATTGTAATCTGTGAGTGATGTCTCCTCTACTTTACCCTCGAGAGTGACGACTCACACCATGGTTGTTGGCAGAAGAATTGAGCAATAACGAGGATACGGTGTTCACCCTTATTTGTGAAGATTTCGGTCAACATCTTCATCATCATCATCTAAAGGCTATTATTATTATTATTATTATTATTATTATTATTATTATTATTATTATTATTATTATTATTATTATTATTATTATTATTATTATTATTGGTACAGTTCCAACTTTCCGACGTCCAGGATGTGAGGGAACAATTCCGGATGTCTCCCTGGCATCAGAAGTAAATGTGCCATTCATTAAGAGATGGAAAGTGTTGGAAGATTATTGTGCTAGCGATCATCAATTCATCGCCTTTGACTTTGAATCAAATGTTCAGGGACGGGAAGTACCTCCCCAGAAATGTCAACGGTGGAATGTAAATAGGATTAGCATGGACAAGTTCAAAGATATCATTGGGAAAGGTGCAGAACAGATTCGAAGTGCTGAAGCACGGAGAGAGTTTGAGGTTGAGGATCTGGTTTCTGCAACCATGAAAATTATTACGTCAGCTTGTGATGTTTCGATGCCCTCCTCAGTACCACGTCACCGAAAGAGCCCTGTATACTGGTGGACCAGAGAGATAGCAGAATTAAGGAAGAACTGCCTCAGGCTTCGCCGTCTTGCCCAGAGAGCAAGAAATCGGGAAGAAGCTAATGAAAAATCAGCGGAGCATAAAGCAGCAAAGAAGCTACTTCGGAAAGCCATAACTACGAGCAAGGTTCAGAGTTGGAGAAAGCTTCAGGAAGATATTGACACTGATCCATGGGGTTTGGGTTACAAAATTGTAACACAGAAACTTGGAAGTCACAGAACATCGTGCATCATGGAGGATGATATTATGAACACCATTGTTCAAACCCTTTTTCCAACTCATCCCACAAGACCTGAGAGGAATTTTGAAAGTGATCTAGATTTCCCACTGTTTACTGAAGACGAACTTCGGGTTGCAACGCATTCTTTACGGAACAACAAGGCTCCGGGGCCGGATGGGATTCCTAATGAGGTTCTGAAAATAATAGTTGATCAAGATATGTTGTTATTGTTGAGAATGTTCAATGTGTGCATGAAAGCAGGGATCTTTAGCTTTCGCTGGAAGATCTGTCGCTTAGTGCTCATTAGTAAGGGCATGAGTGACCCTGAGTTACCATCATCGTACCGCCCACTTTGTATGCTTGACACAACAGGCAAACTATTTGAGAAACTCATAAGACGGAGATTGCTTGAAGCAATAATCGCAGCCGGCGATTTATCACCAAGACAATTTGGATTCAGGGTAGGCCGGTCGACACTGGATGCAGTGCAAGAAGTCGCCGATAAAGTACGAAGAGCGGAGAGTTATAATCATTACTCTCGCCGGGTGATTCTTTTTGTTACACTGGATGTTAAAAACGCTTTCAACTCTGTCAAATGGACTGATATCATGGATGCTCTAGAATTTTCATTCCATGTTCCAAGGTATCTCCTTCGGATCTTAGACTCTTACTTGAAGGATCGTGCTCTGCTCTACGATACTACAGAAGGGATCCGTAGAGTACAAGTCACGGCTGGGGCTGCCCAGGGCTCGATTCTAGGACCTGATCTCTGGAATGTTACATACGACAGCTTGTTGAGGCTTGAAATGCCTGAAGAAACTATTCTAGTAGGATATGCAGATGATGTTGCTGCTCTTGTAGCAGGAAGAAGTGTCGAGCAGGCACAGTTGCGACTCAATATGGTAATGCGCAAAATCAATAGATGGATGGAGGAACATGGTCTGTCTCTAGCACTTAGTAAGACGGAAATTGTCATCCTAACAAAGAAGAGAATTCAGACAATACTTCCAATACAGGTAGGACAAGTTCAAGTAGAGACGCAGCCAGCAGCAAAATACCTGGGCATCATGATCGACAGTAAAATGAATTTTGGAGAACAGATTAGACGGACTGCAGATAAGGCAGCCAGAGGAGTAACGTCCCTCAGTCGGCTCATGGCCAATGTTGGTGGGCCAAAATCTAGTAAGAGAAGACTATTGATGACAGCCATCCATTCAGTTCTGCTGTATGGAGCGGAAATATGGGCGGATGCCCTGGATAAGGAAATTTATAGGAAGCCACTGGCGCAAGTGCAGAGGCGGGGTGCTTTGCGCGTGGCATCTGCATATCGCACGGTTTCTGAGGAAGCAGTTCTCGTTATTGCCGGGATTATTCCGATTTTTTTTCTTGCGAAAGAACGCAAGAACATTTACTTGAGGAAATCTGATATGGGTTTACAAAATGTAAGACGATCGGCAAGAGTACAGACCTTTCAAAATTGGCAGATCAAATGGGAGCAAGGAGATCAAAGCCAATGGACTAAGAGAATGATCCCTCAGGTGCAGGTTTGGACAGAGAGGAAACATGGTGAGGTTGGTTACTATCTCACTCAGTTCTTGACTGGCCATGGGTACTTCTGTTCCTATCTTAAGAAGATGGGGAAGGTCGATTCATCAGATTGCATCTACTGTATCAATGAATTAGATAATGCTAATCACACCTTCTTCTCTTGTGGACGGTGGGTCCAAAATAGGCAGTCTCTTCAAGATCACATTGATGTAGAGATATCCCCGGACAATATTGTTGCAGTGATGCTACAAAATGAGGAAAACTGGAAACTGGTAGCAAGCTTTGTTGAAGATATCCTCCGAACAAAGAAGACGGATCTGGATCGCCACTGAAGATGATTCATTACGGTAGAGTGCCCTACAGGCAAATATAAAATGACTCTAGCCTGAAGTAATGTGCTAAACGGTTCCAGGCTAGTGTTCAGAAGTAACGGGGGAGTTTTAGTCGGTAGTCTGCTACTCAGGAGCAGGAGCCCGACACTCTGTGCGTAAATGCATTTCTTCCCCTAAAAAAAAAAAAAAAAAAAAAAAAAAAAAAAAATATTATTATTATTATTATTATTATTATTATTATTATTATTATTATTATTATTATTATTATTGCCTTTATATGTGGCGCAGTTAAGGCTCTTGGCCCTCTCTTACACTAAACCACAATAATATAATACAATAAACATATTATGGCGACAAAATTAAACAATAATAATTGACATTGATAATGACTTTCACACTCTCATTCACTCATCCAGTCACACTTGTTGTCGGTCAGCAGTGTTCAGCGGGCTGCCCCAGCAAGTGGTCTTGAATTTAGATAGTTAGGTGGTGCCCCTGACACTGGCTGGAAGGGTATTCCACAGCCTAGACCCCACCACATGAAAAGAGTTGTTGAATATAGAGGAGCGATGAATAGGAATGGAGAGGGAAGAACCAGAGCGTGTATTATTACCATGAAAAGAAGACAAGTACTTGAATTTATTTGATAAGTATAGTGGTCTATCGTCAGACAATAATCGGAAAATCTGGACAAGAATGTGATATGATCGACGTAGTTCAGGTTTCAGCCATGAAAGGGCGCAATAATAGGGAGTGATATGTTTATCATAGCTCAGATCGTAGATAAATCGTATGCAAGAGTTCAGAGCTCGTTGAAGTTTCAAAGTTAATGTTTTGGTTGCGTCTACAAGGAGGCTTAATAATAATAATAATAATAATAATAATAATAATAATAATAATAATAATAATAACCATCATCATCTAAAGGCTACGCCTTGTCGCTGCAACCACATTTGTCTCCCACTTGCTGAACGATTTAAGTCAGCATTCTGTTTAAAATGAAGTCCATGCATCACAGAATCCAGATGAGCCTTCCGCGGTCTTCCCCAGAATTTTTCCTTCCAGTATGTTCAGGAACTCATTATAACGTAGGGTGTGGCCAACGAATTTTGCTTTCCTCTTTTCCATCGTAGTGATCAATTTCCTTGTTTCTTCTATTTCCTTGAGGACCTATTGGTTAGTCTTTTTCTCCGTCCAGTTTATTTTTTTTCAGCATCCTTCTCCACATCCACATTTCCGCTGCTTCCAGGCGTTATATGTCCTGTTACCTTAGAGCCCAAGTTTCGCATCCGTATAACAAAACACTCCAGACAAATGTTGTGATAAACTATTTTCTAGTTTTAAGATTTCGGTAAACTTTACAAAATCTAACAAACGATCGGGAAACAAACGGATGGAATCATATATATTATTTCAGTAGTATGCATCCCTCCTGCGGCGCTCACAAGAGACCGATCGTGACAAATTAGCATTCAAATGAAGGAGAATAGACATTAGCAGTGACTTATTGCACTATAATTTCATAAATATCTATAATTTCTTTAAAAAATGACTTTAAAAAAATTGTACGAAGTGTGCGATTTGCTAACTCCGTTGATGTAGGAAAGTACGCTCCTTATTGCTGTCCACGGGCCGCTGTGACGCCTGTTTCATGTCATATTAACATTCTGAGGTCTTTCCTTTATCCTGAAATGTAAATAGTACACTATAATCATTTGGTTGAAATAAAAATATAACCTTTCTCCTTAAGTGTCTCATTATAAACCTATTGGGGAAAGTTTGGTTTATGAACATGCAAGATTTCTCGCACGGGTCCGCTAGTATTACAATAATACAGTATGCTAACTTAGTTTGATCATGATCCATTCTTTCTGTGGAACAGAGCATAAGACCTGGTGCTAAGAGTTCAATTCGGTATCCCAGTGGCAATCGAAAGAATGGTATTCATTATCTTTCCCTTGACTCAGAAAGGGAGCCTTGTACAATTCCAAAGTAATTAATAGTACATTATGCAACGAGCCTATAATGGCAATAATTGAGACACGAGTATGTCTCCATACGGTGTCTTAATTACCATTATAGGCGAGTTGCATACGACTGTTTATGTTCGACGATAATTATAACTATTTTATGTTCGAAGATAAATATTCATAAATATCTGTCGAGATTTCGCCAGTTTTATGTACTGAACAGAACGCATAGGACGCAGAGAATACCTTGCATTTGACCATGGCCTCCTCGATCACCCCACTATGACACTAACCACGCAGTGAAATTTAAAATACGAGGCCGTGGAAGTCAGCGCATGTGCGATGCTATCCTTCCTAATTGGTCACACAACTGTTTCTTGAGCTCTTATTGGTGGGAGAAACTGTTTCATAATGAACAAGTAGTTCCGTGAAGAACTACACAGCCTATTTTCATATATCCTGCTCATGTTAATTGCCTCTATCAACATACAAAATTTCAGTTTAATTGCTGTAACAGATTCGTAGATATTGAGAACAGTCTAAATATTTCAGAAGGTCGCCAGGTTGGATTTTTATTTTTGTACTATTACATTAAGATTATTGTGTACGTGTGGTATTCAAACTTCAATCCCATGATTAGAACACAAGAAGTAAAAACGAGATTTTAAAATTACGCACAGCAGCCATCTTGTGATTATGCAAACAATTGAAATAAATTAGATGCCAGTGGATCAACATTTGTATAAGCATTTAACGTGCAACGTTTCACGGCACTCGGATAGTAAATTCGTGAGAAACGTCCATTTAAATATTTATACTTCGCGTCGCCGCCATGTTGGATTTGTGCTCACCAGGTTACTGAATGTCCTATAGGTGAAGGAACATATGTTCATAGCCTCTATGAGCATTTAAAAAATTCAGTTTGGTTGCTGTAAAACATTCATAGATATTGAGAACCGTCTAAATATTTCGGAAGCTCGCCATTTAGGATTGTTATATGTATAGGCCACAGAGTTATGTACCATTCAAGGACAATTATTGCCTAGGTTCATTATTCAAACTTTCACTTCGATCGCATGATTACGACACAAGAAATAAAAACGTAATTTTAAAATTTCGCACAGCCGCCATCTTGAAGTTATGTAAACAATTGAATTAAATTAGTTGGCAGTGCATTACAATCTGCAAAATCATTTACTGTACCACATTTCATTGCGCTCAGAGAGTCAAATCACCGGAAACGTATATTAAAATATTTCAAATTCGCTTGGTCGCCATGTTCGTTTTGTACTTTACAGGTTTATGAAATATGCACAGGTAAACTTGAATCAGTACCCTTTATCACCGTACAAAATTGCAGGTTGATATCTGTAATAGTTTCGGAGATATAGAATGTCAGTGAAATATTTAACACAGCTGCCATTTTGAGGTTATGTAAACAATTTAACTAAATTGGACTCCAGTGCATTACAATGTGTATAAACATTTGCTGTACCAAGTTTCATTACGTTTGGATAGTTAAATCTCGAGAAAAGTCTATTTAAAGTCTCAATTTCGCTTGGCCGCCATGTTGGTTTTGTAGTCACCAGGTTTTTGAAAGTCTCATAAGTGAATTTCTAGTAGTGCCCTTTATCACCGTACACAATTTCAGGGCGATATCGGTAATAGTTTCGGAGATATTGAATTCTAGTGAAATATTTCGCATGTTGGATTGGTGACACGTAACAAAATTTGAAGGGCACGGTCGAGGTCGCCGGGAATAGTGCTATGAACTTACCGAGTTTCATTGAAATCGCTCCAGCCGTTTAGATTTTACTAGGGGTACACACACACACCTCACACACACGGACAAAAGGTGATCTCATAAGCTTTTTTTTTTTTTTTTTTTTTTTTTTTTCAAAATTGAAAATAGGCTAAAAATAGTGCTATAATGACCCTCATTAGGATACAATTTTCTGACATATAATACATAGAATTCGACATCGTCGAACATAAAGTGGTTAATGTTTGATTTGTGGTGCCTGGACATCGTGATTACTTATCTCCTTGTAGTTAAGTTTGTGAAGAAATTGTCTAATAACCTGTGTTATTAGTGTGTGTGTATGTGTGTGTGTAACTGTGATGCAGATGAGGATTTTGAAGGAGTCGACTATGGCCTTACATTAGGAACCATCATGGTATTTGTCTGGAATAGAAGTTGAAAATCACGGAAAATTGATTCCAGGATGGCCGAAGAGGGAATCTTCTCTTTGCTACTAGCCCCAATCACAAATACACACATACCTAGAGCCAACACAAAGACACAGGTTATCTGACTAATTCCACACACCCAAATACACAGGGCTACATGACCACGATGTCGCAAAGCCCTAAATTAATCATCAACAACAACAACAACAACTATAGGCCTACCATTAGACACATAACCTAGGTGAAGCAGCGTGTGAAATTTGAACATTTCCTACAAGGCACAGGTATCCACTACATTCTATATTTAAAGTCCATGGAATACTTGCTGTCGAGATATCGTTTTTAGCGCCCAACAAGTTAATCAGCTCGGAAGGAATTCCACTTCGCCTTAATGTGGTAATATTCTTGGAACGATGCTAATCTACTTTTCATCTTCACGAGAACTTGCAACTACTCAAAACTTTTCAACAGCATATTACAGAGTTAACAGTCAAAATCTGATAAAATTAGTTCTCAGATTACAGTCCTAGCCAAAACCACAGTCAAGCAACCAACCATGCAAGTTAACAAGTACAGTAGTTACGAAGTGAACTAACACACGTAAACTACATTCCTGTTGTGTATAGGATGCTATTATATCTTAATTAAGGCCCGTTCTGTTGTCTAGGGGTACGTACTGAAACTCTGGAAACAGAGACCCTGGTTTCGAACCCCGGCTATGTCAAAGAATTCAATTCGGCTCTGTGGGCTGGAACGGGGAATATTCAGCCTCGTGAGGCAAAAATATGAAGACATGGGTTCGATTCTCATCACAGCTGTTTTAGAAGGTTTCCGGGTCTACTCCAGGCAAATTCTGGGATAGTTCCCAATTTAATGCCACAACCGTCTGCTTGCAAATCCTAACCTCAATTACAGATTCACTACTACAGCCATTAAAATGACGCAGGTTATCAGACATATTCCACACACATACAGACACACTCAAATTCACGGGGATGCATGGCCACAATGTTGCAAAGTCCCTAAAATGAATCAACAACAGCAACTATCTTAATAAATATATGATATTTATTTAGCATTCAGACAAAATGTTCACTCATAGAACATATAAACTCCTTAGACTTTGAAAGTAGTAGATTTTGTTGATTGTTGTTGTTGTTGTTGTTGTTGTTGTTGATTCTTAAGGTGTTTGCGACATCGTGATCGTGTACCCCGTGTACTTCGGGGTGTGTTGAAGTTGTCTTATAACCTGATAATGAATCGAATCCTCCTCTTCTTAGTTTTGCCTCACGAGGCTGACTGTACCCTGTTCCAGCCCCTTGACCAGAATTAAAATTCTTGGTTGGTTGGTTCCTTAGATTAGAGGGGCTGCGACAACGCGGTCATGTAGCCCCGTATACTTTGGGTGTGTGTAGAATTTGTCTGATAACCTATATTAATTCTGATGGCTGTATTAGTGTGTGTTATCTGTGATTCAGGTAGAAGGACTGCATACGATTAATTTTTCCAAGTAGTTCCTACTTCTGCTACCAAATGCTACAGTCCATGACACCTAGCTGCGGACGTGGCTACTAAATGCCATTGCAGTCAGCACCTGGCAACGAACGTTGGAACTAATATATCGTTATCAAACTAACCTACAAAGTTTAGCTTCCACAATTGTAGTTAGTGGAAAGTTCTTTTTCAAGCCATAAATCTATGATATGGGACCGCCGCGCCGACTTTACTTCCCCTCCGAAGGAAGGCATACTGAAGTATTTAGGACGGGTTTGAACCCGTGATCTTGGGCATAGAAGCTCAGCATGCTACCAACTACGCTACCGAAGCCGCTAAAATTCTTGGCAGAGCCAGGAATTGAACCTGGGCCTCCACGGTGACAGCTAAGAATGCTAATCCCTGCGGAACGAGGCGGGTCTAGAATTTCAATGGATTAATCGCTGACATTTAGAGTTGTGAATAAACAACCAAACGCGCGTACAAATACGATGACAACAAGGCGTCTGTTATTGGGTAATTCCAAGTAGTGAACTTCCTTGAAAAAACAAAAGTGTGAACATCTCGTCTACTCTATTACCTATCAGCGTAACTGAGAACATTAAATACAATGGGAAGCTACAAGCAACAGGTTCGAATCCCGGCGATGAACGCGGCCCTACAAGGGGATCGTTATTCCTCGATTTCAAAATCGAATGTAGTGTGTTCGAACCCAACTCAATCTGATGGCACTGAAGGATGGTCAGATTTATAGTACATTGAATAACGCTTACAGTGCAAAATTTCAAACCAAAATTAAAATTATTTATGACAGAACGTCCACGCTTAGCATGTGTCTCACAACACAACGTATAAGGTGAGAGCATCTGGTCCTTATTCCGTATAGAGGCGATAAAACCCGGTCGATTCCGATCGCTACGAGTGGGCTACCTAAGGGGACTACAATAGATCCAGTCTGATAACCTGTGTTATTGTGATGGCTGTACTAGTGTGTGCGTGTGTGTATTTGTAAATTGGGGATAGGGTTAAGAAGGAGGTAGCCGTGGCCTTACGATAGGAACCATTCTGGCATTTGCCTGGATAACTGAGGCTGAAGTTGTAATCGAACCCATCTCTTCTAATTTTTGCCTCATGAGCCCTCAGACCAGAATTAACATTTATTTACTTACTTATTTATTTATTTATATATCTATATATTAATCTATTTATTTATTTATTTATTTATTTATTTATTTATTTATATTTTATTTATTTATTTATTTATTTATTTTTTGTGGCAGATGACCTCGTAGTTCCGCCCCTTAAAACAACAATAATTAACTACATTTATGTAATATATATTTATATATTTATCTATTTATCTATTTATTTATTTATTTATTTATTTATTGGGACAGATGACCTCGTAGTTCCGCCCCTTAAAACAACAATAACTAACTTCTTCTTATTATTATTCTTCTTCTTCTCCTTCTTCTTCCTAGCGTTGTCCCGCTGGTGCAGGGTTCGCTTTTTTGGTCATTGACCTCCATTTTGTCCGGTTTCGTGCGTCAGCTGGATTTAGGCCGGTAATTTTTAAATCACCATTTATTGTGTCTTGCCAACGCTGCTTCGGTCGTCCTCTGGGCCGTAGGCCTTCAACCTCAAAATGAAGGACAGAGTTATTAACAGTATCAGGCGCTGCATGCAGGGCATGGCCATACCATCGGAGCCGTTTCTCTCTCATTTTGTCCACAATTGGGGCGACACCCATTTGCTCCCGAATTGTGTCGTTTCTGACATGGTCAATAAGGGAGATGCCCATTATCAAACGGAGCATTCTCATTTCCATGGCGTGCAGGCGACGTTCTGAAATTTTGTCGGATGGTCGACATTCAACTCCATACAGCGCAAATGGCCGTACCACTGTCCGATATATTTTCGATTTGAGACAAAGTGGCATTTTCTTGTCGCAAAGCACCCGTGACCTCCTTCCACCGCAACCAGGTTGCGTTTATCCTGGCTCTTACTTCATCATTGAAGTTGCCATCACTCTGAAGACGAGATCCAAGGTATCTGAAGCATTCTGTCTTGACTAGATTTTGTCCAGCGACTTGAATGGTACCGTCGTTTGGGTTTAACTCCAGATACTCCGTCTTTTACACATTCAGACATAGGCCGTACTGGGAGAGGCGGTTATTCCAGTCTTCAACTTGACATTGGAGTTTTTCTCGGGTGTCATCTGCAACCATTATATCATCTAACAGAAGGGTCCAACGAACATTCCGTTGCAGGTCACGAGTGGTGGTGTCCATCACAAGAACAACAAGAAGTTCCGTGAAGAACTATACAGCCTACTTTTCATGCCAATGATTATTCTACAGTATATGAACCTATCTTGAATAATGACGAAATTAAGTTGGTAATATCGAAATATCTAATTAGTTCAAAATATACCTGGTAAAATATAGTCTAATACAGCACTACAGTTGGCAGCCCTGGTGACTGAATATATTCTTAGTTCCATCTCTTAAGGTACAGAATACAAAATTTGGCTGAAGTCCAATGGACGTTACATGCAGTTAGACACTGGATCTATCAGCACGCGTAAAAGCATGTTGCCAACAATACCATGCGTGTGCTGGTCAGAAATAATCTGAAATATTATGATATCTTGTTGTGCCAATTTTGGATGAAATCCATTTGTTAATATAGAAGTTACATGTATTTTAAAATTGGACATATCAGCAGGCATAGAATCATGTTGGCAGCACTGCCTTGTATTAATTACTCCAAATTAATCTAGAATGTCAAGTGCTATACGTGTGCAAAGTATAGAGCTGTTGGCTTGCATACTTTCTGATATATTGATATTAGGGTAAAAAGAATATATACAGCATTTATTAACAGTTGGCAGCCCTGATTGCTCTTAACAATACTTATAGTCATATCTGTTATGGTACACATATCACATACGAAATTTGGTTGAAATCCAACTGATAGTATAGAAGTTACATGTATTTAAAAATTGGTACTATCAGCAGGCTTATAATCATGTTGGTAGAACTGACGTATATAAGTTACTCCAAATTAATCTAAAATGTCAGAATATACGTGTGCATAGTTTAAAGCTGTTGGCTTGCATACTTTCTGATATATTGGTATTTGGATTTAAAAAAATAGAGAGAGCAATTATTAACAGTTGGCAGCCCTGGTGGCTCTTAAGAATATGCTCAGTCATATCTGTTTATATACAGATATTACATACAAAATTTGGTTGAAATCCAATTGATAGTGTAGAAGTTATATGCATTTAAACATTGGACCTATCAGAAGGCTTAAAATTATTTTGGCAACACTGTTATGGTTGGCCTCCTGGAAATTAAACTGAAATAGTATTATCTACATGTGTGCCAATTTTGGAATAGCTCCCATGCATACCTTGCAAGATATCCAACATGGAGCTCAAATTTCTAGTGCGTTTTTTCAGCAGTTGGTAGCACTGACATCATTTTCAAATATGGACGTGAGCTACTCCGGTGCACATCTTTACTCATACTAAATTTGGTTTTGGTTGCTGCAGCCGTTTAGGAGTTGATAGGGGGGGACACACACACAGCCAGACAGACAAAAGGACAGACAGACAGACAGACAGACACACATTTTCCCGGATCGAACTCATAAGTCTACTTTTTCCTCATTTTTGCAAAATGTGAAAAGTAGGCTAAAAAGGGACGGTGATAGTGCTGAGCCTTGGTGGACGCCGACATTTACAGGAAAGTTTTCCGAGGTGCCAACAGCATAACGTACTCTACTGCTGGTGTTCGTGTATAACATCTTGACCACATTTACAAATGACTCTGGCACACCATCGTTGCGGACCGCATACCATATCAACTCATGAGGAACACGATCGAAGGCCTTTTCAAGGTCAAGAAAGGCAATATGCAGAGGCTTTCTTTTCTCACGGTGCTTCTCCATCAGTAACCGTGCTGCGAAGATGGCGTCAGTGGTTCCAGCCCCCTTGACAAACCCGCACTGGTTGGAGCTGATTTCGGTGATGGCACGTAGGCGTCGATCAAGAATCCTCTCAAAGATCTTCATTGTATGTGAGAGAAGACGTACTGGGAGACAGTTTGAACATTCCGCTGGGTCTCCTAACTAACTAACTAACTATATTTATGTATGTATTTATTTATTTTATTACATAATTTCTGGAGCTATCTATTTAAGTTTTAAGTACAAAACTATGTTGTGGAACTTTTGGTTTTGAGTAAGAAGAAGCCATGTAGCCTTAACAATACCAAGACGTTAATAAATAAGTAAAAAGCACTACCTTTATTCCTCCTTCCCATCTGTGGCCAACAGTATGCTAATTCCCACAAACGGTCACCCAACCAAGTTATGACCACTTCCAATGAACCTTAAATTCGAATATCTCACCGGATCCATTTTTTCAACATGGTCAATCAGTTGGTTCATTCTAACAATGAGGAAGCAGAAATTGTTTGATGAAGCGCAGTCCACCCTAGCCACGTCCATGAAGGGCTACTTCAGTTACCCGCCTTTGAGCTCTCGCAGTATTCGGCCAGTGATGGTGAAAGGGCTAGGGGTTGTAATATCTTATCCCCTTAGGCTGTTCCTCGCCCTTTGAGATTGATCTGGCCAGTAGAGGAGTCACTCGAGGAGGTTTTAAGAACACTTTCATCACTCCTTGAGCCTGCCTCCCGGCAACAGCTGCCTAACACAGAACCTCTCGTCTCAGCAGAAACGCATATTCGTTTTGATCGTTACCCCCCATCGTAGATAAGGGGTCTTAAGCTTTGTTACATTCCATACTCAACACATCTAACGTAGTGTCAAGTTTTGGAACCTGATCAAGTCTTAATTAATAGTACATTATGCAACGAGCCTATAATGGCAATAATTAAGACACGAGTATGTTTATAAAACGAGCGTATGCAAGTTTTATAATTTCCATACGAGTGTCTTAATTACCATTATAGGCGAGTTGCATACGACTGTTTATGTTCGACGATAATTATAACTATTTTATGTTCGAACATAAATATTCATAAATATCTGTCGGGATTTCGACAATTTTATGTACTGAACAGAGCGCGTGGGACGCAGAGAATACCTTGTATTTGACCATGGCCTCCTCGATTACCCTACTATGACACTAGGCCAGGCAGTGAAATTTAAATTAGAAGGCCGTGGAACTCAGCGCCACATCGAATTATCTAATTGGTCAAACAACTGTTTCTTGAGCTCTGATTGGTGGGAGAAACTGTTTCATAATGAACAAGTAGTTCCGTGAAGAACTATACAGCCTATTTTCATATATCCTACTTATGTTAACTGCCACTATGAACATACAACATTTCAGTTTGATTGCTGTAATAGATTCGTAGATATTGAGAACCGACTAACTATTTCGGATGGTCGCCATGTTGGATTTTATATATGTAGGTCCTAGAGTTATGTACTGTTACATGAAGATTATTGTGTACGTGTAGAATTCACATTTCAATCGCATGATTAGGACACAAGAAGTAACAAGGAGATTTTAAAATTTCGCACAGCTGCCACCTTGTGGTTATGTAAACAATTGAAATAAATTAGATGCCAGTGGATTAACATTCGTATAAGGATTTACTGTACCAAGTTTCACTGCACTAGGATGGTTAAATTGCGAGAAACGTCCATGTGAATATGTATAGTTCGCGTCGCCGCCATGTTGGATTTGTGATCACCAGGTTATTTAAAGTCAAATAGGTGAACTTATGTTCATAGCCCTTATGAACATTAAAACATTCAGTTTGATTGCTGTAATAGATTCGTAGATATTGAGATCCATCTAAATGTTTCGGATGGTCGCCAAGTTGGAATGTTTTTTGTATAGGCCATAGAGTCATGTTCCATTAAAGGAAAATTATTGCGTAGGTTGATTATTCAAACTTTCACTACGATCGCATGATCAGACACAAGAAATAAAAACGTAATGTTAAAATTCGCCCAGCCGCCATTTTGAGGTCATGTAAACAATTGAACTAAATTGGATACCAGTGCATTAAAATGTGTATAAATATTTCCTGTACCATATTTCATTGCGTTTGGAACATTAAATCGCAAGATAGGTCTATTAAAATTTGTAATTTGCTTGGCCGCCATGTTCGTTTTGTAGTTAACCGGTTTTTGAAAGTCTTATAGATGAACTTCTAGTAGTGCTTTTTATATCCGTACAAAATTTCAGGGTGATACCGCTAATAGTTTCAGAGATATAGAACGCCGGTGAAATATTTCGCACATCCGCCATCTTGTGGTTATGTAAAATATTGAACGAAGTTTGATGTCGGTGCATTACAATGTGTATAAACATATACTGTACCAAGTTTTATTGCGTTTGGTTGGTTAAACCGCGAGAAACGTCTATTTAAATGTCTCATATTCGCGTGGCCTCCATGTTGGTTTTGTAGTTACCAGTTTTTCAATAGTCACATAGGTGAACTTCTAGTAGTTCCCTTTATCACCGTAAAAAAATCCAGGGTGATATCGGGAATAGTTTCGGAGATATTGAATGCTGGTGAAATATTTCGCACAGCCGCCATGTTGGATTGGTGAGACGTAACAAAATTTGAAGGGCACAGTCGGGGTTGTCCAGAGTAGTGCTATGAACTTACCGAGTTTCATTGAAATCGCTCCAGCCGTATAAAAGTTATTAGGGACACACACACACACCTCTCTCACACACACACACACACACACACGCACACACAGACACACGGACAAAAGGTGATATCATAAGCCTATTTTTTTCAAAATTGAAAATAGGCTGCAAATAGTGTTATAATGAGCCTCATTATAGTACAGTTTTCTGACATATAATAGTCAGGGTCGAACATAATAGTACATTATGCAACGAGCCTATAATGGCAATAATTAAGACACGAGTATGTTTATAAAACGAGCGTAAGCGAGTTTTATAATTTCCGTACGAGTGTCTTAATTACCATTAAAGGCGAGTTGCATAGGACTGTTTATGTTCGACGATAATTTTAACTTTATTATATGTTTTAACATACATATTCATAAATATCTGTGGGATTCAGTTAATTCAGTTATATTTGGGAACAGGGCGCGCTGGCTTTGCTGACTGAACAAAGCGCATGCGTGGTCAAGGCACTCCGAAATCAGAGACCATTCACTTTGCTTGCCAACACAGAAATATGTTGGAGTTTGAGCGCATGCGTGATGGTATCCTTACCTAATTGGTCACACAGCTGTTTCTTGAGCTCTGATTGGTGGGCGAAACTGTTTCATAATGAAAAATAGTGTTATAATGAGCCTCATTATGATACTGTTTGCTGACACATAATGTTTACATTTCGACATCGTCGAACATAAAATATATTATTATTCCCGTTTCAGCTGACTCGGTGATGAGATGTTACGAATTTCTATTTGGCGGGTAATATTATGAACAGAAGCCCTTCCTGCTGCCAAATTCATGAAAGGACTTAATTAATGAATGATCTGGTTTATGATAGTCACATAGCTGAACGTACACTTGTATGCTCAATTACCGTACAAAATTTCAGGGTGATATATGTTACTGTTGCGGAGATATAGAATGCCAGTGGGATATTTTGGGCAGCCGCCATGTTGGATTGGTGAAGCATATTACAATTTTAAAGGCACGTTTGAGGTCAGATGAGGTAGTAGTAGGGCCTATGCACATACCGAGTATTATTGAAATCCCTTCGGCCGTATAGATTTGATTAGGGGAACACACACACGGACAAAAGTTATTCTCATAAGCCTACTGTTTTCCTAAATGAAAATAGGCAAAAAATGTATATCTTCAATATTTTGATTAAAACCATTTCTGCACAGTCACTACTTATTTAAATAAAATAGACTACAAATAGTATAGTGCGGAAAGTTTCGGCTGTTAATTATAGATTCGTCAGTCGAATGTAAACCCTTTATAGGGCGAAAGACTGGGGGTATAAAATATTTGGTTTTTAGCCTACTTTCCATTTTTGCAAAAAATGAAAGTAGACTTATGAGATCAACACAGGGTGAAAAAAGTGTGTCTGTCTGTGTGTGTGTATGTGTGTGTGTGAGTCTGTGTGTGTGTGTATGTGTGTGTGTGAGTCTGTGTGTGTGTGTGTGTGTGTGTGTGTCTGTGTGTGTGTGAGTGTGTGTACTCTGAATGTCTGTCCCCCCCTATCAATTCGAACACGGTGAAACCGAATTGAACGAAATTTGGTACAGAGGTAGCACTAGTAAAGGACACCTCAGTGTCATACTTTATATCGCCGCCATCTTTACCAAAACAGAATGGCGGCCACTCAAATTTTCAAAACGTAAAATCAAATTACGGCTAAACTAATCATCCGATCTCTACCCAATTTGGTGACAACATACCTTTATATAGGACGCGTCTTTCACCCAAAATTCAAGGTCATCGGCCATGCCATTTCAGGATGGCGGCCGTGTGAATTATGCAACCATTTTAATAAATAGCTTAAGACCCACCAATTCCGATTATCGAGCCTAGGGTGGTTTAAGCTATCCTGAAGGTCGTGATCCGTTATTTATTATAGTTTAATATTATAATATTATACAGTATGAGTGGCTTAAAAGAGCTGAGCTGTTTGTGTCACACGACAAGATGGCAGCTGTCCTCATGTGCCTGTCTTATATTTCAGTAGTTTTAGTATGTTGTATGTGATATACCGTACTGATACAATAATATAAACTTTGTATGAAATGATCTTTAATGAAGATGTACTGCAGTGAAGAAATCGTTTATTTAAAGTCATTATTTGCCAACAGTTTGTATCTAATATGTCAGTTAAGAACACCTGACGTCATGGATACGGTTAGCTCTGGGCTAGCATGTTAGTCTGACACGCAGTTGACTGGGGATCGAGTACTGCTACAGTTAGGTTTTTTTTCTTGAATTCTTTTACAAATGATGTGCACGAGCTTTTCCCACAGATACTGAATAAAATGTAATTTAGCTCAAAGGAGAGGATAAAGTACACACTCGTATATTAATAAAATCACAGTCCCAGCATCGCACATAAACAGAAGACATTAGAAAAAGGAGAATAGAAGAACTAGATACACGTTGTCATTAACCACAGCCTTCTTAATGCCTCTGTACGGTGCTGTCCTCTTGTGGGTTATGTGGGTAATATTGTTCCAAACATAACGCTGTGTAAATGCCTGAGCTGGCCTCCTGAAGTATGGCAATTTTGTAATACTGGTAGTTCAACTATTAGCCACGATCGCGCTCCGAATACCTTTAAACACTGCCAGCTGGATCGCCTCCCTCTTGGCTACTTTAAACTGCCTACTCATTCAACACCCATAGAACACTGCCATCGTAGTACATTACGATGGCAGTGCATAGGCGTACAAGATAAAGATTAATTCACTGATAGGTCGCAGCACCACCTACTGTGATTGGGGCGGAAGATGATTGGGGCGGAAGATTCTTAATTTTGCAGGCTGGCTTAATATAGAGATTAACGGACGTGAATGCATTACAATAAGTTAGTAGTTTTGTTATTCAATCATCATAAAGTATATAATATTGATCTTGACACTTACTGGCTTATTATCAATATAAAAGAAAACAAACAATACATTGTGGTTGGGGTGATTGTTTTAGGGATGAGGACAAAGAGTCATAAAGATACCCATACATTTAGGAGAAAGTAGGCTATATGTTCTTTGCTGAACATCTTGTTTTTTTGTTTTTTTTGCACATTTGTAATTTGGGGTGATAGATGAGTAGGAATATGTAACAATTTTATGGGTGTGGATTCTATTTTATGAAATATGGTGTGGGAAATTATTATCCCACTGCCCACACCCGACGGTACGTTTTCTTAAATGATCAATGGGGTAATAATCTCCCACCTCCAAATTATGATGATACTGTGTTTATCACTCAATAATGAGGTTTATTTAACAGGATATAATATATAAAAACACCCACCACGCTCTATAATTTAAAAAGAACTAACTCCCACGCAACATAAGGTCAGTGACCTATATCATCTTTGCCGAAAACTGCACAAAATATATAAAAGTGATTTTGGAATGTTAAAAGTTAGTATATTCAAATATAATTCAATTATTTCAAAATAGTATTTACTAAAAACACAGAAAATTATTTTTTTTAAATCTTCTATTCTATGGCAAACACCCTGAGCAGGATAATTATTTCCATTCTAGCTGAAATGTATTTACTCAAGTAACCGAAACCATTATTAACATTGTATTTCAATTATATACCAACGTTAACATATCTCTTATCTTCAATAAAAACACCTTCTGTAAAACAATGCATTTCTTTCACTAAACACAACTGAACTGGCGAGCACGTGCACTGTGGAGACCATTGGGATATATGCTTCCCACCTTTGGTTTCTGATGACAGTATACATCAAATTAATGGGTTTTCAATATTTCTCTGCATCTAGCTTGTGGATGCGTGTGGAACTGCTTGAAATGAAAGGGGTGGGAAGAGTCTCTCCCTAACAACGTTCTATCAATACATGGTGGGAAAATAGTATCCCAAGGACCTATAAAGGGTTTGTTGTTGTTTGAGTCTTCAGTCTTTTGACTGGTTTGATGCAGCTCTCCATGCCTCCCTGTCCTGAGCTAATCGTTTCATCTCTACATAGCTACCACACCCTACATCCGAGGCAATCTGTTTAACATATTCTAACCTTGGCCTACCCCTACAGTTCTTGTCCTCGACCCTTCCTTCCATAACTAAGCTTGCTATTCCTGGGTGTCTTAGTATGTGTCCTACCAACATATCTCTTCTCTTCATTAGCAGTCGCCAGAAACATCTCTCCTCTCCCACTCGCCTTAATACCTCTTCGTTTGTAACCCTATCTACCCATCTGATCTTCATCATTCTCCTGTAACACCACATTTCAAATGCCTCAATTCTCCTCTTTTCTGCTGCACCAATAGTCCAAGTTTCACTTCCATAGAGCGCCACGCTCCAGACAAAGGCTTTGAAAAATGACTTCCTAATACCTAAATCTATATTCGATGTCAACAGATTCCTTTTTTGTAGAAAGGCTTTCATTGCCTGAGCCAACCTACTTTTTATATCCTCTTTGCTTCGTCCATCACTGGTTATTCTGCTTCCTAAGTAACAGAAGTCTCCTACTTCTTTCAGCTTTTCACCTGCCAATTTGATCTCCATAGAGGTTTCTGATTTATTTCGGCTGCATTCCAGTATTTTTGTTTTACATTTATTAATTTTCATCATGAATTCCTTCCGTAAGACGGAATCCATACCATTCAAAAACTCATTCAAATCCTCAGGCTTGTCGGCCAAGATGACGATGTCATCAGCAAATCTCAGAGTTGAAATTATTTCTCCTTGAATCTTCACTCCCACTTTAAATTTTTCTCCAATTTCCTTCATTGCTTGTTCAATGTAAAGATTGAAAAGTATAGGTGATAAGTTGCAGCCTTGCCTTACACCTTTCATAATACCAGCTTCTCGCTCATATCCTTCAGCTCGAATGACTGCTGTCTGGTTTCTGTATAGATTGTATATCACCCTCCTATCCCTGTACTTTATTCCAATAGATTTCAAAATGTCAAACAATTTACTCCAATCAACGTTATCAAAAGCCTTTTCTAAGTCTACAAATGCCATGAACGTTCTCTTATCTTTCCTTATTCTACCTTCCAAAATCAGCCTAAGACTTAGTACAGCTTCCCTTGTTCCTACATTTCTCCTGAAACCAAACTGGTCTTCACCCAACTCCGTTTCTATCTGGCTTTCAATCCTCTTGTAAATTATTCTAGACAGGATCTTTGAAGCATGAGTAATCAAGCTGATTGTACGGTAATCTTCACATCTGTCAGCTCCCACTTTCTTTGGTATAGGGATGATAACATTCTTCTTGAAATCAGAGGGTACCTCACCTGTCTCATAAATCCTACACACCAAGTGAAATAACCTGATCAGACCTCCATCTCCTATGCAGCGTAGCAACTCAATCGGTATATCATCTATGCCTGGGGCTTTGTTCCTGCCTAAGTCCTCTAATGCTCTGTCAAATTCTGATCTCAATATTAAATCTCCTTTTGCATCCTCATCAATTTCCTCCTCCCTTTCCATTACATGATTCTCAATCTCCTTTCCCTTATACAAGCACTCTATGTAAGTTTTCCATCTCTCAACTTTTTCTTCCCTATCTGTTAGAGGCTTTCCATTTGTGTCCCTAATATTACAGCACTTAGTCTTCTTTTCCCCAAAAGTATTCTTAATCCGTCGATAAGCTGTGTCTACTTTTCCTAATTTCAGACACTTTTCTATACCTGTACATTTCTCTTTCAACCATTCTTCTTTCGCCTCCTTGCACTTCTTGTTAACCTCATTTCTCAGACGTCTGTATTCTGCTTTCCCCTCTTCATCTCTTAGATTCTTGTGTCTTCGCCTTTCATCCATCAATTCTAGTATATCCTGAGTGATCCACGGTTTTCTACCTATTCTTTCTTTCCTACCAATGTTTTCTTCTGCCGATTTTGTTATTTCATTCTTCAAAAGTGCCCATTTGTCTGCAATTGAAGTTTGTTTAGGGGTTTTGATTAGTCCTTCCTTTATACTCTTCTTGAATCTTTCGTTCACATCCTTTACTTTCAGTCTGTCTATTGCCCACCTTTTTGGCTTTTGACTTTTCTTCAGTTTCTTCAACTTTAATCTGCATTTCATCACAACCAGATTGTGGTCAGAGTTTATGTCAGCACCAGGATATGTTTTACAATCCAAAATCTGGTTTCGAAACCTCTGCTTGACCATAATGAAGTCGATTTGGTAACGCCCTGTATCTCCTGGTCTCATCCATGTGTATATTCTTCTATTGTGGTTATTGAATAAGGTGTTAGCTATGACCAGCTCATGTTCGGTGCAGAATTCCATCAGCCTGCTTCCTCGATCATTCCTTTCACCTAATCCGAAATCTCCTACTATCTTCCCTTCCCTCCCTTTTCCTACCACAGCATTCCAATCTCCCATTACTATAACATTTTCATCACCTTTGATATACCTCAGAATGTCATCTATTTCTTCGTAGACCTTTTCAACATCCTCATCATCAGCTTGACTGGTAGGCATATAGACTTGTACCACTGTGGTGCACGTAGGTTTAGTATTGATTTTTGCTACAATAATCCGTTCACTGTATTGCTCATAATATTCCACACGCTGTCCAAGTTTCCTACTCAATATGAGACCAACTCCTGCTTGGCCATTGTTTGATTTAGTGCTAATGACCCTATAGTCTCCTGACCAAAAGTCCTGTTCTTCCTGCCAGCGCATTTCACTAATCCCAACCAAATCCAACCTCAACCTATCCATTTCCCTTTCTAAGTTTTCTAACTTTCCACTTCCTAGCAGACTTCTAACATTCCACGCTCCGATCCGTAGAATGTCAGATTTCCTCTTTGTCACTTCTGTGATGTTAACCCCCTCTCGAGTAGTCCCCACCCGGAGATCCGAACGGGGGACTAGTTTACCTCCGGATTGAAATTTTACAAGGGAGGAGGCCATCATCACATGTAATTATGCATAGAGAGGTGCATATCCTCGGGAATAGCATTACGGCTGTAGTTTCCCGTTGCTTTCAGCCGTGCAGCAGAACGCAGTGTAGCCATTAGTTGGCTTATATTATCAATATCTTAACCGTCTATTAGACTAGTAAAGAATTGATTTATTTTGAAAGGCTGCTACTCCCTTTCAGAATAAGTAAAGAGCAATTCTACTACAAAATACTAACCTTCTACTAACAATGAAATACCAAAATTCTACTAACGAAAAAAAATACGAAAATTTCACCAACAACAAATACTACCACTAAAACAGTCTGTCACCAGGCCCACTCACATGCACCCTCACCAGCACACTCACACACCACAGTCTAATAGAACAATGACATATATCTAATAAACAAATTAACTTCATACTTACAACTAAAACTAACTACTTACTTACTGTACTGTAATTTGAATTGTCAATATTTACAAAATTTAAAATGATAATCTGGTAGCAAAAGTATCTACCCCGTCCCGGATTCGAACCCGAGATCTCTAGGTAGGTCGGTAGATACCCACAAAACCTCAAAGCAGACATTTAAATTAAAACATGACACTGAGGTGCCCTTTGCTAGTGCTACCTCTGTACCAAATTTCAGTGTATTATTATTTTGGTTCCCCCTATTTTGAACGCTGGCCCCTTCGCCACTGTTCCCTTGAACTTCCTGGTTCCTATTCTCATTAGGCCTGTTATTATTGTTACCCTGGTTCCTACCGAAATTCTCCTCGTAACCACCTCTTCCCAAAGCATCGAATGTACTCAATAAATTCTCCACTTGTGAAATAGATTTAACATTTTGGATACAGGCAGCTTGAATTATTATTATTCATTTCTATTTGTTACAACTTATTTTCGGTATGATCAGATCCGTATTTCATCCTCTGCCATATTTCACATATTTATTTACCATCGGAAGGCAACTGAAAGGAATATTCAATGTGACGAACAGAAATGCCACTTTTATACAGAGACAATACATTACACGTAAGTCCCTGTGACACATGATGGTCCCCTGGACATCACAAAACAGGGACATGGCTCTTAAAAGGGTTGGTTGGTTCCTCAGTTTAGGGGCTGCGACAACGCGGCCATGTAGCTCCGAGTACTTTGGGTGAATGTAGAATCTGTCTGATGAAAAAATCCACAGCCTGCTTCCAGTCTCCGACCGGGTCAGGAATGGAATGAATGAAGCCCCCATCTAGCGGCGAGGATATGAACTTTGCCGGCTGCCGAAGCCTGTCGCACTCTCCTGGGGCAATGATTAAAAGAATGACAGATGCAATGAAATGATAGTGGAGAGTGTTGCTGGAATGAAATTGTGACAGGGAAAACCGGAGTACCCGGAGAAAAACCTGTCTGCCTCCGTTTTGTCCAGCACAGATCTCACATGGAGTGACCGGGATTTGAACCACGGACCCAGCGGTGAGAGGCCGCTGGGTCCGTGGTTCAAACAATAACACGCGGCACAGCAAATTTATTGTGAACAATCGTGAGTTTTCCAGACATTAACACGCGGCACGATTGAAGTGAGGCAATGAATTCAAACGGTGTAGTGCGCATCGAGGCCTTAGGGCGCGATAATTACGACACCTGGAAAATGCAAATGCGCGCCATTCTCATAAAGAATGACGCGTGGGGTTATGTCAACCCCAGATCGTCAAACCCGAGCCGGGTGAGGACAATGCAGCCCAAGTGACGACTAGGGATGAAAAGGCCATGTCAGATCTAATCCTGTCCATCGGACCAAGCCAGCTCAAGTTGGTGAAGAACTGCAGGTCATCAAGCGAGATATGGTAGAAACTTGAGGATACGTTTCCTTGTCAAGTGCTAAAAGATGATGATGATGATGATGATAATTGATGTTTTAAGGGGCCTAACATCTAGGTTATCGGCCCCTGATGGTTTGGGTGATCGTGAAGATGAAAATGAAATGCAAACTTAAAACTAAAAACTAAACTAAAACTAACTACCAACCTACATACTAGAAGAAGAAATGGAAAGGAGAATAAGGCAAATAAAGGACAGGAGGAAAAGAAATGCCCTCAACCCTCGAAGAAGGCGGATTGAGGGACTTGGAAGGAAGGAGAGCCATGAAAGGCAGATAGGAAAGTGAAAGAGGAGAGGGTCCGCCCCAAAGGTAAGGGACAAAAAGGGAAAACGGACCCAGCTCAGGAATCCCTCGGGGTCGCCAACTCCCGAACTCACCAGCCGTGAGCCCCTGAGGGTGTAGCATTATCTAGGGTGAACCAAAAGTGGTGGGGCTACATACACCCGGCCTCCTTGAGGGCCTTAAGCAGAAGGCAGGAGATAACATGAAAAGAAAAAGAACGCTGACCCCTCACAGAAGGAGGGAATCAGAAAAGATGAGACAAGGGCCAATTAAGGCGGGAAAGGAAGAGACTCCCTAGGCCTCGGATACCCTAATACCGTCGGGGTAGGAAGAGAACAAGAGTTGACCAAGGGAGGTCGACAGGAAAGAAGAAAGAGAGGAGCCGGCACAAAGTGCTAAAAGAGCCAAGTCATCTGCAAATCATAAGCTGTTTATTTTTATTGATGGTTTTGTTCCAATTTTGATCTTAGGAGGGTATTCCTTTTGCCAAACCTTCATGATATAATCAAGATGATGATGATGATGATGATGATAATTGTTGTTTTAAGGGGCCTAACATCTAGGCTATCGGCCCCTGATGGTTTGGGTGATCGTGAAGATGAAAATGAAACGCAAACATAAAACTAGAACTAACTACCAACCTACATACTAGAAGAAGAAATGGAAAACTAAAGGAGAGTAAGGCAAATAAAGGACAGGAGGAAAAGAAATGCCCTCAACCCTCGAAGAATGCGGATTGACGGACTTGGAAGGAAGGAGAGCCATGAATGGCAGATAGGAAAGTTAAAGAGGAAAGGGTCCGCCCCGAAGGTAAGGGACAAAAGGGGAAAACGGACCCAGCTCAGGAATCCCTCGGGGTCGCCAACTCCCGAACTCACCAGCCGTGAGCCCCTGAGGGTGTAGCATTATTTATTTATTTATTTATCAATATGAAGGAACACAGGCACCAGCACCAGAAGTGGTGGGGCTACATACACCCTGCCTCCTTAAGGACCTTGAGCACAAGGCAGGAGGTAAAAGGAAAAGAAAAAGAAGGCTGACCCCTCACAGAAGGAGGGAATCAGGAAAGATGAGACAAGGGCCAATTAAGGCGGGAAAGGAAGAGACTCCCTAGGCCTCGGATACCCTAATACCGTCGGGGTCGGAAGAGAACAAGAGTTGACCAAGTGAGGTCGACAGGAAAGAAGACAGAGAGGAGCCCGGCAATATAATCAAGAGCCACATTGAAAAGCAGAGGGGATAATCCATCACCTTGTCAGAGACCAGTTTTTACTGTGAAAGCTGTTGATATTCCTCCCCTAAATTTAACGTTCGAATTTGTGTTTGTTTATGTTAATTGAATGATTTTTATCAATTTAGGATGGAAACCGTATGATCTGAGGATTTTTAGCAGTGTCAGTCTATGAATACTATCATAGGCTTTCTTGAAATCTATAAAAGAGATAAAGAGT
The DNA here is from genome assembly GCA_946902985.2 of Meconema thalassinum. Classification (NCBI taxonomy): domain Eukaryota; kingdom Metazoa; phylum Arthropoda; class Insecta; order Orthoptera; family Tettigoniidae; genus Meconema; species Meconema thalassinum. The sequence goes on along the minus strand of OX336388.2, from coordinate 908,566,601 downwards.
TGCTTATTTCTGTTTTTGTAATATTCCATTATTAATTTCAGGCTAAGGATTTGGTCTGGACAACTTCTGTAATCATTTAAACTATAGGTTTACTATATTATGTTGCCATTGGCAACCGCACTGGGCAATTCGGAAGACAAGAAGGAACAGCACCAGGTATGGATCTTGGCACTTTCAATGGGAGCGTTATCTCTTGACCATCTTCACAATGGAATACAGCATTCTGTCTCAAGTCTTGATCATTATAATGCAGCTTACAAACCTGCAATTTGCAAAGAATCATACTAAGTAACATTTGTTGAAGTTACAAGTATATGATTGACTCTTTCCATGCTGAATGTACTAAATTTGAATAGGCCTACTTCTAATCTTATTTAAATTATCCTAAGAGTAACCTGCATAAACACTGAAAAAAATTGTGCATTGTTTACTTCCACATGTTTAATTTTTGAGTTAAGGATAATCCCTTCAAACTCTACCCTATTACTGAAGACCCATGAGTGAAGTTTCACAAGAGCAACTGCTCCAATGGACGGGTGATCTTGGGTGGGCTGGTTCATAATAACGGTAGGAATCTAAAATCGATGATGATATTTGTTGTTTTAAGGGGCCTAACATCTAGGTTATCGGCCCCTGAGGTTTGGGTGATAGTGAAGATGAAAATGAAATGCAAACTTATAACTACGAACCTACATACTAGAAGAAATGGAAAAATGAAAGGAGAATAAGGCAAATAAAGGACAGGAGGAAAAGAAATGCCCTCAACCCTCGAAGAATGCGGATTGAGGGACTTGGATAGAGGGAGAGCCATGAAAGGCAGATAGGAAAGTGATGATGATGATTATGATAATTGTTGTTTTAAGGGGCCTAACATCTAGGTTATCGGCCCCTGATGGCTTGGGTGACCGTGAAGATGAAAATGAAAAGCGAACTTAAAACTAAAACTAACTACTATCCTACATACTAGAAGAAGAAAAATGAAAACTACAGGAGAATAAGGCAAATAAAGGACAGGAGGAAAAGAAATGCCCTCAACCCTCGAAGAAGGCGGATTGAGGGACTTGGAAGGAAGGAGAGCCATGAAAAGCAGATAGGAAAGTGAAAGAGGAGAGGGTCCGCCCCCAAGGGAAAGGGACAAAAGGGAAAAACGGACCCAGCTCAGGAATCCCCCGGGGTCGCCAACTCCCGAACTCACCAGCCGTGAGCCCCTGAGGGTGTAGCATTATCGAGGGTGTACCAAAAGTGGTGGGGCTACATACACCCGGCCTCATTGAGGGCCTTAAGCACAAGGCAGGAGATAACATGAAAAGAAAAAGAAGGCTGACCCCTCGCAGAAGGAGGGAATCAGAAAAGATGAGACAAGGGCCAATTAAGGCGGGAAAGGAAGAGACTCCCTAGGCCTCGGATACCCTAATACCGTCGGGGTCGGAAGAGAATAAGAGTTGACCAAGTGAGGTCGACAGGAAAGAAGACAGAGAGGAGCCCGGCACAAGTAAGTGGAAGCAATGCCGGACTCAGCTGGGGCCCCATGGTCGCCAACCCACAACCCACTAGATATGAGCCCCTGGGGGGGTTATCTCCAGAAATATCACATCAAAAGTTCAGTTGAACGTAATATAAAGTAAAATGTCTGTCTGTTTAGTTGTTCGTCCGTAACTGACTTCTAAATGGCCACCACCTAAATCACACACACCTAAAGCAGAGTGGTTTATGACACATCAGGGGTTTAGAAAGCACGTGTGTTCTTCCAAAGCTCCTGTTACTGTAGGCAGCCCAACTTACTGAGCTGTATGTACATTAATCATTGAACGATCATTTTGTGCTTCAACACCCACTTTAGGAATCATGTGCTTCTCTTGTGTTCCCGTTCTTTTGAAGTGCTGAATGCAATTTCATTCTCTTTGTTTGTAGCCTCTGTATTGTTTACTGCCTATACCTGGTGAATCAGCTGCCCATCACAATATATTGTTTTATGCAGCCCAACTAACGTGTGATGTCAGGAAGGTTGATTTTCTCTGACTGCATCCCGTATGGTACTCATGCACTGCAAGCTTATCCCACAAATGATACAGACCAGTGTTATTAGCCTACTTTTCCCATTTTGCAAAAATGAGGAAAAAGTAGACTTATGAGATCGATCCGGGAAAATGTGTGTCTGTCTGTCCGTCTGTCCTTCTGTCTGTCTGTCTGTTTGTCCTTCTGTCTGTCTGGCTGTGTGTGTGTCCCCCCCTATCAACTCCTAAACGGCTGCAGCTATCGAAACCAAATTTGGTAAGAGCAAAGATATGAATATGAATATCTCACGGCCATATTTTAAATTGACGTAAATGCTACCAACTGCTGAAAAATCGCAATTGTAATTTGAGCTCTATGTTGGATATCTCAGAAGTTATGCAAGCGAACTATTCCAATATTGGCACATACATAGACAATAGCATTCCAGATCAATTTTCAGAAGACCATACGTGCCAGTATTGCCAACATGTTTCTAATTCTGCCGATAGGTCCAATTTCTAAATGCATGTAACTTCTATACTATCGATTGGATTTCAACCAGATTTCGTATGTACTATGTATACTACAGCAGATATGACTGTGCGTATTCTAAAGAGCCACCAGGGCTGCCAACTGTTAATAAATACTCTCACTATATTTTTACCCTAATGTCAATATATCTGAAAGTATGAAAGCCAACAGCTCTAAACTTTGCACACGTATAGTGCCTGATATTCTACCTTAGTTCGGTGTAACTTATATACATCAGTGATGCCAACATGGTTCTACGCCTGCTGATAGGTCCAGTTTTTAAATGCATATAACATCTATACAAACAAATGGATTTCAACCAAATTCCGTATGTGCTTTCTGTACCATAAAAGTTATGACTATGCGTATTCGTAAGAACAAGCAGGGCTGCCAACTGTTAATAAATACTCTCTCTATTTGTTTAATCCTAATCTCTTATATATAATCCAAAACTGACTCATCACCGCAGGGCTCAAACCACTAGACCTAGAAAGCTGAAATTTTGCATGTTGGTTGATCCGAGTATGTAAAGGCTCACTAAGAAACGGTTTTTGAAAATTCAATTTGTAAGTGACTTTTTTCGTCCCTTTGGCATTGACAATCCAAAATTTAGTCATCGACGCAGGGCTCAAACCACTAGACCTAGAAAGCTGAAATTTTGCATGTTGGTTGATCCGAGTATGTAGAGGCCCACTAAGAAACGGTTTTTGAAAATTCAATTTGTAAGTGACTTTTTTCGGCCCTTTGGCACTGAGCAAGGACAGTCGGTACAAAGTTCGGATTTAGCTCATTTTAAGTCACCAGATACGAGAAACATTACTCGGAGGTCCTGTAGGGACCCCGAAACACACTTTTTAAGTTCCTAAAATGAACGGTTTCGGAGATATTCCCAAATAACTGTGTTCCCTCTGAGAAACAGATCAACGTTACTATGGCAACCGCTGAAATATCGCAGACCGGGGATAGTTTTCTGGTAATATCTCGAAAACCGTACGTTTTAGGGCCTTAAAACGCTGGGTTCGGTTCCCACTTCTTCGAAGTGGAAACCACGAACATTGATACTCACATTGATACGCGCAAAAAGAGCTATAATCCATATTTCTACGAACAAATCGACTTGGAAAGTCTCATCTCTTATATATAATCCAAAACTGACTCATCACCGCAGGGCTCAAACCACTAGACCTAGAAAGCTGAAATTTTGCATGTTGGTTGATCCGAGTATGTAAAGGCTCACTAAGAAACGGTTTTTGAAAATTCAATTTGTGTGACTTTTTTCGTCCCTTTGGCATTGACAATTCAAAATTTAGTCATCGACGCAGGACTCAAACCACTAGACCTAGAAAGCTGAAATTTTGCATGTCGGTTGATCCGAGTATGTAGAGGCCCACTAAGAAACGGTTTTTGAAAATTCAATTTGTAAGTGACTTTTTTCGGCCCTTTGGCACTGAGCAAGGACAGTCGGTACAAAGTTCGGATTTAGCTCATTTTAAGCCACCAGATACGAGAAACAATACTCGGAGGTCCTGTAGGGACCCCGAAACACACTTTTAAGTTCCTAAAATGAACGGTTTCGGAGATATTCCCAAATAACTGTGTTCCCTCTGAGAAACAGATCAACGTTACTATGGCAACCGCTGAAATATCGCAGACCGGGGATAGTTTTCTGACAATATCTCGAAAACCGTTCCTTTTAGGGCCTTAAAACGCTGGGTTCGGTTCCCACTTTTAACCACGAACGTTGTCCTCGCATTGATATGCGTAAAATGAGATATATTTTATTTATAGAGGTTGCTTTTGGGGCTCGGATACGATCGTGATTCGTGATTTTGAGTCTAATTTTATACTCTTAAGGCTGGTTGTTGTAAGCGAGCTTTCAGAAGTTTACTCGAATTTACAATGTTAAGATACTTTCTATTTTGCACGGTATGCTTTCATTTTCTTTATAAATTCGTTTTTTGATAACTGAATATTTTTGTTTGCCAATTTTGATCTGCTCTTTTTCGTTTTTAACCATGATCTGCAACGTATATTCACAGTCGAATATGTCGTATTCTACCGGCTGTCACGCTAATTATTATTGTTTCTTAAATTATCTTACTGAGGAATATTTCAATAAAGTTGGTATTTTGTCTTTCACGGCCATTGAATCCCCGCACAAGGCACGGCTTAAACATAGAAAAGCTGCTGATTTGTACTAATGGACTAATGGTGCAGCGGAAAAGGGGATAATTGAAGCTTTTGAAATGTGGTGATACAGGAGAATGATGATCAGATGGGTAGATAGGGTAACAAATGAAGAGGTATTGTGCCCAATTAGTCACGGCAGTCTGGCATCGAACTCAGGTCTCATCAGAGAAGACCAGGCACATGGTTATGCCTAGGGTCGAACCATTGGTCTCTAAGGGGGAGCAATTATAGGGAACCCACAGAGCAATGAGAGGTATACTGACATATAATAGTCTAGCGTGATTTCACGATTTATACGTGAAAATCATAGCAATTTAAGGGAAGAATTGTAGCCAAATGCAAAGGAAATATACGTTTTCAGAGCATATGAAAACGAGAGAAGGCGAGTTTGGCAGTTTACAAATGATCCTTAACAAGCGGGTGCAGAATTTCGGCGCCTACCGCACTACTTATGTCTGGAGCGGGGAGACAGCTCAAAATTAATGACCCGGGTATCCACCACTCGACAACGGGGCAAGCTATGGCGGGACCGCATGCACAAGGAAATTAATTAATTCCAGCTAAATGGAGCATTGTAATGCATTGAAATATACACACAGATGAATATATTCACGGAGAGGTAATTTATGAGTGGTTTTTCACCTAAATTAATGCCTATATCTCCAAATGACCGCATTACAACCTAACTCACGCTCAAGAGCAGGGATACTGTAACCAGTCAGCGGGGAACCCCCACCGTGGCGTCATAACGCGCTGAACTAAGGCAATTAATTGTAATTAATTGGCCGAAGCGATCGCCGGCACGCGAATGTTTTTGAAACCTCCACACCTAAGTAAACAAGATGCAGATGTCATTTCGGCTGAAGAGGGATTATTTCAAGAAGGGAGTCGCTCTCACGTGTCCCGTGAACTATTTTGTGCAAGAAACCTTTATAAGGGGGAGCAGCCCACGCCAAGTCAGTTGATCTACAGTCGCTCGAGTTGAAAGTTGTTAGTTGACCTACAGCAGTTGAGAGTTAGAAGTATTTTGTCTACATTCGCTCTGCAGTAAGCACGCCAAGTATTAAAGTATCAACGCGCCGCCGGTGAAGACAATGGAAGCAAGTTATAAGCTTCATAAGTAATCATGAAGTGCGTCGAAAGTAAATTAATACAGATATTTATCTATTATCTGACGCAGATATAAATTCGCTACAGCGAAAAGGAACTTATAATGTTTTCGAACAGTTCTTATACCGGGAGGTATTGTCAGAATTGTATGACATTATCATCAGGATCACTACAGTGATGGGAGCGTGGAAGTCATTGCCACCTAACCAGGATAGTGAGCTGAACGAGATTGCAGGGAACGAGGATCGAACGTCCGTAAAACGCTACTAGATTTCACGTAGACCAGCGGTTGTCATAATTGCATCGCATCTCTGAGATCAAGCGTAGGAGAAGTCCGGATTAAGGATCAACATGTGAAGTCGTGGATAAAGTGTACATAAATTGTGAAATAATGATTTAAAGTGTTCATGTGTCTAATGGTTAATATTCAGTGTATAGCAGTGGTAAAGGCCACTTATAAAAATATGTGTATCATGTGGCAAGTGTGTGAATCTCAGTGTTGTGTTAAGGATATCATGATGGCTTAAACCAATCATCATGGTAGCGCTCAGGCTGAAGAGCTGGCATTTTCCAGCAAGAAGGAAAAAGTGAGTACACATGCAATTATATCCTTATAACTGAATAGTTCACCATGTAACGATTTATCACTTTGAGATTAAAAGATGTAATAGTCACTTACTGAACGAGTTTTCACCACTCGTCTTGAATAAAGTATGGCTTGGAAGGTGATTTGTTTAGGACCCTTTAGGTCAAAAATAGTGATGAATCTAACGGTAACGGTAAATGAGTAATAATAATAAACTGGGGTCGGCAACAATAAAGTAATGGGCAAATGTGGCCTAAATAATATTCAAATAGTGTCATGTCTAATTTAAAGATACTATATTTGGGTAAACAGTAAAAATGTAACGTGGAATATAGCGAAATACGAGAGCTTTTTCAGTGTCAGTGAAAATTTGAATGAATATTTGATATGGTCAATCCTTAGGATTATGTTTGAGGACCAGTAAATTTATACATTTGTGTTAGGAGCTATGTAAAGCTTTGGCTTAAGTAGTATGACAGGGAGAACGCAGGTGCCTTAATAATGGAGTCATATATGTGAAATATTGTTTGAGCCGCATGTATAGCGTGCAGATTAACGTAGAATCCAGTGATTTACGTAAGATAATCGCGGGGATTGACTAGTATAGCTTGCGCGTTAGGTGAAGAGTTGGCTGAAAATTCGAGGAGTATCGCCTTTGTGCATACTGTATTATACGCAGCGATTTGGATAGATCCTGTCTATTTCCAACGCTTGCATGAATTATGGCCACTATTGACGTCCGTCGAGACGCGGTGAGCATTTGTACCAATGGTCTACCCTGAGAGGTAGGATCATATTCGTCGTCTAGGAACGCAGGTTTCCTGATATTATTACTGACAGCTGCTGGTGAAAACCGTGGGGTTTCACTATGATGCGCGTCTTAAAGCCAAAAATAATCACCATAGAACGGCAAGGCTATCACTAGAATTCCACCCCAGCCATGAATGTTTATTAAGGAGCCATTTGAGCCCAAATACACTATAAAGATAGGTGTTAATTAATTAAATGACTCAATTACTTAGGAATCACGCCTAGCGTATCTGTACTGTTATATAATTGTAAACAAGTTTGACCTTGACAATAGAGAGAGAGAGGTATTGTAGACCATTTCCGTGGCGGCCATCTTGGTTAGCCAGCTGGAACGAATTTTATGGCCTGCTGAGGGGGAGAAAGGTCCGTCGACCGATCCCTTGTCAGTTACAGTCACAGTAGGACACTGAGGAATCTCGGTATTTAAATATGCAATTAAGATATGAGTATTATAATGATGCCAATTGAATTGAATGGTGTGTGGCAAGTCACATACGTTGTTGGATCATAGAAATCAGATAATATTTGGCGAAGTTATCCTCTGAGGAGGAAAGCTGAACCAAAATAATGTAGGCATCTTCTTTAATATGCATTTTGCCAGTTCATGCTAATTTATGCAAACGGGTATGTGTTTTTCCCAGAACATGACACAGTTGTAACTATGGAAAGCCCGACAAGACCCAGAAAATCGTTATATGGTGAAACTATAAAATATTATATCCATGTTTATTTTTTTAAGGAGCATGTACCACTGTCCTAGATCGTTCATAGGGATGGAAAGAAGGAAGATGATTCGCACGACACAACAAATATTTGTTAATAAATGCAGAATATAATGAATTTTTGCTAGTTAAAGTAAATGCCGTAAGAGACGGAATAATGTCTTAGTAATATCATTTTTATGTGACATGTGATTTTTGTGTTAAGATACTCCCATTAACTAAAATTGTGTCACATGATGAACACTATGGAAACCTTGTAATCTGAACTATTATTGACAGGATGTTAGAATTAGGTTTGAGTGCAGTGTAGCACTATTTTTAAGAAGAAAGCTCACAGAATAACCCTATTTTATTTGTGGGAATTAAATGTAATTTGTCCTTTGATTTGTATTTGTTGTATAGCCATGATTTTAGACCAGTAAATGTTTTATTTGTAGGAATGTTGTGTATTTCCTGTAGAGTAGTTACCTGGTAGACTCAAATCCTGAGCATGTGGTCGTATTGTGGGCAGGAACGTCCCATACCTCGAAAGACCGTGAGCTAGTTGGGATACGAACACATGGTCCACATGGTGACAATCGGGTACATGGAGGAGTTGTCTCTGTACTTGGATTGAGTCACAGGTATTGCTTAAAGTCGGCCAAGGTATTAATGGTAGAAGCAAGTACAGCATAGATATTAGGACAAAATAGGAAAGGCCGCGTCCCATTTGTTAATAAGCCATCACGTTTAAAAATAATTGTTGATAATCCTCCATAAGACATGCTTATATATATGTAACTTTCACCAAACCCCTTTAATTATCAGGTCGCTATAAATTATTAACATGACGCTGATACGTGGGGCCAGTTTAAAATACAGGTAACCTCCACTTAAGCATAACCCGCCCACAAGATTAATTAACATGTCGCCCACCTGTGGAGCATGAGCAATGAGCAACATTATTAACATGGCATGGCCCATGTGGGGCATTCGGCAGTAAAAAAACCACTCCCTGAACAGTTTTAATAATAAATTAGAAGATGGCCGATGTCTTACAATAACCATAGCCATAACTACCCCAACATACATTATTAACATGGCGCCCGTACGTGGATGGCTTATGGGATTCAGAAAAAAACCATAATAATAGCATGGTTTTCATGGGGAAAACCATAGAAATAATATTTTTCCTCAAACTTTGTTTGAGCGATTGTGAGTCTTTCTAGATGATGTTCAGACGTCAGACATTGTTGTCAGACGGGTACGAGGGTCAATACCCATTCCATAGCTAGTTGTGACATTTTATAATATATTGTTGTTGTTGTCGCGGGATCGGAATCTTTTCTTTCTAATAGAACGCGCCAGCATATTCAGCTGCGGCCTACCTGAATCTCAAATTAAGTAGTGCAGGATGGCTGGAACGGAAGAAGTACTCAGGTGTATTGCTGAGTTAAGGGAACATTTCGATGTTACTAATGCTAAGAGTAAGGAAGAATCCAAGGCATTTAAAGATGAAATAGCGGATAGATTGGATGCTAATCAAACTGAGGTAAGCCAGATGTTGGCTACAGTCAATAATAGATTAGAGGCTAATCAAGCCGAAGTAAATACTAGATTAGAGGCTAATCAAGCCGAAGTAAATACTAGATTAGAGGCTAATCAAGCTGAAATAAATACTAGACTAGAGGCTAGTCAAGCTAATGTAAACACGCAGTTAGAATTAAACCTAATAGAGGTTAATAAGAAAATGGACGACGTTAAAGAGTCTGTCCAGCGTGAGGTAACTAAGAATATTGTTAGCGTGATCTCAGAAATGCAAGATGATAACGATAAACGCTTTGAGTCTATTGAATTAAAATTAGAGAGCAATCTGCAAATGTGCAGAGAGTCACAGCGTGAAATTAACGATAATTTAAACAGTATGTCCAGGGAGCTTAAAGACATTCAAAGTCAGAATGAAGCTAATACTAAACGTCAGTTAGAGCAATTTAACACGTTCACTCAGACCGTGGATCAAAGGTTCGAGGATAACGACGTCAAATGGAATACGCGAATGGCAGGTTACGCCAAGGCAGTAGACGAAGCCTTAATAAAACAGGATCAGAATATCCTTGACCAATGCAAGGAAATTCAGGAAATAAAAACTTCTGATCAAGAGAATAAGGAGATAATGTCTAATATGAAGAGACAAGTCGGAAAAGTGCAGAAAGAGTTGGAACAAACTCAGAGTGACTTAGCAGTTATCCATAAAAGACAGGACGAAGACCAAGGGGAAATCACGAAAATAAGGACTGAAATCTCTCATATACAAGGTCACATTCAAAGGGAAGTTACAGGCTTACGCGAAGAATTAGAACTTCGAGAAGGCTTAAAGACTGAAGCCAGCGATAAGACTCTTGCCGAAGTAAGAGAAAGTCTAGCAGGGGAAATTATCCACCTGAAGGAAAACCTTAAGGATGATAAGGAAAAGGTATTTTCTATGGCAGAAAGAAACCGAGATCGCCTAGAGAAAATAGAACGAGAGGTATTAGCTCGTTTGGAAAGGGCGGAAAACAGGCACAGCCAAATTTAGACTAGAATGATAGCGCAGGAGGAATCCATGTTGCGGAATCCAAGGTCTAGCGAAGGAAGTATAGACGAGAATAGGAGAAATAAATGGGCAGAGATAGAAATACAGCCCACTCCAAAGAATACAGCCATGCCAAGTGACAGCCCGTATGCCACACCTGGTATGCCAATGGCCATGTCAACACCGCATGAAAATGCTGTACAAAACCAAATAGTCACAGTTATAAGGGCTAGTGATGAGAAACCAAAGAAATACTCTGGGAGTAATTCTAATATGACACCCAAGTACTGGCTTAAAGAAGTTTCCGAGTACTTGAATGATGCGAAAGTACCGCCAGAGCGCAGGTTGAGAGCGATTGAAAAACTAACCGAAGGGGAGTGTGCCCTATGGTTTAGGAGTTTTCGGTACACGTTCGACATCGTTGACGAATTTCGCCAAGCATTTTTAAGCAGATATTGGAACGCGAGCGTACTACAAAACCTCAGACTGGACTTGTATTCCAGGCGTTACAGTACTAGTAATCCGACTAAGTACGGAGAGTTCTTTGTGAATCAATTATGCCGTTTTCGCGAGCTGGATGAAGGGCTTAAAGAGTCAGATTTATGCATAGCAATAGCCAAGCAGCTACCGTATGAAGTACAGCGTCTGCTAATCTCAGCAAACGCCAAAACTGCAATCGATATGGAGGAAGTGCTGAGACAACTCGATCTAACCACAGTGCAGCACGCAAGACAAAGTCGAAATGTGGAACAGGTTAACATGACGAATACGCCGATTAAGCCAACGAAGGTGCAGACAAAGAGCAAATCCACAAGCACCGAAACAGAAAAATCCGACTGGCAGCGCGAAGGACGCGAAAACCAAAATTGGAGGCCAGCGTATCGAGGAGGTTCGAACCGTGGTAACCGAGGAAGGAAAAACTGGAATCAGCGTGGTACCAGAGACCAGCAGCTGGATAACAGAAGAAATTAGGGTCGAGATGGGAACAACCAAGGATGGAGATCCCAAGAGCAGAGTCGCGGGTTCGATGAAGAGGCGGAAGAACGTTATCACGCATCTTTAAGATACATGGAAGAGCGCGGAGATGATCCGAGACAATCGCGAGTTCATTGGGATGAAGCGATTCGGAATAGAAGGTCACCCGACATATATCAAAATGATGACGGTGCCAAAAGTCTGGAACTTCAACAGCATGAAGACAGGCAGAAGAACTCCACAAAGAATGGAGCAATTGAAAAAAAACCACCAAATTTAAATGACCAAAGAGAGATAAGTTCAGGATGGAATACAGTGAATGTTGTTAACTGGATTGCCAAACCTGAGGAGCTTATCGAAGACCTCGATGAAAGAACGGTCAATGTAAGAAGGGAACTACCTATTATTATTGTGAACATTGCGGGAATGAAAGTAAGAAGTCTCATTGATACAGGGTCAACAGTGTGTTTGATAACCCAGGCATTATACAGTGAAATCCAGAGTAAAATCCACGTATTAAAAATACCTATTTCAAGCGTGAAAATAAAAGGTGTCATACCAGATAAAGTTATGATATGCAGATACCAAGTATTTTTAGATTTGCAGATAGGGAACTCTACATTCTCACAGAGCTTCCTACTTGTGAATAAGCTGCCGTATAACCTCATTGTTGGGATGGATTTCATAAGAGAGTATAAAGTTATTATAGATCTCTCGCAAGACATTGTGATGTTTCGCGCAAGTGAGGGAAAGGAAGAGTTAGAACTCTCATTAAGGCATAATGAAACGAGACAAGAAGAATACGTATGGCATACATACGGAGATATGACTGGGGATGCAGTGTCGACAATAGAAGACATTGAGGAAGAGTTGGCAACACTGGCCGCAGACATTGAAAAGGATCTCGAACCAAAATTTGAAGAATGCCTGGAAGAGAAGATTGAGGAAGCTAAATTTGGTCCAGAATATAAGAAAATGCTAAGGGAACTGCTATTCGAGTATAAAGGAGTCTTCGATTCGAGACCTGGCTGGATCAAGAATTTCCAGTATGCGTTCCAAGTCAGTGATTGGACGCCATTCAAACAGAAGCCGTATCCTGTAGCTGAGAAACATTATTTAAAGGTCAAAGAAGCGATACAGGAAATGCTAGAAGCAGGCGTCATTGTAAAAACAGCCACACCTTATGTCAGCCCGCTGGTAGTTGTACCGAAACAGGATGGAAGTGTGAGGATATGCTTGGACCTACGAAATTTGAATTCCGAGGTCATACCGGAATTTGATAAAGTGCCGCCCATTAAGGAGGTACTCAGGAGGTTCAAAGGAAAGACTGTGTTCTCAAATCTTGACCTGACGGCAAGTTTTCACCATCTTGCTCTGGAAGAGAAAACAAGTCTATTAACCGGATTTTTATTTGACCAGCACACGTATTCATACGTACGTCTTCCATTTGGATTAAAAACAGCAGGTTCAGCGTTGATACGAGCGCTAGATAGGAACCTATCCGAAGAAGTAAAAGCTACAACCATATGCTACGTAGATGATATACTACTGACCTCTGAAACAGTTGAAGAACATGTCAGAGATCTACGCAAGTTGTTATATGACCTAAGTCAGGCTAACTTTAAGGTCAATATAAAGAACTCTAACTTTGCTCAGAGAGAAGTTAAATTTCTAGGTCACGTAATAGATGCACAAGGAGTCAGACCTAATCCGGGAAAATTGGAAGTCATTAAACGTTTCCCGAGACCAACGAAGGTAAAGAACGTCAGGCAATATCTAGGCGTTATTGGATTCTTTTCAAACCATTGTCCGAAGTATACCGAGACTGTAGCACCACTCCAAGACTTACTTAAGAAGGGAGGAAGATGGCGATGGACGGAGCAATGCGAGGAAGCCTTCGTGAAATCTAAACAGATGCTGTTAGATTATGTAAAATTGGGATATCCTGACTACACTCAGAAATTTATTATCCAGACTGACGCATCCTTCATAGGCATTGGAGCTATGTTATATCAGGAAAATATGGACAGGCCAGAGGAGAAAACTTATATTGCATTTATCAGTAGAAGGTTGAAGCCTAATGAAAAGAATTATACGGTCACGGAGATCGAACTACTTGCGATACTGTATGCCTTACAGTATTGGCACAAGCTGATTTATGGTTTTAGAATTATATTGCGAACAGACCATAAAGCCCTAACGTTCCTGCTGAAAACTGACTTGTCGAGTCAAAGACTGACAAGGTGGTCCCTGTACATACAACAATTTCAAGTGGAAATAGAATATTGCCCGGGGAAGGACAATATCATACCTGATTTGCTAAGCAGATACCCTACAGCAGAGGAAGAAGAAGCTCTAGCTATCGAGATAGAAGATAGAGATCAGAAGACCTTAGATGATCTGAGGATCATCACCGTTTTTCAACGTGAAGATCCATGGATACGGTTGATGATTAATTACTTCGAGGGAAAGCTGGATAGAGGAACCCCGATGTATGTGGAAGCTGAAGCACTGTCAACGGAATATCTATGGTTTAACCAGATGCTACATAAATGGAGCGACTCTGACCACACCAAACCCAGGATTGTTGTACCACCAGCATTGCAGAGAAGGCTAGTATGGCTAGCACACCGAGCTTTTGGACACTCCGGTGTAGATAAGACTGTTGCCCTGCTTAAAGAGGCATTTATTTGGCCAAAACTTAGAGAAACAGTCAGAAATACTATCAGGACATGTGATATGTGCCAACGAGTAAAGCCTAACTCGTACTTAATGAGGCAGAAACCTATACCACTCTTACCAGAGAAGCCATGTCAGCTCCTGGCGCTGGACAACTTTGGGCCCCTTCCTAGAGCTAGAAGAGGAAATAAACACATCCTAGTTGCACTAGACGTGTTTTCCAAAATGGTAGTCCTGTGTCCAATTCAGAAAACCAGTACAAAACAGGTACTTAAGAGGCTGAAGGAAAGAATCATTCCTATATTAGGACAGCCAGAAAACATCTTATCTGATCATGGAAGTTGTTTTACCAGCGTAGAATTTCGCAGGGAGTTGGAAAATCTGGGCATAAGACAGATTTTGTCCACGGTTCGACACCCGGAGTCGAATTCCGCTGAGAGAGTTATGAAGGAACTGCAAAAATACATGAAGATATATTGCTCTACTGAGAATTGGAGATGGATTGACGTACTTGAGATTATTGAATATTGTATCAACAATACCGTGCACGAAGCGACAGGAGAGGTGCCAGTGAGCCTACATCTCGATAGAAGACCAGAGAGGCCATGGAATAATGTCATCCAGACACCCATCGATGCACAACTTGGACGTGAGTTGAGGATCCAGAGGACGTTCGAGTATCTCAAGAAACAAGCAGATAGACGACAGCGGAGAAACAGGAGGAAACGCTATCACAGACCGTTACTCGTGGGAGAATACGTCTTATTGAAGAAACCCGCCAGTTCAGATCCAGAGAGCAGGAAATATAAGAAATTCCAGCATGCCTATCACGGACACTACCTGATTATAAGGGATCTGCAAAATAATGCATATCGGATCAAAGATGAAGCAACAGGTAGAGAAGATGTGGTAAACGCAGCTAACTTGAAATTATATAGTCCACCAGAAGACTATGATGCGAGAGAGGAACAAGCTATGCGCATCCAAGTGAACGGGGAATCATTACGTATGCACGGAAAGATTCTTGAGAAAAGCTTGCAGGCTCAAGAAGGGTCGAAGCGAAGCAACCAGCTCGCCAACCCAGCGGACACGAAGGAAGAATGCAGCTGTCTACTGCAGGAACTTTATGACCAGTTGAGGGAAGCCGCTGTGGAGCTGAGGGGGATGAATGAACAATTGAGAAGGGAGAACGAGAGTCTACGAGGCAGCAGACAGAGTGGAGTGGGGAACGAGAAAGCCCATTGCCGAGAGCAATGACCGCTTAAAGTAAATACTGCATGGAGTTGATGCCAGCTGATAGGCCCGAAAAATTCACTTATGAAATGAATTTTTCGAGTTTAGCAGGAGAAAGATGTGCCCAATTAGTCACGGCAGTCTGGCATCGAACTCAGGTCACATCAGAGAAGACCAGGCACATGGTTATGCCTAGGGTCGAACCATTGGTCTCTAAGGGGGAGCAATTATAGGGAACCCACAGAGCAATGAGAGGTATACTGACATATAATAGTCTAGCGTGATTTCACGATTTATACGTGAAAATCATAGCAATTTAAGGGAAGAATTGTAGCCAAATGCAAAGGAAATATACGTTTTCAGAGCATACGAAAACGAGAGAAGGCGAGTTTGGCAGTTTACAAATGATCCTTAACAAGCGGGTGCAGAATTTCGGCGCCTACCGCACTACTTATGTCTGGAGCGGGGAGACAGCTCAAAATTAATGACCCGGGTATCCACCACTCGACAACGGGGCAAGCTATGGCGGGACCGCATGAACAAGGAAATTTATTAATTAATTCCAGCTAAATGGAGCATTGTAATGCATTGAAATATACACACAGATGAATATATTCACGGAGAGGTAATTTAGGAGTGGTTTTTCACCTAAATTAATGCCTATATCTCCAAATGACCGCATTACAACCTAACTCACGCTCAAGAGCAGGGATACTGTAACCAGTCAGCGGGGAACCCCCACCGTGGCGTCATAACGCGCTGAACTAAGGCAATTAATTGTAATTAATTGGCCGAAGCGATCGCCGGCACGCGAATGTTTTTGAAACCTCCACACCTAAGTAAACAAGATGCAGATGTCATTTCGGCTGAAGAGGGATTATTTCAAGAAGGGAGTCGCTCTCACGTGTCCCGTGAACTATTTTGTGCAAGAAACCTTTATAAGGGGGAGCAGCCCACGCCAAGTCAGTTGATCTACAGTCGCTCGAGTTGAAAGTTGTTAGTTGACCTACAGCAGTTGAGAGTTAGAAGTCTTTTGTCTACATTCGCTCTGCAGTAAGCACGCCAAGTATTAAAGTATCAACGCGCCGCCGGTGAAGACAATGGAAGCAAGTTATAAGCTTCATAAGTAATCATGAAGTGCGTCGAAAGTAAATTAATACAGATATTTATCTATTATCTGACGCAGATATAAATTCGCTACAGCGAAAAGGAACTTATAATGTTTTCGAACAGTTCTTATACCGGGAGGTATTGTCAGAATTGTATGACATTATCATCAGGATCACTACAGTGATGGGAGCGTGGAAGTCATTGCCACCTAACCAGGATAGTGAGCTGAACGAGATTGCAGGGAACGAGGATCGAACGTCCGTAAAACGCTACTAGATTTCACGTAGACCAGCGGTTGTCATAATTGCATCGCATCTCTGAGATCAAGCGTAGGAGAAGTCCGGATTAAGGATCAACATGTGAAGTCGTGGATAAAGTGTACATAAATTGTGAAATAATGATTTAAAGTGTTCATGTGTCTAATGGTTAATATTCAGTGTATAGCAGTGGTAAAGGCCACTTATAAAAATATGTGTATCATGTGGCAAGTGTGTGAATCTCAGTGTTGTGTTAAGGATATCATGATGGCTTAAACCAATCATCATGGTAGCGCTCAGGCTGAAGAGCTGGCATTTTCCAGCAAGAAGGAAAAAGTGAGTACACATGCAATTATATCCTTATAACTGAATAGTTCACCATGTAACGATTTATCACTTTGAGATTAAAAGATGTAATAGTCACTTACTGAACGAGTTTTCACCACTCGTCTTGAATAAAGTATGGCTTGGAAGGTGATTTGTTTAGGACCCTTTAGGTCAAAAATAGTGATGAATCTAACGGTAACGGTAAATGAGTAATAATAATAAACTGGGGTCGGCAACAATAAAGTAATGGGCAAATGTGGCCTAAATAATATTCAAATAGTGTCATGTCTAATTTAAAGATACTATATTTGGGTAAACAGTAAAAATGTAACGTGGAATATAGCGAAATACGAGAGCTTTTTCAGTGTCAGTGAAAATTTGAATGAATATTTGATATGGTCAATCCTTAGGATTATGTTTGAGGACCAGTAAATTTATACATTTGTGTTAGGAGCTATGTAAAGCTTTGGCTTAAGTAGTATGACAGGGAGAACGCAGGTGCCTTAATAATGGAGTCATATATGTGAAATATTGTTTGAGCCGCATGTATAGCGTGCAGATTAACGTAGAATCCAGTGATTTACGTAAGATAATCGCGGGGATTGACTAGTATAGCTTGCGCGTTAGGTGAAGAGTTGGCTGAAAATTCGAGGAGTATCGCCTTTGTGCATACTGTATTATACGCAGCGATTTGGATAGATCCTGTCTATTTCCAACGCTTGCATGAATTATGGCCACTATTGACGTCCGTCGAGACGCGGTGAGCATTTGTACCAATGGTCTACCCTGAGAGGTAGGATCATATTCGTCGTCTAGGAACGCAGGTTTCCTGATATTATTACTGACAGCTGCTGGTGAAAACCGTGGGGTTTCACTATGATGCGCGTCTTAAAGCCAAAAATAATCACCATAGAACGGCAAGGCTATCACTAGAATTCCACCCCAGCCATGAATGTTTATTAAGGAGCCATTTGAGCCCAAATACACTATAAAGATAGGTGTTAATTAATTAAATGACTCAATTACTTAGGAATCACGCCTAGCGTATCTGTACTGTTATATAATTGTAAACAAGTTTGACCTTGACAATAGAGAGAGAGAGGTATTGTAGACCATTTCCGTGGCGGCCATCTTGGTTAGCCAGCTGGAACGAATTTTATGGCCTGCTGAGGGGGAGAAAGGTCCGTCGACCGATCCCTTGTCAGTTACAGTCACAGTAGGACACTGAGGAATCTCGGTATTTAAATATGCAATTAAGATATGAGTATTATAATGATGCCAATTGAATTGAATGGTGTGTGGCAAGTCACATACGTTGTTGGATCATAGAAATCAGATAATATTTGGCGAAGTTATCCTCTGAGGAGGAAAGCTGAACCAAAATAATGTAGGCATCTTCTTTAATATGCATTTTGCCAGTTCATGCTAATTTATGCAAACGGGTATGTGTTTTTCCCAGAACATGACACAGTTGTAACTATGGTAAGCCCGACAAGACCCAGAAAATCGTTATATGGTGAAACTATAAAATATTCTATCCATGTTTATTTTTTTTAAGGAGCATGTACCACTGTCCTAGATCGTTCATAGGGATGGAAAGAAGGAAGATGATTCGCACGACACAACAAATATTTGTTAATAAATGCAGAATATAATGAATTTTTGCTAGTTAAAGTAAATGCCGTAAGAGACGGAATAATGTCTTAGTAATATCATTTTTATGTGACATGTGATTTTTGTGTTAAGATACTCCCATTAACTAAAATTGTGTCACATGATGAACACTATGGAAACCTTGTAATCTGAACTATTATTGACAGGATGTTAGAATTAGGTTTGAGTGCAGTGTAGCACTATTTTTAAGAAGAAAGCTCACAGAATAACCCTATTTTATTTGTGGGAATTAAATGTAATTTGTCCTTTGATTTGTATTTGTTGTATAGCCATGATTTTAGACCAGTAAATGTTTTATTTGTAGGAATGTTGTGTATTTCCTGTAGAGTAGTTACCTGGTAGACTCAAATCCTGAGCATGTGGTCGTATTGTGGGCAGGAACGTCCCATACCTCGAAAGACCATGATCTAGTTGGGATACGAACACATGGTCCACATGGTGACAATCGGGTACAGTATTAAGACGAATGGGAGAGGAGAGATGTTTCTGGCGACTGCTAATGAAGAGAAGAGATAGGAGGGTAGGTCACATATTATGACACCCAGGAATAGCAAGCTTACTGTCGACCCAAATATTATGTGCACTCGAGTTTGAAGGTTGTTTATGAAGTAACCAATAGACCTTCATAAAATCCAATGACATCATCATTTTCGTCGTTCGATTTTACGTTAGTTCATGTAGGTTTGGAATTTTTAATTTATATTTTAATATTTTTTATCGCAGTTGAAGCACAAAAAGTGCCCGTTTTTAAGCGTGTTTCAACCATGCGTCACATTTAAGAATTATTATCTAACAAACCCGTCATCAGATCGAATCCAAATTTTAACACAATTTACATTGGAATGTTGTATAACGGGTTTATTAATTTCAAAATTTTGTGTTGTCAAGAACGAATGTTGTTATCATTTTTGTAAGGTAACTCTTTCTCGGCTCGGGGTCGTTGGAAAATATAGTTCATGGTTGCGTTGTAATCCTTATACATCAAAAAGTTATGCTGTATGACTGTGAAATAGGTAAATTAATTCACTTATTTTATATCGGTTTGTATTTGTACGGAGAATTAAGACATGGTTCACCAGCTAGCCGCTCGGGGAAATGCTGTACAGCGTTGCTGTTATGGAGCCCATCACTTCCGAGCGAGACGCGCCATGACGCGTGATGTAGCCCATCTTGGCAATGATGTACTGCCAAGATCATCATTTTGATGTATAAGGATTACAACGCGATCAAGAACTACATTTTCAAACCATCCCGAGCCGAGGAAAAGTCACCTTACAAAAATGATAACAACTTTGTTTCTTGGACACACAAAATTTTAAAATTAATAAACTTGTTATACAACATTCCAATGTATATTGTGTTAAAATTTGGATTCCATCTGATGACGGGTTTGTGAGATAATAATTCTTAAATGTGACGCATTGTTGAAAATCGCTTAAGAACGGGCACTTCTTGTGTTCCAACTGTGATAAAAAATATTAAAATATAAATTAAAAATTCCAAACCTACATGATCTAACGTAAAATAGAACGACGAAAATGATGATGTTATTGGATTTTATATAGGTCTATCGGTTACTTCACAAACAAACTTCAAACTCGAGTACATAGTTTGGTCGACAGTAGTTATGGATGGGAGGGTCGCGGACTAGAACTGTAGGGATAAACCAGGGTTAAACAGATTGCCTCGGATGTAGGGTGTGGTAGCTATGTAGAAATGAAACGATTAGCTCAGGAGAGGGAGACATGGAGGGCTGCATCAAACCAGTTAAAAAACTGAAGACTCAAACAACAACAATCAGGAATTTTAATTACTTAGAGAGGCATGTGGGGCAAAAGGGTCGTTAGAGAATTTCAATCACTGGGATGGAACACCGGAAGAGACTGCATAGTGTACATCAGCGGCCAAGGTGTGCGATATTTAACTATAGGTCTATTAATAGGGATATGTTTACGTTCAAATCATCAATTAGTATGGCCAAATTACATCCAGAATAGCTTAAGTAAGAATACATTTAATTCCCCATATTCCGATAGATTTGCCATTCCAGTGTGCAAGAGTGCAGTTCCCTCTTCAAACAATATTCGCAATTTCTTTAACAAAGCGCAATGACACACACTTAACAGTAGCACGTGTACATTTAGACAAAACCATTTTTTCCCATGGCCAACTGTATGTGGCGTGCTCGCGACCATCCAGACAACAAAATCGTTATGTCTCAGCAGAAGATGTCAAAACCAAAAACGTAATTTTAAAATGTGTTAACATATTGTAACATCGAACCCTGCAGACCTTCACAACTCTATAAAATTCCCACTTTGCTGATCATATCAATACACTGTATGTATCAGATAATTCAGAATTAGAATGGACACACCTATAGCCGCGATTGCTGTAATAGAATAGACCAATTATCAGCAATAATGCATCGTCCCCATTGTCTTGGTCGCGGGCGAAGCCACGGGTACCTGCTGGTATCAATATATCAGAAAGTATGCGAGTCATCATCTCTAAACTTTGCACACGTATAGTACCTGACATTCTAGATAAATTTGGAGTAACAAATATACCTCAGCGCTGCCAACATGATTCTAAGCTTTCTGATAATTTCAATTTTTATTTACATGTAACTTCTATACTAAACAAGATGTTCAGTAAAGAACATATAGCCTACTTTCTCCTAAATGCATGGGTATTGTTATAACTCTTTGTCCTTTTCAAGGAGTATAATTGAATGTTGGTTGAAGTAGCTTGTTGAAATACAACGTGCTATAGGGATATTAAACATGAATATGAGGTGCCCTTTGCTAGTGCTACCTCTGTAAAAAAAATCATTCAATTCGGTTTCACCGTGTATGAATTGATCTGGGGAATGGATTTGCACACATACATGGCCGCTATTTGCAAACTATTGGGCTGATGACCTTGTAGTCAGTCAGAAGATGCTTTCCACAAAAAGGCATGTTGTTGCAAAATCCGGTAGAGATCAAATTATTAGGATGGTCGAAATTTGATTTAAGCTTTTAACATTTGGGTGGCCGTCATTCCGTTTCCGTCAAGATGGCGGCGATATAAAACATGACACTGAGGTGCCTTTGCTAGTGCTACCTCTGTACCAAATTTCGTTCAATTCGGTTTCACCGTATTTGAATTGATAGGGGGAATCGATTTGCACACATACTTGGCCACTATCTGCAAAATAATTGGGCTGATGATCTAGCAGTTTGGTCAGAATATGCTTCCCACATAAAGATTTGTTGTTGCAAAATTTGGTAGAGATTAGATTATTAGGTTGGTCGTAATTAAATTTTAGCCTTTAACATTTGGGTGGCCACGATTACGTTTCCGTCAAGATGGCGGTGATATAAAACATGACACTGAGGTGGCCTTTTCTAGTGCTACCTCTGTACCAAATTTCGTTCCATTCGGTTTCACCGTGTTTGAATTAATAGGGGGAATCAATTTTCACACAAAGATGGCCGCCATCCGCAAAATATTAGGCTAATGACCTTTTAGTTTGGTCAAAGAATGCTCCCTCCATAATGGCATGTTGATGCAAAATTTGGTAGAGATCGGATGATTAGGTTAATCGTAATTTGATTTAAGCTTTGAACATTTGGGTGGCCGCCATTACGTTTCCGTCAAGATGGCGGCGATATAAAACATGAAACTGAGGTGCCCTTTGCTAGTGCTACCTCTGTACCAAATTTCATTCCATTCGGTTTCACCGTGTTCGAATTAATAGGGGTAATCGATTTTGACACAAAGATGGCCGCCATCCGCAAAACTATTAGGCTAATGACCTATTAGATTTGTCAAAGGATGCCCCCTTCATAAAGGTATGTTGTTGCAAAATTTGGTAGAGATCGGATGATTAGGTTAGTCGTAATTTGATTTAAGCTTTGAACATTTGGGTGGCCGCCATTACGTTTCCGTCAAGATGGCGGCGATATAAAACATGACACTGGGGTGCCCTTTGCTAGTGCTACCTCTGCACCAAATTTCATTCCATTCGGTTTCACCGTGTTCGAATTAATAGGGGTAATCGATTTTGACACAAAGATGGCCGCCATCCGCAAACTATTAGGCTAATGACCTATTATATTTGTCAAAGGATGCTCCCTCCATAAAGATATGTTGTTGCAAAATTTGGTAGAGATCGGATGATTAGGTTAGTCGTAATTTGATTTAAGCTTTGAACATTTGTGTGGCCGCCATTACGTTTCCGTCAAGATGGCGGCGATATAAAACATGACACTGAGGTGTCCTTTGCTAGTGCTACCTTTGTACCAAATTTCGTTCAATTTGCGCTCACCGTGTTCGAATTGATAGGGGGGGACAGACATTCAGAGTCCACACACTCTCTCACACACACACACACACACACTCACACACATACACACACACAGACAGACACACTTTTTTTCGCCCTGTAGTGATCTCATAAGTCTACTTTCATTTTTTGCAAAAATCGAAAGTAGGCTAAAAATGGATTTTATCCAAAATATATCGTAATATTTCAGATTAATTCTGAGCCTCACATACATGCCATGATTACCAACATGATTTTACGCGCACTGATAAATCCAATATCAAACAGCATGTAACGTCCATACTATCCATTAGACTTCAGCCAAATTGTGTATGTGCATTCTATACCTTAATAGATGGAACTAAGATATATTCAGAGTCACCAAGGCTGCCAACTGTACTAAGGTACTATATTACTCTATTACTTGATTTCGTCATTATTCTAGATGGGTCTATATAGATTGGCATCAATCTGAAATTTTAAGAAAAGTAGGCCCTTTAGTTCGTCACGGAACTAGGCCTACTTGTTTTTTCGTCGTAGCCTATTTCTCTGTAGTCGCATCCACGGAAAATGGTAGTGTTCAGTACCGTTTGCAGGACATGCTTGTAGTGCATTAGTAACATATGGGATGCAAGCAGAGAAATATCAACCTCCCTGACAATAACGCTAGTTGGGCTGCATAATACAATATTACTAGGGGCAGCTGATTTACCTAGTATAGTAAAACAAAGCTTGAACGAATCAAGAATATTCAAAACAATGAAGGGAACTTATAGTTCGATGTTAGACCATGTCGATATGTAAATATTGTATCTTAGAAGACTGTATCTTAATGGCGGTCATTGAAGCACTACTTGTCATTATAATACAGTTTTTCCAACCAATCAGAGCTCAATATTTTCATTCATTGACCAATTAGGTAGGATAGCTTCTGGCATGCACCAAAAATCCAACATGTAGGACATGAATTGCATGATTTTAAAGTTAACAATGTAGCCTATATTGGATCAACCATTGTAGTTACAATGCATAAACAAACTGGGAAATATAGCAAGAGAAATAGCACTGTACCTTAATATCCGCAACTCCAATTTCTACACATTCGTAAGATTTCACCGACAATTTTAGTGAATGCAGTGGTTGATATAAACACACCAGAACGTCATGGAGGAAGCAGGCTTATGACATAAGTTCCACGGAAATTATAATTCAGCTCTCTGTTCAGTAAATGGATTTCTTACGCGAAACGTTTCCACCACATGTCATAACTGTTCTATTTGGGACTCAATTGATTTGCCTTCCGTTCTATACGCATCGAATTTGAAGAATAACTGGTTGATAATACGATACATTTTAATTTTAAAGCGTTTGTAACAGCCTATTTTGTGTTATTTTACCAAAATAACAAAATGATCCCACATAGTACCTGTGCGCTATCTGTTGGTGCTAATTCAGGATAAACAATGTTTCCAAGATTTGGGATCCATTATTTGGTAGGGATCAAATGCTGAGCCCACACGATTTCCAAGGAGAAGAATTCAACCGACAGAATCTCGACAGATATTTATGAATATTAATGTTAGAACATAAGCCTCCGTGGCTTAGGCGGCAGCACGCCGGCCTCTCACCGCTGGGTCCGTGGTTCAAATCCCGGTCACTCCATGTGAGATCTGTGCTGGACAAAACGGAGGCAGACAGGTTTTTCTCCGGCTACTCCGGTTTACCCTGTCAAAATTTCATTCCAGCAACACACTCCACTATCATTTCATTTCATCTGTCATTCATTAATCATTGCCCCAGAGGAGTGCGTCAGGCCTCGGCAGCCGGCACAGTTCATATCCTCACCGCTAAAGGCGCCTTCATTCATTCCATTCCTGACCCGGTCGGAGACTGGAAGCAAGCTGTGTTAGAACATATAACACAGTTACAATTATCGTCAAACATAAACAGTCGTATGCAACTCGCCTATAATGGTAATTAAGACACTCGTATGTAAATTATGAAACTCGCTACGCTCGTTTTATAAACATACTCGTGTCTTAATTATTGCCATTATAGGCTCGTTGCATAGTGTACTATTGCATGACCTTTAATCTCAAGATTATGGGCCACCCATACCCAGGTATTTATAAATCGGGGTAAATACCCAGGGTATATACTCGGGTAAATACCCAATTTTGGTAAATACCCGGGTATTTTAGATTGTTCATTAAAAATCCTGTATCGTGGTAAGTTGAACCTTAGAAAAGGGTACCGGTATGCAAACTATTCTACATTAACTTTTCAGAAATGTAACAACATTAGATAGTTAATAAAATTTAATTTAATTAGTATTGTGACTTAAAAACAGAATTAGAATTGGGAATTAGATCAGGAGATATAACTAACAACACCACTACACTGAAAAAGTTATGTTAAATACAGTAGGCATCAAACAAACAATAGAAAATAGGAGGAAAGTACAGTGTCAGTTTGAATTCTGGGTAGGATGAGCTGAGCACTTTTGCCAACCCATATGCTTGCTGGCATGGTACATCTTCACCCATTATAGAGCCCACATACTACAAAAACTTCCTGACAGGCATTTATATTATTTAGAGTATGGTTAAAAAATTGATCTTTTTTAATATTTAAAATTGAATGAAAAATAACTTAATACACTTCAATTAAGCATCTTCTTTTTTATTTTATTTTTCAAATGTCCTTTCTATTGAATATAATTTATTACCTTTTGAGTTTTGGCATACACATTTCAATTAATATGCATATAGCCTACTCTTATTACTATAAAAGTAGCTTTTCCCTCCCACATCTTTGTTGCTCATCTCCAGTACCGTAATAAAACTCCATCTTCTCAATATCTTGGTATGGTATTTATTAAAAATTTAAAACGCAAAACAACCAAAAGGTTTTATCCAATATTTTACTTTAGTTTAAGGAAAAACACACTTAAAGACAAGGTTACAGTGCCAAAACATATAAATACCCAAAAATACCCGGACGTCGATTTTCCTTTTCTTTTAGTTTTGAAGGATCAATATTGTTCCTGATTTCAATTTAAGGCATGAAATACCTGTGTTTCAGTCCTTGTTTGTCCAACACTTCATCAACACATCATAAAGTGTTGTGCAAAGCTCAAAAAATGAAAATACCCTCATTTTGGGTATTTAAATGACCACTGGGTATATACCCGGATAAATACCCAATTCATATTTACCTTCCCACTGGGTATTTACCCGGCCCACATCACTAGCCACGGGACTTCTAATTTTACGTGGAATCCAAACCACAGTATCTGATCTTCGAAAATCTCACATGCATTTACCTTGGTGAGAGTAAGAAGCTGGACCAATGCACAACTACGCCTCCCAATATACAAAACGCTTCCGAACACTGGATGAGAACTCAGAACCTAAAGTTTAATGATTCAACCCCCATTTACGACGATTCTTAGCAACTACCATGAGTGAGATCAATCCACCCACTCTGCAATCAAATAATAGATGTTGTCCAAGGAAGTAATAAGACAAAGATGAGTATCAAGTTTATATTATATTCAGTGACGTGAAATCTTCGAATATAGGCTTACATTAATTCACTGACATTTCAACGAGTCTTGTGAGGCTAATACGAAATATGTTATTGTTGATTCAGTTTAAGATTTTGGGACATGTTGGTCATCAGCCCAAAATAATACCCCCTTAATTTAGTGGTAGCATGCATGCATTGGGTTGGATTCCCGGCCTCGCCAGTGTTTTAAGGTCTGACGAATGAGCAGGAAAGTGTGCACTCGTCCTCGTATTTATTTATTATTTATTTATTTATTTATTTATTTATTTATTTATTTATTTATTTATTTATTTATTTATTTATTTATTTATTTATTTATTATTATTATTACATCATTTTTGCCCTTATGGACAGGACAGTGTATGAACTTAAATATCTCATGATGTCACAATTTTCACTTTTTTCCCTTCTTCTCTTCCCAAAATCTCTTCATCCTTTGACTGTGTTTCTGTTTCCTTTGTTCCGTCCACAATGTTCCTATCTTCTTCCTTTCACTTACTAAAAATTTGGCTTCTTAATTTTGTTTCTGAAATTTTCTCTGTTTTCTTTTATTTGCTTGTTGATCCCTAATTGCTTTAAGTCGTCTTCTATTTCATGATACCAATTTATTTATTTATTTATTTATTTATTTACTTACTTACGTATTTATTTAATTATTTACGTATTTATTTATTTATTTATGTATTTATCTATTTATTTATGTAATACCTCTCGGACAGTAATATATTGTCCCGTGGTGTAGCCATGCATGTTGAATCGTGCACCACGGCCTCGAGGGCAGGGGAAGTGCAGGTAAGTCCGGAGATCACAGGTTCAAATCCCGGCGCTGACAGTGGCTATCCTGATAGTGGTTGGTAAGACAGGTTATCCACACTCCCTCCAGGCAAATGCCGGGACAGTGCCTTATTTCATGTCCCGGGACATCTACCCCCATCCCTGTCCCTAATACATCTACACACTTCTACAGCCATCACATTAATACAGGTTATCATACAAGTTCAATACACACTCAACTACACGGGGCTGATGAGTGGGTTCTCCCAAGCCTCTCAAATGAATTAACAACAGTAATATGACGTCATGAGAGGACTGGGACAGCACAGTGTATATTTGTAGGTCATCACAAAAGATAACCTCTACGAGCGAAGCGTAACACGCGCTGAAACTTGCTGAACCCTGTCAGTCTTGTAGTGTCTCCGCTCGGACCGGAAGGCGAAGAACCAAGCATCAATAATCACAAGGTAAAGCAAACTAAAATCATAAAGGGTTGGAATTAAATAAGCTATTTGCTCTCAATAGAAAACACCTTTCTGACAAGGGAAATATCAAGTAAGACAGTCAAAACCTATCTTGAAACTTTGTGGATGCAATTGTTGTAGTATAAGAGGATAACGTGCAGAAAATCAGCTGCCAGATTGAACTGAAAGGCTCCGAAATCGTACCTGATATCCTGGTACGCAGGCATGACGGCTGGCGGAGCCGGAGAGCCCTGTGGCACTCGGAGTAGTCGCGTGGTGGGACGTATATGCTGACTGGAGCATCGGGCTGCTTTCCATCGGCCTTGAGTACCTGGGCCGTCAGGGCTGTCCCTTCCAACATGTACGGTACTCGCTACTTCCTATTGATTTGTATGAGAGATTCGCCACATTATTTCAGAGCCTTGCAGTTCAATCTGGCAGCTGATTTTCCGCACGTTGTTCTCTTATATTACAACGATTGCGTCCACATAGTTTTAAGATAGGTTTCGACCTGTCTTACCTGATACTTCCCTTGTGAGCAAAATATCAATACAAAATAATGTAACATGAGGTCCAGATGTTAGGCTGGTTGCATGCTACAGAGGTAACATTCACGTCATGATGAATGACTTAGGGCTTTGCTGACGTAAATTACAATATGTTCCTGTGTGAAACCGTTTGTAGCTTGCACATAGAACGTTAAAAAACAAGTTACACAAGTAGGATACTTCTGTTACTTGGAAAGCAAAATAACCAGTGATGGACGAAACAAAGGGGATATAAAAAGTATGTTGACTCAGGCAAGGAAAGCATTTCTACAGAAAAGAAAACTGTTGACATCAAATATATATCTAGGTTATTAGAAAGTCATTTTTAATGCAATTGTCTGGAGCGTGGCGCTGTATGGAAGTTAAACTTGAACTGTTGGCACATCAGAAAAGAGGAGAATAGAAGCGTTCGAAATGTGGTGTTACAGAAAAATGACGAAGATCAGATGGGTAGATAGAGTGATAAATTAAGAAATATTAAGACGAGTGGACGAGGAGAGATGTTTCTGGCGGCTGCTATACGACATATACTAAGACACCCACGAATAGCAAACTTATTTATGGAAGGAAGGGTTGAGGACAAGAACTGTAAGGGTAGACCAAGGTTAGAATATGTTAAACAGATTGCCTCAGATGTAAGGTGTGCTAGCTATGTGCAGATAAAACGATTAGCTCAGGACAGGGAGGCATTGAGAGCTTCATCAAACCTCTCGAAAGACTGAAGACTCAAACAACAACATCTTAATTTGACCCGAGCAGGATCGTAAGCAAACACAACTTCAAAACATACTATGCATGGGAAGTCATGTGACTGCAGCATATTCAAGGAATACTTATTGTGAATCCAGTTACTCTCGGAACTAAAACATATCGATATATCCTAAGAGAAAATGAATCTCACGTTGTCTTCATGACAACAGTGATACCACTGCGTGGCTTAAAATAACAAATAATAATTTTATTCCGTGAAGAACTAAATAGCCTATTTGCATATATCCTCCTAGTCTTACTTAGGACTCGAGAAAAGAAGACGAGTATTTTAAAAATTGCACAGCCACCATTTTTATGTTCTCATAAAATTCCATTAAATTAGACGTCAGTATATTAAGGCTTGAATGAAGATTTACCGTGCCAAGTTTCACAGCGCTTGGAAGAAAAGTCGCGAGAAAAAATCCATTTAAATATTAAAATTTCGCATCGCCATGTTAGTTTTGTGTTATAGAATTATCCATATGTGAACTTATGTTAATATCCTCTATCAACATACAAAATTTCAGTTTGATTACTGTGATAGATTCGTAGATATTGAGAACGGTCTAACTGTATTTCGGATGGTCGCCAAGTTCGATTGTTATATGTTTAGGCCCTAGAGTTATGCACCATTAGATGAAGATTATTGCGTAGGTTCATTATTCAAACGTTCACTTCCGTCGCATGATTAGGACACAAGCAATAACAACTTAATTTTAAAATTTCGCACAACCACCATCTTGAGGTTATGTGAACAATTGAACTAAATTAGATGTCCGTGCATTCCAATGTGTATACACATTTGCTGTACCATGTTTTTACACTGCGCTCTAGTGGTTAAATCGCGAGAAAGTCTATTTCAATGCATCAACTTCGCTTTCCTGCCATGTCCGTATGGTACTTAACAGGTTTATGATAGTCACATAACTAATTCTTTAGTAGTACCCTTTATCACCATACAAAATGTAGGAGTGATATCTGCTACTGTTGTGGAGATATAGAATGCCAGTGAAATATTCCTCGCGGCCGCCATGTTGGATTGGTGAATCGTATTAAAATTTGAAAGGCACTGTTAAGGTCGGATAAAGTAGTAGTATGCACTTACTGAGGTTCATTGATATCGCTTCGGTTGTTTAGATTTAATTATGGGGTAGATAGACCAGAGGCATTTTTGCAGAAGCTTCCTCTGCCGATATATCGGTCCGCTGGCACTAAAAGAGTTAAGCTCCATAGTTTATGCTGTTGTAGTTGATTGTTTCAGGGACTTTGTGACATCGTGGTCATGTAGCCCCGTGAACTAGGGTTTGTGTGTACAATTCGTATGATAACCTGTGTCAATGTGATGTCTGTACTAGTGTGTGTACTTGCAATTGAGGAAGGATATTGGTTAAAAAAGGCCGTGGCCTTAAGTTAGGTAGCATCCTGGTATTTGCCTTAAGTAGAATTGGGAAACCACGGAAAATCACTTCCAGGATGGCTGAGGTAGAAATCGAACCCACCTCTCCTCATTTTTGCTTTACGAGGTTGAGTGTACCCCGTTACTGCCCTCAGACCAGAATTAAATTTCTTGGTAGAGCCGGGAATCGAACCCGGGCAACCGCGTTGTCAGCCAAGAATGCTAGCCGCTACGCTACGCGGACTTTTGTAGTGAACCCTTATTAATCTATCGATGAATAAGTATTCATGATTTTATTATTATTATTGCTGATGCCCAGGCAGTACATGTTGAAATTGACAAAGGGGGAGCCAAGGTAGTGTGTTGCAATGATTACAACAGAAGCAAGCTTGGTAGTTATTCCTGCAGACGACCGATTAAGCCGAGTTCAAGGACAAATTTTGTAACAGCGCGCACCTAAATTAGTAAGGTTTCAACCGACCCAGGATTGAATCACCCAATCAGAAGAGACCACGCCAAAGCCACGCGGTAAGTTGCGTACCCTGGAAAAACGCGCGAAAACGTGTATCTAAAGAAAAGCCGATCCGAATTAATTCCGCAATAGTGCACTGAGACGTTTGGATAAAATGATGAAGATTGATACTAGTCCCAAGTTTGTGTGATGAAAACTCCAGATTATTTTTTCAAATTCTCCCCACTCTACCTCATTCTGTCAGTTTCCAATAAATTGATCGGTGAGAAGCTGTTTCGGAGACAACTTGATTGAGCTTGGTGAGCAAGGTTCACGTCACTCTGCGTCACGATTTTCAAACGCTAATGAGCGTACTTTACTAACATTTTACTTTGTGCTCAAGTGAGCAAGGTTCACGTATAGCAGTGGAGATAAGGACTGCAAGATAGACGTGTTTAAGACTTGTTTTCAAGCCAGTGGCGATGAGTTTGAAGTGTGTAATTTTATGTAAATTTGTGTATGATATTTTTGAGTGATATTTGTGCGTGTGTTAAGCAAATGCTAAAATAGGGCAAGTCTACGATCAGTAATCGCATTAGGACATATTCGTGAGTGAAAGTAGTAGCTCACAGCGATTATAGCTAGGCAATATTATTAACATTGAACATTTCTGTCCAAGAAACTTCGCCAAAATGGCCGACGTTTGGTCATGTCATGGATTGATGTGCATCGCTTCTACAACGACGTCGACGATGGAGAGCTAAATTTCCCGTAGGGAAATGCACCGGGACGGAGGTTAATGTTCTGCAAGCTGAAACGGTGATGTACAAAAATTGATTTACTCATGTAGTTAGATAAGGCGCGGGAACATTGTAAATAGTTCATTCATTCTTTTTCTTGTGTTTAGATTTTTTTTGTGCTGACACTATCATCTTTAAATGTACGTTGGCGCGTGGCCAAATTTGTTTGTTGTATATTTTTCTTTGGAGTCATATTTAGTGTACACGGCGCGTGTATTTGATTTTATCCATGCGAATGCGAAACTCAGTACATTCCATAAGTGGTGCTTTATTAAAGTTAATTTTGTTATAGGAAAGGGAGGTAATTATTGTAAGATATTTTATGAACAGGTTATTACTCATACTAGGGTTGCCGAGCGCAACAAATTAAGATGTAACTGTAGAACACTTTAGTTCTAATTTTTTTAGCTTTTTTATTTTTGAGTCCTTTTCAGGTTTGTTAGTCACGGACTAGAACGGAAGCGCAAACTGGTGGAAAAATATCTATGTCATTTATTTCAGGTTTCTGTCAAACCCATACGTGTGGTTCTGTGTGTGTTCATGTGTCAGGTGTGTGTATTGAATCTTCGTGATGAGGGGTAGGTAGTGCTACCGCCCTCATGTTGTTGTTGTTGTGGTATTTTTTTGATGGAAAGGCAGAGCGCTCCTTAGAGGCTACTGTAACTTGTCCAGTGGTAATTCTTGGATTTCCTAGGGGAAATCCTGAGATATTTTATTCTGACACACACACGTATATTGTGCTTTGGGAGCAGGCTTCTTCGAGACTCGATCCCGTGCCACGGGAGGTCGAGGTTATTGACACGTGGGTTGACAGATGTGCAGATTTCCACTTAGCGTCCGTCTAGGTTCGGTGACTCATTGTTAGGCAGTCCTGTTGACCGACTGACCCCTATAAGCTATCATTAGCAAACCTGTTCTTTTGTGATGGTCATTGGACCGTAATTAATTGGGGAGTTTGCCATGTCTGTTACGAATTATCGCATATCGTATGATTGGAATATTGTTTTAATGATGTACATGTTGGCTTTGAGCCTAGTGATTTTCTATGACTCAGGTCATGTTAGTTTGTCTGTTGTGACACCCGTGTGGTGTAGATGTATTTACTTGTAAAAATGACAGGCGGTCATATGTGTATTTCTTTTGTTGGTCACGTGCTAATTTACTTGTGTTGATTTTGAAAAGTCCCAATTTTAGGCAGTAATGTTTTTGTTACGGCAGTTCTTGACTCCAATTTCAAGCGGAAATTATTTGTTGTTTATTTAGTGTAGGATGTGTCAGATTAATTTAAGTAGTGTATAGTTGGTTCCCCGCGTCTGTCTAGCTCTAAACAATGCAGATTCGTCCTTTGAAGGTTTACCGGATGGTGATGAATCTCGCATTTATTTGTACTCATCGTTAAGCATGTAGACCAGCCGTACACATACACAATGTCGTTGAAGTCATTTGGGACATTTGGTCCAATTTATAATCTCTCCTGAGATTAAGCCTAGTTATGGCAAGTAATTTATTCAGTTGGGAGTCATTTGGGAGATTTGTTTTGTTTATTTTTACTTGTAAATAGTTGATCTGTTATTAAATTCATTTGTTATAACCCTGGTATTCACTTCTTCCTGCATGTTATTTTGTTATGTGTTACCCTGCATGTTAATGAAGTGCTTTAACAACAACTTACGAAATGGACTGTTACACCCCCCGAAACTGAGTCTCATAAGCTTCTTTTCAATACTAATTATTTTATTCTATGGTGTTCTAGACTGCAAATCACTTCTTCAAATGCACAGTACTGTACCCAATACCTAGTTGAGGCTATCGGCTACGCCAGCTGACATTGAGCCGTAGTTGAGATTTATGGGAAGAATTGTAAAGATAGCGCTCACATCGAGTCGAGAAGAATGTTAGGAAATGACGTAGAAGGCCAAGGATCAAGAAGGCACTGACAGTCAAGGAGATGGAATTATGGGAGGAATATTGAAGTTTTATTAAGATCTAAATGGAACATATTTTATCATCTCAAAAGAGAAGAAATGTCACGGAATATATATGGTAATAACTTGAAGAAAGACAGATAATCCCTTAAGTTATTGTATAACTTAATAGCCGAGATGATGGTGGTCGAGATTATACTTGTGACGCGTGACCACGGAAGGTGGGGGAGCATCACGTGACAGCGCCAGGTACGAGCTCCTCAACGCAGTCTAGAGACATCAGTCGAGTTCAGTCGTCAGGGCTGAATAGTACACATGCGCAGAGCGTACGGCCAAGTTGAGCGGTGCACAGCACTTGTTACGTGGCGTGAAAACGAACAGTATTACTTAACCAAGCAGAGAACGGAAGTAGGTCAGTGAGCCAAGGCGAGCAACGCACGGTAGATGGCGAGAGGACCGGTTACGAGGCAAGCTGTACGGGCCGTGTAAGCAGGAGAAAGGCCGGGGTTAGAACAGCATTGTAATACGAGATTGAGAACTTTATTTCGAGCTGCATTTTGTAACGCAGAACAGCACAGCGAAGCGGCATGGCGAGGCCGGCTTTAAGCGTAGATCATTCTGGAACAGTGCAGTAGATCAGAGCGGGCTGTTTCCGACTTTTATACGCAGACAACTTTAAAGAAGCTGAACTTCATTTCAACATTCAGTTAAAACATTGAGTTGGGACTTGTATTCAGTAATAGAATTGTGCAGGCGGATGGTTGTAATATACTGCAATTATGAACTTAGATATTCAAACGACATTACGACTTATGCATTTCATAACGGAACATGTAGAGCGACCATGGGGTCAAGCTAACATTAATGCTTTTAAGGCAAACGAAATGTTACAATTATATGCACTTATGAACATTAGCATGTGCATTAATACAATTCCTTTTTATGAATTATTATAGAATATCGAGTACGAACACAGCTACAGGGTGTTTCAAAAACTTATACACTCTCATAAATAAAATTTATTTTCTGCAAGTGAGACTTAACCGCTGTGGAGATTGAACTTTTAACAAGCGAACCGAGCATTGTATGGGACAGTGGCGTAACATAGAAGAGGAATATGGGGTACGCAGCTTTTATGAACATTTACGTAAGAATTTGGACAGTATCCGCTATGGATAACATACAGTTCATCATGTCGGATTAAACGAAGACAGAGACGCGATGGCCCCACGGAGCGATGGATTCGGTTCCTGAAGAAGAGGAGGTCTAACAGCTGATTCACTTGGGATATGAAGGCGATCATTTTTGCGTGGGTGAAACGATATTCACGTCGATCTTTCGAGAAATTTATTACACACGAGGATAATCGACGATCTTTGAAATATATTAACAGCTGATATGAGAAGGTACTGTAAGAGTTATGACTTTCTGATATGATTTTTCCATGAACATTGGGCATACTTGTATATATTTCTAGTAGGAGTACTACGATTATTTAGACATGGCTTAGACATTATTTGCTCCAATTTGCTAGAATATGGCGTTACCATATGATATGGCAGGCACCATTATACGAGATTCTAACCATTGGTTGGCTTTATTAAGCAGATGTTTGGTCTTTTAGACATTTTCCAGTAAGGATAGTTTTTCTTGGACAGTTATTTTTTTGTGACGAGTATTTCGAACTCGTGATCTGCAATTGGATTATTTAAATCACTTCGTCAGTTCATTGCATACTAGCGAGTGTGTATTATTCATCAGTAGGGATTTTTCCATTGGATTGTTTGGAGATGTTAAGATGTTATTCACTTTAGTGAATGAATATCGCTTTTATGTGACAACTAGAGACTTGTTGATTCCAATCTGGTACATTCACTCATTAGACAACGAGATGGGGCCTTTCGTATTTATACGATTGCATGGTGGTACACATCTTTACCCATCGTTCAGGGCATTATCATGATAGTCAACGGGGCGAGGCCTTTCGTATTTATACGATTGTGTGGTGGATACTCATCTTACTCGCCATTGAGGAACTCATTTTTATCATCCGAGTGTACTTGAGATTGTAAGAGGATCAAACAAGAAACTACTAGTCACATATCAGTCGAATTTTGTTAAATAAATTAGAAATAAATGTCAGCAGGGTTACACTTGTAATTCTTGTTTGCCAATCCAATATTTTGTTGCTATACTCATTTGAGAGTACTTTCATTTAACAGCTGATACAGCTGATGCTTTTGATAATTTTTATGGTTGAGTTTGATACCTTTGAGAAGGATTTAAAGTAATTGTATCTTGTAAGATGAATCATTAATGGTCAGATTTATTTTAAGGCAGATCAGTATTGCATATTTCGATGTGAGAAATTATAGCACATTGGTGTTTTTCTGTGAAGTGAATTATGAGAATTTTAAGAGAATTTATGCTATTTGAAAGCAGATTTTGAATTTGATTACGATTACTAAGGTAATATTTTTCCTAATTGTTTAAGAAGTTGTCTAGATGTGATCAGATTAATTACAGTTATTGGAGATTGTGTGCGTTGATAATTTGAAGCCAGTTATATAATTTGTAGATCATGCAACGTGATTAAGTGAAGTTTGTGATAGGCATTTTGTGGAAGTTGCCAAGTGGAAGTTGCAATATTGCTAATGTATTTTGAAGCAGACATGAGGTTGTCGAACCCAGTCTAGCATAATTTTGAGATTCATGCTGTGCGCTGAATATTTATGGAGTTTTGTGGAATAATTGTGGTATTCAAATGTGATATTTGATAAAGTGAGAATATATAATGAAGTTGTGGATAGTGAGATCCAACGTGAATTTGTGAAGGCAATAATATTTTTGGCATGATAATTAAATACGAGATATAACTTGGAAGTGATAAAACTGTAAGACAACGTTCTATAAACCCATATTAAACAATTTGTTAGGAAATTAAACAAATAAATAATGTTGATAATACAAGATTTTCTGATAATAATAATTAATGAAATAATAATCTGAAGTTTAAGCATATTAATGATCTGACCTAATGAAATAAAAATTAGAATGACTAGATGAAATAATAAAAATCTAAATAACCAGAAGAATAAAATTTAAATAAGTTGATAAATGAAATTTTGGAATAGATCAATGAATTAAATAAATGGATGAATTAAAGTTTGAATAAATAAGCTGATTTAAAGAAATTAATAGATGATTGAAAAGATGATTAATAACTGAATTAGAAGGTGATAATTAATTAAAGATGCTGATGATTAATAAATTTGAATGGATTTAAATAAATTTAATTGAGAGATATGATTTGGATGATTTGAAGAATTGCAACTTCAGTTGATGAATTAAACAATTTATATTGATGATTTAAGATGATTTAATCTGAAGGAGAGGATGAAAGGAGAGTATGTGAATAATTAGAGAGCATAAAGAATTGATGATTATAATATTCATTTAAATGATTTGATGATAATGAATTAATTATTCTGACATGAATATATTGAATTTTGAGATGAGAACTAATGTGAGAAATATTTAATTTTGATGATGATGATGATTATAACCAATGAGTAGTGGATTTTCTGTGATTCACAAACAAGCAATTATTAATGACAGTGTAAATAGTGTAAATTAATTATTCGATGTTTAGGAGCATTTTACTAACATATTCTGCATTTGAATAATGCCATGCAAGCCATAAATTATGTGATATTAAAATATGTGATTAGAATATATGTGTTTAGACAGATTAAATTAATATTTTTACATCCACATTCATGATGTTAATTTAAAGAGAAGTTAGGTCTCAGTTATCACGAATGTCAGTGACGCAAAGACATAGTGCTACGGTGATCCTGAGAACCCAAGAGAACTTTAGAAATGTTTCCTATTTTATGTGGATTAAATACACTTTGAGTAGAATAGAGGTGGTTCGATTTTCTGGACAATGACAATTTAACGTTGGCATTCGACCATGCTCTTAGGTAGGATGAGTGTTTAATATGTCTGTCTGACTATCAAAGTTGAATAAATTTGTTTTTATCTTAGTTGTGATCTGATGATGATGTGATTTTCCTATTTCTTTCCTTGTCTTAATTAAGGCTTAACCAGGAAGGATGTGGTTTGCTAGGAGTTCAGTTGATGGCGCCCATTTATATTTGTATTTTTTTATTAAATTTAAACCCGTAACGACCCTGGAGATACTTTATCTCGTGTTACCCTCTGCTTTTGTGATATTTCAACTGAATTTCCGACACATTCCTTATTTGACTTGATGTTCATTTAGCTCCGCTCTGTCCTGGAAATCCAGGAATGCTATGTAATAACAGATGGGTCATCGCATCCCCAGGACGAACGGGTACAGTACTAAAATAATTTCCCCGATTTATATTCTTGCTATTGTTTGTATTTCACTACGTTCTATTTATTATTTCCACTTGAGCAAGTTTAGACCTAAACTACGATATTGCTGGTATCAGTTAGCGAATTGCCTGGCTGGTTATGCAGCCTAACTTACAGGTCTGTATATCTCTGCATATACTTGTCGGGAACGACGGCTGGAGATGCTAGTTTATGCATGAGTCTACGCCAGCCCATTCAAGCGGTAATATGTCCTTTGTGCTGAGCTATTGCCAAGCAGAGTGCACCCTCCTCACCAACCTCTATGCCAACACAATATCAAACAAAAGAGTAGTTAAGATGCGCTCTTTGTTCTCACGTGTATGCCCGAGGATATTGGGCCCAAAGTTAAATGGTTAGAAGACTAGTACCTATTTTACAATATGCAACAGTGTACAGCGTGTTCCGATTCAACACGGAAATGTAAAATGGGTTGCCTACCCACCCGCAATCGGCTTGGATTCTGCTCGTAGCGAGCTAGCGACGGGGCTGTGTTCGATTTCACTGATTACCGCTTTCTTATGCAGCATTGCAAAGAATTTTGCTCTTTCAAAATATATTTACACAGGCTTCACAATAAGTTTGAACGATTTCTGTTTCAGAACTTGTTATTTTACGCTTTTGTTAATGGCTTTTGCAGAGCATTTCAATGAAATAAAATTTTATTATACAGCATAGTGTATTACAACTAATGAGGGAGACCTACTTTATAGAGGATGTTAGACTACACCACTGGCTGCCATCTATAGGACCCTACCAGGATCTGGTTAACATTCGAGAAAAAAAAAGAAAATGGAGATAGAAATGGAGTTCTGCACCACCTCAGCAATGATAGATGACGGATGGAAGAAGTAATGCCAGTCCCAGAGACATGTTATCACAAGAACTGCAATTCCCGGATTCCATCAAGGATATGTAATATTAAAACATACCATCAACCGACTGAAGATTGTCAATGTGTGCTGTGCCGGCAGACCTGTGACAAATATCACATATTGAGATGCGCTAAGAGAACAAAATCGCTTACAGAATATAGCAAAGAATAATCAGTTATTTTAGATGTGCTTCTATATGTGTAAATTAATGCTCAACTCGAGCGCACATTTCTTGTTAATAATAATAATGTATTTTTGTGTTGTATTTTATTTACAACACAATTTAATGCTTTTTAACCTAATACCACAAAACGAGATACAATTTGGAAATGATGTGTTACAAAATTGTAATCAGTCTTCGACGCGACATATTTTGAAAGAGCAAAATACTTTGCAATGTTGCATATGTAGGTGGCAATCAGTGAAATCGAACTCAGCCCCGTCGCTAGCGCGCTGCGAATAGAATTCAAGCCGATTGCGGGTGGGTAGGCAACCCATTTTACAGTTCCGTGTTGAATCAGAACAGGCTGTACAGTATTAGCCAAAAGTTTAGGGAGGCAGCACAGATAATTTAAATGTTTTATTTGCTCAGGTTAAATATCACAAGTGTGAAAATGTTTTCATCCTTGGTATGTCATACCGTCATCCCCTGGTTTATTTATTTGCCATTCCTCAGTGGCGTGCATCTAACCCCATCTGTCCCAGCTGCGCAGGGGTAATTATTTTATGTATAATGTTACAGGTCATTCATATTCAAAATCCCTCTTATTTTACCGCCGTAAACTGTTTAACAGTACTTGGATGCGCGCCTCTTCCAATCTGTGGTCTATTATCCAGTACACAAAGCATTTACCTGGATCGTGTTATTCGACTAAGCTATTATACAATTTTATGAAATAGTAATGAATGATATGCATGTCACACATAATGTTGCACCCTTTAGTGGCATATGTGATTGCCCTTCCTGCTCTGTATGAATTTGATAGGCTATTTCGACCTGTCTTTATCATATTGTAACAATATCTCTACTTAGTATAACACAAAGTCCCCGATTCTTGGATGCTACGAGTAAACTCGAGAACCACTGGACGGATGTTGATGCGGTTTTCACCATTCTGTAAAGGATATCTCGAGGATGATTTCTGTAGAAAATAATTTATTTATGATGAAAGGAAGCCTATCAGTAATGATTTTAGTGGAAAAGTTGAGGGAAAAAACAGGCGTCCGAGCGCATTGTAAGCTTACGCTGGGCAAACCGTTAAAAATATCTAAATACTATGAGTAGAAGAATTGTTCAGCATGAAAAGTTCTACAAAAATAATTACGAGCCTTACAGTAGTCGCATATGATGTGTAACATCTGACATAGAAGAAACCTCATGTGAAATTGTTGATACACCGGTATTTTATACTATTATTGGCACAAATATTAATCTATTGTAAAAGGAAGTGTTTTACAGATATTGTAGTTTATAATACGGAACTAATTTTATTAGATGATTTGTAGCTTCCACCAGCACTAGCATAAATAAAGAATACGATATGGATCAACTAGATAAATAGACGCGACACCGCTCGTAACCTTGAATTCCTTATAAACAGGTCCTCTTCATTCACAGACCAACACGTAATTTCATATGGATTCTGTTAAAATGGCTCATATTGATAAGATAAATGTCGTTTAAAATGATAATCTGG
This sequence comes from Meconema thalassinum, assembly GCA_946902985.2. NCBI lineage: Eukaryota > Metazoa > Arthropoda > Insecta > Orthoptera > Tettigoniidae > Meconema > Meconema thalassinum. The sequence continues at coordinate 908,525,888 of OX336388.2, read as the reverse complement.
TAGCAAAAATATCTACCCGTCCGGGTTTCAAACCCACAACGATTATATTATATTGATGACTGCATTACCGTTATGTGGGTTAATATTTGAATAGCCATTGTGCAGAAACATAATACCGGCAATGCCGACTACTTACAATGTTTGATATTAAGGCATTTTACCATTTAAATACTGATACGGAGACTTCGAACATGTACCATGTCATTTGTTTCAATCACATGACACCAGAGTTCGCATGAGCGTTTTCCGTTCAGTAGGCCTATGTCATATACATTCCACGTGGCCGAGAGTACGTCATGGTATCAATTTCTCGTAACACTGCCAGCTGGGTCTTACCACTGCCCGCTGGATCTATCGACCGAGCGGGCAGTGCATACTTCCGTTTTCCACCACTGCCAGCTAGTACACTTCCGTTCGATTGATCGAGCAGGCAGTGCATACTTCCGTTTTCCACCACTACCAGCTAGTACACTTCCGTTCGATCGATCGAGCAGGCAGTGCATACTTCCGTTCGATCCACCACTGCCAGCTCAATCGTTCCGATCCACTCCGTCCCCAATTTTCAAAATCACTCCCTCAAGACTATCCAGCAACCGAGCGGAAAGATGTTACACATCAAAAAAGTCCGCGAGAGCATATGTCTATCTTCAATACATCGCCCACTATAAGTGTTTTTACGTTTTAATTTCTTCCAACCATGTCCATTCAACTACTGAGGCGACAGCTTACGAGCTAGCTAAGGGCGAGTCTATCATCCCTGTTACAGCCTAGCTAGCGGGCGAACCTATTGCCCCAGATACAGCCAGCTGCAAACCGTCGAGTCGTTTTGAGTTAAGACTTCTGAGAAGGGTGGTTGTGTTAAGAGTTTCCCTGGAAGTGCAACTCGGGTTTTCTTCATTTCGCCTCTGAAACCCAGTCAAGTTAAGATTGGACGGAAGGGGGATTTGAGTTTCATTCATCTCGCCATTCCCTGGAAGTGCAACTCTCATTTCGCCTGTGAAATTTTCGTTCCGCAAAATTCACAGTCAATTTAAGATTGGAAGGAAGGGGGATTATATTATATTAAATTATACGGATTGGCGTATAATATCTACTTAGTATAAAACAAAGTCCCCGAATTTTGGATGTCACGGGTAATCTCGAGAACCACTGCATGGAATTTGATGCGGTTTTCACCATTCTGTAAAGGATACCTCGAGGAAGGTTTCTGTAGAAAATAATGTATTTATGATCAAAGTAAGCCAAGCAGTTACGATTTCAGAGAAAAAGTCGAAAAAAATCCTGGCGTCCGTGCACTTTTTAAGCTTACGCTGGGCAAACCGTTAAAAATATCAATATGCAATGAGTGTAAGAATTGTTCAGCATGAAAAGTTCTACAAAAACGTACGCGAGAGCACATCTCTATATTCAATATTTATTTATTTATTTATTTATCAATATATCGTCCACTATAAGTGTTTTAGATTGGACGGAAGGGGGATTTGTGTTTCATGCACCTCGCCATTCTTGAATTACGTCTGACAAGAATTTGATGCACATGCATCTCCATGATAATATAGTTAAAAGTCCAGTCAGTGATTTTAACCCATCATGCCGAGACGTAAAACGGATATAGATCGTAGTTCATTGACATCGTGAAGAAGCGCTTATCACGTAGTGCATTCACAACTGCTCCCGGGCGAAGCCGGGTCGGGTTGCTAGTAATTAAATAATTGTAAATTTACAGGTAAAACATTAAAAACAATGAGTAGGAATTGTAAGAAAATTGATAAAATGTGTACAGTCTTTCTGAATTTTGTAAAGTGTGTATATTTGTAACGATTTAATCAATAACAATAATAATAATAATATAATAATAATAATAATAATAATAATAATAATAATAATAATAATAATAATAATAAAGAAAGCTTTGCACACAAATTGTCCCTGATTACATTGGGCGGGAAAACAAGTATTTATGTACCCTAAAATGAAAAATATTACATAATATATACTGCTCAAAAAAATTAAAGCACCACTTTTTTCAAAGGCCACCAAATTTTGAAAAGTTGACCTACAAGCTCGAAATCTCAGTATGACGTTTTTCCTGACGCCTACCAGGCATATGCTTCAGCACAACTCCCCAACTTGAGTAGTTTCGGGGTAGCACCCCGAAAACCAGCCCATTTTCGAAAACCGCAAATTGAAGTTTGCGAAAAACGCTGCAGGACTTGTCGCAGGTTGCCAAAGCAGTCGAAAATGAATGAGTCTTGCTCTTAAAGGTTCCACAAACACGTAGAAATCGTTACATTTGACGTTTGGGCATTTTCAACCCCCTTCATCATCCCCTAAACATGGACTACCATTGGGGGCGTCTGAGAAGGTACCGGGTGTGTTTAACCATCTGAAAACCTGCACACCGTCCTCAGTTGCTGATTGAAGTAAGTTCTTAAGGCCTCCGGCAATGTCCACACCCCCTAACACTCTCAACTGGCATGGGACCAAACCACCCCCTCTCGATTCACCCCTAAGGAATGTTTTAATCGAGATGTTTATCAGTGCTGTGAATGCGGGGGTCTTTCCCTACCGTTTCAAAAAAGGAGCTGTGCCTTTGTCACCACCCCTTCCCCTGCAACCCCCGTTTGTATGATTTTTCGAATCAGCCCCTTTTTAAGGGCTGAAACGAGGTCTTAATCGCTGAAAGGGCTGTAAAGGTCCTTAGAAGTAGTGGTGACATGAAATCAACCCCTTCCGATCGATGATTGACATTCCATCCCGCAAATTCGAAATTTTTGCACCCCCAACCCTCTCTGTCTGGACGCGTAACGCGTCATGGCAGAGTTTTCAGAGTTGGATGGAAATGAAGCTAATGGCCTGCAATGGAGCCCAAAACAGCAGGTTGGATAGAAATTCATCGGTAGGTTGGGAAACGGGACCAAAATTTTTCAAAAAAGTGTACGGCCTACAGTAAGTACGCCCATGCATAGGCAACCCACATCACGTCCGTGCGTGTGGGTTGCCTATGATCGGCAATAGGTTACAAAGTTTGGCAATGAGAGAAAAATGACGTGATGTGGGTTGCCTATGCATTGGTGTACTTACTAGAGGCTGTTAACTTTTTTGAAAACTTTTTGGTCCCGTTTCCCACCCTACCGATGAATTTCCACCAACCTGCTGTTTTGGGCTCCATGTCAGGCCATAAGCTTCATTTCCATCCAACTCTGAAAACTCTGCCATGACGCGTTACGCGTCCAGACAGGGAGGATTGGGGGTGCAACAATTTCGAATTTCGGGGACGGAATGTCAATCATCGATCGGAAGGGGTTGATTTCGTGTCACCACTACTTCTAAGGACCTTTACAGCCCTTTCAGCGATTAAGACCTCGTTTCAGCCCTTAAAAAGGGCCTGATTCGAAAAATCATACAAACGGGGGTTGCAGGGGAAGGGGTGGTGACAAAGGCACAGCTCCTTTTTTGAAACGGTAGGGGAAGACCCCCGTATTCACAGCACTGATAAACATCTCGATTAAAACCTTCCTTAGGGGTGAATCGAGAGGGGGTGGTTTGGTCCCATGCCAGTTGAGGGTGTTAGGGGGTGTGGACATTGCCGGAGGCCTTAAGAACTTACTGCAATCAGCAACTGAGGACGGTGTGCAGGTTTTCAGATGGTTAAACACACCCGGTACCTTCTCAGACGCCCCCAATGGTAGTCCATGTTTAGGGGATGATGAAGGGGGTTGAAAATGCCCAAACGTCAAATGTAACGATTTCTACGTGTTTGTGGAACCTTTAAGAGCAAGACTCATTCATTTTCGACTGCTTTGGCAACCTGCGACAAGTCCTGCAGCGTTTTTCGCAAACTTCAATTTGCGGTTTTCGAAAATGGGCTGGTTTTCGGGGTGCTACCCCGAAACTACTCAAGTTGGGGAGTTGTGCTGAAGAATATGCTTGGTAGGCGTCAGGACAAACGTCATACTGAGATTTCGAGCTTGTAGGTCAACTTTTCAAAATTTGGTGGCCTTTGAAAAAAGTGGTGCTTTAATTTTTTTGAGCAGTATATTTATCACAATAATATGTACAAAAATATGGGATGGGGGTACTTAATTGGATGACATGTTTCGATCGTCAAGCGATCATCATCGGATCTCGGTCACTTAGGCTTAGATAATGTACGATGTTTATGAATTACACTTATATACTCCAGCCGAAGTCGTCGGATTTTTAAGAGCGTTATAAAGAACTCATTATGCCTTCCTTCGTAGGGGAAGTAAAGCATGGTATGTAAAAGAACCTTCCACTAACTACGATTGTGTGGAACTAAATTTGCAGGTTAAATTTGATTAACGCTCTTTTACTTCCAACGATCAAAGCCAGGTTCTCGCTGCAGTGGCATCTAGTAGCCAAATTCACAGCTAGGTGTCGTTGACGGTAGCATTGGGTAGCAAAAGTAGGAACTACTTGAAATGGATCGTCTGCAGTCCTTACATGAATTACAGAAAACACACACTAATACAGTCATCACAATTAACACCGGTTATCAGGCAGATTCTACACACACCCAAAGTACGCGGAGCTACAAGACCGCGTTGTCCCAGCCCCTAAACTGAGGAAAGAACCAACACTTATATACAAATATATATACTATATTCAGATTACATACGTTTGTTAAAACTTGTGTGATTTGTCAATATTATTTACAGATATTATTGCTCACTTCTATAGTTGTTACGTTATTATTAATGTCGTTTAAGTATGTTAGTCTGTGATCTATTGCATTATTATTGTGGATAACTTCAGCAATGATGTTGTTTGCACTCTTTTGCTATGTAGCTGAGCTGAGCTGACCCACGCAAGCGAAGTCGGCTGCCGACTTCGTTGCGTATTAATTTTAGCCTGTCGGCCCGAGGGCCTTTAGAGTTTTAACAAAGGGGATTCGACCTACTGCAATTGGGCGAGGGAGGATTGGGTGATTACCTGTTATCTAGTTGGTTAGAATATGACGTAGTGTATTGAAACACAAGAAATACAGAAATTAGAAAGAGATAATAGAGGTGGAGGTTTCTTGAAGAAGAAAATCAGGAAAGTAAAAGAAAGTCTAAGAGTTAAATTTCAAAGAAGAAAGTAATAGGTGTGCTATAGTAGCGGCATTGTGAGAGAAATTAGTCAATAATAATGCGGGGTCGCTTGCGGCGGCACCCCCTAGCTTAGTAATCACCCAATCTGTTTATGGGAGGATTTGTACTGAGTGTAGCTGTGCTTGTGTATCCTCTGACGGGTGGTCGAGAGTTTGTAGTCTGTGTGCAACTGGGCGTTGCGAACGTGCCAGGGGGCTCCTGATAACGTGCGCAGTGCCCGGTTTTGGACAACCTGAAGCTGCATAACCCCAAACAGGGCTGGATATTCCATAACAGGTCGCACAATTGTGCTGTATATAAGGAGCTTACTAAATGGATTCAGTACGCTCTGGGACTTCATTAAAGGCCAGAGCTTCGCTTGAATCTCTTTCGCTTGGTTAGCGCCCAGTGTGACCTCTTGAACGAAAGTAAGGCCTCGATCAAGCGTGATTCCCAGATATTTAGTAGCAGGCTGCCACCTGATAACTTCGCCGAAGAAGGTAAAATCCTGGACTTCATTGTGTTAGCGCTTTTTAGTAAACAGCGTGGCAGAACGTTTACTGACGTTAATCTTCATTCTCCAATCCCTTAGCCAAGGTTGTAAGGTGTCTAATGCGACTTGGAGGTTGGATTCAACTCTATGCCCACTCCAAGAGGCGGTGGAGATGGCAGTGTCATTTGCATATAAGTGGAGACTGGTAGCGTCGGTTTTGGGGACATGTTCTAAATGAGCCGTTTCTATTTAAACTGGTGACCTGTTGTTATGTGGTTATAATGGCAATGTGCTGAATACACAAATGATACACTGCTCTACAATGGAATAAGATTATTTAAACGTAGCTTGTATTTGAAACTTGAGTCCTATACGGCGTCCGTTCTACTGTAGTTCACTGCTCACCTCGGACTGAATGCTGCGAGATCCGTTAGCTTCCGAGCTCAGAAAAAGTGGTGCTACCTACTTGATGTTCTGTGGATTATGTTACTAAACGCTACGTCTAAGTGCTGTCCGCGCCATCTGTTGTTGCTTCTTAAAACCTTACTTGGTTTAATTGGTTTGTATAGTTTTCTTTAATAGAACTAGGCAACGCTGTAAAATGGCTTCTATAACTTCAAGTATGTGGTCTTCCAATCACCGAGTAGACGCATGCATGATTAGATCGTTTTGACGGGTGTTGAATTAGTCTGTAGTCACATCGACGGGAAAATAACAGAGTTCAGTATCGATTGTGGTATATGCTTGCAGTGCATTAGTACCATACGGAATACAAGCAAAGAAATTTCAACCTTCCTGACAACACACGTTAGTTGGGCTGCATAAAACAATATCATTAGGGGCAGCTGATTCACCTGGTATCCCTCCCTATATTATTCTGCTAAGGTCCCATTCCAGTTTTGTACCGAAAATAAGGTCCCATTAACACCAACCTACAAATATGGGGTGCCTACAGGTTCAGCATAATCCAATGCGTACGCGAAACGCACTCACTTACTCTTTAAATGACTCACAATTAAATAAATACCTTAAAACATGTATATTTACAATGAAATAATGAAAGAATGCAGCATGCTAACCATGGTAACAGAATCTCACAGGTCCATCTATTTCTGTAAGACGCAATGCAATTCCAATTATTACATTACTGTGAAAGTTTCCAGACGGTTATAAGGTTATCACGGACTCAAATTAAGCTGTAAAATTCATCAATGCATACAGTATAATGCACTTCAGGGGGTCAAGAGGCACTCTACAATTTTTTCACGCAATTTTCACGTGTGAGTGTGGTGCGAAAGGTCTTTTTCACCCGACTATAAATGGTCTCCGAAAACCACATTTAAAGGCCCTTAAATTAACAGTGTCTGTGATATTCCCAGAAAACCAACTTCGCTCTGATATACCTATGAAGGAATGACAAACCCCTAACCGCTGCACCAGTAGCTGAATTGATAAAGTCAGATTATTCATTCCAAGGATAAATCAGTCATAGCATTCATGATTGAGATTTTGCTAAGTGTACTCTTTACAACTAGAATATTCACGGGCGAAGCCGCGACGGGTAATGCTAGTCTATACTAATATAATAAAGCTGAAGAGTTTGCTTGTGTGTTTAAACGCTCTAATCTCTGGAACTACCAGTCGGATTCGAAAAATTATTTTTATATATGATAGGTAGATTCAAGAGGAATAGTTTAGGCTATGTAGCATTAGGCTACACCTCTCAGGTAACCTTAGAGATTGATTTTTGTTCAGTAAGTCGGAAGAGCAGCTCCCGAACAGCTTCAATAATACCTAAGTCTATTGTTGCCCGACAATGCGGGCTGTATCACGTCGCCCCTACCAGTGTTCTGGTGCAGAATTGCGACCTGCTTACAAATTGCAATCACAGGGAGTAATTAGTGCAAAAAGATGTCTTGGGCCCCTTAAAACAGTTATCATCATGACACTAGTATGTCTCTGTATAAGAGCGATGGTGTTGGTTGTAATAAGCATTGATGCTTTCCGATCCTTATCCTTGAGTGCTCCAGTTCTGTAGTAGTATTTATTATCATCCATAAAACAAATAAATCCACCGGGCGAAGCCGGGCACTACTACTAGTATAAGATAAATGTTGGACATATTTGGCTGAATAGACTTATTAAACACTGAATATTTTTAACAGTTAGTGCAATTTTCTGTTGACATTTCTAAAGACTGAACTTTTTCTCTCTGTACTCAATCGAAAGGACAATATGGTTTGGACGCTTTGGAATGGAACCTTGCTGTACGTGGACTAATTCCATTTACTTGCAAAGGTGATCCAAGGAAGTCTAAACTTTGTGGTCGCAGTTCAGTGAGCACTCAGTGTAAGTTCTTCTCGTGTGAACGAAGCTAAATTCAAATTCTGACTTCTACAAGACCAGTGTTACCATACTTTGCGAACCACATCGTAATTCACTCTCGCCCACACACCCTCTTTCTTTCTTTCTTCCTGTTGCTTCTACGTGACACTCGAGCAAGAGAAACTCTTCTGCCCGTAAACTTCGGGAAACTTTATCAAGTTACTTCCCAGTGAACTCTAGAGTTGTTTGCCCGTTTGATGTACATAAAACAATCGGCCTAGGCCCAGTCGCAGAGTCTTTCTCTTTCATAATACTCAGACACTTTCATCTTCATCATGTCCACTACAAACATTAACATTCTGATACCCAAGTCAAATATTCTGAGGTAAAACTGAATGAAAATTCATCTCAGATATCCTTCCCCAATCTTCAATAACACATCAGCAGTTTCTGATGAAAGCTGTGCTACAGGAAGGATTATATATCGCGCCAGATGACGTTACCTCATCACGTCCTACCATAACTTTAAGGAGATTTGCGTATTAGTCAAAATATATCCTATCTTAAAGCATCTTCGATTATCAGCTCAGTTAACAATGAGTAAGGGTGTTTAGAGCTAGAGGTCAGGGGTTCGACTCCCGCATGGGTCAGACATTTTACTTCTCTACTGCTCATCCAAATAAATTGTACCTTCCGTAAAATACACCTACTAATAGCAGTAAGCTTTCACTTGTCATCAGTGACAAGGTTTCTTTCACTTATTTACACTTACTACATTTTAAAATGCAACATACAGTATACCTTCCATTTATTTATTTATGTATTTATTTATTCAGTTTAATTGATTGATTGATTGATTGATTGATTGATTGATTGATTGATTGATTGATTGATTGATTGATTGATTGATTGATTGATTGATTGATTGATTGATTGATTGATTGATTGATCTATATATCTAGTTAGTTAGTTATACATTTATTTATTTGTTTGTTTATTTATTTATTTATTTTTTATTTATTTATTTATTTATTTATTTATTTATTTATTTATTCATTCATTCATTCATTCATTCATTCATTCATTCATTCATTCATTCATTCAGTCAGTCAGTCAGTCAGTCAGTCAGTCAGTCAGTCATTTATTTATTTATTTATTTATTTAGGACTTGCGCACGTGCCAAGGGGCTCCTGATAACTTTAATGGTACTAAATATTTTGTTGTTATTGCTCATTTTAGGGGCTACGACATCGTGATCGTATAGAACCGTGTATTTAGGTGTGTGTGAAATTTGGGTGATATCCTGAGTTATTATTATGACTGTACTAGTGTGTCTATTTGTACATTGGGGATAGGATTGGGAAGAAGGTGGCCGTGGCCTTAAGTTAGGAACCATCGCAGCTTTTTCCAGGAATAGAAGTGGGGAAACCACGAAATACTCTCCCACGAATGCTGAAGTGGGAATCGAACACTTCTTTCCTCAGATTTTTCTCACGAGGTTGAGTGTGTCACGTTCCAGTCCTTGGACCAGAATAAATATTTATTGACAGAGCCGGGGATCTTGAACTCGTACCTCCGGTGTGCCAGCCAAGAACGCTAGCCACTACACCAAGAGTTGGTCGGGGGGAAAAAGGTTTATAATTTGAAACAAGTAGTTCCGTGAAGAACTATACAGCCTATTTTCATATATCCTACTTATGTTAATTGCCACTATCAACATACACAATTTCAGTTTGATTGCTGTAATAGATTCGTAGATATTGAGAACCGACTAAATATTTCGGATGGTCGCCATGTTGGATTTTATATATGTAGGTCCTAGAGTTATGTACTGTTACATGCAGATTATTGTGAACGTGTAGTATTCAAACTTCAATCGCATAATTAGGACACAAGAAAAAACAAGGAGATTTAAAAAATTTTCACAGCTGCCATCTTGAGGTTATGGAAACAATTGAAATAAATTAGATGCCAGTGGATTAACATTCGGATAAAGATTTACTGTACCAAGTTTCACTGTACGCGGATATTTAAATTGCGAGAAACGTCTATGTGAATATGTATAATTCGCGTCACCGCCATGTTGGATTTGTGATCACCAGGTTATTTAAAGTCCTATAGGTGAACTTAAGTTCATAGCCCCTATGAACATTAAAAAATGCAGTTTGATTGCTAAAATAGATTCGTAGATATTCAGTATCGTCTAAATATTTCGGATGGTCGCCATGTTGAATTGTTAAATGTATAGGCCATAGAGTCATGTACCATTAAAGGAAAATTATTGCGTAGGTTCATTATTCAAACTTTCACTTTGATCGCATGACTACATCACAAGAAATAAAAACTTAATTTTAAAATTCGCACTGCCGCCATCTTGAGGTTATGTAAACAATTGAACTAAATTAGATACCAGTGGATTACAATGTGTATAAATATTTCCTGTACCAGGTTTTAGTGCGCTTGGAACATTAAATCGCGAGAAAGGTCTATTTAAAATGTTCAAATACGCTTGGCCGCCATGTTCGTTTTGTAGTTAACCGGTTTTTGAAAATCTTATAGATGGACTTCCAGTAGTGCCCTTTATATCCGTACAAAATTTTAGGGAGATACCGCTAATAGTTTCAGAGATATAGAATGCCGGTGAAATATTTCGCACATCCGCCATCTTGAGATTATGTAAACAATTGAACGAAGTTTGATGTCGGTGCATTACAATGTATATAAACATATACTGTACCAAGTTTCATTGCGTTTGATTGGTCAAATCGCGAGAAACGTCTATTTAAAAGTCGCAAATTCGCTTGGCCGCCATGTTGGTTTTGTAGTTACCAGGTTTTCAAAAATCACATAAGTGAACTTATAGTAGTTCCCTCTATCACCATAGGAAATGTCAGGGTAATATCGGTAATAGTTTCGGAGATATTGAATGCTGGTGAAATATTTCGCACAGCCGCCATGTTGGATTGGTGAGTCGTAACAAAATTTGAAGGGCACGGTCGAGGTCGCCGGGAATAGTGCTACGAACTTTCCGAGTTTCATTGAAATCGCTCCTGCCATTTAGATTTTATTAGGGGGGGGGGACACACACACGAATCACACACACACACACACACACACGCACGCACGCACACACACACGGACAAAAGGTGATCTCATAAGCCTATTTTTTTTTTCAAAATTGAAAATAGGCTAAAAAGGGAGATAACTCGGGACTTTTGCCATCCCATGGAGAATTTCTTAGGACGCCGAGACTAACTCAGGAAAAGTTTTGAAAATCCTGGACTGTCCCTTGGCCTAATTTGTTATTTCCTAAAATAAAGAATAAAATAATTTGCAGCACACATTGTATGCGTAATCCTTTGCACAGAGTGGTAATCGTTGTTATTTGAGTCTTCAGTCTTTTGACGGGTTTGATGCTGCTGTCCATACCTCCCTGTCCTGAGCTAATCGTTTCACCTCTACATAGCTACCACGCCCTACATCCGAAGCAATCTGTTAAACTTTTCTAACCTTGGTCTACGCCTACAGTTCTTGTCCTCGATCCTTCCTTCCATAACTACGCTTGCTGTTCCTGGGTGTCTTAGTATGTGTACTACCAACCTATCTCTTCTCTTCATTAGCAATCTCCAGAAGCATCTCCCCTCTCCCACTCGTCTTAATACCTCTTCATTTGTTACCCTATCTACCCATCTAATCTTCATCATTCTCCTGTAGCACCACATTTCAAACGTGGTAATCTGTGCTCTAATAATTGACATTTCAGTGCCAAGGTTGCTCTGCAAAATCGTATACATGTCTAATTAGGCGTCGTTCCAACGTTTGTCATTGGGGAGAGTGTCTTTTTCATAGGATTTGAGAAGGGGGCTGCCCTTGACGAGCTGATATTTGACATTGCTGGAACATGATATTTTTTCTGAGTTTAATAAACACCCCATCGCCTGCCATAGTCGGTACGAAAGCGACTCAATGAGACTCAATGAGAGTCTTTGTCCATAACTAGGAAACACAAAAGTGGTATCCCAAGAAGGAATTTACGTGCGGTAGGGTGCCTAGTTCCCTGCAGTTCTTCCTGCAACAGTATCGGGCAGGTTCTGCCTTGGCATCTTGTGACTGGATAACCCCATACTAGACCAAATTAAGACGTTTAAATTCTGGCCACCTCGTGGTGTAGTGGCTAGCATTTTTGGCTGTCATCCCTGAGGTCTAAGTACGATTCACGGCTTAGCCAAAAATTCTGGTTTGAATTGAAATGGGGCACATTCGGCCTCGTGAGCCTTAAAGTGAGAATAGGCTGGATAGATTCCCACCTCAGCCATCCTACAAGTGCCTTCCGTAGTTTTTCATATCCACTTGTAACTTAATGTTATTGGTTTTCCTTTAACGTGCCATTAAATCTACTGACACAGCTCCCTCACATTTGCGCACCCTCAAATGCCGGCCTAATGCGCCAGGATTCGATCCCGCAACCGTGGGAACAACAGGCGAGAACGTTACCGCTGAGCCACGCAGCTAGCCTTGTAACTTAAGGCCTCGGCCGATACTACTTTCAATTACTTTAAAAAAATACACACCCTACTACGGAAACCACAATAATACTGTTCATTAGTCCAACTAAGCCTCCGTGGTTTAGGCGGCAGCACGCCGGCCTCTCACCGCTGGGTCCGTGGTTCAAATCCCGGTCACTCCATGTGAGATCTGTGCTGGACAAAACGGAGGCAGACAGGTTTTTCTCCGGGTACTCCGGTTTTCCCTGTCAAAATTTCATTCCAGCAACACTCTCCACTATCATTTCATTTCATCTGTCATTCATTTAATCATTGCCCCAGAGGAGTGCGTCAGGCTTCGGCAGCCGGCACAGTTCATATCCTCGCCGCTAGCTGGGGGCTTCATTCATTCCATTCCTGACCCGGTCGGAGACTGGAAGCAGGCTGTGGATTTTCATTTCATTAGTCAAACTCTGCACCAAATTCAAGTAAACGAAGCTAATGAGTGCAATTTCCAAGTCCTTAAATAAAGACCAATAAGTGTAAAAACTTTTGAATACTTGACAGAGCTTGAAAAAAAACTCGTATATTTTGAATGGGAGGCAACGATACTACACCTTGAAGGTGACAAAAGAATTATATTTCATTGAATGCGTTGAAATGTAATTGATCGCATATGTTGCGTAGGCCTCGCCCCACAAAGATCCACGACACGACTGTGTTCAGATTCCTCGGTCAGCTCGGCTGTGTGGGAACTATTCGAGGAATGCTGACTAGCTTCACTGGAACACCGCTAGAAGCGTGACCTCAAATACCTATACTTGGGGAGTATTGCCATTCCTATTTCAAATATACATTGAGTTTCTCTAAAGGCTGCTCCCTACAATAGAGCAATCAAAAATAAGAGCGTCATGCATTCATGTAGGCTATAATTACAAAGTGTTTTACAAAACACACAATAGAGAAGGCGTCCCAAGAAATAAAGGCTATGCATGAAATGAGATTCATCCAATCATTAAGTCTGGAGACAGCAATGACATTATTCAAAGTAAAAATTTTATTAATTCTCCAAAGTAGGAGAACCTCCCTTTTCGTAAATTTTAACAAGGTAGATTATTGAAAATATAGTATTTATGATTTACAAACCTTTCTTGGGGTTGTTGGGAGTCTTTTCACAATTTCAATTGCCACTGCTGCCCCGGAAATAATTACTTTTAACGTAAAAAAAGCATTATAGGTCGTGTTCATTTGAACAAGGTCGGCCATTTTACATTGACAACGGACACTACGTCATATCCACGCGACACGTTGCCAACATGAATAATGAAATAAAAGGCAAAACCATTGGCCTGGATAAAGATTATCGATGCGTGACTTCCCCCACTGTGCGTGACAAAAACCAGGGGTGTTATCTATTAGCTAACGATCAAACCACCATTGGTCTGGATGAAAATATTGGTCTAGGCAAAACCATGGGTCTGCCGGATGGGATATAGTACCAAATGCGTGGGGTTGGCATTATTGACTCCTTCACAAACATGGCTGTCAGAGCAGCAATTTCAACTATATAAGTCGTGCTCCTATTAGTGGGGGGGAGGGAGGGGTGTTGGTGGGTCTGCGGCAGCGGACGAGTAAACATCTATTACTTTATCATCTCCAGATACCATTACTACAGGTATTTTCGCCAATTTCATTACTTACAATTTTTTATACAAAGGTCCTCCTAATTTGGAGCGCCACCAAAATTTTACTAATTATTACTTATGGAATAGACATCATTTGGCCTCATCTTACAGTTAGGAACTTGTCCACTCTAGAAAGATAGAAAGAAGGCGATAGGAGTCGCAAAGACTACACGGTCAAGAAAGAGTGGGTTAGGGCCAGCAATCTAAATTTCCAAGTGTTGTTTGACTCAAAGAACTTGGGATTGTTTTAAATGTGCAATCCAATTTCATTTTTTCCGCATATTGGCCTACTTTCCATTTTTGCAAAAAAATAAAGTAGACTTATGAGATTAACACAGGACAAAACATGTCAGTCTGTGTGTGTGTGAGTGTGTATTCTGTCCCCGCCCCCCCCCCCTCCCCCTCCTATCAATTCAAACACGACGAAATCGAATTGAACGAAATTTGATACACAGGTAGTACTAGTAAAGAGCACCTCAGTGTCATGTTTTATATTGCCGCCATCTTTACCAAAACTTAATAGCGGCCACTCAAATGGTCAAACCTTAAAATTAATTTACGACCAAACTAATCATCGGATCTTTAACAAATTTGCTAAAAACATACCTTCGTATGGGACGCGTCTTTCACCACAAAACTACAAGGTCATCAGTCGTACCATTTCAGGATGGCGACCGTGTGAATTATGCAAGCTTTGGAACCACCAGTTCCGATATCGAACCGAGAAGGAACTGGCCGGTTCGAAATTAAAAGTTTATATTATACAGTAATATTAGCCGGCCCCGTGGTGTTGGGGTAGCACGCCTGCCTCTCACCCGGAGGCCCCGGTTCGATTCACGGCTCCGTCAGGGATTTTAGAAACTGATTTTTGAAACCCGACGCGGTGACCACTCGTCACCCCAATATTTGCAGGCCAAATGGCTAGTCAGCGGTCGCTTGGTAGGCCTAGGCCCTTGATGGGCTGTAGTGCAAGGGTTATATTATAATATTATACTGCAGAAATGACTTTAATAAGCTGAGCCGTATCGGTTACAAGACTATTTTCATTTTATGAAAAAATAGGCTTATTAGATCACCTTTTGTCAGTGTGTGTGTGCGTGTGTGTGTGATACTGTGTGTGTGTCCCCTCCTAATAACTTCTAAATGGCTGGAACGATTACAATGAAGCTCGTTAAAATCATAGCACCATTCTGGCCGACCCCGACCGTGCCCTGCAAATTTTATTGTGTCTCACCAATCCAACATGGCGGCTGTGTGAAAAATTTCGCCACCATTCAGTATCTCCGAAACTATTACCGATATCACCCTGCCCTGAAATTTGGTACGGTGATAAAGGGCACTACTAGTAGTTCACTTATGAGACTTTTAAAAACCTGGTAACTACTAAAACAACATGGCGGCCAAGCGAAGTTGAGACTTTTAAATAGACTTTTCTCGCGATTAAACCATCCAAACGTAATGAAACATGGTACAGCAAATGTTTATACACATTGTAATGCACTGACGTCTAACTTAGTTCAATTGTTTACATAACCTCAAATTGGCGGCTGTGCGAAATATTTCACTGACATTCTATATCTCTGAAGCTAAAACTATTACAGATATCACCCTGAAATATTGTACGCTGGTAAAGGGTACTGATACAAGTTTACCTATGTATATTTCATAAACCTGTAAAGTACAAACCAAACATGGCGGCCAAGCGAATTTGAAACATTGTAATAGACTTTTCTCGTGATTTGACTCTCTGAGCGCAGTGAAATGTGGTACAGTAAATGATTATAGATATTGTAATGCACTGGTATCTAATTTAGTTCGATTGTTTACATAACCTCAAGATGGCGGCTGTGCGAAATTTTAAAATTACGTTTTAATTACTTGTGTCGTAATCATGCGATCGAAGTGAAAGTTTGAATAATGAACCTAGGCAATAATTTACCTTGATTGGTACATAACTCTATGGCCTATACATATAACAATCCAAAATGGCGAGCATCCGAAATATTTAGACGGTTCTCAATATCTATGAATCTTTTACAGCAATCAAAATGTATTTTTTTATGTTCAAAGAGACTATGAACATATGTTCACCTATAGGACTTTCAGTAACCTGGTGAGCACAAATCCTACATGGCGGCGACGCAAATTATAAATATTTAAATGGACGTTTCTCGGGATTTAACTATCCGAGTGCAGTGAAACGTTGCACGTTAAATGCTTATACAAATGCTAATCCACTGGCATCTAATTTATTTCAATAGTTTGCATAACCACAAGAAGGCAGCTGTGCGAAATTTTAAAAACTCGTTTTTCCTTCTTGTGTTCTAATCATGCGATTAAAGTTTGAATACCACACGTACACAATAATCTTAATGTAATGGTACATAAATAAAAATCCAACCTGGCGACCATCTGAAATATTTAGATGGTTCTCAATATCTACGAATCTATCACAGCCTGAAATTTTGTATGTTGATAGAGGCAATTAACATGAGTAGGATATATGAATATAGGCTGTATAGTGTTTCACGGAACTACTTGTTTCTCTCATTAACTCCTTTCCGGTGGTTGCTGTCACGGAGATCATTCGGACGTAAAAACCACCACCCACCTCAGCTCATTTCTCACCCCAATGGAAATGAAATAATAATGCGGAAATTACCCACACCTGAATAGGTTTCCAGGTAAGCTGCTCCCACTTGGGTGAACAACCTCACTTACAACAGTATCAAACACCGGTAGTCCGTTTTATTTTTTCAATACTGTACAAAGAGCAAGCTAATAAGTCAACAACATCGGCTGGAAATAATATTTAAACAGTGACACTCACTTCATGCTTGCACAAACAGCATAAATCAACAGACTTTAATTTCGCCGCAGATAGAACGCAATTACTGCAGTGGTATTTGTTCTTCATAGTAGCGTTTCCATCTGCCGGAATAAGGCGATTTTCTCCTAACTCATTTGTTTCGCACGACAAAATCCTATTTCACACCATACAGAACAGTTGTCCCTGCAAGGACATAAATAAGGACTGGTTTTCTCATAATATAAGGGGCTCCTTTATGTCCTATGCTGCCATGTCAATCTTCTTCAGTTAAATTTACCTTCTTCTCCATGCTGAGTTTCTATGCACCAGATCAGGGGTTCAAACCCGGCCGATGTCGTCGGATTTTTAAGAGCGTTAAAAATCCCTCATTATGCTTTCCTTCGGAGGGGAAATAAAGCCGACGGTCCCATGTCCTAGATTTATGGCATGAAAAAGAACCTTCCACTAATTACACTTGTGGAAGCAAAAAATTGTCGGTTAGTTTGATAACGCTCTATTTGTTCCAACGTTCGCCACCGGGTGCTGACTGCGATGGCATTTAGTAGCCGCGTCCGCAGCTGGGTGTCGTGGATGGTAGCATTAGGTGGCAAAAGATGGAACTACTTGAAAAAAATTACGAGCCTTACAGTAGTCGCATATGATGTGTGACATCTGACACAGAAGAAACGTCACGTGAAATTGTTGATACACCGGTATTTGATACTATTATTGGCACAAATATTAATCTATTGTAAAAAGGAGTGTTTTACAGATATTGTAGTTTATGATACGGAACTCATTTTATTAGATGATTTGTAGCCTAAATAAAGAATACGATATGGATCAACTAGATTAATAGACGCGACACCGCTCATAACCTTAAATTCCTTATAAATAGGCCAACTTGCGAGTAAAGGCAATGTGCACAGCAGTAGATCATGAAAGGCTTGCCCAGTTCCAGGACCTCTTGATTCACAGACCAACACGTAATTTCATATGGATTCTGTTAAAATGAGTCATATTGATATGATAAGTATCGTTTAAAATGATACAGTAGTCACTTCATAATGCTATTCTTATGGGAGACAACTTCGTTTTGCCCAACATCAGTTGATTTGATTTTGGCCCCACGGTCGGTCGGTAGAAGCACAGCGGGCGCACTCTCTATCCTATTGTATGCTCGAAGCATTCCACAGCAAAAGTATAAAGGAGAATGTAAGGGAACTTACCAAAAATACTGATATCAAAACAGTTCTGTAGGAATACTATGAAAGCTTTTAATACCTGGGATATTCCGGCGCTGACATACACGTTTGCTCTACTAAGACGGTCAAAGACAGTACCGAATGACACTGATATAAATACAAGGATAACAAAGAGCAAATGCTGAGTCTTTCGTCGGAAATCTACAATTGGGTCAGCGATATTTGCTCAATTTCAAAGAAGCAAAGGCTGGATCTCGATCACTCACCTCCATAGAGGTCTCTATGTGTTTCAATCACTTGACACCAGAGTTTGCATGAGCGTTTTCGGTTCGGTATGTCCTATATATTCCACATGGCCGAGAGTACGTCATGGTATCAATTTCCGACACCGCGCGCTCATTGTTTCCTCTTACCACTGCCAGCTGGATCGATCGATCCAGCTGGTGGTGCGGTTTACACACTTCCGTTCGATCGACCACTGCCAGCTGGATCGTTCCGATGCACTTCCGTCCTTTTCAAAATCACTCCCACAAAAATATCCAGCAACCGAACACATCAAAAATTAATCGTCTGCAGTCCTTCTACATGAATCACAGATAACACACACTAATACAGTCATCACAGTTAACACCGGTTATCATAGAAATTCTACACACACCCAAAGTACACGGGCCTACATGACCACGTTGTCGCAGCCCCTAAACTAAGGAACCAATCAACCAACCTTCTTCTCCGAAACTATAAATACGAACTAACAAAAATTTCTCAGGCAAGTTCCGTAACAATCTTATAGGCTTTTTGATAATAATGCAGTTTAGATGATGATTCATGAATTCTTCTTTTAATGGCGTTATTTTAACAGTATTTTCATGAAGACTTCCCTGTGGCAATAATTAAAGTGAAGTAACTTTGGAAACCGCCTTGTGTTCATATAACACATATAATTACTCCTGATTACTCCTAATATTTTCAACCCTGTATGGTGAAAAGTTGCGGTAAAATGTAATTTTTATAGTAATAAAAGCATTGTAGCGAGAAACTGGAATTAAAGCACTTTTGGTTTTTTCTTTAAATTAATATTGTAGCTTTCATTTGGTCAAGAATTTTTTTTTCCAATTACTGGACGGATGATCCCTTAGTTTTCTGCTTCTTCAATAGTCCGTAACAATATTCCAATTACTGGACGGATGATCCCTTAGTCTTCTGCTTCCTCTTATCATTATTCTTCTTCAATAGTCCGTAACAATGTTCCAATTACTGGACGGACGATCCCTTAGTTTTCTGCTTCTTCTTCTTCAATAGTCCGTAACAATATTCCAATTACTGGACGGATGATCCCTTAGTTTCCTTATTCTTCTCTTCTTCTTCAATAGTCCGTAACAATATTCCAATTACTGGACGGATGATCCCTTAGTTTTCTGCTTCTTCTCTTTCTTCCTCTTCAATAGTCCGTAACAATATTCCAATTACTGGACGGAAGATCCCTTAGTTTTCTGCTTCTTCTTCTTCAATAGTCCGTAACAAAATTATACCAAGTGAATCAGCTGCCCCTAACCGTATTGTTTTATGCAGCCCAACTAGCATTGTTATCCCGTATGATACTACTGCGCTGCAAGCATATGCTGCAAAAGATGAAAATGAAAATCCACAACCTGCTTCCAGTCGACCGACCGGGTCAGGGATGGAATGAATGAAGCCCCCATCTGGCGACGAGGATATGAACTGTGCCGGCTGCCGAAGCCTGTCACACTCCTCCCTGCAAAAGATACTGAACACTATTATATTTCCCTCGATGTGACTTCAGACTAATACGTGGGAAACGTAAGTGCTCAGTATCGCTTGCAGGATATGCTTGCAGTGCATTAGTAGTCTACAATACAGGATGCAACAGAGAAATATCCATCTTCCTGATAACACACACTAGATGGGAAGCATAAAACAATATTATTAGGGGCAGCTGATTCACCTGGTATATAAGGTGCGTTCAAAAAGTAACGAGCCTGAGGCATGATTACGGAAACCAGTACCTGTATGTTAGAAGTATTGGCCCTGGCTGTTGAGGCACTTGTCCCACTGTGACACGAGGCGGAGAATGGCTGTCTCATAAAATTCCCTGGGCTGCGATGTGAACCAGTTCCGCACGTACAGCTGGACGTGGGCGTCCGAGGTGAATCGTTGGCCCCGCAGAGCCCTTTTCAGGGGACCAAACATGGCGTAATCACAGGGAGAGAGGTTTGGACTGTATGGAGGGTGGCCGAGAACCTTCCATTTTAATTTCTGCAGGAGTGCCGCGACTGTGTTGACTGTATGAGGTCGTGCATTGTCGTGGAGCGATCACGGCGGCTATGGCGTTCACTGTCACTCGACGGTCCGGGGTAAATGAGTGCATCAACAAGATGGACGTTGTCATCGGTTATGCAGGGGTGTGCCCAAGACCGGGCATCATCGGCTAACGACACCCGTCCTTCTCTGAAGCGCTTGTGCCACGCCTTGACCCTTGCAAGGGACATGCAGTGTTCGCCATACACTTGTGACATTCGGCGATGAATGTCCGTTCCCCCTACTCCTTCCGCTGTCAGAAACCGAACAACACCTCTTTGCTCTTCGGTTGACGCCTCCATGTCACTGTTTGTAATGCGACTGGCAGCGTTGGACGATTGATGGATGCTGCTGCTCGCTTTGTATCGTCACGTGACGTGCACGCGTGCCCTCTAGCGACGGGCTGTTACCTTCCACGCTCTGGTCAGAACCACACCTTGTTACACACGCCACGATTAGCCGATGTAGTCACCGGTTTGCGCATTCCAGCCTCCGGCTCGTTACTTTTTGAACGCACCTTATATCTTAACCTCATGTAATCTCGTGACTTTCCGCCAACACGAAGTTCCTACTTTCTCTACAAGAAAGCGCTATAGTGTTAAGTAGCTTAGTTATCTAAACTCCTTGACTTGCATAGCACTCCAAGGAACGACAAAAATTCAACATGCAAGCTGCCCTCTGGGCTTCAAATAACAAAGCTTACACCCGGCACCCAAGGCCATACGATATTATTATTATTATTATTATTATTATTATTATTATTATTATTAATATTACCACATGTTATTTATTTCAGGTTATTCTTCACATGTTCCAGTAATTAATAGTTTTTTTGTGTTGGCATACTTAAAGCTTAAAAATTAGTTATTGTTAATTAGTTAACACAAAAAATGGCTTCAACGCTACCTTTACTTCCAGTCTTTACAACATGGTAGAACCAAAGGAACCCTCGTCTTCCATTTGAAGCACTGTTCTTCCATACCCCATGGCCCTTGTAATGCCCGATTTGCTTTCGTAATAATTGTTTTCTTATATATCTTTTATCTAATAGGAAGAAGAATGTAAAATCTACTTCAGGGGGTTTTCTACTGGGAAAGTTGCCTTAGGAATGAGTTATGAAGAGAAAAGTACTGTTACAAAGCCAATGGTCAGTAGATTAATATAATTTCGATAATTTTCAAGATTTTCATAATTTCGGAACCCCTTAATTGAAAACCTGACAGTCACTCTCTATGGTATTGAAGCATCAAAGCACCTGGGTTCTATTCCCGATTCTGCTAGGAAATTTAACCCTGATCTGAGAAAGTCCGACCCCGTGATTAACTGGCTTGCATGCTAGGCAAGGAGTCACTGGCACGTATCCCGCCCAGGCCATAGGGATTTTAATCTCCTCTGTTTAATTCACCCTGACTAGTGGATAGGGTTTTTGTGACATCTTCATGAAAACTTCCTCATCTCACATAGTATAAATCAATGTCCCCGATTCTCGAGAACCACTGGATGGATGGGTTTTCACCATTCTGTAAAGTATTTCTCGAGGAAGATTTCTGTATAAAAACTTTCATTTATTTCCAAAGGAAACCGAGCAGTAACGATTTCAGTGATTCGAGTCGAAGGAAAACCTGCGGTCCGTGTGCCTTTTAAGCTTACGCTGGGTAAACCGTTAAAAAGAATTTGCTGCTTCGGTGGCGTAGTTGGTAGCATGCTGAGCTTCTATGCCCAAGATCGCGGGTTCAAACACGGCCGAAGACGTCGAATTTTCTAAGAGCGTTAAAATCCCTCAGTATGCCTTCCTTCGGAGGGGAAGTAAAGCTGGCGGTCCCATGTCATAGATTTATGGCATGTTAAAGAACCTTCCACTAATTACACCTGTGTGAAGCTAAATTGGATAGGTTAAGAATGTAAACAACGCTCTTAGGTTTCTTCGTTCGTTGCCAAGAGCCGACTGCGGTGGCGTCCAGTAGCTAAGTTCTGAACTAAGCCTAGTAGTCGTTGACGGTGGCGTTTGGCGGCAAAAGTAGGAACTATTTGAAAAATTTTAAGTTGCAGTCTGTACTTAAATTTTAAAAAACAGATACACACACTAATATGGAGGACTATATTTTTGTGGCCTTTGCTGTGGAGACAATGGGTCCTTGGAGCGAGGACGCAATACATCTAGTAAACAAGCTAGGAAAAGTAATAGGTGGAGTCTCTGGTGATCCTCGTTCCAAAACCTATTTGATGCAGAGAATCGGCATAGCGAATCAAAAGGGAAACGCGGCCTGTGTTATGGGAACCATTCCACATACCACTTCAATGGATTCAAACCCGGCCGAAGCCGTCGGATTTTTTAAGAGCGTTAAAAATCCCTCAGTATGCCTTCCTTCGGAGGGGAAGTAAAGCCGGCGGTCCCATGTCATAGATTTATGGCATGTTAAAGATCTTTCCACTAATTACACCTGTGTGAAACTAAATTGGATAGGTTAAGAATGTAAACAACGCTCTTAGGTTGCTACGTTCGTTGCCAAGAGCCGACTGCGGTGGCGTCTAGTAGCTAGTTCTGAACTAGGCCTAGTAGTCGTTGACGGTGGCGTTTGGCGGCAAAAGTAGGAACTATTTGAAAATTCAAAGTTGCAGTCCCTACTTGAATTAAAAAAAAACAGATACACACACTAATACAGTCATCACAATTAACACCGGTTATCAGACAAATTCTACACACACCCAAAGTACACGGGGCTACATGACCGCGTTGTCGCAGCCCCTAAACTAAGGAACCAACCAACCACTTCAATGGACGAAATATTTTATTTGTTATAGTTAATTTAATACGGATGTTCTATTTCAAGAGTGTATTGAACTGGCTGATTAATGTAAAATGTGCCTGTTTGTGTAGCTGTAGAAATAAAATTATTATCGGTTTCTTTTATCACAATTAACACCGGATATCAGACAGATTCTACACAAAAACAAAGTACACGGGGCTACATGACCGCGTTGTCACAGCCCCTAAACTGAGGAACCAACCAACCAAGTGTAAGATTAGTTTGGCAAGATAAGTTATATAAAAGAGTCGGCGACACCATATCTCTATATTTAATACATTGCCCATTATAAGTGTTTTTACGTTTTCATTTCTTACAATAATCTCCATTCAATGGAAATTTTAATTACTGGCTTCGGAGCGAGTTTTCAAGCTAGCGAGCAAGCCTATCACTGCAGCTTCGGCCAGCATCAAACTGTGCACAGGAAGATAGGGAATTTTGCAGATGGAACTAAACACCTTCGTAAGTCCATGTTCTCGTCTCATTCTGGGAGGTGGAATATGAATGAGCACTGGCAGCCAATTATGTCGGTGTACATCTATATGTCCCTGAGATGATGCGCATAGCTTGGTTGAGCTAAATATCAACAAGCTTGGTATGAGCACTATTCATCCAGCTGGACGCACAGTATTCAGCTACTGGGTACACCAGTCCAAGGGCAGAAGTCCTAAGTGTAGAAGCAGATGAACCCCACGTTGTACCACACAGTTTCTGTAGAATATTACTTCTAGATCTGAGCTTAGCAGCTGTTCTGGTAAGATGTTCTCTGAAACTAAGAGTCCTACCTAGTGCTTTTCTTTCTAAAAACAATTAAGGAGTACTCTCAGTTGTAGTCAACAAAACATCACGATCTTGCAATTTTCCTCAATTTGCAAAGTCTGGTTATTACTTTTCGGGCTGACATGTTAAATGAGAGGTTGCATTGGTTTAATTTATTTGTCGTCAAGGTAGTAACTGCACTCAGTATTTCTAATCATTTTATCTGTCCTGGCTCCTCTCCTTTTCAGCTTGTACATTTACGACCTGCAAGAAACTTCTTCAAGGAAATTCATATATGCTGATGACATCTGTTTGGTAACCCAGAACTCCAACTTCACCGATGCTGAAAATACGCTAACTGGAAGTCTTGGACACATATTTCAAGAAATGGTGCCTCCGCCTAAATTATCAGAAAATGGTTGTATCCGCATTTCACTTACGCAATAGGTTCTCTAATTACAAACCAAATTAAATTCAGAGGACAAACTTTGCAGTTCTGCAGCATGCCTAAGTACCTTGGGAATAACACTTGATCGGTCCTTGACCTTCAAACAACATCTCACGAACGTGGCCGCAAAAGTGAAGACCCGTAATAGCATCATTCAGAAGCTTGTTGGTACCTCCTGGGGTTCCAGCGCTCAAACTTTACGATCAACTGCTCTGGCACTGTCATACTCCGTTGCTGAATACTGCTGCCCATCTTGGCTAAACAGTGTCCCCTCCAAGAAGATAGATGTGCTACTTAACCCGACAATGCGACTGATTACGGGCTGCATACGTAGCACACCCACTACATGGTTACCTGTTCTACGATCAACTGCTCTGGCACTGTCATACTCCGATGCTGAATACTGCTGCCCATCTTGGCTAAACAGTGTCCCCTCCAAGAAGATAGATGTGCTACTTAACCCGACAATGCGACTGATTACGGGCTGCATACGTAGCACACCCACTACATGGTTACCTGTTCTACGATCAACTGCTCTGGCACTGTCATACTCCGATGCTGAATACTGCTGCCCATCTTGGCTAAACAGTGTCCCCTCCAAGAAGATAGATGTGCTACTTAAACCAGACAATGCGACTGATTACGGGCTGCATACGTAGCACACCCTCTACATGGTTACCTGTTCTAAGTAACATCCAACCTCCAGCTCTTCGAAGATCAGAGGCTCTCCTGAAGATCTGGAAAACCATTCAGAAGAACCCCCAGCTACCCATACATACTGATGTAGCAAAAGCAGGTAATTAACGGTTGATGTCAAGAAAACCACCTTGGCGCTCTGCAGTACTTCTTGAAGACTCTTCATTTAACATCTCAGAAGCATGAAAAACTACGTGGGAAGAATCATCAGTATTCAATGCACATCTGATTGAAAACCCTTCCAACCGGATAGAAGGTTTCAAACTCCCCAGACGCCAATGGAGAATCATTAACGGGATCCGTACAGGACAAGGCAAATGTAGATTCCTGCTTCACAAATGGGGTTGGGTTACTTATGTTAACTGCGATTGTGGATCTACCCTGCAAACCATCGAACATATTGTTGGTGAATGTGGCAACGAGCGTTCCAAGGATCAGTAGGTGACATTCATCATGCATATTTTGAGGCACTTCAGTGGATTGATGGGCTGGATTTAGAAGTTTAAAACAAGAACTTGTGTTTATGACTAAGTATATAACTGTAGTGTTACGTGCCACCCCCCTAGTGGCACTTTTGTTAACTGGATTACGGTGGGTTGAAGCACAACACAGAATGTTCCTTTAAAGAAATAATTAAATTTATTGCGGCCAGAAAGATACACCACTCAACAGCAAATACAAGCAATTAGAACCTTACTCCAGTTTCCTCAAGTCTCTTCCTTGAGCGCTCTTGCCCCTTTCACTTGTCAACGAACCACAGAAGTTAAACCGTCTTAATGAGTCCGGTGGCCTTGACAGAAGCTACCTGCACCTCTTCCTCATGTACACAAACTACAGTTACTTAGGATAACCTGCTACACGCTGTTTCGCTGTCCACAAGCTGGGGAAACAATGTCACTGGATTTCGTAACTCGCACGGCATTTCGTCACCACACTTCTGTCGCTCAGTGAAATCACACTCGCTCAAAAACACTGTCCTCAAAAACTCGGTCCCCTCACTGTTGAGGCCGCTTATATAGCAGGCTGGTGACTCAATGAATTCTAGAACCGACGGCTTCTCGAGATTTTCTTCACTGGCTGGGTCACGAATATTCTCGACCATCCCTTTCACTTCGCAGCCCTTTGCGTAACGCGCACGTAATACACTGAGGCAGAGCACACACAGCCCAGGGCAACTGTGACTCAACGCGGCGAGGCGACAAAACAAACTCACAGCCGTAACAGTATATATAACTTTATATGTAGTGTATATAACTTTTATTTTAACTCCGTATCATCATACGATGAATAATAATAACCACCAACCATCGTACTTGCTGCAAAATTCCTGCTTTTTTCTCCAAATCCCAGCATTCGGGAATGTCTTCCGTCCCACTGTTACACGCGATTGAAAGCTCTTTCTTGTAATCTTTCTTTGCATCACCACACGACACTGTTGGCGTTTCTCTGTCATTGCTCATGTTCGAATCATTAATTTTCAGCTTTTTCGATGCCTGGGTGGATGTTAAATAGTTCGTTATTTTCTTCATCCTTAAAAACTAACCACACACACAAAATACCAACCTACCCCGCCTTCAAACACTAGCCTGCGTGCTTATAAGAACGGGTTGCCGACCAAAAGAAACTGATTGGATAGATCGATTTAAATCAAGGATTACTCGAAATCTCCTCCTGCTGTTGTGAACAGAGCGTTGACGCCAGCTGATCGTTGAACTTTCAAGTCGGAAGTTATATTTTCTGGACTAGATACAAATGTACCAATGCTTTTTCTTAAACAGTTCTCAAATGTTTAAAGGGTACGCGTACCCCCGCGTTCCCCCTGAAGAAAGCACTGCGAGAAAGTAATTCCTAAATATTTGGGGTAATTGTTATGTGAGAGTAAAAATAGACAACAACGTTGCTCAACATCCGTAGGTTTCAAACTGAAATTACCCTGGGTGGTGCTAACTGAGCAACAACACTGGTAGCCAGATAATCCTTTGGATCTCCTGGTATATATCACATCACACATCCGACGGTGCTATGGACGTAAACATGTGTAACACTACCGGGGTGTGCTGAGTAGTTAGTTATGTTTGTTGACAGTAAATGTGTAAACATGTGTAACACACATAAGATGTCCTGCATGGTTATTGTTCGTTTATAGATTTTGTTTATTTACAGTAAATGTAAGGCTCCGTGGCTTAGGCGGGAGCACGCTAGCCTCTCACCGCTGGGTCATTGGTTCAAATCCCGGTCACTCCATGTGAGATCTGCGCTGGACAAAACGGAGGCAGACAGGTTTTTCTCCGGGTACTCCGGTTTTTTTCTGTCAAAAAATTCATTCCAGCAACACTCTCCACTATCATTTCATTTCATCTGTCATTTATAGCGTCTTCGGTGGCGTAGTTGGTAGCATGCTGAACTACTGTTCCCAAGATAGTGGGTTCAAACCCGGCCGAAGTCGTCGGATTTTTAAGAGCGTTAAAATCCTTCAGTATGACTTCCTTCGGAGGGGAATTAAAGTCGGCGGTCCCATGTCATAGATTTATGGCATGTAAAAGATTCTTCCACAGACTAAACTTGTGTGAAGCTAAATTTTCAGGTTAGATTTCTTTGGAACGCTCTATCAAACTTCCAACGTTCACCACTAGGCATCATTGACGCCTGGTAGTGAAAGTTGGAACTACTTGAAATTGAACGGAACTTGTAGTTCACCCTATGGGTGTCCGCTAGAAGCAGCTACAGCCTCTTGCGAGCCGAACATATCGTCGGACACTCCCGGCTAATACACTGACGTCCATGCTATGAACGGACCAGAGCTATTGCATCAGTGTATACAAACTCATAAAATTGGTCAACAAGATGACCACGAACCTCGAAACAAGCATGGCAATGATGTACGACTTTCTGTATGGACGCGATATCTTCCGTACGATAGAGAAACCTCAAACACAGCATTGGTCGTCTACATGTTATACCCATCCGTTCCGCCACGGTGGGTGAGTGGTTAACTTGTCGGACTACCAACTCCAAGCTTGCACGTTCGCTCCTGGCCGTGGTAAGTGATTTTTGAAAGGCAGCAAAATTCACGTCATGCATGTCATACGATGTTGGTATGTTAAAGAACCCATTTGAATTCAGCAACCCGTGCTCATAATGGCAAAATTAATCTCGGGATTATCCGCCAACACAAAAGTTCCTCCATTCTCTACTAGAAAGCACTATAGTGTTAAGGAGCTTAGATATCTAACCTCCTTGACTTTCATGGTGCTTCCAGGAACAACAAAATTCGTCATGCAAGCTGTCCTCTGGGTGTCAAATGACAAAGCTCGCACCCGGCACCCGAGGCCATACGATATTATTATTATTATTATTATTATTATACTGGCTATCTGTGTATTGTCCTAGTGTACACATTCACTGTCAATAAGCAATACACATAACTAACTATACCCTAGCTGTGTAGCACATGTTTACGTCCATAGCACTTTTGGATGACCTCGGAGACCACATGTTCCGTATGTCGATGTGCTCAGTGTGGTGGCCCGGATTGCTGGTATCCGTTTAGCACGTTTTTACTGAAACACCCTGTATAAGTAAGTTGTTTCGAAATAAATGGCACTGGATTGATGATGTAATAGTTACTATCAGCGCCGGAATACCAACCCCCGGTCCGGGGACATTCTGAAGCTCCCTCGTGTAGCCGTGGTGCGTGATTTCACGCCCTCGACTCCGCAAAAGGGTCTCTGAATTTCTCTACTTAACCTACTGTGTCTTGGTGAAATCTTTCTAGTGAATACGAGCTAGATGCGTACATTCTAGTTGATGATTATGATATTGGTTTTACGTCCTTTTAACAACTGTGGCTTTTAGAGACACCGGGGAGCCGAAATTTAGCCCAGAAAGGGATCGTTCACGTGGCAGTAAATCTACTGATACAGCTCCCTCGCAATTATGCACCCTCAAATGGCAACTGAATGCGCCAGGATACGATCTTGCAACCTTGGGAACAGCAGGCGAGAACGTTACCGCTGCGCTACGCAGCCAGTCACGTGCTAGTTGCGCACCATTCTACTCCCATTACTGTGTCATTCCCTTAAAACACCGGATTCCTAACCTAACCTAACCTAAACTAACCTAACCTTACCTAGCCTAACCTAAATAAACTCCGGGTTCGATTCCCGGTCAATGCATGTGAGATTTTCGAAGTGAAATGCCATGTCTTGTGGTTAGCATTCCTCGTAAAAAGGAGGTCACGTGGCTCATGAACGCATGATTAACGGTCACGTAAATCTAAGAGCTTCCTTCCCACCTAAATTAACCTAACCTAACGTAACCTAACCTAACCTAACCCAAACTAACCTAACCTAACCTTCCTAACATAACCTAACCTTACCTAACCTTATCTAGCCTAACCTAACCTAGCTAAACTAACCTAACCTAACCTTCCTAACATAACCTAACCTTACCTAACCTTATCTAACCCAACCTAACCTACCTAACATAACCTAACCTTACCTAACCTTACCTAGCCTAACCTAACCTACCTAAACTAACCTAACCTAACCTAACGTGAACTAACCTAACCTCATCTAACCTTACCTAGTCTAACCTAACCTTCCTAAACTAACCTAAACTAAACTAACCAAATCTAACCTAACCTATCATAACCTTAACTAACCTAACATAACCTTACATAACCTAACCTAAACCAAACTAACCTAACCTAAACTATACTGACCTAACCTAACCTAACCTGACCTAGCCTAAACTAACCTAAAATAACCTAACCTGACCGAGCCTAACCTAAACCTTACCTAACCTAAACTAACCTAACCTGGCTCACTGACCCTTGTCTATCTTTGGCGTACGCAATTAGCATCATAAATCATGAGCTTCGTACCATTTACGCAAGCAGCACCGTACGCAATTAGGACGTACACAAATCAGACTACACCCTTCCAGATTTGCGTTATAAACTTTTATATCCCGCACTGTATATATCTGATATTCGCTCCATTTCCACTTAACCCATCGCTGCACTAAGCAGAACACATTTCATTCTGTGGAGTGTTTTGCTCACCCAGCTGAAAGGAGCTACTAAAATCTAAATCCGATAATACAACGTTGTTGGATTTAACCGCACTCCTCTAATGGAACTCCTCTCATTGGAATGAATTTCACGCGATAATTTTCGATAGCAATCGATTGAGAGCACTCGAAGCTAAAGGAAGGTAACGATTGCTTACTTTTCAATGCCCCCTACTGGATTTATTCTGTTCCCTCCATTGATTCACTGAGATTATGCTGTCTTATGTGATCTCACGGTACGTACTGACATGACGATCCCAAAAGTTCTGGGTTCGATTCCGAACTCTGACAAGAAATTTAACAATGATCTCAGCGATGGAACGGGGTACATTCAGCCTCGTGAGACAGAACTGAGGGGAGGTGAGTTCGACTCTCACATCAGTCATCCTAAAAGTTGCTTTCCGTTATTTTTCCACTTCCGCTCCATCATACAATGCTTTCCAGTCGGTCAACACGATCAAGCCCAATTTATTATATTAGGTGGGGAGTACAAATATTTAAACACGCTAAAGCAAAAGCAAAGCAAAGCCAACTCCGTACAGGCCATGGAGGCCCTGGGAGTAGTGGAAGGTAGAGGCTTCCACTTTTTGTGACATCGGCACTAGATGGGATGGAGTTGTCAGCTCCACGCCCGGCCGCCTTTGCTCCCAGGAATTACCCTGGTACTCAGTTCCGGTGTAGGCTGAGTGAACCCCAGGGCTATTTGCGTTTCCGAAAGTGGTAGTTTTGGTTCTAAAATCCACTACCTGGGTGGGGATCGAACCCACTCTCTTTCAGTTAGAAGCTCAGCGCCTCTACCGACTGCGCCACGCAGCCCCCTATTTAAACACGCTTAACTAAACGAAATATCACAGGAAATATTTAACATATTTTTACACAAAAACAGGCTGGTTTTATTTAATTGGATGACATGTAGACGTGGGTTTGAACGGCACAGTCGGACAGCCTTTAAATAGTTTTCCGTGGTTTCCCATTTTCAACTCCAGGCAGGCAAATGCTCGGACGGTACGGTGCCACGACCGCTTCCTTCCACATCATTTCCCAGTTTCATTGATCTTAGTTCATTTCATCTGTCATTAACTCCCCTCGCGAGGTTGGCGTCAGGAAGGGTATCTGGACGTAAAAGAACATTCGTCATAGAGACTTTCATCGTATTTCATCCCCGACTCCGTTGCACAGTGGGTCAAAATTGAAATCTAGGAGGACAAAATTATTTATTTTCATAAATAAAAAATAAAAATGTATTACTTCTACAGCATTCTCATATAATTGCCGCTCACTATTCTGGGATATTATAAATGCATCTTAGTGTAAATCTGTCACCACTGTTCGAGCAGTCTGAATTGGAGGGTGAATATAAGTGGCTGTGGTTTGGCTGTCTTTGTGGTTAGTGTGATGCTTTAAGATGGAACATTCAGCTGAAGGTATGATCTTTGTAACGTGTTTCAGTTATTAATGGGCATAATTGTTACGTAATTTTAGCTATATTTGCATTATATAATATTTAACTATTATTTTTAAAATTATATTTTCACTTAGAATTTTAGTATGTCGCGTCACTCTTCGTCACTTTCTAGTTAATGTTAAAATGTAGATAAAGTCTTGTAGTTTACGCCTGTTATAGGATTTTTTGCATCTTTTTGCAACTTACTTAGTTATTTTACGTTTTAGAAGATGCCGCGCAACCAGTTCTCACACGTTTACAACTGTTTGAAGTACTGGGTTCGACGATTATGTCAAAAGTGGAACTTTGTGACTTTGTTAAAAATTAATTAGGGGTAGAAAATTGTTCTGAAGAGATAACTGAATGCTCTATCCAATTCCTAGTCATAGACAATTTCTTACATGTGTAGACGTAGTTTAAAAAGGTATTAACTGATTTTTATTATGAAGTTGCTTTCACTCTAAATTCATGATTAAAACGTAAAAATAATCTTGTCCCTCTAGATTTCGATTTTGACCCACTGTGCGTTGCAAACGCGAATAATGAGTCCACGTACATTGCGGAGGAGGCGGCCGTGGCTTTGAGTTATGAACCATCCCAGCATTTGACTGGAATAGAAATGGGGAACACCACTACCACTACTTCCTACTTCTACTCGAGGCAAATGCCAGGATGGTATCTAACGTAAATCTACGGCCATCTCCTTTCCAAACTTAGCCTCGATTACAAACACAAGCACTAACCCCGCAGTAACACAGTTTATACGACAAAATACACACACACCAAACTATACGGACGGCAGTAGTCTGCCACAAAGGGTAACTTAACTTAACTTAACTTAACTTATTTCGTTGTGGCCACTAGGGACCGCGAGATCTCAACTCTTTTACTTCTTGTTAGCCCACCACGCCTTCATCCTTTCGGAATGGAATTTCTTCCATTCATCCGAGTGAACATATCTCCTGCTGGGTTTTACATTCTCTTGATGAACCTGACGGAGTTTTTGTTACAATGGGGTTCTGAGCAAGATATCGGATTCAGAAATTTCAAACTTTAACAAGTCACCTTTAAACCTCGGAAGTATGATAATAAACGGTTGGAGAATCTACTGACTGGCAATCTGAGGAGGTGGGCATAGAATATTATTCTCCGATTCCGGATTACACTTGAGATCTATTCAGTGTGGGAGTATATTTCTGAATTACTCCAGAGCTTGTAATCTCCATATTTGAACTTAGGACCAAGAATTTTCAGTGCCGGGAGTGTCCGAGGACTTGTTCGGCTCGCTGTTCTATGCGGACACCCATGGGGTTAGCTACAAGTACCGTCACGTGTGGAGTGTTGTCTGGGGAGGAAAGTGTGAATGTAAGGACGAGGAATTGGAAGGTAGCGCCTGTCACCTATAGTTAGGGACCAACCCCGGCATTTGCCTGAAGGAAAGATGGGAAACCACAGAAGACCCTCTTCAAATTTGCCGGCGGGAGGATGCGAACCTCCTCGCCTCCCGTATTTGAGTGACTGCCTGCAGCCACGCCGTAACGACCACGGTTAACTCACCCGGTATTATTATTATTATTATTATTATTATTATTAGCATTGCTATTTCCAAACAGCAGCGTTCCTGCGCATCCTAATAGAGGATAGAGTGAACCTCCAGTTCCGCAACAGGTGGGAGAGCTCTAAAATCACTGATCAAATATTAATGTACAATAATTAGTAGAGAACACTGTTGACTATCTCCGATATGAAGTTACTCTCCGTGAACATCACAACTCCTGTATCTCTTTGGGAGAATATCTGAAAGGAAGAAAATATAATGCAGGTTATGGGTCAGATGAGAGATGGAAATTATTTTACAAATGTAGACGTCAAGCGACCATCATTAGATCCTTTGCACTTAAGCTATTAAATCTATGACTACAAGTATGGGTTGTGATATTTACAATATATACACTTATTTAGTTGCAGTAGGAATTAAACCAGTACAACTTTAAAAAAGACACAGTCAGTCTAAGAGACTAGACGTTATATCATTTCAAATGACGCATGCTACAAATGCTATGTTAGAAAGGCTCAGGAGGGCTTCTCGCTTCGCTCGAAGCACCAGGACTCTTTCAACAGACTCCATTGCAGCACGAGATTTAGCTTTAGTAGATATAATAATTACTGTCAACAGACTCCATTATTAACACACGTTACGTAAACTGTAAGTGAGCAAGTTTAACGAACGATCCACAGACTCCATTTTTAACACACTTTACTACCCTGCACAATTTGTAAACTGTAAGTAAGCAAGCTTAACGAACGAATCCGCAAGTACAGAGATAGCAAGAATCACGTGAACGCTTCATGATCAAGAAGTTGCAAGTCATTCAGTATCACGCAGCTAGCGCGTAGGCTTCCCGCGCGGGGAACGGGGAGCGGGAGGTCCCCTCTGCTGCATGACATCACGCACTCGCCGTCTCAGACTCGGTGCATATGCACTGAACAACATGATGACGTCATACACGCCGTAACCGTAACGCATAACGTTAGACGCAAGCATAACGACTAAGTCGACAAGATCTTTTGAAATGATTTAAAAAAAAGTATGTTCACCGAGTCGTGACAGTGGAAGTAAACACAGCTGTTCGTGTGAATGCAGGGCTGCCCTCAAGGGGTGCGTAGAATTGAACGTACGACGACTTCAGTGCTGTGTATAGCTTACATGTGAAGAAGCTTAAGTTATCGTCTGCATTGTACAATGTGATTTCTATTTTTATTCGGAGCTATGGTTTTATTGCTTATTGTTAGTTTATGTATTTAATTAAGTAATAAAGTAATTAGTTCTAAACTGCTTAGTATAGGAAAGAATTAATTTTGATGATGTGTACGAGGGTTTTATACAGTCGTTGTTCTGTTGTAGACGCAATGTCAAGCTCTACTAACTCAGCAGGACTAATAACACCCGTACTGTCTCCTGCTGTGAGAATAAGGGAATTTGATGACATTATCGAAGAAACTGAAGACCGCCTAATTATAAATGCTAATTATAATTATAAATTATGCCATGCTAGCAGCAGTAGCTGGTCAGACACAGTCTACTGAAAGCCGTATCTATCGCAATATACTGTATTACATTACCGTGAACGTAATGAAATGTTTCGCATTTATTTTATGATTCCTGTGAGCTGTAGTTTACCATAGATTGACAATATTCGTTACTATACAGTAGAAAGAAAGTAACTGTAAATATTTAACCCGGGCCGCAGCACAGGCTTGTATTTTCTACGGCTACGGCATGATAAATTATCTCGAATCATCGACTGAGCCAATCACGTGAACTGAGCGTGTTTCCCTGTCCGGGCAGTCAAGTGATCACGTGTAAGTATTTACCTGCACTGTCTCGATTCGGCGAATAGACTTTCGTCAAGATATGTGTAAAAGCAAATTATCACAGTATCTTTATATGCATATGTGCACAAATCTGACCTAGAATAATGGCTGCAGTATTTATTCAGTGCTTCTAAAGCAAAGCTCTTTTTTACATTATCAAAGAAAAATATTCAAACAATATGTTAGAAGAACTAGAACCATGATCTAAGGTGGATTGCAAGCTACTAAAACTTCTGCAAGTGTATTTAGTTTCAAAACATTAACTTCATGCGCATGATAACAGGAACAATTATCTCAACTCCTACACAATGGCTTACTATTCTCAGCAACATCCCACCACCTCATTTGCGGCGATGCAACATTTTGATAAGAGAATATGGAAAGATACAGACCAACAAACAACTACCTATCCATGGAGACATTGCTGATCTACACACATCAAAAAAAGTTTTGCATCACCTCGGTTCGAAGAGTTCCGGAACCGTTAAATACAAAGGGAATAGAGATCAACACAAACAACATTTCAGCTCGTTTTATTGCTCATGAGACCCACACATTGCATGTTGTACCATCATACAGCTAGACTTTCAGCATTTGTGGTCGAGATTGCAGTACACACCACTACCTCTAATACCCAGTAGCACGTCCTCTTGCATTGATGCATGCCTGTATTCGCCGTGGCATACTATCCACAAGTTCATCAAGACACTGTTGGTCCAAATTGTCCCAGTCCTCAACGACAATTCGGCGTAAATCTCTCAGAGTGGTTGGTGGGTCAAGACGTCCATAAACAGCCCTTTTCAACATATCCCAGGCATGTTCGATAGGGTTCATGTCTGGCGAACATGCTGGCCACTGTAGTCGAGCGATGTCGTTATCTTGAAGGAACGCATTCACAAGATGTGCACGATGAGGTCGAGAATTGTCGTCCATGAAGACAAATGCCTCTCCAATATTCTGCCGATATGGTTGCACTATGGGTCGGAGGATGTCATTCAGGTATCGTAAAGCCGTTTCGGAGCCTTCCATGACCACCAGTGGCGTACGTCGGCCCCACATAATGCCACCCCAAAACATCAGGGAACCACCACCTTGCTGCACTCGCTGGACAGTGTGTCTAAGACGTTCAGCCTGACCAGGGTGCCTCCAAACACGTCTCCGACGATTGTCTGGTTGAAGGCATATGCGACACTCATCGGTGAAGAGAACGTGATGCCAATTCCGTGGGGTCCATTCAGCTTGTTGTTGGGCCCATCTGTACCGCGCTGCATGGTGTCGGGGTTGCAAAGCTGGACCTCGCCATGGACATCGGGAGTGAAGTTGCGCATCATGCAGCCTATTGCGCACAGTTTGAGTTGAAACACGACGTCCTGTGGCTGAACGAAACGCATTATTCAACATGGTGGCATTGCTGTCAGGGTTCCTCCGAGCGGCAATCCGTAAGTAGCGGTCATCCACTACAGTAGTAGCCCTTGGGCGGCCTGAGCGAGGCCTGTCATCGACAGTTCCTGTATCTCTGTACCTCCTCCATGTCCGAACAACATCGCTTTGGTTCACTCTGAGACGCCTGGAAACTTCCCTTGTTGAGAGCCCTTCTTGACACAAAGTAACAATGCGGACGCGATCGAACTGCGGTATTGACCTTCTAGGCATGGTAGAACTACAGACAACATGAGCAGCGTACCTTCGTCCTGGTGGAATGACTGGAACTGATCGGCTGTCGTACCCCCTCCGTCTAATAGGCCCTGCTCATGCATGGTTGTTTACATCTTTGAGCAGTTTTAGTGACATCTATGAACAGTCAAAGGGACTGTATCTTGGATACAATATACACAGTCAACATCTATATGCCGGAGATCTGGGAACCGAGGTGATGCAAAACTTTTTTTGATGTGTGTACATGTGAAACGATTACGTTCAAGAGAGGTGTCTAGATGCAAAACCGGCAATCTCTATTTCTTGGATTCAATGACTTATGGTTGGAAAATCATTCTCTGAGGTGTTCGTGGTCTGTTTATAAACTTGTTTGGTTCCAAATCCGGCTATATACCTCTCAAAGAGCTGGATTTGGAACCAAACAAGTTTATAAACTGATAATAAACACCTCGGAGAATGGTTTTCAAATCATAACTCACTGTCAAAAGAAAGTGGAGATTGCCTGTTTTGCGTCTAGACCCCTCTCAGCGGAGAATCTTGCAACCAACAAATTCAACCTGACTGAGAGATGCTCTTCTGATTGTAATTCGTTTGCCCCTCCAGAGAGTTCAGTTATGCCATGCATAACTGAGAAAGTGCCAAGGTTCACTCAGCCTATAAACACCTGGTCAAAATTAAACAGAAACCGGACCAATCACTGTGTATGCGGGGTTCTCCTGTACAAGTGGAGGAAAAAATCTTCATCGTGTTGCGAGTGCGGTGCTGAAAGACAGCCTGTTCGGCACCTAGTTCAAGAATGCCCACAAACATCTCACAATGGTGTATTCAGCGACTTCTTCCTAGGGACACCACAGGCACTTCATTACGTTTCTAACCTTGAAGTCAAATTGATGTCAAATTATAAATCATTGTCATGTATGCCATACGATAAATAAATAAATAAATCATTAATTTCAATAGTAAGGTCATAAATGTACCTTTTGCTTATTATTTCGTTTTTAAGAATAGATTAATTATAATGTTGGTAACAGTCTTTTCGGTTACTTAACTATTTTACCCTATAAAGGTAAATGTTGATACATTTTATAACAGCTTAGGCTTTCACGGCAGGCGTTCATAATTAAGTACAAGATTTTCGGGCTTGTAGGCCGTGGTCCAGACAGGATATCTCCCGACGTTTCACCGGAAACTGATAATGCCGGACGCAGTTTCCGGTGAAACGTCGGGAGATATCCTGTCTGGACCACGGCCTACAAGCCCGAAAAACTTGTACTTAATTTTGATACATTTTCATAACAATTGATTCAGTAGTTGATGTTGTACGATCATGTTGAGAAACGGAACGGTATTGTTCAACTGTTCGGTTAGCGCCACCTTAAAGCAACGACATCAATTTGAACTATAAATGAAGTATACTACTTTAAGACATTTATTAATCTCATGTAATATATTTCAGGATTAGGGCATAACCCAGCTCTTTTTTTGGGGGGGGTACATTCGTGTTGACCGACTGAAAAGCACCAAACTTTTGTTTTGTTGACTACTTTAAGAAACAAAGATATTACTGATGGTATATTGGCTTTTCTTCTGAATATAGAAAAATTGCTGAGTTCTAATTCCTTGGCCGTGAAATCCGATATACCATATTTTTGGAAGTCATTAAAGGGAGGAGAGAGGCTGCTTGAGCTCTTAGCTCTCACAGTAAAGAAGTGCAGGTGCGCTTCATAAAAAGGGAGGTAGCACGCAGATCGCTACTCCTAAGGGGGTCCGGGCACGGACACCAAGATCCCTTCGCGGGGGTCCTCTTCACCAGCTTTTCTCTCATTTCCTCCCTCCATTTCATATGCCTAGAATATCTCTTCATCACCTTCTCTATGGCACAAGAGCTCCACGTTGAACTGGGTGCCCACCCTTCCCCGCTTTTCCCCCAGGGGCTCACATCTAGTGGGAATTGTGTTGGAAACCACGGGATCCCAGCTGAGTCCGGCATTGCTCCACTTACTTGTGACGGGCTCCTCTCCGTCTTCTTTCCTGTCGACCTCCCTTGGTGAACTCCTGATCTTTTCCGACCCCGACGGTATTAGGGTATCCGAGGCCTAGGGA
This sequence comes from Meconema thalassinum, assembly GCA_946902985.2. Classification (NCBI taxonomy): domain Eukaryota; kingdom Metazoa; phylum Arthropoda; class Insecta; order Orthoptera; family Tettigoniidae; genus Meconema; species Meconema thalassinum. Next base: position 908,487,111 of record OX336388.2, on the reverse strand, counting down.
GTCTTTCACTTTCCCGCCGTAATTGTCCCATCTCTCATCTTTCCTGATCCTTCATTCTTCTAGGGATCAGCCTTGTTTTTCTTTTCATTATAGTTCCGTTTCTCTTTAAGATTTCCGCCCTGTTTTTCTGAATTGGCTCCCCGTGTCTCTAAATTACATTTTGTGAGTATTTTGAATCTCAACCACATTTTGTAAGTATTTTCAATCTGCATTGCATTTTGTAAGTATTTCCGATCTAAACTCCATTGTGTAAGTATTTTCAATCTAAATTGCATTTTGTCAGTACAGAATTTTGAATCGCGGGCTTCCACATTTTCAGTATTTTGAACCTTAACTACATTTTGTGCGTCACTTTCAATCTAAATTCCTTTTATGAGTAGGGGCCGATAACCTAGATGTTAGGCCCCTTAAAAAGCAATTATGATCATCATCTTTTGTGAGTATTTTGGTTTCCTGCTAGATTACCTTTTGTCAGTATTTCCACTCTACATTTTGTGAGTCATTTCAATCCGAGTTCCAGTTTGTAAGTATTTTCAGTCCAGCTTAATTGTCGTTATGGTTTCCACTTCATTGTCATTTTCGCCATCACCCAGACCATTAGGGGCCGATAACCTAGATGTTAGGCCTCTTAAAACAACAATTATCATCATCATATTAGGGAATGAAACAAACAATCCCTCTGAACGAACCGAGAGCCCACTGATGAGCCTATCATGGCGTTTCTAGGTGAATCAAGACACGGCATAAACCTAGAAAAATTGCCAATGGTATTGTTCCCAGTAGTGCCAACATCGAAACATTGATTTCTTTATAATTGATGGATTGTAAGTTTCTAACAGTTCTATGGATCTGCTTCAATTTTAGTATGTAAACAACATATGTTTTTAAAGGCAGCACAGGATACATCTACAGTAACAATCTTCAGTACCAAACGCATGAATTTCCTGCTGTTCCTTGACTCTAACTTTTGAATTATTCTATGTTCTAAAGTCACCTGTTAAATGTAGATTTTGATCTAAATGTAAATAATATTAATACCGTAAATATATATCAAATTGTCATGTTTCATTTGTTTTCAGGACCAATGAGGACGCGTGATGGGCCAGTTCTGGCTCGAGAGGTCGCTGTTATTGGCCACTTTACTAAGCTCCATCAACGGAGACCCCGACAACATGAGGAAGGTAAGCTACTCTCTGTAGTCTTACAAAGTATTCAGCACGAAACGTTACTATTTCCTGCAATCAATTGTAATGTATAACGAGCGGGATGTTGATAATGTGAACACTGCTATGATTCGAACACGGATCTTCAGTTTCTCTCAAACTCACATGCTAGCCATTGCATTTCAGAGGGTGGATGATGATGATGATGATGATGATGATAATTGTTGTTTTAGGGGGCCTAACATCTAGGTTATCGGCCCCTAATCGTTTGAGTGTCAGTGAAAGATGAGATGGGAATGTAATAAAAACTGTAACTAATACTAACTACAGTCTTACAAACTAGAAGAAAGACGGCTTCGGTGGCGTAGTTGGTAGCATGCTGAGCTTCTATGCCCAAGATCGTGGGTTCAAACCCGGCCGAAGTCGTCGGATTTTTAAGAGCGTTAAAAATCCCTCAGTATGCTTTCCTTCGGAGGGGAAGTAAAGCTGGCGGTCCCATGTCATAGATTTATGGCATGTTAAAGAACCTTCCACTAATTACACCTGTGTGAAGCTAAATTGGATAGGTTAAGAATGTAAACAACGCTCTTAGGTTTCTACGTTCGTTGCCAAGAGCCGACTGTGGTGGCGTCTAGTAGCTAAGTTCTGAACTAGGACTAGTAGTCGTTGACGGTGGCGTTTGGCGGAAAAAGTAGGAACTATTTGAAAAATTCTAAGTTGCAGTCTGTACTTAAATTTTAAAAAAAGAGATACACACATTAATACAGCCAACACAATTAACACCGGTTATCAGACAGATTCTACACACACCCAAAGTACACGGGGCTACATGATCGCGTTGTCGCAGCCACTAAACTGAGGAATCAACCAACCAAAACTAGAAGAAATGGTAAACAAAGAATAAGGCACACAATGGACAGGAGGAAAAGAAATGCCCTCAACCCTTGAAGAATGAAGATTGAGGGACTTGAAAGGAAGGTGAGCCAGGAAAGGCAGATAGGAAAGGATCCATCCCATAGGCATTGGAAAAAGGGGAAAAAACGGACCCAGCTCAGGAATCCCTCGGGGTCCACAACTCACCAGCCGTGAACCCTTTAGGGTGTAGCACTATCCAGGGTGCACCAGAAATGGTGGGGCTACTCACACGCTGCCGCCTTGAGGGCCTTGAGCAGAAGGCAGGAGATAGGAAAGAACAGAAGAGGTCTGCCCCTCGAAGAATGAGGGAACAGGAAAAATGAGATAAGGGCCAATTAAGGCGGGAAAGTAAATGATTCCCTAGGCCTCGGACACCCTAATACCACCGGGGTCGGAAAAGAACAAGATTTGACCAACGGTGGTCGATAGGAAAGATGACAGAGGGGAGCACGGGACAAGTAAGTGGAAGCAATGCTGGACTCAGCTGGGGTCCCGTGGTCGCCAACCCACTGAGCCCGTCAGACGAGTTGTTTGGGTTGTCACTAACCGCAGTACCTTCCCAGACAACTCACCGTCTGGACACATACGCCGAAGGGGATTGGATGTACTGTACCCAACTAGGGTTGGTACAGGATATGAACTTCTGATCTTTAAGGTGAAAAGAAGTCCAGCTACACGCTAGCGGTGAGGAAATAAGGAAGTGAGTCAGGCCATGACGCAGAACATTGACAGCTTTATCTGGAGATACGTGGTGCAAGCGATATGTGAATTATGAGAGCAGTCACGCTGGGATGAATCAGCCAGAACAGATTAGCAGGGAAATCACCATTGAGTGCTTAGATCTGCACTTTTCTGGCAACATTGGATTGCGAATCAACACCGCAAAGTTGTGAAATAAGCCGTTTTCGCGGAAACAACGCAAAATTATAACAATAGGCCTACGGGGATCAGAATAATCCAGGAAATTATGAATTAAGCGAGGTTCAGAATGAATAATTTAGGCCCCTGAAAAAAGTACTTAGTCAGCAGTTACGTCATTAGGCGGAGACAAGCGAAGGTAGTGGGAAGAAGATTTTAAAAAACTAAATCGCCTACGCATCTGAGGAGCCTTGTAGATTTTATTTAAATTAATTAGATGATCGATTTTCAGGAAACGAAATGGTAATGAGACGTTTGAATTTTAAGGAACATAATGATATATATTTCAAAAACGTGCGACGTCTAGTTCAGAAGTTAGTTCCAGAAAGAAGGCAAAAGTAGTTTATTTTTGCAAGTTCCCAATAAATAGCCCAGGTTTCAACCACAGAGCATGCAGTATCCGTCAGCCAAGTGAGGCTACAGGCTGTGTCAGAAGCAGTTCGCCAGAAGTAAGCGGGCAGAGGCTCCACGCTGTCTCCTAAAATGCAGAAGAGCTGCATTATACTCATCACAGTTCAGTAAGACCGGGGAGGTCCAGCGCAATTCCGCACAGTACATAAGTATACCGTACACGGTATTATCAAGCTGTCGGGACGGAAGTCCCTCCTCACACTAGTAAAGACTCATCGTACTCCTACATGGAGAAGTCACAGCAAGTAACGCAGTTCGTTACCAACCGCAAAAAGTGGATCGTGTTAAGACGAATCAACGATCATCAGTATCCGCAGTAATAACAAAGAATTGTATGTGCGTGGTAAATTAAATCCGCTACGGTTGTTATCAGTGATCACTAAAGCACTTGTGCTAGATCATAATTATCATACGCTACTCGAAAACCGTGACGAAGTAAAATTACGCCGCGACAAATTCTATAACAGTAAGAAGCTAGAATACAGCAGTCCAGATCAGTAGAGACATTACGCTGGAGGTCGTCGTTTCGAAATATACAGACAGGTCTCCGTGAAAGTTAAGTGAAAGACTACGGTATTGAGGGACCGATATTGGAACGAAATCCAATAATTCAAGTAAATGAACACGGGTTCGAGACCCAAGAACAAATATAGTGAACTTTAGCGAAGCTACAGTGTGTCAAATAGGAACGTAGCAATAAAGACATTCTCGTAGGAGAGATAAAAGGAAACTTGTCGCAGATAAGGACAACATACGGTCACGAAGTACGCGGGCCATAGGTTCGATAGACCGCTATGTAAACGTAGAACAAGTAAAAATTGAAAGTCGCTAATAAAAGACGATAATAGAAGTCAAAAAGACAGGGCAGAGACTAGATCCAGTGAAGGAGCCGTTCGAGTTTGCATCACGTCCAATGCAGGGTCCGGAGATCTCATCAGGGCGTCGAACACCGATAAAACGTGCCAAGAGTCACTGAGAGGTCGTGAAATTTTATGCAGTGTAAATAAGCTACAAGATATATGTGTTTTAGTGTTAATATAGTATTTTAAAAATTAGTGATGTGTTTAAATTTAAGTGAAGGACGATTGGACCTAAGTGAGGTGTCGCTCACAAAAGAAAGTGCCATGGAAGAGTACTAATTATGTCGTTAGGTGGGTGAAATCCTTCCCAAGGATGGAGCAGGAGACGTATCACGATGGTGAGTCATGATTTTTCATTAAAATTGCAGATGTACGATGTACTGACCCGATGGGATCGGTCGTAACTAGGGAGTTTAACGATCGAACTCATCGGGTAGTTGAATGCACTTATATAACTGGAATGTTGAAATAATAATAATAAATAATTGCGAGAATGATCTCGCAAAATAATTATATGAATGGGATCAGTAATGAAGTAAATAAAAGCCCAAGAATTGAAATAATAAATAATAAATGATTTGGAGGAAGGAATCGAAAATATAATTTAAATGGCTTAAAATTTTCGCCACAGTAAAAGCAGATAATGAAATAAATATGCATCGTAATAAAGTTATTAAAATAAATAATGGAAAGGAAGAAATATAAAATAGTTTGATCTTATAATTAAATGGCAAATAAGACAAAGGTTGAAATGAAAAATAATTGAAAGTTCGTAGTGAAAACAATAAAAATAAATATTATCGAGTGGTTATGCACTAAAAATAAAGTGATAATAAAATTTGTAATAAGGAACCCAACTAATAAACAGAACGAAATAAATTAAAACGTCTTGACGCGTTGTTGTAAAATGATCAATTTTATAGATCTTTAAAAGTAATTGGTGAATCAAAACACCCAAAGAAAATATATTATCACAGGCTAGCGAGCCAGAATTATGAAAATTAAATGATAGGAAGACCGAGGTCTTACCGCTATAAATAAAAATGTTAATTCGAGATATTAAATAATCCGCGAATGACCAAGCAAGGAATCGTCGTTGCCAAAAGGGCTGAATAATAAATAATTGAAGTTAAAAGCTAATAAAATGTGCGTTAGTCAGGATATAATTAATTGGGAGATGGAGAGTCTCATCGAAATGTTGTGGGTGAAAGATTTCCCTTTCTGTATTGTTGTTGGATGTAAACGTCGTATTATATTGTAGGCCAAAAATCGTCGAATGAAATATACATGTAAGACCATGATAGCATTGTTATAATTATTATATGCCATAAATCGTCGAAATGACGCGTTGTAAGTGAATATACATGTGAGACCATGAGGCATTGTTATATCTAATTGTTGTAGGCAATAATCATCGAATAAAATTTGCAAATAAGACCGTTAGCAGCGTTGTTAAAAATAATATTGGTAGAAGGCGTCATACAAATTGTTATTAAATTAGGCATCCTCTCCGGAATAAGTTATAAATATCCTGTAAAAACGAAATATAAATAATGATAATAATAATAACTAAAAGCAGGAACAAATAGCTGTTTTAGAAGTGAAACGAAAGTATTGGTAAAATCATATGGTGAGAAAGATAAACAAAGTGTAAGCGTGGTGGCTGGCGAGACGCAATAAATCAAGCAAAGTATCAACACAGGGCCAGGCAGCTGTGAGTGCCCAGCCTACCGCAATGAATGAGTGAGACAGAAAGTTAATGGGTTCTGCGGCAAAGTGAAGGTTTGTCAAAAAGACTAATAATAAAATGGCCATTATGTAAAAGTTTTTATAAAAGGATGCAAGCTGAATTTAACTTATAAAATCGCAATGCTGGGATGGAGACATTTCTCCGGAATATAAGTTTGAAGCATTTACTTGAATTTTTGACGGGTGTTGTCAAACACTTTTATTGCAAGTAAAAGGAATTCTTCCTCAAAAGAATGAAAGAACGGGTTGTGGAAAATACTGTTTTAAGATGAATAAAGAGCCCATAAAAATTAATAACACAGTGCATGGTACGCTGCAAAAGAAAGATCATCTGATGCATGAGAATGAAACTGGTAGAACAAGGGTTCGATTCACAGACATGGCATGTTTCTTGTACAGTATTTTGAATGTGTAAAATCTAAGGCTTTGTGGAGAATTACTAATAAGGTCCAAAGGACTAAATAAATGATAGATAAATGAATATTATGTAACGTTAAAGAAACCCAGAAGGGTAAAGATTTGAAATGAATATAAATGTCCAAAGCCTTGGAAAGTTGTATGACTTGAATGATAGGCGCGCTTCACGCCTTAGTAAAATATACCACAAATAATTATAATTAGATTTAAGCAATACAAAGTGGTTACAAAGTGACTACAAAGTGGTTGTAAGTTCATAAAGTAATGAAATGACATTATAGTGATCTTGATAAAATTTTGCAAAGTGATTTTTTTTTTTTGTTAAACGGCACTTGAAGAGACTATGCCAAGTGATTAATTTTTAGTTTTGAATGGCACTTGAAGAGACTATGCCAAGTGATTAATTTTTAGTTTCGAATAACACTTGAAGAGACTATGCCAAGTGATTGATTTTCCTACATTTTTTTGAGTGAAAATATTTTTCTTTTATGAATTAAATTTTGTAATATTTAAAATGTTGTGTTTTTCCTTAATATCCTTGTGAACCTTGAGTATTCCATATCAGATGTTTAATCAGCGGTGGAGGGAACGTACCATACCCTGAAACCGCAAGAGCAAAAGCCGAGTGCTGATTAATTATCATCCGCGTATACGGGCACAGTACTTCCTATAGGTCATTGCGCACGAAGACGCAGCATCCCGGGGCGATCGGGCAGACACGGAGTAACGGTGAGAGGACCCAAGAAGTACACCCCAGAAACACTTAATTACAAAATAATAACATCCAGACTTATGTAGACTCGGATAAAATTTATTAAAAAATTGGCCAACACCTAACCTAGTTCGGAGGGTTAGTTTCGGGCTAATCCCGCAAGCTGATAAAAAAAAGATAAATGTCGTAAATCCTAAACTGATTGAAAATTGAAATAACCCTCGCGGAAGATCTAATTACAAGAAAAGTAAAAGCGGCAAGCTAGGGCAGTGGCACGTAAATTACACCCTACACAAATGAAATGGGTTACTTATAAGAGAAGTTAAGTTAACAACAATAATGATCAAAGAATTTATGATGGTACCACCCCCTTATTTATTTTTAAATAAGTTAATAATCTATCTAAAACCTGACAATTACAACAAAAGTATACGGTGACTTACTACCGTAACAATCAAACAATTATAGTGAAAGCTATGTGACAACCAGTTTAAAAAAACATCTAAGTCAATCTTACTGGCTAATAGGTACATGGGTAAACATACAAATATACACAATAAATGAATAAATAAAACACAGCATTCAGAAATCTTCTTATTAACAACCTACGTACACGCAAGAACACTGTTTGTATTCTTGGGTCATCTAGTGTTTTATTACGTTGGTAATAGCGTGATCAAACTCACGTCTTACATTACTTGAGCGTCGAGTGCCACTAGTTAAGGACTAATGGTCCGCGACATGCTCTGTCGTCTCAAGATTGTGTTACAAAGTCTATATGTCATTTCTCGCTTGGAAATGTGACTAATCCATGGAGTCGGCCAGTTCGCATTAAATCGCAAGTCATAGAAATTTTACAATCATTATGGTCATCTTAATTAGAATAATTAGTTCTTGTTATTATTAGAAGCATTAATTTTACATTGTCGTAAGTTTATTCTGGCTTCTTCTCAATGGACAGCTCGGCTTAAATAACGTGAAGTCTAGCTAAGAACATCACTAATATAACATCGGCTCACACATGGCCGGAAAACACAATAACACGAGTTACCATACTCGGTTCACAACAACACTGAAGGGGCGCAAAGCTCTCCTATACAGTCTTCAGGTAAAATCCTGGACAAACATGGTCGCAGATTCAATATCTGTACGACGGCGCAACAAAAGCGCTAAACTCTTACAGAGAAGCCTTAAAAAACGGTGTCAAAATACCTAACATAATAGAAAATAGCTTCTGTTCATTTCATATCAATGCACTCTCCCAGTGCTCAAACAACCTGCTTCCTAAAGCGGTAACAATTACAATAACGTCCAATGACGTAAGCAAACATATGACTGCTATAAAAAAAACTGCGCCTTGATCCAGAAATAATCAATACATTCCATTCCGTGAAATACGGACGTGAGCATGCGCGTCGAGTCTAACAGTAAACCAGTCGTCTCACTCGAGCGCTGCAGATCCATTACAGTTCAAACATTCAACATTGGTTTGTCAAAGCACTCTCAACTCATCGCATCAGGCGATAGTATACACTTCACAGGCGTCAATTCAGTCAAAGAAGTCTCTAACTATATAACGCTGGCTTATAAACTAAAACATGTAGTAACCAATGGTCCGTGGCTTTACTACCACATCAAAATATCAACCATACACATGGGCAATGTTAAAGTATTGCAAATATAATAATTTAAAGATATTCCAATCGGAATAAGTTACCTTGGAAATGGTCAAAGATGTTCCACTCCTCAAATATATACATGTAGGCATCAGAAGAACTTTCTCTTGTCTTATAACTTGACACTAACAAAACAAATATAACCTGTGACAATCCTACAGACTGCTAGGATGTCAGAAACGATACGAGGTGTATCTGGGTTCGATGCTTGGCTGGCATCTTTAAATATACTCCCATATTAGTTCTATCTGGAACTTACGTGGCTTCAGAGCGCACATCAAAGCATAAATTAATTACATTCAAAAGATCATGACTTCTGCTAGTCATGAAACGATACGGCCATAATAATGCCTAAAATAAATCATACAGTGGCGTGAAAAGGAGGTTCGCTAAAGGGTTCACGAAAATATGACTGAGAAATGGTTGTCCATTGCTCAAAATCCTAAGCTGGCCCATATGAAGGGCTGACCAAATCAAATCCAAATGACTTGTGGTCCTGCCTATCCAAAATTAGGACATAACATCCTGCGAACACTTTCACGATGCACCAAACACCTGGTGACTAACTTCACTGAAAAATGAACAAGATTAAACTATCTACATGTCCCTGCCTATCTGGTGTCACTAGTTCGGTTAATTAGACTACTATCTACTCCACCACAGATCAACCCGTACATGGGAAAAAGAACAAACTCACTCAGAATTCACCATATTCGTAGATCCAAAAATTATGGTGTTACAGAGACCTGGATGGTTGGGAATCCTTCTAAATAACAGCTCAGGCATCGAGCTTATCCCGTTCCATTCTCCTGCTCCTACTTATGGTCTCTCGAGCAAAGATCTCGTTCTCATGGTCAGCGATTGGGTTGGTGGCTCCTTGGGCTCCAATTCCCGAAGAATAGTTGGTTAATCCTCCTGTCATGGTGTAGATTGTTTCCTTGTTGAATATTCCTCACATGATGGGTGCTTACTCCATTACACTGACAATTGTCAGCGTGGCTAGGATACTGTACACGCGGTCGACGTTATGATGCATTTTTACAAAGATTCACTCGTGATTTCCACTGATGTTATAATTAGCACAGTATTATTAAGCAAATCACTGGCTTTACGTCGCAGACTGATTACAAATGGCATTTCCACTGTCTGCTTCACTGAATCTATTTTGACACGTAGTGTCAGCAATCCCAGATTCGAAAAGTATTTTACATCCTAAAATATCGCACTGATCTGGCGAAAATTTTAATAGCAAAATGCGTCGTGACATGTGATAATATTAAGCACTTGTTCATAAATGGATGGTTTGCAGATCATAGTTAAATCACTGTATTTCAACACCCTCGTGGACATAAGATATGATATTCACACGAAGAAATGTGGCGTTACAATCACAAAAATATTCACTAAAATATGACAAAAATTTGGCACTTGGCATGTGCTTTCGATGGGTTTATCACTGGTTAGAATTTTCACAAGCAATTCTAATTTACACGTCGTTTGTCGTAGATGATCGTTGATTTGTCTATCACCTCGTGGGTGAAATATTGTGGTGATCGCCTCTTGGGCGAAAATTACTCACTTTTCACTCACAATCAAAAGAATACTTTTACGCAGCGAAGCACTGCACACATTTGTGCGAAAGTAATACTGTTCGACGACGTTGTAGGATGCACAAATAATATTCTTCACCACTTGGTGGACTTGTAATATTCCTCGTCACTCAGGACGGACAAAACAGCACGTTTGCAATAGACGGCTTCCAAACAGAAAGAGCAGTGAGCTAAGGTCTACCTGCCTCGTGCAGGTCAAAAAGTCGAGTCGTTGACGGTCCATTTCCTGCCGCCAATCTGCGGTGTTAATACCTTTTACCTTAAATCAAGAGTCGGTAAACATCGTAATGTTTCCTTAAAGCAAACTTACATAATGGAATAATCTAAGACTTTTAAATGCAAAATGGGTAATAATTGTGCTCAGAATAAAATATTCAAGGTGAGTGTCCAAAGTCAAGACATCTCCCATATTTCCTGCATGCCTCGCGCTGCAACAGGGCGCTTTCAGTTACAATGACACATGTTCCTCATCAATTCCAACAAATATCACCGAGCCATGAGCTCACTCGGGCTCACCACGCCCCACTAGCCGTGGCCCACGGCTGGTTCCTGGGGGGACTTCAGAGGGTGGCACTCAGGACAGCCTGACTCCAATATTTAGAGAATCCGCCTGTTTGCTTAGTGAGAACACCTCGTGGAGTAGCGGCTAGCTTTCTTAGCTGTCGCCCCGGACGTCCAGGTTCAAATTCCCGCATCTGCCAAATAATGCAATTCTGGTCTGAGGGCTGAGATGGGGTACACTCAGCCTCAAGCGACAAAACTGAGAAGTGGTGGGTTCGATTCCTCACTCAGCAATCCTGAAAGTGGTTTGCCGTGGTTTTCCACTTCTACTCCATTCAAATGCCAGGATCGTTCCTAACTTTAGGGCACGGCCACCTCCTTCCCAGTCCTTACCTGAATTACAAATACACACACTACTAGAGATACCACTATTATTATGTATTTATTATTATTATTAATAATAATAATATTATTATTATGCTTGCCATGGTGGGTGAGTGGTTATCGTGTCGGACTGCTAACCCCAAGTTTTCAGGTTCGCTCCTGGCCGTGGTAAGTGATTTTTTTTAAGGCGACAAAAATCACGATACGCATGTTTTACGATGGTGGCATGTTAAAGAACCCATTTGAATTCAGTAGGCCGTGTTCATAATGGTAAAATTAATCTCGGGATTTTCCGCCGGCAAAAAGTTCCTCATTTCTCTACTAGAAAGCGCTATAGTGTCAAGGAGCTTAGATATCTATCCTCCTTGACTTTCATAGCACTTCAATGAGCGATAAAATACGACATATAAGTTGCCCTCTGGGCGTCAATTAACTAAGCTTTCACCCGCCACCCAAAGCCATACGATATTATTATTATTATTGTTATTATTATTATTATTATTATTACTATTGGTATTATATCGATTGTTCCCTTTAGGGCAGTGATTGAAGTCGAATTCACGATTTCATCTTCGAGCGTTTTCCCTCTTTTCCTCCCAAAATCTATTCATCCGCTCGGCTGCCCATTTTTTTCCGGGTTGTCGTGATGTTCTTTGCACAAACTTTACATATGTGCTTTTATTTCGGCACCCGGGACGGTCCTCAAGAATTTTTCTATGCTGACCTGGAGTAGGTCTCTCTGGACCTCTGTCAGCCATTCCGTGACGCATTTAGGCTACTCTCTGTTTTGATGTTGAGTAGTTTCTTTGCTATTATGGAGTTTTCCTACCTCATTCTGAGCTTTCTTCATCCAAATCCCGTTTTTATTGACTGCCCCGTAAATCTTCCTGAGGGCGGCTTCGGTGGCGTAGTTGGTAGCATGCTGAGCTCCTATGCCCAGATCGCGCGTTCAAATCCGGCCGAAGTCGTCGGATTATTTAAGAGCGTTAAAAATCCCTCAGTATGCCTTCTTTCAGAGGGAAAGTAAAGACGGCGATCCCATGTCATAGATTTATGGCATGTTAAAGAACCTTCCACTAATTACACCTGTGTGAAGCTAAATTGTATAGGTTAAGAATGTAAACAACGCTCTTAGGTTCCTACGTTCGTTGCCAAGAGCCGACTGCGGTGGCGTCTGGTAGCTAAGTTCTGAACTAGTAGTAGTCGTTGACGGTGGCGTTTGGTGGCAAAAGTAGGAACTATTTGAAAAATTCAAAAGTCTGCAATCCTTACTAGAATTAAAAACATATAACACACTCTAATACAGCCACACAATTAACACTGGTTATCCGACAGATTCTACACACACCCAAAGTACACGGGGCTACATGACCGCGTTGTCGCAGGCCCTACACTGAGGAACCAACCAACCAATCTTCCTGAGAATCTTTCGCTCGTGCTTCTCTATTTCCTTAATTTTGGAATGACCGTCGATCACCATTGTTTTGGCTGCGTAGATATTATTATTATTATCATTATTATTATTATTATTATTATTATTATTATTATTATTATTATTATTGTTTCCCCTATTAATTATTTTACTTTGAAAACATTCTGGTGGTAACGTATGAATTTTAAAACCACTATCAGGAATATCCGTTTACATGTTAGCCCCCAATAGATGTAGTTATAGACTACGTGCGAAGTCATCGGATTTTAAAGAGCCTTCGGAGGGGATGTAAAGCCTGCGGGCCCATGTCATAGATTTATAGCATGTAAAAGAACCTTCCACTAACTACACTACTTGTGTGAAGCTAAAATTTGTAGGTTGGATTTGATAACGCTCTATTAGTTCTAGAGTTTGCCACCAGTTGCTGGTTGCGATGGCCTGCAGTAGCCAAGTTCGCAGCTAGGTGTCGTGGACGGTAGCATTTGGTAGCAAAAGTAGGAACTACTTGAAAATTTATCGTCTGCAGTCCTTATCTGAATTACAGATAACACACACTAATACATCCATCACAATTAACACCGGTTATCAGACAAATTTTACACACACCCAAAGTACACGGGGCTACATGACCGTGTCGTCGCAGCCCCTGAACTAAGGAACCAACCAACCAGACTACGTGCGTGCGAGCGAGCGTATTCCTGCCACTTTATATCGACATTTATTGAAGTGTAAGACAACAAGCAGACAAAGAAAAGTATCCTAAATCTCAACCTGTTCGTTGTCGGTCAAAATGTTGTCTGTTCGGGCACATTGCTAGGGAAATTATCCCAAGACACGTTTGATTAAAACTCAGCAATTGTTTTCGGTTTATGCCGTGTCTTGTGTGGGGTTTCGCCTAGGAACACGGTATTCATTCAATCGTTTATTTGCAATTGGGGGTGTGTCTTCCGGTGGCAAATTAGATATACATAACAAATAAATAACTGTACATAACAATTCACTAACAATTAAACTGGAGTATTTACACAAATAGTCAGTCTTTTCTTAAACACACCTAGCCTATATGTTTGGGAAAAGGCTCTAAGACTGCGGCAGGTAGAGAGTTCCAATTATCAATGGCACGGTTTACGAAAGAATATTTACCATAATTTGTTCGCTGTGGTCGGCCCTTAACTTTGAAAGGATGATCGCTCCTACCCATGTAAGTAGGCTTTTCCATACGTTTGCTAAGCTCACCCCATACTGGTTGATTTGTATACGTGTTGTACATAGCGCAGAGTCTAGATTTTATCCTCCTAGCCTCAAGTGATTCCCACCCAAGTTTCTTTAACATACGGCTCAAACTGCTCCTGGGATTAAAGCCACTGAGCACAAATATAGCGGCCTTTGTACCATTTCCAACTCCTTTATTAGCCCTACTTCATATGGATCCCAAACCGCCGAGGCGTATTCCAGAATAGGTCTTACAAGTGACAAATATCCTAATTCTTTAGCAGAGGTACTACTTCCTTTTAATATCCTCATTACAAAGTGCAGGGATTTGTAAGCTTTAGAAACTACACATCCTATATGACTACTCGATTTCATGTCATTTCTTACGTGAACGCCCAAATATTTGCAAGAATCTTCTTCTACAAGTATTTCCGAGCCAATGTTATATTGAAAATCTTGCCTTCGCACTTTCCCTATTTTCATTAGACTACATTTTTTGTGTTTATTTTCATTTTATTTTCAATCGCCCACTTATAGACCAGGTTCAGGCCATCTTGAAGTACTGCATTACACAATCATCCGCAACAATCGACAGTCACTGCGAATCCCATTTGGTAACTCATTTATAAACGCCAAAAATAACAAAGTTCCGATTACGCTGCCCTGAGGGATACCGACGATACGGTAATTTCATCCGAGAATCGGCCTTCAACTTTCACTTTCTGGGAAAGACCCGTCAAAAATTCTTGGATCCATAAAATTACTCTTTTATCAATCTTCGTCGAAGCTAATTTATGGAGTAGCATGTCATGCGGCACGACATCAAATGCCTTCGCAAAATCTATAACTACGGCGTCGACTGAAACTCCATCGTCCAACGATTCGCTAATATCTTGAAAAGGTGATAGCATCTGACTCTCGCATGAGTAACCTTTCCGAAATCCATATTGCCTATCATTAAACCATGATAATGTTTCCCACTGTTCCCTCAAGTAGTCGCAAATGAGATGCTCCATCTGTTTAAAAACGATGGACGTAAGACTAACCGGCCTGTAGTTGCCCAATTCAAGTCTGGTCCCTCCCTTAAATATTGGGACTACCGTAGCTCTTTTCCAGTCATCCGGGATTTGCGCATTGTTTATGGATACATTAAACATCACCTCTAAGTATCGTGCCACTGCCCTACCTCCTAGTTTAAGTACTTCACTAACAATATTATCACGACCCTTCGATATATTGTAACGTAATTTTTGTATTAACTTTACAATTGCTGACTGGTTTATTTGGAGAAGTGGAGCCCCTGATTCACCGTTAAGGTCCAACACACAGCTATTGGATTTATTGAACACACTACCATAAAAGACATTTAATTCATTAGCAATGGCCTGCTTCTCAGTAATTAATTTACCGTGACCGGACATTATCATCGACAAATTATTTGAATTTCCCTTTCTTCTCCTAACATAACTGTATTTTTTTTTCCACCCATCACCTTCCGAACCAAGTAAACCTTGCATATAATTGTCATGAGCAGCCCTCTTTTTTAAGACGAGCTCTCTTGATAAGGACTTAAATTTCAACATATACTTGTCACTATCATGTCTTTTATTGAATAATTTCCTAATTTTCCGTTTAAGACTCCTGATTTCCCGTGTGTAATACTCAGGATCTGGGTTTTG
The DNA here is from genome assembly GCA_946902985.2 of Meconema thalassinum. Classification (NCBI taxonomy): domain Eukaryota; kingdom Metazoa; phylum Arthropoda; class Insecta; order Orthoptera; family Tettigoniidae; genus Meconema; species Meconema thalassinum. Next base: position 908,471,472 of record OX336388.2, on the reverse strand, counting down.
TTTCAGTAATTTAAATGGAACAAATTTGTCAATAGCGCTATTTAAAATTTTCAAAAAGTTAGTCCACAGGATATTAATGTGATTTCCTTCCGATGCCCATCCTACAAATAGCTCATTCAAATACCCCTGAAATTTGCCCTGATCCGCCCTGCGATACTGGAATATGATCTTATTTGCTACATCAGAGTCTAATTTGTAATGTCACCGTATTTAATATTTAATTCAACCCCAGAATGTTCACTAATTCCTGGTACTTTCAGACAGTTAATATACAGCTCTACAGGCCTTACGAGATAAACATCTAAGGTATTGTTGCCTCTAGTTGGGACGTAGGTTAAAGCTAAGGCCAGCTTATACCCAAATCCTACCCCGCTTAGTTATAGTTGTTTAAAGGGGCGGAACAGCGAGGTCATCATAAATCGATACACTTATTTTGATTTCAAAATTTAGAACTAAGCGCTAAATATGAAAACAGCCTAATATGAATGTGGGAGTCCAGGCACGGACACCCAAGAGCCCGCTGATGAGCCAGCTTAGTGATCCTAGGTGAAACCCCGCACAAGACACGGCATATGTTGTTGATGTTTGAGTCTTCAGTCTTCCCCTTTAGGCTTCACACAGGTGTAATTAGTGGAAGGTTCTTTAACATGCCATAAATCTATGACATGGGATCACCGGCTTTACTTTCCCTCTGAAAGAAGGCATACTGAGGGATTTTTAACGCTCTTAAAAAATCCGACGACTTCGGCCGGATTTGAACGCGCGATCTTGGGCATAGGAGCTCAGCATGCTACCAACTACGCCACCGAAGCCGCCCTCAGGAAGATTTACGGGGCAGTCAATAAAACCGGGATTTGTATGAAGAAAGCTCAGAATGAGGTAGGAAAACTCCATAACAGCAAAGAAACTACTCAACATCAAAACAGAGAGTAGCCTAAGTGGCAATATATGAGCGCCGAATGCGGTCTTGCGCAGATGCGTAAGCCCGACAGGAACGGTCCATACCGTTCACGTGATTGTCCTTCAATGGAAGGGACGATAGCATATTGGAACGGTCCATACCGTTCACGTGATTGTCCTTCAATGGAAGGGACGATAGCATATTGGAACGGTCCATACTGTTCACATGAGTGTCCTTCAATGGAAGGGCCAATAGCACAATGAACTACTAAGGCATAGACAATATTGAATAAAGGAAATGGTAGCGCAATTATATAGGACAGAAATGTATAGGAGTACAGTAAAGTGAAGTTATAGGAAATAATGAGCAAGAAAGAATAAAGAGATACAAAGATATAGCCAATAAGGAATAAAGGATGAAGTAGCACAATGATATAGGAAAGAAAGAATAGGAATGCAGTAAAGTAAAGTTATAGGCAATAATGAGTAAGAGGGAATAAAACAAGAAGTTCCGTGACGAACTAAAGAGCCTACTTTTCTTAAAATTTAAGATTCATGCCAATGATTAATCGATACGGATCTATCTAGAATAATGACGAAATTAAGTTGGTAATATCGAAATTTCTAATTAGTTCGAAATACTGTATACCTGGCATAATGTAGCCTAATAGAGCACTACAGTTGGCAGCCCTGGTGACTGAATATATTCTTAGTTCCATCTCTTAAGGTACAGAATACAAAATTTGGTTGGAGTCCAATGAATAGCATGGACGTTACATGAAGTTAAACATTGGATCTAACAGCGCGCGTAAAATCATGTTGGCAACAGTGTCATGCATGTATTGGTCAGAAATAATCTGAAATAATATGATCTATTGTTGTGCCAATTTCGAATGAAATCCATTAGTTAGTATAGAAGTTACATGCATTTTAAAATTGGACCTATCAGCAGGCTTAGAATCATGTTGGCAGCACTGACGTATATTAGTTACTCCAAAGTAATCAAGAATGCCAGGTACTATACGTGTGCAAAGTTTAGAGCTATTGGCTTGCATTCTTTCTGATATATTGATATTAGGGTAACAAAAATAGAGACAGCATTTATTAACAGTTGGCAGCCCTGGTTGCTCTTAAGAATACGCATAGTCATAGCTGTTATGGTACACATAGCACATACAAAATTTGGTTGAAATCCAAATGATAGTATGGAAGTTACATGTATTTAAAGTTGGACCTCTCAGCAGGCTTAGCATCATGTTGGTAGCACTGACGTATATAAGTTACTCCAAATTAATATAGAATGTCATGTACTATACGTGTGCATAGTTTAAAGCTGTCGGCTTGCATACTTTCTCATATATATTGGTATTTGGATAAAAGAAATTAAGAGCATTTTTTAACAGTTGGCAGCACTAGTGCTTCATAAGAATACGTTCAGTCATATCTGGTTATGTACACATACAACATACGAAATTTGGTTCAATTCCAATTGATAGTGTAGAAGTTATATGCATTTAAATATTGGACCTATCAGTAGGCTTATAATCATTTTGGCAACACTGTCATGTATGGCCTTCTGGAAATTAAACTGCAATATTATTATCTATATGTGTGCTGATTTTGAAATAGCTCCCATTCATATCTTCCAAGATATCCAACATGGAGCTCGAATTTCAATTGCGATTTTTCAGCAGTTGGTAGCACTGACATCATTTTCAAATATGGCCGTGAGATATTCAGGTATAGATCTTTACTCCTACCAAATTTTATTTCGATTGCTCCAGCCGTTTAGGAGTTGATAGGGGGGGGGGACACACACAGCCAGACAGACAGACAGAAGGACAGACAGACAGACACACACACATTTTCCCGGATCGATCTCGTAAGACTACTTTTTCCTCATTTTTGCAAAATGTGAAAAGTAGGCTAAAAATACAAATATATAGCCAGTAAGTAATAAAGGCTGAAGTAGTACAAGGATTTAGGAACAAGATGAATAAGAATAAGGAAATGCGAAGGTATAGAAAATAAGGACTAATGTATAAAACAAACAGGAAGGTATATGAAAGTATACAATAACAAATGGCCAGTAATAATTATAAATCTATGTTTTATGATTATATTTATGTATTTATTTTTCAGCGCAGGTTGAAAACCTGAGACGCCGAATCCGGACACAGCGCACATAGTGGTGCATACTTTGCGCATATGCATCGGGAGTGGCTCCATTTTGGGCACTCGCCGAGATTACCGATGACAGTGACATAATGTGATATATTTGCCAAATGAAATGTTTTTTCTATATACCTCCACAGGTTCACCCCACAGATGACGAGGGTGAATACCCTCTATTATGATTTTATGTGTCTTTTTGGTCCCCACAGATGGCGACGTGACATATGCATTAATAACATGTATTTTTACTACACAAATTTCCCGCCCCCACATTTCACACGCACACGGCCAATACACAATCCCCCCCACATGATACATATTCCCAGGCGCACATCCGCACCACGGTGGAGATATACCTGTGGGATATCCCCCCACTGGAGGTCGGATCAACAACAAACAATTTGACACCTATAATGAGAGGTGCACTACGGCCACACGGCTCGCGCCTATTTCTGTAAAGGACGAGTTGTGCAGCCAAGATGACTTCGCTTGCCCACAGGGAGCGAGTCATAATATAGTCCTACTATAGATTTGTCGTACATAGCCTGCAGGTCCTAGGTGGTAGCTTACACATAGGTATTAAGTTAGAGTGCACTCGACGTAGCATTAGCATTTATAGAGTACAATATTTTTGGTAAATGAAAGAGTATAACAGCAATATAGTTGCGCAACTTCAGTATTGGTAGAATATTGGTATAATTAATAGAGTTTTGTTTTAAATGTAGAATATTGGTATAGTTACTAGAGTTTTGTGTTAAAAATAACTACATATGGTATTGTTGCGTTGAGATTTTTGTTGAAAGCATTTAAAATTATTATTATTGAGGATATTGTTCGGATAAGGTTCAGATTGCCCCTTTAGGGCAGTGATTGAAGTCGAATTCACGATTTCATCTTCGAGCGTTTTCCCTCTTTTCCTCCCAAAATCTATTCATCCGCTCGGCTGCCCATTTTTTTCCGGGTTGTCGTGATGTTCTTTGCACAAACTTTACATTTGTGCTTTTATTTCGGCACCCGGTACGGTCCTCAAGATTTTCTATGCTGACCTGTTGTAGGTCCCTCTGGACCTCTGTCAGCCATTCCGTGACGCATTTAGGCTAAGAGGGTAGGATCTTATCAGCTAAATAAATAAACGATAAGACCAGTGGCTTCTATTACTTTTAAATTTAATGTGTACCTCGATTTTGAGGTACGCTTGCAAATAGCAGTTCAAATGATAGCAAATAATAATTATTACAGTCCAAGCACAGGGGGATGGGAGTGTAGTGTGAGTGTGCGTGTAGTGATCGCTTGAGTCACTTACCCAACAGCAGCGGTTCGTCACGTCGGTAGCACTTAGACAGACTGAATGATCCCGAGGGCATGACCTCCCGTCGTACTTATTGGCTTTTCGTGCTCATGTAGGTGCTAACTTATTAGTCTTATAATTTTGTAATTGTTATTTGTAGGTTTTTAAAGTAATTACTTGGAATTTGGATTTGTCGGAGATTTTATTTAGGGGATGGGGGTAGCGTACCCTAGGGGTACAACAACCCCCTTTGTAGGGTCTTTTGACTGGTTTGATGCAGCACTCCATACCTCCCTGCCCTGAGCTAATCGTTTCATCTCTACATAGCTACCACACCCTACATCCGAGGCAATCTGTTTGACATTATTCTAACCTTGGTCTACCCCTACAGTTCTTGTCCTCAATCCTTCCTTTCATAACTAAGCTTGCTATTCATGGGTGTCTTAGTATGTGTCCTACCAACCTATCTCTATCGCTGGTCCTACTTTATGGAACGTCAACATTAGCAGTTTAATTGTACTGCTATCAAATGTGCCCGATTTGGATATAGTTGTTTATGCAGATGATGTAATGCTCATGCTCCGGGGTCCTTCTCATTCTAGTATCCTCTTAACGCTTATGAAAGCCCTCGATATTGTGAGTGTTTGGTGCAAGAAACACAAACTTGAAATATCTGAGGAAAAGTCAGCACTAATGCCAATGTACATTAGAAAGAAAGAAGTATATACCAATCATCATTCAGTTACAATTAGGGATCTGAACGTTGTGTCAAAAATGAAGTATTTGGGAGTAATGCCGGACAACAAAATGGACTGCAACACCTGGACATTAAAGTGATGAAAATCAGGAACAACTTAATCAGATGTTCCAAAGCATCTTGGGGCATGTCTTTTCATAATTTGATGATATACAATCATGCTATTTTATCCGTCATAATGTATGCCGCAGAAGTATGGAGCATCTCCTTATCAAAAAGAGCCAAAGTGTAACTGCAACAAATACAAAGATATTTTCTGATTTTTGCGACAAAGGCATACAGAACAGTCTCTAACAATGCTTTGCAGGCTATAGCCTCCACTATGCCCATAGACGCAGCCATACTTTTACATAATGACATCAAAGCCATTTCCACAGGTCGTCCTACAAACGCTGTAGTTCCCTCGCTAAAAGAAACAGAAATCCCGAAAAGATCAAGTTTATACCATCCGAGAGAGAATCATATAAACTTGATTATTTCAGGAGCTGTAGAAAAAGCAGACGTCCTCATCTTCACAGACGGATCGAAAACACAAAACCATGTCGGAGCAGGAATGATAGTCGAGAAAAACTCAAAAGAAATGTGTATTGGTATAAAAAGGTTAAATATTAATTGCTCAGTTTTCCAAGCGGAATTAATGGGCATCATCACGGCAGTTGAATGGATTGAACTACAGAATAATTGCACTTTAAATTATGCTATTTTTGTGGACTCAAGAGCTGCAATCTTTGCTATAGCCAACAGGAAAAATACCCATCCTCTCGCCACTGAAATAAGACACAAAATTATTGCCCTCAACAAGTTGAACAAGATTACTTTTCAATGGATTAAAGGACACACAGGACTCTGGGGTAATGAGAGAGCTGACTATCTCGCCAGGATTGCTGCCAGCCATTGAACTGCAATAGATTATAGATCACCACCCCTAAACCAGGCAAAAAAAGTACTAACTGAGCATTATACAAATATATGGAACTCCATATATACCAATTCAGAAGACTCCTTACATACAAAATTATTCCTTCCTAATATACCACACAGACTTTCATCATCTCTCTGGTCCAACTTCATAACCACCCAGTTTATCACAAATCATGGTCACTTCAAATCCTATCTTCATAAAATGAAAATTATTGATTCACCAATTTGCAGCTGCCAGGAAAAATCTCAACAGACGGCTCGTCGCCTGTTGACTGAATGCACCACGTACTCGGGAGAACGACCAACTGTACTACGATCATTACCACTGCATACCATTATGAAACACCACTGGAATACTGTCGAAATAAGAGAATTTATAAAAGAAATCTTCCACTCACTTCAATGATATTATTCATGTTAATTTTGCATTTGAAACTGTAAATATCCCGTGATATACCTGTAGGTGAAACACGGGTTGTAAATATATTAAATAAATTTAAAAAAAAACTATCTCTTCTCTTCATTAGCAGTCGCCAGGAACATCTCTCCTCTTCCACTCGTCTTAATACTTCTTCGTTTTTAACCCTATCTACCCATCTCATCTTCATCATTCTCCTGTAACACCGCATTTCAAACGCTACAATTATCCTCTTTTCTGCTCCACCAATAGTCCAAGTTTCACTTCCATAGAGTGCCACGCTCCAGACAAAGGCTTTCGAAAATGACTCCCTAATACCTAAATCTATATTCGATGTCAACAGATTCATTTTTTGTAGAAATGCTTTCCTTGCCTGAGGCAACCTACTTTTATATCCTCTTTGCTTCGTCCATCACTGGTTATTTTTCTTCCTAAGTAACAGAAGTCTCCTACATCCTTTAACTTTTCACCTGCCAATTTGATGTCCACAGAGGTTTCTGATTTATTTCGGCTGCATTCCAATATTTTGGTTTTACATTTATTAATTTTCTTCATGAATTGTTTCCTCAGGACGGAGTCCATACCATTCAAAAGCTCATTCAAATCCTCAGGCGTGTCACCCAAAATGTTGTCTGTTCTGGCAAAAACCTAGAAAAATTGCTGAGTTTTAATTCACTGGCCGTGAAAGCCAATATACCACACGTTCGATTGTTGTTTAACCAGAATAAACAGGCAAGTCCATGTTGTGTTCCAGGCTAGCGAGGAAGCCCTGCAGGTGATACACGACGTAGCGACGGAGAACTTGGGTGCGTTGTGTGTCACTGAGCCCTACCGATCCCTCCCAGCACCTCTCAACACCTTGCGGTATGACAGCACGCGCCAGAAGGCCGACATGGCGGCCATGTTGCTGCAGGACGTGGGCGTTGCGCATCACAGTGGTAAGTAGCTCCTCTGTATTACCATAGATCATGGTAAGAGAGTACAGAAAAATAACATCAAACACAGCCCTTCCTATCCACCAGGGCATAGCTGTAGGATTCAGGCGTTTACCAGCAGAAGCTATAATGGAAAAGCAGAATGACAATCTGTTTGGAACGGCACAGCTCCAAAGGAGTGGCAGACATTATTTAATATCAAGCACCCTCCGGCTGGTTTTGATCTCCCACGAAGAACTTGGGTTGCCCTCAACAGAAAACGAACCAAGCACGAGCGATGTGGCTCACTGCTTCATAAGTGGGGCATGTGAACTTCCCCCAGCTGTGACTGTGGTGCAGCGAATCAAAACCATTCACCATATTGTAGCAGAATGTCCGAGGAGGGCGTACTCTGGATCAATGGACGACTTCCTGGTGACATCTACACAGGCCATACAGTGGCTAGACGAACTGGACATACAGCTGTGAAATTTGTATTGCTAAGTTGATTGTTTTAATGGTTTGCTCCCTTATTTGTATACAGTATGTATATATGTAAATAGTATATCGTTTTTGTGTACAATGCCATAAGCATAAATAAATAAATAAACCATAGATCAGAGCTCTCCAAGCTTTTTCTCATGGCAACACCCTCTTAGCACACATAACACCCATTTAATTATTTTAATTATAAACATTATTATTCTCGAGTCAGAAAACATCAAATAAAACACACATACAAATACTATGACTACAGACATTATATAATATTTGACCAAAACGTGACCACTTCTACTGCATTCTGTGATGCTTCATAAAGTTCATCTTCTGTGCAGGAGGTCGGGCACAGTCTACACTGAAGCATATGTTTCACAGTCTGATCTTCTCCACAGTCACACTAAATGCCTACTTTCTTAATGTAGCCCCACTTTGCAAGATTGATCTTAGAATTATAAACGTAGGCTACTATTTTAACAAAGAATATTCATTTTAAAGAAATTTAATTTTTTCATAGCACGGTATATAACTTAAATGAGTTTCCAAGTATAATGGGCTAAATTAAACACCTTTCTCATAGATACAAAACTTGCACCTTGATGTTCCAATTTAATAACTGCTATGGGATTGGCGATCATTACAAATCTGCTTTATATCGGGTCGGATGCAGGACAAATTCACACGCATTTCCTCATCCAACATTCTCAAACTTCCTCGTTTAACTGTTTTAGTATTAGACATTTAACAGAAAACGCTCATTCACACGAATGTGAAAAAACTATGAGGGCTCTTACTCAGGTGAGGGAAATCTTGTTGAATAGAAACCCAGGAGATGTCTAATTCTGACTCATAACACTTAAGTTTTAAAGTCTGGTTGTTTTCTAAAAAGTTCCGCCAGGTCCTTCTCTTCGAAAAGTTGAAGTTCACATGAGCTGGAGGGTGCAAAAGGATTTCTTATCCACTAATAATAATAATAATAATATCGTATGGCCTCGGGTGCCGGGTGCAAGCTTTGTTATTTCACACCCAAAGGGTAGCTTGCATGTCGAATTGCGTTGTACCTTGAAGCACTATACAAGTCAAAGAGGTTAGATAACTAAGCTCCTTGAACACTATAGCGCTTTCTAGTAGAGAAATGAGGAACTTTGAGTTGGCGGAAAATCCCGAGATTAATTTTGCCATTGTGAACACGGCTTACTGAATTCTAATGGGTTCTTTGGCATGCCAATATCGTATGACATGGTATCGTAATTTTTGCCGCCTTTCAAAAATCACTTACCACGGTCAGGAGCGAACCTGCAAGCTTGGGGTTGGTAGACTGACACTTTAACCTCTCACCCACCGTGGCAAGCTTCTTATCCACTCACATTGGTTTACATTTAGTGTTGGAAAATATCCATTCAGGCCGAACGAGGGGAAGCAAGTTTACTATTTTCTCACAGGTTCTTTATTAGTTTTCTATCCTGAATTTAAAAGTACGACGAATCTCACGACACCTTTGATGGTAGCACTCTATTTGGAAAGCACTGCTATAGATGCTAGACCACCTCGTAGTGTACTGGATGGCATCATGGCTCTCACCTGACTGCTAAGAAATTTAACTCTGGTCTGTGGACTTGAACGGGATACTCTCAGCCTCGTGAGGCAAAACTAAAAGAGGTAAGTTCTATTTCTACCTTAGCCATCCTTGAAGTTGTTTCCGTGGTTTACCACATCTACTTCTGGCGAATGTCGGTATGGTACGTAAGTTAAAGCTACGGCCAGCTTCTAACCAAATCCTAGCCCGGTTAGTTGTTATTTATTATTGGTATTCTGCCCAAAGGCAGGTCCGTGCCTCCGAAGAGGCTATCATCAGCCGGAGTTTACGTGCGGTAGGCTGGCTAGGGCCTTTCCGCTCCTCCTTACTCGCAAACAGCGCGTGGTCCAACTCATACGGCATTCCATCCAAGGTCCAACCACGCCCAATGCTGCTTAACTGCGGAGTTTTCATGGGATCCGGTGTTTCAACATGGCCAGGCCGTTACATGGATCTCGGTTAGTTAGTTGTTTGTAGGAGCGGAAAAGCGAAGTCATCATAAATTGATACACTTATTTTGATTTAGAACTGGGCGCCTGGATAAAATGAAAACAGCCTAATATTAATGAAACAAAATAGAAATTAAAACTAATAAATGTAAACATAAACAAAAAGATATTTGGATTACCAAAAAAATAGAAATTTAAAAAAAAATCCCTGAGTAATACAAACTTGATAATTTAGATCGCTGGCCCTAACTCACTCTCACTTAAAAAGCGGATGACGAGATCAGCAGCCACCACCAAATCATGGGCTCATATGAGATCCAGTGTATTTTACAAACCAGGGTTTCTTCGTAAATCAGTAAGATCCACATACTCTGGTTAAAATGTGGGCCACGGTGAATACGGCTCCACAGGTACAAAGTGGGGCGGGGTGTCTTCCCTTCTCATTAAGCACGAGTCAGTGGATCTTGTATGACCTATCCTTGGTCTACACACAATAACGGACTCCCTCCGAGACTGGAAATTTCAAGAATATACCCTAGTACAACCATCATAATTACACAGATCATCAGACAGATTTCAGACATAGCATATTGAAGTGCATGGGACAATATAACATTAACTCTATTCATTTGAGTATTTCCGGCCAGCTGCAGAGTAACCCCATACAAAATAGACCACCTCGTAGTGTAGCGGCTAGCATTCTTGTATGTCGCCCTGGAGGTCCGGGTTCAATTCCTGGCTCTGCCAAGAAATTGTAATTCTGGTCTGAGGGTTAGAAAGGGTAACACTCAGCCTCGTGAGGCAAAACTGAGAAGAGAAGTGTTCGATTCCCATCTCAGTCATCTTGTAAGAACTTAGACATCGTCCAGCAGTGGTTTCATGATTGGAAGATTGTTGTTGCATAGGAGTGCCGAGACATGCCATCTGTCACATCTAAAGTATCTGGCTAGGATTTCCTCGTAGGATATGGTCGAAATTAAAACGGATCAGGACCAATTCTACTGTTTGTGTGGACTCATTATTCAAGTGGAACAGGTTACCGTCTCCAAAGTGTGACTGTGGAGCCGATAGACAAACGGTGAAGCACATCATTCAGGACTGTCCTCTAAGATCCTATGGTGGTAACAATGGGTTTTACCTCGGTGACTTCTGCATCAATGGACTACATTTCAGTAGGTTACAGAGACTGCTTTATGTTTCTTTCAATTTATTTATCTATTTTTTGTTTTTATCGAGTTGCCAGCCATGGAGAGTCTTGTATGCTCTCTGGTCTAGGATTCTTTAGTGGTGGGTGGCAGGTGGCTTTGACCTGTGTGAGGTCAAGATTCCTTGACATGGCATGGTTGCCATGGGAATCAGCTGTTGATTGGAAGTAGGTTTCAGGCAAGATGGATGCTAATTATTTTATGTAATGGAATGTTGATTGGAATTGAAGCTAATTGTTTTGCCATGCTGTATGGGACCCAGTGGATGGACAATGTGAATGTTGTTGTGAATTGAAGCTAATTGATAATTGCCATGCTGAATGGGAGACAAGGGGAATGAATGATTGATAGTGTTGATTTGATGGTATGGAGGTCGGCTTTTGAAGAAATAATGTTCTGGCTGATATTTTGACAAACAAAGATTTGTTAGTTTGATTTGCCAGAGGTCCAGGTATTGGAAGCTTGCTTTTATCAATAAATAGTGAATTTTGTGTAGTTGGTGTCCTGGTGTTTGTGAATTCATTTTAAGCTAGTATTATATAGCTCCACTATACTGAGGTGTCTAGCTCTTACTTATATTACAAAATCAATCAACAACAACAATCATGTAACCTAGTGTATTGTGTGTTCAGGCCTACTGGACGCGCTGGCTCGCAGTCTGCTGCTGTCAGACCGGCACGTGTTGGCTGTGAGAGTCCTGTCTCTGAACGCCACCTCAGGGACGGTGTTGAGCTCAGTGTCGCTGCGACGCCCGGAGCCTTCCCCCCGCCTGCTGGAGCTAGGCGGCCCCATCCAGGACCAGGGCCCCCGAGCGGGGACCCGACCGGACGCAGCCCTGCCCTGGTATGAGGACGCCGACTCCAGCCCTGGACTGCGCTCTCCCAAGTTCATGAGCAGTCCTACCAACCAATCGTATCGCGGCTGGTGGACTTTCCCATACTTCTCGTGCTCCAGTCGCCGGTGGCTCGTCTCCTACAGCGCCGCTGTACCACCTGTTGGTCACCATGGGTCAGTAGTCACTACCTTTAATGTTTAGATTGCTTAATCAAAAACTAAGAAATAAAAAAACTTAGTAATGTTAATAATACGAAGTACGTCAAGAAAGTAAGTTCCGTTTGTTAATAACATTAAATTGTGTACAGATACAGAAAAATTAGTTATTGCACAAAATTCTACAACCCTTAAACTACTTTTCCACATAACTGCCGAAATGTTGCAGGCATTTGTCGTAGGGTGGCACGAGTTTTTGTATACCATCTTCATAGACGTGTGCCGACTCTGTCTTCAACTAGTTGTAGGTTCCGCTGCAGCGCAGTTCCGCATATACGCGGTAGACGCTCTGTATCAAGGAGAAGAAACGTGCGCCATTTGGAGAGCGCTGTCAGCCACGTACGCGTTGTTGTGCATGTTTACTCGTACAATGTCGGTGTTGATTGAAAATCCCGCCGCTTGTGAAATCAGATCTGTGATTCGTTTTCTGAATACTAGGAAAGTGAAACCAATTGAAATTTATCGGCAAATTTGCGAAGTGTATGGACAAAATGCGCTGAGTGATTCAATGGTGAGAAGATGGGTCCTACAGTTCAATGAAGGACGTAGTGAAGTGCACGATGAAGAACGAAGTGGGCGTCATCTTTGGTCACAGAAGAACTGGTTCACGCGATTGATGACAAGATCCGGGAAAACCGCAGGTTTACAATTAGTGCTCTCGCTATGGAATTTCCCCAAATCTCACGATCACTAATTCATGAAATTGTTACCGAAAAACTGAACTTTCGTAAACTTTGCCGACGTTGGATACCAAAGATTCTTACGGAGCAACACAAAACAAAACATCTCAAGTCTTTCCTTGGCAGCCAACACTTCAACAATGACGACGAGCTGAAAGAAGATGTTTCCAACTGGTTGAAGACACAGGCGGCAAACCTCTATGAAGAAGGTATCCAAAAGCTTGTTCAACTTCAGTTTTTGACCCGTTACAATGAAGGCGGCGAAGAATTTCTGACACAGATAGTCACAGTAGATGAAACTTGGGTTTCTTACGACACCCCTGAAAGTAAGCGGCAATCAATGGAATGGAGGCACACTTCGTCCCCAGCAAAGGTTAAGCCGAAACAAATCTTGACACCTCGGAAAATGATGTGCACAGTGTTCTGGGACTGGAAAGGCATCTTACTCATCGATTTCTTACCGCGTGGTCAAACAATCAACGCAGATGCTTACTGCGTGACACTTAGGAAATTGCGCCGCACAATACACAAGCTCCGAGAGTTGCTGTCAAAAGGCTGGCTGCGTGGCTCAGGGGCAACGTTCTCGCTTGCTGGGCCCAAGGTTGCAGGTTCGTATCCTGGCGCAGCCAGCTGGCATTTGAGGGTGCGCAAATGCGAGGGAGCCGTGTCCGTAGATTTACTGGCACGTTAAAGATCCCCTTCGGGGCAAAATTCCGGCACCCCGGCGTCTCGAAAAGCCGGTGTCGTTAAAAGGGACATAAAAACAATAACATTATTATCAAAAGGTGTTCTTTTTCTTCACGACAACGCACGACCACACACTGCAAATGTGACGAAAAACCTCCTACAGGGATTTGGCTGGGACGTGTTTGACCACCCTCCGTACAGCCCTGTCCTCGCTCCTAGCGACTTTCATCTGTTCACACATCTCAAGTCTTTCCTTGGCAGCCAACACTTCAACAATGACGACGAGCTGAAAGAAGATGTTTCCAACTGGTTGAAGACACAGGCGGCAAACCTCTATGAAGAAGGTATCCAAAAGCTTGTGCCACGCTAAGACAAATGCCTGCAAAAGTTCGGCAGTTATGTGGAAAAGTAGTTTAAGAGGTGTAGAATGTTGTGCAATAAATAATTTTTCTGTATCTGTAAACAATTTAATTTTATTACCAAACGGAACTTACTTTCTGGACGTGCCTCGTACTTCAATAATTGTGATCTGCAACCTATACTGAGAACGAGGGAAGTTATTCGCGCCGAAGGGCATGGGAGATAAGCTGGTATTCAGAATGGTCTAAGGCGATATAAGATAAGCGATATGTCGTAAGGAATATATTGCGACGATCTTTTGCTAGGAAGGTTCAGACAGCGGGCGATAACAATTTGGTGGGAACACAATTCACACTACAGTGAAACCCCTCAAATCCGAACCCCAGAAATCCGAAATCCCGGGTAATCCGAATGAGTTATTTTCGACAATTTAATGTTTGGAAAAAAAACAGAAACTTATTTTAGTCATAAAACAATTATATATTCTACAATATAACGCTATTTTAAATAATTAGTTGAAAAATGAACAAAGAAGTACAATTAGCATACCTAACAAAGTGTAAATGAGCCTACATACTTATCTCACCCAGGATTGAAAATCGGAAAAGTTTGTTATAGTAATTACTTAGGTTAATCACTTTGCAAAAACAATGAAATGACAATAGAAAAACACAAAATATCACTTAATCTTTCACTTGAAATCAGTTATCTTCAATTGTCGAAGCGACGAAAACATTTCCGCGGAGGCAATCGTGCGCCAGCCTCGCATACATATGACATCGTTTGGCGTGACTACGGCGTGTTGTTCTACGAAGCGCAATGCGATGTCAAGAGCAGATGCAGCTTCAGTATGTCACATTGTTTGTCGGAGTTTCTTCTTCCTCACTGTCGCTAACTTAACGTACAGTCCTACACCGTAACGAGGGCTGGTTATTATGTTATGGATATTTTTGGCTAATCCGAACAAATTGAAATCCGAACAGGCTACAGCCCCAATTAGTTCGGATTTCAGGGGTTTCACTGTACTTCAGTTACAAATATGAACTCAAGTGAAGAAGACATTGTAGTGGCTTATTGGTCCAGGCGTAGAATGAGGAGAAGAAGAAGGAAATACTGCGACCATCCCACCAACGTGCACCATAGCTCGGCCGTTGTTTCTAGAGAGCTGTCTCCACAAGAATCAAATTCAGGGAGTTCTATCGAATGAATCCTGGAAACTTTAATTTCTTGAAAAGCCTCGTGTCACGAGGAATTGATGAAAAGAATTACAGAATTGTCTTCTCTTCTTCCCATCATCATGTTTACAGCCCAAACTATCGTATGATACTAATTGTTCAAGAGACCGGCAAGCGGTACTTGGAGAGATATGTCACTTGCGATATGTCGCGCGCTGTGAACCTTTTTTATCGCCTCCCTTTACATTATTTCACGTATCTGTCTGTGCGCGTGGCGTATCGTATATCGCTTACGATATATCGCTCATCTTATAGTGCCTTAGTATGAACGGGGCCTAAGGCAAGGCTGCATCCTATCGCCCATATTTTTCAATTTCTACATTGAACAAGTAATGTAGGAAATTAGAGACAATTTTAAAGTAGGAGTAAAAATTCAAGGAGAAATAATCTCAACTCTGAGATTTGCTGATGACATTGTTATCTTAGCCGATTCACCAGAGGACTTGAATGCGTTTTAAAATGGTATGGACCTTGTCTTCAGGAAAGAATTCATGATGAAAATGAATAAATGTAAGACAATAATAACGGAATGCAGCCGAAATAAATCAGAAACCCCTATTTACGTCAAATTGACAGATGAAAAGCTAAAGGAATTAGGAGACTTCTGCCACTTAGGAAGCAAAATAACAAGTGAATGACGAAGCAAAGAGGATATAATAAAGTAGGTTGGCTCAGTCAAGGAAAGCATTTTTACAAACAACTTTGTTGACATAAAATATAGGCTTAGGTATTAGGAAGTCATTTTTGTAAGCCTTTGTCTGGAGCGTGTCACTGGATGGAAGTGAAACTTGGACTGTTGGCACATCAGAAAAGAGGAGAACAGAAGCGTTTGAAATGTGGTGTTACAGGAGATTGATGAAGGTCAGATCGGTAGATAGGGTTACAAATGTATCAAGATGAGTGGGCGAGGAGAGATGTTTCTGGCGACTGCTAATGAAGAGAAGAGATAGGTTGGTAGGACACTTACTAAGACACCCAGGAATAGCAAACTTAGTTATGGAAGGAAGGGTCGAGGACAAGAACTATAGAGGTAAACCAAGGTTAGAATATGTTAAACAGATTGCCTCGGAGTCGGATGTAGGGTGTGGTAGCTATGTAGAGATGAAACGATTAAATCAGGAGAGGGAGACATGGAGAGCTGCATCAAACCAGTCTATTGACTGAAGACTCAAACAACAATTGTAGGCCTAGCCTAGCCAATACTAGAAAGAAGCATATATTATTCTTTCGAATATAATGTATTTCAGCTTTCGAAGAAGCCATCATCAGCGAAATACTTATCATTTACATACATCGAACATATAATAAAGGAAAATATTATTTTGATGCACATAGAAAATGAAAACTGGATATCCTTACAAAACTTGCTATGGATTTCAGCAATAGGCTAATCATTGACAACTACAAACTATGTATACATATAATTTTATACTGAAATCACGTCAGATCTACCGCACGGCAAGAAAATATAACCAAACATATTCAGTACTTCCAACACACGTGATACGAAGTTTCAAATCGATAATAATAATTATATCGTATGGCCCCGGGTACCGGGTGCAAGCTTTCTTATTTGACGTCCAGAGGGCAGCTTGCATGTCGAACTTCGTTGTTCCTTAGAGCGCAATGAATGTCAAGGAGGTTAGATACCTAAGCTCCTTGACATTATAGTGCTTTCTAGTAGAAAAAGGAGGCTGTAATAAAGATAATTTAATTATTTTTACACCAAAAGATAGAGGATATCATAAAGTTTTGTTTACCTATTTAGTAGGTTTCGATGTGAGCTCCGCCTGCGGCACAACACACATCCAAGTGATGGTCCACCTCCGTCCAGGTCCGTTGAATCGTGTCAGGCGTCACAGTTGCTATCGCATCGGTGATTCGTTCCTTTAGGTGTTGCAGGCACGGGATATTTTTAGCGTAAACAGTGTTTTTAATGTAGGCCCAAATGAAAAAATCTAAAGGAGTTAAGTCAGGGCTCCTTGGCGTCCTCGCAAGACTCTACCAATCCACTCATCAGGGAATTTTCTGTTGAGACCTTCACGTACAATAAGACTGTTGTGAGGCGGTGCTCCATCCTGCTGGAAAGTAACATTTATTCCCTTTTCCCTTTGAATATCGTCTACAAATCAGAATTAAGGCCACCTTTATCGATGACCCTGTATATGTAATAATAGTCCAGATATTGTTCACAGGTTTATATTTGGAAACAAAATGCAGTGTAAATTTGTCCTTGCAGGGTGAAGGGCTTCCTCAGCTTAGACATAGATGTATCCGGTCTGGAAGTGAACCAATGCGATTCTGGTCCTGGTCCGCCCCCTCTCTCAGAAGTGGAAGTATTTCGCGGAACACATAAGTGTCATAATATCAGTACACAGGTAAGTTATTTCAAGCTGGTTTCATATCAAGATTTATTTCATTTGAATTAAGGTATTTTTTGTAACAGATCTGGTTTTTGAAATTTTAGTGTATGTGTTTTTTTTTAGTTTTTTAGCTTTTAGACGATTAATGTATTAGATATATTTTTGAGAACAACCTTCTTTTGTGGTAAAATTGTGCATGTATGGTACTGTAAGTCTTGCTTCTCTATTCACATTATTTGCGCTGAGGATGGCCACAATGTGGCCGAAACCGTTACAATAAAAAGTACAAATTAATATTGTCTTAAGGTTTTTAAACTTCAGGACTTATTGATGATGATGTTGATAATAATTGTTTTAAGGGGCTTAAGTTCTAGGTTACCTGCCCAGCGCCACAAGAGTTCACATCACGTCTTGTGCGTTAGTCCGCATTGAGAGTTACACGCTCGGAGTTTGGCGGGAATAGCTCGTTGATTTTATAGTAATCAAGTACTCTCCGCTACATTATGCTTAGTGAAATTCCATTGTAAGTAAGTTTGTGACTTCATTTTTTTATCTTCACCTTCATACAGGATTCTGTGTCTAATATCGTCGCTGAACTTGCAATACAATACCCTTGTTTTTTCCATTATTTTCCTTATTATTGATCAAGCCTACCAACCGTATGTGGATGTGCCGTCCAACAGAACAATTCAAAACAAGATGGTATGTTGGCTCTCAAGGCCAGTGAATTTCAAACTCAGCAATTCTTCTAGAATTGTGCAGTGTCTTTTGTGGGGTTTCGCTTAGGACACCAAGCTGGCTCATCAGCGGGCTCTTGGTGTCCCCACCAGGACCCCACAGAAGTAGCGAACTGTGCGCTACCTCCTTTTATGAAGCGCACCTGCTCTCTTTACTGCGAGAACTAAAAGCTCAATCACCCATAACCTCCCTATGAAGGCTTCCAAAAATATGGTATATCAAGATCGAAGACTCATGGGCGGAATCAAACATAGTCTGGTTCTTCGGTCATGATACTGCGATGTGGAAAGAATATGGAAAGACTACCACATCATTATATTTCCTGAACGTCGGAGGACGGAGAATAGATGATGGCACTTCCTGGAGTAAAACGTTCCAGAGGTAAACTACTCCCCCGATCGGATCTCCGGGAGGGTAGTACCTTAGGGGAAGTCATCGAAAGAGTTGAACATTTTAATTTTAGGATTGGTACATGGAATGTAAGAACACTTCGAAGAGCAGGAAAACTGGAAAATTTGAAGAGAGAAATGGAAAAATGTGAAGTTAACATAATGGGTTTAGGTGAAGTGTGATGGACAGATAGTGGTGAAATAGTGTCAGGTAATAACACAATGTTCTATTAGGGTGGACGAGGTTTTGAACGTGGTGTAGCAATAGTGATGGGAAATCAACTAGTGCACAGTGTGACTAAAGTGATGTGCCATAGCGAACGTTTAATGTTTGTGAAATTAAGTGCACAACCAGTGGACATTCTGCTAATGCAAGTGTACATGCCGACATCAGATCATGACGACGACGAAGTGGAGAAATTGTACGATGAAATAGAAGATATCATTCACTCTGAAGGCAGAGGAAGAGTAAACACCATAATTATGGGTGACTGGAATAGTGTGGTTGGACAAGGTAGAGAAGCAAACATTGTGGGGCAATATGGATTAGGCAGAAGGAACGACAGAGGAGGGATGCTGGTGGAATTCTGTCAGAGAAACAATTTAGTGGTGATGAACACTTGGTTCAAGAAAAGAAAGAGCAAATTATGCACATGGAGGAGCCCAGGAGACATTAACAGATATCAAATAGACTACATACTTGTTAAACAGAGGTTTAGGGGCAGTGTGAAAGACGCTAGGACTATGCCGGCTGCCGATATCGACTCGGATCACAACCTTTTGGTTACAGACATCAATACAAGGCTGAAGAGGATTCGACAGTGTGGGAGGAGAAACCAGAGATGGGACCTGGAAAAGTTAAGAGTGAACAATGAGAGAGTAGGAGAATCATTGGAGCAACAATTTAGTGAAATGAGAGGTGAAAATGCAAGTACAAGTATGGAAGTGCAATGGCGAAATGTTAAACTGGTTTTGGTGAATACTTTAAAGAGTGAAGTTGGGAGGGAAGCAAAGAGAGCGAGGAAACCTTGGATTACCAATGAGATGATGGAGAAGATGGAGGAAATGAGGAAGTGTAAAAATATAAACGAAGAAGAATACAGAAGACTTAACAATGCACTCAGGAGAGAAACAGACAAAGCAAAGGAAAAGTACGCGGAAGAAATGTGCGATGACATAGAGGAACTACAAAGAAGAGGAAGGTACGACCTCATGTACCAGAAAACGAAGGAGCTGGGAGGAAGCGGGAACAAAGGAGTAAGGCAATTCGGAATAGAGGACTCTAGAGGACAAATGGTTTCTGAACAAGCGGGAGTGCTGAAAATATGGGAAGAATACATAAATGAACTCTACGATAAGGAACACCGTCCGCAAGACATCGACATAGAGACAGAGGAGGCGATTGATGAAGACGAGAAAGGGCCCAGCATACTGACAACGGAAGTAGAGAAGGCAATTGAGGACATGAAAAAGGGAAAGCTACAGGAGAAGACGACATACCGGTGGATTTGCTGAATGAATTCAGAGACGGGGGTCTGAAAGTGCTGACACAACTTATCAACAACATTTATGAAAATGGAGAATGGCCTAAGGACGTTTTGGACGTCACAATGGTTCCTCTTGAGAAGAAAAAACAAGCTACGAAATGTAGTGATTACCGTACAATTAGTCTGATCTCACATGTGGCGAAGATCATTACAAGAACACTCAATAGACGACTGGAACACAAAATTGAAGAAGTAATGGGAGAGGATCAATTTGGATTTAGGAAAGGAAAAGGAACCAGAGATGATATCGGTATAGTGAGGATATTGTCGTAGAGAGTTTTGACTGTTAACGAAGAAGTTTGCGTTTGTTTTATAGACTGGCAGAAGGCCTTCGACAGAGTCAACTGGTCAAAATTGATGAACATCATTAAGGAGATAGGAATCAACTGGAGAGACCGGAGACTAATTTTCAATTTGTACCTGAGACAAAGAGTAAAGGTGCGACTGAAATAAGGAGAAACGAACAGCGTGGAAATAGGAAGAGAGTCAGACAAGGATGTTGTCTATCGCCAAGTCTCTTCAACCTGTTTGGTGAATGGCTGGTGAAAGAAGCTTTGAAAGGATGCGGAAATTTCAGGATAGGAGGACGCCTCATAAACACCATCAAGTATGCAGATGACCTAGTAGTGCTCGCCAAAAATCAAAGACAACTGCAGCACATGATGAACCAGTTGGTGGAAACTGGAAGGATATATGGCACGGAAATCAACATCGAGAAATCAAAAGTGATGCGGATTTCAAAACGGGAGAAACCTTTGAGGATAAATATCGACAATCAAGAATTGGAGAATGTGAAGCAGTTCAAGTACTTGGGAAGCTTGCTGACAAAAGATGCTCAATGCACAAATGAAATTCGCGCCAGAATTGCCATGGCCAAACCCGCATTCAACAAGAAGAGGACTCTGCTCACCGGCAAGTTGAGTTTAGAACTAAGGAATAAATTGATGAAGCGTTACATCTGGAGCATTGCACTGTACGGGGCAGAGACGTGGACAATGAGAAAAAGGGAAAGAAAATACTTAGAAAGGTTTGAAATGTGGTGCTGGAGGAGAATAGAGAAGATCAAGTGAACAGATCGGGTGACAAACGATGGTGTGCTGAAAAGAGTAGGTGAGAAGAAAACTTTTCTGAATACAATTCTTCAGAGGAAGGCCAACTGGATCGGGCACTTACTTAGACATGAGGGGCTCATGCACGACGTCATTGAAGGTAAGATCAAAGGAACGACAGGACGGGGAAGAAGAAGAATTCAACATCTGGATGATATGAAAGATGGAAAGAGTTACAGCAGACTGAAGAAAGAAGCTGAAGACCGGGAACGTTGGCATCAGAAATTCTCTGTGCGAAGACATGGACCTGCCACTAGGCAGAATACTGTATAATAATAATTGGCTTTTACGGCCTGTGAATTAAAACTCAGCAATTTTACTAGGTTTTTGCCGTGTCTTGTGTGGGGTTTCGCCTAGGACACCAAGTTGGCACATCAGCGGGCTCTTGGTGTCCCCGCCCAGACACCAACAGGAGTAGCGATCTGCACGCTAGCTCCCTTTTTATGAAGCGCACCTGCGCCTCTTTACTGCGAGAACTAAAAGCTCAAGCAGCCATAACCTCCCTATGAAGGCTTCCAAAAAGATGGTATATTGGCTTTCACGGCCAGTGAATTAAAACTCAGCAATTTTTCTAGGTTTGTGTCGTGTCTTGTGTGGGGTTTCACCTAGGATACCACGCAGGCTCATCAGCGGGCTCTTGGTGTCCCCGTCCGGACAATTCACGTTACGTTCAGTTTGCTGTGTAGAGGCATAAAGAAAAATGAGATTTAAATTCATTGTACTGTTTAAAAGTATATTTCCTTGTAGTTATGCACTCCTACAATACATTATATAAGGATCGTTTTCCTCTAGGTTCATACACTGGAAAATAAACCTTGCATGAAATGTTCAGTTGGACGATATATTGTTCTGTCCGGGGGTGAAGGGTTGGGCGAACGAAGGAGTGTAAATGGTAAATTTGGAGGGTGTGGTCTAATAGGGAGAGTTTCAGTGGATGTGTTGGAATTCGGGATTGGGCGTGTACGGGGGAGTTGTGGCAGATGGGAGAAGCTTTGGTTTATCGTGGTGGTGGGTTTTAGGGGATGCGCTAATTAAGGGAGCTATTAGCGCTCAGAGTGTTACGAGTAAGCGCTTTACTACTAGCTGACCGTGCACTGTTCGGCTCGGCAGCACTCAAGGTTGTGACAATGAAACTGAATACTGCCTACACAGTGGTCCTATAATTGTAAGCACTGAAGGGCCAAGGTGTAGGGAGTTGGGAAGTAAAGTCAAGTGTGAAATAAAAGTGTACAATGAGCGTGTAGTGTGAATGGTCAATTGTTTATTTGATCGTGATGCTTTGATGGTGTCCCTCTGATTAGGGACGTTTAACACAATTATAAATGTGATCTGTACAGTAATGAGTTATGGTACAAGTGGGTAGGAGTACACTTTGTAATATTATGTAACAGGACTCTGAGATGCACACTTACCTACAGGTGAGGGACAGGATCCAAACGGGCGTAGCCTCAGGCAGCAACAGACCCTGAGCCTAGATTGGACCTCCCTCTTATGTGTTTTGGAACCGCTGACTCGGTATTTCATCAGTTGTAGCTGTCCCAGATACATCCGAGTGTGATTGTGTGTATGTGTTGCAAGGTGTTGGCTAACCACCCGTTGTAAGTGGCCGCCGTCTTGCAGTGTTTAGAAAATGTATAAGGTTTGCTGTATCTCCAGCTTGGGGTGGTTTCTGGGGGTAGAAGAGGGTGTGGGATGTTATGATAGATGCGTCGTCCTTGTAGAGTAGTTGTAGATGTATTTATAGATGTCCAGCTTGTGGGTGAGCGTGGGTTCAGTGGCGTAAGCCACATCTACCTTGGGGGTGGGTAAAGGTCCTAGGGTCCTGAAGGTGTAAGGACCCAGGGCCTGAACAACACCTCCTCGATGTTTAGTTTGTGTCCCCACAAACTGGCATTAGTGTAAGGGTGGCTGTGTTGTTGGCTTCCTTCTTCTTCTTCCTCTTCTTCCTCTCGTACGGTGTGGATGTTGCGAAGTTGTTGGTCCAGCAGTTCCTTGGTGGTGTGTAGGTAGAGTGTGCACTCAGAGGGGTGGGTGTTAGGGGTTGGTACAGTGTTATAGATTTCAGTAACATGATATTGGTAATTTAAACATATGACAATAATATATAGGTTTTACATTTCTCTGTGCATTGTCGCTATATAGCATCCTGCCGTTCCATACAGGAAGGAAAAAACATTTGTTTGACGGGTGGTTGCGCCGTCCGTGTGCTGGCTGAAAAAAAATTGCTCCCTGTATGCATTTGTTATATTAGTAAGGCTCACATGTATAAAAGAGTGAAGATGAAAGAAAACCAGGTACTCTGAAGTGTAAAGTTAAGGGGATGTATTAAATGGTTTATTTTGTTGGGGTAAATAGGGTACCTTTACAATTTATCGTTAGTAGAAGGAAAGGAAAGAAAAACTGTACATTCAGTGTTGACATTATGGCAGTGTTGAATGGTGTGACATATTGCAAGTTTATATGCGTAGGTGTACACTTGTGCATTAATATCTGTGTGTACTCCTTGGATTTAAAATTTTTACAATCATGATATAATATAAAATAATAATCTTACTACTAGACCGTTTCGCTCATGAGCCTGGTACCTTGTCTCATTCTCTAGGCCTTCTCTCTCTCGTCTGGCCACTCATTCTCCCTTCATCTGCTATTCGCTGAGTTGTAGGTGCCTCTCATCTATAGCTGCGGTTTAGTGATCATGCCGCTAATTCATTTTTACCTTTCTTGAATTATCCCCCGTGGGTGGGAAAAAAAATCACCTTTATAGCGAGGGTAGGCGCTCACAAACTCTGCATACATACGGCTGGGAGGCGTAACCAATCATAAGGAAAAGAAAAGCAGTGTGGGATACGAAGTATTGCACGTTCAGTGGTGATATGTTGGCCTCATGAACTGACACTCCAGAGAGTGATTCGACCAACAACTCAGACATTGATGCCATGTTACTACAGTGCATGAGACTCGTTTCTTCTGCCACACTGCAAGCCTGTACAATGTATACTCACTATTGGAGTGTAGAAGTCACGCCTCTCCTACAGTGCAGCAACATCATACAGGGATACGAGGAGTGGAGAGTCACATTCTGATGTACCAGCTTATCAAACCGGGAATAAACCTCGGGATTGGATTTTCAGACATCATCTACATCTCTCTGGCCATAGAAAATTACGGTTTCTGTTTTCAATTGCACATGGTTCAACATCAAAATATGAGGCCTATTTGTTTTTAAAAGGCCAAGTTTATTATCATTAAAAATATTCGTGCATGTCATATTTTTCACAATTTATTTACAGCATGTTCCATTACAATGAAGGTAATACTAAATTCAACGAGTTCAAAATATACAATAATTTATATTTACATAACTTAACTTATGTTCGCTACCATTATTATTCTATGGATTAGTTTTAGTTTCTAAATCACCTTGTTTTAATTAACATTTATTAAGATTTCTTAGTCTACTATATTATTCTATAACCTTTCTGAATCGAGCCAATTTTAATTTATATTTCCTATATGAACAGTCAATATTTTGATCTGATCTGTATTGAATTAAGGTATACAATTAAATCTTTAATATAAAAATTCATTAACTTTTCCTTTCCGAACGTCCATTTCCCATATTTGTTGACCAAATTTTACCGAAATATTTCCCTTTCTTTATCGAGTTTAATACATGAAAATAACAAATGATCGACTGTGTGATCCTCTTTTCCACATGTGCATAAAGGACTGTCTTTAATTTTGAAGCCAAAGAAATACGAATTTAATTTACCTTGTCCTGTTAATGAAGTCGTTATTTTCGCATATCATATAAGATTGGGGTTCTTCAAGGGTCTGTCTAGGTCTATTACTTTTTTTGGCTTCATCTGCAGTATCTCTCACTTATCAACATCTACAAATTACCATACTTACGCCGACTTACAACTGTTCTGGCATTCTAATGTTCTAAAAATAGCTGATGTCATACTTGGTTGGCTTAATTACGAATTCAATAGTATAAATACAATGATCTGCTGAAAGGTTTGCCAAATGTCTCCCTATTTCTACTAAACATCCTCCAGTATGTAGTCCATCGTCCTACGTTCAAAAAAATACCTTATTAAATCAGAGCAGCGAATACTGAATTTAATTGTATATTATACAGTATGTGCACGTTTCAGCTTTAAAGCTGCTAATATTGTTGATACTTTTAGGGACTTTGCGGCGCCATGGTAGTGTACCCCCTTATACTTGGGTGTGTGACGAATTTGTCTGATAACCTATGCCATTTTGATGACTGTACTAGTTTGTGTATTTGTAAATGGATCTATGGTTTAGATAGAAGGCAGCCGTAGTCTTACGTTAGGTGCAGTACCATCCCGACATTTCCTGCAGTACTGCAGAAGTGGTAAACCACAGAAATCAACTTCTAGTATGACTGAGGTAGGATTTAAACCCATCTCTTCTTAGTTCTGCCTCATGGGGCTAAGTGTACCATGTTCCTGCAATCGAATCAGAATAAAATTTCTTGGCAAAGCCGGGACTCCGCGGTTACAGACAAGATTGTAAGTGATTACAATATAAGGTGGGCTTTCAGCTTATATACTTCAGAACACGTTCCAAAATAAATAGAACCTTCGGGAGGTGGGACGTAGCAGGTGGAAGGTGGAAAGGGGCAAGTGGAAAGGGGAGGTGGCAGGTGGGAGGCGTAAAATAGTAGGTGGGAGGCGGAAGGTGGGAGATGGTAGGTGGAAGGTGGGAGGCGGGAGGTGGAAAGTGGAAGGTGGAAGACGGAAGGTGGAAGATGGTAGGTGGAAGATGGTAGGTGGAAGGTGGGAGGCGGGAGGTGGAAGGTGTAAGATAGTAGGTGGAAGGTGGGAGGTGTAAGACGGTAGGTGGAAGATGGGAGGTGGGAGGTGGGAGGTGGGAGGTGGGAGGTGGGAGGTGGGAGGTGGGAGGTGGGAGGTGTAAGATGGTAGGTGGAAGATGGTAAGTGGAAGGTGGGAGGCGGGAGGTGGGAGGTGGAAGGTGTAAGATGGTAGGTGGAAGGTGGAAGGTGTAAGATGGTAGGTGGAAGGTGGGAGGTGTAAGACGGTAGGTGGAAGGTGGGAGGTGGAATGTGGAAGGTGGGGGCGGGAGGTGGGAGGTGGGAGGTGTAAGATGGTAGGTGGAAGGTGGTAGGTGGGAGAGACGGCGTATCCCAATGGATCTTCCACTGTAATAAAGCATCTGTGAAAGTAACAATTTGAGATTTGGGTGGGTATTGTCATCGCGCCAGGAGATGGCAGTTCAACACGCTGCGACGGGGTGCGGGGGGGGGGGGGTCTTGCAGTACACATTCGCGATCCGCCTATTCCAAACCTAAATATATCGGCTTCCCGCATGCCAATGGTTGTTATCGCAGCAGACGACACGCAGCCAGTAAAAGAAGGAATGTGCTGAATGAGTGAAGTAAGTAATGTCATCACGCCAGGAGATGGCAGTTCAACACGCTGCGACGGGGTAAGGGAGGTCTTGCAGTACCCATGCGCGGCCCACCTATTCCAAGCCTAAATATATCGGCTGGCAGTCAGTTGCTGCTACTCCCTGCATGATAATTTGTTATAGGGCTTCACGTGTGTGTGTATTGTTAACTCCCTTCCAACTGTCGATATTCTTACAACCTTTGTGTTTACTTTTAACAGTGTGGCAGTATCAGGTACAGTAATGGAAACAGTGACCAACTTAATGTTTTTGGAATGCGCGATACGCAGTGAGCGGGAAGACAACTGCATTTCAAACCCGAATGCCATCTCCTGGCGAAATATCAGTAGTGACCAACTGAATGTTTTTGGAATGCGCGATACGCAGTGAGCGGGAAGACATCTGTAGTTCATACCCAACTGCCATCTCCTGGCGCGATATCAATATGTTCCCCTCAGAATAGACTCTGAAAATGATGCACCATAATTTAGAAACGCCCTTCTAATGGACTTGTATACCATGTTTATTTCCAAAATGTTCTCTAACAAATGTTTCAGTGTGAGTTCCGTCCTGGACCTGTCTGGATGCGAGGTGCTTATCAGTGTTCATGTCGCAAAGGCTTCTACTCTCCACATCACAAAGGGGTCTTCAATGGAACACACGTTGAGGGTAAGCTTCTTTGTAAGCATTTGTGAATTAAATTATAATGTATACTAAACACAAGCATCATAACTGCTGATATCAAGAGGGCCTCATCTCAGTTATTATCTAAAACTAGGAGAAGTACCCATTCTTCGAACGGTCTTCGGTATTAATAGCCAGACCTAATCAACTGAGCTACTGTTGCAATGGTTAGAGGCTTGGAACCTGTTTGTCGACAAAGAAGTATGATTAGTTAAAATATGCTCTGAAACTAAATTTACCTAACGTGTACTTCCTGACGTGAAAATAAAATTGAAAACCTCGTAGACGAAACGCAATACACGTCACATAAAAACTGACCCTCACTGTTGTGTCAAGTCCCCATCCAGAGGAAGACCCCTTTAATAAATTATAAAGGCTTTTGGTGCGTGAAAATTCAAGTTTTTTAGCCTCCAGTGGCTTAAATTCTTAAAAGCAAGAAAGAAATACTATTTCCATTCAGAAATTTTTGAAAATAATGTTGCTGTTTGGAGATATAATAGACCTTCTGTACGACATATCGCAAATTTAGGTCGTGTGAAAAAAAATCCATGGTAACCCCTGACCTCCTTAAGCTCATTGATGAATTTTACAGTTACAGTTGGTTCCGTGATAACCTTATAGCTATTTGCAAACGTTCACAGAAATTTAATAAATAGAGTGGCATTTCTTCTTGCAGAAATAGATGGACAGTTGGATGTCACCTTTTGAGATGCTTTTGTCATGGCTACTGGCGTGCATTCCTTCATTAGTTTATTAAGTGAAATTAGTTTTCTGGGAATATCTGAAACTATTGGTTTTAGAGCCTTAAAATGTAGCTTTCGGGGACCCTTTGCGGCTATTTAGGGTCCCCGAGTTTTGTTTCTGACACCAAGGGGCAGAAAATAAGCTTTGTCTCGTCGTTGTAGGCCGTAGTATAATAATAATAATAATTATTATTATTATAATATAACAATATAGAGATAGGGACGTAATAGACCTTCCGTACCACACCCGCACGCGTAAATCGCGTGAAAAAATCCTAGAGCACCCCTTGACCCCCTTAAGCCCATTATATGTATTGATGTATTTTACAGCCTGATTTGGTTCCGTTATAACCTTATAGCCGTTTGCAAACTATCTCAGTAATGTAATAAATGGAATTGTATTGCGTGTTACAGCAATAGATGGACCTGTGAGGTTCTGTTTCCATGGTTACCGGATTCCATTCTTTCATTATTGAATTAAATGAAATTAGTTTTCTTGGAATATCTCAAAAACGGTTGGTTTTAGGTCCTAAAAAGGTGGTTTTCGGGGACCTTTTAGGGCCCCCGAGTTTCGTTTCTCACATTGAGGGGCTGAAAATGAGCTTTGTCTCGCCCTTCTACGCCTATTTCAGCAAGTGTTTTAAGGGGGTAGGCCCACTTTTATGAGAGGTACAGAGGAGAGTTACATCAATGATTAGTGTCGTGTCTCTGAAGGATATCTGTACCAAATTTTACGTTGATCCACTCAGCCGTTCTCGAGTTATAAGGGAACATATTTGTCCACAGACAAACAGACAGACAGACAGACAAAAAAAAATATTTTCGCGCGCATCCGTCATAAAACAGTCTGAAAAGCGTAAATAACGCAAATTCCCGTAGAAATTCAGTAAAAACAGACAAACTTTCATTTTTATATATAGCATATAGAGATACAGAAGTTCCATGAATTACGAAGGGTCTGTACTAGTTTCTCGTTGCATGTCATCATATGCATAAATCATAATTATGAAAGATATGCAATAGCAATTTTTGCTGACCGACTGGAAAGCTTTGTATGATAAATATATTAGCAAGTTGTAATGGACTTGTGTGGATATCATGTCAAGTAGTTGACTTGTAAAGATTGTAAAAATAGTATATTGATATTTGAATCACAGTCATTGACCATAAGCTGGACATTTTTGATTGAACGCCCGAGGACTCCCACAAGTTCAATTTCAAGTAGTTCCAACTTTGGCTACTATATGCTACTGTCACTAACACCAGCGACGAACGTTTAAACTTGATAGAGCGTTTATAATAGGTCTAATATATTGAATTCATGTTATTTGAGTGAGGTCAATGAACCGAAAATTATATTTATACTTCACTCAAAAATGAGCTCGTTGAAATTCAGTACTCACGTTTTGAAAACTTACCATCTAAATTTAAAAATCAAACAGGGCTGCCATACTTGTATGTATTTATTTGTTATTATTATTATTATTATTATTATTATTATTTTCCCTTATGGACAGTGTGTGAACTTAAATATGTCATGATGACACAATTTTCACTTCTCTCCCTTCTTCCTCTTCTCTTCCCAAAATCTCATCATCCTTTGACTGTGTTCCTGTTTCCGTTGTTCTGTCCACAATGCTCCTGTCTTCTTATTTTCATTTACTTTAAATGTTGTATTCTTAATTTTGTTTCTGAATTCTCCTCTGTCTCAAATCATTTGCCTGTCGATCCCCACCTGCCTAAGTCTTCCTCTATTTCATGACCAATTAGTTTTATTTATTTATTTATTTATTTATTTATCTATTTATCTATTTATCTATATTTTTATTTTTATTTTTTATTTATTTATTAATTATTTATTTATATTTTTTTATTTATTAATTATTTTTTATTAATTATTATTTATTTATTTGTTCTTTTCTTTGTTTGTTTGTTGGTATGTTTGCTTGTTTGTTTGTTTGTTTGATTGATTGTTCGTTTGTATGTTTGTTTGTTTGTTTGTTTGTTGTAATTCAAAAATAATTGTCGCATATCTCTTCAACACGTATTTGATGTACTCAATGTAGTTTTTCTCCCCTTACTTGTCTACATTAAAGATGATTTTTGATGTGTGTTGCAGCTGCGTGGCAGGACCAGCTGAGCAATGTCAGCTCGCTGTACTGGGATGTGTTCCTCTGTCTGCGGTGTGCTCAGGGCTGCCACACTTGTATAGACCCGAGACCCTGCCTTGCCACCTACAACTGGCCATTCAGGTATCTCTTTTGATTGTGACCATTTCCAACTCATGTTTGATGAAAATTATTTCTCCAAGATCGCTATATTCCTATTTTAACAAAAAGAAAAACAAGATGTTCACGAAAGAACATATAGCCTACTTTCTCCTAAATGTATGGGTATAGTATTAACTCTTGGTCCCTATCACCTCTTATTTCTTCCTATTCGATGTGCAAATTTGCACACAGGATTTGAGCAGCGGCGTTCAAACCATAGTTTATAATTTACCCCAGCATTTTGCAATTTCATCAGCAAACACTCCAAACAACGTAGGAATTCAGTATATTAACACTGACTACATAAAATAATTGAAACGTCGTTGGTCTAGAAGTATCACTGGGAGAAACACCTTTATTATACCTACTACACACCTAATTTGTAATCGCGCCTATCCTTGGGTGCGAGTGTGCTCAAGCGGCAACAAGAAGAAACTTTTCAATTATACCGTAGGCATGGGTTCAGTAACTGGCCGGTATAGAACGCAGCTCGCATCTAGTAGGCCGTGGCTAGCTCCTGCAGAGTTCAACCTGCTAGTAGATGTCACTCCGGTGGAGAATGTTGTTTTAATTAAATATATATTTTCCATTGCAAAATGCACAATATAACGCTCAATTTTATAACGTCTCAGTACTCAATATATATATATAAGAAATCAAGCAAAAATTACTACTCTGATAGGATTTGAACCCCGGTCGGCCGGGTGAAAGACCAAAGCTCCAACCACAGAGCCAAACATGTCCTCCCAAGTTAGACGTTATCAAATGATTTACATACAACGTCATAACAAATAATGATTTGGACTAAACAATTTCTTCAGTGGTGTATATTTTTGTTGTAAAGCATTTCATACAAAGTTTATATTATTTCTATCAGTAGGCTATATTGCATGCAACATGAACTAGTGAAATATAGGTCAGAACGAGAGATCTTGTCTTGTAACCGAGTCGGCTCAGCTTTTTAAAGTCACTTCTGCACTATGATATTACAATATAAAAGTTTAATTTCCAACGGGTCACGTCCTTTAGAACAGTTTAAACGATTCTCGGTTCGATAATCGTAACTGGTGGGTCCCATGTTATGGATTATTAAGTTTGCATAATTCACACGGCCGCTATCCCGAAATGGTACGGCTAATGAACTCGTACTTTGGGCACAAGACGCGTCCCATTTGAAAGTATGTTTTTACCAAATTTGGTAAAGATCCGATGATTCATTTGGCCGTAATTTAATTTTAAGTTTTGACCATTTGAGTGGCCGCCATTAAGTTTTGGTAAAGATGGCTGCAATATAAATCAGGACGCTGAGGTGCCCTTTGCTAGTGCTACCTTTATACCAAATTTCGTTCAATTCGGTTTCGTCGTGTTGGAATTGGTGGGGGGGGGCAGACATTCAGAGTAAGAGTACACACACATACTCACTCACAAACACACACACAAAGTTTTGGCCCTGTGTAGATCTCATAAGTCTACTTGCATTTTTTGCAAAAATCGAAAGTAGGCTAATATAGTCCGCCTCGTTGCATAGTGGCTAGTATTCTTGACTGTCACCGCAGAGGCCCGGGTTCCATTCTAGGCTCTGCCAAGAAATTTAATGCTGATCTACGGCTAGAATGGCGTACACTCAGCCTTGTGAGGTAAAACTGAGAAGAGGTGGGTTCGTTTTCTACCTCAGTCACCCTGGAAGTGGTTTTCCATGGGAAACTTCTACTGAAGGCAAATGGTACCTAACTTAAGGCCACGGCCACCTCCTACCCAAATCCTACCTTAATTACAAATACTCATACTAGTACAGACATCACAGTGACACAGGTTATCAGTCAAATTCTACACCCGCCCAAGTATATGGGGCTACATGGCCACGAAGTCGCAAAGTCCCTAAATAATCAGGAACAACAACAGAAAAATATATATGTCACTAAACAGACTCTAAAAAGTCACTGAGAAATTATAGGCAGCACGGAGGTCCGTCATACGAGAGTAGTTCCCCAAATCGCTCTCAATTTACTGGTTCTTGGATCAACTGGCCACTCAGTATCCCAGAATACCAGTAGGCTACTTGTAAGCCTAACGGGGAGCTATATCTCTAGCTGGTACCTCCATTAGTCGAGATAGTGGCTGATACAGTAACTAATTTCCCGCGATTCTCATACGACATGACCGCCACACGAAGGTGGGTTCTCGTGTCAACTTGGCATAACCCGTCCAGAAGGTCGTGGATTTGGTCCACTAACTGTTAAAATTATTGTGGAACAATATTCTTTTTCCCTCGTATTAGTCAGTAGTCACATCGAGGGAAAAATAATAGAGTTCAGTATCGTTTGCAGGATATACTTGCAGTGCATTGGTACCATACGAGATGCAAGCAGAGAATTGTCGACCTTCCTGCCAACACGCGTTAGTTGGGTTACAGCAAACTATGTTGGAAGGGGCTGCTGAATCATCCGGTATCATCATCATCATCCTATACATTATTTCAGTAGTATAGATCCCTCCTGCGGTACTCACAAGTGACCGATCGTGACAAATGAGCATTCAAATGAAAGAGAATAGACATTAGCAGTGACGAATTGCACTCTAATTTCATAAATATCTATAATTTCTTTTAAAAAAAATTTTTTTTAATGTACGAAGTGTGCAATTTGCATATACTGTTGCTGAAGGAAAATACGCTCCATAATTGCTGTCCACTTCACATTTTGGCCGCTGTGACGCCCGTTTTATGTCATTTTAACATTCTGAGGTCTTTCCTTTATCATTTTGCATGGATTTCAAAAACAGTAAATCAAAGGAATGAGTAGGCTACTCAAATCATATAATTTCATAAATATCGAATAACCGGTGAGTGTTACAGCTAATCTGTCAATCAATGGACTCAGCACACTAATGACATTAGCAATGATGAATTGCATTCTGATTTCATAAATATCAATTTTTGTAAGAAGTGTGCGTTTTGCAAATACTATTGCTGTAGGAAAATATGCGACATTATTGCTGTTCAATTCGCATTTTAGCCGTAGGGACACCTGTTTCATGTCCAAACTATTAAACGTTAATTAATTTACAGGTTCGCTATCAATCAATGAACTCAGCACACAAATGACATTAGCAGTGACGAATTGCATTCTAATTTCATAAATATCGATTTTTGTAAGAAGTGTGCAATTTGCAAATACTGATACTCTAACATGCTGCAATTATGAGTTGTCGTCTAAAACCTTAATACTATTAAATGTTAATTCTTTTACAGGTTTTTCTTCTGCATTCTAATTTCATAAATATCAATTTTTGTAAGAAGTGTGCTGCTGCAATTATGAGTTGACATCTAAAACCTTAAACAAGTCTCTCATTATAAACCTATTGGGGAAAGTGTGGTTTATGAACATGCGAGATTTCTCGCACGGGACCGCTAGTTATACCATATTTCTTTTCACTTTAATTTTTGAAACATCATTTCTTTCTGCTATGGAATGATCTTCTATTCAAGCGTTATATATTCTTCTTTCCAGGATCGCACTGCTGTCTGTGTCGATATCATGCGTGTTATTCACCCTGGGACTGGTGTGTTACGTGTTCCAACACCGCCGACTCAAAGTGTTCAAGGTAGCGAGTCCTATCTTCTTGGGAATCACTCTACTAGGATGTGCCATTATGTATCTTGAGGTATGACCCTGTAGACAGTGCGGTACATTAATGTACCTCAATACTTACCTGTAAGAAAGAATCAACACACATTATTCAGGTTCATTATGGGATCAGTGAAACCCTATTGCCACTATTATTGTCATTGGTAATAACACAAGTCATCATCGAGTGTCATTGGAAAACAACAAAATACTAAAATAAAATAAAACTACGACTCCATAGTGGTCCGGGTTCAATTCCCGCCTCTGCCAAGAAATTTTAATTTTGGTGTGAGGATTGGAATGGGGTACACTTAGTTTCATGAGGTAAAACTGAGAAGAGGCGGGTTCGATTCCCACATCAGCCATCCTGGAAGTAAACACTCAAATCCAAAAAAAAGAACAAGACGTTTGAGCCACATAACACTTCAAACTATAAATTGCAAGTCTTCACCCACCCTCTCCTTGAGGTATGACTTTTTGCATATTATAAAGAAAGGAAGACAGTTCATTCAATTTAAGACACATTTTCACCAAAATGACTAAAATATCAATTTTTATATTCAGATTGTCTTTTAAAAAGGACTAGAGCCTATAGACCCCCCCCCCCTAAACTGTTTCATTACCAAAAAAAGTCCTTCATAAATATATAAACAACAACAAAAATGTGAAGTCTGACTTGTTACCGTTCCTTCTCTACATTCCAGCAATGTTTCAAAGTTCACCGAGTCTGTAATCAATTAGACTTTCTCATTTCCATTTCTGATGCCCCTAGTAGTTTTGTTTGAGCTCTCCCTTTTCCCCATTCCTCACTGCAATAAACTGACCAGCACAACTAGTGAATGATACATATTTTAGTTTCTATCTGCTATTGTCAAGTACGGTATACCATCAGGTGAGCAGCTAGCTACATTCATTCTTAGTACGAGTAGTATCCTTTTGAATCTCAAACACGTGTGCAGGTATTTTCATTTCATCATTGGCAATGCATTGTAAATACTATACTCGCATTTAGTCATTTGAAGCAAGTAAAACTGGGTTCACATTTTGCACTAATATTAACTGAGAAATGGCACACTATTTCTTTACTCAACAGGTAAGTTCAGTACCGTAGCTCAAGGACTTTATATTGCTTGTAGTAGAAAATAGTTCAATTTAAGCAATGGAAGTCAGGGGTGGCTCGAAACAAATTCGTACTCGTTCAAAACATATTTTGGAGCCACACACGTTGCCACTGTGTGCATTCTCTCCCCACTCTCCTACCATTCATCGTACATCCCCAATATTGACCCTAGTCAATTCTTCATCAATAAACGCGTTGCGCTTTATTCTGATTGATTGATTGATTGATTTAGGGAGCGGATTAACACAGACAAAATTATACAAATTTTCATAAATTTTAATTTAGAGGAGGACGCATAAATATGAAAAAGCCTAAATAATAAAACAAAAATAAATAAAACTAATTATAATAATTATAAATAAAAATATACGGTAAACAAAAAATCAGATATTCAAAAGCGCATTATTCTGATCCCGATAACTTTCATTTATCTGTCATTAACTAATTACCAAAGGTTCTTTCATATTATTCAGTCAGCAACGTATTTATAGAATACTCGTTTCCATTCTACAGAGTTGGTGGGTTCATAGAGTGAAAAAGGGCAGTATATTACGACAACTACTAGGTCATATCCCCGTCACCAAACAAAAGAAATAAGAGCCCTATGGCAGACATCCTTTTGAAAGACAGCCTTGTCCACTACATCGCTAATAATGGAATAAATTAGCCTACATTAATTAGATGTTCCGTAAGGAAAAATGTAAACTTAAAGCCTTAAATTAAGGAGAAAAGAACAAAAACCTCAATTTAAGGTTTTAAGCTATGTAAATACGGATGAATTGCTTTAATTATGATCATTGCATTTCTATACGTAAGAATAAAGTACCTTTTAACATTGGAATCTATAACAAGAAATCAATGTTAGCACATAGTTTGTCGAGAAAAACCAGTGGAGTTAGGATGAAACAGCAATGAACATAAAATAGCTGTGGGGAAATAGATCATCTTGACACCTGACAGGCGATAGAGTTTAAGTAGTGATTGCATGGACACACTCCATGGTCTATGTGAAGTGAATGATGGACATCTTGTGCTTGATTGAGACACACGCATGTCAGAAGTATGTGCCTTATCGCGGGAGTGTTAATGGATTTTCAGCCGTCTCGAGCCCATTCCACGAAATCATGTCTGAGCCTACAGATTCATGTCAAGCGATGGACAAGAATCGCACAATTAACTTACTTCTTCTTAACACTCTCAGCCCTTTGTATGTCTGTCAACCCCTTGTTATTCCCGTTATCAACGAGATCGGGGATGAGATGTGATAAAAGGTTATATGGCATGTGGTTCTTACAGCCGGGTGCCCTTCCTCACGCCAACCTCATGGGAGGATTTAATGAGAGATGAAGATGAATGAAACTA
This sequence comes from Meconema thalassinum, assembly GCA_946902985.2. NCBI lineage: Eukaryota > Metazoa > Arthropoda > Insecta > Orthoptera > Tettigoniidae > Meconema > Meconema thalassinum. The sequence goes on along the minus strand of OX336388.2, from coordinate 908,434,966 downwards.
AGCAAGGAAGTGGTTATATGGCATGTGATTTTTACAGCTGGGTGCCCTTCCTCACGCCAACCTCATGGGAGGATTTAATGAGAGATGAAGATGAACGAAACTAAGCAAGGAAGTGGAAGGAAGCGGCCGTGGCCTATAAGAAGGTACCGTCCCAGCAATTACCTGGAGTTGAAAATTGGGCAACCATGGAAAGCTATTTCAAGGACAACCGACGGTGGGGCTCGAACCCATGCCTACCGAGTCCGCAGATAGCTTAGCTCTGTGCGTTCATGGTCGTAGCTACTACTGTCGCTCTCACGCTCTTTGTAGGTTGGTTGGTTCCTTAGTTTAGGGGCTGCGACAACACGGTCATGTAGCCTCGTGTACTTTGGGTGTGTGTAGAATCTGTCGGATAACCGGTGTAAATTGTGATGGCTGTATTAGTGTGTGTGATCTGTAATTCAGGTAGATGGACTGCAGACAATTAATTTTTTCAAGTAGTTCCTACTTTTGCCACCAAATGCTACCACCCACGACACCTATCTGCAGACGCGGCTACTAAATTCCATCGCAGTCAGCACCCGGTGGCGAACGTTGGAACTAATAGAGCGTTATCAAACTAACCTACAAATTTTTCCTTCCACAAGTGTAGTTAGTGGAAGGTTCTTTTTCATACCATAAATCTATGACATGGGACCGCCGGCTTTACTTCCCATCCGAAGGAAGGCATACTGAAGAATTTTAACGCTCTTAAATAATCCGATGACTTCGGCCGGGTTTGAACCCGCGATCTTGGGCATAGAAGCTCAGTAAGCTACCAACTATGCCACCGAAGCCGCTAGCTCTTTGTATTAAGTAAATAATTTGTAACCTAGTATTATTGTAGTGTAGGGGCAAGGCAACCTTCTACCTAAAGACGAATTTTCACACCGTTCACTCCTGTAGTTTTGACATCAACCCACAACAAACAGACAAAAGGACTAAAAATAAACAGGATATATTTGGTCACTATACATCCATTCGTGAAAAATACAATGATGGCAAACAGAAATTATAAATGTTCAGACAGAATGCTTACTTTATGCTACTTTATTTAAGACTGCTGCTCTACTCTCACAATTTGTAAACTTCAATTTTCCTTGCAATTGTCATTTCTTGGCAACGCATGAGTGAAAGGAACTAATATTTTCATAGAGGAGAAAAATACAATTTTCAACGCCATAGCATCGTTGTATTAACCAATAGGGTGACACAGTAGTAGTGATGCACTATACACGTTTAATTAAGTTAAATGTTCTCGCTTATTTCAAAAATGTAAACTATAGCCTGAGGGGAAAAAAAGATTTCCTAGAATTATAGCTCTGTGTGGGAGCACGATTTGCATGTGTCTAGAGCCGCCCCTGAACAATGAGGTACCATAAGTTAAATAGTAATCTAGATTTAACCATGGAAATTAATGAGGCATGGAGAATGTAAATAAAATAATTCATAAATTATGTATTCTTGAAATGATGTCCAACGTACTTTTTAGATGGCTGCCATCTTTCCTGTCCTGGACTTATACTCTTGTATTTGTACCAAGTGGAGTCGTCATCTAGGATTCTGTGTAACTTACACTGCACTTCTTATGAAGACATGGAGGTCAGTATATTTCAATAATTAACTTAATTATTGTATGTGGTATGGTATTACAGTAGGCCTAAGCTATCTCGTGAGTATCCAACCATATCATAAAAGAAGAAAATATTGAACATATTGATATTTCCTTCATTCGAGCATGACGCCGGATGATAAGTCCTCCGTTCCCAATGATTCAATTTTTTTGAATGAGAATCACATAAGAGAATTGTCATACCTGAGATCCTAGCAAGTGAACGAAAGTAATACGGTTCCTCAGTTACGTGTTTTACTGTAGAAGCAATAATCATTCTTCTCTCATTGCCGTCGATATGTGTGTGGCAAAGTGACAACTTTAACACAATGAGTGCTATAAATGGGTGGCCGCAGCTGGGTCACCAGCAGGGGTGGATTTGCGTATAGGCTGTATAGGCAGCAGCCTAGGGCGGCAGATTTTAGGGGGCGGCAAATTTTGACAATTTTTTTAAATAAAAATAAATAAATATATATGTTATTTAAAAAATAAAACATTGAAATCTGAATATGTTTATGCATCTACAAGAGTCGAATTTGGTACGTTGAATGAACCTGAATTAAGGAAATATGCGGCAACATTACAAGAATATTTTCCAAATGATATAGAACATATACACTATTTATAAACGAGTTGTGCCACTTTCAAAAATATTGCCAAGTAAAAAAAATGAAAATAACCCGCCTTTAGAAATATTATAATTTATTCGACAGAATGAAATACAAGGAGTATTTCCAAATGTTGAAATAGCCTACCGCTTGTTGAACTGCACAGCAGTTTCCTTCCGGAAATAACTAACATGCCATTGTGTATACGTCTTTTAGTGTTCTCTAAAGTTGGAGTTCATATGTGATGTTGCAACCTATATTTTAGTGGTTCCCCCATGTCGAATTGGGCTATTGATATCATGTTCTCCTTTATCAATAATTGTCTTCGTGTGTTATGTTATGGTCGCGGGTTTATTGTTCAGCCCATCGATTATATATTCAATGTGAATGTTAATTATTGGGTTATTATGATTATTATTAACTTATGGTTGTTTCTATAGTTTTATCCCTTACATCATCATATTTTCTAGTGGTGGTGTGCATGTGGGGTCATGGCACTAGAAAAATGGCTGCTCTGTGCTAGGGCCAGACATTACTATCTAGTCACACTGACAGCACTAGTCATTCATAGCCTCCTTGAGAATGAAAGAATCTCCATGAAATGAAAACAACAATATGTATGTTTTTAAAAGAAGAAGAGTAGAAAAAGAGAAAGGGAAAACAGCAGTTAAAGGAAGACAAGTTCGTGGATCAAAATGAAAGCTATGGTACAAAAAGAAAAAGGTTGTGCAAAAGAAGACGGGTGTGGTTATACAGAATTCATTAGTGATTAACAGGAACGAGAGGACTGAAAAGACTGGTGGTGTACAAGCAACTGTAAGGGAGTGGGGAAGAAGATTAAAAGAGATTATGAGAAATGATTTTGCTGTCTTACGAGAAGAAAAGAAGATATTACTGCCGACAGCTTTGGTTTTAATGTGAACTACTTTTCCGTAAAGAAAATACGATGTGACGACGAAATTGGCTACTCCAAGAACAACCCCACCAGAGCACTTATAAATAGGACCTGATCGTACTGAATCCCTTGTCCATATCTCTAAGAGGACACACTCCAGTGCCAGTTGACCACACTGTTCACAAGATACGATAATAATTTTATTTATACTGCTACACAAACAGGCACATTTTACATTAATCGACCAGTTCAATACACTCTGAAATAGAACATCCGTATTAAATTAACTATAACAAATAAAATATTTCGTCCATTGAAGTGGTATGTGGAATAGTTCCCATAACACTGGCCGCATTTTCCTTTTGAATCGCTATGCCGTTTCTCTATATCAAATAGGTTTTGGAACGAGGATCACCAGAGACTCCACCTATTACTCTTCCTAGCTTGTTTACTAGATTTATTGCACATATTTTGCAATTCATAGACAATTACAGAGAAATAGGCCTGCAACTACCATAGGTTAGTAGTATGACTGAGGAGAGTAGCGAATGTATCGCCCTGCATCCTAGGAGGAAGGATTCTCGGCTCTGTACATATACATATTGATTGAGCATGATCAAGATTTGATTCAGCAACACCAAGGAACAAATGCAGAAGACAGAACATATCTATTAAATACAGGACAGACAACTTCCTAATGATGTCACCAACGAAACAAAAGGAAATTTACCGATTCAAAGATCGATTTTATACTGTCAAAAGCATTCCAGTTGCATGTATTTACGATTAATTACAGCAACGACTGATTTCCTTTGTTCTAAATTCGCATATTTATCTCAGATCCCAAAAATGAGGACATTTCGGAGATTTTTTTGAAATCTGCCCGGACACATTCTCTTGCCTCAAAGAGAGGAATTGCCCAGTGTTTGTTTGCAAGTCCTGATCCCACCTTGTTGTATTTCCCTATATAGCCTACTGTAGATGAATAGTGCAACAATTATTACTTAATATCAGATACTAAGTAAGTTTCAGAAATGTATGGGCGTAAGCTACTAGCCTATTTATATACCAAAAAAAATGGAATTGTATTTAGTCTTTGTTGATTAGCTCTTGTGTAATTGTTTGCCAATTTATTTTTCTATCGCTGTATTACATTATATCAGACTATTAATTAGTTAACAACAGGGCCACCGAGAAGGGGGGCAAATGCATAGGGGCCCGTAGTGGTACTACTTTTGTGTTAGCTTATGTAAAATGCTGGCTTTAACTTACAACCTGTACGAGGCTTAGTAGAGTAAGGATGTCGGTTTGCTACAATGTACTTTATTCTACCCCCAGAAGAGGAGGATAGTCACTTACCCCCCCCCCCCCCCCCAAATGACAATAAAAATCTATATTGGCTACAGTAGCCTATGACTCTGAGTTAGGAGTTATAACTCTTTAGAAATAATGGACTATTAGGCAGAGGCGGACGGTGATATTGAACACAAGGACGCCGCCCTCCCACCCTCCTCCCTCCTCATCAGCCCTTATGTTCTCTCTCCTCGCACCTAATGTTTTGCCATCGTGACAAAATATGTGTAGTTCCTCTCCTTGTCGGTAGAGCGCACCAGATACTCATGATGACTCATCAAAAATCGCCCGCTTTGTAATTTGCGTTGTCATGACAACGAATACCTCCAGTTATCCCCTCTCCATCCCCTCACGTGCTACGTCACGAAGTGTGTGGACTCAGTCAGCTTGAGTCTGATGCAACCATTGGATAGCTACCCTCTTGGCGCGCTAGGAAGCAGCACCAAGTCACTGTGGCAGACATAAGTTTTGTATTGATGTTAATGGCGAAGTTGGAATGTATTCTGAATGATTTTATAATGTTGTACTGCTGCATGCCCTTTTGTAAATCAGAATTGGGCAAGTTAGAATACCGTGGAATCTCATTTCATGAGATTCAATCGGACAATTCATTGCGTGAGAAGTGGTTACGTGGAATTTTCAGAGAAGGTGACAAGAGAGGAAGCAAATGGTTACCTTATGATTGTTCTGTTGCGTGTAGTCTTCATTTTCTTCCTGAGAGCTTCAGATCACATAAATTATTATCAAATTGGTTACAACTAGTGGGATGTGGGTTGGCGACTATGGGAGCCCAGCTGAGTTTCCTTGAGCTGAGTTCCTCTCTTATATCTTTCATGTCAACTCTTACCCCAACGTTATTAGGGTATCGGAGGCCTGGGATGTCTTTCATATCCCTGCCTTAATTGGCTCTTGTCTTTTTCTTTCCCGATGCCCTAATTTTTGTAGGATCAGACCTCATTTTGTCCTTTTTCTGCCTTCTCTAAGAGGCCGTAAAGGAGGTAGGGTGTGTGTTGTCCCACCACGCACGGTGCACTTTAGATATTGATACACCCTCAATGATGGAGATAGTAGTTGTGAAATATCTAGGTCATCTACCCTTAGTGGTTTAGGTGATGGTGAGAAATTATGATGAAATGAAATCTACAGCTAGGCTTAACTAATTACTGACTTATAACTAACTTATGTACTAGAAGAAGAGAATGACAATAATAAAAGAAAGAAACGAATAAGGGAAATAAATGACGGAAAAGGAATGCCCTCTATCTTCGAAGGGCAGATGACCTTGCTGTTCATCACCTTAAAACAAGAATCAATCTTCGAAGAATGAGTATTGAGGTACTTGGAAACTACTAGAGCCATTAAAGGCAGGTAGAAAAGGGAAAGAGGAGAGGGTCCACCCCAAAGTCAATGCAAAAAGGGGAAAATGGATCTTGCTCTGGAACACATCACGGTCGCCAACTCCCGAGCTCAAAAGCTGAGCTCTTGAAGGTGTAGCCCTATCCAGGGTGCATTACGAGTGGTGGAGCTTCACACACCCTGCCTCCTTTAGGGCCTTGTGTAGATGTTAGATGTTATGAAACTAAAAGAATAGGGCTGACCCCTCGAAAAATGAGGGTATCAGGATAGATGATATAAGGGTCAGTTACGGCAGGAAAATGAATGCCTCCCTAGACTTTGGATGCTCTAATGCTATCCGGGTTGGAAGAGAACAAGAGTTGACTAATGGAGGTTGACAGGTAGATGACAGAGAAGAGCCCGGCACAAGTGGAAATAATAACCGCCTCGGCTGGGGTACAATGGTCTCCAACCCAAGTCCCACTAGGCCTAGTTGTGAACCCTTGTGGTGGGGATACACCCTCAAGGGCTCATGGCTAGTGAGCTTGGGAATTGGCGACCCTGATGGATTCCTAAGCTGGGTCGGGTTTTCTTCTTTTTCCAGTGACTAGGAGCAAATAGTTTTTAATACCTTTGTTATTTCTTTAAAAACAGTAGTGCCTAGTCCAAACGAAATAGGAAATCAAGCTACCAAAATATGTGAGAAGAAAAAACGCAATTCATGTATGAAATCATCTCTGTAAATTACTGGATAAACAGCACAAAAACGATTTACATCTTAAACGGTTGAGTCCCCCCTCGGTAAAATTCACAAGCCGCCACTGCTATTAGGAATAGTGTTGAAATTGCTATCAAACTAATGCAAGGTTTTAAAATACTACTTATTTTTCATTACAGTATGTACAGTACTGATAATTAATGTGAAGACTTACAGAATTGCAAAATATGTCCCTATGCATGTTAACTGTATTAAAATTACTTTTAAAAAAATCGCTTTGTGCAATTTGCAAAATATATTTCATAAAATAAATGCTAAACAGTTTCCTATGAAATAAGATGTGTATGTTGAGACTGTGCATGCATTTCTCAAAATGACATTGTATTTCTGGCATAGCCAGTAGTGGATATTAGGGTAATAATTAAATGTATTTCAAGGGGGGCTTGAGTGAAACATTGCTTAGGGGTCCTTAAATCCTCTCGGTGGCCCTGGTGAATAACAGTTGTGTCCTTCTTGTTTGTTTAGAGTTTCACTGACCTACCGTGTCAAGTCAGCACACAAAGTGAAATTGACTGATAAGCAGCTGTTGCAATGGATGTTCCCCATCCTGCTGGTGATGCTCATCTATCTGGGGACGTGGACACTGAGTGCTCCTCCAATAGCTGAAGAGATCAAGGATCAGGCAGGCTTGCGCTTCTGGCAGTGCTCCTACAACTGGTGGGATCACAGCCTGGCAATAGGTAACAGTAACCATCAACCTGTGTCATATGCTGTAGTATAAACTGTCCGTTAAGATATTAACTAATAGGGTGTTGAACACCTCAAAAAGCACTGCTGTAAGTTATGTACTGTGGCATAAACTCCCAAAATCAAAGGCAGAGCTAAAATGAGGCATACCGGTACTAAGGCTGTGTCCCAAAGCTCAAGTTAATAACTATTAACTAGCTGCTAGCAACTACTCACTATGTGCTATGCCTAACTACTACAGACTTGATTGCTATGTGCTAAGCAGCTTTGGATTACCGTATGGCTTGTGACGTCTCATCCGGAATATTAGTCCACTATCTAGTTCACTACGGCTCAAAATGTAGCTTTGGGGCACAGCCTCAAGCTGAGGAGTGAGCAGAGGCGTACCGACATGGGGGTTTAGGATTTAAACACCCCCCAGAGATAATTGTTTACTTGAATCTGCAATTAATTATTCCTATCAATGATGCAGATAAAGCCATTAGGATAGGCACATTTTGAGGGCCAATAGTAGGTGGGCAATAGACAGACTGAAAGAGAAGGATGTAAACGAAAGATTCAAGAAGAGTATAAAGGAAGGACTAATGAAAAACCCTAAACAAACTTCAATTGCAGACAAATGGGCACTTTTGAAGAATGAAATAACAAAATCCGCAGAAGAAAACATTGGTAGGAAAGAAAGAATAGGTAGAAAACCGTGGATCACTCAGGATATACTAGAATTGATGGATGAAAGGCGGAAACACAAGAATCTAAGAGATGAAAAGGGGAAAGCAGAATACAGACGTCTGAGAAATGAGGTTAACAAGAAGTGCAAGGAAGCGAAAGAAGAATGGTTGAAAGAGAAATGCCCAGGTATAGAAAATTGTCTGAAATTAGGAAAAGTAGACACAGCTTATCGAAGGATTAAGAATACTTTTGGGGAAAAGAAGACTAAGTGCTGTAATATTAAGGACACAAATGGAAAGCCTCTAACAGATAGGGAAGAAAAGGTTGAGAGATGGAAAGCTTACATAGAGAGTTTGTATAAGGGAAAGGAGATTGAGAATCATGTAATGGAAAGGGAGGAGGAAATTGATGAGGATGCGAAAGGAGATTTAATATTGAGATCAGAATTTGATAGAGCTTTGGAAGACTTAAGCAGGAACAAAGCACCAGGCATAGATGATATACCGATTGAGTTGCTACGCTGCATAGGAGATGAAGGTCTGATCAGGTTATTTCACTTGGTGTGTAGGATTTATGAGACAGGTGAGGTACCCCCTGATTTCAAGAAGAATGTAATCATCCCTATACCAAAGAAAATGGGAGCTGACAGATGTGAAGATTACCGTACAATCAGCTTGATTACTCATGCTTCAAAGATCCTGTCTAGAATAATTTACAAGAGGATTGAAAGCCAGATAGAAACGGAGTTGGGTGAAGACCAGTTTGGTTTCAGGAGAAATGTAGGAACAAGGGAAGCTGTACTAAGTCTTAGGCTGATTTTAGAAGGTAGACTAAGGAAAGATAAGAGAACGTTCATGGCTTTTGTAGACTTAGAAAAGGCTTTTGATAACGTTGATTGGACTAAATTGTTTGACATTTTGAAATCAATTGGAATAAAGTACAGGGATAGGAGGGTGATATACAATCTGTACAGAAACCAGACAGCAGTCATTCGAGTTGAAGGACATGAGAGAGAAGCAGGTATTCAGAAAGGTGTAAGGCAAGGCTGCAACTTATCACCCATACTTTTCAATCTTTACATTGAACAAGCAATGAAGGAAATTAGAGAAAAATTTAAAGTGGGAGTGAAGATTCAAGGAGAAATAATTTCAACTCTGAGATTTGCTGATGACATCGTCATCTTGGCCGACAAGCCTGAGGATTTGAATGAGTTTTTGAATGGTATGGACTCCGTCTTACGGAAAGAATTCATGATGAAAATAAATAAATGTAAAACAAAAATACTGGAATGCAGCCGAAATAAATCAGAAACCTCTATGGAGATCAAATTGGCAGGTGAAAAGCTGAAGGAAGTAGGAGACTTCTGTTACTTAGGAAGCAGAATAACCAGTGATGGACGAAGCAAAGAGGATATTAAAAGTAGGTTGGCTCAGGCAAAGAAAGCATTTCTACAAAAAAAGGAATCTGCTGACATCGAATATAGATTTAGGTATTAGGAAGTCATTTTTTAAAGCCTTTGTCTGGAGCGTGGCGCTCTATGGAAGTGAAACTTGGACTATTGGTGCAGCAGAAAAGAGGAGAATTGAAGCATTTGAAATGTGGTGTTACAGGAGAATGATGAAGATCAGATGGGTAGATAGGGTTACAAACAAAGAGGTATTAAGACGAGTGGGAGAGGAGAGATGTTTCTGGCGACTGCTAATGAAGAGAAGAGATAGGTTGGTAGGACACATACTAAGACACCCAGGAATAGCAAGCTTAGTTATGGAAGGAAGGGTCGAGGACAAAAACTGTAGGGGTAGACCAAGGTTAGAATATGTTAAACAGATTGCCTCCGATGTAGGGTGTCGGAGCTATGTAGAGATGAAACGATTAGCTCAGGACAGGGAGGCATGGAGAGCTGCATCAAACCAGTCAAAAGACTGAAGACTCAAACAACAACAACAACATCCATATTATAGTTTATTGTCCCATCTATCGCCTGTTTTACATTACCACCTTCTTTACTCCTGTATATATTTTAAATGTGATCATGTTCGTCCCTTGGTAAATGTCCTGCGCTCTACTCACATCGTGACTCCTCCTTCAGCGTTGTAGTTGGCCATGGATCAGTTTTTCTGTTGAAGTGTGCGATCGGTAACTTTTATCACAACGCTTTAATTGTGTGTGTCCGTTTCGTTAAGGATAATTCGGTACCTACATGAGGAGTTTCTGCAATTAATTATTCCTATCAATGATGCAGATAAAGCCATTAGGATAGGCACATTTTGAGGGCCAATAGTAGGCTAATGGCAGGAAGGACATGGAGAGCAAAACATAATATCAATATTATAAACAATCACATATGGTCATCATTTCAGTTTTTCATTTAGTTATTTTTTTATTGTGCAGAAAATATAATGAGGCCCAAAATAGCTTTCATCCAAAGAGAATGTTTATTGAATTATTGTTTTTTATGAATATTAATCGAAATATTTTAATAATGTATTACTCTTTTTAAAGTTACTCAGAAAAACCGAATCGACAAAATTTTAAAAGTAGAAAGAAGAATAGCTAGAACATGCATAAATAAACAAGAAGTTCCGTGAAGAACTATACAGCCTACTTTTCATGCCAATGATTATTCTACAGAATATGAACCTATCTAGAATAATGACGAAATTAAGTTGCTAATATCGAAATTTCTAATTAGTTCGAAATACTGTATACGGTACCTGGCATAATGTATCCTAATAGAGCACTACAGTTGGCAGCCCTGATGACTGAATATATTCTTAGTTCCGTCTCTTAAGGTACAAAATACAAAATTTGGTTGAAGTCCAATGAATAGCATGGACGTTACATGCAGTTAAACATTGGATCTAACAGCGCGCGTAAAATCATGTTGGCAACAATGTCATGCATGTATTGGTCAGAAATAATCTGAAATAATATGATCTATTGTTGTGCCAATTTTGAATGAAATCCATTAGTTAGTATAGAAGTTACATGCATTTTAAAATTGGACCTATCAGCGGGCTTAGAATCATGTTGGCAGCACTGACGTATATTAGTTACTCCAAATTCGTCTAGAATGCCAGGTACTATACGTGTGCAAAGTTTAGAGCTATTGGCTTGCATACTTTCTGATATATTGATATTAGGGTAACAAAAATAGGGACAGCACATATTAACAGTTGGCAGCACTGGTTGCTCCTTAGAATATGCATAGTCATATCTGTTATGGTACACATAGCACATACGAAATTTGGTTGAAATCCAAATGATAGTATGGAAGTTACATGTATTTAAAGTTGGACCTGTCAGCAGGCTTAGAATCATGTTGGTAGCACTGACGTATATAAGTTACTCCAAATTAATATAGAATGTCAGGGACTATACGTGTGCATAGTTTAAAGCTGTCGGCTTGCATACTTTCTGATATATTGGTATTTGGATAAAATAAATTAGGAGCATTTATTAACAGTTGGCAGCCCTGGTAGGTCTGAAGAATACGCTCAGTCATATCTGGTTATGTACACATACAACATACGAAATTTGGTTGAATTCCAATTGATAGTATAGAAGTTATATGCATTTAAAAATTGGACCTATCAGGAGGCTTATTATCATTTTGGCAACACTGCCATGTTTAGCCTCCTGGAAATTAAACTGAAATATTATGATCTGTACGTGTGCCAATTTTGAAATAGCTCCCATTCATACTTTCCAAGATATCCAACATGGAGCTCAAATTTCAATTGCGATTTTTTAGCCGTTGGTAGCACTGACATCATTTTCAAATATGGCCGTGAGATATTCAGGTATAGATCTTTACTCCTACCGAATTTTGTTTCGATTGCTGCAGCCGTTTAGGAGTTGATAGGGGGGGACACACACACAGTCAGACAGACAGACAGACAGACAGACACACATTTGCCCGATCTCATAAGTCTACTTTTTCCTCATTTTTGCAAAATGTGAAAAGTAGGCTAAAAATATCAGAAAGATGGACAGTGGTGGATAGTACCAAATGAAGTGGTATACAGAGAACTGGAGCCCATCACTGATACTATTCGGAAGAAACGGATTTCCTTTTTTGGTCACATCATGAGGACACCAGAAACCAGGTTATCTAGAAAAATTGTAGTGAAACTTTGGAATATGAAACAACAAGTAGGATGTATTAAGGAAATTAGAGAAGATATGAAAGAATTAGAAATAACCTTGGATGACTTGCAAAACAAAACAAAAAAATTAAAAAAACTGAGAGATATAAAAATAAGACTTCAGGCTAAAATAGACAAACGTAATACAGTAAAAAGGGTATTTACAGATGAGGAACGCCTGAGAAGATCAGAGCGAATGAAAAGCTACTGGGCGACTCGGAAAGGAAACTTACTGAAGAAGAGGACCAAGAAATGATTGACTGAAGTGGTCCAATGAGGCTGTAAAAGCAGAAGAAGAAGAAGAAGAAGAAGATGATGATGATGATGATGATGATGACTGTCGTTTTAGGGGTGGAACAACAAGGTCATCTGCCCCTTTAATAGTGTAGGCCTACACAATTACCCTTCTATAGTAATGAACACCCCCGTCCCCCACAGAAGGAAATCCTGCGTACGCCACAGGGAGTGAGGTAGGTTGCCATTACTTTCCTCACTGAGCTAGCGTAGCAGTACTCAGTGGCATGATGTGGTCATTATAGTTGTCCCAATGGTAAGGCAAACTTTCTAATCCAAACACGCTGAACAAGCTTAAAACTCCGCATGCTGGCTGATCATTATGAGCTTAATAGGCACTGAAAATAACTGAAACTCAACTTGTTAGAAATTGCACATGTGTTTTGTTTCACGAACAAAAGATACAGGGTTATTATGTGTGTGCGCGCCAGTAAACACGGCAAGCTAAGCCGGCTCTGACTAGCGCAGATCGGCCCATCTTTCGCCGCACTCCCCTTTTCCTTCCCTCCCTGCCCCCTTCTGGAATGACAAACTATACTCTGTATTATCAATAATGATCGCTGACAGCTGTCAAAGCTAGCACGTGGGAAAATGCTGCGTTGCCACTGAGGCAGATCATGACTTATAACATTCCAAGAGGCTTGCAGGAAGACACAAATACTGGGGAAGTTAGTCCCCTTGCCTGGCGGTCTTACCTTAGTAAGTTTCAATGTGAGCTCCGTTTGTTGCTCTGCAGACGTGCGTTGAGTGTATCCAGTGCTGGATTAACCATAAGGCACAATAGGCAATTGCCTGGGGCCCCCAGCTCAAAAGGGCCCCCAAAAAATGAAAAAATCCCACCTAAAAATGAAAAAAAAGTGTTTTTTTTTTTTTGTTTTTGTTTTTTGTGGGGGGGGAAAGTCAAATAAATTCTTGAAATAGAAGGTCATACTGGCGAAAGTTTGAAAACTCAAACTGTGAACTTCGTCACTGAAGATTGCGGTTAGGAAATTCAAGATTGTAGAGGACAGTCCTATGACAACGCACCAAACATGTCTGGAAAGTATCAGGGTCTGCAAGCCAAAATATTAGAACTGAATATATATGCGATTTATGTTCCTTGAGGTACACATTCCCTCGATTTAGTTGGACAATCTGCTGTTAAAAGCTGTTTTTAGGCAGTTGATTTTTTTTTTATATTGCAATCATTGTATAACTTCTTTTCTGCAAATCCTCACATTTGGGGCGTGTTGGAAAATTATATAAAAAACGCTAAAACTTTGAAATCATTGTCAGATACGCGCTGGGAAGCACATGCAAATGCAACGAACGCGGTTTATGATTCGTTTCATAATATTGTCGAGGCTTTAGAAAGCATTGAAGATGACAAGTCGGAAAATAATGACACTCGGAATGAAGCGAGGTGCATCGCAAACAGAATGCATAAATTCGAATTCATGTTAATTTTGTGGGATTCACTTTTGACTTCTATCAGAATCAGACTCAGAATCACAATCAGACATTTTAAGGAAAATCAACTTCGATGATGTTATTGAATCTTTCTGCAAAACAAAATGCAGAAAACGTTTTTCTGAAAATGTACATAGGCCTATGTATTTGTATATGTATTGTATTCATCATTCATTGTAAATGTGTAAATAAAATCTCTTCAAAGTTATGATTGACTATTTTATGAAGGGGGGATGGAGAGGGGGTTGAAAAAAAGTGGAAAAGGGGCCTCGAATGAACAATTGCCTAGGGCCACTGTGAGTCTTAATCCGGCACTGAGTGTATCACGTAATGGTACCGCGCGAAGATAGTGAGGCGAAGCCCCACCTTGCATAAAATTGACACGCTGTGCAGTCTGTTGTCAGATATCTTCTATTTGAGCGAGCACAAACTGTTCAAGCATGTTGTGGTAAATTAGACTTGTAATTGTTTTTATCATTTTAAATGATTATGTCGACTTTATCTGAGGTCTGGTGTTACATTACGGTGACGGGACGAAATGTACCGAGAATGCACTAAGGTGTGTGACGTCATAGTACGATGTAGCAGCCGAGTACCAAGAAGGCAGTGCGAGAACAGAGTTTCAAGAAGGCAGTGCGAGAACAATCAAGTAGACAGTGAAGAAACAAAATAGAATCTTGAAACTCTGTTCGTGCACTGCCTTCTTGGTACTCTGCTGCTGGCATTTACAATGATATAAAGTCTAGTCTTTCAGACTGACTATCCATGTCTCTTTTAGCAAAAAAGGAAAAGTCCAATAACTTGGTCATGAAGTAACCCGCATCACACATTGACACACATTAGACGTCTGCATAACAACAAACGGAGCTCACATTGAATCTTACTAAGGTATGAAAAGAATGTTATATTTTCCAAGCATTTTAACACTAAAACCATTACTTTACCTGTAATAGTTTTTTATAGCAATTATTTAAAATCTAGGCATTATTTTTCGATGACCTTGTGTATCAGGCCAGTTTGTAATTTGAATGCACTGTATTATTTGATCTGGACACAGAAGGATATAAACCGGTACAGGAGACAAATTTTGTTTCCGAGCTGTTGAAAATGTACCGAGAATGCACCAAGGTGTGTGACGTCATAGTACGATGTAGCAGCCGAGTACCAAGAAGGCAGTGCGAGAACAGAGTTTCAAGAAATAAAAGTATGTGTTGAACAGATTCGTGCTGAATTGCCACTTAAATCACCAATTCATATCATCACCATCATCCACACATCCTTTGTGCAGGTGAAGTGCTGTTCCTGGCATGGGGCATCAAGGTGTGCTACAATGTACGTAATGCTGAGTCTCTCTACAATGAGGCCCGTCTCATCAGCTATGCCATTTACAACATTGCTCTCGTCAACATCGCCATGGTCGCCTTTCAGTGAGTACCTTTTTCCAGTGTTGCCAATTAATTGATAACTTACATGAAATGAACTGTTTCCCAAAAGATACAGAATGTTTCGTGCTCCAAATGAGCTCAATGACACAAGATCAAATTTCCAAAATAAAATATATTTTGAAAATTTGATCCGGTCAGCTTAAACTTGTTTTGCCAGCATCTTGGTGAGGTGTTGATGTTGAAGATTCTTTGAGGGGTTTTGCAACATTGTGGTCATCAAGCCCTGTGTACTTGGGTGTGTAGCATATGCCAGATAACTAGTGTCTCGATTATGTCAGTACTAGTGTGTGTATTTGTGATTGAGGTAGGATTTCGGTAGGAAGCGGCCGTGGCCCTAAGTTAGGTACCATCCCGGCATTTGCCTAGAGTAGAAGTGGGAAACCATGGAAAATCCCTTCCATGTTGGCTGAGGTAGGAATCGACCCCGCCTCTTCTCAGTTCTGCCTCACTAGTCTGCTCCAGTCCTCAGACCAGAATTATTTCTTGGCTGTGCCGGGAATCGAACCCGGGCCTCTGCGGTAACAACAAAGATTACTAGCCACTACGCAATTGGTGTGGTGTAATAAAATGTAAGGTATTTCAGTGTTGCCTGAACAAACTATCACTAGTAACTCTTCAGTTGGTCAACCCATAGGACTGGGTGGGGTAGAATGTACTATAATAAATTATATAAAACTACGGACCCGTGCGAGAAATCTCGCATGTTCATAAACTACAGTTTCCCCAATAGATTTATAATGAGAGACTTAAGAAGAAAGGTTGTTATGTTTTTATTTCAACCAAATGATTATAGAACACTACTGTATTTACATTTCAGTTAGAATTCCAAGTTCTACGTTCCCTAACTCAAGAAGGCAACACTGAAAATTGGATCACCATAACACTCACCGGTTATTTGATATTTATGAAATTATATGATTTGAGTACTCATTCCTTTGATTTAGCTTACTGTTTCTGAAATCCATGCAAAATGATAAAGGAAAGACCTCAGAATGTTAAAATGACATGAAACAGGTGTCAAAGTGGCTAGAATGTGATGTGGACAGCAAATGGAGCATATTTTTCTACAGCGACAGTATCTGCAAATCGCACACTTCGTACATTTTTTAGAAGTCATTTTTTTAAGAAATTATATATTTATGAAATTAGAGTGCAATTCGTTACTGCTAATGTCTATTCTCTTTCATTTGAATGCTCATTTGTAATGATCGGTCACTTGTGAGCGCCGCAGGAGGGATCTATACTACTGAAATAATATATATGATAAATTAACACTCCTGAAAAAAAATTCATATTGAACCCTTATCATTGTGTCCAATAATAATGTTTCATGTTTATTAAAATGCTGGAAATACTAAATACATGATATGCTGGATATTTGAGTAAAATTTATGTAGCAAGCAAACTGAATCGTGGTTTCCCATTTTCACCACCAGACAAATGCCGGGATGATTTCATTCAACCGGTCAACGGTCGAATTCCTTCCAAAATCTTCTTTGACCCTTCCTTAATTGGACCCAAGTTAGTGGTGACCTAAGCGATCTGCCTTTCACAATCCCAATTGTATCTGTGGACAAAGTGTGTTCAGTTACCAGATACCATCCTTGCGATGGTAGAAAAATGATCTCTCGCAGAGTCCGTGGAAGAAGCCGACCTGGGATTATATTGTATTGGCCGACTGAAAAGTTATTTCAACAAACAAAGGAAGAGCAGGCAATGTTCTTTCTTTTTTCAGTGTTAACTTGTTAGATTCTGTGTAAAAATGTTCTTTAGCCGGTCAACACTTCTAAATATGACCCTGCAAGTTAGGCTAAACTTAATCTAATGACTCAAATGGTGTATTGACTGAGAATGTTTTGATGCAGCTTGTTCATCTTCCCACGTGCGGGGCCAGACATCAAGTATCTTCTGGGTTTCATCCGCACTCAACTAAGTACATCAGTCACTGTGGGACTGGTCTTCGGACCAAAGGTGAGTGCTCCTTGGGTTAATTATTCTGTAACAGCTACCGGTATATCCCCTTGTATTGGCCATAACTGTTGGAGATCTATTACACTTAAAGCCATTTCAAGGATTCAAAAGTCAGGTTCCGACTACGGAGCACAGGTGACTCTGGGTCATCTGTGAGTCCACGGTCAACCAGTGGCGGATAATTGTTCTGGGTGTTGCACTATTTTCATTCAGGGGCGGGGAGATAGGTGGTAGGGTAAAAGACTGCTTGATATCAGAGAAAACTATTCAATTGCGCGGTAAAACGAATGTACCTCATACATCACGAATGTTGCAGTTCAAAGAAAATCACATTGTCATCGAATTAAATGGATTATAAGTTAGTCTACATGAAAACCTTCACGACAACAATACAACGTAAGTTATAAACGAGGGCGAGAAAGAACTGCGAGTGTCACAAGTACGCGCAAGGCTGTCGACAGAGCATCTCAGCTCCCTTGTTGCACTCAGTGGGCAACGACCAGCCGAGTTAACTGTTGGGATAGGACTTACTCAGTCTAGCATCTCTGCCATACCCTTCACTATTGAGATCTGGTCGGGACTTGGGGCTGGCAACGACCAAACGGACGAGCGCTCCTAGAGAGTTGGCACGCTTCGCTTTCTCAGACAGCTGTTGCTCACAGTAACTTACCATGAGATTTCCTGAATTTTTAAAGAACAAAATTATGAATTCCTTTGCATACAAAAGGAAACGTACAGCTTTTATTACTAAAAAGAATATTATGGTATTAATTGTTTTTCTTGAATTAATCTGGTCGTTGTGCAACACTGCATCCTTATTACCGGCCCCCACTGCGGTCAACTCTAAAAACCAGGAAGCCAACTCATAGCACTCTCTTCATCGAACACTTGGAAATGTGTACTGTAGAATGTACTGCTGGTGATTAAACACACCATCTGGACAGCAGGGAATTCACATTCAAATCCTGACTGAGATCACATTTTCATGACCACTTCTAGAGGAGCTAGCCGTTCAGTCCTTGCTGCAATTCATTCTTTCTAATAAGGGAACGGTACAAAGCCGGACATCAAATTATGGAAAGAAATCGCATATTCCAGCAGTTCTTATTTTAGCTGAAACGGATTTGGGGGATCCAATTTTCACTAGTCTTTTAAAAGGGGCTATCTAGAGGTCATCATCATCATCATCAATGTCCCACTCCAGTCGCCCGGGTGTGGTTTATCTAGAGGTAAAAATCAATATTCTGATAATTTTGGTGAAAATTTGTCTGAAATTGAAAAGATTGTCTTCTTTCTTGTCACAAAGTCATTCTGCTCAATTCAAACTATTTATCACTCAAAAAAGACTGTTATTTTTATTGTTTGTTGGTTTACACACAGCATAAATGGACATGCTGTCTGCCAAACTCTTTGGTTAGGTAAAGCGCCATGATCATGTTTCCCATATGTACGTTCTTTGCGGTGTTGTAGCCAGATGATGAACCTACAGACCCCATCCCGAAAGGGAAGGTGAGACTGCACTGCACAGTCGATGGCTGCTAACGCTGACATTTAGCGGCTTCTATTCAGAGCATGGGATGGCAACTTTGAGCCTTTGAATCCGTCTTAGAAAGGACCAGCAAAATTTAGACCCACCTCCAAAATCTGTATCTGCTTGAAAGAAATACCTTCACAATATGTTTTTTGCTTTCCTTTTTTTTTCCTACTTTGATGTCCGACTTTACAGTGTTGCCCCATAAACTCCATTTATCTAGTTAAGAAACATGTAATTAATTCTTTCTTAAATGTATTTGTAAATTTCTTTACATGATATGTCCTGAAATTAAACTACATTTCACAAATGGTTCCTATGAAAAGAACCACATGTTTTATAGAGCAATTGTTACCTGGAATGGCAAAAAGAAACTGACATTTCAGGAAAGATTTTGATGTTATGTCATTTGTTTAAGAAAAGAAATGACTTAGTGTAGTGTCTTTACCCAAAGTTGAACTTTTAGCATAACATAGCTTTTGATATGTAGAACTGGTATATAAATCACTCCAAGATACATAAGTGGTGGTAGAATCAGTTATCATTTCATAGAGAAGTACTAGAATGATAAAACAGAAGCAAGACATGTGAAGCAAAAGCCAGACGGCTCATAACGCTGCTCTTAGCACATGATTCCTTTATGAGATGAGATAGAGTGGCACCACTTGCTCATACAATAACATTGTATTGGTTCTTATGTCAGAAGCCTTGACTATATGGCAGGGTTTAGGGGCAGATTACCTTATAGTTCAGCTCCTTTAAACAACAATAACTAACTACATAGCATGGATGCTGAATTTAGGCTCCTTGGAAGGCCATATAAAAATGTCCTGTGGCTCATGATCGCATGATTAACGGTCACGTAAAACTACAAGCGTCCTTCCTTGCTTTTTCTTTCAGGTGGTGCGTGTTTTGCGTGGCCAAGGCGATCAATGGGACAACCGTGCTCGGGCCAGAGGAGTGACAGCTTCCTTCTCATTGAATGGAATAGGGTTGGTTTCCGAGGAGACAGCGGATCTCTACCAGGAAAACGAGGAGCTGAAGGTACAGCTGTAGTGACCGAGGCTACACTTAGACAGAGTAGAGTACATGTGCACACTCTAGTTCACTGCATGCCCGAACGCCACATCCGTAGCTTGCGCATGGTTACTGAGCTCATGAGGTCCACACATTAGATATGTACGTAACAATACATTACTTAGTCCTTCCCAGAGTTCTTCACTGCACTTCCAACTTGTCTCAGCGAGCAGCTGAATTTGATCTTAAAATAAGGTTAGTGCAAATCTGACAGTTGGCAGTATTTCTAGCATTAATATCAAGCTACTTATACACTGGTCAAAAAATGATTTGCATATTGCAAGATGTTGTATTTCTGAGCATGACCGGTAAATTATGTGGCATTTCTTAGTTTCGTATCATCGTTGAAACGCGTTACATTTGTTTTCCTGGCACTGTGCTCATACAGTTACTACCTGTGAGCGATTCTGATCGATTATAGCGTTGAGCTGATGGATTGCAGTTGAAAAGGACGTGATAATACTGTATTACCATGTAATTTGCTGCACCACAGTAACAGCAATGCCACGGTACACGATTTCAGCAGCATATAGAGTTTGAATAGTGACTTTAATGCAACATGGTCACATGACACAAGCCTTAGTAGCTCAAGTGGTGCAATGTAATCAAACAGACGTTTCCAGATTGTGGCGGAAATTACAACAGACACACACCATAGCTGATAAGCCTAGTATAGGTCGACCACACAAAACAACCGCCGCACAAGACCGATACATCGGTATGTCTGCTAGGAGACAACCTAGGAGCGCAGATATGGCCACCATCATCTCCTGATTTGAATTGCGTGGAGCATGTACGGAGATTACTGAAAATAGCAATTTCCAACCATCCCCAACCACCACAAGCCCTACAAGACCTTATCCCTGCTGCCATACAGGAATAGGACAATCTTCCACAAGATGAACTGGATACCCTGGTATTCATCATCATCATCTTGCACAGTTTCCAGCCACTGGCCGGGTCTGTTTGGAACACAAGCCTCTCCAACGTCTTCTGTCTTCCCACCATCTCTCAGCCTCCACCCTTGTCCAGTCTTCTCCTCTCTTCTTCATGCTTTCTTCCACCCCCTTCAGCCACCTGTCTCTCGGTCTTCCTCTCGGTCTCTTTCCTTCCCACTTCGTCTCGTGTACTCTCCTGGGTATCCTCTTCTCCTCCATTCATTTTACATGTCCATACCATCTAAGTCTAGATTTCTCTATACCATCCTGTAATGGTTCCTCCTTCATTAATTCTCTGGTCCTCTCATTTCTTTTTCTGTCCATCTTTGTAGCTCCAATACTGCTTCTCAAGAACCTCATCTCACTGGCCTGTATTTTGCTCTTCTCCCTTCCTTTCATAACTCAGGTCTCCGAGGCATACGTCAGGATAGGGACATAGTACGTCCAATATATGATATTTTTGCTGTTCTGAGGGACATCCTTGCTCCATAACATGCTTCTCACACTCCTCCGAAATGCTTCTGCCTGCCTCCCCCGCTCATTTATTTCTCTATCGTTTCTTCCATTATCTTGTATCAGGCTTCCCAGATACTTGAAACTCTCCACTTTCTTTAGCTGTTCCCCACCAATTGTTATTCCCGTTGTGGTTCTTTCCTTCTTCCTTGTTGTGATCACCATCTCACTCTTATTTATGCTAAATTTCATCCATATCCTTGTATTATTCCTTCCCACACGTCCAACTGTTCCTGCACCCCTGGTATTGACATGCCAAACCGCCTCCAAGAATGTCGCAGGGCTCATGGAGTCCACATACACTACTGATTACATAAAAAATTGACTTTAATTGTGGTTTAAGGATTACGTGAAGAGTTGTTTACATTGCAACATATTCGTTTTTGCACATTGGCTCATGTGTTAACTCTAAGATAACATATATGATGTATCTTCCAGTTAGGTCCGATAATATTAAAACACACTGAAGGATTGTGATATAACTGGAAAATACATCATATAGCAGCGACGTCCGATTCCCTATAATCAAATCATATTTATTAACAAGCAGTCCTTTAAGGTATATTTATATTCATCTGTTCTTATTTATTCATATGTTTTCTAATTCTTTTTGAGAGCTTTTCTTTATTTAAATTTCTAATAGTGTTTTGTAAGAATATCCATTTTCTCTTTTGTCTTTGTAAACTTAGTTTTGAGATTATCTTAATTCCATCTATGCTGACGAGGGTGTCATTCACCACCGAAACATGTACGTATAAGCAGTAATTAAACTACAGTCTTTAGTGTTTGACAAGGCGGTTTTAAATCACATAGCAAGATTTAACAATAACCAACATTAAAATTATTATCCGTAATGTAGAATTTTGAGCTTATGCCGTGTTTTATTTAATCAAGCTCGACGTGTTTCGAAAGAAACCATGTCTTTCTTCATCAGGAATAAACGGAAATACGACTAAATTGTTGCTAAGAGAAAGCAACAAAGAACCTGTAAAAGTTGCCCTAAGATAGACGCCGTTTTAGCCCCATGTTAGGGACAACGAAAAGCAGCAGTGTATTACTTTCTGAGGGTTCTGATAATATATAGCCAGGACTCACTGAGATTGTAGCCGGTGACGCGGTTGAAATGATCTGGGTGTTTACGTATTTCAACCGCCTCCATGATGATTCTGGGACGATATTGCTTTATACGGGCCGGAACATCCACTCCTTGGAACATGACATGATGGCCAGGTGTTAAAGCATGATCAGCAACAGCTGATTTATCAGGTTGAATGAGCCTGATACATCTATTATGTTCCTTAATGCGAGTGCATATCGTTCTCGAAGTCTGCCCGATATAAACCTTGCCACAAGTACAGGGAACTCTGTAGATACCCGGTTGTTGCAATTTAGGCAATCTGTCCTTAGTTGGTTGCAGGAGTTGCCTGATCTTAACAGAAGTTCCAAATACAGTCCGTATGTTGTACCTACGTAGGATTTTAGCAATACGATCTGTCGTGTTATGTATGTACGGTAGGTAAGCAGTTCCTCTTACATCCTTTTTCTCAACAGACGACAGACGTCCTATTATTATTCGTTGGTTTCAGAACCGTTGAAATCAAAGCTTTGCTATAACCGTTGCTCTCAAAGGTGGTTCTCAAGGTATCAATTTCTTCTTGTAAAGAAGACACTTCACAAATCCTCCTAGGCCTGGTAGTTAGAGTTGTAAGGATACCGTGTTTCTGGGCAGGGTGATGGTGAGAATTTGCGTGGAGATATCTATTGGTGTGTGTTGGCTTACGATAAACACTGTGTCCTAAAGATCCATCCTCTTTCTTGGTGACAACACCGGCTACAATCTCAGTGAGTCCTGGCTACCTATTATCAGAACCCTTAGAAAGTAATACACTGCTGCTTTTCGTTGTCCCTAACATGGGGCTAAAATGGCGTCCATCTTAGGGCACCTTTTATAGTTTCTATGTTGCTTTCTCTTAGGAACAATTTAGTCGTATTTCCATTTATTCCTGATGAAGAAAAACATGATTTCTTTCGAAACGCATCAAGTTTGATTAAATAAAACACGGCATATGCTCAAAATTCTACATTACGGATAGTATCACGGGCCGTGAAAGTCTAAATGATAATATTAAAATTAGTGCTCTGTTCTGTAATAATACAGCCTGATGTTTCCAGGAAGAGATCCAGAAGTTGGCAGCCCAGATTGAGTTCATGAAGATCGTACACATGGAGGTGAACAATCGTCATCTGAAACCCAAACCCGGTGGCTACTTCAATGCCATGACACTCCAGAGTCCACTGGGCAAGGCGACGGTGTCTGGCTTCACTCTGGGTCGGGGAGGTGGCGACTCCGAGGGCTGCATGACGTCTCCAGGCGATGCGGGCAATGAACGGGTCTGACTAGTGGTAAATAGTGAGGAGGTGTGGTTGTGACAGGGCTTATTCTCATTGTGTTCCCACACAAGGGAGAGAGGGTAGCATAACACCCACCCAAGGTGAGGACTGTGGCCAAAAACCAATCAGTAGTACTAATGTTGGGATCGCTGACAAACATTATGAATAAACTCCAAGTTGGTGGAACATCTCTTCTTCATCTGTTCAAACCTGCCAAGTTGCTCATCATGCTGCATTTGAATCAACTGGTCATTAAATGTACGGTACGACATGGTTTTCCTTACTGCTTCTTTTCTTCAAACAACATATCGAAGTTAATCTAATCATGATACCGTATTTAAGTTGAGGAAAATTTTAAAAGAATTCAGAGGAGTTATTTTGAGAAGTCTAGTTCTAACATCATTCCTTGATTTATCTACAATTCCATGCCTATTAAAGATTAAAAGTACCTGAGAAAGAACCAGAAGGCTAAACACACATTGGCAGTTAAATTTTCATATTCACTTTTGCTACACAAATGGGGCATCTTGAACTCTGACACCTGTTTAATAGTCTGGTCCTCTCTCCCGTGCATCGTGCTGGTTCTTCAAATAACCTGTACATGCTGCAGATGTACTCACACAATTAATCTGTCAATATAAATTATATGAAGCAGCAATATTTAAATTTTGTTCAGATTAAAAATGCTATAGGCCTACTGTCTCTCTTTGTTTGGATTTTGATTTCTATAGTTAACAGGATTAATTGTTTATGAAAGAAAGGCAATAAATACTCTTTATGATGTCTTCTGATAGTTCATAAATTATAAAATTGTTCCTACAGGCACCGGCCTCAATTTTAAAAAACTCCTAAACAATGTTTGGCCTTATTTGGGAATTACTTGAAAATCAATATGGTTATTATGTGGTTTTTATTATTTTTTGAAACCATGTTCCACTCAACTTGATTCATAATATTTGTCTCACAGAAAATGGTACAGTCCATAAGTAGAAAATGCTAGTAAAATCTCCAAAGAAATAACATACCAAAGAGAAGTGAAAAATATTTAGTCATATACATGTCACTGTTCCTTATTTTTTATTACAGGCAGTGGAATATCAGTACTCTAGTCATTTACTCCTAAGTAAAACAAGTAGTTAATATTGTACATGGGCATCTATAAGGACAGAGGAAATATCACCGTTCTGTGCTGAACGGCTTAAAAATTCCTCCTGTTGGACAGTCCCAAAATATTTACCAAAATATCTTTAATTTTTAATATAGAATTTATTTGCAGTGTAAAGAAACTATAAAAATAATATATTTGTATATTTTTGTGATGCTATTGTCTGTCCTTACTAGTCAACATGTGGATTTCTTATAACTTGTCATTACTTCTGAATAATCTTACCCTTCTACTTTACTTGGATGCCCATGTTATTGTGATGTGAGAAGAAGATGTGCCACAGTCTTTGCCTTCTTGATCCACCCTTACCAAGCGAGAAGAGTGTAACAATATTGACCTCGTGGATGCAAACAATTGTAAAAGCAAATGTCAATCTCCCTCATTAAGAACAATAATTTTTTAAAGTCATATTTATCTCAGGAAGCTGGGAGATGACCAGAGGGAAGCTAGGAGTTGGAGTCAGTTCATTTTGTATACAAGCCTTAAACTTGAATATTCATGGGAAAAAATCAAGCTGTCTAGAATAATTAGATATACTACAAATTTTCAAGATTCATAGCAATATTTGGAATTTTTAATAAGGTTTTAACAGTTACAACACTCCCAAATCATCATAGAGAATTAATCTTCCCCATTGTAACAAATTTAAAACTCCAATATACTGTAGCAAGATTATCTCAACTTCTTAACAAAGTAATTGATCACAAAAATAGTGTCAATACATAAAATCATACTTGAGAAAATGTAAAAATGAATAACACAGAAAAATATTTATTGCTGAATGGAATCATTTTTCAACTAGATTTTCATTTACAAAATAATTATTTCTGTATTTTTTATACACAAATGAACAGATGTAGGACTGTAAGGTACCATAGAGGAATACCTTAAATCTTGACTATGGCTTCGGAGGACTACTTCTCCTAAGCAAGATACAGTACCGTACTCCAAACAGAGTTCTGATGGAAATGTTGGATAACCTTGAAATCGAACCAAAATCCTCTTTGCTTCAAACTTTGTTGAGATTAGGCATATGCTGGGAGAGCAAACTCCATTAGTATACAGAGTTAACCAGAATCTCATAATTATCATATCTCCATACATACCGTACAAAAATACACACCAAACTTAGTCTGTAATTGTACAAACATGCAATTTTGTATTTCGGTCAATGACCATGAAAGAAAATTCCTAATGTTGAAAATTTCCAAACATAGTCCACAAAGAAAACTAATTTTGACTAATGAGTGAATATTTCAAGTATTTTTTACTGTTCATATAAAAGTTTACACCTCTATTTTATTGAAAATTTTATTATTTTGTAGAAAATCAAAAATATTGCATTATTAACTCTATTGGTCACATTGGACCACTTGAGTAGTTACATGATCACTTTTCTTTGAAGGTTGAAGTTTCAGAAACTGTCCTTCTAAGAAATGCCTTGTTCAATTCTGAATTAAAGTGTCAGAGTTTCTCTATACTTCCTGTTCCGTTTCAAGAAAATGCCACACTTGTTCTTAATGTGACAGTTTATTCTCCTTGAGTCATTACCTTAATACAATAGCTGAAACACTTAAAGTACCGATATTTATTTATAAAATTTATTAATTTATTTTTGATGTTCAGTATGCAGTCACTGGGGACTTCCAATCACTGTGAGTTGAGCATTCTCATCTAGTGCTTGACATGAATTTTGTGCCACATAGGAGTGAGAATCAAAGAAATTAAACATTAATTTCATACAACAACAACCCGTGGCACTGCAGCCCATGAAGGGCCTAGGCCTACCAAGCGACCGCTGCCCAGCCATTTGGTTTGCAGATATTGGGGTGATGCGTGGTCAGTGCAACGGGGTCCCTCAGCCGTTAATCTTGGTTTTCGTGACCGTCATTAATTTCATGCAAAACTAAATGTACGCTTAAAAGTAAACAAGAAGGGACACTTTATTTCTCAAAAAATGCAAGAAATTATCACTCTAATTCAATGCAGAAATCAGCATCTTTTTTATGAATTTTATAAGAAGAGCCAATGTTAGATGCAGCTGATCTGTTGCCAGTGGAATCCAATCCCAAGACCTCTCTATTGCCCGTTGAGCACTCTTACTAATGAGCTATGATAACACCCAACTTTTAACCTGCTGCTCTAAGGTGACATCTGCAAGGTTTTGGTGCACTGTGGTGCCATCTGCCCAGTTGTAGGCTGAATTGCAAAGCATTTGCCACTTACCACTGTTATTTGTTGACAAATGGAAATTTCAAATATTTCAACATGATTGTATTGTACAGAAAGCGTGATGTTGAAGTAGCTTAGCTTCTAGTCTTTCACCCGGACGGCCGGGGTTCGAATCCCGATGACAGCAGGGTGAAATTTTCACCTGAAATATCACGTGGCTTCAGGAAGGGCATCCGGCCTTAAATCCCTTGCCAGAACCAAAATGAGCCTGGTTGGCTCCAGTGACTCCAATTAATTGGGCAAAGCGGTTGAAAGGAGATTGTATTGTACAGAAAATACAAGTCGTTCAGATGGAATGACTCACCCTCATGGGACTCAAACCTGCAACCTCTGGCTTGGTCACTGAGCTAATGGAGAAGACATCTTAATTCTCATTGGCAAAAGATATATTATGTGAAGCCAGCATATTATACTGTACTTGCTAGATGCTTCCATTCTTCATCAATGCAGTCATGAAAATCCCATTCTGTTATTTGTTGTTTTCTGAATTGACCGTGAGGATATGACTGTGATTGTATCTGAAAACAAGCTGCACTTCATCAGTCATTTCTGGACTGTTCCAGTCTGTTCACAACCCAGCTTTTGAAGGATGAGCATGGTCCCCATTAGTCCATACTTCAGTTGATTATAATAGTCTAGTTATTACAGTTCTGTTATAGAGTACCGTATAGTAATTGTATGATATTGGTAAGCTTATGACTTTAATTAATAATCATTTTTCACAGTTATCACTTTTCTCTGGGCCATACCGATTAAGTACAAATTACAATGTTACACTAGTTTATTTGACAGAAGGTGCCATTTTCAGGCAAGGCAGTCATTGGTTGTTGATATTGGATCAAAACTACCATGTTCCAGAACTGATTGACTGCACTTGTCATGCTTGTTAGCCCAGAAAGAAACAAATCTTCTAGTATAAATTAACAGGAAACTGGTATTTAATGTCCATTATATTCTAGTATCATGCTGTTGCACAAACTGCCAATGCAGAACAAAACAAACACAAAATATTTGTTTTATGTGTTAGCAGATTTTGTTGTTGTTTTTCAGTGTTATTCCTACATGTGGTTACAATATTTTCTGATAAAATACTGCAGGCATTTACAAGTCATAGCATCCACCCAGCATACATGCAGTGATCAGACCTTGATCTAGCCATCACTAACTAACCAAAAGTTCAGAATATTTAAAAGGTTACTGACCCTCATTAAGAAAACTTGAGTGTTTTGATGCTGAAAGATATTTAAAAATTACTATATCCAGCTACAAAATTGCTAAATTGGCTACACTGCCTAAGTGCACAATAAAAGTAAAACCTTCACGTTTTAACAATTATAAAGATTCCTGGTCAAAATTTGATCATACAGTTATTTTCAACTATTGAGTACACCCAAACATATAAAATTATTGCACCTTGGAGAAACGTGAACAGCACAACATATGATAATAAAGTGAAGAATAATATTAATTTGAATAATTTTTCCTAAATATTGACATTTTTATTATATGAATATATAATGAATATATTTCATGTGAAACCACAATTTTTATGTTACTGTATTTTGCTAGTTAGAATCGGCTAATGTTAGAATGAATCATGTACATTATCCCATCTTTCACACAATCTTATGATTTTGGTGTTACTGTTTAAACAAGACTTCATGTTACACCCCACTCTTCTTGACTGTTTATGCCATCTTTTGTAACATGTATTCACTGTGTTAATGCATCAAAGTGGAGTGATTCCCATTTACTTTAACAGTATCATTCATATTAAAGTCACAGTGCATGTAATTATGAAATATGTAACTGTAGAATGATCCCTATGACTTACCTACATGAATAAATCACTACAGGAACTTTCATTATATCATGTTTCTTATAGTAAATGTCCAATTGACAGCCTATTAAAAATTCCAATGATATAATGGGCTTTGTGTGCCCAGCAAAATATTTTGGACAATTTGCCTGCAAGTGTTTGCTCCTCAGACTCTTCCAATACAGCCCTATGAATAAGAAAAAATGGAATAAAGTAGGAAATATGGATATTAAAGTCCAAAAATAGGTTTCTGTGAATGTAAAACTAATTCCTCTAACTAAAACGTTTCCTTATTATTCACAACCACAACTCTTCACTATTGCCGATCTCAGCTAGTCAAGATATTAATCTAAGATCTGTTATGATCTCTTTGTATATAAACATTGGCAGTATGCATATAGTGGTTAATTTTGAGAATTATTTAATACTGTATTATTAATTTCAAAATCAAGTTTGTTTCCCATACAGGGGTTTGGAAGTTTGGATTTAGCAAGCTGTGAAAATTACCTTTCATCAAAAATTTCCATTTATGTAGATCTGGGACCAAAACAAAAGGAGATAAAATTATTAAGTACATTCTGCCAAGTATGATACAAATAGAGTGCAAAGTATGTGTACTTCATAAAATACAAGTACAGTATTATCACAAAGCTATCTCTGTTCTGTTTATTTAAACAATGTCTTTGATATAAAACTATACAGTTTTAAAATATTTTCCTTCATGTGAATATAAACTGATGCACATAAATATTCACAAACGATGACTGCCTGAGCACAAGGATGCAAACATTGATTTACATTCTGTATTAGGTGTCCTCCGAGGAGTAGAAACATAGCTTCTCGTGGAGTCTCAAGCAGCGTTCAAGGGATACAAGGAATAAAGAAGAAGCACAAAGAAAATTAAAATTAAGATATTTATTTACCGGTACTCAATATTGTTTTTGTTATTCTGGCTTTAAGCTCAATATACCAGAATGATGTTGGTGAAGTTCTAACTGGACAACCAAATATCAGAAAACTGTCTCTAGCCATGCAGGCACACCAATCTTATTGAAAACGTTGATGAAATACTTTGAGATCCCAGTATCAGGATTAAAAATATTGACTGTAGGTATTATTTATCTAATGATATGAACACACTGTAAACAGGGAAAGCTGTGTTGTTTTACTGTCATCAAACCATAATTGATACAGGCAACACAGTTTGCTTTCTTGTGATAATAATAATAACAATAACTATGTCGCATGGTCTCCAAGGTCTTCACCGTTGACACTCCTGAACAACTTGCATGTTGTGAAGAGGATAAAATGAATGATGAAGACAGCAGAAATATCCAATTTTGAGCCAGGAAAATAACCATCAGATATTAAAATCCCAATAGTCCAGTCAGAAACCGAACCCGGGATACATCAAGCTAAAGTCTAGCATGTTAACTACTTAGTTACATCCTCGTGATGTGATACAGTAACAGAATGTCCTTTCACATTCTTATGTTACTAATCACATATTTGGTAGCTAATTGTGTTATAAATTGATCACTGCCTTGAAATTCTGATTGGCAATTGTATAATTTAAACCTGTCAGCCTTTAGTTGCAGCGTTGCAGGTTAACCCTAAGAAATTTAAGATTGACAGGAATTTAGAATTGTTTTGAAGCCTCTAATGAAGATTCTAATTTAAGCTAATTTAAACCCGATTTAGGAAACCTTTATCAGATTATCAATTGTCAATACGGACCAAAAGCTGGATTTAAATAATCCCGGAGTTAGGGAACCTTTTTACAAAGTGATCTATTCTACTGTAAATTAAAGTCATCATTTCATAGAAAAGTCAATCACAGACTTTGAAATATGAATGTCAATTTGAAATAGCATCCAAAAAAAAATTATTTTTGTGCTCACAAGAGCAATGCCATTCAGTGTTTAGTTACTGCTTTGTAGCTTTTACATTTGTAATTTGTTTCTTGTATACTTAGTTCATTGTCAGCAGTCTGCATATACAGTAAATTGATTCTTTTTAAATAAATAAAATTAATTTTATGGTGCTTTTGATTGCAAATCTTAGAGAAGAGAAACATGCACAAGAAGATGCTAAAGATTTATATTTCTATCTAATTGATTCCATCTTGAATAAAAACCCACACCCCACCTGCTGGAGTGGAGAATCGATGATGATAATGATGACGACCATACCATAATGTTAAACTAATGAGAAAAGTAATAAGAGATAATTAGTACAACAAAAGAAAACATTTTGTTGAAATAGTATGTTGAATGACTTAAAAAGGACCATTGAAATAAAATAATAATAATAATAAAAAATAAAAACGTGGAAGTACGGTAATTCATGCGATGCGCGCATGAACATATTTAGTGTATTCCATGGTGGGGCGATTGCTGTTTTAAGGGGTAGAATATCAATATCATCTGCCCCAAGTAATATATTCTATACCAGGGCCATCCAGACAGCGCTCCGGCCGCGCTCTAAGCCAGTGCACCGAGCGCTTTGTTGGAAGGTAGTTTCAGAAGTGGTGGGTGGAGCTTGGCTGGCTGAGGGTGCTGAAGTGTGCAGCCAATCCATCAGTCGCTAGTCTAGTCCAATGTGCTTTGTTGACAGCGTATAAGTAAATCAGTTTTGCAGTGGTCATGACTGAACAGCATAAAAAAAAAAAAAAGGAGTGGTGAAGCAGCAGTCTTTAAAGCAGAATGGGAAATTTCATTTTTCTGTACAGCTTATAAAGGGCATGCCAAATGTTTAGTGTGCAACAGAGATGTAATGTGTTAAAAAGAACACAATTTGTTGTTGAATTTTCCTCTCTAATATGTTCACATTTCAGTTTGGAATAAATCACAATATTCTTTACTTAACACTTATGTTCGTTTCCTGCACATTCCATACATCGAAGTACCATTCGATTTGTATGTGCAGTATATTTGTTATGGCAAAACAGCCCTATTAATATGTCAACAATCCCAAAAGAGCCGTCGGCCGCACGACTGTAGGTACGTATCTAATCAGCGTGGTCCGAACAACGTCCGTCTCCTCGCTACCACAGTAGATTGGAGGTAGGGGAAGGAGCGCTAGTCTGACTGCCCAGTGCTCCCCGAGCGCTGCCGCGCTCCCGGAGCGCAATGACTGGATGGCCCTCTTCTATACTATCCATGAAGGTACTTAATGTCAATAAAACTATGAATAATGTTACATTAAACCAATGTTATAATGCCTGGAAAATTGTATCATATGGCACACATGCAGATGAATGTTACCAGTTAAAAGTTCCAATGAATGGGTGTTTTATCTTTTATTGCTTTGTTTCCACTCCTAATAATCTGTCATTTATAAGCTTTGTATTCCCTGTATGGTGTAACATTGTGTACAATTATTGTGGTATTTTAAACTAAGAGTGGTAAGTTAATGTTAGTTTACATGGACATGTATGCTTTGTGGAATTGTAGCTTCAGTCAAAACTCTCAATTTGAATTGATCATAAAGTGTTATTGAAATTACATACTGATGAAACATTCAGGTTATTTAACTATCTGGCATAAAACTATCAGTTTGTTTCTATGAGAAATTATAATTTTATGAGTATTAGGAGCAGTTGGTACTTTTCTAGAGCTGAAATACAGTATCAGTACTACTATACCTCAACCACGGAATCTGTGAAGTAGGTTTGCGCATGACGTCACACAGAGGAAGTGAAAAGAGAATGCTATGGGTGGAGCTTGGCAGCCGTTGCGAGAGTTGGTCGCGCCTCCCTCCTGTGCTTATTATTCAGTGGCATCGCGCCTCATGGGTCAGTCAGCCGAGTCACTCCTGTGCACAAACTACGTGTTTTCACACTGGTACTTCGCAGATTGCTTGGGCAGAGTTTAGTTCAGATACAGTACAGTTTCAATACATAATGCTCATTGGAAGAGGAGAGTTATGTGTACCAAAAGCATGAGTGGTCTAGGACTCAGGGACATGCTGGGAGTATTGAATGGGTTCTCCAGCTGCTGTTGGAGTTCTGTACCAACAATCTCAATTCACTTTGGTCTATTATCATGGGGTTAAGGTAGGGAACACAAATAACAATCATTATTCAGAATCATGGAGACAGTGACCTTCCTTTAAATATTCACCATGAGAGTTAGAAGTTGCTAATGTGGATCAGATAGTTTCAAATACACAATTGTGGATTTTATGGCATGTAAGGTGTCAAAGGAATAACGAGTTGGTGGGGATTGTTCTTTTAAGGTTCAAAACACTGAGGCTAGCAGCCCCTCACCTCATAACATACCACTATGTAATAGTAAGAAATGGAAATAAAGAATATTTTAACAAAGGAGAGATAGATAGATATATTAGGGAATAAATTAAATTTAAAAAATACAGGAATCAAAACTCGATTTGGTAAAAGAATGAAAACTTATAATCATAGTTAAACTCACTCTTTCCCATTAAGTGATTAATGTAATCAGAAGACTTCTAATAAAAGTCTGAATGGTTCTTGCAGATTAACGCTTCTTATATACGTTAGTAGACAACAAGATCAACGTACCATACTTGGTTAAAGAGTGGGTCTTGGTGAAGAGCAATGCAAAGTTGCACACTATTCTTAAGTTAAGGAAACATATCGTACAGGAAATTATGTATGTCTACCCCTTATTATTCCCGTTTTCCAACGGGGTCGGGGATGAGATGCGATGGAAGTCTCTTGGTATTTTAGTAACGGTACAGAAGGGTACTATAGAAATAGAGTCATAGAGAAAATAATGGAGCAGAATGACATTGAAATATAATGAGTTATATACTAATAAGGAAATATCAAACAAATGAAGAGATATATATAAAATTATGAAAAAACTGGCTGATTTTATCCATTAAATGAAATCGTTCATGAAGACCTTCTACACGTGGATTAAAATAATCAGAGCTTTAGCATGTTAATCTCGCAATCAAGAGCCACGGGCCCTCCTGTTTACATGGAATCCGAACCCCAGAACATGGCATTTCACTTCGAAAATCTCACGTGCATGTACCGTAAAATCCCCATCTGGTGTTTCTCACTTTTTTTTATTTATTTATTTAGTGAACATTTCTCCTGGTGCAGTCAGCACAAAGAGAATGTTACCAGACCCCTATTTAATATATTCCTCAATTGAAGGTTTTCCCACATTTAGAGCACAACTCTCCTGGTTCCACTGGCACAAATAGAATACTGTCTGATCCTCTATTTGGTGTTTTAGTACAAACTGATTGACCGCTAAGCCAAGCGAATGGAGGGTTTCAATGTAAGCTACTGTATATGCAAATCATAGCCCTAATTATTAGTTATTACAGTACCGCACATGGATTGCAAGTAAAAGGTGAAGTACTGGTACCAGTACCATATCTAAGAATGAGCCTTATGTATTTCTCTCTGAATATTGTTTCAAACATTTCAGTTAAGAATTGACTGTCATATAGATTTACAGTTCCACTGACCATGGTCCTTAATGATGAACATAAAATATAATAACTGCTGTGAGGGTTGAGCCAGGAGGACTTCCCATTGTTCCCTGAACCTAATTGATGTTAATTTAATAGTCTTAAGTGTTTGAAGTTTAACTTGTCAATGATAAACGGCAATTTAGTTGTTGTAGGATGTCAATACTGTAGGCCATAGAACATCTGGTTGGTTAAGTTAAAATTGGTACCGTATGATAATGTTATTTGGTGATGTTCAATTAGCCTAAGTTGATGTTACAGAAATATTTCTTGTTATCATGAGACAATATTCTATATGAATCAGTGCAGATTTATAAACTTGTTATTATATTTAACAAACTCTATCAAAACTTCAGCGTGTAGGTATTTTGTATCATAATCAGAACAGGTAGAATTAATTTAATTAGGCCCTTTAAACTAGTTAATGTGCCTTCAACAGTGCCAAATTAAGATCTGAGCTACTGTACTGAAGTATGGTTCCTTAGGTATGGTAATTAATGGAGGGCAAAGAATATTTTATACTGGTAACATACGGTACTCATTTAGTGTTGAAATGGTGCAAGCCTAAGTTATCCCAGTTGAATGGAAGAAAACTTGCACTCCTGTAAATACAACCTGTCTTTCTTTGCACAGATAAGGCAAGTGCACAGGTGTGCAAGCAGTTCTATTATAGAAATTCAAATACACTTTAATTAATTTAATGCTTAATGTCCCTTCTAACTGCTGTCGTTTTAATAAGAACTTATTGCAGCCATACGGCCATAAAGGTACAGTATATGAATATGTTCCAAGCAACCCAATGTTCTACTTTAATAATCAATTACAATAACAACCTGATGTAATCGCTCAGTTATATCGTACGTCTCATACTCTTTGTACACCACATTGTTTATTGTGCACAAAAGTCTACCAGGGATTACACTCGCTTTTTACAGGTGGTCACGTGGTAACGGTCACAGGGCTGATCGCACAATTCACAAACACTTCGTCTTGCATACTTTGTGGTGGTACCCATGCACAGCCATTGAGGTCACCAGCAGTCGGAGTTCCTGATTCGTGTCGGCCCAGGATCTATTTATCATGGCTTCTGTTGTATAAAAGTCCAGACAAATCTCCCTTCTTTTCTTTTCTCTTTCAAGGAGCAGTTTATTCGAGCTGACGGTGAATGGGAGCCTCATACATAGGTCCTCTATAAAGAAGGGTTCTTTGGCGAGCTCGTATACTAGCCTCGAATTTGTGTATTTCTAAACACCTAGGGTGGCTTTCAAGAATCGCGATTTGACTGCTTCCAAAGTCATTAGATCTTTTAGACTGATCTTTTCCCATATGATATCTATTCCATAGATTGTGATTGGAACTATTTTTGCGTTAAACAAGGCCATAGCAGTTTGCAATGATAATCTGGATATTTCTTTGATGTCGAAAATTGCTTTTGTAGCAGATGCTGCTCGGGATTTCACATGTATTCTGAATGATCTGGCAGTGGTTTACAGAGTCACTCCCAGGTATTTGAAGCTGTTGACTCTCAGTAGAGGTTTCAATCCTAGATATATCCTGCCTCCACAGCTTCTCGACCTCCGTTGCGGAATGTCATCTGTACGTTTCTTTCGGTGTTAATTTCCATTTTGTTTTCCTGCGCCCACTTGTCAAGTTGGTTTGTGGCTCTTTGTAGATTATCGGTGGAGTTTGATCCAATGACCATGTCGTCCGCATATATGTGGTTTTAAAGACTTAAAATTTGTAAATGCAATAATTGTACAACGACTTAAATTGTTTTAACAATTTTGCATCAAGTAAATCTGTTTTTTTACTGGATTCTCTTTTCTTCCTGTAGCCTAACTCTGGATTTGTACACTAGCAGATTTTCTTTCTTTTTTATGCTAAATAATTCCTATTCATTATCAATATTTTAGTTGTGTTATTTCATTTAACAAAATGTGTACGGTATGTTAAAAGAAGCACCTTCGACCAGGGTTGCTCATTCAAGCAACGAATAAACAAACAACTGTAGGCCTTGGCAACTGCCAATGGTTTCAGGGCCATAGAGAGCGATCATGGGCCCTAGGACAAGATCTTTAGGTCCCCTCTATTATTATTCAACTGTGACATAATTTTTTGGAATTACGGCATTATGATTGTAAATTTTTTAACTCCCCCCCAAATTGCACAAAACAATTGCACAAAACTTTTTCCACTTCACTACACTACTTACTTTGTTTAAGGCTTTATGTTCTCTTCGGGTACATGTTTTGGACCATTAAAATGGTCCTTCTTCAGCCCGGTTCGGCAAAATCTTAGTCTGTTATTTTCACCATGTTGGTGATCACCTTTAAAATGCAAAGAAATCCTATTAAAGTACATTCAAATTATAGAGATGAAAATGACACTGAACGATGGATGAAAGGAAATTTTAAAAGTAAAAAAAAAAAGCTACGTGGAATTTAGCTTGACTAACTGAATATTAATTTACTTCGTTTTTAGTTATTCAGTCACTCTACTTTTTTTTTTGTCTCTCATTGATTGTTCCCATTCTTCAAGATTTTGATCACTGTGCATTAAAATTCCATTGAACGTGTAAAGGCACCACAAGAGCAAGCCGTACTCCTTTCAGAGCTTTAGCATGTTATACACTAAATGGACAACTCTGGCAATTTCGCCATTTCCATGGAAGAAAACCGTAAAACACAATGGTTATTTATAATATTAATTAGCCTATATGTTCTCTTTGTAATGTTTTGGATACCATTCACTGGCTGAATTTACATCGGGCACAGTCATAGCAGAAAATTTCGTAACAGTAAATACATTAAATTAAATAAAATGGTCAACTCTAAGTCATTTTACAGCCTCGGGCCCCTCAGCTAAACCGGGCCCCGGGGCTACAGCCCCACTTGTCCCCCCTCTTGTCAGGCCTGAATGGGTTGACTAGTATTTTAGAACACAAAGAACTGAAGAACACAACGTAAAAGTGTAAACCATGTAGCCTACCAGTATTATTATTAGCATACAAATATATCTATTAAAACATTATTTTAAATTGTACCTGGCTGTGTGGTACCGGTACCACAAGTTACTTTACCTGAGGTTGCCTGGCACAGTTGATTGGCATACAAAGATGTTTAAATGAACAAAAGTTCAGTTGGAGTATGACATCATGCAGTCAAAAACTGAATTAATGCTCAGAATTATAACACTGAACCCACTTTAGCTACTTGTTCTTGGGAGTTATCACAATTCACCTCTAATGTAAGAATAATACGGGACATAGATATCAACTTAAATGTCTTTTTCATTTTTATCCTGCTATTGAACTACAATTAGATCATGGATCATAATATTGGAGATACGGTAGGCTACGTCATATAGGCCGGAGTGTTAAAGAGATAAGACAAATAAACACGCAAGATTGACAATGCGATGTATTACTGATAACATTATGGGCATACTTTGTTTCCGGCAATCTATCCCTTAATTTTTGAACAAATAAATAAAAATAACTACACACACCTGAGTTGGGTCACTGAATAACATTCCAGCCTCAACATTTCTACAAAAAGAATATTTGTACTGGTGTAGCGCTTTCGAAAGCAAAAGAACCGAACACAAAGGTGTTAGTAGTATTGGCAACCTAGTCCGTGCTACCATAGCAACAGGGCGCTCTTGAATAATCGACTGTTTAGCGGCACTGCTGCTTTCTTGTTGATCCCTTCTCAAGTTGGAAATATTGTAGTAAATTTTCTGACACATTACAGGGCAAAACACTGGCTTTATGGCATTTTTAAAAGCACAGCACTAAAAGAGACATTTAAATGTGAATTAAGTTAATTATAATAATGAATGAAGTTCGGACATACAAACAATCAATGGTATTAAGCGCCTGACCAGTCTTTGCTGGCGGCAGTGATTGAATTACGGGCTGTCAGCGGTATGGCACAATCTGTTTTCCCGAAGGTGGAGGTACAATCTTCAGTGCATGTCAATCGATAATTTTATTGTGACATGAGCATGGGGACAGAGTGCTGGGAAACGTATGCACTCAATATTGCAACATTCTTCCAGGAATTGAATTTTCATGACCGTAACGATGAGAAAAACTATTAGGTCGTGTGATGTACAAATGTACAAGTAGATGGAAGCCAGAGAATTGAATTGTTTGACCTAGGGGGAATTTGAACCTGACATTTTATTTCTCTAACATCCATTTGCATGGCTTGCACTATTTGTGCTATTGTGGTAAGTTACATGCTAGGGGTGAAATGGGGTTTTATTCAAGGGGCAGAGTTCATTTATGAATCGAAGACTCAGTCTCATTAAAAATCACTATGATGAAATTAATAGCAGGAATTATAATAAGTGGTTACAGAAGCGACTCATCCCAAATCTTCCACCTAGGTGAATTGTTGTACTTGACAATGCACTATAACACATCATACAAGAAATTTTAACTCCCAACCTCGCTTCTCGCAAAGACGAAATACTGTCATGGTTAAAGTTGCTGTTGCAGAGGACATGACCAAGAGAGAGTTGTTAAAAATTGTCAAACGGTACAAACCGGAGACTGGATAGGATTTTGAAATCCACGGTTACAACCCTATCACTGTGACATAAATCCTATCGAACTGATGTGGAATATAGTCAAACAAAAGATAACTGCGAGCAATGTTAGCATACTGTATCTATCAACTCAGTAAAGATTTGACCCTCCGATGCATTCGTGAAATTACTATGGTCTGTATTTCCAGAGTAAGAACCTGGCATATTTGGCGGGAACAATAGTAAAATGGCCGCCGCAGGCTCCTATTGGCTGGATTTTGACAATTAGCAGCACACGTTGCCAGCGCATTCCGTCGCTTGTTAGCTGCTGTCTGTGTTTGAGTTAGTTTCATTGTCATCGTTTCGTTGACTTTTAGCATTGAGTTTTAATATTTTTGTTTCCAGTCGCAGCAGTTGATACTAACTTACGAGTAGGCCTACAGCACAAGTTACTGTTTCCTGTCATATCGTAGAGTTCAAATTGCCGTCTGTCTTTCAATAGCCTACAAATCGACAATGTAAAAACACGATAACAATGACGCTACAGAGCGACTTGTTTGTGTGCTCGGCTAAATACTTCTTTACCTTAACATTATGTTTGTGGAATGACAAAAGCTACGGTATTTGGTTTGACCGTACAGAGTCGTGATACAGTGAGTGAGCTTGGTGTTATCATGATGATGTTTCTGTGTTCAACTGCTGTAAACTGGGAATGACGTCCACCCAGAATGTTATTTCATCTTGAAGGATATAATCATTGCATGATGAGTGTTGATATATTCATCATCGGATTACTTTGTATACCGGTAGTCTATATTTGTATAGCTGTTTGGCCTCTTTCTCGTATTTATTGAATAACAGTGCATAGCTTCGGTGTGTTATTTATTTGTTTATGTACCCTATTTCTCTATTTGAATGTCCTCGGCGTTGACTCGAGATCAACATTTACATTATATTGCGCATAATAGTACTGAAACAATGTCCAAAGTGTAGCCATGTGTATATCTGAATCAGCTGATCTACATCAACCATCAAAACTTGGCAACACAGCTCAGCTGTTCCAAGCTCCCGCCATTTCCTTCACGTTCTTTCTTTTGAAATACAGAGTATAGAGAAGATGGTAGAAAAGTATGTGCACACATTAGGAGGACTATTGGCACTTGTGAGGAGTGTTCCTGCCTCTCTGCCTTGTCTCGCACATCCCGAAATCGCTGATAGACACATGTAAACAGAAGACAGAGCACTCACTTAAAAACGGCAAAGACTCATCAAAAGTGTAGTAGTAATAATTTGAGAGTTTAATGCACATTTAAACTGCAGTGGCTACAGGATGCCAAAATTTTGCCCTTCAGGGGATCCTTAATGAGCCATTAAATCTATTAACATGGGTTTCTTCTCACATTCGAGCACCCTTAAATACAAACCAACCTGGGGGAGGTTTGAACTCTCAACCTGGGATGCAGTGGGAGAGTGACTCGTTGCACCACACAGCCAACCTAACGGGTGCCATTGTCATTACTCTAGATTCTAAATTTCCTATCAGTATCTATAATTTTTTTAAGTGACTTCATTATTATTGTATTGGTATCTTCTTTGTGGTTTAAAATATAAAATAAAACCTGGGGTGGGATCCAGAGGCCTGAGCCTTCGAGTGTCCTGGTCTGCAGACAGCATCTCCCTTCTTAATTTGGCACTGATCTTAAAATTTACCTTCTTTTATTCTATACAAGCCTGGGAAGGAAAAATAACCCATGGATCAGATTCAATTCATGTTCAAAGAAAAGAGTCAAAACTACCTTAATTGAAATTCAAGAAAATTGTATTTCCCATCCATCCCTCACTTTTAAAGAAATCTTTTACAATGTGAAAGTGACTTGTTGTGGACAGATTTAAAACAGTAAAATGCTGGTTAACAACCAAAGAACATCAAAAGAAGATTTTTTTTCAACAAATTTATGAAGGAGATAGTGAGCCTGAATATTTGACTGCTGTAACTGCTCCAAAATGAAGATAAAAGTGAAACTAATAAGGATTAGGACCTAATATAGCAGCTGGGCCAATAGTGTTGCCATCCTAAGCAACAGATCTGTCCTCCCCCACCCAAATAAATGTGCGACACGCTTTGTTCTATGACAGTGCTACCATAGGATAGTGGCCTTATCATTCCAGTGTCTGGAGCTTTGCTGCAAGCAAGAATAACCCCTCTCTTCATGTGTGTATGTCAAGAGAAGCTCCTGTTCTACCAAATTCCCACATCGTCTGAGATGGTGAGAATATTTTTATCAAATTGTTAAATGTGGCTACTTATCTGTTGTTGGTGTTGTTGCTGTAGTCCAGACTTATAATGATGCATACAACTTGTTGTGCATTCTTTTAAAATTTGAATTTGTTATAAATTTCAAGTATATTGTGTATGAGTTACAAAGTTCTATTCAAGATCAAACTGATTTTCTATTTCAAAATAATACACGATAATGATATACAAGGTAAGATTATCACCAATTATTTTGTTTGAGTGCCATAGCCACAAGGAATGTAGGCAAACCAATCAAAGTCCGTGGCTAAGCAGGTATCCTGAAACGGAGTTCATGTGTGTTAAAGTGACCGGTGCTCCTCCTACCACATCATTTGGCAGATTCATAGTTGCATCATGAAGCTGGAAGACCCCATATCACACCATACTGGTTGAACTGGGAATCAAACCCAGGATTTCTGCAATTGGAGCCAACAATGCTATTCACTACATCACAAGGCGGTTAAGTTTTATATTGTTGTTTGAGTCTTCAGTCTTTCGACTGGTTTGATGTAGCTCTCCATGCTTCCCTGTCCTGAGCTAATTGTTTCATCTCTACATAGCTACCACACCCTACATCCGAGGAAATCTGTTTAACATATTCTAACCTTGGTCTACCCTTACTGTTCTTATCCTCGACCCTTCCCTCTATAACTAAGTTTGCCATTCCTGGGTGTCTTAATATGTTAACAGTCTTAATATGAGTCTAAGTATGCATAATTAGTATGTATTTTAATTGATAAATGTACATACCAAGACATACCTCTCCAGCTCTTGCCCATTGGGTGAGCGTGCTTGGTAAAGCTCGTTGCTGCCCCCACTACCTCACCAGCCCAGCAAGGATTGCTTTGATTTGTGTCAGACTAGTAGCCTGTGTTAATTGGGCACTCATTCAGCTCACTTGTAGTTGGTCAGTCTCGGGGTCGGCCAGTGGACGGTTGAGCTGGAGAGGTATGTATTAGGGTACTTCAAAATTGTTTTGAACAAAGATCAAGGTTAGACTTTCACTATCTTCTATGCCCAAGATAGCGGGTTCAAACCCGGCCGAAGTCGTCGGATTTTTTAAGAGCGTTAAAAATCCCTCAGTATGCCTTCCTTCGGAGGGGAAGTAAAGCCGGCGGTCCCACGTCATAGATTTATGGCATGTTAAAGGACCTTCCACTAATTACACCTGTGTGAAGCTAAATTAGGTTAAAAATTTAAACAACACTGAGGTTCCTATGTTC
Source organism: Meconema thalassinum (assembly GCA_946902985.2). Classification (NCBI taxonomy): domain Eukaryota; kingdom Metazoa; phylum Arthropoda; class Insecta; order Orthoptera; family Tettigoniidae; genus Meconema; species Meconema thalassinum. Next base: position 908,392,514 of record OX336388.2, on the reverse strand, counting down.
ATCACCAGGAGCCGACTGTGGTGACGTCTAGTAGCCAAGTTCTGAACTAGTAGTTGTTGACGGTGGCGTTTGGCGACAAAAGTAGGAACTACTTGAAAAATTCAAAGTATGCAGTCCTTACTTGAATTAAGAAACAGAAACACACACTAATACAGTCATCACAATTAACACCGGTTTTCAGACAGATTCTACACACACCCAAATTACATGGGGCTACATGACCGCATTGTCGCAGCCCCTAAACTGAGGAACCAACCAACCAGACTTTCACATTAAATGATTAGGATCCAACAATAATTTGATTTATTTACACTTCTTACATTGTTGCTACAAGAGAATTGCATAAAACCTGAGAATTGAATACAGCTGATTTTTCAATGACAAGTTCCTGAACTTAGTGTGTTTCAATTATAGGACAACAGGATGTTCAGTCATTTTAACAGCCCATAAAACCACAATGATAAAGCTAATATTCATGAAATAACCATCATTCACTGCCAAGCGAGAAACTGATGTAATTTCTGATAATAAACATGCAATTAAAACAGTATCAACATTCTACTGATGGATGTAAACTTCATTACATTCTCTTATTCTCATATCTGATAAACTCTCAAGTAGGAACTTTGACAAGGAGTGGTATGATAGAAACATACCATAGGACAAGACAGATAGGAAGCAGCAACGTACTAGGTAAGAGAACACCAACTGAGGAATTTACAAAAATTTTGGACCACATTTGATATCAATCTAGGAAGCAACCTGCTATTGTGGCGGCTTCGGTGGCGTAGTTGGTAGCATGCTGAGCTTCTATGCCCAAGGTCGTGGGTTCAAACCCGGCTGAAGTCGTCAGATTTTTTAAAAGCGTTAAAAATCCCTCAGTATGCCTTCCTTTGGAGGGGAAGAAAAGCCGGCGGTCCCATGTCATAGATTTATGGCATGTAAAAGAACCTTATTACACTTGTGTGAAGCTAAATTATAGGTTAGATTCGACTTACACTCTTAGGTTCCAACGTTCGTTGCCAGGAGCCGGCTGCGGTGGCATCTAGTGACAAAGTTTTGAACTAGTTGTCGTTGACGGTGGCGTTTGGTAGCAAAAGTAGGAATTACGTGAAAAATTGAATGTCTGCAGTACTTACTTGAATTAAAAACAGATACACACACGAATACAGCCATCACAATTAACACCGGTTATCAGACAGATTCTACACACAGCCAAAGTACACGAGGCTACATGACGGCATTGTCGCAGCCCCTAAACTAAGGAACCAATCAACCAACCTGTGATTGTTCTTGTCTCACAGAGTGATTTGGCTAGCATTACCACTTAACACAAAATGGGTCTATACTTTAGTTAACAAAAGTTTATCTACTGGTCAACAAGAGTAGTCAGCATTAACACAATGTGAGCCCACCCGTTCCCACCAAGCGGGTTATGCCCCATGGGCATTCTTCTTCGAGCGTTCACACATAGACTGTGTGGTGAGGTTTACGCTACGCACACAGAAGGGAGCAATCTGTGATCAGACAATATTCGGGAGGTGTTTTCAAATTATGTTTTCACGTGTGATAAGCAGTCATTTCTTTATTCCTCGTATTATTCTCCTCTCTTTAATAATTTTCTCTTTGAATTATTATTATTTTGGCTTATATTGCAGGTTGCTTTAGATTTTCAGATAATTTTGGAGTTTTCTTGGGATGTCTGGCATGCAACCTCAATCTATTTCTGAGTCTATCCCAGGGGCTCATCATTCCTAAAACTGTTTAATTTTCCAACTCATCTGCTGTTATATACAGGGCCGGATTTACCCAAAGTTACGCTATAGGCACCTCTTCATTGTTCGCCCCTCCTCGCTTGAGCCCCCCCCCCCGATTTTTATGATAAGGCATTGCCACTCGCATGAGGTAAGGTTCGGAAAAAAGGAATACACAGAGCATAAGTTTATGCTTGAATTTTTACGCAGGGAAAACATAGTCAATTCAATAAAAATAACAGCTTGGAGTAAAACTACATGAAACAGTTTAACTTTTAGGCAACCAAAACACTTTATGAAAACCCTTTCCAAAAATAATGTCCAGCCTTAATTCATACAACAAAAAAGAAGAGTAGCTTCAAAAATCAAAACATTATTTACTGCTGTAACTGAATGAACTGCGGTAGCACGAAATATAGTAAAAAAAAAATAGTAGAACACACATGAAGAGCAGTGGTACGAACGACATTATAAATTGAACAAAGCGCCTCTAAAATACAAATAAAGCCAACTGCATATCTTCCTGCAATATCTTTTAGAGAAATTAAAGTGCAGAATAAAAACATGAATGAAGACATAACGGGGCCTGCCTCAAGCACAACGAGAACTACTTCAAAAGTTTCCTTCTTGCCTTCTTTTCGGCAAATTTATTAATTATGGCATCGCAGTTCAAGTTTTTCGTCATATCTTTTTCAATCGCTAGGAGTGCAATAGAGTTTAACCTTTCTTCTTTATTGACTGACCGCAAATAGTTCTTGACGCGATTCAGTACCGAAAATCAAGGGCTGACTTACCTTTAAAATCTGCAATTTTTAAATGTTCCTTTAAATGCAAGCACTCGTCAGCCAGTGCACTTTCTAAGTCATCCACATACATTTCTGAGAGATCGCAGCGATTTTTTTAAAATCATTGGTCCATCTACGTCTAACAGGTTTTCTAGAAAATAAAATCTTTTATGGAGGACTTTGTAAGCCTCAGCCTCACTTCGCCTCTTAAGCTCAGCACTTATTACATCCAGAATTACATAAAATACATTGACGCAAACCTTTTCTGAGCCCTCTGAAAGTACATATTCTCCTTGCTTTGTCTCATCATTCCTAGTCTTTCGTTCCGGTCTTCTCTTTAGATCGTAGGAATATTGAGCAATACCGCTTCTTTCTCATAGACATCGAAATTATCTCTTAAACTTTGCATAAATTCCGCTAACGAGACGTAACATTCTACCACAGTGCTCAAATAAGTGCTAACTTTTTGGAGCTTCTGGCTGACAGTATTAAATCTTTTTAGAATGGTACTCCAGAAAACAACTAGAAAAGCAGGAAAAGTAGGATATTGCTTAAGATGCCTTTGGCTTCACTTCGAGTGTTTGCTTTTTTGATTTCTGTCTTCGTGTAGGCTATACTCTCAAGAGCTGACACGATGCCACATCAGCCTTCCCTCAGAGCTTGACAAGCGTCATATCGTGCCGACCACCGAGTCACTGACAGGCGTTTTAGTACGCACGCAATAAATTTCTTTAAAATTTCGATCACAGGCCTCGAAACCAGTCTGAGTTCTTACGTAGCTATGTCACTTTGTGCAACAGTGTATCAAGGAATCGCCTATTGGGAAAGGCCTACTTTGCGTAAAGTAATTCGTGTACGGTAGCTTACCCCAAGTTGCTGAACACCATCGCAGTCAATGTCGTGAACCGCAGAGCAAGAATTGTTATTGTTATCCGAATTTGTCGTTGGAGGTGACATTTTCATAGTGTAACCTCGGCTTTCTTATCCTCTTCAGCTTTGCGGACACGGTTTTGGTAACCAGACAACTTTCTGCTGCCCATAGTTTAAAACATTTACTTGCAGATCACATCACAACAAAACAACACAACGAAAGCTCGAACTCGCACACAGGACAGGCAAGGAGGGGGGGCACTTCGATGCTACTACAATGCAAGCAAACCCAGCTACCGCAACAACAGCGCGCGCCCGCCTCCCCACCCCTCTCACACTTGTCGGGACGAAAGAGCGGCGTAACGAAGAGCGAAGTGGAAGGGCATGGGCGGGCATGCGACAAAGACACGATACTATTTCTAAATGTCTCTGCTCATTTCTCAATATTTATTTTAGCATGTATACTGCTATAATCCTAACTTAGCACATTTAAAGCCCTAGCAAAGAGGGCGTCCGACGGAGGTGCCCTTCGCCCCGCCTCCAGTTCAGATCTTTGCCGGTTCCCTAACCAAAGGGGTGCCTTGCAGCGCCCCTTGAACTGTGGCGCCCCTAGGCACGTGCCTATTTTGCCTTACGGTAAATCCGGCCCTGGTTATATACCCGCATTATAATTAGGATGGCTTTCAGGTAATGTTTGTCTTATGAACAGGCCACGTCCACAAAGAGGTACAAATTGAGTGCATGAATGCCAATTTCACCCAACTTTGTCAAGTAAATGCATTTTCAACAATGTATTCTCCATATTGGACATCAACTGTGAGTATTTTATGTAATAAATATATTCACCGCAGGGATATGGGTTGGTGGTTTGAATACGGTATGCAGTAAACATATTAAGTATAAAATTTAAAATTTAAATCACCGTCTTTTTGTGAACCTGTGAAATATTATATTCACCAATCAAAACTAAATATTTCCCCCTTTTTCATTTTTCTCATTCTCTTCTTCCACCTTGTTTTAATTTTAATTTTTGCTGCGATGCATGGGAGAGGCCCCTTGCGATTGCAACTTCCATCACTCTATATATCTACCCCTGGATGTAAGCTCGTATCACCAGCTAGGGGCATATGGTAGTATCACTGTATAATGCATTATTGTCTAATGTTGAGGTGCATGAGATGAGAGAATAACACCACATACAAGTGACACATTTAGTATTTATTGATTTTATCACACACATTAACAAACAAAGGCTACAGATTTCCACTGAATTTCACCTGCAAAATGGATCTCAAAACTAAACTGTTAGTTCATTCCTTTGGACACTTATCAATATTTTCTTTGAAGTTTTCCTTGACATTAACATTCTAGAGAATTGTTGTTGGTTTTTTTTTTTAGTAGAAATCATTTAAGATGATAATTATTATTACCGGTAAGCTACTATGCAATTAGGCATAATGGGCATAGGCAAGATTTGCTGTAGTAGGCTAGCTACTTACAGAAGTTCTAAGCTATTTTATTCTTTGTGATAATTTAATAGACTAACTTCCTATTTAAAAAGAAATAAAAACATTCCAAAAAAATAATTAAAGATAATTTTTAAGTACCGGTAGGTAGGCACTACCAAACTCAACCAAATAAAAATAGCCTATGTTTCGAAAGAAGAGAATAACCACTTCTTGAATAAACTGAGGTGGAAATCAAACCCACCCCTTCACAGTTGTCCTCTCGAGGCTGAGTGAACCCTATTCCAACCCTTAGACCAGAAAAATATTCAATTCCAGGCCTTTGGGACAAAAATGTCAATAAGTATGGTAACCCTAGGTCACAGAAGGCATGGTATGTTAGTCTGATATCCTTTTATGCACAATCCATAAAGCAATGGAATGTAATGCTCGCTGTCATTCCTTCCTTGTATACTGTATATAAAATGTGAAGCAGTTGGCAGAAAAACTTCATTTTAAAGTTACTGATGTTTGTATGACATAACCCTAAAAGCAACCAAACTAAAAGGTAGGTTACAAATGAATGTTATTGAAATGCATTCAACATTTGATATTTAAATAAATGATATCCCAAAATTGGACTACATGAAAATAAAATAAAGTGCAGCTGAATTTCATTGCACTTCTGCTTTATATGGTAAATATTTTTGACAATTGTCAAACTGCATAAAGTTCCAATGCCTCTAAGTCACAAAAACTAAAAACGGGAAACACTTTGCAAGGGAGTCTGAGACTTGAACATCAGTCACGTCATATGCAGTAGCAACATTGAAAACAATGATCTAGTCTTTTAATATATTAGAATAAAACACATTGATGTAATCTTAATGATACTGTAGATCTCTATTTAACCATATTTAAATAAATAATAACTATAATATATGTGTGTCTTGTATGTGCTTCTTGTGTCTAGAAAATGATAGCACTGAGAAGTAAGGGAGAGGCCCCAATTTAAAATCTGAGCCCCAAAAAGTAACAAGAAACGAAACCTTCGAATCAATATGTAAGAAGACAGTTTCATTTGCCTCTCCCACTTCTGCAGTTCTCATGGTAGACTGTAGCTTCAGTTGAGGTTTGATGACCATGGCTGACATTATGTAAGATTTAGGAAAGATTGCTTTGCTCCCTTGTCGAAAAATGGGAAATTACAAGAAATTTGATTAGATACCTAGACTGATATATTTATTTGCAACAGGGACATAGTCCTTGGTGGCAAAATTAAAATGAAACTACAATATGTATACAAAGATAATTTAAAATGGTTACAGTTTCAGCAAGAACAAATGAACAATGATATTAAAATTATAAAATACTAATCAAACTCTTTGATACCCACTAATCTAATCACAACTTCTTGTTTAGTTGACACTGCCAGACGAGCTTCTCAAACATTTGAATGTTTGGAGGCATAGAGCTGAAAATGCCCTCTGGCAAACATATCCATTCCATTTTCCCTCTCTCCACAATGGAATATTTGTCCCAATTATTATTCCATTAGTAAGCCTCCGTGGCTTAAGCGGCAGCACGCCGGCCTCTCACCCCTGGGTCCGTGGTTCAAATCCCGGTCACTCTATGTGAGATCTGTGCTGGACAAAACGGAGGCAGACAGGTTTTTCTCCGGGTACTCCGGTTTTCCCTGTCAAAATTTCATTCCAGCAACACTCTCCATTATCATTGCATTTCATCTGTCGTTAATTTTAATCATTGCCTCAGAGGAGTGCGACAGGCTTTGGAAGCCAGCACAGTTTATATCCTCGCCACTAGATGGAGGCTTCATTCCATTCCTGACCCAGTCGGTTGACTGGAAGCAGGCTGTGGATTTTTCATTATTCCATTACCTTAGATTAACATTACAAGAATGACCAAGTCGCCCGGAAATATCTTCCCATGCATTCTCTCCCTTGTAAGCTAAAAACATACCCCCCCCCCCAATCACTCTCTAGAATGTCTATTAATCCAACTTTCCCTACCCAAATTTGAGTCATTTCACTCACACTACTTGTCGTCCACTGGTGGTCCTCCAGCACATATTCAACAGTCTGCATTTGCACCCCTTCCAGCTGATTTAAAAGAGATGGGAGCAGTCAATGCTGGAGACAAACTTCTCCAAACAAGTGTTACTCACTTGTAGTTGTGCTCTTAATTACTTCTTAAACATGTATTAAAACTGTAAAATTAAAACTGTAAAATTCACATTTTTTTAAAATTTAAAATAATAGCTCAAATCTAGAAATTCAAGTTGAACTCATCGTTTATCTATGTTATTAGCAGTCCACAATGAAATATAATGTCAGCCATGTAACGTTTCAACAATGTGTGAGTAATGATAAGCTTTGTAGTTTGTATTAAGAGTTAGCTTCTATTCATTGTAAAATATTATAATATTCATTCAATCTCTTGTATAATATAATAATCACTATAACTTTAGGGTATGGTATTCAATGTTTAAGAAACCTTGAACAATCATACAAAAATTACCTTATTACTTACTATATTATATCTTGTGACTGGAGGCATTGCACACCTCAACAGTTTGTTTGAAAAATTTCTTAATTAAAAGTATCATTTGTAGTCCGTATGGTATACAAACTTCAGAACAGATGCATTAGCTGAACATAAACTCTGGTGAAAACTTGAGACAGGAACTTCACACTTAGCTGCCCCAGTGAACAGGGACAGATGCCTACCTAGGCAGCGATTTCCTTAAGGCAAGGAAATCACAGATGCCCACCTAGGCAGCGGTTTCCTTAAGGCAAGGAAATCGCAGATGCCCACCTAGGCAGCGGTTTCCTTAAGGCAAGGAAATCTATGGCGCTTCATGGTTTACATATTGGCGTGCATAAGAACTAGTGATTGCCTGACAAAATCAAACTTTAGCCACAGTTTGTTCACAATGCATTCTGGTTGCTTGATGGCAGCAGAACTTTGAAATTTATATTTACTGATTGCCTTGGTGCTATAAGTTATCACTTATAGGATGTTGAGAACAGAATACATGCTGCCCGTATAACTTTCGGACGTCTCAAACATCGGGTCTTCCTGAATAAAGATCTGAGAATATATACCAAATTGATGGTGTATCGAGCATTTGTCATCTCCACCCTGCTCTATGGAGGTGAAGCCTGAACTCTACATCGCCATGATATGAAGAATTAGAACGCTTCCACCAACAAAAGCTCAGATTCGTTATAAACATCAAATGGGATGACTACGTACCAAACACAACAGTTCTTGAGAGGGCAAAGATGAACAGCATAGGAGCCACCACTGTTCGTAACCAACTCAGATGGATTGGACATGTTCAGCGCATGAGTGATGACCGACTTCCTTGACGGATCCTGTATAGTGAAATTAGTACAGGCAAGAGACCTTGTGGCGCCTCTCTGAAGCGCTATAAGGACCAGCTTAAGAAGACCTTGAGTACAGGCATTGAACCAAGTACTTGGAGTGCCACTGCAGAGGATCGTCCTCACTGGCGCTCGACTACAGCAGCTGCTGTCACACATTTTGAGCGCGAACATCGAAGACAAGCTGTAAAATGCCAGAGGCATAAACTACGCCAGAGGCATAAACTACGCCAAGCTAATCCACAACCTCCACCTTCTCTACGGTGCATGCATTGTGGTCATTTGTTTCATGGCCAGATTGGCTTGATAAGCCACCAAATACATCTTCATGCCTGAATGAATAAAGAAGAATTGCAGGAGAGAAATGAATACTCGGATACGAGTACAGTATCAGCCAACGATGATAAGTTAAAATGATCTATACCGGGCAGATAAGCCATATTATTATTACCTTCATATGAAAGATGATGGCTGATCATGTCGTGCAAGGAAGGAATGTTGTGCATAGCTTGTAAGAAAAGTTTCCTAAGTTGAGGAATACAGTACATTCAAGATCATGGAATTTTGTGAAGATATCTTTAATGTACTCAGTATTAATACCCAATGAACAAAATTCCATAGCTACACAATGTACGATATCTAATTCCTCATGGCTGAACATTGATGTTCTCAGAACAATAACACTTTCTGGTCCTAGGCTCTGGTTTGAAGATTTTTTAGGATTTTCTAAAGTGAGTATCTTGAGAAACATTCAAGGTTTTTCAAGCTCATTTTAATTCTGTATATGTCCCCAGATTCTTATGTATCTGTACATGATAGTGTTCCTTATAATTGCTTTAAGTAACTACTATAAATTACATTTTTTAAGCCATACACTGAATTCTTGCATTGGTCCAAGGAAACCGTGATCACTTACCATTCATATAACTTTAAAAGAAACAATAAATAAAATAGCAATTGCAGATATTATTGCAATGCTTTGGCATCAACCATTAAGAATTTTGATTGTATAATACCAAAACCAGAATTTGGAATAGCATTTGAAATCATTTCCCACAAACAATACTCACAATAAATTCCTTTCGCTTCATTAGTGGAACAGTGGTAAAATGTCCTCCAACTGATTACAAGATTGTGGGTTCTATTCCCCGCAGAGTCAGTTGGACGGCACAAATCTACTGCCCTTCAAGTTGTACAATGCTGGCTCGTGGAAATCTCTCTTATCACTTTTGGTGACTGACTCAGCCACAGGTCCGGTTTCACTGCTAGATGCCAGTTGAAGCAGAACATTGAAATTGGAGAGTAGATTGCCTACATGACTTCAACACAAAAGATCTACACTAGGTGGCTGAGGTCATACGATTATTATTTCTGTTGTTATTCTTCTTCTTCGGTCGTTTGGGCCATCTATGGACCAAGGTGCTCGTGCTTTAGCTGTTGTCTGCCACTGGTGTTTTTAGTGGATTGTTTGGTGGCTGCTTTTGTGCTGTTATTATTATTATTACTTTTTTTTTCCGACTTTGGCCATCTGTGGACTTCATGCTTTCTGGTCAATTTTTTCTTCTTTTCTTCCCAGAACCTCTTCATTCTTTCACTTCTAATCTTTCTCTGCTTCTCTGTTGTTACCAAATTTGGCCTGTGTTTTGGTGGTTTTTCTTTGAAAGTCTTGATATTGTCAACTTGGCTTCGAAACGTTTTCTTATAGTGAATGATAAGTTCAGTTAGTGCAACTTCAATGGCGTCTCTATTGACCTCTTCTACCCATTTTGTAGTAGCTTTCAACCCTGTGATGGTTTCAAAAATTTTCTTTGTCAGCCGGTCCCTGTCCATTCTCATCAAACGCCCGTAATATTTCAGCCTTTTTTTTTACACATTGTGACCACAATGGTTTCGGTCTGCATATACAGATCTTAATTTTTCCTTTTTTTTTATGTTCCGTCATCATCTTTCCATGGTCCGAGAATTTTCCTCAGGATCCTACTTTCCTTTATCTCAAGTTCCTTCAGCTTTATTATTATTTTATTATTACTAAAATGATATTCACATTCACATTTTTACCATGTTAATAGTAAAATGGACCATTCCATCAGCACTTATTGTAAGATGCTGTATTCTTTACTTTGGTAGGTTGAGGAAGGATGGGACACTAGCCATTGATCTAAAGACTGCTCGGTTCGATTCCCTACCGGGACCTACTGCTATTTCCCTTGACTTGGGAACTGGGTGTTCATTTAACCCTCATCATGGCATGCTGGTCACTCATTAGTGTCAATATGCACCATGCCTCTCTGGAGGCCACATACTATTATACTGACTACCATACTACTAATGATTCTATTACTACAACTAATACTAACTTATGAAAAGAACACCTGCAGCATAACTGTGCTCGTTAAATAATGCACCACGACCACGCAGCACCTGCATCAAGTCCGAAGATCGTAGGTTCGAATCCCGGCGCTGACGGCGGTGGTTTTTCCGCACTCGGGTTAGTACCTTATTTCAAGTCCCAGGACACCTACCCCATCCCAGTCCCTAATACAATTACACTACTACAGTCATCACATAAATACAGGTTATCAGATAAATTCAACACACACCCAACTACATAGGGCTGATGATCAAGATGTCCCAAGCCCCAAATGAATTAACAACAACATGAAAAGAATACAGAAGGAAAGAAATGTTGGTGGTTGATGGGCTTAAGTAGTAATTATGTACAAGTTTTTCGGGCTTCTAGGCTGTGGTCCAGACAGGCTATCTCCCGACGTTTCACCGGAAACTGCGTCCGGCATTTTCAAGGGTTCCGCTCCTTTCCTCGGTCAGCCTGAAAAACTTTTACTTATTATGAACGCCGGCCGTGAAAGCCTAAGCGGCTTAAGTAGTACTATGAAGGCAGGCAGACAGAAATTACAATGAGTCTTTTGAAGAAAACTGAAGGGAAGGGAATGCTCAGGAATACTCGCACCTTGCGAATCATCAATTCTCAAACACATCAGCCATGAACCCTTGAGGGTGTAGACTGCTTAGTATCAATACCTAGCATGTCTCATGCTGTCCTATCAGTCACAGGAAGAGTGAATTTGATTCTCTCACCCACAGAGAGAAAATGAGCAGAGATCCGACCCCTTGGGAATTAAGGGTATTGGGGGGGGGGAAGGAAAGGACCATGGAAAATGAAAGACACCCTAGACCTTGGATAACCTAATACAGTCGTTAACTAATTTACAGTATGCAGACCTCTCTTCCGAAAAAATTGAAAACTTTGCAGATATTTCTGAGTTCAGAAATATGAAGAAGACAAGCTATATGATGCAAAAATCTTAGATTTTAATTAAAGTTAATTAATCAATTGGTGGTCACTTTTCAGACATTTAATTGTATTCTTACATAGATGTATCTAGTGCACCCTTGCTATCAGGAAATGAGCTGTGTTAGGCTGCTCCCTTTAGGAGAAACAGGAGGTTGATGTTGCACCATGTCTGCCATGAGTTTCCAGGGCGTGGCAATTGTAGCACACCATAGAGTCGCAAAACCTAACTTGGTGCCATCTTTATGGTGTGTCATTGTTGACGGTGGCTGGAAGTTAGTAAATATTTGGAAATGTCTCCTGAATGAAAGCAAAAAGACAGTGACCAAAAGAGTAAGAATTAAGGAGACAAGAGTTTGCAGGTGTAATAACTAGAGTGGGAGAACTGTTCCATTTTTAATAAATTCCATTGGTTGAATAATAAATTTTAGTTTTATATCAAAAATGTATAGTTTTGTAGGTGTTATCCACCCGAAAAATGCATAATTCCCTTGTGGAATGGAGAAAGAAACTATGTCAGAGCAATTAACTTTCCATTAAATTCAGTAAATCAATTCAATGTTTAGTTTAAGATAGTTTTCCATTACATTTAGTTATCATTTCAACTCTCACCTAGTTCTCATTTTTCATGTTTGATGAAAAACTCGTGACACCAAGTCAAATACAATTGTCCAAATGTTCTTCAGTCAATCTGTTTCCGTACCGGCACCATATTTTAGTCTTCTATGTTAGAAAATGATTTACAAAACCCTCGACAATGGCTAATTTCATAGGTATATTTTTATGGATTTTCTGAAATGCTTTGCAGTTGACTGGTTACTGCCCTGTATTAGGGTTACATCCTTAACTGTGTTCCCATCTCCCTTTACAACAAGATCGTACATCACTAATAAAACTCTGATAATTCATAAATTGAAGGAATTGCTATATTTAACCTGAAAGGGAGCAGTGAAATAAGTTGGCACTCATTCAAATGCTATGGTAAGAAAAGAACTACCGGTATATCCTCTTGGGCACTAAGTATTCAGTTTAGTTATGACATCTTTACGAAGAAATACTATGTTTGACCTTGATACAGAATATTGTTACTTACTCAAGTCTGGTTTCACTTCTACTTATTTAAGAAATGGAGATTAAAAAAACAAAAACTGCAAAATTTTACTTTTGACTTTACACATTATACTTGAAAGCATAATATGTATGTTTAATGAAGTTACAAAAGATGAATATATTATAGAGAGATGTATATATATTTATTTATTCTTATATTTATGTATTTTATTTATTTCTGGAGTCATTATGTATGTTATAATAGATACTGAATGTTAATAAATATTTACTAAATAAAGAACTTCTTGACATAACGGTTGTTTCTTTCACACCTTAACAGGAATGTGTTTTCAGTGCATTCAACACATTCATTGCAATGGGGTGAAGAGCTGACTGAAGTACGATTGTAAGTCGTTTCATTTCATTTAAGTATTTCATCGCTCAGAAGTTAAAATGTTGCACACTACAGCCTTAGTTCCATTTACTGTTTATGTGTAATGTGTTGCACGGTACGCGAGGTCTACACTTGCTTCTACACTGGTTTCTACAAACATTCCTACCCGGGAAATTCAATCTCAAACTGAACAACTTAAACTTCGACTCCAACATATATACAGTACTTAAGATTTTAAACCACTAATGTCACTGTAAACACTTCACCTGCACAGAATCAAGATTTAAAGCAAAATGAGCACACTTGGTGCCGATGTTCCTGGTTTAGAAGAGACCAGAATGCGTGAACATTCCCTTGAACAAGGAAGACACCAGAGAAAAGCTTGCCACACCGTTCAGTTTAATGCAGACCTTCATAGCATTAGCATAATTTACGAACAGTGTGGTAGTTATTGTTCTCTCACTCTCCTCTTTAACAAGTGGCAACTCTAAAGTTCTAGACCAATAGCATGCTTCCTCTATCACTCCACGTTGAGTGCAGACCCCGGTCATGGCTGCTAGGTTTCCAATGTTGCATAGTTGCACGCAGTTCCAATTATAGGCGGTTCGCATTCCTCCTAAACAGAATCATTTTGCCTGTCAAATTTTGTTTAATTTTTATGCTTGGTGTTTCATTACATCCAATTTAATTAGAATATAGCCTACAAATTTCTGTAGGCATTCTTATATAATATTAGAGCGGCTTTGTTGGCATAGTTGGTAGCATGCTGAGCTCCTATGCCCAAGATCGCGAGTTCAAATCTGGATTTTTTAAGAGCGTTAAAAATTCCTCAGTATGCCTTCCTTCCTTCCTTTGGAGGGGAAGTAAAGCCGGCGGTCCCATGTCATGGATTTATGGCATGAAGCAGAACCTTCCACTAATTACACTTGGTGGAAGTTAAAATTCGTAGGTTAGTTTGATAACGCTATATTAGTTCCAACATGCTTGCCACGGTGGGTGAGTGGTCAACGTGTCGGTCTACTAACCCCTAGCTTGCAGGTTCGTTCCTGGCTGTGGTAAGTGATTTTTGAAAGGCGGCAAAAATTACGACACCATGTCATGTGATGTTGGCATGTCAAAGAACCCATTTTGAATTCTGTAGGCCGTGTTCATAGTGGCGAAATTAATCTCGGGAGTTTCCGCCAACACAAAGTTCCTCATTTCTCTACTAGAAAGCTCTATAGTGTTCAAGGAGCTTAGATATCGAACCTCCTTGACTTTCATAGTGCTTCAAGGTACAATGAAATTCGACATGCAAGCTACCCTTTTGGGTGACAAACAACAAAGCTTGCACCCGGTATCCGAGGCCATACGATATTATTATTATTATTATTATTATTAGTTCCAACATTCACCGCCAGGTGCTGATTCCGATGGCATTTGGAAGCCATGTCCGCAGCTAGATGTCGTGGACAGTAGCATTTGATAGCAAAAGTAGGAACTACGTGAAAAAATTAATCATCTGAAGTCCTTCTACCTGTATCACAGATAACACTCACTTATACAGCCATCACAATTAACACCGGTTATCAGGCACATTCTACACACACCCACAGGGCCGTCGAGAAGGGGGGGCAAGGGGAGAAAATGCATAGGGGCCCGTAAGCGGTGAGAGCTCGTAAGCAATGATGGCCCGTTAGTGATTCTTTACATTTTCTTGCGAATATTGTTTTTAGGTAGATTTCATTAGAAAGCTAACTATTGCAATGGGTATCATGTTTCGACTTCCGGAAAATTTCGACATATCTTCACGTTTCACAACCCCTAGACCCCAAAACCACCGTCAGTTAAAAAGTTTATATATAATTTATGTATATATATATATATATACATATATCACTTTCTTGTGGACACGATAACTACCGCAATTTTTCATCAATCAATTTGATTTTTTTACATAATATGTATCCTTATAAAATCTCGGTCGAGTTCGTTAATGGGCACAATCGGTCGACGGGGGTGAAAATTGGGGTCTTTTTTCGAAAAAGTGAAATATCGCTATAACTCTCTTAATATTTGAAATATCGAATCTATTCAAAGTTCATACTATGTGTCGAATAAGGCCCACAAATTTATGTTTGAAAAGTTTTTTGATAGCACCAACCATTGACCAAAGGGGTGGGAAAAAGTGGGTTTTTCGGGAAACAATCATATCTCTCTTAATAGGCACAATATCAAAACCGTACAAAATGGACAATATTTCCCTAATAATTACCTAAAACTTTTGTCTGAAAGAATTTTTATATGACCCACCATTACGCCAAGGGATGAGAAAAATTATTTCGGAATTATAAGAAAATGCCAAGAGCTATCAGAGGTTGCCATGACAACACTACTAAATTGATGAGGGATGAGCCATCAGACGTTGCTATGACAACGCACTTGCACGCGATCACATTCAGTTTTCCATCTGACTAAGTGAGAAGCGGCCTCGGTGACGTAACTGGTAGTATGCTGAAGTTCTATGCCCAAGTTCGCGGGTTCAAAGCCGACCGAAGTCGTCGGATTTTCTAAGAGCGCTAAAAATCCCTCAGTATGCTTTCCTTTGGAGGGGAAGATCCAACGTTTGTTACGAGTTGCTGGTTGCGGTGGCATCTCGTAGCCAAGTTCAGAGCTAGGTGTCGTTGACGGTAGTATCTGGTAGCAACATTAGGAACTACTGCTAGAAGTTGACCGTCTGCAGTCCTTACCTAAATTACAGACTAATACAGCCATCACAATTCACACTGTTTATCAGACAGATTCTACACTCACCCAAAGTACACGGGGTTACATGACCGCGTTGTCGCAATCCCTAAACTGAGGAACCAACCAAAATCTCTGCGGGAGATATAATTTTGCGTGAAGAAGTAACAGACCGTTACATAGTTACACATCAGTGTCGAAACCTTGCATAAGGACAGTGTGACCACAAGTATAAAATTGTACCCCAAATGACAGGAAGGTTACCGTCCCCATAAGACAATAAAATGTTTAAAATATGCATAAAATGACGAAAAACAAAGTTAATTAAGCTCCAATTATAAAATACTTTCTCGCAATAAATGAGGTCTGATCCTTCTACGAAAACGTGCATATTCTGCCTATTTTCGCCCATCCCCAAGTTTGCCCGATGGAATCTACCTCCGCCTTCCGGCGTGCCGAGAGGACTTTTTTTTTTAAAACTTGGTAAGTACTATTGAAGATATCGTTCGAAGAGGTCCCCTTCATTGCATAATAACCTTCCAACTGACGGAACAAGAGCCTTCCTAAGAACAGTTCGATTTTCAAATCTACAGAATGGAGAATGTGTTTGTAGAAGCTGGTTAATATGTAGCCTAGTGATACAAATCAATTATGTATTATGTATTTTGACACTGCAGGGTTACCGCTAGCCATGCATATAAATTCGCACACCACAACTGCAAGGAAAGGCTCTAAGTCCGGGGGTCAACAGTTTGAATCCGGGCGTTTACAGCGGCTTGAATCCGGGCGTTTACAGCGGCCAACCTGAGTGTGGTTTCTTCCTCCTAAACTCCCTCTAGGCAAAGCGAGTACGTCAAACCATGATGGGGAGCTGCTGCAAGTCCGGAGATCAGAGGTTTGAACCCCGGCGCTGACAGCAGCTATCCTTAGTGTGGTTTCCCCGTTTATTCCACAATCCTTCAAGGCAAATGCTAGGATAATAAATAATAATAATAGTACTTTATTACAAGCCCCGGAGGCATCTACCCAATTCCCTAACCTAAAAGAATTGCTGGAGTATAATACAGTATTAATGCCGTGAAAGCCAATGTGTTATCTTGTTTGGAAACCCCTCTAGGGAGGAGGCAAGCTGTGGGAGCTTGCAGCACAGTGGAGTGCAATAAATATGGGACGTAGTGCAAGATGCATCACCCCAGGTGGTCCGGGCATGGGCACCAAGAGCCCGCTGAAGAGCCTGACTTGGTGCAGCTGGGTGAAACACCCACAACAGACACAGCAAAATCTAAAAGGGATTGCTGGAGTAGAATTAATTCCTTGAAAGACAGTATGTCATCCTAATGATTGTGATCTGAAGATGCTCGCTTGCCAAACGAAACATGTCATCCTATAGTTCATCCCCTTCTGGTAATCCGTAACAAATAGATTTTAAATCACATGTTTCTTTTTACAGGTTGTGATGAATTATTCAATTTAGGAGCTTGGGCATTTTGGTCATCAGCGTCATGTACTTAGGTGTGTGTTGAATTTGTATGATAACCTGTATTTTTGAGGGTAACTGTATTATTGATTTGGGATAGGTGCCCTGGGACTTGATAAAAGTTTGTCCTTTCTTTCTTAGTCGCAGTGTTTGCACCGAATGGTGAACTATCCACCTTGGTTGGCGTGACTCGAAGTAATAATAAAACCGACTTAATTAAAATAAGTTCCCAAAATTCCACATTCATTCACCAGGGGAGCCTCTTTTCATAAAAAATAACCACAGATCCCATTATTACATCCAACATTGTGTACACAGAAATTCTGTAAAACATGTCCTTGGCTCAAAGTATTTTGATTTGTGCCCAATTTTTAATTAAATAAGTTTCCACAAATGTCGCCTCCGTAGCGTAGCGGTCAGCATGGTTAGCTGCCACCCCGGAGATCCTGGGTTCGATTCCCGGCTCTGCCACGAAATTTGAAAAGTGGTACGAGGACTGGAACGGGGTCTACTCAGCCTCGGGTGGCCCAAATGAGTAGAGGGGGTTCGATTCCCCCTCAGCCATCCTCGAAGTGGTTTTCCGTGGTTTCCCACTTCGTCTTCGGGCAAATGCCGGGATGGTCCCTTCTTCAAGGCCACGGCCACCTCCTTCCCTCTTCCTTGTCTATCCATCCTAACCATCCCTTACCTTCCCTCATGAGGCCCCTGTTCGCTTTGCAGGTGAGGCCGCCTGGGCGAGGTGCCAATCCCACCTCACCAGTTGTTTCCCTTCCGATTCGATGTTCCCAGCTCTCGGACACTGCCCGTAGAGGCGGTAGTGGTGAGTTCCCTCGCTGAGCCCGTGGGTTCCACCAACCTGGACAGGGGCCTCATGAGGGATAGGATTGGAAGGTGAGGATGGGTAGGCAAGGAAGAGGGAAGGAGGCGGCCGTGGCCTGACAGTAGGCACCATCCCGGCATTTGCCCGAAGACGAAGTGGGAAACCACGGAAAACCACTTCGAGGATGGCTGAGGTGGGAATCGAACCCCTTCTACTCATTTGGAACACCCGAGGCTGAGTAGACCCCGTTCCAGTCCTCATATCACTTTTCAAATTTCGTGGCAGCGCCGGGAATCGAATCCAGGCAGTGGCGTTTTCTCCAATACCACGGGGTAAGCACCGCTTACCTAGCATCTATATATATAAAGCTCAATGTTTGTCTGTCTGTCTGTTATGTATACAAATCCACACTGTTTCACCGATCTGAACCAAAATTTGTATACTTACCCTTCGGAACCCTGCGGGTAACCCTGTCCACTTGAAATTTCCGACAGACCACCCCATTCCCTGCATTTAGGCCCTTTGACCCAAATCTACACCGTTTCACCGATCTCAACCAAAATTTGTATACTTACCCTATGTAACCCTGTGAATAACACTGTCCACTTAAAATTTCGGACAGACCACCCTATTTTCTGCAATTAGGCCCTTTGGCAAACATCTACACCGTTTGACCGATCCGAACCAAAATTTGTATACTTACCCTTTACAACCCTGCGGGTAACCCTGTCCACTTGAAATTTCGGACAGACCACCCCATTCACTGCATTTAGGCCCTTTGACCCAAATCTACACCGTTTCACCGATCAAAACCAAAATTTGTATACTTACCCTTTGGTACCCTGCGAGTAACACTGTTTGCTTGAAATTGCGGACAGACCACTCCATTCCCTGCATTTAGGCCCCTTGGATAAAATCTACACCGTTTCACCGATCTGAACCAAAATGTGTATACTTACCCTTTGTAACTCTGTGAATATCACTGTCCACCTAAAATTTCGGACAGACCACCCCATTTCCTGCATTTAGGCCCTTTGGCAAAAATCTATATCGTTTCACCGATCCGGACCAAAATTTGTATACTTACCCTTTCGAACCCTGCGGGTAACTCTGTCCACTTGAAATTGCGGACAGATCACCCCATTCCCTGCATTTAGGCCCTTTGGCACAAATCTACACCGTTTCACCGTTCAGAACCAAAATTTGTATACTTACCCTTTGGTACCCTGCGAATAACATTGTCTGCTTGAAATTGCGGACAGACCACTCCATTCCCGGAAAGAGGACAGGGTCCGTCCCAAAGGCAATGGAAAAAAGGGGTAAAACCGGACCCGCTCAGGAAACCCTCAGGGTTGCCATCTCCCGAACTCACCAGCCATGAGCCCTTGAGGATGTAGCACTATCCAGGGTGCACCAGAAGTGGTGGGGCAACACACACCCTGCCTCCTTGAGGGTCTTGAGCAGAAGACATGAGATATTAAGAAAAGAAAAAGAAGGCTGACACCTCGAAGAATGAGGCTATCAGGAATGATTAGACAAGGGCCAATTAAGGCGGGAAAGTAAAAGAGTCGCTAGGCCTCGGATACCCTGATACCATCGGGGTCGGAAGAGAACAAGAGTTTGACCAAGGGAGGCTGACAGGAAAGAGAACTGAAAGGAGCCCGGCACCAGTAAGTAGAAGCAATGCCGGACTCAGTTGGGGTCCCGTGGTCGCAAACCCACGTCCCACAAGTTGATAGACCCTGGTGGGTGGAGAGGGCCAGGTGTGAGAATAGCTTGCTGATTCATCGCGAGTTGACATGAGAGAAATGTCCAGACCCCGCCGTGTTACCTGGTATTGCTGACTATGCTTGATGTTCATACAGGGTCTTTGCTCAAACCACTGTAGTGTTACAAAAGAATGAGTGATTCACCGGTCAATGTGAATAGGACCGGGAACCCCCCCGAACGTCTGTCATCATATATCGTCATCATCTGCGATTCGTGCAGCTTGGACCCGGGCAGTACTCGATAAGCTCTTTCACTACACGCATCGAGTATAGGCCTAAGCCAGAAAATAACGTTCAGACTTTGGAAGACATCGAAGGTAGAAATCTAAATTGCCTATATCAGATTTAAAATTACACCATGTTCGTTTAGTAGTCATTTTTCATTACCTTATTATTATCATCATAAGGGCAAATGACCTAGATGTTACGCCCATTATACCACTATTCACCACACACAATAAGTCTTCATCGCCTGTGAATTTTGAAATATGTCTTTCTATCATGGTAGTTTGTAAGTTTGTCGTGTCAATTCAAGAGTAGTTTTCATTATCATCCTCATCAAAAGGGCAAATGGCCTAAATGTTACATCCACTATACTACTAAGTAACACCACAGACTTCATGGCCTGTGATTTTAACATGTGTATTTCCATTAGTTTGTAAGTTTGATATACCCGTTCAGTAGTAGTCGTCTTCATTATCATCCTCATCAAAAGGGCAAATGACCTAGATGTTACGTCCATTATACTACTAAACAACACCAGAGTCTACCTAGCCTGTGATTTTAAAAATATGTATTTGCATTAATTTGTAAGGTTGATATACCCGTTCAGTAGTAGTCGTCTTCATTATCATCCTCATCAAAAGGGCAAATGACCTAGATGTTACGTCCATTATACAGTACTACCATGGTACTACTAAGCAACACCACAGTCTTCATTGCCTGTGATTTATAAAATGTGTATTTCCATTAGTTTGTAAGTTTAATATACCCGTTCAGTAGTAGTAGTCTTCATTGTCATCCGCATCAAAAGGGAAAATGACCTAGATGTTACGCCCATTATACTACTAGGCAACACCACAGTCTTACTCGCCGGTAATTTAAAAATATGTATTTCTATTAGAGTGTAAGTTTATTATACCCGTTCAATAGCAGTCGTCATCAGTATCATCTTCATCAATGACGTTGAGTGCTAAGGAGACTGAAATATTATCATCATTCCACCGGGCGAAGCCGGGTACTACTGCTAGTATTCTCATAAAAATGAAGTTTATATTATGACTTTCTAAAGCACGACGAACAGCAAAATCGCCGCTTTGAATGAAGTTCCTCGTTCTCTACCCTAGTTCTTCATGATCGCCCACCACTAATCTGTAGAGAAAGAGCGCGGCTGGTTGCTATGACAACGGCTCGTGTACATCTAGGAGCCTTCTGGCCCGGAACACCACTATGGCCGATGGAGTGGTACACTAAGAACGTCAGGTCGTCCTTGATTGGCTAAGACAGGGGGTGTGGCGTTCCAAAGCCACAGGGCTGACGTCAAAACAAGTCACAGGGTCTGCTTCGGTAAGGACAGCATACCGAGCATGGAACACTAGCACTGCGCGCTTCCCTAGTCTCCACCCTCCATCGCGCGGAGAAAGTTTCTGACCATCAGACCCCACCTTTGATGGGTGCGTTTGTTGCAATTCTGCTTCGTCCGGTATACTCACAACTGTATGTTTTTGAGTGCAATTAGCAAAATTTAGTATATGGTACCGTAACTGGATATTATTGTGTTTTAGTGTATAGTAGAACAAATTACCGTACGGTACGTCATAAATTATCATGTTTAGCGAGTAGTAGCCTGCGTTAATATCCTTTTAGTTTGTACTCTTTGGTGCATGGATATTTCAAAATTGAGACTGCACAACAGGGGTGGCAAATACATATTCACTTCACTTCCAATATTTCTATTTCTCGTCGGAGAAATCGCTTGCTTCTAAGAAATTATCTCGATAATTTAGTGAATGCTTTCCTTTGAAATGCATATTTTTCAAATTTTTATATTTGAATCGTGCTTTACGTAATTTTTTTTTTTTTGCATCAATGGCAACTTCTTTTCTAATGCAATAAGCAACAACTATTTTTTAAATAATGTGATATGTCTTTAAAATATTATTCAAATTATACGGATGTGCATTTAAAATGATCTATCCTTTAAACCTACTCTTTGAAAATAGGCCTAATTTGAATGATATTCAGAGCAACTTGTCGGGTTGTTGGGCTACTCTGAAGATACCTACGCTGGCCGTGAAAGCCTACGTCAGTGTAATTTGGGGAATATCTGCAAAGAAATATTATCCGAACATGCAATGCAATGTCATAAGGTTATCTATTACTAGTAGCATGTTTATTATTTTAATGTTCACTTAGGTCCCATAATAGAAAAAGTGACAATGAGTCTGACAGACTAGACTTTGTATCATTCTAAATTCTACAAATGCTGAAAAATGCTAGAAAGGCTGGAGGCTTCTCGCTTCGCTCGAAGCCAAAGACACTTGACATGTTAGAAAATTATCTGCATAATACTTATCTTGCTTATCTTGTTTCAAATTACTCGCGAACGGCAAGTGCAAACCAAGGACAAAGCAAGGTCAAGCGCGCGGGGACGTGCCCCTTCCATCCAGTCTAAAACACTTCTAGTAGGCGATGTATTGAAGATAGATATATGCTCTCCCGGACTTTTTTGTAGAAATTTTCATGCTGACCAATTCTTACGCTCATAGTGTATTGATATTTTTAACGGTTTGCCCAGCGTTAGCTTAAGAAGCGCACGGATGCCAAGTTTGTTTTCGACTTTTTCACTGAAATCGTTACTGCTTGGCTTCCTTTGATCATACATAAATTATTTTCTACAGAATCTTCCCTCGAGATATCCTTTACAGAATGGTGAAAACCGCATCAAAATCCACCC
This sequence comes from Meconema thalassinum, assembly GCA_946902985.2. Classification (NCBI taxonomy): domain Eukaryota; kingdom Metazoa; phylum Arthropoda; class Insecta; order Orthoptera; family Tettigoniidae; genus Meconema; species Meconema thalassinum. The sequence goes on along the minus strand of OX336388.2, from coordinate 908,369,753 downwards.
AGTGGTTCTCGAGATTACCCGTGACCTCCAAGAATCGGGGATTTTTGTCTTATACTAACGAAGTAAGGAAGCCTCCGTGGCTTAGGCGGCAGCATGCCGGCCTCTCACCGCTGGGTCCGTGGTTCAAATCCCGGTCACTCCATGTGAGATCTGTGCTGGACAGAACGGAGGCAGACAGGTTTTTCTCCGGGTACTCCGGTTTTCCCTGTCAACATTTCATTCCAGCAACACTCTCCACTATCATTTCATTTCATCTGTCATTCATTTAATCATTGCCCCAGAGGAGTGCGTCAGGCCTCGGCAGCCGGCACAGTCCATATCCTCGCCGCTAGCTGGGGGCTTCATTCATTCCATTCCTGACCCGGTCGGAGACTGGAGGCAGGCTGTGGATTTTCACTAACGAAGTAGAGATAGTCGGGGAACACATGCACCTAGCGGTACTATGACGTCACACAAAAAAGAAAGATTGTAGTTTTACGTGACCGTGAATCTTGTGATTATGAGCCACGGGACCTCCTGTTTACGTGGAATCCGAACCATGACGTCACACACCTCAGTGCATCTGGGCACATTTCGTCCCGTCACCGTAACGTAACGCCAGATCCCAGCGTAACGACGAAGTCGACAAGATCATTAAAATGATAAAATAATAATGTTATTGTTTTTACGTCCCTGTTAACTACTGAAGCTTTTAGAGACGCTGGGGTGCCGGAATTTTGCCCCGAAGGGAATCTTTAACGTGCCAGTAAATCTACTTACACGCCTCCTTCGCATTTACGCACCCTCAAATTGCGACTGGCTGCGCCGGGATTCCATCCCGCTATCTTGAGCTCAGCAGGCGAGAACGGTGCCGCTGAGCCACGCAGCCAGTCATAATAGAAAATTTACGGGTAATAACCTGAACATTTAGCTCCTTAGACCAAGAAATGCGAACAACAAAAGCACAAACTGCCACACTGTTCAAATGACACACGATCAGAAAAGCTCGCCAACCCTGCTGAATAATTTACTCCGCCCTTAATACAGCTACATGGATTGGCATGCCTGAAATTGAAAAGGGAATAATGACCTGTGTTGCATTACTATTTCTTCATTTTTTTAATGTGAAGGTCTCATAATTATGTGTGTACGGTTGAGTAGTTGTTGCTACTTCAGATATCAACCTCTACATTGAAAAGGGCGTCGCTAGAACCAAGTGCTGAAGTTGCTCTATGGTGTAAGCCAATACTTTCAGTCTTCTTCACAGCTTACCCTCGAAAAAATTTCACGCCACGCCACTGAACCCAGGATTTTCGGGGCGGCAGCTAACCACGCTGACCGCTACGCAACTGAGGCGACTGTTGGCTAGTTATGTAATTAAAATGGTTTTAATTTCAATATAATAACAGGTGTAACTACCGTGTTCAAGTAAATACATGTAAGTTATGTGATAAAAGTTACGTCCTATTCCTGAGACTCCTTTTCTCTTGCAACTTGATAGAGCACATAATATTGTAATGGGCAGATGACCTCGCTGTTCCGCTTGATAACTGGCGTGAAACAAGAAGTTCCGTGACGAACTAAAGAGCCTACTTTTCATGCCAATGATTATTCTACAGTATATGAACCTATCTAGAATAATGACGAAATTAAGTTGCTAATATCGAAATTTCTAATTAGTTCGTAATACTGTATACCTGGCATAATGTAGCCTAAAAGAGCACTACAGTTGGCAGCCCTGATGACTGAATATATTCTTAGTTCCATCTCTTAAGGTGCAGAATACAAAATTTGGTTGAAGTCCAATGAATAGCATGGACGTTACATGCAGTTGTACATTCGATCTAACAGCGCGCGTAAAATCATGTTGGCAACAATGTCATGCATGTATTGGTCAGAAATAATCTGAAATTATATGATCTATTGTTGTGCCAATTTTGAATGAAATCCATTACTTTGTATAGAAGTTACATGCATTTTAAAATTGGACCTATCAGCAAGCTTAGAATCATGTTGGCAGCACCGACGTATATTAGTTACTCCAAATTCATCTAGAATGCCAGGTACTATACGTGTGCAAAGTTTAGAGCTATTGACTTGCATACTTTCTGATATATTGATATTAGGGTAACAAAAATAGGTACAGCACATATTAACAGTTGGCAGCCCTGGTTGCTCTTAAGAATACGCATAGCCATATCTGTTATGGTACACATAGCGCATACGAAATTTGGTTGAAATCCAAATGATAGTATGGAAGTTACATGTATTTAAAATTGGACCTGTCAGCAGGCTTAGAATCATGTTGGTAGCACTGACGTATATAAGTTACTCCAAATTAATATAGAATGTCAGGTACTATACGTGTGCATAGTTTAAAGCTGTCGGCTTGCATACTTTCTGATATATTGGTATTTGGATAAAATAAATTAGGAGCATTTATTAACAGTTGACAGCCCTGGTGGGTCTTAAGAATACGCTCAGTCATATCTGGTTATGTACACATACAACATACGAAATTTGGTTGAATTCCAATTGAGGAAAAGGAAGGAAGATTGTAGTTTTACGTGACCATGAAAAATTCCAATTGATAGTGTAGAAGTTATATGCATTTAAAAATTGGACCTATCAGCAGGCTTATAATCATTTTGGCAACACTGCCATGTATGGCCTCCTGGAAATTAAACTGCAATATTATTATCTATACGTATGCCAATTTTGAAATAGCTCCCATTCATACCTTCCAAGATATCCAACATGGAGCTCAAATTTCAATTGCGATTTTTTAGCAGTTGGTAGCACTGACATCATTTTCAAATATGGCCGTGAGATATTCAGGGATAGATCTTTACTCCTACCAAATTTTGTTTTGATTGCTCCAGCCGTTTAGGAGTTGATAGGGGGGGACACACACACAGCCCGACAGACAGACAGACAGACATTTGCCCGATCTCATAAGTCTACTTTTTCCTCATTTTTGCAAAATGTGAAAAGTAGGCTAAAAATATCACGAGGACTGGCGCCGGTCATTTTGACCCATAGTGTGTCACTCCCTTTCTGTCGTAGTCGTTTTCGTAGTCAGTTTACCCTCCAGGTAGGCTTTTCCCACGGACTCAGCGAGGGATCACACCTTTACCGCCTCTAAGGGCAGTGTACTGGAGCTTAACATCGTTTCGGGGGATACAACTGGGGAGGCGGGACTAGCGCCTCGCCCAGGCGTCCTCACCTACAAAGCGAACAGGGGGACTCATGAGGGATGGGACGAATGGGAGGGATAGACAAGGAAGAGGGAAGGAGGCGGCCGTGGCCTGAAGGTAGGTAGACTACCATCCCGGCATTTGCCCGAAGACGAAGTGGGAAACCACGGAAAACCACTTCGAGGATGGCTGAGGTGGGAATCGAACCCCTTCTACTCATTTGGAACACCCGAGGCTGAGTAGACCCCGTTCCAGTCCTCATATCACTTTTCAAATTTCGTGGCAGAGCCGGGAATCGAACCGCGCACCTCCGAGGTTGGCTGCTAAGCAAGCTGTCCACTACACCACGGATTTTAATGAAGTAATTTTACACCTGGTGTCTTCCTATGAACTATTCCCAATATCAAATGAGGTTTATTTAACATGCAGAAAAATGACTATAATTTTCGTAACCGTATAATTGGCCTCGATAGTTGCGACAAAGCAGTCATTCAATTATTTTTAACAAAGGAGCTAATGAGCAAGGTGTCCCTAGATCCTAAACATGGATCAACAAGAACGTGAGCAACAGTATGTGATTGTACTGCGCCATAATGGGTGGATTTTCTCCCTTATTTTTCACAGATTGTCCCGACTAATGTAAGCCGAAAATTGTCACGCGAGGACTGGCGCCATGGGTAAATCTGACCCGACCGTAAATAATATACAAAAAACTTCAGTGTTTAAAAGGCTATGGGCATGTTTCTTTAGCAGGGTGAAGTTCAAGGGTAGGAAGGAAGGTACAGTAAATGATAGAAATGAGGACTGACCGAAACGAAAATGTAGAGCTTTATTTAAGCATCGGGTCAGAACTACCCATGCGCCAGTCCTCATGGGTTAAAACAACAATAATTATAACAATACGGTAACATAAGATTGTTAAGAATCCATAACTGAATAATAACACTTCAGACTAGAAATGTAATTAGCAGTTAGAAAAAAGCTAACTTCGATTTTGATTCTGCTTTTACCAGAACTTAGGAATATGGGATTAATATTCTTTGCCTCTGAGGCATAGATATTTGGATCGTTTTGACAAAGTTAGTAATTTCCTGTCAGTAGTAGCACCGGGATGATGTATCAGTAAATACTTACCGTATCGGGGGCCATTAGCTGCCACGTGCATTCCAGACTTGTCGCGGACAATAATAACTCCGATACGATCAAGTTACTGCATGTGTTTTCACACATTGTTTATCATCCGAAGTTTGAAATTTAAATTCAAGATTAATGAGTCGTCGTTGATTTAGGGGCTTTGCGACATCGTGGCCGTGAAGCCCCGTGTACTTGGGTAGACTACGTGTAGAATTTGTCTGATAACCTGTGTCACTGTGATGTCTGTACTAGTGAGAGCATTTGTAATGATATACAGTATATTATATATAATGAGAATGTTGGTTGCAGCAAAATGGCTTTTTAAGCACTCGCCGTTCGGGTGCCGGGTGCAAGCTTTGTTAATTGACGCTTGCATGTAGAATTTTTGTTGTTCCTTGGAGCGCTATGAAAGTCAAGGAGGTTAGATATCTAAGCTCCTTGACACTATAGCACTTTCTAGTAGAGAAACGAGGAACTTTTGTGTTGGCGGAAAATTCTGAGATTAATTTTGCCATTATGAACACGGCCTACTGAATTCAAATGGGTTCTTTGATATGCCAAAAACGCATGACATGTGTGTCGTGATTTTTGTCGCCTTTCAAAAATCACTTACCCTGGCCAGGAGCGAACCAGCAAGCTTGGGGTTGGTAGACCGACACGATAACCACTCACCCACCGTGGCAAGCTGCACAGCACAGTGCAAACCACAAAGTAATAGGATGTGCGATTAGCCTGCTAGACATGTTCAAAAAGCGAGACAGAACCATTTGTCACACTGTAACTGACTTATTATGAGCAATAATGCATATTCCAAATCTGTTTGGTGAAAGAAAATTGGAAAATAATTGAAATCACTAATGCATACGCAGTCGGGCACAATTAATCTCGCAGATGAATCGGTTCACCAAGGAGTAGCGAGGGGAACAAGAGCGACATCACCTGGCGCAAATGGCGGGGAGAGCGGAAGCTATTGTGACGCACACACAGTTTATGCACAAACATAATCCTAGGTGGGAAAAAGTATTCCTACTTAATCTCACAAATCAAGTGAGCCCAACGGAAGGCTAATGGTTATAAACTTGAGTTCATCCCCACGCCATGGACATGTACCATAGCAACTAATCTCCCATGCCCCCTATATGGAGGTGCAGTTGCTACGGTCAAGACCGTCTTGTAACGTCACTTGTGCCAACTTATATAAATGATAGTAATATTACACAACGAACATGTCTATACAAACATTCTAAAAAAATACTTTGCTTTATTTTCCTTGACAATAGTACGTTTAAAACTCTCTGTAGCGACGTAGAGACAAGTAATTTGATATAGGACATGACACACCCCCTTTAAGTAAGCAGAAGGACCGAACCCATTTGCGACATAACCCAAAGGAATGTTTAGAGATTACAGTATCAAATGTAGGCCTAGAAATGATACACCTTTTCGCTTTTAAGTAACAACTTCTATTCACAAACATTTAAGTTACACATTCACATAAAACCAAATTAACAACACAACTTTAAAACAGGATATGGAATTAACATAAGCCCCAAAGGTACTTGCCTTATTATTAACAGTCCGTCATATTCATAGTAATCCAGCCACAACCCAGGTGACAATAACATACACTCATCAATATAATTTCTTCTCTATGCGTCGACTCGTATTTACTTCGCTTCTTAAAAAAATACCAGTAAAGTTCTATACGATGCTCAAACATGTCTTATTACATGTCCAGAAGTCAGGATACATCCTCTCCACAAATAATCCAAGACCCTTTTTAAATCAACTTTTCAAATTCATCGACCGTCGTCCTTCCCAGGCCACTTGGATTCCTAAACGGGACTCGCAGCCAAACTTTTCTACGGAATCTTCCCACGGAGATCCAATTCAAACCTCTATAATATAAGTTCCAAGTATCCCTCATACTTGACTGTAAAATAACAACTAAATCAACGAAGAACGTCTCGGCGTTCGCTTTCTGGACCAGGACACCAACTACATTCTGTAGAATAAGACATACACAAGATCTTACCTTGCGGTGCAGCTCTCTAGCGGGAAACAGAGAACTGAATGTGACAAACCAGGCAGCAATTACTTACGCCAAGGCGAAGAAGCTGATAGGGTAAAATGAGACGAGATATCGGCTCAGGACACTTAGGGTCGCAAGTGTCCGGAAATACCTTAAAAGTGAACCACAACTGTTAAACATATGACGTCATCAGATGACGGCTCAGCTCGAGCGGTCAGGCCCGTGCTGTCTTACGCACACCAAAGCATCCAAAGCAAACGTTGAATGTCATATCACTCTGGCTCCGAGTCTGCATGTGCGACTCGGGCGCGTGTGGTTCGAGGTTCAAATCCGGGGCCTATCCATCAGCTTTCTTTGTTCTCTCTCCCTCCTCCTTTCTAGTGGAAGCATATTGTTTGTTGACATTAAGACACGGAACCAGAGTGATATGATATTTAACGTTTGCTTTGGTATGCGTAAGGGCGCACGGACCTGACCGCTCGAGCTGAGCCGTCACCTGATGACGTCATAAGTTTAACAGTAGTGGTTCACTTTTAAGGTACCGATATTTCCGGACACTTGCGACCCTAAGTGCCCCATATCAAATTACATGTCTCAATGCCATCTACGTCACTATAGAGAGTTTTAAACGTTAATAAGAGACACCCTGTATATACGTTCCATATTTATTTTCACTAATAACATAATACAGCATATTTTAAAAGAATATGTTGGTTGGTTGGTTCCTCAGTTTAGGGGTTGCGACAACGCGGTCATGTAGCCCCGTGTACTTTGGGTGTGTGTAGAATCTGTCTGATAACCAGTGTTAATTGTGATGACTGTATTAGTGAAGAATATGTTGATTTGTACGATCTCTAACAAGGGAACATCACGAACGCGACGGAAGAACGGAGGAAGATTGTTAGTGCCCAGATGAAGAGATTTTGGGAGAAGAAGAAAACATCATTAGCAAAATAAGTTCTGTAATAACAATAATAAATAACTATAATAATAACAGTAATAATAATAAAAATAACAATAACAAACAATAATAGCAATAATAACAATAAATAATAATAATAATAAATAATACCAATAATAATAAATAAAAAGAACAGTAATAATAATAACTAGGGCCCGGATGTAGATGCCGTAAAAAAGTTTAAAAAATGCACTTCAAACTTTTAAAAATGATTGTAATAAATGACCTAAAAATTCGAAAAATGCACTATAAGAAGGAGAAAATGATCTTATAATAATAAACTCACCAATATTTCAAAAATTCGAAAACTGCACTATAAAATGGAGAAAATTATCTTTAATAAACTCGGCAATATTTCAAAAATGAAATCCTAAGCTCAAACTGAAAAGTCAATCAAAATAGATTTCTAGCACTTAACAAAAGGTTTATGTTCACTTTAGTCTGAGTTGCACTGCACTACGAATGTCATTCTGATGTTGTCAAATATAAATAATCCGCGGTTATCAGCCAACAAGTTTTTTATCTCAAAATGCTGCGTTCAACATCAACTGATGTGATCGGAGCGTACTTGAAGTGAGGAAGTTTGTTTGCTGCTAAATCCTCCTCAATCCCATCCATGCAGTAGTTTTCACCAGAAAGAATGTCAGATTTTGCAGAATGTTTTATACCCGGTGTTTTAGTCCAGCACTTTTTTCAATTTTGATGCAATACCCGCAGCAATTTCGCCACGATTGTTGCTAATAAGACTAGTTTCCACCCGGTTGATTAAGGAAATGGAATCAATATTGGTACTTTAAATTATCTGGTATCAGCTACTAGCTTCTTCTTAACTCTGAGACACGTAACTCCCTCATATAAAGCTGGGACATGACTAAATCGAAAAAAATTACCTCAAAAGGCCGATTTCTCTAAAATAAGACCAAAAAAATCTACCAAACTTTAAAAAAATGCTGTTAAAATGGATAAATAGGAAAAAATGCTAAAAGATGCAAAATAAAAATGGCATATTTGAAGACGGAGTGGCCCGTCCGGAGTTTCTATGTACTTCAGCATTATTTTAGACAGCTCAGTAAAAAGATGACATGTCACCGACATCAGGGCCCTAATAATAACAATAATAACAATAACAAGCAATAATAGCAATAACAACAAAAATAAATAATACCAATAATAATAAAGAATAATACCAACAATAAATAAAACCAATAATAATAAATATTGATAACAGTATGTTAATCACATGTAATTATTGTTTCATGTACAGTAAATACTCATATTTCTCGGCCTTTTCAGCCAACGTCCCGTCGGAATAAAAATAAATAAGAATACACTCTGTAGGAACCATTAGCTGAGCCCACGCCGATCACCTTATCGGCTGTATAAAATATGGATGGAAATCACTGAGATGACCCTTTCTGTGTGCCGTAAATTGGCACATATAAGACAGTAGTTATGAGTAGAGCTAGGAACTTAAGGTGCTGCTCGTTAACTTGTTTTTCTATTTAAGTGCCCAAATTAGCTTGTCTTGAAAAAAGAGCATTACATGAAAACCCCTAATTGAGTTTTGGTTGCGCCTTTCTCAAAGCAAGCACCCTTTTCCACATTTAAATACATGTTGTGTCTCATCTGCTGCATTATATTCCATAAAAATTGAAACATGGCAAACCAAACATGTACGGTTTTACAGTTCCCGGCGACTAGCTATGCACTTGACCTAGAGAGCTCAGCAGTAAGAGAGGGGCGTGGAGCAGTGCGGGGATCGTGCCAAATACATCCCTGACTGAGAGTTCAGGTCAGACCTTGGTCAGCACTTCTTTTTTTTGTTGTCACATCCCTTATTGTCTTTTGTGTTTTCTATAATGTATTTGCTGTGGTCTCTTCGGTTTTGGAGCTATGAACAGTAGTTTTTATTCGTCCGTGACGCTTGAACGTGTTGTAAATTTTATTCGTTAGAATTTAAATGCAGTCGCCTCCGTAGCGTAGCGGTCAGCATAGTTAGCTGCCGCCCCGGAGGTCCCGGCTCTGCCACGAAATTTGAAAAAGTGGTATGAGGACTGGAACGGGGTCTACTCAGCCTCGGGTGTTCCAAATGAGTAGAGGGGGTTCGATTCCCCCTCAGCCATCCTCGAAGTGGTTTTCCGTGGTTTCCCACTCCATCTTCGGGCAAATGCCGGGATGGTCCCTACTGTAAGGCCACGGCCGCCTCCTTCCCTCTTCCTTGCCTATCCATCCTGACCTTCCATTACCTTCCCTCATGAGGCCCCTGTTCGCTTTGCAGGTGAGGTGCCTGGGCGAGATGCCAATCACACCTCACCAGTTGTATCCCCTCCGATTAGATGTTCCCAGCTCTAGGACACTGCCCGTAGAGGCGGTAGTGGTGAGTTCCCTCGCTGAGTCCGTGGGTTCCACCAACCTGGAGGGTAAACGACTAAGAAGAAAAAAGAAAAAAGAGAAAAGTAATTTAAATGCAGCATGGCCGGCGACGCTACGTTCATTCGCACTGCGCCGGGTCTAATGCAGAAACGCAAGAGCCCTTCCTTCTATTCCACTCTGCTCCACCATCAAGCTAAACTTTATGTATGTAAGCAATAAAGAAAATATTAATTTATTAATATTGTGAATAGAAAGAGCAACAACAAATAATAAAGTAGTCTACTTGATGTAATCTGCCAACTTAAATATTGTAACACAAACATAAACAAATTAAAGAAAGATAAAGAAAATAATTTTAAAAAATCAAGGAAAGTTCCGATCACGGCAACTTCCATTTCCAACGCCAACACGCTAGAGACTACGCCAAGGAAACGAGGCGGGAACGTGTGGGAATAGGACTACAAAAGTTTGAGGATTGATTTTAAAGGTACAATTTTGAGCACACTAAGGCCCATTGGCAAAAACGCTCAAACAGGGGTAAAATATATTTCTATGAAGCGCAAACCCATCAAATTTGAACGCTTTTCTAGTAAACCACATGGCGACCTCTCCTTGTAAGCCATCTTGGCTAGCCGGCTAGCTCTGAGCAGGATGAAGAATGGAGACTTGCCTCCTCCAAACGCTGTATATTCCATCAATATCGATAGTCATTTTCCTTTTGCTGTAAAATGAATATACCGTATATACAGTAATTGGATAGAATGCAAGAAATATCCAGGTCAGCCAATGAGAGGCAAATATGGATGGATATCGGCCAGGGGAAATCCCTACTGCTCGTAGAGCAGGATGGGTTTCATCACCTTAGCTCCAGGGTAGTCACCTCCAAGTGTTGCGTGAATTTTGTTGGTTTTTGGTAATGTTTATACGAATATTTCCACTTAAAATTTGCACCTTTTACGACTGAATTATAGCACTTTCATGCACCTTTATAACAAAAATTTTGCACCTAAATTTCCTAACTCTATGAGATAACCTTATCACAAAGAGAAAGAACATCCAAATACAGCAATCGGTAAAATTTCGTAGGTTATCTCTCAAGCAGTGGCTATTAAGAGATAACCAAGGTGTTTAAAAAATATCCTACGGTGTCGCCCTATCATATAACGTCCTGTGGGAATACACCTGTAGTCAAGGAGCCAGAATAGCGTGAGATGACTTACTACCCTACCAGCGAATTGTTACCGGTGGCGGAAATCGTAACTAATGCGCTCCGCCCAGCCACACGACTGCGATAGACGTGCAGTTGTCGCCAGCGAAACCTCATCGCGTGTCACTTGTGTGCATGATTCATGCTGGGTCTTGCGATGTGCGGTGTGTTCTCATTGTATGACTGTACATCCTTTCCCCTCTTGCCCCGGAACCACTCACTGCAGCCATAACGAGGCGAGATGACGTAATGTATACACTACAGCTGCGCTCCACAGCTAGCGGTAACAATTCAATAACAAACGTGCTCGCTGCCTGGATAATAAACGTGTCCACCCTGGTAGTAGTTTACATGTTTACCGAGCGCTAGTTAACGACTCTTCTTAAGTGTTTCTATATACAATAACAGTCAACAAATTGATGGTAGGTTACATTATGACAAGGCCTACTGTACGAGTAAATTAATTATGTCACTCGTCTTTGACCAGCTGATGCTGAAATGGTCGTCAAGTGGCGCTCCACGCGGACACTCGACAACAATGTACGGGTATAAATAAACTGTGTAGGTACCGTATTTAGGCATTAATAGGATGGAATGCAAGACGTTATAGACGTTTCAATCCATATAGCATAAATGTCCTCCCTGCGTGTAATTTCTTAAGCAAAGGATATTGCCTTTTCATTCACTTAGAAATAAATTCCAGTTTAAGTTATTTTAGGGCCAAAGATCTTAGATCTGATAAATAACCTCTTCATATTTACATGAATGGAAAACCTTTAAATCCGAAAAAAAAAACAGCATTTTAAATATATGAATTATAAATGCATAAGACTTCATCAAACATGGACCTTCGCTTCAAGTCAGAGTATTTCAGGCATGTTTGATTATCATTTTCATTACTGTACTCTTAAAACTGTTTTTAAAATATCAAATCTTAGAATATTTTAGTGTATTTTACTACACAAAAGTCTTTTCTATACTACCGGTATACCTGCACTAAATTACTCATATAAGAGCAGCCTATCCTGATAATGCCTAAATATCCACAGTTTGAAACCTAAACCTTGGAATTTACTGCCCTTTCCTGTTTGGACAGCACCTCCACTGGATTCATATTAAAGCCTAGAACCTCATGGTAGTCGCGTCTTCATACTCAGTAGAGTCTTCCTCTGTCGTCGAGTCATTTTCTTCTTCCTCGGGAGGTTTGTTGGTCACCATTTCCTCCTTGTCGATGGTGGACGATAGGATCATCTCCGCAATACTCTCTGGCTTCAAATCGATGTTCGGAGGCAGATTCTCCAGCCCGTACTTGTCTTCCTCCATGCTCGGCTCGGGATCTGGAGCATCCTGTTCCACCTCTGGCGGTAGCCCGTCCACTGGAGGGAAGTAAGGGATCTCGTTCGGTCTGGATGGCGGCACGTGAGTGGCTAGCCTCACAGAGAGCTGGTCGTTACGAATATTCTCTGGTGTGATCTCATTCTGGATGTAAACTCGTATTGGGTCGGGATGTTCAATGTTGATAGGGACACAACCTGTGGGCATCGAGAAAAAACATTGATATAGTCGGACTCATCTAATTTGAAACACTAAGTTATCTATTGGCCTGTTTGCAGTCTCTTGATGAATGCAGTACATTTGCATTTGTCTGTTGGCACAGGCTAGAGTAAAATGTGGCTTTCGACCGATGTCTCAGTCTCAATCATGGCTGTGATTATGGTTGGTTGGTTCCTTAGTTTGGGGCTGCGACAACGCGGTCATATAGCCCCGTGTACTTTGGTTGTATGTAGATTCTGTCTGATAACCTGTGTTAATTGTCATGTCTGTATTAGTGTGTGTTATCTGTTTTTAATTCAAGTAAGGAATGCAGACATTGAATTTCAAGTAGTACCTACTTTTGCCACCAAACGTCACCGTCAACAACCACTAGTTCAGAACTTGGCTACTAGACGCCACCGCAGTCAGCTCCTGGCGATGAACGTAGGAACCCTAAGAGCGTTGTTTAACCGATAATTAATTTAGCTTCACACAGATGTAATAAGTGGAAGGTTCTTTAACATGCCATAAATCTATGACATGGGACTGCCGGCTTTACTTCCCTGGCTGTGATTATATGGAGGCAACTGAGGTATGGGTGGTGCTTAGTAATGACATTCAGGGCACAGTCAGTGCCTGTAGATGCTGTGAAAGGTTCTACTCATAAGGTTAGTACTGCTGTTCTGACTCGGTGAGGAAAGCAATGGCAAACTACCTCACTCCTCTTCTTGCCTAGTACGCCTCAATATAGCGTGCCTTGGGGTTTTGTGGGTATCCACCCACATAACCTAACGGCGGTACTTTTTGAGGATCCAATCCAGCCTTCGGGCTGACTACCTAACAGACAGACGAGTTATCTATTCTTTGAAGGAAATTTCTCGGCTGTAATTAGACTATGCTTTTAATAATTAATATTGTAGGTTTCAGTCGGTTCACACAAAGTAATTCCAATTACTGCAATATTAAAGAACCTGAAATAAATTACATGTGATTGAGAAGAAAACTAAGGAATGATATGTTCCGCTCGTCAAGTGAGCATTACCAGATCTAAATATGCAAGACAAAGCTCTAAAAAACACTACCGAACCTACAGTGACAACCACAGACAGTCCCTGCCCTACAAAAAATTAAAAATAGAAGGAAACACGTCAGAAAACTTGTTACTGATAAATATTAAAGCAAAGGAAGGAAGGAAGGAAGCTTTTAGTTTTACGAGACCGTTAATCATGCGATCATGAGCCACGGGACCACCGTTTTAGGTGGAATCCGAACCACAGGACATGGCATTTCACTTCGAAAATCTCACATGCATTGACCCAGAATCGAACCCGGTCCACCTTGGTGAGAGGCCAACAGCTTGACCGCTGAGCCACCACGCCCCAAAAATATTAAAACATTTAGCACCCGAAAAAAGAACTATTTATTTAATGTTGCAAAATTTAGAAATGACTATCGCATCAACAAGAAGCAGTCTTCCTCCCCCAAACTAATCTACGGTATAAAGGTGTGATTTACTTAAACAGTAAGCCCTAAAACTACAGTAGAATTGTAAATTAATATGAGGAAATGAACTGTGATGATTAAAAGCTTTATCTACAACATAAAATATTGTTTGTCTACTACTATACTCTTTGTTATTCAATCAAATGCCCGTCCACTTTTATATTAATAAGTCGTGTCACTGAGGAACTCAAGTTTACCGCACCAATTTTTATTCATCTCAACATGACGAAGAGCAAAATTGTCTTTATCGAGATCTATTGTCATTAACATCTGGGAGTGTTCATGTTACGAGAACTGAACTTCTCGGGGAACTAACTTATAGTTACACAAGAAAAGTAAAATGGAAGAATGTGGAATATAGCTTGAATAAGTACGGGCAACTAATTTAATCCATTTTAAACATATTAATCATTAATCCCAGTGCCATTTTCATCTCCATATTTTATGTATTTTAAATTTTATGACTCTCACCGAGCGGTGGCTAAACTCGACTAAAATTTTGCTGAAAGGGTGGTGAAGGACCGCAATAAGGTCCGAAACATGTACTGCAAGAGGAATTAATAGGGGAATTCCGTGTAATTTGGACCACTTAACTTTAAACGTCAGTAACTTATTTGACCGTAATGAACCTTCCTCAAATTTTATGGACGATAATTAGTACAATGTATCAAATGATTTGGGGCAAATAAATGTTAATATTATCTCAGCGTATAACGTAAAATTTATTTTTATAACAAAATGTAATATCGTGTAATTCGGACCGGATGGCGTGTAACTTGGACCAGGGTGATGTGTAATTTGGACTGCTAAATATAAACACTTGTAAGTTACTTAAGCTATTTGTTAGGCAATACTAAACAAAAAAATACAATATTGCGAATTCTGATTGTCACTTTTGGCATGTAGCACAATAGTAAAACAGTTCATCGTTAATTCAGTACAATTTTCATGAGTCCACCTTTTGCAACCGTCGCACTGAATCCAATCATCCTCCTAACACCACCTCGTAATGTAGGGACTTGCGTTCTTCGCTGTCACCCCGGAGGTCAAGGTTCGATTCCAACTTCAGCCATCCTGGAGGTGGTTTTCCGTGGTTTGCCCACTTCTAATCCAGGAAAATTCTGGGATGGATGCAAACGTAATGCCTCGGCCACCTCCTTACCAATCCTATTCACAATTTACAAATACACACACACTTGTACAGTCATCACAATAACACGGGTTGTCACACAAATTCCACACACACACACACACACACAAATGCACAGGGCGTTATGACCATGATGTTGCAGCCACCAAAATAAGCAATAACAACAACAAAACCCTTTCAGATTATAAACCAACTTCTTTCAGAATCAAAAATAAAACTATGGAGAAAGTTGTTGTTTCTTATTTCAGGGGCATTACGACATTGTGGTCATGTGGCCCCGTGTACTTGTGTGAGTATGGAGTTTGTGTGATAACCTGTGTTATTATGATGCCTGTACTAGTGGATGTACTTGTAAATTGGGGATAGGATTGAGAAGGAGGCGGCCGTGGCTCTAAGTTACGACCCGTCCCGGAAATTGCCTTGCATAAAACTGGGAGACCAGGGAAAACCACTTCCAGGATAGCTAAGGTGGGAATCAAACCCCGTTCCATCCCTCCCACAAGAATTAAAATTTCTTGGCAGAGCCAAGAATCGAATCCGGACCTCCAGGGCGACAGCCAATAATACTAGCCGCCACACCACGAGATGGTCACTATGAAGAAACGTAGCGATTACATTTGTTTCAACGGACCAAATTACACACTCTCGAGCAGTCCAAATTACACGTCATGCATATATTTAATCAAAGTTCAAATAATTTGAACATTATTTAAAATTGATGAATGAAGGTATGTTAGAACTTACCACGATGTGTCAGTAGTACTTGTGAAAGCAACACACACTCTTCGCTGAAATAATTACTTGACAGCACCCTACCTCCCAGGCGTATTATCTTACAAGGAATGTTGTCACAAACTTACTTTCCTCATTACTCCTCAACCTTCAGTCCGAAAATAGAAGAACTCCCAGGGCGAAAGGGACACTCAACTGTCTTGCTGACCTTGCCTGAGACAAGGGGTTGCCAAACTTGCAAATACCAAAAGTAACATCAGTCCAAATTACACGACGGTCCAAATTACACGGATTTCCCCTACCTTAAACAAAGTGAGCAGTATTGAAAAGTTTGGAAATTTGAAGCCATTCCTTTTTTCAGTGTTGCCTATACAAATTTTCTTTGCTGATTTTCAGTTGGTCAATACGATTGTGCCCAAAATTTGGGCGGGGTCAAATTATAAATAAATAAATACATTCCTGGAAAAAATTACACGCCTTAATTAGTTATCACACTTAAATGGGCCCATTGCCCATATTTATATTTACATATTTATAATTTGTACCCCGCCCAAATTTTGGGCACAATCGTGTTGACCGACTGAAAAGCAGCAAAGACAATCAGTATTGAAAAGTGGAATTAATACTTAGAATAATTGTCATATCAATACGGAAAAAAGGTTATCTTAAAAGATATCTATACTACTAATGCGTTGAAAGATCTGATGCTGATACTTACCTGAAACTGTGGAACGTCCACAAGCCGCTCAGACAACCACTTTTGGTGTAGGCTTTAGAAAAATCTGTGTCAATAATAATCTGAGTTCTTAATTTGAGCAGCTTTTATAAAAAAATGTAACTCTTGAAAAGTTTTCGCATTATGTAAGCATGTAATACCGTATCCAAGGTTACATTCGCACAATAGTGTCAATGAAAGGCAGGATATAAGAATCTTCTTCTTCTCCTTTCCGATGAGGCCTGCTAGGGACCCCGTGCCAATTTCAATTCTTCACACTTTGTTGTTTTCTCTTCCGTTCTCTCCAGTACTCCTTCATCCGTTCACTATGCTGCTTCTTTCTGTCCTCGGACCACTTCGCACCAGGTTTCTTTGGCAATCTTCCTTGAAATCCTTTCATACTTAATACCCTTTTTCTAAAGATCTCTCTGTTCACCGTTTCTTCTTCACTTATATTATTTCTTTCTAAATCTTTCTTTAATTCTTGAATCCAGCTAGTTGTTGCCCTTTTCTCCCAAAGGTACTTGAATATCCTTTTTGTTAATCCGGAATCATCCATTCTGTAAATATGTCCAAAAAATTGCAATCTCCTTTTTCTTATCGTTTCTGTTATATTTTCTATGTTCCTGTATATTTCATCATTAGATCTTAATTTCCATACTTCTGCTGTTTTCACTGGGCCTAAAATTTTCCTCATGATGCTCCTTTCTAGTACTTCAAGTTTATCTAATCTATAGCTTAGTACCAGACATTCACTTGCGTATAGGCATTCCGGTTTCACCACTGTAGTGTAGTGCCTTATTTTAAGAGTTTTAGATAGGCAATTTTTGTCATAAAAATTACTAGTGATACCATATGCTCTTTCCATCTTGTGTACCCTTTCTTCTACCGAAGATTTTTCTAAACCATTTTCTTGAATTATTTCTCCCAGATATTTGAATTTTTTTAACTTTTTCCACTGGACCAATATCTGTTGCCAAATATTTTGAAGCGTTCTTGATGTTTGTAATAAATTTAGTTTTTTCTACGGAGATTCTCAAACCTGTTTTGTTGATTTGTGTTGTTGCAATTGTTAGGTTTTCTGACAATATAGCAAAATCGTCTGCAAATGCGGCAACTTATTTCAATGCCTTTGTTTCTTCTCCCCAAAGTTACTGAGGAAATGTTATGTTCTTTTAGTTTTAATTTCCAAATTCTTACAATTTTCTCTAAAACACAGTTGAACAGAAGGGGTGATAAACCATCACCTTGCCGTACATCTGTATTTATCTTAATAGATTTTGATATCTCATCCATAAATTTTACTTTTGAAATCGTGTCAGTAAGGGTTTCACGTATTAGGTTTGCCAATTTAGTTTTCACTCCAAATTCACGAATTGTTTTATCTATGGTTTCTCTATCAACCAAGTCAAAGGCCTTTTTAAAATCTACAAAAGTCACAACTATGTCCTTTGAATTCAGTATCCTATGGCGAATTATGGATTTTAAAAATATTTGTTCTGAACAAGATCTACCTTTTCGAAATCCAGCTTGATACTCGCCCAGTTGCTTGTCAAGTGATGTTTCTACTCTATTCAGCAATATTTTTGTAAATACCTTGTATGCAATTTGAAGAAGAGAGATGCCTCTATAGTTATCAACGTTTTGTTTGTCCCCTTTTTTATGCAATGGGTGTATTAGTGCCACTTTCCATTCCTCTGGAATCCTCTCTGTTCTCCAAATATATTCAAAGATTAACTGCAGCTCTTCAATGATTTTTGATTGAGACCATTCAGCTGTTATCGAGTCCTCTCCGCTAGCTTTATTATTTTTTAGATTGTTAATTGCTTCTTTAATTTCTTCAGCATTGGGTGGTATATCTTCTTCCAGATTTTCTGTTGCTTGTGAGAATTCCACCTTATGATCTGGTTCAGGGCAGTTTAAAAGTTGATCAAAGTGCTTCGTAAGTATTTCACAGTTCTCAACATTGCTTAGGCCAAGTCTACCATTTTCATCTTTAAAGCATATGCTAGGCGCATTGATACCCCTTTAATTGACTCTTTAAAGCCTGATAGAAGTTTCGAGAGTTATTTTTAACAAAGCTGTCTTTCAGGTCAGTAAGTTGTGATTTTTCGAATGATCCTTTAACTCCCCTTATTATTCTAGCAGTGTCTTTCCTTTGCTGTTTGAATTGGTCATAATGTTCCGTCTTTCCAGAGCATTTCCACTTTTTCCATTGCTTTGTTCTCTCTTGTAACGTATCTTCACATATTTGATTCCACCAAGGTTTCTTCTTAGGTTTGGCTAGCCCAAACGTCTTCTGGGCTGTGTTGGTTATTTCTTTAGATAAATCTTGCCACTTCCCATGATGAGTTACTTGTATTTCTTCCTGAAATGTTTCCAATGTTTCTTGTGTAATTTGAAGTCTATTTGTGTTATATTTATTTACTCTTTCCCCTCTTCTGTGGTTTCTGTTGGGTAATAATTTGGGTTTAATTTTAGACAAATAGTGATCAGAGTCAAATTCTCTGCTTCTTATAACCTTCACATTCATAATTTATTTCATGTTTCTTTTGGATATAGCTACATGATCCAGTTGAAATTCATCTATTTTATAATAAATCTAAATATTAAAGATATTAGAATTCTAATAAAGAAGTTGAATTTTAAATTGATTTAAGAGCGAGAATAGCAAGGTCATCTGCCCTTCACCCAAGAAAACAAACGCATGTCTTAATAAGACTGCCATGTGGTCATCCTAAATAATCCAATAACCAGTCTTATAATCAGGACATGTACTCCATAACACCGCAAAAAAATTGCGAAAAAATTCAAATTATATTTTCTTTATATTCTACTTCCCCTATCCTATTCCTTCTTCCCAACTAACTATACCCACTAGTATTATACAAAGAAACATAACTTCTTGCTGGCATGTTTCCAATAAGGAGAATAAAGGTGATCCTTCCGAGTAGGCCTACATGTGGTCAATTTAATGTACCTATGCATATGTCTACCCCTTAGCCTATTATTCCCGTTTTCCAACTGGGTCGGGAATGAGATGCAATGGAAGTCTTTGTGGCGGATGCCCTTCCTGACGCCAACCTCATGAGAGGAGTTAATGAGAGATGAAATGAATGATGGTGAATGAAACTGGGCAAGGATGGGGAAGGAAGCGGTCGTGGCATGTCAGAAGGTACCGGTGTTGCCTGGAGATGCCTGGAGTTGAAAATGAGAAACCACGGAAAACCATTTCAAGAACGGCCGACGGTGGGGCTCGAACCCACGCGTCTACAGAGAACTTGGCCCTATGACCTAACGCTGCGCTTTAGCGAGCGTAGCCACCACCATGTGGTCATTTATTATTTTTGTAATTATGCTGCCAACTATATTTACTTTCGTGACCGTCGTAAATTCACACTCCTAGGTCAATTATAGGTTGTCGTGTGGGCCAAAGCGAATCCTCGTTTCAGACTCGAGTTGGAAAGGAACCCGCCTCACGTAATGATATGGGTAGCGATGACATCACAACATCTGCTTGGACCATACTTTTCTGAAGGGACTGTGAATGTTGCAAATTATTTACACATGTTACAAACATGGTTAATACCTCAGCTTGAAGAAAGGGGCCTCACAGAACACATATGGTTCTGTTCACTACGCTTTTATAGTGCACGAGTTCCTAAAGTAACTTTTTCCAGGGCGAAGGATAGGTCGTGGTTCTCCCGCAACACTAGCTCCCTTGAAATGGCCACCAAGAAATCCTGACCTCACCATACCTGACAACTCGTTATGGCGCATCTGCATCCTCAGATATATGTCAAGAAGAACATGGAGACGTATGGAACTGTGTTCACACCATGATGGGAACATACATATATATATGACACTTAATACGCAAGTAAATAACATTTGATACTAAAAAGTTCAGTAACTGGCTGCGTGGCTCAGCGGTAACGTTCTCGCTTGCTGGGTCCAAGGTTGCAGGTTCGTATCCTGGCGCAGTCAGCTGGTATTTGAGGGTGGGCAAGTGCGAGGGAGCCGTGTCAGTAGATTTACTGGCACGTTGAAGATCTCCTTCGGGGCAAAGTTCCAGCGTTTCTAAAAGCCTCAGCAGTTAAAAGGGACGTTACAGGGGTACGGGGACTTCCCACCCAACCTGTAGATGGCACAAATCATAAATAATACGTAGCATGTCGAATATTTTATTTATTTAGCGTATGGCTTTGAGTGCCGGGAGTGTCCGAGGACATGTTCGGCTCGCCAGAGGCTGTAGCTGTTTCAAGCGGACACCCATGGGGTAAGCTGCAAGTTCCGTTCAATTTCAAGTAGTTCCAACTTTCGCTACCAGATGTCACTGACAGCTAGTGGTGAACGTTGGAATTTTGATAGAGCGCTTCAACAAAATCTAACCTGGAAATTTAGCTTCACACAAGTTTAGTTAGTGGATGGATCTTTTACTTGCCATAAAACTATGACATGGGACCGCCGGCTTTACTTCCCCTCCGAAGGAAGGCATACTGAAGGATTTTAACGCTCTTAAAAAACCTGACGACTTCGGCCGGGTTTGAACCCGCGATCTTGGGTACAGCAGTTCAGCATGCTACCAACTACGCCACCGAAGGCGTATAGCATGTCGAATAGGCAGTAGGCATATACATTAAATGAAAATTTATCATTGTTCGTCTGTTATGTGATGCGTTATACACTGAGGAACAAAAGAGAAAACTCGCTGATTTGTTCCCTGAACCGTCCATGGTAAAACTCATGTGGCCCTGTGTAAATAAGACTAGCAACCTTCTTCACTTTTACTTTCTGGAAACATGCAAATAGTGTTTTGAACAAGCATAGTCACCATGTTGTATACTACAATATTTTTTAAAAGAACCTTTGGTACCACAACCAAGAGAATTGTTTTCGTGGTTTCCCATTTTCACCACCTGGCAAATGCCGGGACGGTTCCTTTCAATAGGTCCACGGCCGATTTCCTTCCAATATCCCTTCCCCGACACGTCCTGAAAAGAAAAGTTTTCGTGACCAGGCGCTGCCTCACTGTCAGACAGCTATTCAATTGTCCTCAGAAGGCTGAGTGCACCCCGTTCCAGCTCTCATGTCTGTATCTAAAATCCCTGACGGAGCCGGGAATCGAACCTGGGGCCTCCGGGTGAGAGCGAGGCGCGCCACTCCAACTCCACGGTGCCAGCATAATATAATATTAATATAATTGGAATGGGATTTAGGAAAGGTACCCTCCATCTGAACAAAAGCAGTAGTCACCCCCATTTACAAGCAAGGTACGGTAACAGGGGAGATTGCATCAATTATAGGCCTAGAGGTATTTCTTTGATAAGTGTCGAAATGCAAAGTATACTCTGGCATTGTGGAAAGGAGCGTTCGATCATTGACTGAGAGGAAGATTGCTTGAAACCAGTGTGACATTTAACCACAACGAGAATCTCAGGATCAAGTTTTCAGTATGAGCCAAGTTGCTTTAGTGTCATGTATATCTAGAGAAAGCGTACGATAGAGTACCACGGGGAAATATGCTGAGCATTCTGAACGATTATGGTATCGAGGGCAGGCTGCTACAGTCAATTAAAGAATTTACGAATGGGCCAATGTCGATAACCAGGCCGGTAGGATGATTTGTTAATTTAAAGTTGATGCAGGAATGACGCAAGGCAGTAATCTTTCACCGTTGCTATTTAATTTATACATGAATCCTTACTCCTCCTTCAGCCATAGCATCCGGCAGGTTCCCATAAAGCTGGGAGACCCCGTACCAGACCATACCAAGACTTTTAAATTCTTGGCAAAGCCGGGGATCGAACTCGGTACCTCGGGGGTGACAACCAACAATACTAGCCATTGCACCAGTACAATAGGCTATATTATCAAGTACACAAGAACCTCGTTTATCCGGACCTCATTTTTCCGGATCTCCGGTTTATCCGTATCGAAAATAATGAAACATTATTTTTACTGGGTAGTATTTCTCTTACGGGGTCGACACTTCTTGAATGTCTTTTCCACCAAGGATAGTCAAGGACAGGAATTAGAAGTAATTCGACCACGGTCCATCAAAGGTACCGTCCCGGTATTCGCCTAGAATTGAGAACTGATATCAGTAAAACATCTTCGTGATCGTGCTGCGCAAAAACGCTATACAAATGTAAATCGGAAAAAACTCACAAACTATTTTAGTGCATAAAACAGTCGTAAATGTAAGAAAGGTGTTCTTATAGCTTTTTTGGTACAATTGAAAATGGAAAAAAGGAAGCTTGTAGTTTAACGTGACCGTTAATCTTGAGATCATGAGCCACGGGACCTCCTTTTTACGTGGAATCCGAACCACAGGACATGGCATTTCACTTCGAAAATCCCACATGCATTGACCGGGAATCGAACCCGGACCGCCTTGGTGAGAGGCATACAACTAGACCGCTGAGCCACCATGCCCCCCACAATTGAAAATGGGTATTACAACTTACTGTATGTTAATAGATTATATAATATTCATCGGTTTCTTTCTCCGGATTATCCGGATTTTCGATAATCTGGATCAGTTCCGGTCCCACTTAATCCGGATAAACGAGGTTCTTGTGTACAGTATATCCTTTTTGATAACGCTGATACAGTCAGTACGAGAAAATTATAACTGAAACAGAAGATTTGCTAATCTTTGTGACCCCGCGTTAAATAACTCACCACAACTGCGATGGGAAGCTGAAACGTCTGGAAATCGAATCCCGGCGCTGAGTGTGGTTTTCCACACTTCCTCCAAGCAAACGCCGGTATATTCCCTTATTTCAAGTTACGGGGCACCTACCCCGTACCCGACTCTTATACACACTATTACCGTCATCACAGAAACAGAGGTTATCCGAGGCGGCTTCGGTGGCGAACTTGGTAGCATGCTGAGCTGCAAGCCCGACGTCACAGGTTCAAACCCTGCCGAAGTCGGCGGATTCTTTAAGAGCGTTAAAATCCCTCAGCATGCCTTCCTTCGGAGGGGTAGTAAAGCCGGCGGTCACATGTCATAGATTTATGGCATGAAAAAGAACCTTCCACTAACTACACTTGTGTGAAGCCAAATTTTGTAGGTTAGAATTGATAACGCTATATTAGTTCCAACGTTCGCTGCCAGGTGCTGACTGCGATGCCATCTACTAGCCAAGTTCACAGCTAGGTGTCGTGGACGGTAGCATTTGGTAGCAAAAATAGAAACTACTTGAAATTATCCAGTCTTTACTTGAATTAAGAACAGATAACACGCACTAATACAGCCATCACAATTAACACCGGTTATCAGACAGAATGTACACACACTCTAAGTATACGTAGCTACATGACCGCGTTGTCGCAGCCCGTAAACTAAGGAACCAACCAACCAGAGGTTATCCGACACACACACTCAAGAATACGAATCTATGACCAAGATGTCCCAAGTTCCTTAAACGAATTAACAACAATAATAACAACACAAATCTTTGCCTTCAACTAAAACAAAGATGAAACAAAATTGCCGATACTTGTTAGAAAAAGAACCTACGTACGCTTCGGTTTCATTCATTTGAGACTGTTAGTTGGAATTGTTCTGTTACTGATCGCCTCGTGGCACAGTGGTTAGATTTCTTGGCTGTCACCGCAAAGGTCCAGATTCAATTCCCGGTTCTCCCAAGAAATGTAATTCTGATTCGAAAGCTGGAACGGGGTACACTGACTCAGCCCCTTGAGGCAAAAACTGAGAAGAGGTGGGTTCGATTTCCACCTCGGCATCCTGTAAGTAGTTTCCCCACATCTACACCACCAAATGCTGGGATGGTGTCTAACTTAAAGCCAAAGCCACTTCCTCCCTAATCCTCACCTAAATTACGAATACACACACGATACAGCTATCACAATAACACAGGTTATCAGAAAAAATATCAAAGTATACGAGGCTGAATGACCACGATATCCAAGTCCATCAAATGAAACAACAACTCAATTTGAAGATGCCGAAAGGCGAATTTGAGACTAATTTACATCAGATGCAAGTGATGTAAGGCTACTGTATAATTACAGTAGTTATGTACATATGAGGGTCGTCCCCCCGCCCCCATCCCATTCCTTGTCGAATATTTCTGTGTCCGCATTCTTGGCTGTCACCGCGGATTCCCGGTTTCGATTCCCGGCTCTGTTAAGAAATTTAAATCTGGTCTGAGAGCTAGAACGGGATACACTTAGCCTTGTGAGGCAAACCTCAGAAGTGGTGGGTTCGATTCCTACCTCAATCATCCCAAAAGTGGTTTCCTGTGGTTTAGCACTTCTACTCCAGGCAAATGCTGGGATGTTACCTAACTTAAGGCCACGGCCGCTTCCTTCCGTACCTCAATTACAAAACCTCAATGCTAGTACAGACATAAAAGTGACACAGGTTATCAGACAAATTCTACAAACACCCAAGAACACGGGGATACATGGCCACGATATTGCAAAGCCCCTAATGATAGAACAAAATCTATACTTCTATACTAATATAATAAAGCTGAAGAGTTTGTTTGTGTGTTTAAACGCGCTAATCTCAGGAACTACCAGTCGGATTCGAAAAATTATTTTTGTATATGATAGCCAGATTCAAGAGGAATAGTTAAGGCTATGCATTATTAGGCTGAACCTCTCAGGTAACCTTAAAGATTGATTTTTGTTCAGTAAATCGGAAGAACAAGCGCTCCCGAACAGCTTCAATAATACCTACGTCTATTGTTGCCTGTCAGTGCGGGCTGCATCACATCGCCCCTACCAGTGTTCTGGTGCTGAATTGCGAGCTGCTTATAAATTGCAGTCACGGGGAGTAATTAGTGCAAATATATTTCTTTGGTCCCTTAAAACAGTGATCATCATGACAATAGTATGTCTCTGTATAAGGGCGATGGTGTTGGTTGCAATACGCGTTGGTGCTTTCCGATCCTTATCCTTGAGCGCTCCAGTTCTGTAGTAGTATTGATTATCATCCATAGAACAAATAAATCCACCGGGCGAAGCCGGGCACTACTGCTAGTAAGGAATATTTCTGGCTGTCACAATGATGCAGAGTGTACTCACAAACAGTATGTAGAAGCAGCAGCAGTAGCGGGAAGATCGTTTGCCCCATGACTCTGCTATTCATTCCAGTATCAATGTCGCGAGCTGCGAACCACCTGCTTATATAAGCTACAGCCTCCCAGACTCGATCTTAACGGTGCTTGTTTAAGATGCACACTGTTGAACAGGTCATTTAACTCATTAGGTCCGCTCACCGTTATCAAACCGGATTACTAGGCCACACATCTCATACCACGCCCGGATTATGCCCAGCTGATGTCCTAATCCAGTGACTCCTATCCACTGTGCTTCATCAAGGTAACCGCAAGCTCGCCCAGCCTGGGGCCGACTAAGGCTTTAAGGGGATTTGTAGGTAACGAAAGTAATTTATTGTAATTAAATAATTCTAATAAGCCCGTGCAAAGTTTCCGCTCATTCCCGCAAGGGCACTGGTTAGTTAGTTAGTTATTTGAGTTTTAAGGGGCGGAATTACGTGATCATCTACCCCAAAGGGCAATGGAATGTGAGCAGAAATCTCATTTAAAAAAGAGCAAATTTTTAATAAAACTTATTTAATTAATTTTCTTTTTTTTAATTTAGTCATTTTACCTTCCAGGTAGACTTTTACCACGGACACAGCGAGGGATCCCACCTTTACCGCCTCTACGGGCAGTGTCCTGAAGCTGTGACATCTGAACGGGGGATACAACTGGAAAGGCGGGACTAGCGCCTCGCCCAGGCGGCCTCACCTGCAAATCGAACAGGGGCCTCATTAGGGATGGGACGGGATGGGAAGAATAGGAGGGATAGACAAGGAAGAGGGAAGGAAGCGGCCGTGGCCGTGGCCGTGGCCATCCCGGCATTTGCCCGAAGACGAAGTAGGAAACCACGGAAAACCACTTCGAGGATGGCTGAGGTGGAAATCGAACCCCCTCTACTCATTTGGACCACCCAAGGTTGAGTAGACCCCGTGCCAGTCCTCATACCACTTTTCAAATTTCGTGGCAGAGCCGGGAATCGAACCGTGGACCTTCGGGGTGGCAGCTAATCACGCTGACCACTACGCAACAGAGGCGACTTATTTAATTAATATTGGGCAAAAAGCAAAAACATATTTATATACATAGATAGAGTGTCCGCCTCGTTGCGTACTGGCTAGCACTCTTGGCTGTCACCACGGAGGCCCGGAATCGATTCCCAGCTCTGTCAATAAATTTAATTCTGGTCTGAGGCTCGAACGGGGTTCACCCAGCCTCGTGAGACAAAACTTAGAAGAGGTGGGTTCGATTCCTATCTCCACCATCCTGGAAACGATTTTTCGTGGTTTCCCACATCTACTCCTGGCAAATGCCGGGATGGTTCCTAACTGAAAGCCATGGCCGCCTCATTCCCAATCCTCATCTGAATTACAACTAAACACACTAATAGATCCATCACAATAACACAGGTTATTAGACAAATTCAACAAACACCCAAGTACACGGGGCTACAACGTGACCACGTTATAGCAAAGACCCTCAATTGATCAACAACAACAACAACAACATAGATAGTGTGAGACTCGGACAAGTTTTACAGAAGTTATGTGTAAACAGAATCCGCTTGTAAACCAAGGTGGCTTTATCCACCACTTTGGAAATAATGAATAAGGCCATTTGATAGCCAGAGCACAGTACGCGGATTAACGTGGGACTTCTACCGGCCTGAAATGTCAATGTCCAAATCCCTAACTCAAACAGCACTTCCCTGCAGTGACCTTTGGCGGCTTCGGTGACGTAGTCGGTAGCATACTGAGCTTCTATGCCCAAGATTGCGGGTTCAAACCCGGCCGAAGCCGTCAGATTTTTTAAGAGCGTTAAAAATCCCTCAGTATGCCTTCCTTCGGAGGGGATGTAAACCCGGCGGTCCCATGTCATAGATTTATGGCATGTTAAAGAACCTTCCACTAATTGCACCTGTGTGAAGCTAAATTGGATAGGTTAAGAATGTAATCAACGCTCTTAGGTTTCTACGTTCGTTGCCAAGAGCCGACTGCGGTGGCGTCTAGTAGCTAAGTTCTGAACTTGGCCTAGTAGTCGTTGACGGTGGCGCTTGGCGGCAAAAGTAGAAACTATGTGAAAAATTCTAAGTTGCAGTACTTAAATTAAAAACCAGGTAACACACTCTATTACAGTCATCACAATTAACACCGGTTATCAGACAGATTCTACACACACCCAAACTACACGGGGCTACATGACCGCGTTGTCGCAACCCCTAAACTTAAGAACCAACCAACCAACCAACCAACCAACCAACCTGTAGTGACCCAAGGATTGGTACACTAATGATTCCTAATATAAGACCGCGTGCAGAAACGTGCATATTATAATTAAATAGATCCGAGCACGGTGGCTGAGAGCACTAACGCGCTAAATCGTGCCTCGCTGGTCAAAATGAAAATAGTTTTCGTAGTTTCCCTTTTTTACCACCAGCCAAATGCCGAGACGGTCTTTTAAATCCCTTTCCTGACCCTTAAATTAGACCCAAGTTAGCGGTCCCCTGTCTGGGCGATCGGCATGTCACCATCTCCTGTTGTATCTAAGCATTCAGTCACAAGTTAGGAGAATTTATGCAATAGGAATTGGCGTGCGTGCCATCTATACTTTTTAATAATTTCGATGCTTGCCACGGTGGGTGAGTGGTTAACGTGTCGAACTACCAACCCCAAGCTTGCAGGTTCGCTCTTGACCGTGGTAAGTGATATTTGTAAGGCGACAAAAATCACGACATGCATGTCATACGTTGTTCGCATGTTAAAGAACCCATTAGAATTCAGAAGGCCGTATTCATAGTGGCAAAATTAATCTCGGGATTTTCCGCCAACACGAAGTTCCTCCATTCTCTACTAGAAAGTGCCTTGACTTTCATAGCGTTCCAAGGAACGACGAAATTCGACATGCAAGCTGCCCTCTGGGTGGCAAATAACAAAGCTTGCACCCGGCAGTCGAGGCCATACGATATTAAAAACAAGAAGTTCCGTGACGAACTAAAGAGCCTACTTTTCTTAAAATTTAAGATCTATGCCAATGATTAATTAATCTACATGGATCTATCTAGAATAATGACGAAATTAAGTTGGTAACATCGACATTTCTAATTAGTTCGAAATACTGTATACCTGGCATAATGTAGCCTAATAGAGAACTACAGTTGGCAGCCCTGGTGACTGAATATATTCTTAGTTCCATCTCTTAAGGTACAGAATACAAAATTTGGTTGAAGTCCAATGGATAGCATGGACGTTACATGCAGTTAAACATTGGATCTAACAGCGCGCGTAAAATCATATTGGCAACAATGACATACATGTATTGGTCAGAAATAATCTGAAATAATATGATCTATTGCTGTGTCAATTTTGAATGAAATCCATTAGTTAGTATAGAAGTTACATGCATTTTAAAATTGGATCTATCAGCAGCACTGACGTATATTAGTTACTCCAAATTAATCTAGAATGCCAGGTACTATACGTGTGCAAAGTTTAGAGCTATTGGCTTGCATACTTTCTGATATATTGATATTAGGGTAACAAAAATAGAGACAGTATTTATTAACAGTTGGCAGCCCTGGTTACTCTTAAGAATCGGCATATACATATCTGTTATGGTACACATAGCACACACGAAATCCAAATGATAGTATAGAAGTTACATGTATTTAAAGTTGGACCTCTCAGCAGGCTTAGAATCATGTTGGTAGCACTGACGTATATAAGTTACTCCAAATTAATATAGAATGTCAGGTACTATACGTGTGCAAAGTTTAAAGCTGTCGGCTTGTATATATTCTGATAAATGGGTATTTGGAGAAAATTGAGAGCATTTATTAACAGTTGGCAGCCCTGGAAGATCTTAAGAATACGTTCAGTCATGTCTGTTTATGTACACATAGCACATACGAAATTTGGTTGAAATCCAATTGATAGTGTAGAAGTTATATGCATTTAAAATTCGGACCTATCAGCAGGCGTATATTCATTTTGGCAACACTGCGATGTATGGCCTCCTGGAAATTAAACTGTAATATTATTATCTATACGTGTGCCAATTTTGAAATAGCTCCTATTCATACCTTCCAGGATATCCAACATGGAGCTCAAATTTCAATTGCTACTTTTCAGCAGTTGGTAGCACTGACATCATTTTCAAATATGAGCGTGAGATATTCCTACCAAATTTTGTTTCGATTGCTGCAGCCGTTTAGGAGTTGATAGGGGGGGGGGGGGACGACACACACACAGCCAGCCAGCCAGACAGACAGACACACATTTGCCCGATCTCATAAGTCTACTTTTTCCTCATTTTTGCAAAAAAAGTAGGCTAAAAATAAAAATTAAGTTTGATCATACTGTTATGTATAAGTACACCAAAATTACAGTAACGGTTCATTAACAGTTTTATCACTTCGATCCCATGAATAGAATACAAGAAATAAGAACACGACTTCTTAAATTTAGCAAAGCTGCCATCTTGAATTATTTAAACAATTGAATTATAGGCTATCAGAAGCCAATATTTTAAAAAGATGGTATATTGGCTTTCACGGCCAGTGAATTAAAACTCAGCAATTCTTCTAGGTTTGTGCCGTGTCTTGTGTGGGGTTTCGCCTAGGACACCAAGCTGGCTCATCGGCGGGCTCTTGGTGTCCCCGCCCGGACCCCCACTGGAGTAGCGATCTTCGCGCCACCTCCCTTTATATAAGGTGCAACTGCACCTCTTGACTGCGAGAACTAAAAGCCCAAGCAGCCTCAACCTCCCTATGAAGGCTTCTAAACCTAGAAGAATTGCTGAGTTTTAATTCACTGGCCGTGAAAGCCAATATACCATCTTTTTGAAAGCCTATTGCAGATATTTCACATGTCACTAGCCATGTTCGACTAGTGACAATTTGAAAGACACGGTCGGGATCAGACAACACCTTCTATAGGCCTACTAGAAAGTTTTGGGTCAGACGAGTCAGAAGTGAAATTCTTACAAAATTTACACACAGACACGCGCGCGGACACACGTAGGCTACACTACATAATCCTATACTTCGTATGGTGAAACTAAGCTTTTATTAGAAGGAGAGGTATATACTAATGAGTCAAGTTGAGCAGTGCCTTGAAAACTGCCTGCCACTTTAAGCAGATAGTGATCGCCTGACTAATGGCTCAAGCACAGATGAAGCATTCAAATCAGAACATCAAGTGAGTATTTCATTAGCCAAGCAGTATAAATACGTTCGTGAGACAAAAAACATTGTCTGGATTCTTACTGACACAGCCATGGCGCGTCTCTTAGCGTGCACCGCTGTGCTGGAGGTTCTCTTCCTGGTAAGTCACGCCCATATTCCAGCGGGTCTCAAAATGTATTCAAATTAGCAGCCATTTGTTTTAAATTTCATTTAATTTATGCCAAAAAAAACTATCTCTTTTTTTGTGTGTGCAAATATTCAAATGTTTATGACTTGAATATGATAACCTTGATTTATGAACACTAGCTCAGAAAAAATACTTCGACAAAACTATTTTGTTCAGTGATAACTTAACCAATCGCAGACAATATGCGTTTATTCCCCCCTCGTTATTACTTTTCGTATTTGCCCTTTCGCGAACGAGGCTCAAGCGACTTCGGTGGCGTAGTTGGTAGCATGCTGAGCTTCTATGCCCAAGGTTACGGGTTCAAACCCGGCCAAAGTCGTCGAATTTTTTAAGAGCGTTAAAAATCCCTCAGTATGCCTTCCTTCCGAGGGAAAGTGAATCCGGCGGTCCCATGTAATAGATTTATGGCATGTTAAAGAACATCCCACTAATTACACTTGTGTGAGGCTAAATTATAGGTTAGATTTGACTAACGCTCTTAGGTTCCAACGTTCGTCGCCAGGAGCCGACTGCAGTGGCATCTAGTAAGCAAGTTCAGAACTAGTTGGTCGTTGACGGTGGCGTTTGGTAGCAAACGTTGGAACTACTTGAAAATCCATGTCTGCAGTCCTTACTTGAATTAAAAACAGATAACACACACTAATACAGCCATCACTATTAATACCGGTTATCAGATAGATTCTACACACACCCAAAGTACACGGGGCTACATGACCGCGTTGTCGCAGCCCCTAAATTGAGGATCCAACTAACCAACCAACGAGGCTCATTTGCCTGCCTCCTCATGACCAAGTTGTCCGTATGTTACCACCAAATAAAATGTGTCTTCTATGTCTTCTAAAATCTGTCCAATTGTGCAATCTTAGATCGAGGAGCCCTTGTGTTTAAGGTTATTGGATTGTTATTTTCCTCTGATCGAACAGATATTAGTCCCTTGCGTTGAGAAGCAGTTGCCTCGATCTTTCGCTACTTAAAACAACAACTACCATACCACGCATCGGGGGAGCGTGGGTTCGAATCCCACCTCAGCCGTCCTGAAATAAGACGTTCGTGGTTTCCCATTTTCACCACCAGACAAATGCCGGGACGGTTCCTTTTAAGAGGTCCGCGGCCGATTTCCTTCCAAAATCCCTTCCCCGACCCGTCGCGTCGTAAAAGATAATGAATGACCATTGGGTGCAATAATAACATTATTAAATTAGGTAAATAACAGTTAGGTTGGTTGGTTCC
Source organism: Meconema thalassinum (assembly GCA_946902985.2). NCBI lineage: Eukaryota > Metazoa > Arthropoda > Insecta > Orthoptera > Tettigoniidae > Meconema > Meconema thalassinum. Next base: position 908,337,555 of record OX336388.2, on the reverse strand, counting down.
TCACATTAAGGGCTGCGACAACGCAGTCATGTAGCCCCGTGTACTGTGGGTGTGCGTAGAATCTGTCTGATAACCGGTGTTAATTGTGATGGCTGTATTAGTGTGTGCTATCTGTAATTCAGGCAAGGACAGCAGACGACCAATTCCAAGTAGTTCCTACTTTTGCTACCAAATGCTACCATCAACGACACCTAGCTGTGAACTTGGCTACTAGACGCCACCGCAACCAGCGACGAACGTTGGAACTAATAGAGCAATAATCAAATCTAACCTACAAATGTTGCCTTCACACAATTGTAGTCAGTGGAAGGTTCTTTTACATGCCATACATCTATGACATGGGCCCACCGGCTTTACTTCCCCTCCGAAGGAAGGCATACTGAGGGATTTTAACGCTCTTAAACAATCCAACGACCTCGGCCGAGTTTGAACCTACGATCTTGGGCATAGAAGCTCAGCATGCTACCACCTACGCCACCGAAGCCGCGCCTAAATAACAGTACCAAAGCAGTATTTATGATTTCACCACATTTTACCGTCTATATTAGGCAACACCTGTCACGGGTTAATAGAACTAATGATTATACCGGCAATTGCATAATATAGTAAACAAGTAGTTCCGTGAAGCCATTTTCATATATCCTACTTATGTTAATTGCCTCAATCGACATACAAAATTTAAGTTTGATTGCTTAAATAGATTCGTAGATATTGAGAACCGTCTAAATATTTCCGATGGTTGCCATGTTGGATTTTTATATCTGTAGGCCGTAGGGGCATGTACTATTACATGAAGATTATTTTCTAGGTGTATTATTCAAACTTCAATCCCATGATTAGGATACAAGATATAAAAGCAAGATTTTAAAATATCGCACAGCCGCCATCTTGTGATTATGAAAATCTATTGAAATACATTAGGTACCAGTGGATTACAATTTTCATAAGTATTTACCGTACCAAGTTTCACTGCGCTCGGATGATAACATCGCGAGAAACATCCATTTAAATATTCACCTTTCGCGTCACCGCCATGTTAGATTTGTGATCACCACGTTATTGAAAGGCCCATAGGTGAACTTTTGTCCATAGCTTCTATCAATATACAATATTTCAGTTTGATTGCTGTCATAGATTAATAGGTCTATTGAGAACCGTCTAATTATTTCGGATGGTCGCCATATTGGATTTTATATATGTAAGCTATAAAGTTATGCAATATTAGATGACGATTATTGCGTAGGTTCATTATTCAAACGTTGACCTCGATCGCATGATTGGACACAGGAAATGAAAACGTAATTTTAAAATTTCACACAGCCTCTATCTTGACGTTATGTAAACAATTGAACTAAATGATATGTCTGTGCATTACAATGTGTATAAACATTTGCTGTACCAAGGTTCACTGCGTTCGGATGGTTAAAACGCAAGAAAAGTCTATTTAAATGTTTCAACTTCGCTTGACCGCCATGTTCGTTTTTTAGTTAACAGATTTTTGGAAGTCACATAGGTGAACTTCTAATAGTGCCTTTCATCACCGTACAACGTGTCAGGGTGATATCAGTAATAGTTTCGGAGATATAGAATGGCGGAGGAATATTTCGAACAGCCGCCATCCTGAGGTCATATAAACAATTGGACTAAATTAGATGGCAGTGCACTACAATGTCTATAAACATTTTCTGTACCAAGTTCCACTGCGTTTGGATGATTAAATCACGAGAAAAGTCTATTTAAATGTTTCAACTTCGCTTGGCCGCCATGTTCGTTTTTTAGTTAACAGACTAGCAGAAGTACCCACTCTTCGAACGGTCTTCCGTATTAATAACCAGACGTTATCAATTGAGCTACTGTTACAATGGTTAGGGGTTTGTCATTCCTTCATAAATTTATCAGAACGAAGTTACCATACATAATGTTGAATTTTGGGCTTATGCCGTGTTTATTACATTAAAACTCGACGCGTTTCGAAAGAAACCATGCCTTTCTTCGTCAGGAATAATCTGGAATACGACAATGATTGCTAAGAGAAAGCAACAAAGAACATATAGAAGGTGCCCAAAGATGGACGCCATTATAGCCCCATGTTAGGGACAACGGAAAGCAGCAGTGAATTACTTTCTCAGGGTTCTGATAATAGGTAGCCAGGATTCACTGAGATTGTAGCCGGTGTCGCGGTTGAAATTATCTGGGTGTTTACGTTTTTCAACCGCCTCCCTGATGATTCTGGGACGATATTGCTTTATACGGGCAAGAACATCCACTCCTTGGAACATGACATCATGGCCAGGTGATAATGCATGATCGGCAACAGCCGATTTATCAGGTTGAATGAGCCTGATACATCTATTATGTTCCTTAATGCGAGTGCATATTGTTCTCGAAGTCTGCCCGATGTAAACCTTGCCACAAGTACAGGGAACTCTGTAGATACCCGGTTGTTGCAATTTAGGCAAACTGTCCTTAGTTGGTCGCAGGAATTGCCTAATCTTAACAGAAGTTCCAAATACAGTCCGTATGTTGTACCGAGGTAGGATTTTAGCAATACGATCCGTCGTGTTATGTATGTAAGGTAGGTAAGCAGTTCCTCTTACATCTCTTTTCTCAACTGACGTCCTATTATTATTTGTTGGTTTCAGAACCGTAGAGATCAAAGCCTTGCTATAACCGTTGCTCTCAAAGGTGGTTCGCAAGGTATTAATTTCTTCTTGTAAAGAAGATACTTCACAAATCCTCCCAGCCCGGGTAGTTATAGTTGTAAAGATACCATGTTTCTGGGCAGGGTGATGGTGAGAACTTGCGTGGAGATATCTATTGGTGTGTGTTGGCTTACGAAAAACGCTGTGTCCTAAAGATCCATCCTCTTTCTTGGTGACGAGAACATCTAAAAACGGTATTTTGCCGTCAGATTCCTTTTCCATGGTGAAACAAATAGAAGGGTGCTGGGGATTAAGGTGATCCAGGAAATGGCTAAGATTTTCCTCACCTTCCGTCCAAACAACGAACGTGTCATCCACATAACGCCACCAGATCTTCGGTTTGAAAGGAGCCGACGACAAAGCTTTCTCTTCAAAGTTCTCCATGAAGAAATTAGCCACAACAGGAGAGAGAGGACTACCCATGGCCACACGATCAGTCTGCTCATAAAAATTCCCATTCCATTGAAAGTAGGAGGAGGTCATGCAGTGATAAAAAAAAAGCCTTGTGATGTCTTCAGGAAAAAAGCCATTAATGAGAGACATAACACCATCAATAGGTACTCTCGTAAACAGAGACACCACGTCGAGACTCACTAGGATATCACCCGGCTGAAGTGTTATAGCTTTCAACTTTTCCACGAAGTGTGTGGAATACTTAATGTACGAAGGCGTGTTACCCAGAAGCGGCTGAAGTAGTCTACCTAAGTATTTGTAAAGGGTATATGTAGGAGAACCAATCGTACTAACAATAGGTCTAAGAGGAACATCTTCTTTATGTATTTTAGGAAGACCATAGAGTCTCGGAGGAATAGCATCTCCTGGAAGGAGAGTCTTCGCTGCATCCGCTGGAATAGATGATTGCTTGATCAATTTGACGGTGACATTTGAGTAGCGAGTAGTATGATCACGACTATTAATCCTATATACAGGATCTGATAACAAAGACGAGATCTTGGAATCATAATCAACCTTATCCAACACCACTGTCGTTACCCTTGTCATCGGGGAGAACGATAATATCAGAATTGTCCCTTAGATCTTTAAGTGCCCGGCTTTCGCCTTGTTTAAGTTGGTGTTAGGTGGCTTAGCGTTCTTGAGAACTCTGGAATATTCTTGTCTGGCTTCCTCGGCCTCTTCAGGTGTGAGGTGATGTACCGAGGATTCTACAGATGTAATAAGTTCTTCAATAGGAATTCTTCTAGGCGCTACAGCAAAATTGAGACCTTTAGCGAGAACTGCCTGTTGGGTATCATTTAGGGGCATGCTGGACAAATTTACGACAACCTTGTTAGCATCAAGTCTAATGGCTTGAGATTTCTGCATCTGACATAACCTATCATATTTGGAAATATGTCTTGCCCTCACCTGATCAAGAACGCTGTTAGCTTGCACTGAAGAAATACGATCAAAGATCTTCCATAATTCCTCACTTACGAAGTTCGAGAGGCGTAGATGTAGCTGTAGTAACTCCCTCGAAATAAAATCCAACTGCTTACGTGTATGCTGTAACCTCTCTATCAATAACGCATTGCTTGCACGACGATAGATTCTCGTTGCCTTAGGTGTTCTGAAGGTATGCTTCAACATAACAAAATTCGGTAGAATATCATGATCTCGGCATCTTAGGAGAAAAGTGAGTGAAGAGATAAGACACACCTTCTTGCGTCGTAACCTACTAAATCTAGACATCAGTCGGAAAATATCCTCCCCATAGAGGTTTCTAATATTGTCATTTAGACTTTCACGGCCCGTGTTACCATTCATAATGTTGAATTTTGGGCTTATGCCGGGTTTATTATATTAAAACTCGACTCGTTTCGAAAGAAACCATGCCTTTCTTCGTCAGGAATAATCTGGAATACGACAATGATTGCTAAGAGAAAGCAACAAAGAACATATAGAAGGTGCCCAAAGATGGACGCCATTATAGCCCCATGTTAGGGACAAGGGAAAGCAGCAGTGAATTACTTTCTCAGGGTTCTGATAATAGGTAGCCAGGATTCACTGAGATTGTAGCCGGTGTCGTGGTTGAAATTATCTGGGTGTTTACGTATTTCAACCGCCTCCCTGATGATTCTGGGACGATATTGCTTTATACGGGCAAGAACATCCACTCCTTGGAACATGACATCATGGCCATGTGATAATGCATGATCGGCAACAGCTGATTTATCAGGTTGAATGAGCCTGATACATCTATTACGTTCCTTAATGCGAGTGCATATTGTTCTCGAAGTCTGCCCGATGTAAACCTTGCCACAAGTACAGGGAACTCTGTAGATACCCGGTTGTTGCAATTTAGGCAAACTGTCCTTAGTTGGTCGCAGGAGTTGCCTAATCTTAACAGAAGTTCCAAATACAGTCCGTATGTTGTACCGAGGTAGGATTTTAGCAATACGATCCGTCGTGTTATGTATGTAAGGTAGGTAAGCAGTTCCTCTTACATCTCTTTTCTCAACTGACGTCCTATTATTATTTGTTGGTTTCAGAACCGTAGAGATCAAAGCCTTGCTATAACCGTTGCTCTCAAAGGTGGTTCGCAAGGTATTAATTTCTTCTTGTAAAGAAGACACTTCACAAATCCTCCTAGCCCGGGTAGTTATAGTTGTAAGGATACCATGTTTCTGGGCAGGGTGATGGTGAGAACTTGCGTGGAGATATCTATTGGTGTGTGTTGGCTTACGAAAAACGCTGTGTCCTAAAGATCCATCCTCTTTCTTGGTGACGAGAACATCTAAAAACGGTATTTTGCCGTCAGATTCCTTTTCCATGGTGAAACAAATAGAAGGGTGCTGGGGATTAAGGTGATCCAGGAAATGGCTAAGATTTTCCTCACCTACCGTCCAAACAACGAACGTGTCATCCACATAACGCCACCAGATCTTCGGTTTGAAAGGAGCCGACGACAAAGCTTTCTCTTCAAAGTTCTCCATGAAAAAATTAGCCACAACAGGAGAGAGAGGACTACCCATGGCCACACCATCAGTCTGCTCATAAAAATTCAGATTCCATAGAAAGTAGGAGGAGGTCATGCAGTGATAAAAAAAAGCCTTGTGATGTCTTCAGGAAAAAAGCCATTAATGAGAGACATAACACCATCAATAGGTACTCTCGTAAACAGAGACACCACGTCGAGACTCACTAGGATATCACCCGGCTGAAGTGTTATAGCTTTCAACTTTTCCACGAAGTGTGTGGAATCCTTAATGTACGAGGGCGTGTTACCCAGAAGCGGCTGAAGTAGTCTACCTAAGTATTTGTAAAGGGTATATGTAGGAGAACCAATCGTACTAACAATAGGTCTAAGAGGAACATCTTCTTTATGTATTTTAGGAAGACCATAGAGTCTCGGAGGAATAGCATCCCCTGGAAGGAGAGTCTTCGCTGCATCCGCTGGAATAGATGATTGCTTGATCAATTTGACGGTGACATTTGAGTAGCGAGTAGTATGATCACGACTATTAATCCTATATACAGGATCTGATAACAAAGACGAGATCTTGGAATCATAATCAACCTTATCCAACACCACTGTCGCGTTACCCTTGTCATCGGGGAGAACGATAATATCAGAATTGTCCCTTAGATCTTTAAGTGCCCGACTTTCGCCTTGTTTTAAGTTGGTGTAAGGTGGCTTAGCGTTCTTGAGAACTCTGGAATATTCTTGTCTGGCTTCCTCGGCCTCTTCAGGTGTGAGGTGATGTACCGAGGATTCTACAGATGTAATAAGTTCTTCAATAGGAATTCTTCTAGGCGCTACAGCAAAATTGAGACCTTTAGCGAGAACTGCCTGTTGGGTATCATTTAGGGGCATGCTGGACAAATTTACGACAACCTTGTTAGCATCAAGTCTAATGGCTTGAGATTTCTGCATCTGACATAACCTATCATATTTGGAAATATGTCTTGCCCTCACCTGATCAAGAACGCTGTTAGCTTGCAATGAAGAAATACGATAAAAGATCTTCCATAATTCCTCACTTACGAAGTTCGAGAGGCGTAGATGTAGCTGTAGTAACTCCCTCGAAATAAAATCCAACTGCTTACGTGTATGCTGTAACCTCTCTATCAATAACGCCTTGCTTGCACGACGATAGATTCTCGTTGCCTTAGGTGTTCTGAAGGTATGCTTCAACATAACAAAATTCGGTAGAATATCATGATCTCGGCATCTTAGGAGAAAAGTGAGTGTAGAGATAAGACACACCTTCTTGCGTCGTAACCTACTAAATCTAGACGTCAGTCGGAAAATATCCTCCCCATAGAGGTTTCTAATATTGTCTTTTAGACTTTCAAGGCCCGTGTTACCATTCATAATGTTGAATTTTGGGCTTATGCCGTGTTTATTATATTAAAACTCGACGCATTTCGAAAGAAACCATGCCTTTCTTCGTCAGGAATAATCTGGAATACGACAATGATTGCTAAGAGAAAGCAACAAAGAACATATAGAATGTGCCCAAAGATGGACGCCATTATAGCCCCATGTTAGGGACAACGGAAAGCAGCAGTGAATTACTTTCTCAGGGTTCTGATAATAGGTAGCCAGGATTCACTGAGATTGTAGCCGGTGTTGCGGTTGAAATTATCTGGGTGTTTACGTATTTCAACCGCCTCCCTGATGATTCTGGGACGATATTGCTATATACGGGCAAGAACATCCACTCCTTGGAACATGACATCATGGCCAGGTGATAATGCATGATCGGCAACAGCTGATTTATCAGGTTGAATGAGCCTGATACATCTATTATGTTCCTTAATGCGAGTACATATTGTTCTCGAAGTCTGCCCGATGTAAACCTTGCCACAAGTACAGGGAACTCTGCAGATACCCGGTTGTTGCAATTTAGGCAAACTGTCCTTAGTTGGTCGCAGGAGTTGCCTAATCTTAACAGAAGTTCCAAATACAGTCCGTATGTTGTACCGACGTAGGATTTTAGCAATACGATCCGTCGTGTTATGTATGTAAGGTAGGTAAGCAGTTCCTCTTGCATCTCTTTTCTCAACTGACGTCCTATTATTATTTGTTGGTTTCAGAACCGTAGAGATCAAGGCCTTGCTATAACCGTTGCTCTCAAAGGTGGTTCGCAAGGTATTAATTTCTTCTTGTAAAGAAGACACTTCACAAATCCTCCTAGCCCGGGTAGTTATAGTTGTAAGGATACCATGTTTCTGGGCAGGGTGATGGTGAGAACTTGCGTGGAGATATCTATTGGTGTGTGTTGGCTTACGAAAAACGCTGTGTCCTAAAGATTCATCCTCTTTCTTGGTGACGAGAACATCTAAAAACGGTATTTTGCCGTCAGATTCCTTTTCCATGGTGAAACAAATAGAAGGGTGCTGGGGATTAAGGTGATCCAGGAAATGGCTAAGATTTTCCTCACCTTCCGTCCAAACAACGAACGTGTCATCCACATAACGCCACCAGATCTTCGGTTTGAAAGGAGCCGACGACAAAGCTTTCTCTTCAAAGTTCTCCATGAAGAAATTAGCCACAACAGGAGAGAGAGGACTACCCATGGCCACACGATCAGTCTGGTCATAAAAATTCCCATTCCATAGAAAGTAGGAGGAGGTCATGCAGTGATAAAAAAAAGCCTTGTGATGTCTTCAGGAAAAAAGCCAATAATGAGAGACATAACACCATCAATAGGTACTCTCGTAAACAGAGACACCACGTCGAGACTCACTAGGATATCACCCGGCTGAAGTGTTATAGCTTTCAACTTTTCCACGAAGTGTGTGGAATCCTTAATATACGAAGGCGTGTTACCCAGAAGCGGCTGAAGTAGTCTACCTAAGTAATTGTAAAGGGTATATGTAGGAGAACCAATCGTACTAACAATAGGTCTAAGAGGAACATCTTCTTTATGTATTTTAGGAAGACCATAGAGTCTCGGAGGAATAGCATCCCCTGGAAGGAGAGTCTTCGCTGCATCCGCTGGAATAGATGATTGCTTGATCAATTTGACGGTGACATTTGAGTAGCGAGTAGTAGGATCACGACTATTAATCCTATATACAGGATCTGATAACAAAGACGAGATCTTGGAATCATAATCAACCTTATCCAACACCACTGTCGTTACCCTTGTCATCGGGGAGAACGATAATATCAGAATTGTCCCTTAGATCTTTAAGTGCCCGGCTTTCGCCTTGTTTTAAGTTGGTGTTAGGTGGCTTAGCGTTCTTGAGAAATCTGGAATATTCTTGTCTGGCTTCCTCGGCCTCTTCAGGTGTGAGGTGATGTACCGAGGATTCTACAGATGTAATAAGTTCTTCAATAGGAATTCTTCTAGGCGCTACAGCAAAATTGAGACCTTTAGCGAGAACTGCCTGTTGGGTATCATTTGGGGGCATGCTGGACAAATTTACGACAACCTTGATAGCATCAAGTCTAATGGCCTGAGATTTCTGCATCTGACATAACCTATCATATTTGGAAATATGTCTTGCCCTCACCTGATCAAGAACGCTGTTAGCTTGCACTGAAGAAATACGATCAAAGATCTTCCATAATTCCTCACTTACGAAGTTCGAGAGGCGTAGATGTAGCTGTAGTAACTCCCTCGAAATAAAATCCAACTGCTTACGTGTATGCTGTAACCTCTCTATCAATAACGCCTTGCTTGCACGACGATAGATTCTCGTTGCCTTAGGTGTTCTGAAGGTATGCTTCAACATAACAAAATTCGGTAGAATATCATGATCTCGGCATCTTAGGAGAAAAGTGAGTGAAGAGATAAGACACACCTTCTTGCGTCGTAACCTACTAAATCTAGACATCAGTCGGAAAATATCCTCCCCATAGAGGTTTCTAATATTGTCATTTAGACTTTCACGGCCCGTGTTACCATTCATATTGTTGAATTTTGGGCTTATGCCGGGTTTATTATATTAAAACTCGACGCGTTTCGAAAGAAACCATGCTTTTCTTCGTCAGGAATAATCTGGAATACGACAATGATTGCTAAGAGAAAGCAACAAAGAACATATAAAAGGTGCCCAAAGATGGACGCCATTATAGCCCCATGTTAGGGACAACGGAAAGCAGCAGTGAATTACTTTCTCAGGGTTCTGATAATAGGTAGCCAGGATTCACTGAGATTGTAGCCGGTGTCGCGGTTGAAATTATCTGGGTGTTTACGTATTTCAACCGCCTCCCTGATGATTCTGGGACGATATTGCTTTATACGGGCAAGAACATCCACTCCTTGGAACATGACATCATGGCCAGGTGTTAATGCATGATCGGCAACAGCTGATTTATCAGGTTGAATGAGCCTGATACATCTATTATGTTCCTTAATGCGAGTGCATATTGTTCTCGAAGTCTGCCCGATGTAAACCTTGCCACAATTACAGGGAACTCTGTAGATACCCGGTTGTTGCAATTTAGGCAAACTGTCCTCAGTTGGTCGCAGGAGTTGCCTAATCTTAACAGAAGTTCCAAATACAGTCCGTATGTTGTACCGAGGTAGGATTTTAGCAATACGATCCGTCGTGTTATGTATGTAAGGTAGGTAAGCAGTTCCTCTTACATCTCTTTTCTCAACTGACGTCCTATTATTATTTGTTGGTTTCAGAACCGTAGAGATCAAAGCCTTGCTATAACCGTTGCTCTCAAAGGTGGTTCGCAAGGTATTAATTTCTTCTTGTAAAGAAGACACTTCACAAATCCTCCTATCCCGGGTATAGTTGTAAGGATACCATGTTTCTGGGCAGGGTGATGGTGAGAACTTGCGTGGAGATATCTATTGGTGTGTGTTGGCTTACGAAAAACGCTGTGTCCTAAAGATCCATCCTCTTTCTTGATGACGAGAACATTAAAAACGGTATTTTGCCGTCAGATTCCTTTTCCATGGTGAAACAAATAGAAGGGTGCTGGGGATTAAGGTGATCCAGGAAATGGCCAAGATTTTCCTCACCTTCCGTCCAAACAACGAACGTGTCATCCACATAACGCCACCAGATCTTCGGTTTGAAAGGAGCCGACGACAAAGCTTTCTCTTCAAAGTTCTCCATGAAGAAATTAGCCACAACAGGAGAGAGAGGACTACCCATGGCCACACCATCAGTCTGCTCATAAAAATTCCCATTCCATAGAGTGTAGGTGGAGGTCATGCAGTGATAAAAAAAGCCTTGTGATGTCTTCAGTAAAAAAGCCATTAATGAGAGACATAACACCATCAATAGGTACTCTCGTAAACAGAGACACTACGTCGAGACTCACTAGGATATCACCCGGCTGAAGTGTTATAGCTTTCAACTTTTCCACGAAGTGTGTGGAATCCTTAATGTACGAAGGCGTGTTACCCAGAAGCGGCTGAAGTAGTCTACCTAAGTATTTGGAAAGGGCATATGTAGGAGAACCAATCGTACTAACAATAGGTCTAAGAGGAACATCTTCTTTATGTATTTTAGGAAGACCATAGAGTCTCGGAGGAATAGCATCCCCTGGAAAGAGAGTCTTCGCTGCATCCGCTGGAATAGATGATTGCTTGATCAATTTGACGGAGACATATGAGTAGCGAGTAGTAGGATCACGACTATTAATCCTATATACAGGATCTGATAACAAAGACGAGATCTTGGAATCATAATAAACCTTATCCAACACCACTGTCGCGTTACCCTTGTCATCGGGAAGAACGATAATATCAGAATTGTCCCTTAGATCTTTAAGTGCCCGGCTTTCGCCTTGTTTTAAGTTGGTGTAAGGTGGCTTAGCGTTCTTGAGAACTCTGGAACATTCTTGTCAGGCTTCCTCGGCCTCTTCAGGTGTGAGGTGATGTACCGAGGATTCTACAGATGTAATAAGTTCTTCAATAGGAATTCTTCTGGGCGCTACAGCAAAGTTGAGACCTTTAGCGAGAACTGCCTGTTGGGTATCATTTAGGGGCATGCTGGACAAATTTACGACTACCTTGTTAGCATCAAGTCTAATGGCTTGAGATTTCTGCATCTGACATAACCTATCATATTTGGAAATATGTCTTGCCCTCACCTGATCAAGAACGCTGTTAGCTTGCACTGAAGAAATACGATCAGAGATCTTCCATAATTCCTCACTTACGAAGTTCGAGAGGCGTAGATGTAGCTGTAGTAACTTCCTCGAAATAAAATCCAACTGCTTACGTGTATGCTGTAACCTCTCTATCAATAACGCCTTGCTTGCACGACGATAGATTCTCGTTGCCTTAGGTGTTCTGAAGGTATGCTTCAACATAACAAAATTCGGTAGAATATCATGATCTCGGCATCTTAGGAGAAAAGTGAGTGAAGAGATAAGACACACCTTCTTGCGTCGTAACCTACTAAATCTAGACATCAGTCGGAAAATATCCTCCCCATAGAGGTTTCTAATATTGTCATTTAGACTTTCACGGCCCGTGTTACCATTCATAATGTTGAATTTTGGGCTTATGCCGTGTTTATTATATTAAAACTCGACGCATTTCGAAAGAAACCATGCCTTTCTTCATCAGGAATAATCTGGAATACGACAATGATTGCTAAGAGAAAGCAACAAAGAACATATAGTAGGTGCCCAAAGATGGACACCATTATAGCCCCATGTTAGGGACAACGGAAAGCAGCAGTGAATTACTTTCTCAGGGTTCTGATAATAGGTAGCCAGGATTCACTGAGATTGTAGCCGGTGTCGCGGTTGAAATTATCTGGGTGTTTACGTATTTCAACCGCATCCCTGATGATTCTGGGACGGTATTGCTTTATACGGGCAAGAACATCCACTCCTTGGAACATGACATCATGGCCAGGTGTTAATGCATGATCGGCAACAGCTGATTTCTCAGGTTGAATGAGCCTGATACATCTATTATGTTCCTTAATGCGAGTGCATATTGTTCTCGAAGTCTGCCCGATGTAAACCTTGCCACAATTACAGGGAACTCTGTAGTTATCCGGTTGTTGAAATTTAGGCAAACTGTCCTTAGTTGGTCGCAGGAGTTGCCTAATCTTAACAGAAGTTCCAAATACAGTCCGTATGTTGTACCGACGTAGGATTTTAGCAATACGATCCGTCGTGTTATGTATGTAAGTTAGGTTAGCAGTTCCTCTTACATCTCTTTTCTCAACTGACGTCCTATTATTATTTGTTGGTTTCAGAACCGTAGAGATCAAAGCCTTGCTATAACCGTTGCTCTCAAAGGTGGTTCGCAAGGTATTAATTTCTTCTTGTAAAGAAGACACTTCACAAATCCTCCTAGCCCGGGTAGTATAAAGTTGTAAGGATACCATGATTCTGGGCAGGTTGATGGTGAGAACTTGCGTGGAGATATCTATTGGTGTGTGTTGGCTTACGAAAAACGCTGTGTCCTAAAGATCCATCCTCTTTCTTGGTGACGAGAACATCTAAAAACGGTATTTTGCCGTCAGATTCCTTTTCCATGGTGAAACAAATAGAAGGGTGCTGGAGATTAAGGTGATCCAGGAAATGGCTAAGATTTTCCTCACCTTCCGTCCAAACAACGAACGTGTCATCCACATAACGCCACCAGATCTTCGGTTTGAAAGGAGCCGACGAAAAAGCTTTCTCTTCAAAGTTCTCCATGAAGAAATTAGCCACAACAGGAGAGAGAGGACTACCCATGGCCACACCATCAGTCTGCTCATAAAAATTCCCATTCCATAGAAAGTAGGAGGAGGTCATGCAGTGATAAAAAGCCGTGTGATATCTTCAGTAAAAAAGCCATTAATGAGAGACATAACACCATCAATAGGTACTCTCGTAAACAGACACCACGTCGAGACTCACTAGGATATCACCCGGCTGAAGTGTTATAGCTTTCAACTTTTCCACGAAGTGTGTGGAATCCTTAATGTACGAGGGCGTGTTACCCAGAAGCGGCTGAAGTAGTCTACCTAAGTATTTGGAAAGGGCATATGTAGGAGAACCAATCGTACTAACAATAGGTCTAAGAGGAATATCTTCTTTATGTATTTTAGGAAGACCATAGAGTCTCGGAGGAATAGCATCCCCTGGAAGGAGAGTCTTCGCTGCATCCGCTGGAATAGATGATTGCTTGATCAATTTGACGGTGACATTTGAGTAGCGAGTAGTAGGATCACGACTATTTTTATTTATTTATCGTATGGCTTTTAGTGCCGGGAGTGTCGGAGGACATGTTCGGCTCGCCTGAGTCTGTAGCTGCTTCCAGCGGACACCCTAAAGGGCGAGCTACAAGTTCCGTTCAATTTCAAGTAGTTCCAACTTTCGCCACCAGATATCAATGATACCTAGTGGTGAACGTTGGAACTTTGATAGAGCGTTCTGACGAAATCTAACCTAACAAATTTTGCTTTACACAAGTTTAGTCTGTGAAAGGATCTTTAACATGCCATAAATCTATGACATGGGACCGCCGGCTTTACTGCCCCTCCGAAGGAAGGCATACTGAAGGATATTTAACGCTCTTAAAAAATCCGACGACTTCAGCCGGGTTTGAACCCGCTATCTTGGGCATAGCAGTTCAGCATGCTACCGACTACGCCACCGAAGCCGCTATCACGACTATTAATCCTATATACAGGATCTGATAACAAAGACGAGATCTTGGAATCATAATCAACCTTATCCAACACCACTGTCGCGTTACCCTTGTCATCGGGGAGAACGATAATATCAGAATTGTCCCTTAGATCTTTAAGTGCCCGGCTTTCGCCTTGTTTTAAGTTGGTGTAAGGTGGCTTAGCGTTCTTGAGAACTCTGGAACATTCTTGTCAGGCTTCCTCGGCCTCTTCAGGTGTGAGGTGATATACCGAGGATTCTACAGATGTAATAAGTTCTTCAATAGGAATTCTTCTGGGCGCTACAGCAAAGTTGAGACCTTTAGCGAGAACTGCCTGTTGGGTATCATTTAGGGGCATGCTGGACAAATTTACGACTACCTTGTTAGCATCAAGTCTAATGGCTTGAGATTTCTGCATCTGACATAACCTATCATATTTGGAAATATGTCTTGCCCTCACCTGATCAAGAACGCTGTTAGCTTGCACTGAAGAAATACGATCAGAGATCTTCCATAATTCCTCACTTACGAAGTTCGAGAGGCGTAGATGTAGCTGTAGTAACTTCCTCGAAATAAAATCCAACTGCTTACGTGTATGCTGTAACCTCTCTATCAATAACGCCTTGCTTGCACGACGATAGATTCTCGTTGCCTTAGGTGTTCTGAAGGTATGCTTCAACATAACAAAATTCGGTAGAATATCATGATCTCGGCATCTTAGGAGAAAAGTGAGTGAAGAGATAAGACACACCTTCTTGCGTCGTAACCTACTAAATCTAGACATCAGTCGGAAAATATCCTCCACATAGAGGTTTCTAATATTGTCATTTAGACTTTCACGGCCCGTGTTACCATTCATAATGTTGAATTTTGGGCTTATGCCGTGTTTATTATATTAAAACTCGACGCATTTCGAAAGAAACCATGCCTTTCTTCATCAGGAATAATCTGGAATACGACAATGATTGCTAAGAGAAAGCAACAAAGAACATATAGTAGGTGCCCAAAGATGGACACCATTATAGCCCCATGTTAGGGACAACGGAAAGCAGCAGTGAATTACTTTCTCAGGGTTCTGATAATAGGTAGCCAGGATTCACTGAGATTGTAGCCGGTGTCGCGGTTGAAATTATCTGGGTGTTTACGTATTTCAACCGCCACCCTGATGATTCTGGGACGGTATTGCTTTATACGGGCAAGAACATCCACTCCTTGGAACATGACATCATGGCCAGGTGTTAATGCATGATCGGCAACAGCTGATTTATCAGGTTGAATGAGCCCGATACATCTATTATGTTCCTTAATGCGAGTGCATATTGTTCTCGAAGTCTGCCCGATGTAAACCTTGCCACAATTACAGGGAACTCTGTAGTTATCCGGTTGTTGCAATTTAGGCAAACTGTCCTTAGTTGGTCGCAGGAGTTGCCTAATCTTAACAGAAGTTCCAAATACAGTCCGTATGTTGTACCGACGTAGGATTTTAGCAATACGATCCGTCGTGTTATGTATGTAAGTTAGGTTAGGAGTTCCTCTTACATCTCTTTTCTCAACGGACGTCCTATTATTATTTGTTGGTTTCAGAACCGTAGAGATCAAAGCCTTGCTATAACCGTTGCTCCCAAAGGTGGTTCGCAAGGTATTAATTTCTTCTTGTAAAGAAGACACTTCACAAATCCTCCTAGCCCGGGTAGTATAAAGTTGTAAGGATACCATGTTTCTGGGCAGGTTGATGGTGAGAACTTGCGTGGAGATATCTATTGGTGTGTGTTGGCTTACGAAAAACGCTGTGTCCTAAAGATCCATCCTCTTTCTTGGTGACGAGAACATCTAAAAACGGTATTTTGCC
Source organism: Meconema thalassinum (assembly GCA_946902985.2). Taxonomy (NCBI): domain Eukaryota; kingdom Metazoa; phylum Arthropoda; class Insecta; order Orthoptera; family Tettigoniidae; genus Meconema; species Meconema thalassinum. The sequence goes on along the minus strand of OX336388.2, from coordinate 908,321,467 downwards.
GTCAGATTCCTTTTCCATGGTGAAACAAATAGAAGGGTGCTGGAGATTAAGGTGATCCAGGAAATGGCTAAGATTTTCCTCACCTTCCGTCCAAACAACGAACGTGTCATCCACATAACGCCACCAGATCTTCGGTTTGAAAGGAGCCGACGACAAAGCTTTCTCTTCAAAGTTCTCCATGAAGAAATTAGCCACAACAGGAGAGAGAGGACTACCCATGGCCACACCATCAGTCTGCTCATAAAAATTCCCATTCCATAGAAAGTAGGAGGAGGTCATGCAGTGATAAAAAGCCGTGTGATGTCTTCAGTAAAAAAGCCATTAATGAGAGACATAACACCATCAATAGGTACTCTCGTAAACAGACACCACGTCGAGACTCACTAGGATATCACCCGGCTGAAGTGTTATAGCTTTCAACTTTTCCACGAAGTGTGTGGAATCCTTAATGTACGAGGGCGTGTTACCCAGAAGCGGCTGAAGTAGTCTACCTAAGTATTTGGAAAGGGCATATGTAGGAGAACCAATCGTACTAACAATAGGTCTAAGAGGAATATCTTCTTTATGTATTTTAGGAAGACCATAGAGTCTCGGAGGAATAGCATCCCCTGGAAGGAGAGTCTTCGCTGCATCCGCTGGAATAGATGATTGCTTGATCAATTTGACGGTGACATTTGAGTAGCGAGTAGTAGGATCACGACTATTTTTATTTATTTATCGTATGGCTTTTAGTGCCGGGAGTGTCCGAGGACATGTTCGGCTCGCCTGAGTCTGTAGCTGCTTCCAGCGGACACCCTAAAGGGCGAGCTACAAGTTTCGTTCAATTTCAAGTAGTTCCAACTTTCGCCACCAGATATCAATGATACCTAGTGGTGAACGTTGGAACTTTGATAGAGCGTTCTGACGAAATCTAACCTAACAAATTTTGCTTTACACAAGTTTAGTCTGTGAAAGGATCTTTAACATGCCATAAATCTATGACATGGGACCGCCGGCTTTACTTCCCCTCCGAAGGAAGGCTTACTGAAGGATATTTAACGCTCTTAAAAAATCCGACGACTTCAGCCGGGTTTGAACCCGCTATCTTGGGCATAGCAGTTCAGCATGCTACCGACTACGCCACCGAAGCCGCTATCACGACTATTAATCCTATATACAGGATCTGATAACAAAGACGAGATCTTGGAATCATAATCAACCTTATCCAACACCACTGTCGCGTTACCCTTGTCATCGGGGAGAACGATAATATCAGAATTGTCCCTTAGATCTTTAAGTGCCCGGCTTTCGCCTTGTTTTAAGTTGGTGTAAGGTGGCTTAGCGTTCTTGAGAACTCTGGAACATTCTTGTCAGGCTTCCTCGGCCTCTTCAGGTGTGAGGTGATGTACCGAGGATTCTACAGATGAGTCGTCTAGTATCAAAACCGGCCAAGTCACTGAAGGCATATTTTTCAGTATGGATGAAAAACCTCTAGAGACAAAGCAATGGTGGTCACAAAAGATTTTATTGCATAGTTATATCCGTAATGGTTTAATATTTAAGTTCTGCTATTTTGAGAAATCTGATTCATAATTAACCCATCTTTTTTGCTAATATTAATTTTGACTTGGCCGTTTTTGTTGCAATTTTGTATAATTTTAGGCTTTTCTTGTAAAAATTTTCTTTTTAAATTCCAAACTCCAGTGAAAAAAGGCAATTAAATTAAAATAAATTGACATTGCAATTATTGCAATAAAAACGAAAGCATTCTGCTTAAATTGGATGAAGATGAACATCAGAAAGCTGAGGAGAATACAAAATAGGTATTATATCAATCAAAGTTAGTAGTTCAATTAGATCTTGAACACAGTAAAAGAAAATGAGTCACTTATTAAAATAGGAACAATATACACGTTACACTACACAATAATGACAAAATACGAGCACACAGGATATACGATTGCTTTCGCGCCAATGCGGTAAGAAGCCCGCGAATACGGAAGTCAGTGTTGCAAACGAACAAAATACAAATTATTATGACTTCGAAGAGTATACAATATAAGGAACAATGTTGCCTACTGATATTATCACATTCTTGCATAATCCAAACCATAATGCTGCGACATGAAGATTACTACTCGTTCTTTGACATGGCCGGTTTTGAAAGCACTGCCTGCATGACTTGGCCCATTTTGTTGCACGACCAAGAATTCAGTGCTCTGTAACATGAAGACATGGACGATTTTGAAGCATATTCTTGTTTCGCCTGATAGTGCCATACTTCTACTTCAAATTGAGAACCTTAACTCAATTTCGTAAATTTTGTGACTTGGCCGGTTTTGATACTAGACGACTCAGATGTAATAAGTTCTTCAATAGGAATTCTTCTGGGCGCTACAGAAAAGTTGAGACCTTTAGCGAGAACTGCCTGTTGGGTATCATTTAGGGGCATGCTGGACAAATTTACGACAACCTTGTTAGCATCAAGTCTAATGGCTTGAGATTTCTGCATCTGACATAACCTATCATATTTGGAAATATGTCTTGCCCTCACCTGATCAAGAACGCTGTTAGCTTGCACTGAAGAAATACGATCAAAGATCTTCCATAATTCCTCACTTACGAAGTTCGAGAGGCGTAGATGTAGCTGTAGTAACTCCCTCGAAATGAAATCCAACTGCTTACGTGTATGCTGTAACCACTCTATCAATAACGCCTTGCTTGCACGACGATAGATTCTCGTTGCCTTAGGTGTTCTGAAGGTATGCTTCAACATAACAAAATTCGGTAGAATATCATGATCTCGGCATCTTAGGAGAAAAGTGAGTGAAGAGATAAGACACACCTTCTTGCGTCGTAACCTACTAAATCTAGACATCAGTCGGAAAATATCCTCCCCATAGAGGTTTCTAATATTGTCATTTAGACTTTCACGGCCCTTGTTACCATTCATAATGTTGAATTTTGGGCTTATGCCGTGTTTATTATATTAAAACTCGACGCGTTTCGAAAGAAACCATGCCTTTCTTCGTCAGGAATAATCTGGAATACGACAATGATTGCTAAGAGAAAGCAACAAAGAACATATAGAAGGTGCCCAAAGATGGACGCCATTATAGCCCCATGTTAGGGACAACGGAAAGCAGCAGTGAATTACTTTCTCAGGGTTCTGATAATAGGTAGCCAGGATTCACTGAGAATGTAGCCCGTGTCGCGGTTGAAATAATCTGGGTGTTTACGTATTTCAACCGCCTCCCTGATGATTCTGGGACGATATTGCTTTATACGGGCAAGAACATCCACTCCTTGGAACATGACATCATGCATGAGCGGCAACAGTTGATTTATCAGGTTGAATGAGCCTGATACATCTATTATGTTCCTTAATGCGAGTGCATATTGTTCTCGAAGTCTGCCCGATGTAAACCTTGCCACAAGTGCAGTGAACTCTGTAGAGAACCCGGTTGTTGCAATTTAGGCAAACTGTCCTTAATTGGTCGCAGGAGTTGCCTAATCTTAACAGAAGTTCCAAATACAGCCCGTATGTAGTATGAATGGTAACACGGGCCGTGAAAGTCTAAATGACAAGATTAGAAAGCTCTATGGGGAGGATATTTTCCGACTGATGTCTAGATTTAGTAGGTTACGACGCAAGAAGGTGTGTCTTATCTCTTCACTCACTTTTCTCCTAAGATGCCGAGATCATGATATTCTACCGAATTTTGTTATGTTGAAGCATACCTTCAGAACACCTAAGGCAACGAGAATCTATCGTCGTGCCAGCAGGGCGTTATTGATAGAAAGGTTACAGCATACACGTAAGCAGTTGGATTTTATTTCGAGGGAGTTACTACAGCTACATCTACGCCTCTCGAACTTCGTAAGTGAGGAATTATGGAAGATCTTTGATCGTATTTCTTCAGTGCAAGCTAACAGTGTTCTTGATCAGGTGAGGGCAAGACATATTTCCAAATATGATAGGTTATGTCAGATGTAGAAATCTCAAGCCATTAGACTTGATGCTAACAAGGTTGTCGTAAATTTGTCCAGCATGCCCCTAAATGATACCCAACAGGCACTTCTCTCTAGGGGACTCAATTTTGCTGTAGCGCCTAGAAGAATTCCTATTGAAGAACTTATTACATCTGTAGAATCCTCGGTACATCACCTCACACCTGAAGAGGCCGAGGAAGCCAGACAAGAATGTTCCAGAGTTCTCAAGAACGCTAAGCCACCTAACACCAACTTAAAACAAGGCGAAAGCCGGGCACTTAAAGATCAAAGGGACAATTCTGATATTATCGTTCTCCCCGCTGACAAGGGTAACGCGACAGTGGTGTTGGATAAGGTTGATTATGATTCCAAGATCTCGTCTTTGTTATCAGATCCTGTATATAGGATTAATAGTCGTGATCCTACTACTCGCTACTCAAATGTCACCGTCAAATTGATCAAGCAATCATCTATTCCAGCGGATGCAGCGAAGACTCTCCTTCCAGGGGATGCTATTCCTCCGAGACTCTATGGTCTTCCAAAAATACATAAAGAAGATGTTCCTCTTAGACCTAGTACGATTGGTTCTCCTACATATGCCCTTTCTAAATACTTAGGTAGACTACTTCAGCCGCTTCTGGGTAACACGCCTTCGTACATTAAGGATTCCACACACTTCGTGGAAAAGTTGAAAGCTATAACACTTCAGCCGGGTGATATCCTAGTGAGTCTCGACATGGTGTCTCTGTTTACGAGAGTACCTATTGATGGTGTTATGTATCTCATTAATGGCTTTTTTCCTGAAGACATCACATGGCTTTTTTTTTATCACTGCATGACCTCCTCCTACTTTCTATGGAATGGGAATTTTTATGAGCAGACTGATGGTGTGGCCATGGGTAGTCCTCTCTCTCCTGTTGTTGCTAATTTCTTCATGGAGAACTTTGAAGGGAAAGCTTTGTCGGCGGCTCCTTTCAAACCGAAGATCTGGTGGCGTTATGTGGATGACACGTTCGTTGTTTGGACGGAAGGTGAGGAAATTCTTAGCCATTTCCTGGATCACCTTAATCTCCAGCACCCTTCTATTTGTTTCACCATGGAAAAAGAATCTGACGGCAAAATACCGTTTTTAGATGTTTTCGTCACCAAGAAAGAGGATGGATCTTTAGGACACAGCGTTTTTCGTAAGCCAACACACACCAAAAGATATCTCCACGCAAGTTCTCACCATCACCCTGCCCACAAACATGGTATCCTTACAACTATAACTACCCGGGTTAGGAGGATTTGTGAAGTGTCTTCTTTACAAGAAGAAATTAATACCTTGCGAACCACCTTTGAGAGCAACGGTTATAGCAAGGCTTTGATCTCTACGGTTCTGAAACCAACAAATAATAATAGGACGTCAGTTGAGAAAAGAGATGTAAGAGGAACTGCTTACCTACCTTACATACATAACACGACGGATCGTATTGCTAAAATCCTACGTCGGTACAACATACGGACTGTATTTGGAACTTCTGTTAAGATTAGGCAACTCCTGCGACCAACTAAGGACAGTTTGCCTAAATTGCAACAACCGGGTATCTACAGAGTTCCCTGTACTTATGGCAAGGTTTACATCGGGCAGACTTCGAGAACAATATGCACTCGCATTAAGGAACATAATAGATGTATCAGGCTCATTCAACCCGATAAATCAGCTGTTGCCGATCATGCATTAACACCTGGCCATGATGTCATGTTCCAAGGAGTGGATGTTCTTGCCCGTATAACGCAATATCGTCCCAGAATCATCAGGCAGGCGGTTGAAATACGTAAACACCCAGATAATTTCAACCGCGACACCGGCTACAATCTCAGTGAATCCTGGCTACGTATTATCAGATCCCTGAGAAAGTAATTCACTGCTGCTTTCCGTTGTCCCTAACATGGGGCTATAATGGCGTCCATTTTTGGGCACCTTCTATATGTGATTGTTGCTTTCTCTTAGCAATCATTGTCGTATTCCAGATTATTCCTGACGAAGAAAGACATGGTTTCTTTCGAAACGCGTCGTGTTTTAATATAATAAACACGGCATAAGTCCAAAATTCAACATTATGAATGGTAACACGGGCCGTGAAAGTCTAAATGACAATAGAACGAAGTTAGTTTTCTGGGTATATCGCAGTCAGTGTTAATTTTAGGGCCATGAAATGTAGTTTTCGGAGACCCTATATAGATTCCCTTGTTGTGTGTCACACATTGAGAAGCGCAACATATGCTTTGGTCGTCCTTCTAGGATAATTTTTATTTTTCGCCTATTTTAGCGTGTATTTTGAAAAGTTGTTCCTTATACCCACCCTTCTATGAGAAGTACGTTGAAGAGTTTTCTAAATGATTGGTGTATTTACTCATGGCTATAATACCTAATTTTACGATGCTCCAAGCACCCGAACATGAATTTTTGGCGTACATAAACATAAAGATATATCAACCACACAGTATCGAACAAAGTCATCTTTACGATGAACCCGTTTGTCGACAAAAATATGATTAGTTAAAACTAAATTCACCTAACGAGTACTTTTTGACGTGAAAATAATATTGAAAACCTCGTAGACGAAACGCAATATATGTCAAATTAAAATTGACCCTCACCGTTGTTGAAAGTCCCCATCCCCAGAAGACCCCTTTAATAAATTATAAAGGCTTGAGGTGCATGAAAATTCGGGATTTTTAGCCTCCAATGGCCCAAATTCCCCAAAGCTGCAACAAACACTATTCCAATCCAGGAATTTTTGAAAATAATGTTACTGTTTGGAGACATAATAGACCTTCTATACAACATGTCGCATATCACACGTGTATAAATTCTAGGGTACCCCTTGACCCCCTTAATCGCATTGTTGAATTTTACAGTCTATGTTTGATTCCACGATAACCTTATAGCCATTTGCAAACTTTCACAGAAATTTTATAAATTGAGTGGCATTGCTTCTTACAGAAATAGATGGAAAGTTGGATGTCACATCTTGTGATACTGTTGTCATAGTTACCGGCTTGCATTACTTCATTAGTTTTTATCTTGTTCTTCTTCTTTCGGATGGGCCAGCAAAGGACCACGACGTTCAACTTTTCTGCTTGGCGAGGGACTTGATGTTTGCCCAATATTCGGGCATTCTCTGGCTATGTTTCTCCTTCCTCTCTTTTGTCCAGATGATGCCGGTTTCCTTACAGCGTGGTCTGTCCTGAAAACTCTTCTGTTTAAGTATCTTTCTGAGATGTAATCGGCTTCTAATATCACTTTTCATTATCATCTGTTCTTGGATATCCTTGTTAACTACTGTTAGCGACGGCGTCACGCTCCTATTCCCCCAGTAGGTGAGAAGCCGGTTGGTTAGGCTTGTTGGGTTCATCCATGAGACATGTCCATAGAAAGCCAGACGTCTCATCCTGGCCACATCTGTGATTTTCTCAGTATATCTAGGCCTATATAACTCCTTATTTGGTCTTCTTCTGTACTCGTCATCTATTTATTAGTTTATTAAATGAAATTAGTCTGAGAATATGTCAGAAACGTGGTTTTAGAGCCTTAAGACGTAGTAGCCTCCGAGGGGTTGAAAATGAGCTTTGTCTTGTCTTTGTTCGCCATAATATAATGCTAATCATAATAATAATTTAATAATATAGGGATAGGGACATAATAGACCTTCAGTACCACACCCGCACGTGTAAATCGCATGAAGAAATTCTAGAGTACCCCTTGACACCCTTAAGCGTATTATATACGTATTTATGAATTTTACAGCTTTAGTTGGTTCCATGATAACCTGATAGCCGTTTGCAAACTTTCACAGTAATGTAATAAATGGAATTGCATTGCGTCTTACAGAAATAGACGGACTCCTGAGATTGTGTTGTCATGGTTACCGGCTTGCATTTTTTCATTAGTTTATTAAATGAAATTAGTTTTCTGGGAATATCTCAAACACTGTTGGCTTTAGGACCTTAAAATGTGGTTTTCGGGGGCCTGTAGAGCCTTCGAGTTTTATTTCTCACATTGAATCGATGAAAATGAGCTTTGTCTCGTCTTTCCACGCCCATTTCAGTATGTATTTTAAGGGGATAGGCCCCCCCCCTTTTATGAGAGGTACGGAGAAGAGTTACATCAATGATTACTTTCGTGCCTCTGATGGACATCTGTACCAAATTTTACGTTGATCCACTAAGCCGTTCTCGAGTGATACGCGTGCAAAATTGTACACAGACAAACAGACTTTTTTTTTTGAGCGCATGCAACCGTCATAAATCAGTGCGAAACGCGTTAATAACTCAAATTTCCGTGGAAATTCAGAGAAAAAACAGACAAACTTTCATGTATATACTAGCAAACCGGCCCGGCTTCGCCCGGGAACAGTTGTGAATGCATTACGTGATAAGCACTTCTTTACGATGTCAATGAACTACGATCTATATCCGTTTTACGTCTCGGCATGATGCGTTAAAATCACTGACTGGACGATTAACTATATTATCACGGAGATGCATGTGCAACAAATTCTTGTCAGACGTAATTTAAGAATGGCGAGTTGCATGAAACTCAAATCCCCCTTCCGTCCAATCTAAAAACACTTATAGTGGACGATATATTGCACATAGAAATGTGCTCTCGCGTACGCTTTTGTAGAACTTTTCATGCTGAACAATTCTTACACTTATTGTATACTAGCAGAAGTACCCGCTCTTCGAACGGTCTTCGGTATTATTAACCCGACGTTATCAATTGAGATACTGTTCCAATGGTTAGGGGCTTGCCATTCCTTCATAAGTTTATCAGAATGAAGTTCGTTTTCTGGGTATATCGCAGACACTGTTAATTTAAGGGCCGTAAAATGTGGTTTTCGGAGACCCTTTATAGACTCCCTAGTTTTGTGTCACCCATTGAGAAGCGCAACATATGCTTTGGTCGTCCTTCTAGGATAATTTTCATTTTTCGCCTATTTCAGCATGTATTTTGAAAAGTTGTTCCTTATACCCACCCTTCTATGAGAAGTACGTTGAAGCATTTTCTAAATGATTGGTGTATTGACTCATGGTTACAATTACAATTATAGGCGTACATAAACATAAAGAAATATCAACCACACAGTATCAAACAAAATCATCTTTACGATGAACCCGTTTGTCGACAAAAATATGATTAGTTAAAATGTGCTCTCAAACTAAATTCACCTAACGTGTACTTCCTGACGTGAAAATAATATTGAAAACCTCGTAGACGAAACGCAATATATGTCAAATTAAAACTGATCCTATCCGTTGTGGAAAGTCCTCATCCCCGGGAAGACCCCTTTAATAATTTATAAAGGCTTGTGGTGCATGAAAATTCGGGATTTTTAGCCTTGCCCAAATTCCCAAAAGCTGCAAAAAACACTATTCCAATTCAGGATTTTTTGAAAATAATGTTGCTGTTTGGAGATATAATAGAACTTCTGTACAACATATCGCATATCACACGTGTAAAATTTCTAGGGTACCCCTTGACCCCCTTAATCACATTGTTGAATTTTACAGTCTATGTTTGATTCCACGATAACCTTATAGCCATTTGCAAACTGACAGAAATTTAATAAACTGAGTGGCATTGCTTCTTACAGATATAGATGGAGAGTTGGATGTCACCTCTTGTGACACTGTTGTCAAGGTTACCGGCTTGCATTACTTCATTAGTTTCTTCTTGTTCTTCTTCTTCTTTCGGATGGGCCAGCTAAGAACCACGACGTTCAACTTTTCAGCTTGGCGATGGACTTGATGTTTGCCCAATATTCGCGCATTTTCTGGCCATGTTTCTCCTTCTATTTTGTCCAGATGATGCCGGTTTTCTTACAGGGTGGTCTGTCCTGAAAACTCTTCTGTTTAAATATCTTTCTGAGATGCGATCGGCTTCTAATATCACTTTTCATTATCTTCAGTTCTTGGATATCCTTGTTAACTACTGTTAGCGACGGTGTCACGCTCTTTCTCTTCCCCCTGTAGTTGAGAAGCCGGTTGGTTAGTCTTGTAGGGTTCATCCATGAGTCATGTCATAGAAAGCCAGACGTCTCCTCCTGGCCACATCTGTGATTTTCTCAGTATATCTACGTAGCTCCTGATTTGGTCTTCTTCTGTACTCGTCATCTATTTATTAGCTTATAAAATAAGAGAGTGCCATATCCCCTCCACGGACGTAGGCGACCTGAATAAGAGCCCTTGACTAAGTCAAGGGATCACTAACCAGGCATCCCGAGCCGGAGTTAGCGTGTGGTAGGGTGGCCAGTTCCTTTCCACTCCTCCTCCTACCATAGCATCCGGCAGGTTCCCATTTTGCATCACGAGGCTGGGAGACACCGTACCAGACCATACCAAGACTTTTAAATTCTTGGCAGAGCCGAGGATCGAACCCAGTACCTCGAGGGTGACAGCCAACAATGCTAGCAACTGCACCACGAGGTGGTCTTTATTAGTTTATTAAATTAAATTAGTTTTCTGGGAATATCTCAGAAACGTGGTTTTAGAGCCTTAAAACGTAGTAGCCTCCGAGCCACTGAGGGACTGGAAGTGAGTTTTTGTCGTCTTTGTACGCCATAATATAATAATAATCATAATAATAATTTAATAATATAGGGATAGGGGTATAATAGACCTTTAATACTACACCCGTCCGTGTAAATCACGTGAAAAAATTCAAGAGTACCCCTTGACCCCCTTAAGCGCATTGTATACGTATTGATGAATTTTACAGCTTAAGTTGGTTCCGTGATAACCTTAAAGCCGTTTGCGAACGTTCACAGTAATGCAATAAATGGAATGGCATTGCGTCTTACAGAAATAGATGGACTTCAGAGATTGTGTTGGCATGGTAACCGGCTTGCATTCCTTCAATAGCTTAACAAATGTAATTAGTTTTTTGGGTATATCTCAAAAACTGTTGGTTTTAGGACCTTAAAATGTGGTTTTCGGGGCCCGTAGGGCTCCCGAGTTTTGTTTCTCACATTGAGACGCTGAAAATGAGCTTTGTCTCGTTTTTCTACGCCCATTTCAGCATGTATTTTAAGGGGATAGGCCCTCTTTTATGATAGGTATGGAGAAGAGTTACATCAATGATTACTGTCGTGCCTCTGATGGACTTCTGTAGCAAATTTTACATTGATCCACTCAGCCATTCTCAAGTGATGCGCGTGCAAAGTTGTACACAGACAAACAGACAGACAGACAAAAATTTTGTTTTTGCGCGCAACTGTCATAAACCAGTCTGAAACGCGTTAATAACTCAAACTTCCGTGGAAATACAGAAAAAAAAGACAAACTTTCATTTTGATATATATAGAGATAGAGATTGATATGTTTAACGGTTTGCCCAGCGTAAGCTTAAAAACCGCATGGACGCCAGTTTTTTTTTCGACCTTTTCTCTGAAATCGTTACTGCTTGACTTCCTTTGATCATAAATACATTATTTTCTACAGAAACTTTCCTCGAGGTATCCTTTACAGGATTGTATGCGTTCATATACCATTCATCCGATAGCGATGAAACTTGGGTGAGATGTTGTGTACACTTCATTGAAGGTTTCTGGCTTAGTAAACCCACTTTACGATAGGTAGGGCACGAGTAGATACAACAAATGAGCGACGACGCGCGAAGCGTTTCAACAAAGTCCCATATGCGTTCATATACCATTCGTCCGATAGCGATGAAAGATGGATGAGATATTATGTACACTCCAGGGAAGGCTTCAGGCTTAGTCAATCCATTTTAAAATAGGTAGCGCATGAGTAGAATCAACAAATGGGTGACGATGCGCGAAGCGTTTCAACAACGTCCCGTGTGCGTTCATATACCATTCGTCCGATAGCGATGAAACTGATGAGTTGTTGTGTGCCCTTACGTGTAGGTTTCTAACTTAGTAAATCCATTTCAAAGTAGGTAGCGAACGAGTTGATTTAACAAATGAGTGACAGCGCACGAATCATATAAACGAAATTCCGTACGCATCCATATGCCATTCATCCGATTGCAATGGAACTTTCGTGAGTTGTGGACGTTCCCACGAATGGTTCTAAATTACAGTTAATCCAATTTACGATAGTTTGGAGGCAGTGCGCGGAAATTGAAAAACAAAATGTGTATCCAAAAGCACTTCAAGAAACAAAATTACAACGCCAACACTTTCTGGGATTGGCGTTGCAACGCATGCCGGGTTCAGCTAGTTTAATATAATATAATCCCCCCACCGTCCAATCTTAAATTGACCGTGAATTTTTCGGAACGAAAAGTTCACAGGCGAAATGAGAGTTGCACTTCCAGGGAATGGCGAGGTGAATGAAATTCATCTCCCCCTTCCGTCCAATCTTAACTTGACTGTGTTTCACAGGCGAAATGAAGAAAACCGAGTTGCACTTCCAGGGAAACTCCAAACACAACCACCCTTCTCAGAAGTCTTAACTCAACACGACTCGACGGTTTGCTGTTGGCTGTATCTGGGGCAATAGGTTCGCCCGCTAGCTAGGCTGTAACAGGGATGATAGACTCGCCCTTAGCTAGCTCGTAAACTGTCGCCCCAGTAGTTGAATGGACATGGTTGGAAGAAATTAAACCGTAAAATCAGTTATAGTGGGCGATGTATTGAAGATAGACATATGCTCTCGCGGACTTCTTTGTAGAACTTTTCATGCTGAACAATTCTTAAACTTATAGTATTTAGATATTTTAACGGTTTGCCCAGCGTAAGCTTACAAAGCGCTCGGACGCCAGGTTTTCTTTTAGACTTTTCAACAACAATCGTTACTACTCGGCTTCCTTTGATCACAAATAAATTATTTTCTACAGAAATCATCCTCGAGATATCCTTTACAGAATGGTGAAACCCGCATCAAAATCCATCCAGTGGTTCTCGAGTTTAACCGTAACATCCAAGAATCGGGGACTTTGTTTTATACTAAGTAGATATATATATTTTTGGAATTCACTAAGGTGAACGTCTAGTAGTGCCCTTTATCACCATTCAAGATTTTAGGGTGATATCAGTAATAGTTTAGGAGATATAGAATGCCAGCGAAATATTTCGCACAGCCACCATCTTGAGGTTATGTAAACAATTGAACTAAATTAGATGCCAGTGCACTACAATGTCTATAAACATTTGCTGTACAAAGTTTCACTGCGATTGAATGGCAAAATCGCGAGAAAAGTCTATTTAAATATTTCAAATTAGCTTGGCCGCCATGTTCGTTTCGTAGTTAACAGGTTTTTGAAAGTCTCATAGATGATCTTCCCGTACAAAATGTCAGGGTGATATCATTAATAATTTCAGAGATATAGAATGCCGGTTAAATATTTCGCACAGCCACGATGTTGGATTGGTGAGACGTAATAAAATTGGAAAGGCACGGTCGGGTCTGCCAAAATGGTACTATGACCTCACCGAGTTTTATTGAAATGACTCCAGCAGTTTAGATTTTATTAGGGACACACACACGCACGGACAAAAGGTGATCTCATAAGCCTATTTTTTTCATAAATGAAAATAGGCTAAAAATGATCCTAGTCAACATCCGGCATGTCTCACACCAATTAGTAGCCGTTAAGAACAGTAGGCCTACACTACAATGCACAAATATCAAAAGTTAATCTTGATATTGAAGACTTATGGGTGGTTCCACATGTAGATTGTTTTTACCTCAGGATAGTGGTTGTCATAGTATCTTGTAGACATTCCACAAATCAGATAAGTCTCCATATGAGATCTTTCAACACATTATTAGTTGACAAACACTGTTTTTGTATGTTCTAATTCTTTCCCCCCAGCATCTGAGCAGAGTACTCTTAGATCATTTCTGTATCTCAGTTTACAATTCTAGTTTAGGGCTTATTGCTTCTGCGAATGACAGCAATGGTAGCTACACCTTCTTAGATTATTATGGAGTTTGAAGCCATTTTTCAGTGTTGCTTCAGTAGCCTAATCGAAATTTGATGTTTTTCAGTCGGTCAACACGATTGCACCCAATTATGATGGGTTATTCCCTAATACTGAAAAGAAAATTACATGAGATTAATAAATACACTTGGATGACAAATTTCGATCATCAAGGGATCATAATCAGATCCATAACACTTATCAGGCTATTAAATCTATGTCTAAAAGTATGAGTGATAGTATTTACAATGTGTAGGCCTACACTTATTTAGTTGCAGTAGTAGTTAAAATAATGCAACTAGTCAATATTTGTTAGTTGTGTATTTATTAATCTCATGTATTGTACCCGAGGGCATTAGGCTGACAGGGGCGAACCTGGAGCACTGAGAAAGTGAGAGCAGAGTGGAACTGCTAAAGAGAAACGAACCCAGGGTCTCTGAGGGAGTTTAATCAAGAAGAACCCCTAGAGACAGGTTACATTACAACACTAAGGTGATACGGAGCAAATTCTGCTGTTATATTGCTAAATAACACAAAATTATATGTAAGAATATGGCATTATATGGTTGAAAAGTGCATGAAGTTCTGAAGCCAGCACCAGGATTTGGAGCTCATGACACTCAACTAATGACTTTTGAAAGTAAGCGTGTTTTCGTGGCGTCACGTCAGTCACTCTGATCCTTTTCTCCCTCTGATGAGGGTGAGAGAAGAACATGTGGACCAAAAACTCCCCGTGACACAATGGGAGAACGCAGTGGAAAGGGGAGTGGCAAAGTTAATTTGAAGATTACTCGCGATTGAAACATCAGACACACATGAGGATTACACCAATGTGAATCAAATTCAAGGAGGCTAATTATCAAGCCGTCAAACGCCAAAATTGAAGCAGATTAAGGAAGGTGCGGAAGAACACGTCCTACAGAAGGTTAGCGGATAGTTTGCAGGAGGCAAAAGGGGAATCACCATCGACTCGGCGTCAGGACGCGCTGAAGAAGTTAATTAATTTTAATTGACCGATCGATTCTCAAGAACGCAGGCATCTATGGAACCAGAGATACAAGACGGATAAGAAAAAAGTTATTTCGAGCCAGGAAAGGCATTTAGAGAAGAGTTGGTGCTCCAATGGATTTAGGGACCTACTTTTCATGTGGAAAGCCATATAAGCCCACCAGAGGAGGCAGTCGACACAGTTGAAACCACTTCGCAGGGCAGAGTGCACGCCACTCTGTGCCTTGAAAGGTCGCTATACGCGCGCCAATACTTTAACATTTTAGTCATCAGTGAGTATTATTCTCAAAGTACAACATACGATGTCTAGTGAAAGAATCACAGTAGGTCAGTAGAACCTCATAATGAAGAGACAATGTATTGTTATACATAGACAAGTTTATTTCAGTAGAAAGTATGAAAAGCGTCGTAGTGTAGGACAATGCATTTTTATACAAATATACGTGTGACTGAGCCTCCGTGGCTTAGGCGGCAGCACGCCGGCCTCTCACCGCTGGGTCCGTGGTTCAAATCCCGGTCACTCCATGTGAGATCTGTGCTGGACAAAACGGAAGCAGACAGGTTTTTCTCCGGGTACTCCGGTTTTCCCTCTAAAAATTTCATTCCAGAAACACTCTCCACTATCATTTCATTTGTCATTCATTTAATCATTGCCCCAGAGGTGTGCGTCAGGCCTCGGCAGCCAGCACAGTTCATATCCTCGCCGCTAGATGGGGGATTCATTCCATTCCTGACCCGGTCGGAGACTGGAAGCAGGTTGTGGATTTTCATTTTCATACGTGTGACTGTACAAGACATTGTTAGGAGCGCACCGCTCAGGGAAACAGTAGGCGCAGTATGAGAACAGTAAAAGTGGTATATGTACAAGTGGAATGTACAATAGACAAGCGCAGCGCAGAACATATCTGTTAAGATAAGTTTACATTGTTTAGCAGCGCGCATGTATAAATACTTTGTTAATACGGGTGAAGCATTT
Organism: Meconema thalassinum; assembly: GCA_946902985.2. Taxonomy (NCBI): domain Eukaryota; kingdom Metazoa; phylum Arthropoda; class Insecta; order Orthoptera; family Tettigoniidae; genus Meconema; species Meconema thalassinum. The sequence continues at coordinate 908,305,573 of OX336388.2, read as the reverse complement.
TCACGTGAATACCACATTGTTAACGTTCAGACCGACATTAAAGCACACCTATGCTATTATCGGTAATGTACAATTTGATAGGTGTTGATAGACATTGGGAATCATGAGGGATTTTCCAAGAACAGGGATACACTAGGGATCTTCGGGCAGATGTCACGAGACTTTCAATCAGGAAACAGGATTATTCATGGAGGAAAGCTCTACGGAACCTGCAATTCTGAGATACTGCAGGAAGTGTCACCAAGTGAAGAAAGTGTATATAAATATCGTGTGATTTAAGTGATTTTTGTGTAATTTTAAAATGTATATTTTACAAGTGTAGTGATAAATATAAATATGTTATATGGAAAAACGAAGCAGTAGCTTCAATATGAGAAAGGAAAGTGAAGTGCATTTCTCAGTGGAAAAATCACGCATCATGCGTGTCCAAAGCGTAATTATGCCTTGCTAGAGTGCAATTATAGCAGGCATAATGGAGCGTAAGTGGGCGAATCCACCATGGAAAATACGTGAGTACCTAACACCATGATTTTATTGTAAGATGTAATCCACTGTATGCCGAAATATCAAAGGATGTAAAATATATGCCAATGAAAGTTGAATTCGGAAGGTATGACCTCCATGCCTTAAATTTGGGTTGAAATATAGTCAAGTTAAGATGTTCGTTTTACATCGAGTTGTGTGTAAATCCGTTACAAGTAACGTAGAAATGGCATTGGATTTAAAAGGGTTAAAATGTAATGAACGTGGAAGTTCAGTTATTGATGATTTAACTATCGTTACGTTGTGTCGGGACAAGGGAAGATGTGTCAGTAATAATAATAATAATAATAAATAAACATCAGGGAAAGTGTATGTAAACATGTATAAGGTAAATGACTGTATGTTGAAGCAATGTTATAAAATTTAAAGGACCGCTCAAATAAAAATCAGCGTTATGATGTCTCAAAGAATCATATAAATAACAATCTATGGAAAGATGATAAGAATATGGAAAATGGAAATGTTTAAAAGCGAATTGAATTGCAGCTTGATGAAAAAGCATATAAGATTAATTGATAGAGATTATCTTAATAATTAAGGAAGAGGTCATCATCATAAGTAGTCAGGAAAGTCAGGTTTGCTAAAGCGACGTATGAAATCTCGTATAGCCTAGGGCATACGATGATATGGTAAGCAATCAAGCGTATATAGTGGGAACCCTAGCTCAGATTATGCTAATAAGCGGTCCGGATTCGAATCATAGGCGTATGGAAGGGCAACTGTGGAGACCTCGCCATTACGCGTGATATCGACCGTGAGCCAGCTAATTGTGTGAATTAATTCATCTCTGGTAGAGTGAATTTGAAACGGAGGGAAAGTAGTGCCCTTACCGTGGTCTTTAACAGTAGCACCGACTACTCCAGTAGGACTCTGTGCATGATGAATCTCGTTTCCACGGCTTGAATTTAATATGCCAGTATGAGACCAGCCTTTAAATCCTAAATGATAGGGATACATGTTTAAACAGTTCCATATTCCAAAACGCATTCTGTATGAAATAGGTCACCCGTACTTGTGGGTCAGTGAAACCTCGTAATGTGTTGTTATGTCTGGAAACAGCAGACAGTCGCTCGGAGGGAGTGAGAAAGAGAGAGTGTGACAGAGGGGAGGTAGCGGCCATGTTGGTTGGCACCCCGCCGTGAGGGTCCATTGTATACAGAACTAGGGTTGGAGGCAGACCTCGCTCATTGCTTTATTGTAGTAGGATGTGTGAAATATAAATTTGTGATACCCTGAATGTTATAAAATGAATGTTGTATTAATGAATATAAAATATATGTGTAGTAAGACACATTGCTAACTAGGAATCGTCCTGATATCTTAATATTTGGCCAAGTTTTAAAATGGTAAAAGTTACGTTTTTATACTGACAGAGACACCTAGTTTTGAAGGTTGAAACTGCACATTTTACGCTACACCTATGCGACGGATAGCAGCAAGTCCCAACAGTAGCAGAATAATAATTTGGAAGATAACTCATTACGGCATATGGTGGATTTACAATTAAAAGTTGGTAAACGCATGGTAGACTCGAATGTTTTGGAGGGAAGAAAGGGATGACATGATTGTACACATATTGTATAGTTGAAAATTGTATGCACTAGTTAATTAGAGATTGTAAGATTAACGCTGTTTGAGTTTGTTTATCAGTGCATTAGCGCACGTGGAAGTGATTTTTATGGTGATTGCAGTATAAAAATTAAATCAACAGTTATTTGGATTTGTGAGAGGATAAAGTGTGAATAGTAATTATGGGAAGGAGTATATTTTGCTTTTTTGTGTAGTGACACGGCATGGTAGTAAAACCGCATGGACTGATATAGATCTAGTCAGTGGACTAGAATGGCAGCCATGGGAGTGGAGATGAGTATAACGTAAGGGACTCTGTGTTTATATCATCTCAATGCTCCAACTTTTATTGCTTTGTGTGTTTTAAAGTAAATGTAATGTTGTATGCTGTATGAAAAGCCACGATTTAGCTCAAATTAAACCCTTAAGAATAGAGTTGTGTGTTGTCATTGTAGAGTTGCTACCTGATAGTTTCAAATCCTAAATATGCAACCGCTCAGTGGGTTGGACGGCACACGCCCGAGGACTGCAGCTGGCTGGAGGCGGAAGGATATTTACCATGGAAAGTCATCACATGGGTACAGTATCTCCAACGGTTAGCGAGTAAAACCCAAATTTCTGCTATAAAACACGGTCAACGCCGAGCGGTGTAGTCTATCTCTCTCTCTCTCTCTCTATATATATATATATATATATATATATATATATGTGGGAAGGGATTTAGGCAAGCGAATAAACCGAACACGTCTTGTAGTAATTTTAAGTATAAAAACTGTATTTACACATAAGATCACAGCAGATAAGATTGCACAGAACTTGGCGTGGCTTCACTCGACACAAAACTGACACACTGATCGTCCTCTTTTTCTCACAGCTTCCTCTCGGTTCTTCTACGCGGCGCCACCGGGTAGTGCCGAGACTGGCGGGAAACCCACGAACGGTCCATCATCTTCCGATTCCCACAATCGGCCATCCTGCAGATCATCCGCCTCGGATGATGAGTCGTCTTCAGCCCATGGTTTGAAGAACTCAGCACAAGTAGTTGTTCGATTGGGACCTAAGTGATTCCCTTCACGACAGACGTCTTAAGTGTCATTTGGCTTGACTCGGGAGATTCTGTAAGGGCCAAGGTATTTTTCTTCATAACCTTGATGTTAGGCCCCTTAAAACAACAACAACAACAACAACAACAACAAACTTTTTCTTCAATTTAAGGCCTGGTCCAAACTGGGTCCTCTTGATGGCGACGATATCGCCAACTTGGTACTGGTGTGCAGGCCGTCGACGTCGATCGAACGCCACCCTGTTTTCTTGTTGCACTTTCTGGATTTGTGCCCTTGCTTCTTCACGGTGTTCATCTCTCCTGGTCTCAAACTCGTCTAGCATCTCTTCATTGATCAACTCAACTATTCTCAGGTCATTTTCACAGCGCATTTTAACTCATGTCAAAAGTTCAAACGGCGTCTGCTTGACACTGCGGTTGTAAGTGGAATTCATGGCTCTCTGAGTGGCTTCAACGTGTTTGTACCAATCTCCTGGGTTTTCGATGGACAACTTAGCCAGCACAGAGATGATCGTGGAGTTCATCCTTTCTACCTGGCCATTGGCACGAGGGAGTCCGGTTGTGATTAGCGAATGGGTGATGTTGTTGGCAGTGCAGTACTCATCGAATTCATGTGAAATATAGGCGGCTCCACGGTCGGTGCCGATCTGCGCTGGATTACCAAATACTCCTTTTTGCACGTCCAGCTTCACCGTAGTTTCTTTCGTGGTCGTCGTTTTAGTGGGATACAGCCACACAAACTTTGTGAAGCTGCCCGTTACTGCGAGGATATGCTTGTATCCTTTTTTTTCGTTGAATCCAAGGGTCCGAGATGGTCAGCATGGTAAGTGTGAAACGGTGTGCTTTCTTTAAACAAGGGATGCAAGAGTCCTTCTTGTTTCTCAGCAGACACTTCACGCAGTTGGAGATGACACAGCCAACTATCTTCTTCAAATTGGGTATATAAAATTCTCTCTTGATCTCTTCTTCTGTGCGCAGGGCAGCATAGTGTCTTTTCTCATGAGCGGCTCTCACCACCTCGTTCTGCATTGGCCGTGGGACGACACGTAGATTTTGTCCATCACAGAACTTGAAGAGGATACCATCCTGCAGGGTGTAATCCTTGTATGGCTTCGACTTCAGGTGCTCCATGATCGCACACAGACCTTCATCAGCTTGCTGAGCTCGTTTCAGCCTGGCAACGAGTCCATCGACGAGACCGTAGAGGACCATGGGATGGCGACTCAAGGCATCGGCGTGAGGGATTCTCGCACCCGGTCTATGCTCGATCAAGTAATCAAACTCCTCTAACATCATGGCCCACCTTGCAACTCTCGGGGTGAGATCCTTCTTGTCCATCGTCTTCTGGAAGGCAGAGCAGTCGGTTATGATCTTGAACTTGATTCCAAGCAGGTACAATCGGAGCTTTTTCAAGGCCGTCACCACAGCTAACACCTCGAGCTCGTAGCTGCTGTACCTTTCCTCCTGTGGCGTCGTCTTCTTGATCAGGTATTGAACAGGATGAAGTTGACCATCGTCTGGGAAACGTTGCAGTAGCATTGCTCCATAACCATACTTGCTTGCATCAGTATGGACTTCCGTCTCGTAAGCCAGGTTATAGATGATGAGGACTGGATCTTCGGATAAGGCTTTTTTCAGACTCGTGAATGCAATCCTCTGCTCTTGCTCAAACTTGAATCCACCGGTTGACTTCAACAGATCACTGAGCGGCTTTGCAATCTTGACGTAGTTTGGGATGTACTTCCGGAAATATCCGGAAAGGCCCAAAAAACTGTGGACTTCGGCCAGCGACTTGGGTTCTGGGTAATGTTGAACTGCGGCTGCTTTCCTAGGAGATGGTGAGACAGTTCCATCTTCTACAACGTGTCCTAGGAACTCAATTTTCTTTTTGAAGAACTGGCACTTCGAGAACTTAATATCCAGATCATGAGTTTCAGCTACCTCCATCACTTGCCAAAGCTTCTCTATGGCATCATTTTCATCTTTTGCTGGGATTACTACATCGTCCATGTACACTAGGACTGTGCCGGCCTGAATTTGTTCTCTGAATACACAGTTGATAAAGCGTTGGAACACAGGAGGCGAGTTGCAGAAACCAAATGGAACTTTCAGGAAATCATATTGGCCTGAATGTGTCACATAGGCCAAATACTTTCTGCTCTCTTCCTTGACTGCGACGTGAAAAAATCCATTTCGCAGGTCCAGAGTACTGAATACTCGGGCATCACTCAGCTTGTCCAGGACGTCATCAATGAGTGGTAGTGGGTATCGATCTCTGACAGCTTTTCAATTCACTGGACGGTAATCGACGCACACCCTCGGAGACCCATCTTTCTTCCACACAACTACCACTGGACTAGCGTACTCAGACATACTGGGTCAGATGATGCCATCTTGGAGCCACTGCTGCACTTGCTTCTCTACAATCTCTTTCTCAGCTGGTGATAAGCGTCTTGGGTGACTGTGAATCGGTTCTTCTTGTTTCATCGTGATGCTCATCTCAACGCTGGTACCCTTCTCCTTGCGTGACGAGTATTCATTGACCATCTTTCTGATTTTTAAAACAGCCTCTTCCGATGCCTCTCCTATGTCCAATTCCTCGCCTGCTATCACGTCGATTCGGTACAAGTACGCTTCTGATATCTCCTTGGACATCTTGACACCGGTTTTGCTGATGGTAGTTACGGCTTGGTCCAGCAAGTCGTTACCCACGATAGCTGGCAACTTGAGTACATCTCCAGACACCACATAGAAATCAGTCAAGTAAGTGTCGTCGTCAATCTGGACGTCGGATGGAAAATATCCTAGGGGTGGCACCTCACTATCACCGAAACCCTTAAGTACTATGGCGGTCGTCTTCAGCTCCAAATCCCCCATCTCTGCGTAAATGTCTTCGCGGATCAGATTGATTGGGCAGCCCGTGTCCACCAATGCGTTGATCTTCTGGCCCTGGAGCAACAATTCCTTCATCTTCACATTCGACTTGGTTCCCAAAGCGACGTTCACTGTCTTCTTCTCTGCATTCTGCTCAGGATTTGGGCACTTGGAAGCTATGTGTCCGAAGCTGCTGCAATTGAAGCACTTTGGACCCTGACTCTTGTGTGGACTTCCGCTGGACTCATGACTGTTCTTATGACCACAATTGTAACATCTCTATACAAACGAGATCTGCTTCTGCCTGCTGTCTTCTCTTGGTGTATGTTTGTTTGTCGTCTTCTCATTTTTTGTCAACTTCTGAGAGTTTCGTGCGTAAGCTCTCTCACAGATCTTCAACTTGTCCTTGAATTCCTTGATGTCCCTTGCTCCATATAGAACCATCTTGGATCCAGTGTCGTCCTCGATGCCATCGATGACGTATTGTATCAACGATTTATCATCGATTGCCGACCTGCTGGCTATTTCTCGCATCACCAGGAAATATTCCTGAAGAGTTTCAACTTTTGTTTTTCGTCGGTTGGTTAGCAGTCGATGAATCTTTGCTGCACTGGTATCATCTCGGAATTCTTTCTTCAGGGCTTTCTTCAACTTGTGCCAGGATGTGATGCCACGTTCACTCTGCACGAACAACTTAGCCAGGCCTGACAGCGACTTTTTTGCAGAAACATATTTTTGCATCTCGTCCCAGGCCATCAACGTTGCTGATTCCTCAAAGTCCTCAATCCAACGTCGCACAGGATAGTTCTCGCTGCCGTGATAGGTTCTGACAGAGCCCTCTACATCTCGGAAAGTCAACGCAAACTTGTGTGCAACTCCCCGGTTTGCAGTGTGCCGCGAGTCCACCACGTCCTGGTCGACTTCCCCTTCACTTGAGCTTTCTACTACAGTCTTCGATTTGTGTTTGGTCTTTGTTATGTTTTTATGGTTAGGCCTACCTCCTATTGCTTTGGAGAGTTTCTGGTCTTCGGACGAGCTAGATGAATCCAATGATGATCCTGACATGCTAGAGGTTGAATGTTTCATGGATTTCATCCCAGACATTTTCTCCTTTAACTCACGTAATTCTTCCGCCAGTAATACGTTTGCCTCTTTCATCTTGCTCATCACATCTTTCGTTTTACCAGTCTCTTCTTCTTCTTCTTCGTCTTTGGGCATCCCCGGCAACGAAAGGTCCATTAAGTTGTCACAGATGCGTTGCACAAGCACGGCTTTCTCTCCCGTATGTTGAATGTTTAACACTGTGCAAATGGCAATTAGATCAGCCTCGGTGAATTCGCACTCAATGAACTTCAATTTCTCCAGGTGTTCTGGTGAGTCATATTCAAACTCGAATCCTGAGAATTCGCTTAAGCGCTGCCTGTTCTTTCGATCACGTGGCAGTTTTTCGAAAATGAGGTTATGTAACGTCTTAATCACGGCCGTAGGCGCCGTCTTAATGTTATTATTCATTTTTTCAATATCCTGTAAACACGCCACTTTGTCCGCCATTTTTTTTTTTTTTTTTGTCTTTCGGCACTCGCACTAATCACTTTTCTTTTCGTCGTCGTCTCAGGGTTCAGGATCCTCGAAATCGTCTTTTGCAGCCTGCTCGAATCACCACGTCTTTGGAAGTTGAACAGCTACTCGTCTTCTATATTCCACGGACCCACGTCGTCGTCGATCTTGCCAGAAAAATGTCGTCACCTCACGCCTTGGTTTCATCGCTGTAACCAAGATTGCCGTTCCGCACTCAAAATACTTCGTATCCCGGACGAGCCCCCAAATGTGGGAAGGGATTTAGGCAAGCGAATAAACCGAACACGTCTTGTAGTAATTTTAAGTATAAAAACTGTATTTACACATAAGATCACAGCATATGAGATTGCACAGAACTTAGCGTGACTTCACTCGACACAAAACTGACACACTGATCGTCCTCTTTTTCTCACAGCTTCCTCTCGGTTCGTCTACGCGGCGTCACCGGGCAGTGCCGAGACTGGCGGGAAACCCACGAACGGTTCATCATCTTCCGATTCCCACATATATATAAAGCGCAATGTTGGTTTGTTTATCTGTCTGCCTGTTATTTATACAAATCCACACCGTTTCACCGATCTGAATCAAAATTTGTATACTTACCCCTTGGAACCAAGCCTCCGTGGCTTAGGCGGCAGCACGCCGGCCTCTCACCGCTGGGTCCGTGGTTCAAATCCCGGTCACTCCATGTGAGATCTATGCTGGACAAAACGGAGGCAGACAGGTTTTTCTCCGGGTACTCCGGTTTTCCCTGTCAAAATTTCATTCCAGCAACACTCTCCACTATCATTTCATTTGTCATTCATTTAATCATTGCCCCAGAGAGTGCGTCAGGCCTCGGCAGCTGGCACAGAACTGTCCTTGCCGCTAGATGGGGGGGGGGGCTTCATTCATTCCATTCCTGACCCGGTCGGAGACTGGAAGCAGGCTGTGGATTTTCATTTTCACCCCTTGGAACCCTCCAATCCCCTGCATTTAGGCCCTTTGGCACGAATCTACACCGTTTCACCGATCTGAACCAAAATTTTTAGTCTATACTTACCCTTTGGAACCCGGCGGGTAACACTGTCCACTCTTAATTTCGGACAGACAACTCCATTCCCTGCATTTAGGCCCATTGGCACAAATCTACACCATTTCACCAATCTGAACCAAAATTTGCAGACTATACTTACCCTTTGGAACCCTGCGGGTAACAGTGTCCACTTTAAATTTCGGACAGGCCACTTCATTCCCTGCATTTAGGCCCTTTGGCACAAATCTGCACCGTTACACCGATCTGAACCAAACTTTGTATACTTACCCTTTGGAATCCGGCGGGTAACACTGTCCACTTTAAATTTCGGACAGACCACTCCATTCCCTGCATTTAGGCCCTTTGGCACGAATCTACACCGTTTCATCGATCTGTACCAAAGTTTGTATACTTACCCTTTGGAACCCTGTGAGTAACACTGTCTACAATTTTCGGACAGACCTCTCCATACCCTGCATCTAGGCCCTTTGGCACAAAACTACACCGTTTCACCGACCTGAACCAAAAATTGTATACTTACCCTTTGGAACCCTGCGAGTAACACTGTCTACAATAAATTTCGGACAGACCACTCCATTCCCTGCATTTAGGACCTTTGGCACAAGTCTACATCGTTTCACCGATCTTAACCAAGCTTAATGTACTTACCCTTTGGAACCCTGCGGGTAACACTGTCCACTTGATATTTTGGAAACTCTCTCCATTCCCTACATTTAGAACAACAGACAAAATGGACTTGAAAACCACGTTTTAAGGTCCTAGAATCATTCATGTCCGTAGTAGTGTAACTGTAAGAATATTCTAATAAGTATATTGTTGGCTGGCAATGCGGGCTGCATCACGTCGCCCCTACCAGAAATGCGAAAATAGTTACATCTTGCGCTGCTTATACATTGGAGTCACGGGGAGTAATTATTGCAAGAAAATTTCTTAGGCCCCTTAAAATAGTTATCATCATGAAAATATTATGCCTCTGTACCGTATAAGTGCGATGGTGTTGGTGCAGTACATTGAGGTTATCAGCTGCAATAGGCGTTGGTGCTTTCAAATGTACCTTCATTTATTCTGAACCTTATCGTTGAGCGCTATGTGGCGATAAATTATACTATTGCTACCTTTGGAGCTCGGACAGCCGAAGTTTTCCAAATTGTTCCGATTATTCTCCTACGGCGCTATGCGACAAAAAAAAAACACTATTGGTCTCTGCATTTCTAATAGCCAATGAGATATACAGTATGCCCTAGGCAGTGTCTTTTATTTCACTTACACCTCTTTCTAAAATTTTTGTAAAATTCGTTTGTAAATTACATGTTTCAGTGCTGTAGTTAGGAAATAGCCGTTTCCCTATTCATTATTATCATTACGGGAAAATGACCTGATAGTTATGACCATTATACTGCACTAATTATCACCCCCACCCCCACCACCACTACCACCACAAAAAGTTATATTTTTTTCTGTTTGTTTAAGTATTATGTGCCAGTTCTGTAGTAGTATTCATTCATTATCATCCATAAAACAAATAAATCCACCGGGCGAGGCCGGGAACTACTGCTAGTATATATATAGTCTATTATTATTATATTATTAATAAGTAATAACTGTTTGAACTCTATAGGTTAACAGAGCAAAATATACCTTTTATAATGTGCAAGTATTACTATAAAGAATACTGCGCACGCTTAGTTGAGTGGAGTCCTCCACTGCTGGACATGTTTGCCCTCCCTTCCACCGCCCCTACATTCCTCTTTTGACGTTCTGTTTGAGAAATGGAGCACGAATTCTCCGGCCGGTGACGTCACAGAGCACTGTGCTTGCAGGAGACTGAACTAACCCAAGAAACACACCCCTAAAAACAACAAAACTAAAAATGAGAAGTCCAGACTTAAAAATCTTTCATAAAATTTATTGTAAAAATAACAAATCCCTAGTCTACTTCGAAGGGTAAAAATATCGGCTAATCCGCAAAGCAAAATAAAAAAAAACCTTCCTCTGAATTGAAGCTAAGCCCTCGCGAAGTCCTAATACGGTACAAAGTTTTCAAAAAAGCAAGCTAAGCAATTACATGAATCCATTGAAAAATAACAATAATCACACCCTGAATCTCCTGCAAAGCAAATCAAATTAAGCGTTGACAATATAAAAGTGTGATTTACATTTCAAGCACCAATAAGCATAACTAAGATATTACGGTGTCACTCTAACATTTATTTTTACTTTAATGATTTTAGCTAATTCCTAACTGAAGTTAACAGGTGAGAAGCACCTATCACAAGAAATATCTAAATTTGTACACAACTTTGTAAAAAAAAAAGAGAAGGAGCTATCTATTACACACATACACACATAATACAGGAAAAACATAAATAAATCAAACAAATACACTCCTCTTGTTACGCAATTTGCGTCCTGACTGCGCAAATTAACCACTCTTTGCGGTTAGGCCTAATCGTCACCTAAATACATGTTCAAAATTATGTTGGTGACTGCATAATAAAAATTACGGCTTACACCACGTAATTGCTAATCATCTGTTTTTCCATGATTCTACAGAGATTGCAACCCGTCCTCTCACAAATCGTGTCAGCTCGTCCTAGGCTTGTATTTAAATTGTCAATCATATCAAAGTTCGTAGAGTTAGTTATTTTATTAAAAATCCAAGTTTAAATTTCTAAATCTTATTTAAATTCCAAATTATTTAATTCAAGTTTAGTTTAGAACAATCTATTTTTTAAATTATTATTATCTGTTTAATTCCTCAATGTGTTTTTATAATTCCTCTATGACCATAAGAATATACGACATTGGGTAGGAAAAACCACTTCTTCAATTCATATTACCAACAGCTGTGAGAAAAACTCACTCAAATAGTACACCATAAAACAATAACACATCGCTCTATCAGCGGAATAAATCATTTCGTGGCACCTAACGCTCACGATAATACCTTGGTTAGCAGTGATAAAAGCATTCAACTGCCCCATAAACATTACAATAATGATGAGGGCGATCCGTCTGCTCCATTATCATCCATCTCCTCGAGACATAACAAAAACGTTGATCTAAACTGATACATCATATTTGGTCTTCACAAGAAACTGGCGAGGGAAAATCAGCTGTTCTCAGCTCCAATAATAACATGAATAAATCTAGCATAAACGTTCTATAAGAATTCATCATCACCATCATCATCATGAACCGGCTCCAGTTTCCCGGGTGCGGTGAATGAGCCCTCTCCATTTAGTTCTCTCCAAGAAAGTCTCTCCCTCCACGACCTGCTGCAAATCCAGACCTCTCCCTGCAAGATCATTTCTAACCTGGTCGATCCATCTCTTCCTTGGTCGACCTCTTGGTCTCTTGCCTTTCAGTTCTTTCTCAAACCACAGCTGTTCTTTGTATGTCCATTCTTTTGAGATGATCGAATCATTTCAGCCTGGCTTCAACACAGATCTCATTAAGAGATTGTTCTACTTGAACAAGATGGCGTATTTTATCATTTTTTATTTTGTCCCTCCTTTTCTTCTGAATCATGGTTCTTAAAAATAAAAACCTTCATCTCCACCGCCTGTAGTTTGTTGGTATTTATCTTGGATTGGGTACAAGTTTCTAAGCTATATGTAGTAACAGGTACAAAGAAGCTCTTGTAGAGTATTAGTTTTGATCTTAAAGGTACTTGCTTATCCCAAAGAAGCCGCCCTCTCACGAGATGATAAAATTGTGCTCCATATTGAACTCTACTAGTGATTTCTGCAGATGGTTGGTTATCTGTGGACACTAAACTGCCAAGGTAACAGAACTGATGTACTTGTTCTAACTTTGTACCATTCAAAGTGATGTTAAGTTTATCATCTTGGCTTACAGGATTGAGCCGCGTCGCATATCGGTTATTATTTCCCGACGTTTCGGCTGACATTGCAGCAGCCTTAATCATGGGTAGGTACGAGTTGGTGTCCGTACTCAAACTAACGGTTGTTGCCAGTCGGATGTGCTTGCTTGCCCTGCATTGACGTCACGCTGCTCGCTGATTGGTCCCCGCCCCTGGCAGTCGCGCACTAGTAGAACTTTCCAGATGTTGCTGAGTTTGAACCCATCTTCACGATTGAAATTATTGGGATGCTTCACGACTTCTATTGCCTCTCTAATTAACCTGTTTTGGTATCCGGGAATTTTAGCAACAGTTTCGGCTTTATTAAATTCGATGGCGTGTCTCGTGACGTCAGCATGTTCAGCTATTGGAGATCTGTAATTTATCTGTTTCGTGTCCCGAATGTGCTCTGAAATCCTAATGGAAACGCGTCTTTTTGTTTGCCCTATGTAAACCTGTCCACAGGAGCAAGGCACTTTGTGAACTCCTGCGTCCTGGTTTGGCAGCTTTATCGCGTTTGATTTACGCACCACTTGCGTCAGCTTGTTTATAGGATGCATCACAGTAGTAACATCGTGTTTCTTGAGCAGCCTGGCGATTCTATCTGTCAACCCCTGTACGTACGGCAGAAAGGCTTTATGGTGGGGCCTATCTTTGTTCTTTTTGCCAATTCTTCGGCTTTGTTCTACTTTCTGTGTGCCCTATTTATTTGTCCTTTGCTGTATCCATTAGCTAGGAGCGTGTTCCAAACCTGTTTCTTTTCTTCATTCACGCTATCCTTATCGCAAATGTGGTTGGCTCTGGTGAGGAGTGTTCTAGCTACCTTCCAAACATCCAAACATGTTTCAGCCAACCACATTTGCGATAAGGATAACGTGAATGAAGAAAAGAAACATGTTTGGAACACGCTCCTAGCTAATGGCTACAGCAAAGGAGAAATAAATAGGGCCACACGGAAGGTAGAACAAAGCCGACGAACTGGCAAAAAGAACAAAGATTGGCCCCACCATAAAGCCTTTCTGCCGTACGTACAGGGGTTGACAGATAGAATCGCCAGGCTGCTCAAGAAACACGATGTTACTACTGTGATGCATCCTATAAACAAGCTGACGCAAGTGGTGCGTAAATCAAACGAGATAAAGCTGCCAAACCAGGACGCAGGAGTTTACAAAGTGCCTTGCTCCTGTGGACAGGTTTACATAGGGCAAACAAAAAGACGCGTTTCCATTAGGATTTCAGAGCACATTCGGGACAAGAAACTGATAAACTACAGGTCTGCAATAGCTGAACATGCTGACGTCACGAGACACGCCATCGAATTTGATAAGGCCGAAACTTTTGCTAAAATTCCCGGATACCAAAACAGGTTAATTAGAGAGGCAATAGAGGTCGTGAAGCATCCCAATAATTTCAATCGCGAAGATGGGTTCAAACTCAGCAACATCTGGAAAGTTCTACTAGCGCGCGACTACCAGGGGCGGGGACCAATCAGCGAGCAGCGTGACGTCAATGCAGGGCAAGCTAGCACATCCGACTGGCAACAACCGTTAGTTTGAGTACGGACACCAACTCGTACCTACCCATGATTAAGGCTGCTGTAATGGCAGCCGAAACGTCGGGAAATAATAACCGATATGCGACGCGGCTCAATCCTGTAAGCCAAGAGGATAAACTTGACACCGGCCGCGAAAGCCTACGATCTAAACAAAGTGATGTTAGTAAATAAGTTTTGTCGACCAACGGACATCACTACCGTTTTGGACTGGCTTATATTCAGACCAAATTGATTGAATATAGTATTCCAATCATTCAGCTTCTCTTGTATTTCAGCCTCATTTTAACCACATATTACAACATCATCTGCAAATGCTAAAGCTTTAAACTCAGAGGTCTTATTGAGTCTCTTAACTTTCTTCATTATTTCATCCATTACAGTAATGAATAAAAGTGGTGATAGAGCGCTGCCTTGCTGTACACCCTGCTTAGTCTCGAACCACTCTGAATAGCCATCACCTATTTGAACACAACTCTGGCAGTGTTCATATAGCATCTTGACTTTATTTATTAAAGCGCTTGGTATTGATCTATTTTGAAGGCATTCCCAGATTGTATTTCTCCGTACACTGACGTAAGCCTTCTCAATATCTAGAAAAATGAAGACTATGTCTTTTCCTTTTCCCCAGTGCTTCTCCATAATCATCCTGACAGAAGTTATCAGATCTGTTGTTGCCCTGTTCCGACTGAAACCGTACTGCTCTTCTTCAAGCTGTGGTTCAATGATAATTCTTAATCTGTGTTCTATGATTCGTTCCATTATCTTCAGGCCATGAGATAGTAAAGTAATTCCCGTGTAGTTGCTCGGTTTCCGTCTGTCTCCTTTCTTAAATAGAGGGACGATAACACCTTTAGTCCAGTCTGTTGGTATTTTCTCTTCTTTCTAAATAGTGTTTAGGACTCTATACAACCACCTGCAATCCTTGTACTCCAGCTGCCTTGATGATGTCAGCGCTTACATCATCAATGCCTGTTGCCCTAGCTTTTTTCATGTTCTTTAGGGCATTTTCCACTTCCAGCCATGTTAGAGGGTACACCATATCTGGGATATTTTCTTCTTTTTAGTCTCCTCTTGTTTGGTATTTGAATTTTGATCATTATATAATTTTTCAAAATAACTTACTGTCCCATCTCATCTCGAATTTCCTTCTCATTCCATGTGATGTTTCTATCTTCCTTCTCCACAGCCTTTATTGGTTCATAGCTGTTTTTCTTACTCTTCACCGCTTGATATAATACCTTCCTGTTGTTCCTGCAGTCTTCTTCTAGTTTCTGAGTGATTTCTGTCCGTATTTCTCTTTTTCTGCAGAAATGATTCTTTTCACCTTAAGTTTGAGGTCCCTGTACAGCTGACTGAGTTCTTGAAATTTCTCTCCTTTCTGTCTTTCTCTGTCCCTTAGTTTCCTCACATCATTTCTCTCTTTTATTGCTCTTTGGACAGTTTCATTCCACCATGGGGTTTCTCTCTCTCTTACTCTGCTGCTTGTTTTGCCAACAATATTTAATGCAGTATCTACCAGGATTTTCTTAAATCCAAGCCATTCTTCTTCAGCTGATCCAGTCTCATATTTAGGCAGTTAATCTCTACTCTTCATCTGGTATTCAGACCTCTTATCAGGTTTATCAACATCCCAAACTTTTATCCTGGGTTTACGTTTGGTATTCGCCGTTCTTATCAGGATGTTTCCTAGGATGGCTATTAGTAACCTATGGTCACTATCCAAACTTTCTCTTGGCAGTATTTTCACATCACTAATAAATGCTCCAGCTTCTTTATCAGCAATAATTTAGTCAATAACAGGTTTCTGTTTTCCATTCCAGCTGTACCTTGTGATCTTATGGCTCAGCTGTTTCTGAAACCAGGTGTTCTTAATAACAAGATTATTTCTTAAGCAGAAGTCAAGAAGGCATTCACCCTCTTGGTTTCGATTTCCATATCCATGGGGACTCATCACTGTCTCGTATCCAGTCCTATCATTTCTCACATGAACATTTAAATCACCCATAACAAGAATGTTATCTTGTTCTACGTGGTCATCTAATTCTTGAAGGAAGTCATCTTTCTCTTCTTGACTACACCCAACCTGAGGAGCATAAACCTGAACAATGATCAGTGTGTTCTTGTCGATTTTGTGATGTAGCTTGATAATTCGTTCATTTACATATTCTACATCAGATACACCATCGATCTACTTGCTGATAACAAACGCCACACCATTCCTTGCTTCCGTCTTATTTCCATGCCAGTAGAGTTTATAACCTTTCCTCAGCAATTTAGTTCCTTTCCCTTTCCACTTTGTTTCGCTCAGTCCAAGGAACTCAATCTTCCTTTTTTCCATGAGATCTACAAGCTCCTCACATTTGGGGGTCAGGGTAATGGTATTACAATTCCAAAAATAGCATTAATGTTTTCTCTTCATTTGAAAGGAGCAGATCTGACTGCGGGACATATTAGCTAAGCTAAGCCCGCAACGCTAAATCAGCGCGCGCGTGCAATTATAGCCTGTCAGCCTTAAGAGCTATATCTATAAAACGGTTTTGACCAGACAGCATGGTTATGGGGGTGTTGGGAGATTACCTTGAGTGTAATAACTGACCAGAATATAGCCTGGTGCCCGGAAGCACTTGTTGATTGCTTAATGTAGGAAGAAAGAAAGTAAAAGTAGGTGCTTAGGTAAGCTTAGTTAGAAGAGTAGGAATGTTTCTTGGAAAGAGCTGGAGAAGCTAGATTTGTTCTACTGTATTAGAATTCGGGGTCACTTGTGTCCTTCCATCAATTGCCATATCATGTCGTCTCAATGTACCGGTAGTTGGAAAATAACACAAACGAAACTAAAATGTTAACACTGGCAGGTGTTCTTAATGAGTAGGCTAAAACAGGTTCTCATTCTCTCAAGTCAAGTTTCACAGCCTTCTACATTATAAGTTAGTAACCATTCTAGCACGCTATTCTATACAAAACAGTTTCACCCTGCAACACTTCATAACATAGCTTCACATTACGGTATAAATTTTTGCTTCACGCCTTGCTGCGTGTATTCTCAAAGCCTGTAAGAAATCAAAGATATTTTTCAGGTAGTAGCAAATGAATGATATGGCACTTGCCTACCCCGATAAGCTATTAAAAATGATACGTTGTGCTCAAATACTTACATTCACACTTGTGTGGCTTACCTCAAGCTATTTCACATTCAAGTTGCTATCCCTGCAGCAACGTACTCCCAAATACCGAGAGTGTTTAAATAAATACAGGTGTGCTGTCCTACCATTGACAATTAGACCAAAATGTTGCCTGAAAAATTGCATAATTACTTCTACACTAGTTCTACAAAGATACCTGCCCACCGTTGTATACATAAGTGTGGTCAATTACTAAGACTAATCAACCAACAAATCTACCGTAAGGTGTTTATTGCAACTCACATTTCTTCATGGGACCGGGGTTCGAATCCTCAAATCTAGCCTTGGTTTTGGCATTAAGAATTCGCCCAATAGATCATTCATCTTGTGCCTTATGGAATAAGATTTCGTGTGAGCAGCTCCCACATCATGATTCGAATTTATTCCATAGCACCTCCCATGGAAATTGTGGTATCAGCCATGTGCTCCATCACCGTAGTAGGAGAATTTCCCACGATGATTTCCGCATCCCACTGACTTAATGTTTATACTGGGAAAGTGTTAAAACTGGCGTTACACTTGTGCGGATGTTACAAATACAGGCCATATATAATTTTCAAAAGAAAAATATGTATTGTCCGTTGAGCCATTATATATTTAAACACAAATTGTGCTAAATGTTCCGGCATAACTCAACAAAATGACAGTGTTTCGCCCCGGTGTGCAATTGGGCTCTTCAGTTGGTTAAAGCACACCTCACCAAGACACTGTCTAGTACACACTGGGAAGGCCATTGCAAGACGTATCTGATACATGTGTATCCACGTCACGAGCAAAGCCAGTGCACTATGGGAGTCGAAACTCCATTCCAAAGCAATTATAACTTTACCTTGGCATTGAATATATAATTTTCAAAAGAAAAATATGTATTGTCCGTTGAGCCATTATATATTTAAACACAAATTGTGCTAAATGTTCCGGCATAACTCAACAACATGACAGTGTTTCGCCCCGGTGTATATTCAATGCCAAGGTAAGGTTATAATTGCTTTGGGATGGAGTTTCGACTCCCATAGTGCGCTGGCTTTGCTCGTAACGTGGATACACATGTATCAAATACGTCTTGCAATGGCCTTCCCAGTGTGTACTAGACAGTGTCTTGGTGAGGTGTACTTTTACCAACTGAAGAGCCCAATTGCACACCGGGGCGAAACACTGTCATTTTGTTGAGTTTTGCCGGAACATTTAGCACAATTTGTGTTTAAATAAAAAATACAGGCCTTATTCTGCCACAGAATTTAACAATGCTTTTGCACTGTAACTCATTGATTCTGCAAAACGTGGTCATACAAAGTTCACTGTTTATCGTCACAATTAATTATCAAAAAATCACCGTTCATCCAAAATATTGTTTGATAAATCACACAGATTAATTTTATAACACAAGATAACGTTTCCACAGTCTCTAAAATATTTGATCGAATTTTCCAACTTGTCGCAGCACCACGTGCAAACCCTTGTTTCGACTCCTTGATCGAGAAAAATCACAAATGTGTCAAAAATGACCAAAAAAACCACACTGTTCCAATCTTTTACAAATATTCACAACCAACTCAATCACTTAGTGATTACGTTTGGGTGATGGAATTACACTCCTAATACACGCCGATACTTTTCTTACACAAATTTTCATGAGCTCACCAACACGTTCTCAAAAACTGTGTGTAATGGAGTCTTCCTCTTCGGCCGACTAGTTGGCCTAATATGAAATTCATCTGGCGACTATAACAATGTCATTTCGCTTATCTGCGATGTTTAAATCCTTATAAATATTGCCAAAAATCCTAGCCAAATTACAATAATACCGGTAATCAGATTACACACACCTAGGGCGGATGGCTATAATGTTCCTTATTCCAAAATCAGGCTTCTGCAATATCTTGAAAGATATCACTCTGAATATTTAGGAATTGTCAGCAATTATACGGTATTTCCTTATGCGATATTGTAGTACTGCACTTACATTGGGAACACATTCAGTAATCCAAAGGTATATTTCGCATGAAGTTTAGGCTACATTGTATTAAGTAGGCCCATACTTTGCCTTGAGAATGCCACAGTAGAAACGAAATGTTCATTTACATAAACAATTGAATAGGGTGTATCACAGAACTGTATGGTTACCGTATCATGATTTTGATCTCCTAACTGCAAACATAGGCTATTCTACTGATATCTAGCCTGTAGTCCAATGAGTGGAATGACTGGAAATATCATCGCTCCTTGTCACTTAGAAATACGGTAATGACGTTCGATTGTAAATTAACTGAAGACATCAAACTTGTTTTGTTTCAGTGCGCTGTTTCGTGGATCACCATCCATGGAGGTGAGTAAAAACAATTATTATTTTACAGCAACCTCATTTTGGCATCAGAATGCTACCTTTATTCTTCAAGAGACTACTACAAAACTGACTCGGACTTGCCTTTCATCTGCTGTAGGTGATATCCAGAAGCAAGTTGCAATAGTAGGCTACCGTACCCAACAATTTTAATTTTTACTCATCATATCTCATAAACTTATTAATAACTCTCCCTACTATCTTCTGAAGACTTGTGTGGTTATATGCATAACTTGTTTGATTTCTATCCCATGATTCACTCGTTGACCCTTGGCTAGCAACCGGTTCTGCAACAGCGTTTTAGATTGCCATACAGAAGGTACTAGGGGGTGGAAAGTCTCAATGCCAAAACTGTTATGTTTAGCAGAAATAAACAATATGCCTGGTCATACAGACCGTGGCGCGACCAATAGAGGGTTAATAATTCCCTCCATTTTTCACATAGCACAGTGAAGTGTGCCAGAATCTGAACTAAAAAGAACTCCACATCGTCCAAACAATCAGCTAAGTACTTTAAATCCACATCTAAATCAGAACAACGACCTGCCCATTTACTTACCAACTATTACAGTGTATCACACTAAACAGGAAACTTGAAGGTCAACAGCCACAATAGACTGACCAGGTAGAAAAGAATGTTTCAATGCGCAAACGCACCAAAGTAAGGGAGAGTGCTTCCAGTTCCCTTATCTCTCCACTGCTATAAGGCATCCAACGTTTAGAATGAAGCATTGGTCTTATGGAGCGTTACGACAGGGTTGCCACTCCATGAGAGGAGACAGTACAAAGCACTTCGCGTACACTTTCCGCACATTCAGCAATTGTACAGTGACGAAGACTTGAATTAAGTACTGTATAATAATACTAGTCTAATAGTAGGCTAACATAACACATACGACGAAATTAAATTAACTATAACGTATGCTGAATGTGACATAAAGAAAACAATGAAAATAAAATAAAGTACAAGCACAAGGAAATGTGTGAAGTTTCGACTGCAATTTAAGTTGAAGTACGTTATTAAAGTAAATACTCCTCATTGGCTTACCTTTCATGATTTATACTTTCGTTGGGTTTAAGATTCTTAAAATAACTGAACACATTAATTACGACCTGTTTTTCCCTCCTTCTGAGACTTGACCACGCTTTTTTCCCCCACAAATCTATCAATTGTTGTACGTGAAATACAACACGTTAAATCTAACAAAGGTGCTGCACACACACTCAAGATAGAGACAACCGAACTACTGAAATACAAGCTCGAAGGGCACAGTAATAAAGCTGTGAGTAGCAAGCTGCACCCCGCTGTTCTTCGAAACTTCATTTTTATAATCCACGGTCAATGAACAGCCTGGCCTGTGAAAAAATTAAACCTACACTCTGGGTAAGCAGGTAGAAAACTTCTTCCAACATTCCTCTACAACTCTCAAACAGACATGCCATGGTTATATTTAAAAATAGAAAAGTTGGCAGCATACGAACTTTTTCAATGCTGCTATGCGGTTATGAGAGAATATTCAGAAGTTTTACCTACATGAAAATTGTAATATTGCCAGTATAAAATATTTCAATAATCCATCATCAAGACGGCACATTTCGCTACTCGTGTGTGAAAAATGGGCATCACAAAGTCAATGCAACATGATTATAAGATAGATTTTACTAAAAAGGGGACTCAGTTTATAGTTTTTTTTTTTTAAATATGGATATCTAATTTTTCTAGCATTTCTATCAAGTTTACGAAGTTCTAATATAGGACAAAAAAGATCGGCAAAACATAGTTCTACCGGAATATGCTGTTTTTTCGACAAAGAAAGATTTTCAACTGATATGGCAACAGTGAAATGCTAGAAAATGACAGTGTCATACATGTCTCGCGTGCAACAGAAAGAGAGAAGAATATCCCTATCTAACCAGTGCTTCATTCTAAACATTGGATGCCTTATAGTCTTTCTTCTGCGCATGTGCGTCAGGTAGGCGAAGTGTCTCTCTCTTTCTCGTTCCTACTGGTTTCTCGTGCAAGGTGGAGTCGTAGTGCCAAGTGGGGGAAGCTCTACAGCAGCAACTTACGTTGAGTCCCGCCCCCCAACATTCTTTTCTATCTGGTCATCCTATCACATATCACATACTAACAAACCTGACAAGATGCGCAAGTTTGCAATACCGGTAAACCTACTGTATGTAACTGAAAGGTATAATAGTGTATGTATCTTAACACACATATTCGTAGACATGGATTCATAGCCTGATTGTAAGGAATTTGATGACGATCGCTAGACAATCGAAACTGGTTATATAATGAAAATGTTCTCGGTGGAAAATCAAAATGGGTATTGTCTGTTGAGCCATTATAATTAACACAAAAAGTGATAAAAATGTCCAGCATAACTCAACACAAACTGGTTATCCAAGAGTAATAATTATTCTCGTGTAATTTCCTTCAGGTTTTGGGTGCAATAGCCATTACAATTTGAGTGCAATCGTGTTGACCGACTGAAAAGTATTTACATTTAAATTCCCCCACTATCTTCAGAGAATTTTTGCGTTCATGTGCTTGAGTCATGCAATTTCTGTCCCATGAACCTTTGGCCCTTGGTTAGCAACCGGCTCCGCGACAGGATTTTGGGCTGCCTTGCCGATAGTGAGACGGGGGAAAATTTAGCGAGATGACTTCCGTAGCACATGGGAGATGGGTGTGTAGTGGAAAGTAAAGCTCCTTACAGGTTTATTTTGAGCTTGTGGCATCATCCTCGTCCTTGACGACGGAGTGTACTAGCATACGAGGGCGGATCAAAAAGTCTTTGCACCTATTTAATTTAATTTTTTTAGCCCCACCCCACCCAAAAAATCCTTACAGGTAATTACAAATATACGTACTGTTATACGCACCTTACACTATTTTTCCACATAGTCTTGACATTTGTCACATCACAGCACTAAATTTGAGATGCCCCTTTGGTAGAATTCAGCCAGCTAACTGTGGAACCATCGTCGGACTGCTGTCATGGCATCATCATTGCACGTGAATCGCTGTCCTGCCAGGAACTTCTTCAGCAGACCATGACAATGCAAGACCACATGTGGCAACCACAACCGCCAACAAACTCCGGTCACTTCACTGGGCGAGTCTGGACCACCCACTAACAGACCGGACCTCGCCCCTAGTGATTTCCACGTTTTTGGTCCGCTGAAGAAGTTCCTGGCAGGACAGAGACTCATTCACGTGCAACGATGACGCCAAGACAGCAATCCGACGATGGATCCACAGTCAGCCTGCTGAATTCTAACACATAGGCATCTCAAAATTAGTGCTGAGATGAGACAAATGTCTGAACAAATGTGAAGACTATGTAGAAAAATAGTGTAAGGTACGTAGAACAGTATGTGTATATTTGTAATTACCTATATGTATTTTTGTTTGGCTAAAAAGTAATAGGGGCAAAGACTTTTCGATCCACCCTCGTACAACATTTAGATTAATAATTGATATAAACCGTGCCAATATCAATATTCTATATCAGAGCACCTGATCATTTTGAATCATACTTTGAGATTGTGAGCCGACTACATTTATGAATAATTAACACAAAAAGTGATAAAAATGTTCAGCATAACCCAACACATTGCTAGCGTTTCGCCCCGGTGTACCAATTGGGCTCTTCAGTTGGTAAAGGTACACCTACAAAGATGCGTAGCTGGCACACACTGAGAAGGCCATGCAAGACGCCTCGCTATATGTGTAACCACGTCACGAGCATGCCAGTGTACCATGGGAGTCATAAACTCCACTCCAAAACAATAAACCTTGCTTTGGTATTGAATATAATCAAAATGTTCTCGAAAGAGCCAAATTGGTGGTATTGAATATAATCAAAATGTTCTCAAAAGAGCCCAATTGGTACACTGGGGCGAAACGCTAGCAATGTGTTGAGTTATACTGGACATTTTTATCACTTTTTGTGTTAATTATAATGGCTCAACGGACAATAATCATTTTGATTTTATTTCGAGAACATTTTGATTATACATTTATGAAGACGATGCATAGAGAAAGATGATGTACAAGATACAAGCGTTTTTATGGGTCGCCGCAACCCAATAACAATAAGTTACAAGCAGCTGTTCAGGAATAAAATGAGTGTATGCTTGGTTGGTTCCTCAGTTTAGGGGCTGCGACAACGCGGTCATGTAGCCCCGTGTACTTTGGGTGTGTGTAGATTCTGTCTGATAACCGGTGTTAATTGTGATGGCTGTATTAGTGTGTGTATCTGTTTATAATTCAAGTAAGGACTGCAGACATTGAATTTTTTCAAGTAGTTCCTACTTTTTCCACCAAACGCCACTGTCAACGACCAACTAGTTCAGAACTTAGTTACCAGATGCCACCACAGTCGGCTCTTGACGACGAACGTAGGAACCTAAGAACGTTAGTCAATTGTTTAACCTATATATAATTTAGCTTCACACAGGTGTAATTAGTGGAAGGTTCTTTTACATGCCATAAATCTATGACATGGGACCACCGTCTTTACTTCCCCTCTGAAGGAAGGCATACTGAGGGATTTTTAACGTTCTTAAAAAATCCGACGACAGTTTCCAAAGAAGGAAATAAGGTAAGACTTTGCCTGGACACCTGAGCATTAAATAAGCATATTGCCAGTGATCAATTAAGGTCAATGTCTATTGAAGAGTTAGTGCTGAGTTTTCAATGTAAACAATGGTTCACGTGTGTGGATCTCAGCTCAAGGTTCTGGCAAGTTCCTTAAAAATTAGAAGACAGACCCTTAACAGCAAGCCTCCGTGGCTTAGGCGGCAGCACGCCGGCCTCTCACCGCTAGGTCCGTGGTTCAAATCCCAGTCACTCCATGCGAGATCTGCGCTGGACAAAACGGAGGCAGACAGGTTTTTCTCCGGGTACTTCGGTTTTCCCTGTAAAAATTTCATTCCAGCAACACTCTCCACTATCATTTCATTTCATCTGTCATTCATTTAATCATTGCCTCAGAGGAGTGCGTCAGGCCTCGGCAGCCGGCACAGTCAATATCCTCGCCGCTAGATGGGGGCTTCATTCATTCCATTCCTGACCTGGTCGGAGACTGGAAACAGGCTGTGGATTTTCATTTCACTCTTAACAGCATTTTGTTACCAGTTTAATTTATACAACCTTGCCCGTGTAACTTTTGGGTTGAAAAGCAGTTTAGCCGCATTAATTAGAGCTTTGAACATTGCACTAGGCAATGAGACAGGAGACTTCGCTACTATTTATATCGATGTCTTAGTCATCAGCTCTGGGACGTTTAAGGAGCACCTTGGTCACTTGGACGTGGTATTCAAGACTAGGTAAGACAGGTTTCACTTTGACCTATCTAAGTCATCCTTATGTATAAAGGATATATTTTTTTAGGTCTCTCTGAGTCTTCTAGTGAGGTGTCACCTGAGTGCAGTAGAACAGAGAAGATCCTAGATTTTGCTCCTCCTACGAATTATATTGGTACAAGCTATATCTTTTGATGTTTTGTTAAGGGGTATTCTTATCTTATAGAGCCTTTTCAATAGTTATTGAGAGAAGGTAGTAAGTGGCTCAGGCTCATCAGGAGGCATTCTGTCAGTTAAGGAAGGTTTAAAGCGATCTGTGGTTTTACGCTATCTTGAGGTAGACAAGGAATATATTTTAATGACAGATGCCTCGTATATTGGGACTTCTGATGTGTTGTGTCAGAGGTATGATGAGAATAATCGGAGGATTATAACGATCACTTCTAGAGGATTAACTCAGGATGAAAGGAAATACTCTATACGAACACAGAACTCGAATTTCTAGTGATAGTATATTCTATGAGTAGGAATTAATTGATACTTGCAAGCTGAGTTCCAACAGGGTAAGTAGGCAGATTATTGGCCTGCAAGTATAAGAGTTCAACTTTGTATATATACAAGGTAAAGATGACATTATTACTGATATGCTCTCGAGGAACATAAAATTAAATAGCAGTGCTCTGGTTGGTTCTGAACAAGGTGTACTGATCTGTGCTTGCTTGAGTTCGGAAAAACAAAGGTGCTTTAACTAAATTGCTTCGAGTCCAGCACCCGGATAATAGCAGATAGAGTTTAAATTTTACTATATAAGTCTTGATCTAAAAGGGAATGGAGAAATCATCTAAAACATCATTTACACAATTATTATTCATCATTACACAAGGTATTTTGGCTAATTTCAGTAGTATAGTATAGTATAGTACAGTATGTTTTAATCTCCTTTAGTGTTAAAGCCCCCTTAAAAAAGGACTAGTTAAAAACCGTTTCAACTTAAAAAGACATTCACAAATATGTTTTCTTTTTTATCTAAAATTTTATATCAGACTTTGTACCGTTACCTCACAAATACATGGAGCCAGCAGGAAGGGGTGGCTCTTACAAAGCCTGAGATTATTGTTCATCTCAGTGACAACCAGCTGCACATAACTATGTATCGAGACATACTGGGCAACAATATTCAATTGTACACCTTTAAATTGTGACAGACGCACTCCAAGTTGTTCCACGAAGCTTCTGTTAAATATTGTTATTTAGGAATGCTACAATGCAGTTTGGATCCGTATTAATACAGTATACAAATTAAGACAGGTTCCCCCTAGTTAATACCCTTTTAAATATTTATGATTGTTCAACAATCATAGTTCATAGTACATGTTTCAGGAGCTATTGATTAATGCTCCCTTCATCAGCAATTATGCTTATATAATTACTAGCACATTCATTAAAGACATTTAATTGTTCCAAAAAATAAATACTAAAATCTACTGTATTTAGAGGGGAGTTGTCTGAACCATTCGAAATTCGGACTGGGCTTCAACAGGGGGACGGTCTCTCACCATTACTATTAAGTGCGTATTGGAAAAAATCATGCAAGAGTGGTCTAAGAAATGCCGACCAAACATCAAGATTGGCAATAATATCACACTCAATTGTCTAGCATTTGCAGATGACCTTGCGCTGCTGGCAAGTAGTGTATAAGAGGCAACATTACAAATTGAAGAATTAGAACAAATGGCAACAAAAGTCGGTCTACAAATCTCATTTGAAAAGACAGAAATGATGCCATCCTTCAAGGTAGAAACACCAACTATCACACTGACTAATAACAAATTAAGGTTGTCAATAAATTGAAATATCTTGGGGAGGCTATAACTTGGAACTTAAACGAGAAAGTATCAGTTGAAAATAGAATAACTCAATTGAAACAAGAACAACGTATCACTTGGCCAACCTACAAGAAGAAATCTTTCTCGATAAATGCAAAATTTAAACACTACAACTCCGTTATTAACCCTGAAGCAACCTATGCCAGTGAAACCCTATTCAATCTGAACACAAAATCAACTACAGATAAATTACAGAGAGATAAACGAATCCTCAGAACAATTTTAAACGATCAACACCAAGTAGATGGCCAATGGCGATTACTACCTAATGAAATTGTATAGCAGGAAACTGAGTCAATAATAGCTAGATACAATGAGGAAAAGGAGAGTTGCTTTTTTCTGTCATATATCACAATTACCAGAGACCAGGATACTCAAACAACTATTCCAATACTTTTGGAAAAGTAAAACCAAAAATCATTGGTTCAAAGAAGTCCTAGATGATATAGATGAATTAGGCTTGACAATGCAACAAATTGAACACCGGGAAGAGAGGAGGATCCTGAGAAGCAAAGGCGTGAGACTTAGTCTAAAAACTTCTACACGCAAACAATACACCATAACGGACGAAGAACGGGCCGCCAGGTCAGACAGAATGAAACAGTTCTGGGAGAACAAGCCAAATTTGTAACTAATATTTCTAAGACTTGACTGTATATAGATTGATTGTAGTGCTCCAATGTGGGCACAAAATAAATGGAAAAAAAATTCTAAAACAAAATAAAATAATAATAAAAAAATAAAAATAAAACAAGTGATAGCAAAAGGTGATCATAAAAATTATCACATGAAACGATGTGTGTGATATCACTGTAAAATGTTATTTTTGGATTAGTGGCCTTTTTCATGCTGAACAATCCTTAATTTTATATTTGCTCCATGTATTTACATTGGAGGTTTTAGAGTATACCAGTAAATGTAAATACCCAGTGAAATTGTCAATGTCAATTTCATAGTTTCTGTTCTTAATTTTATGACACTGCCAGAATCTGATTAAATATGTATCTTCCTTCTATTTATTATCTTTGATCTAATCAATAGTGAAGTTGAGCATGGACTGGTCCCTTTTCTATTGGTGGTTACACATTTCCAGAATGAATCTTCTTGAAATTTATTTGAATATAATGGAGAAACTATATCAGAAAAAGAATAAATTAAGATGTAGGGAGGTAGTGCGCAGTTCGCTACACCTGTGGGGATCCGGGCGCGGACATTAAGAGCCCGCTGATGAGCCAGCTTGGTGTCAGAGGCGAAACCTCACACAAGACATGGCATAAACCTAGAAAATATGCTGAATTTTAAGATCGCCAAACTTGTTACTAAGATAGTTGAATAATCATAAATATTTAAAAGGTATTGACTAGGCAGAACCTGTATTAATTTGTATATCCTATTAAAATATTGTTATGATAGACTGTCAGATTTTGTTTGTTTTTTCTGCAGATATGCTAGTATCTTTTAATTTATCTAAAATGGAGCATGTTTTCTGTATTTCAGCTCTTGTGGATAATGATGGAAACACTGATGGATCCTGTCACAGCTCACCAAGAATGGAAAATAGCATGGGAGAAGCTGGAGTAAATAAGCTTCAACTTTCTAGCAAAAGAAGAATCAGATATCCTGAAGATAATGATGCAAGAGAGGGAAGAGCAATCAAGCAGGATATAATCAATAATATTGATGACAAACATGGTGGCTACAAATTGGAACCAAAGGGTAACTTCCAAATAGTTGATGATGGAAATAGTTGGTACCACATTAAAGAAGCAGGTGGATATTACAATGGTTATAAGTTTCATGTAATACGAGATGCTCATGGGAAGTTTGAAATAGAGTGGGATAAAAGTTTGCAGCCAGGTAACATTGAACTGTACGCAGATAAGAAAGGTCAATATCACTTGAACCCAAAAGGTAACTTCAAAATAATTAGTGATGGAAATGATTGGTATCATCTCGAAGGACTAGGTGTCGATCCCGGTTATAAGTTGGATGTTCCTCAAGATCCTTATGGTGATTTAGAAGCGGGGTGGACAGAGCCTGATAAGAACTTCAACCCCAGAGAACTTGAGATTGAATGGAGCATAGATCAAAATGGTCAATACCACTTGAACCCAAAAGGTAATTTCAAAATAATTAGTGATGGTGGTGATTGGTACCATATTCAAGGACCAGGTATTCCACCAGGTTATAAGTTCCATATTGTTCAAGGTCCTGATGGAAAGTTGGCCATGGAATGGGCAGAACCAGATAACAAAACTCTCATTTTTGAAGAAATTGAGGTTGGTCTGACGGTAGATAATGGTGGTCAATATCACTTGACCCCAAAGGGCAACTTTGAAATAATTAGTGATGGCAATGATTGGTATCATATTCAAGGACCAGGTATTCCTCCTGGGTATAAGATACATGTCATCCGAAATCCTAATGGACATATTGCCCTGATGTGGACAAAACCTGAAGAAAAAACTGTCAACCCTCTAGAACTAGATATTCAATTAACAGTAAATCAAGATGGTCAATATCATTTGCTACCAAAAGGTAACTTTGAAATAATTAGTGACGGCAATGATTGGTATCATATTCGAGGAACAGATATTCCAGCCGGCTATCAGCTTCATATTGTTGAAGGTCCTGATGGTAAGTTTGCCATGGAGTGGGCAAAGCCTGATCACAGAACTTTTACTTTTGAAGAAATTAAGATCGGTATAACAGTGGATCAAAATGGTCAATATCACTTGACCCCAAAAGGTAACTTTGTAATAATTAATGATGGCAATGATTGGTATCATATTCAAGGACCAGGTATTATCAAACGTTATAAATTTCATATAGTTCGAGGAGCAGACGGTAATATACAAGCGCAGTGGGTGAAACCTGAAATTCCTCTACCTGAAGGAGCAGACGGTAATATACAAGTGCAGGGGGTGAAACCTGAAATTCCCCTACCTGGAGGAGCAGACGGTAATATAAAAGTGCAGGGGGTGAAACCTGAAATTCCCCTACCTGGAGGAGCAGACGGTAATATGCAAGTGCAGTGGGTGAAACCTGAAATTCCTCTACCTGGAGGAGCAGACGGTAATATACAAGTGCAGGGGGTGAAACCTGAAATTCCCCTACCTGGAGGGCTAGATATTGAAGTCACAATTGATCAAAATGGTCAATATCACTTGACCCCAAAGGGTAACTTTGTAATAATTAGTGATGGCAATGATTGGTATCATATTCAAGGACCAGGTATTCCTCCTGGTTATAAATTGCATATTGTTCAAGGTCCTGATGGAAAGTTGGCCATGGAATGGGCAGAACCAGATAACAAAACTCTCATTTTTGAAGAAATTGAGGTTGATCTGACGGTAGATAATGGTGGTCAATATCACTTGACCCCAAAGGGCAACTTTGAAATAATTAGTGATGGCAATGATTGGTATCATATTCAAGGACCAGGTATTCCTCCTGGGTATAAGATACATGTCATCCGAAATCCTAATGGTCATATTGCCGTGATGTGGACAAACCCCGAAGGAAAAACTGTCAACCCTCTAGAACTAGATATTCAATTAACAGTAGATCAAGATGGTCAATATCATTTGCTACCAAAAGGTAACTTTGAAATAATTAGTGAAGGCAATGATTGGTACCATATTCAAGGAACAGATATTCCAGCCAGTTATCAGTTTCATATTGTTGAAGGCCCTGATGGTAAGTTTGCCATGGAGTGGGCAAAGCCTGATCACAGAACTTTTACTTTTGAAGAAATTAAGATCGGTATAACAGTGGATCAAAATGGTCAATATCACTTGACCCCAAAAGGTAACTTCGTAATAATTAATGATGGCAATGATTGGTATCATATTCAAGGACCAGGTATTATGAAACAATATAAATTTCATATAGTTCGAGGAGCAGACGGTAATATACAAGTGCAGTGGGTGAAACCTGAAATTCCCCTACCTGGAGGAGCAGACGGTAATATACAAGTGCAGTGGGTGAAACCTGGAGGAGCAGACGGAAATACACAAGTGCAGTGGGTGAAACCTGAAATTCCCCTACCTGGAGGAGCAGACGGTAATATACAAGTGCAGTGGGAGAAACCTGGAATTCCCCTACCTGGAGGAGCAGACGGTAATATACAAGTGCAGTGGGTGAAACCTGAAATTCCCCTACCTGGAGGAGCAGATGGTAATTCACAAGTGCAGTGGGTCAAACCTGAAATTCCCCTACCTGGAGGAGCAGACGGTAATATACAAGTGCAGTGGATGAAACCTGAAATTCCCCTACCTGGAGGAGCAGACGGTAATACACAAGTGCTGTGGATGAAACCTGAAATTCCCCTACCTGGAGGGCTAGATATTAAAGTCACAATTGATAAAAATGGTCAATATCACTTGACCCCAAAAGGTAACTTTGAAATAATTAGTGACGGGAATGATTGGTATCATATTCAAGGACCAGGTATTACGCAGCATTATAAATTTCATATAGTTCGAGGAGCAGACGGTAATATACAAGTGCAGTGGGTGAAACCTGAAATCCCCCTACCTGGAGGGCTAGATATTGAAGTCACGATAGATCAAGATGGTCAATATCGATTGACCCCAAAAGGTAACTTCGTAATAATTAGTGTTGGCAATGATTGGTATCATATTCAAGGACCAGGTATTCCTCCAGGTTATAAAATTCATATAGTTCGAGTGGCAGATGGTAATATTCAAGTGCAGTGGATAAAGTCAACAACTGAATACGTTCCCGTAGAAATACATTTGATAGTAGATCACCAGGGTCGATATCATTTGATACCAAAAGGTACCAGTAAATTTGTAATAATTAATGAAGGCAACGATTGGTATCTTATTCAAGGAAAAGGCATTCCTCCCGGTTATAAAATACATGTTGTAAGGAATCCATCAGGTAAGTACTCAATAGAGACTTTCCCTGGCCCTCCCTATCCTTCACCGGTACCGGTATTAAAAAATATAAAGATGGCCATAGTTAGTTATTCCCATGACCAACCCCATCTAATAATAGCACCCCCCAACAAAATTGTTCATGATGGCGATAGCCTGTTTCATATTGAAGGACCTAATCTTCAAGACATTCTTAAGTTTCAACTCGAAAGAGACTTAAGAGGTAGATTTAGCATAAACTGGGTGATTTCTATGCCCATCACCCACAAAGAGGAAGTCGATACAATTTTGCCCACTGTTCTGCCTTCCTCCATCATTGTCAATATTAAGTTAACACCCGATGGCACAGGTGGAGTTAATCCAGAGCCTACTGGTGATGTTAAAATTGTTAAGAAGGGCTTCAATTCATACCTCTTGCTTGTGCCTGGTATGCCTGACTGGTCATTTCACATCCAGAAAGATTCAAGTGGTAAATTCTTCATAGTTCCTGGCCCTCCTCCACCGATACCACAAAATATCAAGATCGCCATAATCATAGATCCCAATGGCCAATACTATCTGCTGACTGCACCACCTTATAAAATCACCGATGATGGCAACGGTTTCTTCTTCATTGAGGGGCCTGATATTACTTATATTTTCAGAGTTCGTCTCATAAGTGCACCCAATGGCAAATCTGCCTTGAAGTTGGAAGGCAATGACAATGAACCAATTGTACTTACTTCTCCTACCACTGTACAGATTAAACTGGTATTTGATAATGGTGAAATCATACCACAGGTCATTGGAGATGCAAAAATTGTAAAATCATCCCCAAATTCATACGTTTTATTAATACCTGGTATGCCCAATTGGACGTTTAACATAGTAAGAGATTGGACCAAACCAAATGGAAATCTGATCCTAGTTCCTGGCCCTCCTCAGCCAATAACCAATACGATTAAGATAACGATAGTCACTGATGTCCGAGGCCAACCTCACCCAATAGTAGATGCGCCTTATGCTATCATTCATGAGAATGATGGTTCGTTTCGGTTAATGGGACCCGGTATTACATCTGAGAGGACATTCAAAATAATTAGAATCCAGTATGATCATTATGAGGTAATTTGGGATAGAGAAAGAAACAGGGACCCCATGATCATAATGTTAAAGAACGAACAGCCAGCAATTACACAATCCGGAAACTTGAACCGAATTTGGTAGCATAAATAACAAAATAGTTGAGGGGAAATTTTGTTAAAAATCTGAAGCAATGGAAATTACAGTATAAATTTGTTAAGCTCCATAGTTTATGAAGGTGGAAAATACATAGTGTTTGTAATGGCAGTAAGTTTTGCACTGAATCTGTTGATAGCAGCCTTTCAATAACAAAAATTATAATACAAGAAGAAAGTAGGACTAGCACCATACTGTACCCTTAAATAAAGAAGGCCTAATAAATAAACATAGCATGTAGAATGTCAAATGAACAAATTTTAGTACCTGGAATTAACCAGGATTTTATCTGGAAAGAGACCCAAGACAATACACTAAGTAACGGTGCAATATTCTAAGTAACAGCTCCTGACAGCTGAGTTGTACATACAGAGAGGGCCTTCTCTATAGAACGGAACCTCCCTGGGGCCATGTGATGGGCGGAGTGCGCTGAGTCGGTGCCAGATGACTTACATTTGCCGATTGCTGTCAAATTATTTATTACTAGGGACCGGACATTTATGCACTGAAAACGATTAAAATATGCATACAACAATGCACTAAAAATGTAGAAATTATGCGTTAATAATTGAAAAATATGCACTTAACAATAAGCCAATCTTATTCACTCACTTTATACATGTATCATTCACTGCAGAAAGAAACATCACAATAGATAATTGCAAGTTTTTCAATGTTTTCAGGAGACAAATTACGTCTATTTTAATTGTTTTCAGTCCCTAGCCATCAGCTGATTAATCACTATTACCTGATACCCACTGTTTTAATAAATACTTTCTGCTGCTCTTCTCTTTAGGCATTTTGAGTTAAGGATATGCAGACTAAGAATAAAGTTAACACATTAACTGAAGAAACTCCTCAAAGAACTAACCCCAGGCTACTGGCTGTCGAGGTGGTGAAAGGAATGTCCCACTCCATTCCCTTCTTCAAATAGCCAAGCAGCATTGCGTAAAGTACGAGTACTGTCATC
Source organism: Meconema thalassinum (assembly GCA_946902985.2). Classification (NCBI taxonomy): domain Eukaryota; kingdom Metazoa; phylum Arthropoda; class Insecta; order Orthoptera; family Tettigoniidae; genus Meconema; species Meconema thalassinum. Next base: position 908,271,676 of record OX336388.2, on the reverse strand, counting down.
TGACTCATCTCGGTATCCGTTTCTCAGAAAGTTGCTTACAAAGGATGTCCAACACACAGACGAAACCTATTTTGTTCAAGATGTTTTAAATTATACTTAATTTTAACTGTAAATGTAAAAATATGCTGTTATGTTCAGAATATGCAATATATCCAATAAACCCTCAAAATATGCATTTGCGTAAGTGCATAATTATGCATTTTCAAAAAATCCGGTCCCTATTTATTACATACGGAGCTGGCAAGATACCTTAGTTGAGAGAGTTAAAGACTTGTGGTGAAGAACTGTATCCTCTCTCATATCCCATGAACATGGTTAGGTACAGAACAAAACATTCAATTTTCATAGTGAAAACTTATCTTCTCAAGAAAAGTCTTCCAGTAAATGTGTTGGTACGTTTCAGCACCGTGTGATTTTTACTTGTGGGAAACCTCAAACAAAAGGTATACAGAAATAATCCGAGAATGAATAACTGCACAGATACAAAATATCAATGATGATTAATCACAGGGAGTGTACCAAAACCTCCTACTATGGTGCAATATGTGTTTAGAAAATGAAGGACTGCATTTCCAGCAACTACTCTGAAATTCATGAAAGTAATAATGATTATTAAATACGTTAAAAAGTGTTTAACTAGTTGGACGCTACGCTGCTGCTAGCGCCAATGCCTTGCTCGACAGGCGGCTGTCACACGGTGCCTGCGATGTTTCGTTCTACAGTATAGAGAAGGCCCGAACTGTATTTAACAACAGGTTCTATAAAATAAACTACAAGAGATGAGATGGAAGCAGACAATGTATGTTCTGGTGTTATGTTCATTACCATATAGCTATAAGTTGCCCTACTCAATTACAATACTGCATCAAAATTATCATCACTTGAATGCAATAGCGAGTTTTCTTACAAATAACAAATTTTGATACACTCATATAATTTTAGTCATAAAATTAATCTTTTGACTTCTATATTGGATTATTTGATTCTAAAAAGAAGCAGGCCCTATGCACTGGTGTTTCATTGCCATATACCTAAATGTTGCCCCACTCAAAATAAAATACTCTATTATATCATTACTTGAATGATTTGCAAGTTATCTTGCAAAAATAAAATTTTGATATAAACATATAATTTGACTCATAACATTAATTTCTTGAATGCTATGTAGAGTTATTTGTCAAAAAATAAATAAAATATATATATTGCTTCTTATAAACAATGTCTCACAATGAACTTTCTTCAAATAAAAATTATTATGAATAGCATAAGAGGCGAGACCACTATGGGTACTAGGACCCAAGTCTCCTGCATCCTAGACAGCCGTGTGAACCTTTTTTTCAACTCTTATGCTTCAAAGTGTGTCCAATTTAAGAGAAGCTATACTCTGAAGTTAAAATACTGTTTATTTAACCAATTCAACTTTGTGAACTAAACAAAAGATTAACAGGGTTAGCAGAACTAAAGTTAAAATTATTTTGCTTTAAAGTTGAGATGAAATGATACCATGTTTCCTCAATACTGTTTGTGAAAGTAACCATAATCACTAAGTTGTGAATGGACACTAGTATGAATCCAGTTTTTAATTATGATACCTGCCATAGCACATAAAAAGGATGAAACTTAACGTACACAGTAAAGTGGCACCTAGAGTCTTTTAATGGTTTTCTTTACAGATTTTCAAAAGGATAGAAAAGTTATTTTGAAAATGTGAAATACCTTAAGTTGAAAATTACATTCACGCACTTATCCGGAATGCAGGAGATTCAGATTTGAATTCCTATAGTGGTCTCATCTCCAACTTTTATTTTGTGAAATGTAAATAAATGTTCTTACAATTTCTTTCTTAGTTTCCTGCATATTTTCCATGGAATAAAACTTTCGAAAATGTTTATGAATACTGTATTTCCAGAGTGCATTATGCAGCACTATTGTGAGATGTAAAATGTCAAATAAAAAAAACTTCATCATTGAAGTTTCCTTTGTTATTCTACAATTTTCAAATCTGCAGGATATACCCACAAATTTGAATCCAGAAAGAGAATGAGATGCTCGACACAACAATAGTGCCAACTATACCTAGTTCCCACAGATGTGTGCCTATCACACATTGTTTTCACAAATTTGAATTTTTAAAAAGGGTAAGATTCTTATCATTAGGTCCAAAATTTATAATTTCTGTAAATACGAGTCCACAGGAAAAATATGATTATCGCCACTTGACCACATCTATCACACAAACACTTAATCAAGTATTTTGATAAGAGTAAATATTGAGATTATTGAAGTGTCACAGGTATCTACCTACCATCCCTACTTAAAACCATTCTTAGAAAGCATCAATACACTTTCAATTTTTCTTTCATGAATTACTGACAATTTTGAATCACAACATATCTCACACTTGAATTGTGTGTTTGAGTCTTCATCCTTTAGGCCGGTATTACACTATCAAAGATCTTTGATAAAAGATATGACAGTGTAATAGGGAAAATATAAAATGAATGTTTGTTTGTTCATCTTTTATGCGTTCATATTCCATTCATCCGAGTGAGATCAAATTTTGGTGAGTTGTTGTGCCCACTTCTGGGATGGTTATAGGCATAGTAAATACAATTTACAATAGATAGCATGCGAGTAGTTGCAACAAATGAGTGTTTGTGCACGATTCGTTTCAACAAAGTCCTACATGCGTTCATATACCATTCATTACATCGCGATTTCTAATCCTGTCCCTTCTTGTTTTGTCTTCAATTTTATGGAGTAATCTCATTTCCAATGGCCTAAGCTTACTCTGGTGCTTAATGGGACGTTTGTTCTAACGAACCAATAATTTACAAAAATATACTCTGTGTATGCTGTAAGTGCTCCCCTCGACTTAAAAGTACAATATGAATGTGGCTAAAATTCCAACAACTTATAAAAGGAGTTTCAGTCTATAAAAGAAAAATACTCTGGGGAAAAATAATTTTTTGAACATTACAAAATAGATGAGAGAAAATTGCATATCTCCTTCTACTTAGGGTTTTCCCGCAGATGCAGGGTCCGCTGTCCGGATCTTGGCTCGCCACTTGTTACGATCGCGAGCATCATACGGTGTTAGGCTGAGCACCTTCATATCGGCATTTATCGTATCATGCCAGTGCTGTTTTGGTCTCCCACGTGGTCGTTCCCCATTGATTTCCAAGCACTGGGTAGAATTGGCTACTGTTCCTGGTGCAGCACATAGGACGTTTTTGCAGAGCCTTCTGAGTGATGGGTGAAATGCCCATTTGCTGGTGAATGATGTTGTTTCTTACATGGTCCAGGAGTGTGATGCCCATTGACCAACGGAGCATACGCATTTCCATGCTGTGTAGTTGGCGCTCTGTAGCTCTGTCAGTTGGTCGACATTCAGCGCCATACAAAGCAACAGGACGTACTATTATGCGATACGGTATATTTTGGATTTCAGATGTAGTGGCATCCTTCTGTCGCAGAGTACACCTGTAACTTCCCTCCATCTCATCCAAGCTGCGTTTATCCTGCTTCGCACTTCATCACCTATCTCACCATCAGATTGTAAGTGAGATCCTAGATACCTGAAGCTTATGATCTTAGCTATTGTCTCTCCGTCAACTTGAATGGAGCCGTTGCTTGTGATGGTTTCAAGATATTCGGTCTTCTTATTCAGTCTAAGACCGTATTGTGAAAGATGGCTGTTCCAAACTTCAACTTGATGCTGCAGTGCTCCTCTGGTGGTATCAGCAAGTGAAACATCATCTGCGTATAAGAGAGTCCAAGGAACACTCCTTTGCAGGTCTCGTGTGATTGTGTCCATGACTAGGATAAAGAGCAATGGGGACAATGAGGATCCCTGGTGTACACCAACTTTCACTGGGAAGCTCTCTTAGGTGCCGACAGCGCAACGTACACAACTGGTGGCGTTTGTGTATAGCATCTTGATCCAGCTGATAAGCATTTCTGGTACACCATGGTCACGAAGTGCATACCAGATCAGACAATGTGGAACACGGTCAAAAGCCTTTTCAAGGTCAAGGAAGGCGATATGCAGTGGCTGTTGTTTCTCACGGTGCTTTTCAATGAGCATTCTGGCAGCGAAGATTGCATCAGTTGTTCCAGCACCCTTGACGAAACCACACTGGTTGGTACTAATCCTGATGATGTCTCGCAGTCGTCGATTGAGAATTCTCTCAAAAATCTTCATTGTGTGAGACAGGAGGCGTATTGGACGGTAATTTCTACATTGTGCAGAGCCACCTTTCTGCTTAAAGATACGTACAGAGATGCTTGTAGTCCAGTCACTGGGAATAGTTCTACAGTCAACTATAGCATTGAAAATGTTTGTCAGCCAGTTGATCGCGGGTTGTTCTGATTCCTGCAACTTCCAGAAGTCTGCCGGAAGGTCATCTGGTCCTGGCGTGTTTTGATTCTTTATACTCCTGATAGCGCTGGTGACTTCATCTGATGTGATGTGAAAGATGGGGCCTTCTGTTAGATTACCTCCTGGAATTGGAGAATGTTGGAACTCAATGTTGGAAATTTCTTCGAAGTGCTGTTGCCAACGTTTGAGGATGTCCTGATTGTTCTATAATCGCTGACCATCTTTGCCTTTTATACACACATAGTACTCAATGTCTACTGACTTTCCTCTAGCCTTGGTCAGCCTGAAGATAGTTTTCTCTCCTTCCTTTGAGTCCAGTGTTGTGTACAGGTAACTATGAGAGAAAATTGCATATGAGCAACAATAATGAACCTGGGTGCAATAGTGGTCTAACCAACAATTCAGTCAAACTGAGAAATACATCATCCTCTGCCAGTGTTCTAGTCTCTTTAGCCTTATAGCCTTTACAGGTCTACCGTTGATCACTTAAGCTACAAGGTTAACAAGATTGAAACATTCGAGAAATATAGTGTTTATAAAAATGAAGGTTGAACCACTATTGCACTCAGATCCAATATTATGGGAGTACATACAGTACAATAATTTTGTATGAAATAACTCACTTGCCAGCCAATTTCAGTATTTTTCTGACTTTCCAGACTGTAGGAACCATATAGTAAGGAATTGAGATGAAGGAATGTTGTGCTGAATATAGTATGGAAGTCAGAAGATATTAAAATTCATATAATACATATATATATATATATAAATCAAGTACAGTACATACAAATAATGTTTTACAATAATTATCTCCCTATTAACAAAATATGGCTACATCAGTTAAATATGCGAGACACCTACATACACAGGAGTATCAGTTGGTCCGTGTAGGTACTTAAGGAGTCATGTTTATACAAAGATGGGGAAAGCTGTGGGAATCGACGAAGTGGCAATAGAAATGATCAAGGCGGCAGGACCAGTGGGACTGCAGTGGACATACAGACTTCTCAGGAGTGTTTGGAGAGAGAAGAAAGTACCTGAAGCCTGGAAAAGGGAATAATATTGCCAATATTCAAGAAAGGAGACAGGAAGGGGTGTGGTAACTACCGAGGAATCACCATCAACTCGCATGTTGCCAAAGTAATGGAAAGAATCCTAGAAAAAAGAATTAAGAGTAAAGGTAGAAAGCCAAATAGAGGAGGAGCAGTTTGGATTTAGAGGGGGCAGGTCAACAGTGGAACCCATTTTCATTCTGAGACAGAACATTGAAAAGAGTTGGGAATATGGGAAGGATATGGTAATGACTTTTATTGATCTAGAAAAGGCCTATGATAGCATCCCTAGAACAAAAGTTTGGGAAAGCTTAACAAATAGGGGGATAGGCAAGGAACTGAGAGACATGATAAAAGGAATGTGCATGGAGTGCTACAGTAGTGTGAAGACTAGTCGGGACATTGGAATGGTTTAAAATTGACACTGGACTAAAGCAAGGAAGGGTGTAGTCACCATTATTGTTTGTAATGGTGATGGATGACATCATGAAGGCAGCAATGAAAGAATATAGTCGGGCAAAGATGAAGGTAATGTTGTTTGCCAACGACGTTGTGATCTGGGGCGAGGATGAGATGGAGGTAAAAGAACAGTTAGACGTAATAAATGAAAAGATTGAGCAATGGGGATTGAAGATAAATGTGGAGAAGAGTAAAACAGTGGTGATGAGTAGAGATAAGAAAGAAGGAAAAGGAGTAATCAAAGTAGGAGATAAGGAATTGGAAGTAATGGAACACTTCAAATACTTGGGAAGTGAACTAACTAAAGATGGAAGACTAGATTTGGAAATTAGCAGAAGAATATGACTCGGGAGTGCTTTCTACCAACAGGTACGGGGACTAGTATGGAACAAGGATATTCCAATTATGGCTAAAGAAGTTATGTACAAAGCATATTCTGTTCCTATAATGACATATGCAGCAGAAACTTGGACAATGACTAAGAGGGATGAGAGCAGAGTACAAGCAGCTGACGTTAGATTCCTGAGAAGTATGGTCCAGAAAACGAGGAGGGACAGAGTGAGAAATGAAGATATACGGAAGGAACTGGGAGTGCAGAAGCTAAATGACAAGCTGGAGCAAAACAGATTGAGATGGTTTGGACATGTCAAACGGATGAATGAAGTAAGGCTCCCAAGACGAGCACTGGAACGACGGATGACAGGGAAGAGAGAACGAGGAAGACCAAGAATGCGACCAAGAATGCGTTGGATGGACTTGGTGGAGAATAGTATTAGAAAACAGAACCTGGATTGGAACACTGTGTCGGAAGAGGAATGGTGGAACGACAGAACAAAGTGGAGAGGAACCATATTTGGCCCCACCCAGTGTCAACTGGAAAAGGGGAAATGAAGATGATGATGATGTAAGATATGAGCAAGAAAATAACATTAATTTAATTAATTCAGATCATATGGCCCTATTATATTACCATCATCACATGATAATATAAATGTGTATCAATTTTACCAAAATATTCCTGATTATTATCCTTGCTTTGCGATCAAAATAATTTCTGCCAGTAATGAAATTTACATAGATATGACATTAGAATGAATGGTTAATCCAGAAGAACTCGCACTGATATTTTTTCGCCAGAAAACGTGTGCAGTCTTATTGACCGCACAGAATCCATGGGCCATTATTTATTGCACAAATCATTTTTTCGAACACAATACACCGAAATGTCATATCATAAATTTATTTTACAAATGTAAGTCTAGTCAGCTGAGAAAATATTCTACAAGACACAAAATAAAGAAATATTCAGTTCACTTGACTACTTTAAACGTCTGTCCATCAGAACTTCTGGTTACCGATGTTTAAAAATTGAACTCGGGAAATGTAAAATGCAAACAATAATAAACATTAAAGAATGAAAACCCACTCAAGTCCCAATGCACCAGTCATTAGTAGGGACCGGAAAAATTCGCATTTGCAATAAATGCGAATTTTTGTAATATGTGTTAAAACCATTTTTAAATAGTTTTAAGGTGTTCTGAAGCGCTGTGGTACCTAAATTCAAAATGCGACAAAATGCAAATTTTGACCAAAATGCGAAATTAGTACAAATATGCGATTTTGGTGCGAATTCTGCGAAAATGTGTTATTTTACTGGCGAAAACCACATATTTCGGCGAAATCATGAGAAATACTGCAAATATGATGCATAAATCTTTCGATCGATATATATAGAAAAGTAGTCGATCGATCGCTGCTGGCTGACTTTAATCGATATTTACAATGGGAATAGGATGTATCGATTATTCTCGAAAAGTAAATCGAGTGCCACGGAAATAACTAAACAGATGCAGCGTTGTTTTCCTGTTGTTCTTACTCTTCGTTCAAAGTTGAAACTGTTTTCGTGTACGATGCGTGTGAATAGTGGAGAGAAGAAAATCAAGCGATTGTTTAGGTTATGGGGCGCACGACGATAACTGCGCGTGAAAGGGCTCAGCAGTATGCAAAGGATGGTTTATATGCCACAGATTCAGTGACAGTGTTTTGTAAATATTGTAATTGCCGAGTTGCGTGGAAAAAAAAAGGATAGCATTGTGAAACATGTTAAGTCGGAAAAACACGTGGGTAAGCAACGCGATAACAAAAGTTCACCCCTTGCTGCTAGTACGTCTCAAGGAAAGCAAACTTTTGTCCTTACACAGTTGGATAGTTGTAAACGACGAAAAATTTCCAGAGATAACTTCTCGAAACGCACAGTTGAAGTATTTGCCAAAGCAAATATACCTCTGGAAAAGCTCGAAAACAAAGAGCTGAGAGCCTGGATTACTGAGTTTTCAAATGAAGAGCTGCCATGTGTGAAAACTCTACGTGAATTATATTTACCAGGTTAGTTTCGACTTCATTGATCGGGTACGGTTTAGATATTACGACATCGAAACCGCACTTAGAATTGAAGGAGACCGAATTTGAGCGCCATTTCCATATCCAGGGTGTCTACTGTAAAGATGAAGTAGAAATTAGTTACTTTTTAGCTACCTTTTAGTTAATTTTAGTTACCTTTAAATTCAAGATATGTCTGCGGTCTGCAAGCAAAGGGCCTCATCACGCGGTGAAGAAAAACAACAATGAACTGTGTTTAAAGCGGTAAATAAAATTCACTTAGGGAGTTATAAAAAATGTTAAAAATAATAAATAGTAGATATTTATTATCAAATGAGTTGTTTCAGCTAATATGCCGTCTTGTGTACAAGGCGTTTTTATAATTGCCAAGAGGTTGGTCTGCTCTTGACCGTTTGTCGAGATTTCCTTTGTCCTCGCGGTAGATCACGAAGAAATTTATGGCACGTTACGTGATTGTAACCAAATTCTGTCTTCGCAGTCAAGTACGGAGAAATATCGAGATGTTACACGATGGGCGCTGGTCTCACCCGTTTGTCGACATTCCCGTAGTTTTCATGATAGAACACGGATAAATATCACGATTTAGATAATCAGCGTCACTTTTAGTCGTTCGACGAGATTTCCATTGTCCTTGAGGTCGGGCACGAGAAAATATAGCATTATTACGCAATCGGCGCCACTTGCTGTCCGTTTGACAAGAATCCAGTTGTCCTCGTCATTGAATGCGGAGAAATATCGCGATGTATCGCAATCGCTGCCGCTCTCTGTCGTTTTACGAGATTCACGTTGTCCTCGCGATATTATGCAATCCGCGCCACACCCGGCCGTTGAACAATTGTCTATCTGTCCTGACAGAATGGTGGAGGCAAGCTCAAGGTTGGGCATGATTAAAATTCATGAGTAGTTATGGACATGTTGTATGGTCGGCGCCGTGATTCCCGCTGTCCCTATGCTGTTGTTGGGAGTTCATCAGTTCAGGGTGGATCACAAGGAGAAATTAGTATCGCGATGCTATGTAGGCTGGCATTTCTAAGTGGGTTGATGCACTTCTCGCTCCCCGTAGGCCTACGCTTTTAAGTATACGGTCATGGGAAAAGTAGCGAGAAGGTTTCGGAATGTTTCGTGATTGGTGCCCAATCACCATTGACGGGATTCCCGCAGTCCTCGTGGTCACAAGTTCACGATAGGGGACAGGGTTTATGATTTTACGCAACTGGCGTCGATCTCGGTCCATTTGACGAGATTCCCGCAGGCAAGTCGAGCGGTCAGTCGGCCGTCTTGAGTATGAATGTTCGAAGTGGGTATCAAATATTAAGAATTATTCTGAGAGGATTGCACGAATAATACAAGAGGACACGTTTTCTTTCGAATGCGAATCACGAATTATGCAAGTTTTCGAAATAACTGGTTCGATTGTAATATATCCGATGGAACCAAAGTTCGAAGGAAAATTCGACATATAACGGAATTTCGAATTAACCATACTGGATGTCGCAAATTTACGAGACAGATTTTTAAAATAAGTTATAGCCTACGTATTTCGAAGCTTTTTCATAATTCTTTTTTGAGACGGTAACATTTCGCAACATTGCGACATTAAATTATTTCGCGTTATTTCTGGACTTCAATTTGACATAGTCTCCAAATAAGTGCATGAAATCCGAGGTTTCTGATTAGTTTACAAGTTTTTGCGAATAAACGTCTCGCGAAAAGTCAGGTTTCCTAATAACACACACAAATATTTCACACAAAACTAAAAAGTCTTCATGATGCCGAAAATATACGCTGAACGATGTATAGGCCTACCAGTCAGGGTATCCTCAGTATGCATTTCCTCGAGGTCGGGTACGGGGAAATATAGCTTATGCAATCGGCGCCGCTTGCGTGAGACTCGCTTCATCGCAATATCTGAGCCTAGAGGCGCGAGTTTAAATGATTCAATCCACCTTCAGAAAATTTTCGTTACCCGTATGTAAAATTCGTTACCCATTTGTAAAATTCGTTACTTTTTCGTTACTTTCGTTACCAGTAGACACCCTGATATCGAACTATCTTACCCGTACCAAATTGATCCAGTAATTTTAAATGATTTTGTTATAATTTGAGGTCTTTCTTACTTTCTAGAAGTTGCATCATACCACCAGAAAAGAACAGCAGAGGCTCTGATGGGGAAGAACATCAACATACTCTGTGATGAAACTACAGATGGAATGGGCCATTGTGCTTTCATCATCATATTCCAAGTCCCAGCCGAATCGAAAAGAGAGCTGCACTTTGTTTCTGTGAACTACCTTGATGCAGGAAATGCTACAAACTGCTCCCGTGCGGTTTTAGAAGCTCTGTGGAGTTATAGTGTACAATATGATGCAGTTAAAGTGTTTGTTAGTGACAGTGCCCCATTCATGATTCGATGTTATGAAACATTAAGAGTGGTCATAGGTAGAGCCCTGCGCGGATAGACAAAACGTTATCCGCATCCGCACGACTTGCTATCCGCATCCGCACGACTGCTATCCGCATCTGCCCCACTTTTATCCGCATCCGCCCCACATCCGCACGACTTGCTATCCACATCCGCACGACTGCTATCCGCATCTGCCCCACTTTTATCCGCATCCGCCCCACATCCGCACGACTTGCTATCCACATCCGCACGACTGCTATCCGCATCTGCCCCACTTTTATCCGCATCCGCCCCACATCCGCACGACTTGCTATCCACATCCGCACGACTGCTATCCGCATCTGCCCCACTTTTATCCGCATCCGCCCCACATCCGCACGACTTGCTATCCACATCCGCACGACTGCTATCCGCATCTGCCCCACTTTTATCCGCATCCGCCCCGCATCCACACGACTTTTACCCACACGTTTGTTATACGAATCTACTGGCATTACAATAATATTTTCAATGTGTTGCTTTATACTTTATCTTTTAGACATTTGAGCAGCAAGTTGAACCCTTAGGTTATGTACTGTACACTGTGTCATGTGAACTTGAATCGAACCGTCTGACAAGCTTTGTGGGCTTTAAGCCATAAAATAATTTTACCAATGTCAAAAGGTATTCGGATAATTATGACTCTTCGTTGGTAAAACAGCTTTACGGAGTAGACGAGGTGGAGCAAGACAATTTTGGAGCAACTGCTTTGATAGGATTGACTGGGAAATGTTGAAATTTCTCCTCACTTCCTTTATTTTCTTCCCATCATCCCTAATTGCATACGGTATAGAGATTTCTGCACATTTTCTTCTGGGTAGGAGTTTTTCTCCGTTTTCCGCGTATAATTTCTTGGCATCTGGGGAAAAAACACGAAATAATTTGTCATTAATTTCGAGTTGTATTTGTATTTGTAGTACTTGTATCATATATGATCTGCGCACCATACCCCACTCTGCTTTTGAAACGTGACTCACTGAATCCCGGTAAACTAATCTCATCATCATCATCATCATCATCATCATTTCCCCTTATCCAGCTCCTGCTGGGTCGGGGTATTTATGGCACTTCTCCACTTTCCTCTTTCCTTCCACCATTCTTCTTCCACGATCTTGTCCCAGTCTAGATTACTTTTTCTTACGCTGTTCTTCACTGAATCAATCCACCTTGTTCTAGGTCTTCCTCTTGCTCTCTTACACTTGCACCTCGCCTCCTCGTCTTGGTATTCTGTTTTCCTCCATCCTCTTTACATGTCCAAACCACCTTAGTTTATTCTTCTCAATTCTCTCATTTAGTTTTCCCATCCCAACTTCCTTCCTAACATCTTCATTCCTCACTCTGTCTTTCCTATCATACTTCTTAGGAATTTCATTTCACTGGCTTGGATTCTACTCTCTTGCCTGCTTGTCAGGGTCCAAGTCTCAGCTGCATAAGTTAATATGGGAACATAGTACACTTTATACATTACCTCCTTGCTTTTCCTTGGTACTTCCTTATCCCAAACAAGTTTTCTTACACTTTGATAGAATGCATTGCTCTGCTGTACCCTCCTGCCAATCTCCGTGTCCAACCTACCAGTTTGCATCAATTCACTTCCTAGGTATTTGAACGCGTCCACAATTTCCAAACTCTGACTACCAATTTTCACAGTGCCCTTTCCTTGTCTTTCCCCTCTTGTCATCACCATGGTCTTGCTTTTCTCAACTGATTTTCAGGCCGTACTTCTGAATATTTTCGTTCAGTGCATCTAGTTGTTTTTGCACTTCTTCGGTGTTCCTTCCCCAGACCACAATATCATATGCAAATAACAGTAGCTTCATTTCTTTATGTCCATATGCTTCCATTGTTTCCTTTACAATTTCATCCATCACCATTATGAACAAGAGAGGTGACAGCACACTCCCCTGTCTTAGTCCAGTCTTGTTCCTAAACCAATCTGTCTTTCCAACTGGGGTCAGTACCCTGCTAACACAGTTGTTGTACATTGCTTGCACCATTTCCAACATTACTCTTCCCAGTCTCTTCTTAACCATGGTTTCCCATACCTCCTCTCTGGGGACACTATCATATGCCTTTTCTAGATCTATGAAAGTCATGATCAACTCATCTCCATATTCCCAGTTCTTTTCCTTCACCTGCCTCAAGCTAAAGATTGGGTCCACTGTGGATCTTCCACTCCTGAAGCCATACTGTTCCTCTTGCAACTCTCCTTCCACCTTTCTTCTTTCTAATATCCTTTCCAGTATTTTTACTATCTGTGATAAGAGGGTGATCCCTCTATAGTTATCACACACCTTCTTGTCCCCCTTCTTAAACACTGGTATTATTAGCCCTTTCTCCCAGTCTTTTGGTAGACATTTCCGTTTCCACACACACTTTAGCAGTCGATACAACCATTGCATACCAACAGGTCCAGCAGCCTTTATCATTTCTACACTGATTTCATCCACCCCTGTTGCTTTTCCCATCTTCATTTTCTGTACTGCTAATTCCACCTCCAGCATTATTATATCATCTTCTGTTATAGAATCGTCAGGTTGTGTCACTTCCATCTCACCAGTACAATTGCTCACATTCAATAACTTATCGAAATACTCCTTCCATCGTCCCTTTATCTCTTCTGGGTGTGTTAACAACTCTCCATCTTCCTTTTTCACCAGCTTTGTGGTAACTCTTTCTTTCCTCTTACTTCTTAGAAGCCCATACAGCATCCTTTTACTGCCACTTACATCTGTTTCCATTCTTCGTGTATATTCTTCCCAACTTTTCTTCTTTTCTTCTCCTACCACTTTCTTACACCTCCGTTTGCTGTCGTGATACTTCCTTTTGCTTTCTTCTGTTTGATCTCGGTTCCATTCTTTCCATGCAGACTTCTTTTCTTTCACTGCTTTCTTCACTTCCTCATTCCACCATGGTGTCTCCTTCTCTTTCACTCTTGTTGACGTCCTACCACAAGCACTCTCTGCTGCACCAACAAATGCCTTTTTAAAGTGGGACCATTCCTCTTCTATGTTTTCCACTTCAGTAACTGGGATTTGTTGCTTCAATCTCTCCTGAAAATCTTCCTGTACAGTTTTGTCTTTCAATTTCCATACTTTTATTTTACTTTCTCTGATCTCCTTTAGGTTTTCCATTTTTTCCCATCTACATTTTGCCACCACAGCTCTATGGTCCCCATCAAATGCTTCTCCTGGTAAAGCTGTCACATCTATCAGCTTTCTGCGATTAGTCCTTTCCACCAGAAAGTAGTCAATTACTGATTTTGTTCTTCTATCGCCTGCTGTTTTTCTTCCGAAACCATGAATTACCCACTATCAGTCCATTCCTTTCACAAAAGTTTACAAGTTCCTCTCCTTCCCGGTTCTTTTTCCCATATCCATATGACATTCATGATTCCCACTTTCATTTCGGTTACTGGTCGCCCATTTCTCACAGTTCCCCCAGTACCAAAAGAACTGCGCGTCGCCTGCAGGGTACGCGCTAACCTTCTCCAAATCATTTGAAGTGCCATTTCCATTTTAGGCTATTATTACGATGGGGTCGCCACTAATCTATTATATTGAAAAATAGATACATGCAAAAGCACTGTACACACTGGCATTTATAACTACATTTAATTTTAAATAATTGAATCACAACTGTAGGCTTACCTTCTTATTTGCTGGCTACAGAAAATAACATGCAACGTGTCAAGTTTCTTCATCCAAGCCTCCGGTTATCACATAGCGACTGGCATCATGCTGACTGTCCCTATCTGATAGGTACGATGACAGCTTAAGGGTAGCAGGGAACTGAGTTGCTAGTTGTACTACCAACTCGAAAAACATAGGTGCGCACAATTACCCAACTTTCCCCATTTTATTCAACAAGTTCGGATTGTATTCTAAAAACTATCCGCAAATTTACTCCGAACATTATCAGCAGCTTATCCGCTATCCGCACAGCCATGCAAAATATATCCGCATGGCGAAAAATGTTGCGGATATCTGCATCCGCGCAGGGCTTTAGTCATAGGGGATCATTTAATGCATGTACAGTGCTGGGCAAATACAATCAGCTTGATTGGCAATTGTTGGGTCGCAGTGATGACAGATTTAAATCATGTGGTTGCAATGGTAAAGTCTGCATTTTTTAACACAAGAAAGGGAAAATATAATTATTTACATTTCTTAAAATCAAAGTATGGGGCTTCAAAGGAAGCAAAGCTTTTTCCTGCACCTGTCATAACCCGATGGAATAGCTGGTATCACGCTGTCTTCTATTTAAGTGCTTACTTTACAGATGTTGTTACATTTTTCAAGATGTCTGACATGAAAGGCATCAACAACTGTGATCTGACTGTCCGAGAAGTGAATAGACTTCACTCCCACATGGTTTTTGTCACAGATCATGCAGCTGGATTGGTTGACCTCCTACTGAACTTGAAGGGTCTCTGTATCCTACCTCTCATCTCCTTTACCCCAAACTGCATAATCTTGACACCAGCCTTTCCTTAATTTGTGCAGGGAATTTTTCTGCAGCGACTATAAGTGCTTTGATGATTAAGCTCACTCCTCTAGAGCAGGCTGCATGTAGGGACACATTTGTCAAAGCTGCTCATTCTTGAAAGTGCAAGCCAGCCACATTGAAAGTTAAAGACCCCAACCATATGCATTTTGTGTTAATTTCTCAAGCTCTGTATCCAAAAAATATAATTTTGAATAACATTGATAAATTAGCTGAGCTTGAGAAATTGTTTGGAGTGCTCTCACAAAACGAAATCTGGTTTGGTTACTGTTCTCTGAAAAATGCAATTCAAACCCAGATGAAAGAAAGTGAAAAATGTGATATGCTTGCATTAACTGCAGTTCAGACAGAGTTCAGCATATTTGCTAAATACCGTTTTGAATTGTTGCGGACCCCAACGAACAATGTAGATAGCGAGCAATGTAGAACAACACAGTGGTTACAGACAGACGCTGCAATTTGAAAGAAAGCAATGCTGAACTACTGACAATGCTTTTGTTTGAGGACAATAACTGCACTTCATAAACTTGGAGTCGTTAAAATAATATTACAATGTGATGATTTTTAACTTTGTAAAAAGATGCTAATTTTGAAGAAAATAGATGCTAATTTTTCCGGTCCCTGGTCATTACTAATTTTCATCACCTATGGCTGCTTCAAAACAACGCTCAGTAAAAGATATGGTACTTGATCAGGCTCCACGCAAGGATTGTCTATTTCATCTTCAGATTCGCCAGACTCCTCACTTTCCGTTATCATGTTCACTTTCATTCACTGAATAATTCTTGTCATCAGATGCTCTAGTGTCATCAAACGGTTCACAATCACTATCATCATCACACAAATAGCGCCTTACAGTACGCTGTTGTTGTTGTTGATGAAGAGCTCGGTTCACTGATTCTTCTTTTTCAACGCTTCGCAGAAGTTGATCAATCCTCTCTATTTCCTTCGGATCCATGTTTTCAAACGCGAAACATAACACTACAAGCAGAAAGAACTATTAAGACTCGCCGTACAGAACACAAACAAAAGAACGTGAAACGCAAGGCCTCGTGTGCGGTGGAAAAGGCCGCAACTTATGTTGAGGTCAGAGTTTTCTCCCTCCCGGTAACAATGGACAACAAATTTAGATTAACTGTTACTGCACTAGCATTGTCAACTCTGCAATGGAGGATAAGAGAAGCATGAGCAAGACGAGATGTAAGCTCATTGCAAATTACAAATGAATAAATGAATATGCAGTCGAAAAAAACGTGCGGCGCATTCTCCTGGATTAAGAAGGTTATCAATAGTTTTGAATATTGTACATTCAATAGTTCTTGTTGTTGTTTAATTACTGTTAAAGCATCCTACTAAAGAAGGAGCAAAAATCCTCTGAAACATGTAATTTCCAGACTGCAGGATTCATATGGTAAGGAATTGAGATGAAGGAATGTTGTGTTGAATAAAGTATGGAAGGAAGTTAGAAGATATAAAAATTCATATAATACAATCTCCAGTTATAGTTTTTATATATATATGCCGGGTGAATCAGCTAATCATATTGTTGTCAGGAAGGTCGATATTTCTCTGCTTGCATCCCGTATGGTACTAATGCACTGCAAGCATATCCCACAAATGATACTGAACACTATTACGGTATTTTTTCCTCTTATTAGTCTGCAGTCATATAGCATTTTGTTGTTTATGAACATCGCAGCATTCATACAAAGTAATAGATCAATAGTTAATAGATCCACGACTAAATTCAGGTGTTAGGACCTTGAGAGAGCCTTTCCTAAAAATTCTGTTACCAACATTGAAATAATTGAGTGTCATGATTATTTTTTAAACCAAAAAGTAAGGTAAAGGCTTTTAAGAATGCGCAGCCTTTAAGATTGCGCAGTGGCATTTTTATACAGTTGGCAGCACTGGTGACCCAAACCATTCTGTTGAGAAATGTGGCTTGCAAAGTGCTCTTCGAAAGTGTGAAAGATTTTGCTGATTCTACTTGTATAAAGAATTAAGAGGTAAGAATAACTAATCATCCTATTTGATATAATTTGTATTCTTAAGGAAATAAGCCTTTGAGCTCAATTAAATTATGATTTAGTTGAAACAAATACCCCTCTCACAATGGGAACTCCTAACAAAGGCTGTGAACGGCTCGGTGTGTGTATACGTAACTGCTTCTGCCATCTATTAGCGTAAGTGTTGAACTACGCAGAAACCTGTAAGACTGCGCACTCTGCGCAGTCTTGGAGGCATTGTGCGCCATCTTACAGGCACATTCTTGTTCTGTAGAAATCGTTTATATCTAGGATATTATTTCTTGCAGATGTTTATTTAACAGCAGTATGAGCTCAACATACTCAAGAAAATCAGACAGGAAACTTATATTTACGTCAGAAATCATAGAGGAAGCCAGAATGAGAATTGAAAATGGTGAAAGTCAAAGAAAAGTGGCTACTTCATTGGGTACTAAGGAATCCACTTTGACAAATAGATTAAAATTGGTAAGGAAGATATTAACTACGGCAGTTGATTAATAATTGTTTATGTTAATTCTCCTTATACTGGATAACCAAATTTCCCACTGTAGCATTGATGCTGTTCTTTACTGCAGGGAACACAACACCTATCAAGAAGCTCATATGTGGTTGGTGAATCATCCTGGCAATGCAATTACACAGGCCAACGTGGCCAGGATCTTCAAATCAGCCGACGAGAGAGCAGCAAAGATGGAGATAGCCGTTCAAGCTTTCATCAAAACTGGAACTCATCCATTTAACCGGAATGTATTTTCGGATGACGACTTTGCTTCCTTGGAGGTAACATTCCGTCCATCTGTGCAGGAGTATGAATCTGCTGTAGAAGAGCAAATTCAAAATGCAAAAATTTACGATCCACAAGTGTCACCTGCTATGAAATCTCCCCTACCAAAGTCAGCTCAAGCAACCAAACGCAAGAGAACTTGCAAAAGGTCTGAAGTTCTATCTTCCTCTCCTTATAAGAATGGCCTTGCAACAAGGAATGAAGAAGCGAAAGAACAGGGCAGGAAAACTCTTCGCTACGATGGAAGTTCAGTACTGTCAACTTCGTCAGTTGTCACAACTGCCGAAGAAGAGAAATTCGTGTGTCCTTGCTGTGACGAAAAGTATGAGGATGCAATTATTGAAGACTGGGTGCAATGTATTAGGTCCAAACGGTGCTGGCATGAAGGGTGTTCGAACTATGAAGACATAGGACTCTTCAAATGTGAATTATGCTAATGCGCATTCTTACAGGACACCATGCGCATTCTTAAAGGACAGTGCCTGTAAGATTGCGCATTTGCAATTAATTTAAAAATATTAATTTGCATTTAATTTATATTATTTTTTGTGTTTTTTTATACGCATTGTGTCGTAATTATTTGAAGTCTTGTTAATAAAATTTGTGTTAAATTGGTCACAAAAGTAGTTTATCTATGGGCATAAATACATTAAGTGCGCAATCTTAAGTGCCTTTACCTTATGTGTAAAGTAATTCTTGGAGACGCATATATATTACA
Organism: Meconema thalassinum; assembly: GCA_946902985.2. Taxonomy (NCBI): domain Eukaryota; kingdom Metazoa; phylum Arthropoda; class Insecta; order Orthoptera; family Tettigoniidae; genus Meconema; species Meconema thalassinum. Next base: position 908,252,903 of record OX336388.2, on the reverse strand, counting down.
TTTTCCACAATAATTTCCATTTTCACAAGTAATACGGTTGGTTTGCATGATATATAGCAAAACTTCTTTCAATTACTAGTAATACCGTATTTCCTCGCATAATCGTCGCCACCGCGTAATCGTCGCACCCCACCTTTCAAACACTAAAATAGGTTTATAAAATTTCATTGCATAATCGTTGCATAGCATTATTCGTATTTGTGCGCCAGTCAGTTGCACATGCTGCCGCGACTTGGTCAGAAGAAAAATATCTCGTCTTTATGCTTGCGGGCTATGAACTGTGACGCGAGCGGCAAGCTTCGTCACTTGGCACATTCCGCGAGCGTATAATTTGGCGTGATCTAGTCAGGAGAAAGTAAACTAGTCTTTATGCCTGCAGGCTATGAACTGTCAAGCGAGCGGCCAGCGCACATTCTGCAAGCTTATAGGCCTAATCTGGCGTGATCTTGTCAGGAGAAAGTAATCTCGTCTTTATGCCTGTGGGCTATGAACTGTGACGCGAGCGGCCAGCGCACATTCCGCGAGCTTATAGGCCTAATCTGGCATGATCTTGTCAGCAGAAAATAATCTCGTTTTTATGCCTGCGAGCTATGAACTGTGACGCGAGCGGCCAGCCTCATCACTTAGCACAATCCGCGAGCTTATAGGCCTAATCTGGCGTGATCTTGTCAGCAGAAAGTAATTTCGTCTTTATGCCTTCGGGCTATGAACTGTGACGCGAACGGCCACCGCACATTTCGCGAGCTTATAAGCCTAATCTGGCGTGAGCTTGTCAGCAAAAAGTTATCTCGTCTTTATGCCTGCGGGCTACGAACTGTGACGCGAGCGGCCAGAACAAATTCCGCGAGCTTATAGGCCTAATCTGGTGTAATCTTGTTAGGAGAAAGTAATCTCGTCTTTATGCCTGCGGGCTATGAACTGTGACGCGAGCGGCCAGCGCACATTCCGCGAGTTTATAGGCCTAATCTGGCATGATCTTGTCAGGAGAAAGTAATCTTGTCTTTATGCCTGCGGGCTATGAACTGTGACGCGAGTGGCGAGTTTCGTCACTTAGCACATTCCACGAGCTTATCTGGCGTGATCTTGTCAGGAGAAAGTAATCTCGTCTTTATGCCTGCGGGCTATGAACCACGATGCGAACGGCCAGCTTCGTCAGCACATTCCGCGAGCTTTAACCTGGTTAGAAGAAAGAAACCTGTCTCTGACTGCAGGCTATGACTCACACCAGACTCACGCTACGCGAATGACTGGCCCGTGCAGTAAATAATGATACAGTATATTCTTTGAACTTAAATATTCTTCGCATAATCGTCGCACCCTGCTTTTTTCCACGAATTTTACGCTAAAATAGTGCGACGATTATGCGAGGAAATACGGTAATTGCTTCGTGTACATAATATGTAGTAATTTTCTTCTCATCAAATAAAATATTGAGCTTTTATGAGCATAAAGGCATGTAGAAGCAATGTAGATCCTGCAATGAATATAACAGGTGAATTCTTATGAATTGACTTATTTCAGTATTGATATTGATTTTCTTTATTTCAATATAACAAAATTTCACTATAACAAATTAATTTCTGAGGTCCCCAAAATTTTATTATACTGGTATTTTACGATTTATATCAATACCATACTTGATTGTTGTAACTTGAAAGTACAGTGCACTCTCGGTAATTCGCGGTAATTAATGCACGAAATTCCGCGAATTATTGAAAACCGCGAATTATCCGCAGTTATTTTTGTTAAGCCTAGTAAAAACAAAACTATTGATTAAAATATTGAAATATGCTTTAAACGCAAAATAATAATTAAAACACTTGATTGTCGTGTCTTATAAGACATGATAGGCTAGAGGCAGGCCTATGTGGATTATGCCTACAACATATATATTTTTTTAAGTCATCCCGTTTTGTTTCTTAGATCGTTTATTCTAATTTTCGAGTGCACATTTCCGAAGAAAACGTTATAAGAGAACGAAAATTCATTTCGTTTTTCTATATAAGAGATAAGTGTGACTAGATTCTGTTGGAAACTTTCGGAATTTCCGTTGCATCACTCCCGCACTCGATATCAACTGGATCTCAGTTTTTCTCACCAACACTCAAACTCCGTGCTATTTCATCTTTGCTTTCATGTCTTAAATCATAATCGTCTTTATCGGCGTCTAACTTGCCCGTTCGAAATATCGTCGTTACAGATGTCGGCAAGAGCTTGCTTTTGTAGCGGTATTTTTCTCTCATGACTGGTTGACTGCATGAAGAGCATCCAACAAACACGCTCTCGGTCTCGCGAAAGTTTACGTCATTACGCAATAATCTCTGTTTACAATACGCTGTCCGCATATCCACCCTTCACAACTCACAGGTCAGCGACCTTGGAGTGTGGCTGTTGGGAAAGGGAGGGTAGGTTCCCAGTGAAAGCGCATTCCTCTTGTATTGTTTGGGATTCGAAGATAAAGGAAATCTATGCTATGGTACCACTCGCGGCATCCTGCTCGTATGTTTCGAACATCGCGCAAGTAGGCCTACTGTTCCATCACAGAGAAACGCAGTTCAGTCTTCTCGAATGTCAATGATTTCGTCTTTACGCATTGCGTCGCACGAAAATTCTTTTAAATGACCGAGAGATTGCTTTACTTAGCATGATGATTAGTTGCCGTGAGAATTTATATTTAAAATATATTTGGAGACCCGCGAATTAACCGCAAAGCGAATTATCCGCAAGCGAATTATCGGGAGTGCACTGTAACAGGCTTTTTGTAACTCTGTTATTGTTGAAAGAAACAGATTCAGTTGCAATATTTCATTAAACTAACATTCCAAGGGTAGCAAATGTGCTGGAATTTTGCTCTGCAAGAGTTCTTTAAAGAGTCACTAAATTTATTAACATGGGTCTCTTGCTTTGGCACCATATGTGAACGGTTTTGGTCCTGCATCCTTGGGCGGAAGAGACAAGCAATAGCTTACAAAGGAATTATTGCTAATAACAGCATTCTATTACTAATTATTCCTCAGCTCTGCCCATTCACTGCCGGCCCCATGGTGTTGGGGTGGTGCAGGTTCGATTCCCTGCTCATGGGGTGCACCCAGCCTCGTGAGGACAATGTAGCTGCCTGACAGCGAGGCAGCGCCCTGGTCACTGAGATCAAGATTAACGGCCGAGGGGACCTGACGTGCTGACCACGCGTCACCCCATAATCTGCAGGCTAAATGGCTGGGCAGCGGTCGCTTGGTAGGTCTAGGCCCTTCATGGGCTGTTGCACCACGGAGTTTTCTCATTTTTTGGTTCTACCCAATCACTATGCTTGTACAGAAAATATTGTACCAGGTACATAGCCTAACTGCTGGAAGCCAATCAAAGAAGATAATAATTGTAAATATTATGCACATCAGGTAACATGATTAACTATCATTACAGATCATGCTAGCTAATCCTCACAATTTTACAGAAATACATCGGGCCAAAATTGCAGGGTAAGAACGGCAACACAATATGACCATACCGCAGTCCAATGTCTTGACCAAACTTGAAGATGTTCTGAAGAGGACCCAAAGCAGGAGACAGATCTCTGCAAACATTCAAAGTTTACATTATAGCATCAACTTAAGAGAAGGAGCATACAGATTACTATACCTTAACCACATATTATATCTTAATTTACAGGAACATCAAAGTCAACACCACAAGTATGGAGATATCAACATCCTACAGTATTATTCTCTGTAGTCATGAATTATATACATGGGTTGATTTTTTAGTTTTGGCACCAATGCTTCAGTGTCAAGTTGCAACAATGATGGGCACTGCCACTTTTACCGACAGTTGCTGCCCTGCATCCCCTCCCTCAGAGCACATGACCTCGCCCGTCCTCACCACCGCTCGTGCGCAGTCGCGCCTATTAGATGAGTAGTGTGAGACCAGCGCTCGCGAAAGACAGTCGCAATGTTTTCCAAGCAGGAGCAGAGAACGTGGATAAAAATTCAGTGTGCTAGGGGTTGCAGTGCTAAACAGTGTCACCGAGGATTGCAGGAAGCATGCGGTGCACCTGCGTTACCGTCCAGAACGGTAGCAAGAAGGGTTGCAGCCTTTCGAGATGGGCGAAAACGTGTAGAGCACATGCCTCGAATGGTCATCCACCAGTAAGTGATGACAATGTACAGATGGTGTCTACGTTAGTAGAGGTGGATCGGTACGTACCGATTCGTCAATTAGAGCAAGACACCGGACTGGCGCATTCAACTGTCCTCCACCTCCTGAAGGACTTACTGAAAATGAGGAAGATTGCGTCCAAATGGGATCCGCATGACTTAACCGACATGCACAAATGGCTGTGATATGACGCTTGTCGTATGCACTAGCAGCGTTATGAGCGCGAAGGAGAGGCCTTCTTACGGCGTATCATAACCATTGACGAGACGTGGGCCAGATCTTATGAGCCACAGTTAAAACGCCAATCGAACGAGTGGCGGCACCACGGAAACAAACAGTTTGACCAACCCCCACCAATGTGAAGGTAATGTTGATTCTTGCCTATGATTGGGATGATGTGATCATTCACCATACTGTTCCCCGAGGGCAAACCGTTAATGCGGCGTACTATTGTTCGTTTCTGCAAGACCATCTCCGAGGAGCTCTGAGAAGGAAACAGCGCCACCACATGGTTACACCGCCCATCGTTCTGCATGACAATGCTAGGGCACACACAGCAGGCGTTGTGTCGGCATTGTTGGATCGCTGGGGCTGGGAGGTCCTCTATCATCCCCCATATTCTCCCGATATCAGTCCCTGCGACTATGATCTCATCCCCAAGATGAAGATGACAATGCGCGGGGAGCGCTTCCGTACCATTGAAGACGTTAAGCAGGCTGCCAAGCGCTATCTTCGTACCATCAATAGATTGGGCAGGGCCAACGGGATCCAACAACTTCCGCATCGCTGGGAACATGTTGTACACAACGGTGGGGACTACATCGAGGGCCTGTGAAACTTGGAACCATCTAAGTGAGTTATTACTCCAGTTATAACTAAGGTGACAAAACTAAAAAACCAACTCATGTATGTTTTTTAGAATCAAGTTTCCAAATGACTGTTTTTCCTGAAAAGTAGACATTCCATTTTTAGATTCTCTAAAGTTAACCTTCATCCGGTCGTGCCCGCAGTAGATTACCGTACTATTGAAAAGAACATGCGTAGAGCTCCTCTGATCGTTACTAAGTGCACAAAAGGCACATGTATTCTCAAGGTACGATATCCTTCGCTAGATGACAGAGGAGTAGCGTTCTTGATGGCGATGTTTTCATGCAGTTGTTCATCAAAGTGCTAAGGGCGCAGTCGAGCGGTAGACTACCGTCTCGCGCGACCAAAAGTGCAATTATTTTTGCCGATCGCCCAAAACAAAATGTGAGTATTTATCATAGTATTTTCTCATTTCTAACACATTTCATTCACTATTGATAGCCCAGTTGTTCATTCTCCCCCCCAACATCCACACACACGCATGCCCACAACACTATCTTTAAAGCTGTCATAGAGCGCTTTTTCATTTTTGCCACCACCGTTGTCGCTCCTATTATGGATTATTATTGAATACATGTTTCTATATTTATACCTCTGAATGTCAATTATATGTTTGATCAACCTCAAAGCCAGTAATATTGCCATTGAAACTGAAAAAACAAGCTCACAATTGAAAAATATGGGAGGACGGTAGATTATCATCGCACGACTGTGTGTTACATGAAGGGACACGACCGCAAGAAGGTTAATTAATTTTCAAATATAAAATATAATTTGCCCGAATACAAGTTGACCCTGATTCTAATATGACCCCCTAGTTTAAAAATACTTACTGAGAATTTCATTTTTTATTAGTAAGATTTGACAAATGAAAATCACATAGGCTACAGCATTTACTTAGGTTAATGAATGAAGAATAGGCCTACTTGGGCATCCACCAGTTCAGTCAACTCACAAAGTAAGCAAAAAAATAATATTGAATAACATTAAAAATACCAGTGTATAAGAAAGGGGACAAGAAGGTGTGTGATAACTATAGAGGGATCACCCTCATATCACAGATAGTAAAAATACTGGAAAGGATATTAGAAAGAAGAATGAGAAGAAAGGTGGAAGGAGAGTTGCAAGAGGAACAGTATGGCTTCAGGAGTGGAAGATCCACAGTGGACCCAATCTTTAGCTTGAGGCAAGTGATGGAAAAGAACTGGGAATATGGAGAGGATTTGATCATGACTTTCATAGATCTAGAAAAGGCATATGATAGTGTCCCCAGAGAGAAGGTATGGGAAACCATGGTTAAGAAGAGACTGGGAAGAGAAATGTTGGAAATGGTGCAAGCAATGTACAACAACTGTGTTAGCAGGGTACTGACCCCAGTTGGAAAGACAGATTGGTTTAGGAACAAGACTGGACTAAGACAGGGGAGTGTGCTGTCACCTCTCTTGTTCATAATGGTGATGGATGAAATTGTAAAGGAAACAAAGGAAGCATATGGACATAAAGAAATGAAGTTACTGTTATTTGCAGATGATATTGTGGTCTGGGGAAGGAACACCGAAGAAGTGCAAAAACAACTAGATGCACTGAACGAAAATGTCCAGAAGTACGGCCTGAAAATCAGTATAGAGAAAAGCAAGACCATGGTGATGACAAGAGGGGAAAGACAAGGAAAGGGCACTGTGAAAATTGGAAGTCAGAGTTTGGAAATTGTGGACACGTTCAAATACCTAGGAAGTGAATTGATGCAAACTGGTAGGTTGGACATGGAGATTGGTAGGAGGGTACAGCAGAGCAATGCATTCTATCAAAGTGTAAGAAAACTTGTTTGGGATAAGGAAGTACCAAGGAAAAGCAAGGAGGTAATGTATAAAATGTACTATGTACCCATATTAACTTATGCAGCTGAGACTTGGACCCTGACGAGCAGGCAAGAGAGTAGAATCCAAGCCAGTGAAATGAAATTCCTAAGAAGTATGATAGGTAAGACAAGGAAAGACAGAGTGAGGAATGAAGATGTTAGGAAGGAAGTTGGGATGGGAAAACTAAATGAGAGAATTGAGAAGAATAAACTAAGGTGGTTTGGACATGTAAAGAGGATGGAGGAAAATAGAATACCAAGACAGATGCTGGAGGCCAAGTGCAAGGGTAAGAGAGCAAGGGGAAGACCTAGAACAAGGTGGATCGATTCAGTGAAGAACAGCGTGAGAAAAAGAAGTCTGGACTGGGACAAGATCGTGGAAGAAGAATTGTGGAAGGAAAGAGGAAAGTGGAGAAGTGCCATAAATACCCCGACCCGGCAGGAGCTGGATAAGGGGAAATGATGATGATGATGATGAACATTAAAAAAATGCCTATTAACAAGTGCATGATTAATATTTTCATTGTTTAGATCAGGCTTGTCCAGGGAAAATGATACGGTGGCAGTCGTCTGCCACTCTAGTGCCACGGCCTTTCTTTACTGAATCGGGGGTTGTGTGGGGAAGGTGGGGGTCGAGGCATGGCTGCAAGCGAGGAAGATGTTGCGGTAGTGGAGGTAGCGAGCTGGCAGAAGGACGGGCAACGTTGTGCGTGGCGTTGATTGGGACATTAGTAACCAATAATCAGTAGCTATAACAAATCCTTTCAATCATACTGCCTGCTTTATAATTTTTATTCTTTAAGAAAGTGTGCCCCCGTGTGGTGACCGGAGTTTAGAATTGTCCCACCGTAGCCCATGCGTGTTGTAAGAGGCGACAAAAATGGGTACCCGGGGCCTGGGGGTATAACTGGGCCACCCTGTCTCCTGGGGACATAAATAAGGAGGCTGGGAAGGCAACCCAACAAACCACTCCACATTGGGCTAATCACCCATGTGGGGGTAGAAATGATTCATAGAAACAACAGTAGCCTCGGATTGGACGGATCTACACGACGACAATGACCGCAATGGAAACGGAATATGAGATTTGGAGAAAATCGGACAGAAGCGAGGGAAAACAATGCTGGATCTGAAGAGATTGTGTGAAAATAGGTCGGTGTGGCAGAGATGGACAGAACGAGGCTACCCCGACGCTTGAAGGCACATGGGATAAGAAGACGAAGAAGAAGATAAAGTGTGACAAATCAAACACATCCACTTCCCGTCCGCTGGCACTGGGGCGGGTACTACTAAATACCGTAATTAAATTCCCACGAAGGGTTGCATCCACCATCCACCTCTGATGTTGAACGTCTTTTTGCCATTCATAACTTTTTACAACTGATGTACCGTATTATTGACGAAGAGGAAATCAGAATCTCTTTCTTGCCTTGCTTGACACTTGGCATATGACCCATTCCACTTCAGCGCAGCGTGTTTAGGACCAGGAGTGAGGAGGAGGAGGAGGGGGGAGTCCATATTCTCCTCTCTAGCAAGAGAAGGTAGTGATAGGAGAAACTGCCGGGAGTGACGATGGAGCGGCCACAGCCACCAGTGGCATGGCTGGACAGGCCTGGTTTAGATGGACATACCATACGATATACCTGTCCATGCTATCACAACTTAATGGACATCAAGTGACACATATAAAGGCAGTCTGTGACTGCCCACCATGTACACCACGACTTGTATTTTAACGCTTTCATTGCCAGTGCTCCTGATGCTTTTTATGTTTGCCGCATACTCTCTTAAAGCCATCTATTTGGCACAACTGACATATCCAAGCTCGTTACATGACGTTGAAATGAACTTTTCAGTATACTCAACAGGAATCTAGCTAACATTCTATGCTGCAATGAAAGTCCCACACAAGGCTTGGAAAGTAGCATTGCCTACTAGTAGAAATCACCACTGTAACTCAAGCACTTTCATTGAATAAATGGAGAAATACCATTTGTGAAAGTTTTACCAGGCTTGCTGAGCAGACACAAAGATGATGATAATGATAGCACACAAGGAAATATAGTGAAAGATTGGTTATTTTACATTTTGAGATAACTTACCTTACTTCCAGTTGTATTTTGGTTTCTTCCCATATGTTTTGCAATGCCATATGTACCACTCCATCATTCTGGACTGGTGATAGTGAGCATGTGGAATATACAACTGTGCCTCCAGGCTTCACCAGCTTCAAGGCAGAGCTATGAAAGGGAGAATAATACCGGCAAATCAGCAATAATTACAAAAAAAAAACTCACTGAAAATGGTAATTCCACTGTAAGTTATTCAAAATATTCACCGGTGGTTCTAGAAAGAAAGAAAGAAACCAGCTCATGTTCACAGTGACATTTGGCACAGGACCATAAAAATACAAAACTTTATTTACAATTTCCAAGCCAAGGCAAGACTCACAAGCAGCATTTTTAAGAATTTCAACATGACATTATAATTCAAGTGTTGTTATTTTAGTAACAGATTTGATTGTAGTCAATGATATCTAAAATATTTTAATGAGTGTAATTATATCAATTCAAATCTCAAAGAAACTGAAACTATCCAGATATCACAATCAATTTTGCCAGCGTTTGCCTTGATGTACTATTGGGCTCATAAGTTGATATGGTACACCTCAATTCTTTGTTTATATGTCAGCTTGCACTGTTAACGATGCATAGGTTCAGATAAGATATGACTCAGCTCCAGTAGCCTCAATCATCATACTCCTCAATGTGGTGACATGTGCTCGTGTTACACTTAGCAGTCCTGGACTTACAGAGCAGGAAGAGCAATCACATATGACACTAAAAGGTACAACCTTGTGTATGGCATGCATATCATTATGATTTCTTTATAATGGCTTAGTCGAATAACACGTTATATTTATATGTTGTATCTACTAAAAATAACGAATAAGAAAGAAAGAGAAAATTTGCCGTGTGTATAAACTTGTCGACTCAACTAATTATATTTTCATTTTGTTTTCCTTGAGAAAATGTTTCAAATGCATCTTCAGGTGTGCATGATTTCCTTAAAATTCTTTTAATTTAATTGGGAGAATGTAAATTAATTTTGGTGAGAAATACAGAAAGTTACGTTTGGCTACACTTAGCTTGTGTTCACTTTTCAGTGAAATTTACAAAGTTCACTTTTTTTTTATTATAACATAACCTCTCACCTGTCATGTCATTCCATTTTTAGCCTATTTTCAATTTTGAAAAAATAGGCTTATGAGATCACCTTTTGTCCGTGTGTGTGTGCGTGTGTGTGAGGTGTGTGTGTGTGTCCCCCTAATAAAATCTAAACGGCTGAAGCGATTTCAATGAAACTCGGTACGTTCATAGCACTATTCCCGGCGACCTCGACCGTGCCCTTCAAATTTTGTTATGTCTCACCAATCCAACATGGCGGCTGTGCGAAATATTTCACTAACATTCAATATCTCCGAAACTATTACCGATATCGCCCTGAAATTGTGTACGGTGATAAACGGTACTACTAGAAGTTCACCTATGAGACTTTCAAAAACCAGGTGACTAAAAAACCAACATGGCGGTCAAGCGAAATTGAGACTTTTAAATAGACATTTCTCGCGATTTAACTATCCAAACGTAATAAAACTCGGTACAGCAAATGTTTATACACATTGTAATGCACTGGAGTCTAATTTAGTTCAATTGTTTACATAACCTCAAAATGGCGGCTGTGCGAAATATTTCACTGACATTCTATATCTCCGAAACTATTACAGATATCATCATGCAATTTTGTACGGTGATAAAGGGTACTGATACAAGTTTACCTATGTATATTTCATAAACCTGTAAAGTACAAAACGAACATGGCGACCAAGCGAATTTGAAATATTTTAATAGACTTTTCTCGTGATTTAACTCTCTGAGCGCAGTGAAATGTGGTACAGTAAATGATTTTGCAGATTGTAATGCACTGCCATCTAATTTAATTCAATTGTTTACATAACCTCAAGATGGCGGCTGTGCGAAATTTTAAAATTAAATTTTTATTCTTGTGTCATAATCATGCGATCGAAGTGAAAGTTTGAATAATGAAGCTAGGCAATAATTGTCCTTGAATGGTACATAACTCTATGGCCTATACATATAACAATCCTAAATGGCGAGCTTCCGAAATATTTAGACGGTTCTCAATATCTATGAATCTTTTACAGCAACCAAACTGAATTTTTTAATGTTCATAGAGACTATGAACATATGTTCACCTATAGGACTTTCAGTAACCTGGTGAGCACAAATCCAACATGGCGGCGACGCGAAGTATAAATATTTAAATGGACGTTCTCGCGAATTAACTATCCGAATGCCGTGAAACGTTGCACGTTAAATGCTTATGCAAATGTTGATCCACTGGCATGTAATTTATTTCAATTGTTTGCATAATCACAAGATGGCTGGTGTGCGTACTTTTAAAACCTCGTTTTTACCTCTTGTGTTCTAATCATGCGATTGAAGTTTGAATACCACACGTACACAATAATCTTAACGTAATAGTACAAAAATAAAAATCCATCCTGGCAACCATATGAAATATTTAGACGGTTCTCAATATCTACGAATCTGTTACAGCAATTAAACTGAAATTTTGTATGTTGATAGAGACAATTAACATGAGCTGGATATATGAAAATAGGCTGTATAGTTCTTCACGGAACTACTTGTTCTTCAATCTGTTCTTGCTAGCACGTGTTCCATGACACTGTAAATGATTTCCGCAACTAATGTTGGTCACGAGGTTCATTTTCAGTTGGCCCCTTACTCTGATTGGCCTCAGCAGTTTTCGAGAATTCTCCACGCTCTTGGATTGGCCGACACCACCTGTCCGCATCACGCATCCCGCGTGATCGCCGGTATAAAACCTGAACGCTGCCTACATCAATCGCATTTTCTTCGCCATTTCATCGCCATTCACTTGTCTCGGCTATCTTCACCAACTACGTGAAACTTCGAGAAACTACGTGCAGAAATTGGGCCATGCCAGTCAAGGAACGACTCGGCACATGTCGCTTTCCTCAAACATGACAACTTACTCCAAGAAATTCTAAAGATAAGGGTCATGAAGATCGTCTCTGCACAAACTCTACAAAATTACTTCTCTACTGAAGTACTGGCACATTGCCTTGAATCGCTAATACAACTCAATTCGTCATCGCTAGCGAGTTCTTCTCAATCGACAACGTGTCGATATTTGGCCTACTGCAATCATCAATATCTACTCAAGGTGGAATTTATCTCCAGTGCTAAACAATCTACAACATTTCGAAAGTGATCCACAAGTGTTCCCGGAAATCTCTCAAAGAACTGCCCTAATCAAGTTAAGTGCTATCTCTAACCTCCAAATTGCAAAGTGTATCTGCAGTGTTCAACCTAACCTAACTTATTTGTTTAATGTGGCCACAAGTACTTTGCCCTTTTAAAGTGAAAACTACGGTATGTTAAAACAATTGCATTTTATTTTCTTGCATGTTCATTATAACTCATTTCAACAAATTCTCTTGTCTGAAACGACTTGCGGGATGTAAGTTACTCTCTTGGTGCTTGTCGATCTTACTGATTGACGAAATTGTTTCATTCAAACCAAAGCATGCCAACCAAGCATATTTCTATTTTCTAGTCACTCTTTGAAGCTCATCTGGAGCAATGAAGGTATTCTCCTATGACTTTGGCCCTGCATTTGCAAGCAGCCTTAATTTTGTAAATTTTTGCAAGCGGCCTTAATTTTGTAAATCATGCTAGGATTATGCTACCTAGCAACCTTAGACCATAAAATGGTTAACTAATCTTTATCTTTTGTTAATTTATACTTCATTAGAATTTATAGGCTATGCATTGTTTTTCAAGTGTGGCTGGCTGGTGCCTACAGTGTTTCTATTGTCTGTTTATAAGGTTGTTGTTATTGTTGATCTTTATGCAAATTATAAATAAAGATCATTGTTATTGGCAAACTGTTTCTATTAGCTATTTTCTTTTTTGATGTCCCATTTTTCTCCACATAGTAAAGTTCACTTGTATATTAAGCTAGAAGCTTCACCTCTAGTTCTATCCGAAAGGGGAGGTCTATCATCGACGGATCCTAACCAGCTTGATATAAAATAGTGATTTGCTATAATACTTCTGGTTCATACCCATGATTTACAACTTGAATTCTATTTCTATCTTTAAAAATGTATTTATATATTTCAAAAGCATACAATTGTTTAATGTTGAAGACCCTTGCCTTGGCATACAGTTACATAGTTGAATACAATCTATCTATCTTAAACATTATTCGCAGTATGAGGTTCTGTACAATCTGAACTCTTCTTAGTACGTTTGTGTTGACACTGTACTTTGTATCATGGCTCTGGGGCATAGCTCCAGAACAGTCAGGTGCCCTGCATCATTTTCCGAGGTCATCGTGTCCAATCCCCAATTCCAAAATTAACAATACATACTCACCTTAAGAGCTGTGCTTGAAGTTCAGGAAGTTTCAGTCTTTCTTTGGTTCTTGTTTGTTTGAAGATATTATTATCATCCTCATGTAAACAATGCCTGTCTGTTGTGCAGGGTACATCCACAAGAATCTAAAAAAAAGAGGAATGGGGGGGAATCAGAATAATATTTATTCTAACTCTTAAATTTATCAACAGTATATATGATGAACCTTAAGACATGGATTAATATTGCAACTTTGCAGTCCATCAACACAATATAATCCCAATTACAGTAAAACTTCGTTTAACCGTCAGTTTCTGTTAACCGTCATTGCTGTAATAGCATAATAATACTGTAATAACAAAGTGCTTTAAGGTGCAGTGACGCGTTCGCTTTGCTTACTTACTCTATTTTAGTGGGAAGTGAGTGTATCTGATGAAGACGAGTGTTTAAACCATGACAAAAAACAAACTATTAGCCACTCAGAGGCTGAAACAATGGTGTCCAAGTGTATAGAATGGTTTGAAAGTCAAGAAGAGGCCAAAACAACGCAGACACTACTGCTCCGAAAAATACGAAATATTGCCACGGTGAAAGCTCGAGCATCAAAGAGGCAAAAGAAAATGACTGACTATTTTCAAGCTACATGAACTATTTCACCTGTAAGTTTATATTACTGTACTGTACATTATTTTGCCACGTTTGTAGCTACTCTACGGATGTTTTTATCATGTAATAAATAGTTTTATTTGCTATTACAATGATGTTTAATTTCTTTTCGCTCCGAAATATATTACATTACTGTGAGAGTGATATCTGTCTATAATATATTTGATTGAAGTCATGTTTTGGAGGAATAATACAGTGTTTCTCTTATCCGTCTATCCGCTCACTGTCACGATCATGGTCCCTACGATGACGGTTAATCAAGCTTTTATTGGTCTGGGAAACGTGAAAAACAACCTAAAAAGAATTACATGTAATTTATATTGCAAAGTTGTAATATCAATATTATCAATAATTCAACACTGCAAAATAGCTTCAAAGGTATCTATAATAAGAATGTATTTCGGCCGAATGGCCATATTACAAATTTTCACAATATTAAGTCTGTCCATTTATCGTAGCAAAAACATACTACTACAGCTTATTTATCTTTACTGTGCTCATGCAAATTTGTCACTCTTTTGGAGCACCTCATGAAGTGATAACGATCACATGATGTATTGCACAGAGTGCACACGCACTGGTCAGTAGGTTCATGAAATCCGGGATCTATAAGACAAGGATATCTCTGCATGGTACACCTCACCAGTATATAAAGATTTGTTTAATTTATTTATATAGTTTACGCCCACATTGGAGCACTTAAATCAAACCTAACACATTCAAGTAACCTAAGAATTGACAGGCAATTTAGTTATCTTCCTCCTCTCACAAAATCTCTTCATTCTGACTGACCTGGCTGCCCTTTCTTCATAAGATATGGCATATTCTATTTTAATGCCATTTATATTTTACTGATGTATATATGCCATACGATAAATAATAATAATAATAATATTATGGCGTTCATTGCTTAGTTATTAGTGATCTCTATATATATATAAAAAAATGAAAGTTTGTCTGTTTTATCTGAATTTCCACGGAAATTTGCGATATTTGCTCGTTTCAGACTGTTTATGACGGATGTGTGCAAAAATACATTTTTTGTCTGTGGACAATTTTTTGTGTCCTTATAACTCGAGAACGGCTGGGTGGATCAACGTAAAATTTGATACAGATATCCATCAGAGGTACGACACTAATCATTGATGTAACTCTTCTCCGTACCTCTAATAAAAGGGGGCCTACCCCCTTAAAATACATGCTGAAATAGGCGTAGAAGGGTGAGACAAAGCTCATTTTCAGCCCCTCTATATGAGCAACGAAACTCGGGGGCCCTAAAGCGACCCTGAAAAACACATTTTAAGGCCCTAAAACCAACAGTTTTTGAGATATTCCCAGAAAACTAATTTCATTTAATAAACTAATGAAATAATGCAAGCCGGTAACCATGGCAACACAATCTCAGGAGTCCATCTGTTTCTGTAAGACGCAATGCCATTCCATTTATTACATCACTGTGAACGTTCGCAAACGGCGATAAGGTTATTATGGAACCAACTTAAGCTGTAAAATTCATCAATACGTATATAATGCGCTTAAGGGGGTCAAGGGGTACTCTAGAATTTTTTCACGCCATTTACACATGCGGGTATGTTACGGAAGGTCTATTATATCCTTATCCCTATATGGTTATATTATTATTATTATAGTTATTATCATTATTATGGCATACAACGAGACAAATCTCATTTTCAACCCCTTGGTGTCAGAAACAAAACTCGGGGCCCCTAAAGAGCCGTGAAGGGTCCCCGAAAACTACATTTTAAGGCTCTAAAACCAACAGTTCCTTAGATATTCCCAGAAAACTAATTTCATTTAATAAACTAATGAAGGAATGAAAGCCAGTAACCATGACAACGGTAGCCCAAGAGGTGACATCCAACTTTCCATCTACTTCTGGAAGAAGTAATGCCTAGGGATGGGAAAAATTCGCGAATTTTTAAAAGAAGTAATACACAGGTGATAATATGTTATAATAACCCTAAAAATGGAAAAAAAAAAATGTTTTTGAGATCGCGAATTTTCGCGAATTTCGCATAAAACGCGAGTTTTAGCTCTTTTTTTTATTTTCTTTATAGTGCACTTCCGATAATTCGCGGCAATTAAGTAATGCACGAATTTCCGCGAATTTTTGAAAGCCGCGAATTACCTGCAGTAATGTTTTTAAGCCTAGCAAAAAGAAAACTATTGGTTAAAATATTGTAATGTATTTTAAGAACACGCAGAAAAAAATAATTATAATACTTGATAACATAGTAATGTAAGACACACTATGTGGATTATACCAATATTAAAAACTAAGAGAAATGACTGTTATCACTTTTTGTTTCTTAGATAGTTTATTTTTTTCTAATTTTAGTTTGTACAATTCTGAAGAAAACAATATATGAGAACGAAAATTCATCTCGATTTTCTATATAAGAAATAAGTGTGACTATAGACTGTGGGAACTTTTGGGATTTCCGTTGCATCACTCCTTAACTCGACATGTACTGGATCCCTGTTTACCTCACCGACAGTCAAATTCCATACAATGTCCTCATCACTTTCATGTCTGAAACCATGATCGTCTTTATCGAAGTCTATCTACTGAATGTCACTTTCTTCTGCATCTTGATATTCATCCAGGTTTTGCCCTAATGCCATCATAGTGAGACCACCTGGCCCGTTTGAAATATGGTCGTCACAGAAGCCGACAAAGGCTTGTTTTTGTGCGAGTATAGTAATTTTCTCTCATGACTTGACTGCATGGAGAGCATCCAACAAATTCGGAATGATCGGAAACTTAACGGTAGATAGCGGACCTCGCTTTCTGCATACAGCGATCTTTATCAATTTGGGCGGTCATCCTAGTAAGTTTCTAAGTTATTGAGGTTTTAAGGGCCTGAACAGCAAGGTCACCTGCCCCTTCATCCTAGTAACTACTCAACGCGTGGCGTCAAAATAGTGCGTCTTTCAGACATGAATATCTAGATGGCAAGTATCCATACCAAAATGTGCCACTGTTTCCTGAACCAGTCTTAACCAGGTGGTCTTCTTGGTTTCATTCTGTAGTGTACCTGTCAGAGTACTTGAAAGATATTGGGCAATTTTTGAATGAAGTAGTAGGGACTGATAACTCTGGTGTTGATTTCCTGAACAATGTTTCACATGATGAAATACTTGAGATTCAAAGAATTTGGCACAGACATTACTGAACTCATCCCTTTATTAGAAGGCCAGTCTTATCAGACTGTTCACCTTCTAGATGGACATCTACGGAGAATTCAGCAAGCCCTTAAACTTGCTGTTTCTGGAAATTATGGTACCAACATTAAGAAGCTGTTGGAGGGTTGTGGAAATGTGTTAAAAAGAGAGAAAATACATTCAGTTTTAGTAAACGCTGGGTCCCATGCTCTTAGAATATTAATGAGCTTGAGATCCGTTGACCATGGGAACAAGATTTACAAATGTGTGTGTTTGATCCAGCAGAAATAGTGCCAATGAACATCAATGAGGTCCTTGCAAAGAAGGAAAACTGGAAGAAAGTTAGGTCATAAGAGGAATCAACGAACTGCAAACTTTAATCAAGAAGCAGATGCACGACAGGCCAAGACAGACATTGTTCGAGTTTTGCAAGGAATGACATTTGTATTTCCAAAGTTCTCAGAATCTGTGTTGAAAACCATTTTGATACCCTGTTCAAACACTAACTGTGAACTTTTGTTTTTCAGCTTACACTAGCAAGTTAAGTGATATGTGTCACAGTTTGTCACAAGAGAATTTGGATCTCTTCACTGAAGTATACTTTGAAGGATGACTGAAATGTGTTATGTTATCCATGATAAAAAAAAATCCCGCCTAAAATTTAACATTTTGAAAGTACCGAAAAGTGCACTTGAAACCACCGAATTTGCCACTTTAAAATACCGCTTTCTTCACTCTGAAATCACCGAAAAATTCCTATCCCTACCCTAATGCCACTCCATTTATTACATTTCTGTGAAAGTTTGCAAATGACTATAAGGTTATCAAGGAAACAACTAAAACTGTAAAATTCGTCAATGCGCTTAAGGGGTTCAAGGAGTATCCTAAATTTTTTTCACACAACTTACACGTGCGATATGTCGTACAGAAGGTCTATTATATCTCCAAACAGCAACATTATTTTCAAAAATTTCTGATTTGAATTTTTTTGCTGCTTTTAGGAATTTAGGCCATTGGAGTCTAAAAAACCTGAATTTCCATGCACCATAAGCCTTTATAATTTATTAAAAGGGTTTTCCTGTGGTTGGGCACTTGACACAATGGTTAGAGTCAGTTTGTATGTGACGTGTTTTGCGTTCGTCTACGAGGTTTTCAATTTTATTTTCACATCAGGAAGAACACGTTAGGTAAATTTAGTTTGAGAGCACATTTAAACTAATCCTTTTTCTTGGTCGACAAACAGGTTCCAAGCCCCTAACAATAGCAACAGTAGCTCAATTGATAACGTCTGGTTATTAATACCGAAGACCGTTCGAAGAATGGGTACTTCTGCTAGTAGTCTTATATGATTGTTCTTCAGAATCCTTTTTTTCTTCTCTATTTGAAAATTGAAAATTGTAATATTCAACTCATCTAAATAATTTTGAACTTCTTTGAACCATTTATAGTTGTTTTAACAGTCTATTGTCATGTAATTAAAAATATTAATATTAAGAAAATAACAACATTGTGACTTTGTTATTTGTTTGTTAGGTAGCCCGAAGGCTGGTTGGATCCTCAAAAAGTATGTGGGTAGATACCCCCAAAAACCCAAGGCAGCACTATATTGAGGCGTACTAGGCAAGATGAGGAGTGAGGCAGTTTGCCATTGCTTTCCTCACCGAGTCAGAACAGGAATACTAACCCTATGAGTAGAACCTTTCACAGCACTCACAGGCACTGACTGTGCCCTGAATGTCATTACTAAGCACCACCCATACCTCAGTAGCTTCCATATAATCACAGCCATGAGTGAACATTTTACTCTAGCCTGTGCCAACAGACAAATGCAAATGTACTGCATTTATCAAGAGATGGCAAACAGGCCTACTTTATTATTAAAAGGTTTATATTCTAAACGTAAGCAAAATTAAGAAATTACGCAGGTTTACCGAGGATTACGCGAGTGACTAAAGTGTTAAATATTGTGTGAACAGTGTAGGTAAAATACGTAAGAGAAATACAATACATAACTTGCTAAAAGAGAAGTCATATAACATTTAATATCATGACAGTCAACTGTGCTCCATGCGGCAAAAAGATCAAGAACAATCAGCAGGCTGTAGGATGTGATGGTGAGTGTGGACGCTGGTTTCATGTAACATGCATGAAAATGAGTAAAGACACTTACCAACAATTCCGGAAAGATGATACTTTCAAATGGTCATGCAATCGGGAAGACTGCCTCCCGCAACCTAACCTCAAAGAGGTTATGGCATCTTTCTCCCAGAAACTTGAGGAATCCCTTTCGGCGATGAGAGAAGAAAACCACGAGGTAAGAAAACTAGCAACTTTCTTATCAGAAAAGTATGATGAACTCCACCGGGAAATTGAAACTCTGAAGAAAGAGAGAAAAACCGTCAAGGACGCAGAAATGGCAGCATCTAGAGCTATCAACGAATTGGAGGAACTAAAACAGTACCAGCGCAAGAACAACTTGATAGTGTATGGAATACCCACGGAAAGAGAGGAGGATGTATTTCACAAAATCTCGGACATTGGCAAGACGTTAGGAGTTGAAATCACCAAGGCAAACATAGACGCAGCTCACCGCCTCCCGTCAACAAAGCCTGGGCCTCAACCGATAATTGTGAAATTAAATAATAGGTGGAAGAAGGAAGAGATTCTCAGTAGCAGAAGACAAAAGAAGACCCTGAAGACGAGTGAAATTGGTTACAGTGATGGTGCTAATATATATATCAATGAACACCTGACCCCAAGAAATGAAACCATCGCCAAAAAGTGCCGTGAATTGAGACAACAGGGAAAAATCTTTGCAACTTGGGTCAGAGACTGCAAAATATACATTCGGAAAAATCAAAATGGACCCTCAAAGCTTATATCAAGTGCTGAAATACTGGATGAACTCGCCCTCTCAAACTAAAATCAATGTAATAGTAAGATATCTACTAAGTATTATCCCATATGGAACTAGAATTACAGAAATTAAATTTTTTAGGTAATGCTAATAATAATACACTAGAATTAACCGAGTGTAACTGTAATACACTTAGCGATTATTATAAGATTAAGGACAGTAAACAGATAATAACCGATACCAGTACACTAAAATGCGTACACATAAATGCACATAGCATAAAAAACAAGTTCGATGATATCCAAATAATGTTAGACAGAATCAAAGGTGTAGATGTCCTAGCAATCTCAGAAAATTGGTTAACAGAACAAACAAAAATGTTTTTCAATATTAAGAAATATGTTGCATATCACATAGTTAGAAAGCAAACTGGCGGGGGAGTATCTTTGTATATTTCAAACAAATGTAGCAGTACCCTTGTAAAGGAAATAAATTCCACCCACAGCATACTGCACATTACTGTGAGAAAAGGCCATCAAGAATACAATATAATCACTGCTTATAACCCTCATAAAAGCAACATTCCACACTTTCTAACTGATCTCGAAGTAATTATTAGTTCTTACTCAACGAATCCTGTTATAATACTAGGTGATATGAATATCGATCTATTATTTGGGGACAGATATACTAGTAGTTATATTAACCTAGTCAAATCATACGGTCTAGTCTTATGTAATACAAAATATCCAACTCGTGTAACACAAACTAGCTCTACTCTAATTGATCATGTATTGGCGAACGACTGTGACAAAATATGTAATGTCTATCTATAATATTGATAATGATTTGAGTGATCACCATTTACTCATCTGTGAAATGAGAAACAAAAAGATAAACGGGAACTCAATATGTGATGATAGGTCAATAGAAAAGGATAAAATAAACTACAAAAAACTTAATAAATATTTAATAACTCAAGAATTTGTATGCAATGAAACTAACATCAATGACTACTACAATAAATTCTGTGATTTTATTAATAAAGGAATAGAAGCCTGTACTATGAAATATACGAATAAGGAGCCAAGTGCCCCACCAATAAAACCCTGGATCACACAAGATCTTTTAGCACTAATACACAGGAAAGATAAGATATATACAAAAACCAAAGTAAAAAATCCATCTGAAGAAAATTTTAGAAGAATATAAAATTATTAGCAGCCAAGTTACAAAACTTAAGAGAAACCTACAAAGAAACTACTTTGACCAAAAAATTCAAAATGCAAATAATCAGAGGGAAGTGTGGAGTGTTGTTAATGAGATGTTAAATAGACCAAAGAAGGGGAAAAATGAAATTGTCAAACTTATAGTCGACGGCACAAATGTCGAAAAAAAAGGAAAATATATGTGATGAAATTAATAAATATTATGTCAATATTGCTAACAGTATATGGGAAAATCAAGGAAACGGTTCTACCTCGGGCATTACAAGCTATAAAAATACTACTAGCACTAAGACAATCTTTATGTTACCTACTGATGCTAATGAAATACAATCAATTATAAACTCCCTAAAACACAAAAACAATATAAGCGAGGACAACACTACTAATGTCATGCTACAATTGTGTCTTGAGGGCCTTACACCATATCTTGTCAAAATAATAAATCTTTCACTGATGACTGGTATATTCCCCGATGCCTGTAAAGTCTCTAGGGTGGTCCCGATCTACAAAAAAGGGGACAAAACCCACCCATCAAATTACAGACCCATTAATATTATATCTGCCATCAGCAAGGTTCTAGAAAGCGTTGTTAAACGAAGACTTATGAATTTCTTCATGAAAAATGATTACTTTGCAAACTGCCAATATGGGTTTATTCCAAATAGAGGAGCTGATAGTGCTATATTTGAAGTAGTAACTGATGTAGAAAAGGCATTAGATGAAAACAAACTAGCTGCTGGTGTACTAATTGACCTTCAAAAAGCCTTCGATCTGGTTAACCATAAGATTCTCCTTAATAAACTAGAATTTGCAGGCATCAGAGGAGTGGCACATGATTGGTTCAAGAACTACCTCACTAACAGAAAACAATATGTTGCAATCGATAATGTAAAAGGATCTCAAATGAGAATTGACACAGGAGTACCTCAAGGTTCTGTCTTAGGACCAATTCTTTTCTTGGCCTATATTAATGATATAGTATTATTAGAATTGAAAGGCAAGCTTAAACTATTTGCAGATGATATTTTTATACTCTATCTGGGAACATCTGAACAGGAAATTATGCTAAATATTAATTATGATCTCAATAAGCTGGTGGATTGGTTGAGAGCACACAAAATGGTTATCAATATCACTAAAACAAAATATTTGTTCTTCCATAAACCATCATACAAGATTGAGATCACAAACATAGTCAACATAGCCAACAAAGAAATAGAAAGGGTTAAATCGGCAACATACTTAGGTATCACACTAGATAGTACACTAACCTGGGAAAATCATGTAGAAAATGTAAAACATAAAATCAGCCCTTTAATTGGTATTATTTTCAGATTAAGATATAGCTGTCTTACTAGCCAACAGTTGAAAAATATATACTTTGCTCTGATACATTCACATCTAATGTACATGAATTTCATATGGGGATATTGTAAGAAGGAGCTGATAAAAGAACTTGAGATACTCCAGAAACGTGCTATAAAATCTATCTTTGGATTACCTTGGCTCACACCCTCAAATGAATTGTACTCAGGAACTAAAATTATGCCACTGCAAAAACAAATAGCTATGTCAGCAACAGTATTTGTATACAAATTAGAAAACAAATTGATACACACACACATCCATTTTACCCATGCAAATGACATTCATCACTATGCAACAAGAGGAGTAAATCAAATATTCACCAGCCATTCCCAATCCATTAAATTTGGAACTAAAGGAATTATGTCCTCTATAATAAAAGAATACAACTCGCTACCATTAGGCATAAGGGAAAGTTTCTCTATAAAAACATTTAAGAGGAAAACAAAAGACTTCCTATTAAGGAATGAATAGCCAATGTACAATAGCCTTAAGCAATGCAATGTAACATACCGTATTATCTCTGTAAAGTTAGTCACTAGCAATCTAAGTTACTATTAAACTAAACAATAATGTTACAAAAATTATATATATGCCATGCTGTAACTATGTTACTTGATTGTCCCTAACACGAGCTCAGGCTCATTGGGACCTATGTAAATAAATAAATAAATAAGTTTTCTTCAACATGTGTTTCCCCTTAGTTGCAACGAGTCCACTAATAATTTAAAGTCACTAGAGCTACAGAAAAATTGAACATTGGATGCACTGGGTGCAAGTTATGGCAAACAAATTGACAACAGGAAGCATGATGCATAGCCAGCCGCAGGCCAAATAGTTGGCCTCGGGGAAGAATGAGATGGATGGAGAAAGTCCAGAACAGCAGCACATACTATCTCACACGACAGCTGGGCCAACCATGAAGGTGAGTTCATGCTAGTAAAATATTTACATTGGACTGAATTCGCTACAAATGTGCTCGACTGTTGTCTATTACAATGCAGCTAGTAAGACTACCTTCTGGCACAAATCTCTTTGCTATCATAAGGGGCAAAAACATTTTAAGGAATAGATGCATGCATTAAATGGGGCATACATTCTGGTGTTATATGGAGGAGTTTCTTAACATGCATGCACATTTGCACCGAATACTAAATACAACATAAATTTTGAATAGTGTTGACATGCCTTATACAAGTTGTGAATATTGTTAGCACGCAGATCACTCGCGCTTCTCAACAAATTAGCCAAAAGGTCCCAAGCAACGAAAAATATATTTTTAGTGCGGTTGTAATTTAAAAAAATCCACTTGATTTTACCAAATTTCTCCCAGATATTTAATGCGACCGATTTGAAGGTTTATTTGATATTATTTGCTTGTTATAAGTCATGCTCGTAATACCACAGTACCATTGTGTTACAGTAAATAACTAACTGAAATGTTTTCACAAATTAGCTACACATGGCTGAAATGAGAGTAAATATAGTTCACTTAGGTTGGTTATGATTTTAAAATATTCTGATATAACAGACAAGACACTCACAAAGTGTGTCCCCCTCCCCTTTAGGGAAAATATCCATAAATTTAAGGGCATTTTAATGATCATGTTAAGTGATTTTGTTGACCATCCACTTTGGGGGGCCCTTCTAGTTATAATTTGGGAGGCATCATCATCATCATTTTCCATCTCCAGTTTCCCGGGTGTAGCAAACAAGCGCTCTCCATCTTGCCCGATCTTGGTACATCATTTCTTCTTGGACATCGTCCCAGTTAAAACCATTCTTCCCCACCTCTGATTGAACTGTCTCTATCCATCGTCTCCTTGGTCTTCCTCTTGGTCTCTTACCTCTGACATCCAGGTTGAAGTACTTCTTAGCTGTTCTAGAGCTATCCTTCCTCATTACACGGCCATACCACTGAAGTCTGTGTTTCCCCAGAAAGTTGGTAACAGGGACCCTGATGCCAGCTGTTGCTCTGTGTACCTCATTTCTGGTCTTGTCGCTCCTGGTACTTTGGTTCATACTCCCAATAAATCTCATTTCTGAGACTTGAATTCTACTGTAATCCTTACTTAGCAATGTACATGTTTCCATACCATAAGTAAGGATTGGAACAAAGTAGGTGTGATACAACGTTGCCTTTGCTGTCAAGGGTATATTTTTGTCCCAAAGTAAGTGCCGAACTTGGTTATAGAAATGTGATGCTTTCTGTGTCCTATTTAGAATTTCTTGTTTGAGGGTGTTATCCTTAGAGACCATACTTCCAAGATACTGGAAGTGAGAAACGGATTCTAGTTTTGCTCCCTCCAAATATATGTTTGAACTTTTCCTCTCTCTGCAAATGGTCATTTCAACAGTCTTGGCCTTGCTGATCTTCAGGCTAAATTCTTTAAATTTGTTATTCCAAGCAGTCAGTCTCTCCTGTACTTCCACTTTCTGTCCATAACAGAGATAAACAATAGTGGTGACAAGGCCCTTCCTTGCTGGATCCCCTTTTTGTCTCGAACCATTCAGAACGACCATTTCCTATTTGGACACAACTATAACAACTCCGAAATAACATCCTTATTTTGTCAACCAGGTAGTAGGGCACTTTGAAGTCTTCAAGACATTTCCAGATCTTATTACGGGGAACACTATCGTAGCCTTTTCAATGTCCAAAAACACCATCACAAGGCATATGATCTACATTTCATGCAAGTTAGACAAGAGCATGTAACACCATCTGATATTGAACTTTATCACCATGAATACAAAGAAAGGAGAAAATTCACAATGGTCCCATCACCTTCTCCCTCCCCTGGTTCTTTTCCATGTGAACACATAACGTTACAAGATGAACCCCTTGTGGATGCCCAACACTACTTACACCAGGAACATCACCAACAGAGAGTACCCCATACCTGGCCACTATGACTGCATGTCCAATAACATCATTTACCAGCTGCAATGTCAGCTATACTCAGCTTTCTACATGGTGAGCCATGTGGTTGTGCAGCCAATGTAAATCCTCCCCATACCTATTCAGACCAGTTGACTTTATCCTGTCCCCTTCTACCTATCCTAAAGCAGCATTTCAGTTTGTGTCCCTCCCAGGTACCATTCTTTTACTCTTCTCAACCAACAAAAGATAACCCAAAAACTTTGTATAGTTATGTGACATTGTTTTGTGTTCCAAAGGTGCTCTTATCTGGCTAGTTGCTGCTCTCCATCTGACTTCTCCTATGTTTATATAATACCTGTCTTTTGAGGCTGTTCTGCCCCTTAAAGCAATAATAACAAACTAACATCTGTCTTACAGTATATTGTACCGTTCTTTGTGAGTTTTCCTACAGAAGTATTTGGTGCTGTTAATATCAAGACAACATTACGAGTTAACATAGAGACAAACACACTAGAAAGTACAAATGTATAATGAAAAATAACTTTGTACCAAATACTGAACATTTCTTATACCTTACTGTACAAACTCTCATCTTGGATGGCCCGTCCATCATTTTGTGTGATGATAAGTTGCTCTCTCCACTTATCCAAACTGTAAAGGTACTGCCTTAACACTGAATTAATTCTGTTAGTTCTGGACTCCTGGATATCATTACAAACAAGATGAGCTAAATGAAAAAAAAAAAACAACATTATCATTAGCAAGTTCAAAGATTCATCTTCAAATACAGTAGCACCTGTCAATACAATCTAATGAAACAATAACTAATATAAATTATCCTTCTTCAGCAAAACTTGAAACAAAGTTGGGTTTCTTCTCATCCAGAGTGGAGTGAATATGTCGATCATCGTTGTCGGGTGACACTCATGTCCAAGTATTCATTTCTCTCCTATAATTCTTCTTTAACACTCTCCGTACCAGGCTATTATTTTGTACCAAATACTGAAAACCAGTCAATTTCAACGATATTCATTCATTTTTATCACCGCAACCAAAAGACATAATTTGATGAAATTAATTTTATTTTATAGATTTATCGTTCTATAATGATAAACATACCATACTTATTGAATTGTGAAATAAAATACTCTTGATATTACATTTCTTATAGATATATAAAAATGTCAAAAACATAAATCAAACAAATATTCAATGTTCACAATACTGTTCAAATTCATTTATCTTCACTGTGAAATGTGTTTGTAATTAATTTTTCACCAAATTTGATATATCTTGAACACCCATTTACTGTGATTCAAATTGCTTCTTTGTGTTAAAAAGTTTGAATGGCATGACACAACCGCACCAGTGGTCATAACCTTGAGAACAATCGCGGTAAAACAGACATAGGATGCCATCTGTGGATTAAAGTTGTTACCAATGGTATAAGGACGAGATTCCTTTAATCAGACCTGTGGAAACGCCGGGGAGGGAATTTGCGTTTGTTTGAATGAGCGACCCTGTAGAAACTACGAACTTGGCGTTCTTCGAAAGAATTGAAGACCGTACAAACTACGGGCTTGGTACGGAGAATGTTAATATCCATTCAGGCATCAATGATGGTACCTATTATTGACTTGGCATGGAGGGCTATCACATAGATATGCTTAGTGAATCCGGTACCTAAGATTCCATGTGCCTCTTCATAAACCACATACACTTTCCACAATGCCCAGTGTAATAAATTAATAAACACATCACCCATTTGAAAGGGGAAGGTGATAAACTGCACTAATTTCACTTTAAAAATTTTAAGAAAACGTGATTTACTCAGCTAGGACTACTTTCCTAGTATCAATGGATTACCTGGGTAGAGTGTCTGCAACATGAGCAGAGATTTGCCTCCAGGTGCAGCACACATATCTAACACTGTATCTCCTGGTTCAAGGCCAAGAGCTAGTACTGGCATCACAGATCCTCCATCCAAAAGGTAGTAATCTATTACAGAAATAAGAGAAGATGATGAATTAGTAGAAAGCAGATCTGCAAGAAGGAGCATCATAATTTGTGTCAAACAAAAATGCTTTCTGATTCCTAAATTTATATTTGTTTTTCTGACATTCTCTTTTGCAGTGAACGTAGTTCTCAGGGGAACTGCAGCAAGTCCGGAGATTGGAGGTACGAATCCCAGTACTGATAATGAGTATCATTAGTGTGGTTTCTCCACACTCCCTCCAGGCAAACGCCGGGATAGTATATCTAACACTGTTGATTCTGCTTCCCTTGATTCCCTTGACCAGAATCGAAGTAAACAATTCTTAAACTACTCAAAATGGCCAAAATAATGGTAGGGAAAAAAATCTGGAGATGATAGAGTAATAGATGTTTACTCCTCCACTGTCTATAAACCACCCGCCATCCCGAATTTCATCAAGACTTATATAGTAAAGTGGTATGGTCACATGATGAGGATGGAAGAGGAGAGAGTACAGTACCAAAGAAAGCTTTTTCCGAAAAGATGATGGGGAAGGGACCACGAGGAAGACCCCGAAAGAGATGGACGGATACAGTCTGGGAGTGCATAGAGAACAGGGGAAGAAAACCTGAAGATGTACTTAAAAAAGGAGAGGAGTGGTGGAGA
The DNA here is from genome assembly GCA_946902985.2 of Meconema thalassinum. NCBI lineage: Eukaryota > Metazoa > Arthropoda > Insecta > Orthoptera > Tettigoniidae > Meconema > Meconema thalassinum. The sequence goes on along the minus strand of OX336388.2, from coordinate 908,224,710 downwards.
GACGGGCAACGATGGAGGTCTTTAATTCACGACCCAGGAAGCTGGAAACGGCAAATGAAGATGATGATTATATAGAAAAAATTCCAGCTGTGTCGGCCATTTTCGGCATTAATTACGCACAAGTAAGCTAGTTTTGCCAACCCCTCACATTCGGTACTAGTATTTCTTATCTGGTATCGTTAAACAAAAGAGCACCATCAAGTTAATGTGAAAGTGCGCTAAGTTTCAGTCCTAAGTTAGACATGGAGTGTGTGAGTTAACAATCTCCAATTTCAATCAAGAATATAATAAAAGCATCAATGATTTTCATCCTAACCAATGGTTTTTTGCTTAGCCCAATATTTTTATCCAGACCAATGATTTTTGCCTAGACCAATAATTGTTAGGTAGCAGTGCCTGCGTTAGCCAATATAAACACCCTGGTTTTTGTCATGTATCAATAATCTTTATCCAGACCAATGGTTTTGCCATTTCTTTCCTTTTCACATAATTTTGCTAATTATCTCTTTTATCACATAATTACAACATTACGTGTGTCGTGTGGTGTATTTTGTATTGGACATGTTGGCAATAATGATAGAACGTAATATGACGTCAATGTGTGCGCCTCAAACATGGCTGCTGTCGGTGAACGAGCAAGAAATAAAAACCATTATTTATGTAATACTAGCTGTACCCGGCATGCTTTGCAATGCCAATCAAAGAAAGGGTTGGCGTTGTAACTTTGTTTGTTGAAGTCCTTTGGATTCCCAATATTTATTTATTTTCCGTTAACCACCTCTAAACTATTGTAAAATTGATTTACTATCTCAAAAAAAATAATCATGGGAGCGTCCCCAACAACTCACCAAAGTTTCATCGCAATGAAATAAATGGTATAAGAACGCATACGGGACTTTGTTGAAACGATTTGAGCGCCGTCACCCATTTGTTGAATATACTCGTACGCTACCTATTGTAAAATGGACTTACTAAGTCGAAAACCTTCCCTGGCGTGTACACAACAACTCATGAACGTTTCATCGCAATCGGATGAATGGAATATGAACGCATACGGGATTTTGTTTAAACGATTCACGCGCCTTCACTCATTTGTTGAATCTTCTTGTGCACCACCCATTGAAAAACGGATTTACTAATTCATACACCTTCGCAGGACTGTACTCAAGTCTCCAACGTTTTATCACAATCGGATGAATGGCATATGAACGCATACGGGACTTGGTTGAAACGATTCACGCACTGTCGCTCATTAGTTGAATCTACTCGTGCGCTACCAATTGTAAAATGGATTTACTAAATCAGAAATCTTTGCGGGAGTGGAAACAACATTTCTCTAAATTTCATTGCAATCGCATGAATGGTATATGAACACATACGAATTTTTTTTAAACGATACGCGCGCCGTTACTCATTTGTTGAATCTACTCGTGCACTACCTATTGTAAAAAGGATTTACTAAGTCAGAAACCTTTCCTGGAGTGCGCACAACAATCCAACCAAAGATTCTTAGCAATCGGATGAATGGTATTTGAACGCTACGTGACTTTGTTTAAGCGATTCGCGTGCCGTGGATCATTTGTTGAATCTACTTGTGCGATACCTATTGTAAAGTAGATGTACTAAGCCAGAAACCTTCCCTGAAGTGTACACAACATCTTACCCAAGTTTTATCGCTATCGGACGAATGGTATATGAACGCATACGGGACTTTGTTGAAACGCTTTGCGCGTCTTTGCTCATTTGTTGAATCTACTTGTGCGCTACCTATTGTAACATGGACTTACTAAGCCTAAAACTTTCCCTGGAGTGTACACAACAACTCACCCAAGTTTAGTTGCTATCGGACGAATGGTATATGAACGCATATGGGACTATTGTACAACCCCCAGGGGTCTGCACCCCCTGGAGGCCATCCCCCCATCATCTATTCAAACTACCCCTAACTGGCAAATCCTGTAAGCCCAGGCCAACATCTATTAACACGCAAGGGCAGCTAGCCAGTCTGGATAGCTTACCCAGTAATTGCATCACTACCACAAACAGCGACACACAATTAACTAGGACATCTATTCAGCACAATGCTGACAGCACAACGCCGGAGACTATAAAGGGAGGCCTTAACTAGGGCAGTCCCTCTCTCAATTACCAGTCTTACAGTTCGGCGGCCGGAGGCTAGCGCTGTTATCATCAGGTGAGTCAGTAGTGTCAGAATCCTGTACTTTGTAACCTTACCCACCATTTGTATACACAAGTTTGTACTCCTACATTGTAACATCACTACATCCCTTAAAAGGGACTCATAATTCCATATTACTGACCAATAAATACTTGGTCAGTACATTACACCTGCATTACTGTTTACACGCTTCTTTACGCCCTAACTCCCTTCCTGAATCCTCCGTTACGATTAGACGTGACACACAGTAGCCAGGCACTTGCTAGCTCAGGTAGCATTGCATTTCACGCAGTGGCCCGACTGCTAGGAGCGGCACGCGCCATATAGCTGACGCGTGCAAGTCAATTATCTAACCAGCCAGCTGGACGACCAGCGCGTTGACCTGTACGTTAAGTTCCATCCCCTAAAATAGACCTAGGTCTTTTATAAGAGCAACCCCTAGCATCCTAACACTAAACAACACTCTACACTGGTCAGCTTGCCCGACTACGGGAAGTTACCCCCTTTTTGGCACTTCTTTATAAATTAACACAATAACTCTTCCGTTTTAGATCCAACCACCCCCCAATAAGGGATCTAAAACAGATGGTGGAGGCCGGGTACCACGCATAGTAAAATAGGGCTCATTCAACGAGTTCTCGTGGTCAAAACGGCCCGTACCGCATATAGCCAAGCGAAATTGTGAATTTTTTTCTCTCAGACAGAAAGCAGTTTTTTTTTGCTTCGCGCTAGTTACACAGGGAATTTTTTTTCTCCCAAACCAACCCCTCAGCTCCAGAAAGAGTCAGAGAGACACAGGATACACTGACAAACACGCACAGTTTTTCTTTAGACGCATACACTTCACTTAGCATGGCCCCTCTATAACGCCTAGCTGTGCTGGAGGAGCATTGGGGAGTACCAGGAATTAATTGCCTGGCACAGAGTCTTTGAAACTAGGCAGGACTACCTCAGAAGGTTTCAGCAGCTCCTGCACGCCCAGTACATGCGGATCATAAGAGCCCTTGTCCGGCCAATCCGCAGCGCTAAGAATCGCAAGATTCGGGCGAAAATCCCCACCCTCCGTACACAGATCATTAAAGCACACTGGCAATTACACTGCAGACACGAGTTCATGTTCCAGCAATGGGAAACACTTATCAGGGAACACCAACGCATAGGGACCAATGGCACAAAAGTCGCTGAGCAGGCCATGAGCCTCAACGGTCAGTACACCCAAATTTGGGACGAGTACCGCGAACTCCAGAACAACAAGGCCATTTTCGAGTACATGGCAGGGCCACCAGCCCAGCCGAGAGAGGACATAAGCGTGGATACGCTGACTCGACAATTTGTGAGGATGTCCCTCTCGCCATGTACTGCCACACATGGGAAGGAGGTCACCATGGCCACAGTCCAGAAGACGGCCAGGTTAGACTCCAATACACTGCGGGGACAAGCTTACACCAATACACATCCCTTAGCGCCGGTTCGGAAGGCAATTTTGCCAAACCGAGCAGCAGACCCTAGGCCAACCCCCTCGCAACGGACGAACGAGAGGGAGTTGAAGCCAGGACCCTCAGACACACATAGTACGACAGGGAGACAACGGGAGGTAACCACGTCATGGGCTGAGGACGTAGAGCCCGCCCTACAGCACATTGAGCCTACACACACCCAAACAGATAGGCAAACACAATGGCAGGAGTCTGCCGTGGCCACAGGCCAGAAAGCGGTCAGGCAACACGCCACCACATTGCCAGGGCAGAGACAGGCAATTAAGCGGCCTTTACCGCCAGTTCAAAGGGCAAGTTTGCCAGAACGGAGGCGAACACCGGCATTCGTACCCCAGGTGCGAACGCATAAGAGGGTGTTGCATTCAGGCCCTCAGGATGCACGATACACGCCTGCACATTGTGACCACGCACTCACACACGGTACACGGGGTATAGGAAAGGTGTTAATACCTACCCCACAAAACCACTCAGTCAAAAATACACACACCCTCGTAAACTCTACTAGGGTAGCGCAGAGCGCAATTAGGTCCTCGAATACAGGCACACTCAAACCTACAGACACGCGCTACGGTGGAAGTAGGCCCAGGGTTACTTTGCTAGAAATTCCGCCGGAAAATAGCAAAGGAGCACCTCAGTGGATTTCAGGGGCCTATAATCTCGTAACAGGGCGGAAGTCTTCAGAGTCTTCCAGAGCACGGACGCTCGGACGAGAATAACGACTTCCACCAGGGACACAGAAATAAACTAATAACACTTGCACCTATATTAGGGACACACATAAGCTCGTTTACACGGGAGAAATACGCCAATAAACACATAAAGACTCACTAACGTAAACGGCACATTTTTTTTTCTCTCCACGTATATGCAGTGCAACATGGCTAAACCAAAAGTATATAATTCTAAATCCTTCTTGATTTTTTTTGGGCCCCTAGCATTTTTTTTTCTTTCTTCACAGGCCATCCATGGTTATTGAGCATGGTTGGTCCATATTACAACTTGGATAACGTAAAGTTGCTAATATTCAAAGCCAAGTGGAAGCCCATCAGGTGAGCCACGCGGCTTAAGGCCGGAAAGAGATATTCCGAACACAGCTTAAGCATCAAATCACAGCATAGAGCTTAAGCGGGTCTTTCTAGGTGGAAATGACTAAATGTTCTATGATCCGGTCCCACAGTTTGATAGAATCCCTTGTGGCGGGCGAGAGCCCTGATTGTAGCAAGAATTAAGAATCTCAAACTATTTTTCAAAAGTGGTAGATTTCCCTGCGACGTAACTAGATTACTATAGTACTAACGTCACCAACTAGGTGGATAGCACGCTCAGGTCCCACTTACCATTTTTAAACATTTTTCATAGTGTTTACGACACAATTTTGACAGACTATCGCCGTCGGGCAACCCGCTTTAATCAGCATAGAGCAGGGTGCAGACGAGATACAAGATATTTTTTATACCTTTTCAAAGTGCTCTCTTAATGCGGAGCGGGGCATAGCTCATTTTTTTTTCTCTGCCGCAGGCATTAGGCCCGATGAAGGAAAAATTGGCCAAGTTGAACTATATATATTGCATCCATAGGCAGACCTGACACGTTACACTGCCTATAACATGGTTTTTTTTCACTTCCATAACAACACGCAAACTAAAACGCAAACACACCATAGGGTGAAAATCCCAGACTTTGGGAAACCCTACATATTTTTGGAAGTCACACAAGCAATTTACATTGCCACATGACAGGCACACTACTAAAAGAAAAGGAAATGATCCCGCTGGCAGACGTGGAAAGAAGGCCAAGAAATAGCCTTCGGACCTCACTGACCGCACCGGGATACGATCCTAACACTCACCAGAACTGTCCCGGAGACACAACCTGAATAGCACCAGAAACAATTACTCTGGGTAAAGACGGTCTCAAAACCCGCAACCTTCTGAATACCAGGAATGGCAGGTCGGGTAGCTATCCAGTTGCAGGATAGAAACGTAGGAAGCTAAAATAGATTGGGACAGTTCCACTAACAAATGTTCATAAATGAGAAACAACAAAATCGCCTCCGGCACATAGTCACCAAACACGCGACTAGCGGCCCGGAGACACTCGTATATAACGACATTTTGTACAATGGACAGGGACACATTCGACCCACGATACAGTTAACACAAAACTTGGGGACACAAATGTAGTTAGTGAGAGGTTCTTTTGCATGACGGAAGGCCGCACTCGCAATTACAGAGTTGGCACTCGGGCTAAGAGGCACAAACATACAGACACGCAGCATTGGCAAGCAACTAACAAGATAACGCACACGTGAGCGAAACTCGAGACTATCGCGTCAGCGATAGCTCACTCGCCGTGGGCGGCCTTTGCTGGCACAGAGTGACTGGGAGCACTACAGACCAACCTGTGAAATACGCGTTCATTCACGCCGAGTTTAGAATCATACAACTCCCCAAATTACACTACGAGGAGAATTCAAAAACACACAAACTCTTCACAGGTATGCGTACTTTCATTTGCGCATTGCAAATACACGGGGAATGTGCCATAATATATACGGCACAAATAGCGAGCAACCCACAGGGGTTAAGTGGGCGACCCAACTACGACTACATACGCAAAGGCAAAGGTAAAGAGTTGATAAGTACAGCGGGCGAAACGGTTTGCTCAGGGGCACCGTAAGCCGCCTGCGACTAGGCTAATACTAGTTGATAAACGTCGACATTAGGATTAAAATGGAGGGGACTACGAGGCATTGTTGGGTTCCGGTCTCAACAATGTACTACAAGGGCCCCCGCGAGAGAAATCGGACGGACGAGCCTCCATCTAAATTTTAGTACCTAAGTTACAGTGCCATTTTTAAGGTCACTTAGATATAAGCAAATTCAACCAGCGCTGTTGCTAAAATTGGGCACAGCACATTTCGGCTTTAGAATAAGGTCTACTCGGCTTGTATATACAGTATAGTTTTACAATTAAGGCAATTTTTTTTTTTAGATTAAGGTAGAATATATCGGCACCCGGTATCCAAAATTCCGCTACCGGGGTAAGACCGACAACACATTAAGAAACGACATTACGGCACCGTATAGGGTAAGCCCGGCAACATATTAATATAAATAGGATTAAGATTAAGCCGCTCGGCACCTGGTGGCTAAAAATCCGTTACCAGGGTAAGCCCGACAACACTAGGCTAAAATAGGCCCACCTAGGCCCACCTAGATTAAGTTAGGCTTCAGTGGCGCCACACTTGGTTTTACAAATTAAGCGCTACCAATGAAATTATATATATATACATGTAATGTATTGCAATGTATTGTAATGTCTTATTAATGATTAATCCACTTTCACCCACACAGGAAGACCACGCAGCAACGAAGAGATGAACATTTTTACATTGATACATTTTTTTGATTTACAGATAACCAGGAGCATGAATATGTCTGTTGTAAATATATTACCCGCACCAAAATACACATACCTTCATCTATGTCACACACAAATACACTACTCATCGATTTTAGTTGCACCCTTAAAGGTGACAACGTCAGCGGTCAGCGGTGGACAGCATACGTGGGATGATGAACATCGCTGAACGCAAACACATTCAGCATACGCAAATGAAGCGTTACTTCAGGCTCGAAGGGCGACACGGAGGTTGTAAGTGCCGAACCTTCGACCCTAAGGTGGAATTCCGACCCACGACGGAAAACCACGAGGTTATATAATAAGTACAAGGAGGGAATAGTGGACTAGCCACTAAACCGCACCAGGAACGGCCGAATAAAGAGCGGTAGGCAAGGCATGATGGTAAGGTGCGCACAAAGAATAAGAGGTATACAATAACTGGCCATGTAACAGAGCTCTACAAGGTATATATGATAGTTGATAATTGTAAAATTGGAAATTATTTTGTATTTTCTCGCCATATCATACAATCGAAAGGTTCCACAGGGGTGGCCAACATACCTATACATACAGGGTACCAACATGGCAACCATTATTTTTTCTATGTTCGTCATTATTACTATGTTTACTATGTTTACTTATAAATCGTCAGGAATATTACAAATGTAATGATTATTATTATTATTATCAGGTCATATCTGTTATCATTATCATGACCACCAATGTACACAATGTCCATGATTCGTTTTTCTTTCATTTTTCTTTCTTCTAACTTCCCCATTTGTCAGGGTGTTCCGTTTTATCCCAAATCAATAAATGCACTTTGAATATTTCCCTTAAATTATACCCTGGAACACCCATTTTTGTCTATTTCTTCTCTCTTTCTCATTGCAGGGAGCACTTTTTCCCTAAGATAGGGCGGACGGCGCAATCATCCGTTCAGCCCTGGGTTTTTTTCCTCCCTGCACAACAATGTACCGAATAACTGTCAGAACTATATTTTTTTTTATGCAAACCTGCAATATGTCAATTTCGATTTTTTTTTCATGCAATGTCAAATGTTATATATATGTATGTCTATCCCATAACCCACCCCTCTGAACACGAGCTGATCTCACACCTACACATCTACACGCCATCACCACATCCACACGACGACGAAGGACGACACCAACAGAAGATACGAGGGGGCTTCAAGAACTTCAAGAACTAACTGCTGCATCAACACCCCCAACCCCAAGTTCCATTCACGTTCGCGGGGACGCGAACTAAATAGGGGAAGAGGCTTGTACAACCCCCAGGGGTCTGCACCCCCTGGAGGCCATCCCCCCATCATCTATTCAAACTACCCCTAACTGGCAAATCCTGTAAGCCCAGGCCAACATCTATTAACACGCAAGGGCAGCTAGCCAGTCTGGATAGCTTACCCAATAATTGCATCACTACCACAAACAGCGACACACAATTAACTAGGACATCTATTCAGCACAATGCTGACAGCACAACGCCGGAGACTATAAAGGGAGGCCTTAACTAGGGCAGTCCCTCTCTCAATTACCAGTCTTACAGTTCGGCGGCCGGAGGCTAGCGCTGTTATCATCAGGTGAGTCAGTAGTGTCAGAATCCTGTACTTTGTAACCTTACCCACCATTTGTATACACAAGTTTGTACTCCTACATTGTAACATCACTACATCCCTTAAAAGGGACTCATAATTCCATATTACTGACCAATAAATACTTGGTCAGTACATTACACCTGCATTACTGTTTACATGCTTCTTTACGCCCTAACTCCCTTCCTGAATCCTCCGTTACGATTAGACGTGACACACAGTAGCCAGGCACTTGCTAGCTCAGGTAGCATTGCATTTCACGCAGTGGCCCGACTGCTAGGAGCGGCACGCGCCATATAGCTGACGCGTGCAAGTCGATTATCTAACCAGCCAGCTGGACGACCAGCGCGTTGACCTGTACGTTAAGTTCCATCCCCTAAAATACACCTAGGTCTTTTATAAGAGCAACCCCTAGCATCCTAACACTAAACAACACTCTACACTGGTCAGCTTGCCCGACTACGGGAAGTTACCCCCTTTTTGGCACTTCTTTATAAATTAACACAATAACTCTTCCGTTTTAGATCCAACCACCCCCCGATAAGGGATCTAAAACACTATATTGAAACACTTCGCGCGTCGTCGCTCATTTGTTTAATCTACTTGTGAGATACCTATTGTAAAGTGCATTTACTAACCCAGAAACATTCCCTGAAGTTTACACAACATCTCACCCAAGTTTCATCGCTATCAGACGAATAGTATATGAACGCATACGGGACTTTGTTGAAACGCTTCGCGCATCGTCGCTCATTTGTTGAATCTACTCGTGTCCTACCTATCGTAAAGTGGATTTGCTAAGCCGGAAACCTTGCCTGAAGTGTACACAACCTCTCACCCAAGTTTCATTGCTATCGGACGAATGGTATGTGAACGCATACAGGACTTTGTTGAAATGCTTCGCCCGTCGTCGCTCATTTGTTTCTACTCGTGCGCTACCTATTGTTAAGTGGATTTACTAAGCCAGAAACCTTCCCTGATGTGTACACAACAACTCACCTAAGTTTAGTCGCTATCGGACGAATGGTATATGAATGCCTTCGGGACTATGTTGAAACACTTCACGCGTCGTCGCTCATTTGTTTAATCTACTTGTGCTAAGTGGACTTACTAACCCAGAATGCTTCCCTGAAGTGTACACAACATCTCACCCAAGTTTCATCGCTATCAGACGAATAGTATATGAACACATACGGGACTTTTTTGAAACGCTTCGCGCGTCGTCGCTCATTTGTTGAATCTACTCGTGCCCTACCTATCGTAAAGTGGATTTACTAAGCCAGAAACCTTGCCTGAAGTGTACACAACCACTCACCGAAGTTTCATCGCTATCGGACGAATGGTATGTGAACGCATACAGGACTTTGTTGAAACGCTTCGCCCGTCGTCGCTCATTTGTTGAATTTACTCGTGCGCTACCTATTGTTAAGTGGGTTTACTAAGCCAGAAACCTTCCCTGAAGTGTACAGAACATCTCACCCATGTTTCATCGCTATCAGACAAATAGTATATGAACGCATACGGGACTTCGTTGAAACGCTTCGCGAGTCGTCGCTCATTTGTTGAATCTACTCGTGCGCTACTTATTATAACATGGATTTACTAAGACAGAAACCTTGCCTGTAGTGTGCACAACCTCTCTCCCAAGTTTCATCGATATCGGACGAATGGTATGTGACGCATACTTTGTTGAAACGCTTCGCTCGTTGTCGCTCATTTGTTGAATCTACTCGTGCGCTACTTATTGTTAAGTGGATTTACTAAGCCAGAAACCTTACCTGAAGTGTACAGAACATCTCACCCAAGTTTCATCGCAATGGGATGAATGGCATATGAAGGCATGTGGGACTTTCTTGAAACAAACGCATGCCATTTTGTTGAAGCTACTCGCGCGCCATCTATTGTAACTTTGATTTACTATGCCTATAACTTTTCCGGGACTGTGCATTACAACTCACCAAAATTTGATCGCAATCGGAAGAATTGTATATGAACGCATCGCCATTACGCATTTGTTTAAACTACTCAGCGCCATCTATTTTGAAATGGATTAACTATGCCTATAAACCTCCCGGAAGTGTTTACAACTACTCACCAAAATTTGATCGCAATCGGATGAATGGTTTATGAACGAATAAAAGACGAACACACAGACATTCCTTTTTATATATATATAAGATTAGAAATATTTCCAGTGCAGCAGTATTTTCAATTCATAATGACTCCTAGAAAGGTATGTGAATCATATATTTATCATATAGGTATTTTCAATATCTGCCAGGTTTTGTAAAAGCCCGGTTCTGGTCAAGAGAAGAATTAATGCAGAATTCTTCTACTTCCTTTAGTTTTTCACCTGTAGATAAGAGTATCAAACTTCTTCCAACTGCATTACATTACTTTTATTTTACATTTATTAATTCTCATCATGAATTCGTTCTTCAAATCTGTGTGTATATAGTTGAGAAAATGATTCAATTCCTCTACTGGCTCAAATGACATCATGAACAAATCTTAGTGTAATATTTCCACATCTTTAATCCTTCTCTAAATTGCTCCCAAATTTCAATCATCGGTTGTTCATTGTACAGATTGAAAAGTAAGGTCAATAAATCACAGCCTTGCTTCACACCCTCCTAGATACTGCTCGAGTCCAAGCTCTGTGCACTTGAGAGGAATGTGGATCGCGAATAGAGAGTGAGCCTTTGATGTCATCGGGTGAGAGGGAACAAGAGACACGACTTGAAGACAAATAGTTTCTTATTAGTACAGAAGAAATGAACAAATCAAAAAGCAATTCACTCTCGATGCACTTGCCAAATGTAGGCAGTAAGCCTTTGGCAGCACTTCACTCCGAAGACAACTATTTGAGCCCTTTACCATGTAAAATTGGTAAAGAACTATAACCAAAAACATTGGAGAACTAAAATATGAATTGTTTTAGCAGCACTGGCTGCAGCATTTTTCACAATGGCATTGCCAGGTCACAGGCTAATACAAGTTGAGAACCCCTCTGGGCAATAACAGAAAATATAAAAATAATCAGAAGACAGTTTGTTAGCAGTGAACGAGATAAGAACCTAGGAATGTTTTTGTAACTACTGAAATTAGCGATAAAAACCTTTTATAATGATTCAAAATTCATCTGGATTGATGTAGTTCACTCCTATGCTGTCTTCCCAAATTATATCACGACTTACGGTACATAGTCAAATTCCAGCTGTGTCAGCCATTATCCGCGTGAATTATGCACAAGTACAGTATTGCCAACCCCATGCATACAGTATTATGGCGGTTTTGTAAAACAAAGGAACGCCAATCTCAATTTATAAGGCGCCAAGTTGGATTTATACTTTATCACTACATCATGGATTGTCAAAATTGCGAGATAAGTATTTCAAATTATAATTGCCCAATAATTTTGACAATGATGACAGCCTAACACGTCCAATCCAATGGAATTGATAATGGTTACAGCCTAACGGTTTTTGGGTTTACAGTGCCCCGCTATCTTCCCGCGGCCAAGGCCACACCTCAACCCGACTATTCTAACCTTCGTTTTGTCCAATCCAATAGTCTCTGACAATGGTTACATCCTAGTCATGTAGACGAATGGGTTTTGCCTAGTGGCGGTGTATTTTATATCTTATATGTTGGGAACACTACCATGACATCAATGTGACATCATGTCTCGTCAATGTGACATCATGTCTCGTCAATGTCTCGCCCAAATAACCATTGACGAATGCAGCAACCGAGTAAGCAACATGGCTGCCATCGCTGAATGAATAAGAAACACACATATTTACGTAATTTATCACATATTTCCAATACACTAGTCATAATGGATGGCAATTTCAATTGGTATTGTCCCATGGAACCCCTAAAAAGGTATGAAAATTATATATTATCATATACCATCCAAATGTAAGTGTAAAAGTGTCTCCTTCACAATTAATGAAAGTTCCAGGTTTATCTGGATTAAACTGTGGTGATCTTAATCATCATCATCATCTTGTACAGTTTCCAGCCCCAGGCTGGGTCTGTTTGGAACATAAGCCTCGCCACTTAGTTCTTTCTTCCCACCACCTCTCCGCTGTCACTCTGGTCCAGTCCTCACCTCTCTTCTTGACACATTCCTCCACTCCTTTCAGCCATCTATCTCTTGGTCTTCCTCTTGGTCGTTTCTTCTGCATCTGCATCTCATGTATCCTCTTGGGAATCTTCTTCTCATCCATTCTCTTTAAGTGTCCATACCACCTCAGTCTTGATGCCTCAATCCTACCTTGAAAGGGCTCCTCTTTCACCATTTCCCTGACCTTTTCATTCCTCACCCTGTCTCTTCTTGTTACTCCGATCCTACTTCGCAGGAACTTCATTTCACCTGCCTGTATTCTGCTTATGTCTCTTTTCTTCATTGTCCACGTTTCTGAAGCATAGGTCAGTATCGGGATATAGTAGCTTCTGTATAACACTTCCTTGCTTTTTTGTGGGACATCTTTATTCCACACTAAGCTCCTAATGCTTCTCAGAAATGCTTCTGCCTGTCTGCCACGTTCCATAATCTCTTTGTCATTTTTCCCATTTTCCTCCACTATACTTCCCAAGTACTTGAGACTTTCCACCTTCTTCAGCTGTCCACCTCCAAGTGTTATCCCACTCATTGGTCTGTCCTTTTTCCTGGTCGTTAACAGGATCTCACATTTACTGATGTTGAACTTCCATCCGTACTCTCCCACGGTTTCTTCCCAAGCCTTCAGCTGCTCCTGAATTTCCTCCTCCGTGTTTCCCCAGACCATGAGATCATCTGCAAACACCATTGCTTTCATCTTATCTTCTCCTATCTTTCCTGCTATCCGTGTCATTACCTCGTCCATAACCACAATAAAGAGAAGGGGTGACAGCGCACTACCTTGTTTCAGGCCACTCATTTGTCTGAACCAGTCTGATCTTTCCCCTCCAACTTTCACACAACTCACACTTCCACAATACATCTCCTTCACTCTGCCATGTTTTCCATTGCTTTCCAAACCTTCTCCCTACACACACTATCATAGGCCTTTTTGATGTCCAGGAAGGCCATCAGCAGATCCTCTCCAAATTCGTAGTGGTGTTCCTGGAGCTGTCTCACTGAAAATATGAGATCCACTGTTGATCTCCCAGGTCTGAATCCATACTGCTCCTCTCTCAATTTTCTCTCCACTTTGGCTCGTATTCTACTTTCTAATATCTTTTCATATATCTTGGTACAGTGAGGTATGAGTGTGACTCCCCTGTAATTTCTGCACTCCTTTCTGCTTCCTTTCTTAAATATTGGGACAATTAATCCTTTCTTCCAATCTTCTGGGGTCTTTTTCTCCTTCCATATCACCCTCATCACACGGTACAGCCATTGTTTCCCAACCTCCCCTGCTGCCTTCACCATTTCAACACTCACTTCATCCACACCTGGTGCCCTTCCTCCTTTCATCTTGTCTATAGCCATTTCCAGTTCTCTCCAAGTCAGGTCCTTTTCCATTCCTGTGTTATCTTCTCCATCTTCCAATACATTGTCTTCCTCGCTATGACCATTTGGATTCAGCAAATCCTCTAAGTACTCTTTCCACACTGTCTTGAGTGCCTCTTTGTTGTGTAACTCATTTCCGTTTTTGTCCATCATTACCACATCCTCTCGCAGACCTCTTCTCTTACTTTTGACCATTCCATAAAGTACTTTCTTATTTCCTCTGCTGTCTTCCTCCATCATCTCTGTCCACTTTACCATCCACTTCTTCCTCTCCTCTGCGACAATCTTGTTTGCTTCTTTCTTCTTTATCTTATAATCTTCCCTTGTCAGATCAGTTCTTTCCTGGAACCACACTCTGAAAGCCTTGTTCTTCCTTCCCACAGCTTCTTTTACTCTCTCATTCCACCATGGTGTCTCTTTACACCACTTTCTGTTGCTTGTTCTTCCACATACTGCCACTGCAGCTTCCACCATTGTGTTTTTGAATTGCTTCCATTCCTCTTCCCCTGTTTTAGGATTGTCTGTTGGCATCCTTTTCCTTGTTATCTTCTGGAATTCTTCCTTGACTTCCTTTTCCTTGAGTTTCCATACTTTGATTCTCCTTTCCTGGTACTCTGTCCTCTTGCTATCCTTAACAACTCCCAGGTTCATTACAAGTATTCTGTGGTCGCTATCTAAGGCCTCTGATGGTATTACCTTTATATCTCTGACACTTCTCTTCATTTCCCAGTCGTACAGCATGTAATCTACCAAAGATTTCTTTGTTAAATCACTGCTGTACCACGTTACCTTGTGGCTTTCTTTCTTCCGGAACCAGGAGTTGCCTACCACTAAACCGTTTCTCTTGCAAAAATCCAGCAACTTTCTCCCTTCTTCATTCCTGCTACCCCATCCTTCTGCTCCCAATACATTTTTATATCCTAGCCTTTCACTTCCTACATGTGCATTCAAATCTCCCATGACAATGATGCTCTGCTCATTCAACTGCTGTTGTAGCTCCTCCTCAAAGTCTTCCTTCTCTTGAGCTATACATCCAACTTGAGGGGCATATACCTGGGCTATCTCCAGGCGTCTTCCCTTTACAGTTACTCTGATCTTCATGATCCTGTCACTTATTCCCTTTACCTCTTCCTTCATTCCATCTCTCACAACTACTCCTACGCCGCTGCTCCTTCCTTCACTGTTCCCACTCCAGTACAACCAGTACCCTTTCCTCAGTTCTCTGCGACCTTCTCCTTTCCATCTTGTTTCTGCCAAGCCCAGTACATCCAGTTTTCTTCTCTCCATCACATCTACAATCTCCTCCACTTTTCCTGTCAGTGTCTGTATGTTTAATGTCCCAACTCGTAGTCCATTCGCATATCCGGGTCGTCGTCGTTTGCATCCGTCCTTTCCGAGGCCTGTTCCTGGTTTGAAAGCAAATATGATATCCACTACTGGCTTGCTAGGCCTATCGTAGCTTCATCAGAGCCCCGTCAGCCGTTACTTTTCAGGGTTCCCATAGAGAATTCACAGCTACCGTAGCGGTCCCGGGGCACACAAAGTCCCCACTGTACTTCACCCCTACAGGCAATCCCCTACTTCATGCCGTTGCCCGTCTCCCACCACGTGGAGGAGGGGTTGGACTTGTGGGAGACGGTGATCTTAATAAACTCTCAAATTAGTATTCCACCACCTTCCTCTAGAAATGTTAAGCTCTGAACTTAATTGATTTTTGAAGGAATTCAAAAAAAGAACCAATAGCATACCGTACTTACTGAGTACTCCTGTTGTTCCACGTCGAGGTGACGGGAAGGATGAAATATTTCCTCTTTCAAACATAAATATTTCCAAATGTTTTGGAAAAATTATATCATATTCTTTCTTGATCTGAACAGGAAAGTCACTGGTCCTTTTGTAGAAGCCATAATGTTGAGATTCCAGCACCCAATCTTCCATACCTTTCAGTTTAGTTGCTGGTACAAATTCAAACAGAGAAGCTGACGAAAGTCCACTTTCTGGGTTTATTATACGACTTTCGTCAATCTCAGCATTATCAATACTATATTTGAGAGGAGTTCCATCCACTGGAATATCACTACCAGCTGTTGCTTTCATACTATCCACTACTTCTTCTTTACTGCCAGCATCTAGAGGCCTAGGACTGCTTTCATCAGCTGGATAGAGAGAATCAAATTCTTGCATTTGTTTTGAGTGCATGATCATTTCCATTCGCTGGTCCAATTTGAATATATTTTCCAAATCTCTGTTCTTGCTCTCTGAATCTTCCTTTTCCTTTAAATTACTTCTTTCTAAGTCAAACACAGTCCTCAAGTTTAATGCACCTTGATTCTAAAACAGACAAGAGCAACATTTAAGTACAAAATCATATTGGTAATGTTTCATTTATTCTATAAATATCAAACAATTCATGATGTGATCAACATTCACATGTATACACCTAAAATTGGACATAGCATTGATGTACCTCATTTTAGACCTGTACTTTCTTGGTTACCAACCACATTTGAATTACATGTTAAGCATCCTTTTAACATGAAGCATAACATAAATTTCTCGCCAAATCAATACTTTACTTACATTAAAAATACTACACATACATGTTTCGGAAAACTAAATGTTTCCTTCCTCAGCCCACTTTTTGGTTTATAACATCATACTACATCGATGTAGTATTTTTAATGTAAGTAAAGTATTGATTTGGCGAGAAATTTATATTATACTTCATGTAAACATGGTCAATACGGAACCTGGAATGAGTGCTGTTCCTGTTAAGCATCCTTAACCCGAACTTTAGTGTGAAACAGTCGGTTGTTCCACATGTTGACACAATTTTATTTAGGTTTATCTAGTAATCACCAAATGTGATAGAGAGCTATTATTACCTGATGGCGCAAACCTGGGCAAATCCAGAGAGCTTAGAGGGGAAGGGTGCGGAAGGAAGGTAGTGGAAGGAGTCACTACTGATGTGCTCCTGGGAGATGCACTGACATGCAATACAATTACTGTAGGAGCCAATGTGAACCTTTTTTTTAGCAACTAGTGACATGAATGTTCCTCCCCTCTCAATCACACTACAGCATATGGACTTGCCCGCATATGAAACTCATTGCGTGTGCATGTGCCATCGGGTAATAATCATGTCTATAAGTGAACTCTTACGATCTGACATCATATGACTCTGAGTGCTGTGGACTTTTGCTTCCCTTCAAAACTCTGACTTCCTGGATTGGGAATTGAATCCACAATCTTCGGGTCATGAAGTACACACTAACACTGATCCACCGAAGCCATATCAAAGATAAAGAAAGACTACTTTCCTAAGTATAAGGAGCTGATATACATGGAACATTACCTGTAAATCCATTATAGTTTTCTCTGAATCTCCAAAATTGTTGACAATAGCACAATATTTATGAGGAGAAAGCAGAGCCACTCGAATAGATGGCCATTGTAATCCATAAACATTTTTGTAGAAATCATCAAAGTGCTCCAAGGCTTTATCTTTTGGGTACTTCTTCTTAGCCAAGTCAGACTAAAAACAAATTCACAGAATTAGGAACAGTACAAACAGGATAGAAAATAGTTCCCTTAAAAGCGAGTTTGGGTCCCTGAGATATTGAAGAATGTAGGACCATTTTTGCCGGTCCGTGGTGTTGGGGTAGCATGCCTGCCTCTCACCCGGAGGCCCCGGGTTTGAATCCCGGCTCCATCAGGGATTTAAAACTGACGTGAGGGTTGGAACGGGGTGCACTCAGCCTCGTGAGGACAATTGAGTAGCTGTCTGACAGTGAGACAGAGCCCCGATCACGAAAACCAAGATTAACGGCCGAGAGGACCCGATGCACTGATCGCGCATCACCTCAATATCTGCAGGCCAAATGGCTGAGCAGCGGTCGCTTGGTCGGCCTAGGCCCTTCATGGGCTGTACAGTGCCAGGAGTTGACTTTTTCTTTTGAGGGCCATTTTCACTCACCCTTCGCAGGAGGTAAAATATATCTAAAATTGGACTCCGTGGCTCACTGATTGCACAACATTCTCAAATGACAGATATGTAGAGAATGATTTTACTGTATACTCAAGTGAGCGTTATGACTCGGGCGATATAACCTAATTGATGACAACGCGATGGTAATTGAAGACAATCACGTGACTGTCACCTAGTCTTAATACCGACAGTTGCAGTTTTTGCAGATGTCAAGGGATAACAAGCTTAAGATAAAGATAATATTCAAAGCATTATGTATTTTGCTGTGCTTGTGTATTTATTTGGTAATTTTTAAATGTTTCTTGTAAATTACATCCAAATTCATTTGATACCCTGCTGAATATGAGAAGCAGCTGAAAATAAAGGAGGCTGTGCATGCTGCCACAGGTTTTCCAATGTCCTGCTTGAAACATTAAATCTAATTGTTAGTAGACATCGGACTAAGGAATTTAGAGACTTTTAAACTCTCTTTAGTGTCAAACAAGAAGTTCCGTGACGAACTAAAGAGCCTACTTTTCTTAAAATTAAGTTTCATGCCAATGATTAATCTACAGTATATGAACCTATCTAGAATAATAACGAAATTAAGTTGGTAATATCGAAATGTCTAATTAGTTCGAAATATATCTGGTATAATGTAGCCTAATAGAGCATTACAGTTGGCAGCACTGGTGACTGAATATATTCTTAGTTCCATCTCTTAAGGTACAGAATAAAAAAATTGGTTGAAGTCCAATGGACTTAACATGCAGTTAGACATTGGATCTATCAGCACGCGTAAAAGCATGTTGGCAACAATGTCATGCGTGTGCTGGTCAGAAATAGCCTAATCTGAAATATCTTGTTGTGCCAATTTTGGATGAAAGCCATTTGTTAATATAGAAGATACATGTATTTTAAAATTGGACCTATCAGCAGGCATAGAATCATGTTGGCAGCACTGACTTATATTAATATCCAAATTAATCTAGAATGTCAGGTGCTATACGTGTGCAAAGTATAGGGCTGTTGGCTTGCATAATTCGTGATATATTGATATTAGGTAAAAAAAATATATAGACTGCATTTATTAACAGTTGACAGCCCTGCTTGCTCTTAAGAATACTTATAGTCATATCTGTTATGTTACACATAGCACATACGAAATTTGGTTGAAATCTAACTGATAGTATTGAAGTTACATGTATTTAAAAATTGGCCCTATCACCAGGCTTAGAATCATGTTGGTAGAACTGAAGTATATAAGTTACTCCAAAATAAATCTAATATGTCAGGTGCTATAGCTTGCAAACTTTCTGATATATTGGTATTTGGTTAAGATAGAGAGAGCAATTATTAACAGTTGGCAGCCCTGGTGGCTCTTAAGAATACGCTCAGTCATATCTGTTTATGTACACATATTACATACAAAATTTGGTTGAAATCCAATTGATAGTGTAGAAGTTATAGGCATTTATAAATTGGACCTATCAGAAGGCTTACAATTATTTTGGCAAGACTGTCATGTATGGCCTCCTGGAAATTAAACTGATATAGTGTTATCTACATGTGTGCCAATTTTGAAATAGCTCCCATGCATACCTTCCAAGATATCCAACATGGAGCTCAAATTTCTAGTGCATTTTTTCAGCAGTTGGTAGCACTGACATCATTTTCAAATATGGACGTGAGATATTCCGGTATACATCTTTACTCATACTAAATTTGGTTTCGATTTCTGCAGCCGTTTAGGAGTTGATAGGGGGGGGACACAGCCAGAAGGACAGACACACATTTTCCCAGATCGATCTCATAAGTCTACTTTTTCCGCATTTTTGCAAAATGTGAAAAGTAGGCTAAAAATATATTTTTCTATATTGATTGATTAATAAGAATATAGTGCAGGTGGTACTGGAGAGGAATGCTCCGAATTTTCATATCATTAAATTTCATTAACAAAACATAGGATCTAGGTCAGGGGTTCCCAACCTTTTAGCAACTGCGTACCACATGAATTTTTTAGAAATTTTGGTGTACCAACAGTCCTATATTTGTTTAGAAACATATATTTACTATATATAACTTACTGTACATATATTTACATATATTTAGTGCCTAATTGCTTGTTTTATTTTAATTAAATTATTGAGAAAACTTCATATTTACTTATTAATGAACTTGTATTTCAGTGTTTTCACCCTTTATCAATAGCCTACAACAATAAATAAAATATAACTTATAGCCTATAGATTTTTTCAATTTTTTCTTGCTATTTTTTAAATTAAAAATATAGGACCTATAGAGATATAGCCTATGTAACTTACAGTATATTAATAAAAATTTTACAATAAAGGAAAACATAACACGATTGTTGTAAATTAAAGTTTTATTTATTACTCATAGGTATAAAAACATATAATTTTATATAACTTAATTAGTACAAACTAAGCAAACAAAAACACTTCAACATCATCCAAAATCTTCTTTCAGTGAGAAACTAGTTGTTTGCCTGTGATTAAAATATAAATATCAGGTGTAAGACATTGAACTTAACTTCACTGTTAAGTCCTCTTCAATACTTATTCTGTTTCTATGTTTATTTTTGATGTATAAAAGTTCAGAAAATCCACTCTCACACAAGTAACTTGTAACAAATGGCATCACAAATAGCAGAGCTTGCCGGAAGATCATTGGGTGCTTGGTTTTACATCCGACCCAGAAGTTAATTAAAGATTTCTCCTTAAAGCTGTCTTTCATGGAACTATCTTCTGTTAAGTTAGATCGATAAAACTTTCTTTTAACTTCAACTCATTTGGTGATGATCCCGAAAAGGGATTTCTGATCCAGTTAAATTTGGAATACTCTTCAGAGAAATATTAATTAAAACTTTCTTGAAGGGCTTCCACGTGTACAATGATATCAGCAACCACATTTGACATTGGAGATATTTCATTTTCTATAAAATGATGATAGAGTAGGATATGCAGATAAATTCTCCTCCTGTATTTGTGAACAATCGTATCACCCACGCTTACCACATGAAACATTCCTTTGTACCACCGGTTGCAAACCCCTGATCTAGGCTATTTTAAAGTAGCTGAAAAGCACAAAAGAGACTGTCCACTCGGTGTTTTCAATGCTAACTACAATTCTTAGGTCACAATGCTAAGTTAGTAGAGATAATGTGGAAAATATCATGAATATCCCTCAGATACCTAAAATAAAAAGGCCTTGTGGAAGAGTTCCATGTCTTTGTAGTGGTGAGATCAAGAGTGTCGCTGGTCATACTGTTTAAAGAGCTTCCGGGAGAGCTCAAGATAGAAGTGTATGAAGATCTTTTGTGGGAAGTGTCCAGAACTATCACGATCCTCAGTAATAAGAGATAGAAAAGAGATCAGGAGACAGAAATTGCTCTCCAGTTGATCAGCACGCTCATAGGATAGCTCAATTATATCGTAACCCTTAACATGACCGCGGTGGAAAAATAAACACGTGCCACACCTCGCTTATCGCCCTCCCAATATATTCGCTTGCAGTATCTTTCTATTTTAAGAAGACCTTTCCACTGCACTTATCTTATCCGTCATAAATAACCATGCAGCCGCAATAAGAATTGACGAGTTTCGAAGCGGCCAGGGTGATCGATCGTCCACGGTTCAAGCAGTGAAGGAGCGTATCAACATTGCTGAGGAGAAGCTTGAAAAGCTTGAAAAACGGACAACTTGTCTCTGCCCACCAGCAAAGAAGAGGAAAACATATTACATGTGCTACAGATGTGAAAAACCAGTATGCTTGGAGTGTACAAGAAAGATCTGCTACAAATGTGTTGAGTGAGAGTAACATTGAGGGTCAAGTTCAGTGCTTGCAATTTCCACCCCAACAAGAGATCAGTCTCATGTGTGGTTAATTTTCAATGCAGTGGTTATCAAACAACTTTAATACCCAGGTTAGGGTCCATTTTTGTTGATAAAGGATGTGTCTGTTTAAATGGAACAGTGCAATCTGAGTAACGAAAATTGCTACGACTGTAATCTGAAGGTATGAGGGTTCTACAAATTAACAAATGAAAAATGTTGTTGTGGTTTTGGGTTGAATAAAGTGTAATTATTCAAATGAAAACAGCTAGCAATTTCTCTCATTAACCCCAAGGCTTATAAACTACAGAGGTTGCCTCAATTTTCACTCACCAATCAGCGCTCACAAGGCGGATGACGTCACAAGATACCAAACGCGCCATGTGGGGAACGTAACGAAACTGTCAACATCAGCTGTTGAGTACGCAAAGAACAGTTTATTCGCATGAAATTATCGGTAAATGGGTGATAAAATAACTAAATGTTGCCTACTTACATTTTATGTAGTGATCTTCTTGAATTTCTTGGAAATTTGCCTAGACTCGGTAGCAGTATCGTGGGTGTTAGTGACTTCCAATAACCACTGCTTATGTAAGATATAATTGGAATGTTTCAATCTGATGAAGAAAATTGTTATCACAGCTGCCTCAACCCCACCAGACGGTACGTCAGGAACTTCTCTCGACACAAAATCTGTCGTTCTTCTTAGAACGTTCTTGCCTCGTTGAAATCCGTATTTTCCGTGAAATGTGACGAATTTTTCTGAAATGTGCCGGAACTCGTTTAGCAAAGTTTCTGAGGGATCGGTCATACCACCATATGACAAGTGTTTAATCCAAGTCGGTAATGCATAATCGTGTTGAGTTTGCATTCCATAGGTTAAGTTCCCAAGTTGTGGAAATTTATTTTGTAACTTGTGGGCTACATAACCTGCAACATAAGCCTTGCCATCTTCCTCACTTTGTTCCATGATATTGGCAATGAAGGACTCTGGTTGCACATTGCTCCCTAAGGTTGGTTCTGGAAGCACGTTACTTGATTCAGACACTATGCCAGATTTGTTTAGTGCTTTAGCAACTACATATTCATCTGAATCTGGATCAGCAGTGTTTGTTTGCTTTTGAACAACTCCTGGATTCTTTCCTAAAATAATCACCCTCAGTCTGTAAATGCAGTCAAGGGGAGAAGGATGATCGTTTAAGCCACCACGGGTTCGCAATTGTGAAAAGAGGTTTTCCAGTACATCTTGATTTAGCCTATGTGTGAGAATGTACTTTGTATTATGCCTACGGGCCATATCTTGGTACAGAAGTCGAAGGGACTTTATTGAAACGATGACTGCTTTCTGGAATATTTGCAAAGAATTTTTACCAATGCAAAGAAAATTACTCATGAAATTTTCCATCTTGTCCAAAAACAAAATGCCATGCATGGGCGTATATAAAGGGGGGCTGAGGGGGCTCCAGATCCCCCCCGAAAAAAGCCAACTTGGGTACAACATACAATGTATTTCACAGTAGTCTACTTTTAAGAAATAATTATCAATTTGTAAAAGAATACGAGTGTTTACCTTTCTACTTTATAAATTGACAAGTAGCCCATTGAGATATTTTCCATTCATACTCCATAGGCTATAATACAAAATTCATTAAGTACTCACAATTTTCCACGATAGTCAGCCCCCCTCGAAAAAAATTGTATATACGCCCCTGATACAATGTACGAAATATGTCAAAAAATATTAACAGCTTTAAAATCATCCTACCAGGTCATCAAAACTGAAGAGTAGGCCAGCTAGGCTCACTTACCATTTGGTTTTAGATTCCTTGGAAATCTTGGCTTTATATTAAGCAATTCGGCCCTGTAGTCTAATTCGAAGTCTTCACTCTTAAAGTGGAGGGAACATAGGCTATCCTACTTGTTTGAGGGTTGCAATGATATTTTCGCTTACATGCAGCAATCCACTGATTGCGAAGGCATGTGTCTTTAGGCATCGTGAGAAACGACAAGTCATTTCCAACTTTATAATAACTGTGACAAACTGCCACAGCACATCATTGGCCTGGCATGATTATA
This sequence comes from Meconema thalassinum, assembly GCA_946902985.2. Lineage (NCBI taxonomy): Eukaryota > Metazoa > Arthropoda > Insecta > Orthoptera > Tettigoniidae > Meconema > Meconema thalassinum. Next base: position 908,200,615 of record OX336388.2, on the reverse strand, counting down.
AACAAGAGGGCTTAAAACACATGTTTAAACCACTGCAATCCATACAATATAATGTGTGGGAAAGTTGACTTTCCCTGCATATCTCGCACCTCGCGCGCTACGAGGAAACGTGTGACGTCACGTCCTTTCCCTTCCCTCCGCGATCCCCTCGCCTAAGAGTTCCATATTGAGGCAACCTCTGTAGTTTACTAGCCTTGCATTAACCCTGCATTCCATAGCCACATTAATTTTGATACGGTCTCTGTGACCTCACGTCCATGTTGAAGTCACTGAAAAAGTACATCCATAGTTAAGGGGTAATTACAAAATATGGTTGAAAGTAATAGTAACTAAGTAACCTAGGCTACGTAACTTTAGTTATAGCCTATTGGAGGTTAGGGTTGTCTTCCGAACGCTTTACTAAATGCAAGAACAGCTGAATTTACCCCACAATACTTAATTGAAACAGCTAAGCATACATACCGGGCGTCCTTTTTTGTGTTTACATCGTACCTGGGTTGTAAACACTAGTCTCAACGAAGGATGATAACTGGAACTGAAACGGCTGCATAACATTTCGAAAGTTTTTTTTACAAAAGTATGCGATTTTACATGCTCATCTCGAAATTATTTTAATATTGACTTTCTTGTAGGGGGAAGAACAAACATTTAACAACTAGTACTTATGCAAATCTATTTCTTCCCTGCATGAGAACCAACACTATCACGGGTACAATGTTTCGATTCTGATTCATTTTTTCTCCACAGTGTGGCCAATCCTGGATTTCAAAATTTACCAAGCAGTAGGCAAATTCTAAATACTGTCCGCTAAAGAGGGGTGTCCACTATAGAGAGGGTTAGAGAAAATTATTGCAATTTGGCACATGTACTTGTGCAGTATGTGTACTTACAATGAAAACGCAGCGTTACGCGCGGTAAAACAGTCCATTTTCGTCCGCATTTAAAAAGGTTTCCGGTGAATAGTCGTCAGTGATGGAAGGCAATTTTTCTTCCCAGCTTGAAACATTATCCCTATCAACAGTGGAGGATAGGCCCTACTCCGCAAATTGCTCTAAATGTATATCGTGGCGCTTTCTGAATTCGCGAGCCAACCGTTCGAGGCTTTGAAATCTCCGATACCTAATTCTGCCGCGAAATCCAATGCTTTGGCTTGTATCATTGGTCTGGACACAGGGACGTTCTGACTTCTTATTTTGCTGAACCACCCTATCACTGACTTTTCAATAACAGCACCATTACCGACGTCCAAACTGCAAGCTTGGTTGGCAATTTAAGCTGTGACTTGCTCCCTTTGTCGGTACCAACTCGACTTGCCGAAACTGTAACGTACCTTGATACTTTTCTCGAAGCTCGATGTAAAAGTCGCAAAACACGCCGTTGCAATTCGTACGAATATTTTTGGTGCGCTAAACGCATCAAATTTCTATCCACGTAGCTTGCAAAAAAATTGGTCTGGTTTTGTACGTTTAGTTATTTTGTGATTGCGTTGTTAGTGATACCATTTTTCTTAACAATTTCGATTCTGAGACCCCTCCCAAAGCCAAACTCTAGATCCGCGCCTGACTGCTGTGCCCAAGATAGCGGGTTCAAACCTGGTCGAAGTCGTCGGATATTTTAAGAGCGTTAAAATCCTTTAGAATGGCTTCCTTCGGAGGGGAGGTAAAGATTTATGGCATGTAAATGATCCTTCCACAGACTAAACTTGCGTGAAGCTAAATTTCTAGGTTAGATTTCGTTGGAACGCTCTATCAAAGTTCCAACGTACACCACTAGGTATCAGTGACATATAGTAGGGAAAGTTGGAACTACTATAAATTGAACGGAACTTGTAGCTCACCCTATGGGTGTCCGCTTGAAGCAGCTACAGCCTCTGGCGATCCAAACATGTATTCGGACACTGCTGGCTCTAAAAGCCATACGATAAATACATTATTGTAGCTCATTACCATCAAGACGCCTTACCGTACCTTATTATCTTGTTTTCTTTCACAATTTCTGATGCCTGTGTCTTTTCAATCTTAAACACTTCACATGGTTTCCGTACACCACATTTCTCACGTTTGTGATAATCTACGATGTCTACTTTCTCTTTTATAAAGTTCAACTTTTACGAGGAGCCATTTCAGTTGCACTCACTTGCTACACAGGTCCTACACTAGATTTAAGAACCAAAGTTTAAGAACTTTCACGGTAAAACTGACCAGATAGTGAAAGTATGAATTCCCTTATCCCGACCATTTCAAGTTCAAGAGAACAATGGAAGCGATACCGTTAGGCCTAGGTTTATTATTTGAGCAGTGCAGAAGATAGGGGATGGGAAGGTCATCGCTTACTGGCTTCCAGGAAGCACAGAATGTGTCGAAAGTACATTAACACAACAGAGTGTTCATACAAGACCAGTGGCGTAGCCAAAGGGGGGGCCTCTGCCCCCCCCCCCCAAAAAAAATCCAGAAATTGCTGTTGGCATAAGCATTCACATTTTCTTACGGCTCGAACAAATTTAGAACCTACAATTAAATGTTAAATACAGTAAATGCTTTGACAAAGAATGTACTACCAATCTTTTCACGGCCTGTCATCATTTCCGTGTCTGCACTGCTTGGAGGAGCTTAAATAACAGGGTAGCAATTAGGATTGTGACATGGGAGAGGGGGATTTTCCAAGAACAGTAGGTGCCTGAGTACTGGGGATACAAAAGTCTACCAAGAAATTAGGAGATTGCCAATTAGCAGGAGACCTCTCTGGAGGGGGCCAATTATATCTTGTCAGCTTTTAAATTCCATTTCCTGGAAATAGCAGTGTTAAAATGTCCCAGGCAACAATACTGGCTCAGCGTGGTTGATTGTCGCCACTGTCGAGATTTACGGTGATCGTGTGTCTGTGCGAGAGGAGATATACCGTTTGTGAGTGGTAGTATTGGGGAAGAGTCGAGAGTTGTTTGTTAGTTGCTCTTTTCTTTCTTCTTTTTGTAACATTAGCGACTGTTAAGATTTGTCATAAAGAAGGCAAAACTGGACACATCTTCGGTAAGTTATGAAAAGCTTTTATTGTAGGTGTAGAAAATTGAGGCCCCCATTTCATTATATAGGCACAGCTTTCACAAATAATTTTCTCTGGACGAGAAAGACGCAATGCTCACTGATAGAATGTAAAGTTATTCCATTTTTTTTAAGGTTCGTATTTATTTTATTATTTAAAGGGTGCTACAGTTTCCTATGAATAATAATAATAAACAAGATTGAGGTACCATACACGGCGACCGTTAGGCTTACCTTAAAACAGCACTGTATAAATTACACTAACAATAATATACCTAAATATTTTGCAACGTAGGTACTTGTTTGATGCCTTTATGAGTGTCCCTCAGAGGCGGTTCTAGCCCTGGGCCGGGGGGGGGGGGGGGGCCGCCCCCCCCCCCCCAGTTTTAGTGAAATAATTATTTTAAAATTCCTTGGTTACTAAATAAATTGATAATTTACAGATATAATTTATCTGATAAAAAACAAACTAATGCATTTAATTAAGTTAATTTTTCTCTCAATATCAAGATTTATTTAGTTTATTATATGTAATTTAAACACACAATTGAAATAGTGTATAAATATAATATTTTTAAAATGCGTAGTGCATACACCAAGAGTATTAAACTCTTTTCCCAACTTTATGACATGCAAGTTCAGAAGTTTCCAATGTAGACAAACCTCCATGCGATACAAGTGCATCGATATCTCCCCAACTCTGTGACAAAAATGTGAGTGCAACTGTTTCTAATATATACGAACCAGTACCATTTTATTTTTATGATGGTCCATGCCAACCACGTAAATCAGTTTATAAACAAACGTTACTATACAATAAGAACAGAAGTTTTAACAGTAAATGGTTTGAGAGGTATACATTATTTTATTGAATACTCTGAGAACAAAGGTGCTGTTTTCTGTGTCGTCATTTCGTTCAATCTGATTCAAGCAATGCTAAAAATGTTTTCACTAAATCTGGATTTTGCAATTGGAAAAGAATATGATAAAAACGTGCAAAGCATGCCGATAGTGAATGTTATAAATCTTCAATAGTAAAGTGAAACAGTTTTCTGGAAAGTGAACATAGCGGCACAGTGATTTCGAAGCTAAGCGTGAAACCTCTGGTTATATTGCATAACCGCTCAGCTGTGGCAACAATGGCCCGAGTCACATTACTTTGTGCTCGGCAAGACATTGGGCTTAGAGGTCATCGCCAAAAAGTTTCGGATGATGATATTGTTAATAATAAAGGGAATTTTGATGAAATTTTAAATGTAATTAAACTAGAAAGTGAAAGCACTAGGGAGAATGTAAACAGTCTACCAAAGAATGCAACTTACTCATCTAAAGATCCTCAAAATAAATTTCTTGATATCTCAGCTAATATAATAGTTGAACATATTGGAGGAGAAACGAAAAATATAACAATGGTTATGTTTCCTTAATCCTGGATGAAGCTAGAGTTGTTAGTAAAGTGGAACAGATGTCCGTATGTGTCAGATATGTAGGACAAAATTCTATAGGGGAGCGTTTCATAGGTTTTATACATTTGTCTCAACTGAATGCAAAAAGTATAGCTAATTCAGCTTTAGAGTACCTTGTTTCCGTGGATTTATCCATGTAAGTGCATTGGACAAGCATATGATGGAGCCGCGGTTATGTTAGGGAATATAAACGGTGTGCAACGTTTATTGCAACAAAAGGTAAATAACCCGGGTGTTTACATGCATTGTTATGCACATCGCTTAAATTTAGTTTTGGTGGACGTTTCAAAGCCAGTTTGTAGACGTGGTAGGGGACACTTTTGGTTTACTGGAAGCAATTTATGCTTTTCAGTCTGTATCTACTGTAAGACACCAAAAGTTCGTTGAGATACAGAGTGATCTTCATCCAGGAGAACGTGTTTTGGAGATACCTCTTCAAAGAGACATGCGATGGGTACAGTATGTAAATATAGAGGAGTAATGTATTTTCAGAAACGTTTTGCTTCAGTTAAAGCAGCTCTAGAGTATTTTTCAAAGTCAGCTAACAAGAAAGAGGCAGCAGAAGCAAAAGGTTTGTTGAAACAGCTTTGTAAAGTGAAGGTGATGTTTGTGTAACAAATCTTTTCTGATATTCTCGAGCTTGCCAATGGAGCCTCTATGTTCTTACAACAAAAACATGTGGACTTCGGAGGGGCACATAGATTGATCTATGGTCTTGTAAAATCGTTGCAAGGAAAACGAAATGATGATTATTTTAAGGAACTATGGGCGGTTACATGTGACTCGGTTCGGTCGTTAGGCGTGAAAGTTTATAAACAATATAGAGTCTCAAGTATCCCAAAGAACTTTTCAGACTACGTTTTATTAATGCCAGTCTCTGCGGAGAAAGAAGAGGAAAATGTCACATTATCAGAGACATGTAAAAGAAATCTTTTACAAATATTAGACAACATGGTAGAAGAGTTACTGCGTAGATTTACTGAAAATGATTTTGTGTGCAATGCAATGGATGCCTGTAACCCAAGAAGTGAAAACTTTTTAAATTTTGAATATATATATATATATAGGCCTATATTCTCACGTTCTGTGAAAAGTATAATCTAATCTTCACAGACCATAAGGTGCTACAGAATGAAATCAGTTTAGCTAAGAATGTATTTAGAGGCAAATATCCAAACACTTCCTCATTCTTTTTTTCTGAACTTCTGGAAATGGAAGTTGCTTTTCCACAGCTACTATTAATTTTCAAGTTGATGCTGACTCTTCCTGTGTCATCTGCTTCTGCTGAGCGCAGTTTCTCTGTCGTGAAACGAATAAAATCCTCTTTAAGAACAACAATGGCAACAAAGAGTCTTTCCAATCACACAATTCTTTCAATTGAAAGAGAATTAAGTGGAAAATTACTTCACGACCCTTCTGATATAGTGAACCAGTTTGCCCAGAGTGGAAACTGAAGAATACATTTATGTGACAGTGGAATATGCTATTTTTTTTACCAATGATAGTTTTTAGCCTACTTTTCTCATTTTGCAAAAATGAGGAAAAAGTAGACTAATGAGATCGATCCGGGAAAATGTCTGCCCCCCCCCCAGATTTAAGCTTCTAGAACCGCCACTGGTGTCCCTTCTTCCTGTTATCTACTCCTGATGTTTTTTTTTTTGACAGATTCATTCAATTGACTAAAAACATTTCTGTTAAAATAAACTATTTATAAAACACCAAGACATAGTGCGGTGTTAATGTAAAAGAACATTCTGCACAGAAACGTGTGAATATGCCATAATATTGTAGTAGTATTCTGATAACGGATAATTGAAAATCTGAGCGACAGAGACAAATATAGACACTGACACAGCTGCGAGCTGCCTCAAAACAAAGCAACGAAGGACAGAATTCAGACAGACATGAACAGACTGAAGATCTTTGTCCTAAGTTAAAATGTACCCTAAAGTACTTATACTCAAAACAAGTAGTTCCGTAAAGAACTATATAGCCTATTTTCATGTATCCAATTGGTCTTTATTAGAAAAATCTCCCGCCTATGAAAAGGAACGCCATGTTGGATTGTTCTGTATGTACGCCATAGAGTTATGCACCGTTAGATGAAGATTATTGCATGGGTTCATTATTCAAACGTTCACTTCGATCGCATGATTAGGACACAAGAAATAAAAACTCAATTTTAAAATGTCACACTGCCGCCATATTGGGGTTATAAAACAATTGAATTTAATTAGATGGCAGTAGATTTTGTGTGAACAGTTACCGTACCAAGTTTCACTGCGCTCGGATAATGAAATCGCGAGTCAATTCCATTTAAATGTTTTACTTCACTTTGCCGCCATGTTGGTATTGTGCTCACCAGGTTATTGAACTTATATTAATAGCCTCAATCAGCATACAAAATTTCAGTTTGATTGCTGCAATAGATTCGTAGATATTGAGAACCGTCTAAATATTTCGGATGGTCGCCAGATGTAGGCCATGCAGTTATGTAACATAAGATGAAAATTATTGCGTAGGTTCATTATACAAACTTTCACTACGATCGCATGATTAGGACACAAGAAATAAAAACTTAATTTTAAAATTTCGCACAGCCTCCATCTTGAGGTTATGTAAACAATTTAACTAAATTAGATGTAAGCAGATTAGAATTTGTATAAACATTTACCGCTTTAAGTTTCACTGCGCTCGGATGGTTAAATCGCGTGAAATATCCATTAAAATGTTTCAACTTCGCTTGGCCACCATGTTCGTTTTGTACTTAACAGGTTTTATAAATGAAGGGTAATACTCCTAAATGTTTAATAAAGTCGCATCGGTAAACTTGTTGTAGTGTCCTTTATCACTGTACAAAAGTTCAGGGTGATATCTGTTACCAATGTGGAGATATAGAATGCCAGTGAAATATTTCGCATGCCCCGCATGCTGAATTGGTGAAACGCATCAAAATTTGAAATTTGAAAGGCACGGTCGAGGTCGGACGAGGTAGTAGTATGTGCTTACCGAGTTTCCTTGAAATCGCTCCGGCCGTTTAGATTTCATTATAGGGGGGGGGGGGGGGGAGGGGTGATCTCATAAGCCTACTATTTTTCATAAATGAAAATAGACTAAAATATAAAAACTCTGGCAGTAATAGATGAGGACCTAATGCCCCCCCCCCCCCCCCAAAACTAAAATCCTGGCTACGCTACTGTACAAGACTAATAGACCTACAGAGATGCGATTTCTTTTCAAAACAAGTGTCCGCTAAGAGTGGTTGGTTGATTTTTTTAAATGCAGCCGGGGTGTCCGTGTCCGTAATAGCGAGTGTTCGCATAAGAGAGGTTATTACTAATATACTTAATAGGGATTTGATCACGGACCTAGAAAATCGTCTGTTATGAAGGGGTGTCCGTTAAGAGGCACTATTACGGACACATTTGCACATTTTTAGAACAGAGTTGTGTTGGTTAATATTGATTTTAATGGGTGGAACATCTTCGCCTAAATCTATCACAGTGGTTTAATCCCCTAAGAGTATCAACTTGTGGATGTTTGGGGGCCATGTTGCCCTGAACTGAGTTTGATATTGCTAGTACTTATTTGCACCTTGTTTCTTTCATCCTCTCTGTCCAACTCCTTTGGTCAACTTTAATTCTCCCCACCTCTGCCATGCTCCATGGGCACATGGATGGTTTTCTCGCTCCAGATCTAACGTAATGCCACGACCGCTTCCTTCCCAATCCTCGTCCCAATGCAAGTACACAAACTACAGTAGTAGACTACAGACACATGTTAACAGGCAGATTCCACTCCCACACACATACAGGTAACCTACACGGGACGGTAGGACCACGATATATCAAGCCCCTACATGATACAACCTTCAGGGTCGTCAAGAGCTAAGGTGCACCTCACGTCGTCACGTCAATCATTTAGCCGGACACTCCCTCATCGCTGCATCGCGTTTTCCATATTCAAAACACTGCACTGCATCTTTGAAAATAATTAATTCGGTCTACAATATTGTTTAAAAGTGCTACCACAATGAAATAATAACAATAGATAAAGTTTTATTCACAATCAGAATCTTAGCATAGAGGTGTTTTATTAACAAATTAACAAATTGAAACTACATATTGTGCCAGTCTGGTCCTAGATACCACAGGGATGACGGTTGTAATCAATTATCTCTATTATACGTAGGGTCCCTGATTTATGGTAATATAAAAAGCTCCAAAGCGGTGATATAAAATGTCCAAAGCGGTGATATAAAATATCCATAGCGGTGAAATAAGAAAGTGAGGTGTGAGTGTGCTAAATAACTATTTGTACGGTGCACGGATTTTGATCAATAATGGACTCTATAAAAACATTTGAAGGAATTACAAACAATTTATTCTAGTTATTTTACACTATAGAACTGAAACACAAATGAAATCGTATATCTAAGACCTAACCTATCATTTACTTCAACACTCTGCATGCCTTAGTCCTTTCATCATTAACTCGTGAAACTTATGTTGTCCCCCAAGTATAAACAGAGCATTGTTTCCAGGTTTTCAGGACGCAGATTTGTACGCCTATCTGATAGAATAGTTGAATACGCTGAAAAGCCTCTTTCACTGTCCACATTACTTGTGGGAAACCATACAGTTTCCAAACTCCTCCTGGAAAATTCAGGGTACTCTTCCATTAATCCCTTCAATAGTTCTGGAACTACGTCTACTGTTACGGTACCGGTACTTGACTTGGCCAAACTTTGCAGAGCTTGATAGCCTCGAAGAAAATCTTCCTTCGATACTGGTTTCAAAAGAGGAATCTTCTGTACATGCGAGATGAGGTCATTATCTACTGGCGCAACCACTAAATTTGGGAGGTAGAAAAGCTGGGCAATCGCCTGAAAGATGTTCTTCGCCGGATCTTCTTCCACCATTTTTTCAAGCTTCGCAATGCTGTTTCCCGTTAGCTTCTCGACTCTTCGCTCTTCCCTCTGTTTCTTTTCACCCTGTAACTTTTCCAACGCAGATGATGTTTCAACTCCAAACACTTTGTTTTTAACAAGCTGCAGTTCACCTACCAGGGCTCGGACTTTTGGCGCAAGCTTGTGAGCAGTAGGGTAGTGGCAACCTTCCAAGAAAGTTATCATTGAAGAAACTGCGGTGCAGTGTTCCTTAACAAACGCGGCCTCAAACTGAATGCATCTTTTCTCATTGCTGGAGAGTTCTGTGAAGTACCCGACTGCTGGATTTGAATCACTCAGTTTCCTAAAGTATTCGACGAGGTCATCCAGGTATTGTCCAACGTATAGTGCAGAGTTCAGCCACGAGCCCCAGCGAGTAAGCACAGGTATGGGAAACATCTTAACTTTTTCGTCACTATGCTTAGCCTTCAGAAAACTTAAATATTGATGTTTCCTCTTCCTCGCATTTTTAAAAGCCACTTTCACCGTGGACACACATTTATTGAGACTGACCAGATGATTTGGCACTAACTTTGCAACCAAGTCCAACTTGTGTGCCCAGCACTGAATGTGAACCAAATCCCCAGCAACCAATCCTTTCAAAGTACCGACACATTTGGTCATGTACCTTGCACTGTCTGTCGCCACACCTACCACATTACAATACTGCACCCGGTATCGTAACATCGCATCTACGATACCTTGACAACAGGTTTGTGAATCTGCTGATTCAAGTTCAGTGACACTCACAACAAATAACTTTGTTGTCTGAAAACCATTGGGAAGTATTCTAAATAGAATTATAAATACTGCCTTGCCGTTCCTGTTGGTCGTTTCATCACAGTGGATAACAATCTTTTTATCTTTGATGGCTTCCACAACATCCAACTCATATTGTTCCTTTAATTCTGGAACATACTTCCTTCGGCATGTATCAGCTTGTGGGAGATCACCAGCACCTGAAGCAATTACAAAGCAAAACTCTAGTTCATGTTCCAACAACCAATATATTTACAAACTACTGTTCAAACTAATAGTAATTAATTCATATTTCTTCTTTAATGACCGCACAAGATCACCATAGTCAATCTATTCGAAGCAACTGTTTGAACCTTGCAGTCCTCCCAGTACTTTTATAGATTTTCCTATCTTTGTACCTTTATTGTGTTCAATTCATATTAATTAAAAGTAATATAATTAAAAACTAAAATGATACTAGGCCTACTGGAAATGTAGTCCCTTACCAGATCTGAGCTGTTGTATGTTTAGGCGATAAAATTAATATATTGTTATTCTAATTGGGAACTGTTAAAATACGTAGGGCTACATAATATAAAATACAGTACATTACCTTTTATATATTTGTTCATCCACTCTCGAATATCAGGATGATCAAGCTTTTCCAATGGTATATTAGCTTGCACAAAGGCCTTTGTTGTGCTTAGTACGAATTCTTCCTTGTCTGTCTTAAGTCTTTTGGCAGCATTCAGAGTTTCTACAAGTGTGACTTGTTTCGTAAGTGACTCTTTGGAATCTTCTTTTTTTCTTTTCTTGTGAACTGCAGAATCTTTGCAATGCTTCTCACACGTGTCTTTTCTCTCCCAATTTATTCTAACATTGCAGAATTTTCACATTAAGAATTTATCTAAAGCATAGAAACCTTCGTTCCGGTACTCTTCGGCTCTCGTAAAAACAGACACAAACTTTGTTTTGGGCATTATTTCAAACCACGAAAAAAAATTCACGCAGGATTAAAACACGACGATACAGCACAACAAAGCACGACACCGCATGGAGAAACGAGGAGAAACTGGAGCGTTTGATTGGTAACGCGTATTGGTGTGCGCAGTGCCTGATTATCGAAAGTTGTTTCCGGTGCAGGGTGCATGCTTTGTATCGATCGTTTAAATACTTCGATGGCCGAACATTGGAGGTTATGTTTGAATTTTCGTAACGTGTAAGAACATAATACAGATGGCAAAGATTAAATTTAGCTTCTATGCTTGAAATTTGACGATACTCTCCTCTGGGATAATAGTTTGATGATATAATGAACGTAACGCGTACGCGTGGTATTCGACAGTTATAAAGCTTGAATCAAAGAATACGAAAGATCAACAAATCGATTGGCCGAACGTTCTATGCAGTCGATGGTGAAAATAAATCGATTCTGTCCACAACGCGAGCTATTAATGCCACGAGTCGATTCGTAAACGTGATTGGCTTGCCCCTTCACCCAATCAGGCTCGAGAAGGCAGTTATCCCGTATCTTATGAAACATTAAGGCCTAGATTTAAGTTTATTTTATTTTCTATCCAACGACAGACAGAAAAACTATTTTAATAAAGTAAATATTTAAAACAAAAATCCTTAATTCCAGAATTTCGTTCGTATTTCGCATTTTAGGGCAACAATAAAATATTTCGCAAAATAATTATATTTCGCGATATTTCGCGGCTTCAAAATCGAGAAAAATGACAAATTGGGGGTCAATATATCGTTGTGATAACATATATACGTTCACTGAAAAATTTCGCGAAAATCGCTAAAACCAAAAATCCGGGACCCTAATTATACGGTATATAGTGGCCATGTTGAAACACCGCTTCCCATGAGAACTCCGCAGTTAAGCAACATTGGGCGTGGTCGGAACTTGGATGGCATACCGGTTCTAGGTACTGCGCGCTGTTGGCCAACATACGGAGGAGCGGAAAGGCCCTGGCCACCCTACCGCACGTAAACTCTGGCTGAGGATAGCTTCTTCGGAGGCTCGGACCTGCCTTCGGGCAGAATACCAGTTACATTACTTGCTGTATGTAGGGATCAATGGTTGTAATTAGGGGCAGATGACCTCGTAGTTCCGCCCCTTAAAACAACAATAACTAACTAATGGTTGTAATCAACCACTGTATTAGGACCCCATCACGAACAAACACACATACGTACCTGACATACATTCGGGTCTAGTTCAAGCAAGATGTTGTTATACTTGGAGCGAAGCGGTTTGAAGGGTGGAGTTAAGAACTAGCCCAAAATGCACATCTAAAAGGCAATATCAACAAACTAATGAACAGATTTCATGTGATTACGTCAAATACGTCCTTGACTATTTATTGGTGTCAAAGGTCGCTAGCCTACTCTTTATTGGGAAATAATGTGATACGCTTAATTAGCTAAAACCCACATGAAAAAAAATAAACATCCTACGTTGAAGTCCTAAAAATTCCCTCAAGAGTCCTATCATACAAAAAGTATTATGCACGTACTTATGGTGAAAACAAATTCGTAAGCTTTGTATTTCGAAGATCTATTTTCTCTGCTGAGAAAAATCTGGTTGTTAAGTAACGCTGCAACCATACCACCGGCCGCCACTGTTCAATATTATCCCTTCCCTGATATTTAGTCGTGACGGCCAACTCATCCCCAGCGGTCACCAAAGAAAGCGGCATGCGATTGATCCTGAGCCTTATGCAAGTGTTTCTCGCCCAACAGGGCCCGTTTTGTGAGAGTTACGGGCTCAAAACGAAAGTTGGTTCTTAAGTTTCTCTTGTCATGACAATAGTAATATAGCCACTAGCTTTAATCACGAGTGGCTGCTGTTGTCGAGATTTTAAAAAGCCGACACTGAACCCTCATTACTAGTTGGGCGGGACTGAGCGGCAATGCTTTAAATTGGGTATCTGTTGACCGTCGCGACTTTTCTTTAAATATAGGCTACTGCATATGTCATTGGTGTCACAGAGATAAAGGAATATCAAACACTCGCTGCTCCACCGGTTAGGCCAGGTAGGCCAAGACTACTTGGACATTTTAAGAAAGAAATCTGTCGGTATACTACTTGTTCGTTTCTCCTTATATATTTATGATATTACATTATTATGAATGGTGTTTAATGATGGGTATTTTGTGTTGAGAATGCTTCAAATTGTCCACTTTCAAGGTTAATGTAGACTTTGTTCCCCCACCTTTTTAAACTCACAAAACTACTAGGCCTACTGCAAACCTGTCTTTAACGGACCCTTTATTAAACGGAAATATTTGACGGTCCCGTAAAATTACTTGTGAGAAACGTGTCAAATTCCCTTAATTAAGAATTGTGCTACGTGGACAACGGAAATCAAAATACCCATTTTAACGGAAAACTTCCAAGTTCTGAAATGCAGTGTTAGTCTACCTTGTCTACTGTATCCGTTTGATTCTGTACCTAACAAGCAATGTGTAAACAGGTCTTCTTTTGTTCTCCAACTTAAACATCAAAGTGTAATGTAATTGCCTGTTTCCTGTTCCCCAAGCCTTTCCCAATGTTTGCTTTAAAGAGCTGTCAGTCAACAAATACCTGTCTTTGTCTCGGGCCTTGTCAGTCAGCTTAGAATTCAGCTTTTAACTAAGCACTTCTCAACTTACATTATTGACATAGATCGATAGAAGTCATTATGGCTTCGAAAGCAAGAGTTGTGTAAGACGAGAGTAAAAGTTATGCAGTACTGAATTAATTCGTAGCAGAAATATGTAATTGAGGTACCGGTATGTAAGTTACACCAGTTTTGTTTTCAGCAAGTCCATTATATGCTGCAGAGCTTGTGATTTAACGTGACCGTTAATCTCGCGATCATGAGCCATGAACTCCTTTGTACGTGGAATACGAACCACAGGACATGCTATTTCACTTCGAAAATCTCACATGCATTGACCGGGAATAGAACCCGGTCTGCCTTGGTGAGAGGCATACAGCTTGACCGCTGCGCTACCATGCCCCCTTCCATTATATGCAGTCCGTGGTTTAATTATTTTAGCATTTCCGTTAATCCGAAACCTATCTTTAACGGAAAATTTTGTGAGTCCCGTTCGATTCCCTTGAAGGCAGGTTTTACTGTATCTTGATACTCTCATAGCAAAATCAAGCATCGGATCAGCCATCTAACGTAGCCTCGCAGTTCCGCCCCTTATAACAACAATAACTAACATCTAAAGTACGGTAGGTAAAGTAAAATGCATATTTCTCAGTTTTAGTACTTGTAAATTTAATAAGATTTGTAGAGAGATTTAAAGTACCTGAACGAGTTCCAATTTAACAATAACATTTATAAATATACCACCATTGTATCCACTACCTGCATTTCTATATTATCCATAAGGCATAAACAATTTTGCGGATAATCCACATGCGTGCAGGGCCTTACCCATAAATTGTCCAATACACTGACCCGATTCAATTCCACATAGAAATGCGCTTTGCTTATTATTCTGGTGCCAAGAATGTTTATTTATCTGTGCTAGCATCTTACTCCCTGAGGTAATGGTAGGACTAGCCTACTGGTCATCTTTTTTTTTAACGTGTTTGCACTGTCATTTAATTTTTCACTCATTTACGATACTTACGAAATGTGACCCCCAGCTATCTGATGTAGATCTCCATTTTATTTTTATTTGGAGGCATTCAGGTGACACTGAACAAGAACATTGTAGCAGAGTAGAAGTGTCACATTATGCGCAAGTTCAAATTTACTTCTTATATCCAAATGTGCCTAAGCTGAGGGAAAACAAAACAATGACTACACGGCGGACAGCTCATTCTGTAAATTACTACAGAACACGTGACGGTTTTAAAATAAAATCTTTAAATCCCTGCTCTGTCTAAATTTATTATAATTTATTATTGTATAAGCTGCATGATGCAGGCGTCCGAGGAGTGGCGCATAGTTGGATCAAAAATTACCTAAGTAACAGATATCAGTATGTACAAATAAACAACGTTGAAAGCTCTCTTACTAAAAGCGTCAGTGGTGTACCACAAGGATCAGTCTTGGGCCATCTACTTTTCATAATTTATGTGAATGATATCATTAATTGTTTGCTACAGGGCCACTTAACACTATTTGCTGATGATATCAATTTAATATATAGCGCAAAATCCAAACAAGAACTTGCAACAAAAGTAAATGATGATTTAAAAGTCCTGGACAACTGGTGTAAATTAAATGGATAGCTGCCTAGTACAAAAAAGACAAACTATATATATTTCACTAAACCTAGCAACAGCAAAGAAGCCATGATTCCTGTAACACTACATAATACAGTAATATCTCGGCCTGAATTTTGATGAACATCTGAGCTGGCAAGAACAGATATACAAAGTAAAGCAAAAAATTCTTCCTGCAATAGGAGCAATATACAAATTACAACATGTTCTTCCATCTCATATATTAAAAACACTGTATTACAGTCTAGTACATAAACATATAACATATATGTGCAGTATTTGGGGAAGATGCACTACCACATTATTAAATCAACTAAGTACACTCCAGGAAAGGGCAATTAAATCAGTTTATTCCCTTCCCTTACTCACCCATACAGCAGATTTAGTTCGAATCTCAGGAATCCCCCTTCTAGAAACCTGTATAAAAGTATCTGCTTCTCTGTTCATACATAAAAGTGGAGAACTTTCGTATAAAGGCACTATAAAGTTTCCTCTACAAGGACAAAACTATGAGTATACGGTAACACCAGAAATTCCAAGAACCTTGCAATTCCCAGGGTCTACACCTCTAAATACGGCACCAAAAGGATATTTAACCAGGCTATAAAGAATTATAATACTCTCCCAGCACATATAGTCAATAAATCCTGTCTTAAAATTCAAAAAAGCCTGCAAGCAATTCTTCACAACTACACTCTGGTACTTCCTAATTAATAAAACCTTGAATAGTAACTTACTGTCTTTGTTTTTGTATGTTCAATAATATTCCTTATTATATAACAATGTATAGTCCTGCTATAGGGCCTTGCCCTCTAGGACATCCTCTGTATGAAATTAAATTAAATTTAAAAGAGAATGGAGGCGCCGGGTATCGATCCCGGTACCTCTCGCATGCTAAGCGAGCGCTCTACCATCTGAGCTACGCCCCCCTCCACAAGCAGTTCACATATAGTTACTGTCTAATAGCACTATGAGATTTGCTTTAGGTTTAAGATTTTAGCTTCGTTCATTCACCGATGCATTTAAACTGAGTGTGAAGGTTGTTTCCTGGAAGCCTATGCAAAATAAAAGGACAATGGATATTGCAACCAGCAATGCAACTGTCCCTCTCATGCTGAGCTTGGCCAGTCATATCGCCGCCATTTTCCAGCCTCAGAATGAAGAAAGAATAATATTCAAAACATTATTGGGATGGGAATTCCATAGAAAATGAAGCGAATTGCGATTATTGTAAAATAGAAATCCACGTTTTCTTTTTGTTTGTTGGCTGATTGATTGAAGCGATGGAAAGTCACACCCCAGTGACAAATAGTTTGCACTTTGGCTGCTAGATAGCAGCGCAAGCAGCTAAGCTAGCTCTATAAACGACAATGTGGCCAAGACTGGTGCAGGAGCCATGTTATGCCTATCTTCCTCCGTGCCTCCGTATTACATTATTACTTTGGTCAGGGTCATCTAACTTTCTTTTTTCTAATAGCTTATCTTCCCAACTCACCTCACCCACAGCTTGCCACGGTGGGCGAGTGTCGGACTACCAACCCCAAGATTGCAGGTTCGCCCCTGGCCATGGTAAGTGATTTTTGAAGGCGACAAAAATCACGATACTCATGTCATACATTGTTGGCATGTTAAAGAACCCATTTGAATTCAGTAGGCCGTGTTCAATGGCAAAATTAATCTCGGGGGTTTCCGCCAACACCAAGTTCCTCCATTCTCTACTTGAAAGCGCTGTAGTGTCAAGGAGTTTAGATATCTAACCTCCTTGACTTTCATAGCGTTGAAAGGAACGACGAAATTCGACATGCAAGCTACCCTCTGGGTGTCAATTAACAAAGCTTGCACCAGGCACCCGAGGCCATACGATATTATTATTATTACCTCACCCACATACTCTGCGAGGGATTATTCCTCTACCGTCGTAAGGACGGTGTCTGGGAGTTGAACACACTTCGTCAACGGATACAAATCACTAAAAATTAAGCTGTTTGACACCCGGCTGAGACAATGCTGCCAACAAAGAATGCAAAATACATAATTAATTTCGTAACCGTCGTAAAATCACGCTGGTGGCTGGAATAACATAACAGTAAAACATTATTTTTATAGATGACGAAATCTTGTGCCAGTCACAATAATACGTAGTAAATGGAATATCCAGTCTACGTGAAGTAAAATTGCATCAATGATCTTCAATAAGCGTTGCAGGGTTGCACTTTACCGTATTTTATGTTTTGTTATCTGGCTAACAATGTGGAAATTGGCATACCCGGAATGATGTCACAACGGCAGATAACGATCAAGTCATACTGTCAACTTTCAAGTTGCATAAGTGCTAGTTTGTGTCTGCAAACATGGTGGCTTTGAAAAGGGCGTGTAACTGTCAAAAGTTGTCACCAAAGTACAGCATGACTAGAACGGATCCAATACGTAATATGGCTGTTGACGAATGCTAAGGAACGTCAAGGAAAACAAAAGGAGCTTTGTATTGAAGTTCTATGCAGCTAGTAACCCTCTTCATATGCGCCTGGACCCCTTTGGTTCCTACTCCACTCTTGTAACGGCAACACGAAGTTCGCCTAGAACACACTCATTTTTCAACCCAACAGTAAGAAATTACACTACGATCACCATGTTCGTGGTGATATAGTTAGTTATTGTTGTTTTAAGGGGCGGAACTACGAGGGTTCGTGGTGATGAGGGGGAATATTGGTAAACGTTACTTGTTAGTAAGGTATCTAAGGTAACGCGGACTATTCCGTACTGTACGGTATTCATTACGCTAGTCGCCTCCGTAGTGTAGCGGTCTGCATGGTTAGCTGCCGCCCCGGAGGTCCTGGGTTCGATTACCGGCTCTGCCACGAAATGAGTAGAGGGGGTTCGATTCCCACCTCAGCCATCCTCGAAGTGGTTTTCCCACTTCGTCTTCGGGCAAATGCCGGAATGGTATCTCCTGTAAGGTCACGGCCGCCTCCTTCCCTCTACCTTGCCTATCCATCCTAACCTTCCATTCACTTCCCTCATGAGGCCCCGGTTCGCTTTGCAGGTGAGGCCGCCTGGGCGAGGTGCTAATCCCATCTCACTAGTTGTATCCACTCCGATGAGATGAAAAATGGCGGTAGGGGTGAGTTCCCTCGCTGAGTCCGTGGGAGCCACCACCCTGGAGGGTAAACTCGATTAATAAAATCATTACGCTATCGTTACAAATAGCATTGTTGATGGTAAACAAACGAAATTAACAACAGTTATTACTACTGGCATTAATTAATTCATCACGACAAAGGATCAGTTTGTCTTTCAAAATAATGATGGCTAAGGGACAAGTAAGAAAATAAGGCGATTGCAAAAAAATCGGTTTTATTTTATACAAAACCTTGCTCAAATACAGTACAACTACTGTAAACAATCAAATGACACCTACAACTCTATTTTGTTATTACAGACTCAACATTAAATAACTACACATATAATAGAGAGCATGGAACAGGTGTGTCTACCTGTATATTTTAATACATATTCTTGTTGTTGCTTATTTAGGCACTTCCACATGCATGGTCATCAGTCCCATGTACTTGAGTTTATATACAATTTTACTGACAACAGAGTAACTTGCCAGCTCACTTGACAAACACTTGTAATTTAATATTGATAATAATAAAGACTTTGTACGTTCGGTTTGTGGATGGTTGAACACACAGGGTTAACAGAACAGGTATTATCAGGCATCTAACTAACATGAATAAGTCTATGGAAGTAAACTATTTAAAATACATTTATTGAAGCTACTATAGCTACTGTATTCTGGCAAGGATTCTCTAGGTTCATCCAAAATCTTATTCAATATTCAATGATCGAATCTGAGAAACAACTCTCAATACTTATCGGTCTACTTAGATAATCCGTCACAACTTAATAATTCTTCTGCTTCCTGGCTTTTCTCTAGATTCTTCAAAAATCTTCTTCTATAGTCAATGATCTACTCTGATCAAAAATCAACCAAAGTCTTAACTTCTCTTTCTTTTCTTTTCTTTTCTTTTCTTTTCTTTTCTTTTCTTTTCTTCAACACCATCCAAAGCCCTCTTATTGTTGGTTTTCACTACAAGGAATCTAGTGAATTTATGCCACTAGATACTATGTGTTGCCTAGGCAATGAGTCAGCCATTTGTAACAACATCTTTCCTCATTACACACATAGCGCTGCCACATGCCTATTGAATTACTTGAATAAGAAATATACTAATATAATAACTTATGCCCTGACCGAACCCTTGCCAATACACTATTTAGAGAAATAATAAAATAGAACCTATAACCTAATGATAATGAGGATGAATAAAATAAATAAAATAAATGAATAAAATGATAGGAGATGAAAATCCACAGCCTGCTTCCAGTCTCCGACCGGGTCAGGAATGGAATGAATGAAGCCCCCATCTAGCGGCGAGGATATGAACTGTGCCGGCTGCCGAGGCCTGACGCACTCCTCTGGGGCAATGATTAAATGAATGACAGATGAAATGAAATGATAGTGGAGAGTGTTACTGGAATGAAATTTTGACAGGGAAATCAAGAGTACCCGGAGAAAAACCTGTCTGCCTCCATTTTGTCCAGCACAGATCTCACATGGAGTGACCGGGATTTGAACCACGGACCCAGCGGTGAGAGGCCGGCGTGCTGCCGCCTAAGCCACGGAGGCTTAAAAATAAATAAATAAATAAATAAATAAATAAAAAAATAAAAAATAAATAAGAGATACAATAAAATAACCTGACTTGCTCCCAAGTCCACAAAATGAGGGTTTGGTCCTTAATGTGACCCGTACAGTCACAATATGTGTTATTATTATGATCGTTGAAGTGAGTGTAATTGTAATTTTCAGCAATAACAAATACCAGTATATAACAACTGAAGAAAACGTCTCCTGTAAAACTTTTTTCAATGTTTCGAAATCCTTTTAGACCTTCCTTGGATATTATAAAATAAAAACACAGCTGAAGAGAATTATTTTAGCATTCTGACTGAGGGTAGTGCAGAAGAGATTTCAGTTGTCAAAGGTCCATAAATTGAGTTGAAATTTCACATGCCTACGGCTCATAGGCTTATATTTTACTGTAAAATTTAAGAGTAGGACACTGTTGGGCATCACTGTATAGGTGTGGGTTATGTGACTCACTACCTCAGTAGGACTTCCCTCAAGATTTCTTTACCAATACGAATTTCAGGTACGAATTACATTTATAGGGATATTGCCAGTGCATTAGCCTACATGATGCACAATCAATCACCACATATATTCTATTGATTTTAACAGTAGGCTATAGCAATACCAAAAGCTACTAATATACTTTGAAATTCAAAATAAAAGTAGGTGATTTGTCTTTACTGAGCATCTTATTATAACTGTAAGTTAGTCTACAGTACTTATTTCCCCAAGAAATATTTTGGTTGTTTGTTCCACCCAGTCAATAAATACTTTAAAATACAATTATAAACACTCTTATAAATATTTTTTGGTATGGACTACATGTTTAGGAATACATTTATAATTCCGCTTTAGATCCTTTTGGTTTTCGCTGAATGCAATATCGTTATCATAATATACTGTATTTACAAATCATTACTCCATTTAGAAGAAGGAAAAAAAGAAGGCCAAAGAAGTTTGCTATGTAATCCGAAACATGTACCCCCTAAAATATATCTTTAAGTATCCATAAGTGCATTTTAAGGTGAGGTTAGGTCCCCTAATTCAACTATGTTAATTTATTCCATTTTATGACACAATAACTCTGGTATTGAATATATCACTACCAAATTATAATCAACTAGCAGAAGTACCCGTTCTTCGAACGGTGTTCGTTGTTATCACCAGACATCAATTGAGCTACTGTTGCAATGGTTAGCGGTTTGTCATTCCTTCTAGTTAATCAGAACGAAGCTAGTTTTCTGGGAATATCACACACACGGTTAATTTAAGGCCCTTAAAATGTAGTTTTCGGAGACCCTTTATAGATTCCCGAATTTTGTGTCTCACATTGAGAAGCGCAACATATGCTTCGGTCGTCCTTCTAGGATAATTTTTATATTTCGCCTATTTTAGCATGTATTGAGAAGTATTTCTCTATATCCACCCTTCTACTGTATGAAAAGTGCGGTGAAGAGTTTTATAAATGATTGGTGTATTGACTCTCATGGTTACCATAACTAATTTTACGATGCTCCAAGCATCCGAACACGAGTTATAGGCGTAGGCTACATAAAGATACAAAGAAAGACAGACAGACAATTCTATTGTCTACAACATATTACCGAGATATCCAAATATGGGTATATCTACCGCACAGTATCAAACAAAATCATCCTTACGATGAACCCGTTTGTCGACAAAAAAATAATTAGTTAATATGTGCTATCAGACTAAATTCACCTAACGTGTACTTCCTGACGTGAAATAGAATTGAAAGCCTTGTAGGCGAAACGCAATACACGACACATAAAAACTGACCCTCTACGTTGTGCTAGGTGCCCATACACAGGAAGACCCCTTTCATAAATTATAAAGGCTTGTGGTGCATGAAAATTCAGGTTCTTTAGTCTCAAATTGCCCAAATTCCTAAAAGCCGCAAAAGAAAATGCTGGTTCAATTCAAGAATTTTTGAAAATAATGTTGCTGTTTGGAGATATAATAGCCCTTCTGTACTATATGTCGAACGTGAAAATTGCATGAAAAAATTCTAGGTTACCCCTTGACCCCCTTAATTGCATTGATGAATTGTACAGTCTACGTTAGTTCCGTGATAACCTTATAGCCATTTGCAAACTTTCACAGAAATGTAATAAATGGAGTGACATTGCTTCTTACAGAAATAGAAGGAAAGTTGTAAGCCACCCCTTGATATAATGTTCTCATGGTTACCGATTTGCATTCCTTCATTAGTTTGTTAAATTAAATTAAATTAAATTAGTTTTCGGGGAATATTTCAGAAACTGTTGGATTTAGAGCCTTATAATGTAGTTTTCGAGGACCCTTTAAGGCCCCTGAGTTTTGTTTCTGGCACCGAGGGGATTTGTCTCGTCGTTGTACGCCATAATATAATACTAATAATAATATAACATAGGGAGAAATTATAACACCTATTTTTTAAAATTATTAATGCAGCCAATGGCCATGTACTTTTCTTTTCAGGACGGGTCAGGGAAGGGATATTATCAGAGAAAGAAGCATTCAATCACGCATGAGCAAAATGGAAATGGCCTACCATTTAACTAAGGACATCTATAAGAAAAGGTCAATATCCTTCAACGCAAAACTAAAACATTACTGCAGTGTCATCCGTCCGGAGGTCTTGCATGCTTCTGAATGCCTAACGATGAACAAAATAGGCTTGGTCGAGAAACTGGAGGCCAAAGAAAGAAAAATTTTGAGAAAGAGATTGGGTTCCATCAAAGACAATGGAGAATACAGAAGACGGCATAACCATGAACTATATACTCATGTGAAGAAGATAAGTAACGTCATCCGGAAGAGAAGGATACCATTTTTTTGGGCATGTGAAACGAACAAGCCCAGCGAGACTGACCAACCGCAACATAACTTACTTTCAGGAGAGGAAAACAAAATGGGCCTGGTTCATAGAACTGGATAAAGATCTGAAAGAAGTGGGGATTACACCAATAGACATTCAGGAGCGCGCCCCACTCAAAAGGAAACTTCAAGCTTGCAAAGGTTTCCAAGAAAAACCGAAGCTGAAAACGGGAAAGATTTGGACCCAGGAACGGAAGGAAGTCCACCGAGAACGAATGCGGACGTACTGGGCAAACATCAAAGCCAGTAGGAGACAGTGGGAATGACGCGGTCCATAGATGGCCTATACGAAATGAATGAATGAATAATAAGGGGATAGGAATATAATAGACCTGCCGTACCACACCCGCATGTGTAAAGGGCGTGAAAAAATTCTAGAGTACCCCTTGATCCCCTTAAGCGCGTTAAACGTATTGATGAATTTTACGGCTTAATTTGGTTCCGTGATAACCTTCTAGCCGTTTGCAAACTTTCACACTAATGTAATTAATGGAATTGCATTGCGTCTTACAGCAATAGATGGACCTCTGAGAATCTGTTGCCATGGTTACTGGCTTGCATTTGTTCATTAGTTTATTAAATGAAATTAGTTTTCTGGGAATATCTCAAAAACGGTTGGTCTTAGGGCCTTAAAATGTGGTTTTCGGGTACCCGTGTTCTGTATCTCACATTGAGGGGCTGAAAATGAGCTTTGTCTTGTCCTTCTACGCCTATTTCAGCATGTATTTTAAGGGGGTAGGCCCCCTTTTATGAGGGGTACGGAGAAGAGTTATATCAATGATAAGTGTCGTGCCTCTAATGGATATCTGTACCAAATTTTACGTTGATACACCCAGCCGTTCTCGAGTTATAAGGGATCAAATTTGTCCACAGACGAACAAACAAACAAACCGACAGACAGACAGACGAAAAGAAATTTCGCGCGCATCCATCAAAAACAGTCTGAAACGCGTAAACAACTCAATTGTCCGTAGAAATTCAGAGAAAAACAGACAAACTTTCATTTTTATATATAGAGAGTTATACCGCACCGGTCGGTGTTGACCGTGTTTTATTGCACAAATTTAGGTTTCACTCGCTAACCGTTGGAGATATACGAAAAGTGACAAGGACCTTTCGGATAGAAA
Organism: Meconema thalassinum; assembly: GCA_946902985.2. Taxonomy (NCBI): domain Eukaryota; kingdom Metazoa; phylum Arthropoda; class Insecta; order Orthoptera; family Tettigoniidae; genus Meconema; species Meconema thalassinum. The sequence continues at coordinate 908,176,477 of OX336388.2, read as the reverse complement.
ATTAAATGTTAAAGCTCATGTATGCCATCAAAAGTTTGCTATTTCTTAGCGTTCTCTTTTTATTTGAAATGGAATTATGAAATTTTGAAACCAAAGGGTGTAGTGACGTCACAAATGTCGGTTTTACTCGCTAACCGTTGGAGATACACAAAAAGTGATAAGGACCTTTTGGATAGGAAATTAAATTTCAAAGCTCGCATGTGCCATCAAATGCTTGCTATTTCCTACCGTTCTCTTTTTATTTGACATGGAAATATGAAATTTTGAAACCAAAGGTTGTAGTGACGTCACTAAAATGGTCGCCATTTTTTAATAGTGCAAAATTTCGAAATCAAAAGTATCCTATATGTAAACCTGGTAAATTAGCTACATCCATGCAAAATTTCATTTAAATCGGACCAGTGGTTCTTGCGTTATTGAGTAACACACATACAGACAGACAGAAAGACAGACACACACCACCTCATTTTTATATATTAGTATGATTAAACATACAGTATGTGTGTATTTAGTTCACCGATCTTGTATCAATATCGTACACACTTTGAAATCAAGGTACATTTTTGTTTCAACATATGTCCTTTCTTATTTTTCAGCCTATTTTCATTTTATGAAAAAAAAAAGGCTTATGAAATCACCTTTTGTCCGTGTGTGTGTGTGTGTGTGTGCGTGTATATGTGTGTGTGCGTGTGTGTGTCCCCCTCTAATGACTTCTAAACGGCTCTAGCGATTTCAATGAAACTCGGTAAGGTCATAGTATAATTTCGGCCGACCCCAACCATGCCCTTAAAATTTGACTGCGTCTCACCAATCCAACGTGGCGGCTGTGCGAAATATTTCACCGACATTGTATATCTCCGAAACTATTACCGATATCACCCTGACATTTTGTATGGTGATAAAGGGCACTACTAGAAGTTCACCTATGAGACTTTCAAAAATCTATTAACTACAAAACGAACATGGCGGTCAAGCAAAGTTGAAACTTTTAAACAGACATTTCTCGCGATTAAACCATCCAAACCCAATGAAACTTGGTACAGCAAATATTTATACACATTGTAATGCACTGACATCTAATTTAGCTCAATTCTTTACGTAAATTCAAGATGGCGGCTGTGCGCAATTTTAAAAATAAATTTTTATATCGTGTGTATTAATCATGCGATCGAAGTGAACGTTTGAATAATGAACCTACGCATAACTCTATGGCCTACATATATAAAAATCCAACATGGCGACCAACCGAAATATTTAGACGGTTCTCAATCAGCAATCAAACTGAAATTTTGTATGTTGATAGAGGCTAAGAACATAAGTTCACCTATGTGACTTTCAAATCCTGGTGAGCACAAATCCAACATGGCAGCGACGCGAAATATAAATATTTAAGAGGACGTTTCTCACGATTTAACCATCCGAGCGCAGTAAAACTTTGTACGGTAAATTCTTATACAAATTGTAATCCACTGGCATCTAATTTATTTCAATTGTTTTCATAACCACAAGATGGCAGCTGTGCGAAATTTTTAAATCTATTTTTCATTTCTTGTGTCCTAATCAGGAAGGCGATTGAAGTTTGAATAGTACACCTACACAATAATCTTCATGTAATAGTACATAACTCTATGACCTACATATATAAAAATCCAACATGGCGTCCATCCGAAATATTTAGACGGTTCTGAATATCTACGAATCTATAACAGTAATCAAACTGAAATTTTGTATGTTCATAGAGTCAATTAACATAAGTACCTACTAGGTAGGATATATGAAAATAGGCTATAGACTATAGTTCTTCACGGAACGCTTTGTTATAACACAGCATCAATTATACTAGATGGAAGGAATTCATTGTAGATCCACATAATCACCTCTACTATATGACTTTTGTTAAGAAATTTCAAGTTCTGAGCAACTTGAAGTTGACAATGGAAACACACATCTCTACACAGTAATCTACTGAATTGGAGGTCTGATCTCACCATAAAAAATACTGTATGTGTTGACTGGACTGAACAAGCATAGGAATATTTCTTGTTGTTTGAGTCTTCAGTCTTTTGACTGGTTTGATGCAGCTCTCCATGCTTCCCCGTCCTGAGCTAATCGTCTCATCTCTACATAGCTACCACACCCTACATTTGAGGCAATCTGCTTAACATATTCTAATCTTGGTCTACCCCTACAGTTCTTAACCTCGACCCTTCCTTCTATAACTAAGTTTGCTATTCCTGGGTGTCTTCGTAGGCTAAGTGTCCTACCAACCTATCTCTTCTCTTCATTAGCAGTCGCCAGAAACATCTCTCCTCTCCCACTCGAACATTTATTAGGGGAAAAAATAACTTGCCGTACTGTGTAATCTAATACGGAACCATTACTCAACATGACTAATGTAGTACGGTATCTTGCCCGTTATCTGTTTTTACAGTGGGTACAGCATAATATATTGAAAATGCGAATCTTTTTGACGATAGTGACCGTAACACAAGTGATTTACCTCGGAGTTTCTCCATACTCCAAGAAAATACTGGGATGGTAAATCCAGGACACTAAACCAATCCTAAACCCTAAAATTACACGGTTTTGGACTCCACAATAATACTGTTTATAAGAAGTACACTGAGTACACCCAATATGACACTAGCCAACACATCAATCAACAACAACTCCAACAACAAGATTACGTGTACTAATAAAGTAGGTTCGTAGGCCTAAGCCATCGTCATCGTGTTTCATGAATGCATGAATTCTACCCAATTTTATCTTACAATAAACTGATGTATTTTCTTGCGTGATTAAGTGCTTAGAGCTTAGATTCAAAGGGTCCCGGGTTTGATTCCTGGATGGACCGTGTGACTTGAACTCCATATGGCTAATTTTTCTGGCTCGGGGGGGGGGGGGGGGGAGGGGGGACGGTGTGTACTTATCATCATGTAATCCTCATCACAACTTGCGGGTCACCCGCGGTTGTCAAATCGAAAAGAACTATACCAGGACTCTGCCGAGGCCACTAGCTACTGTAGATATGATGCCTACATAACAATACTTTTAGGTCATTTCTAGTTGCTGCTAGAAAGCAAGACTTGAGGCGGCTTCGGTGGCGTAGTCGGTACCATGCTGAGCTTCTATGCCCAAGATAGCGGGTTCAAACCAGCCGAAGCCGTCGGATTTTTTAAGAGCGTTAAACATCCCTCAGTATGCCTTCCTTCGGAGGGGAAGTAAAGCCGGCTATGCCATGTCATAGATTTATGGCATGTTAAAGAACCTTCCACTAATTGCACCTGTGTGAAGATAAATTGGATAGGTTAAGAATGTAATTAACGCTCTTAGGTTTCTACGTTCGTTGCCAAGAGCCGACTGCGGTGGCGTCTGGTAGCTAAGTTCTGAATTTGGCCTAGTAGTCGTCGACGGTGGCGCTTGGCGGCAAAAGTAGGAACTATTGGAAAAATTCTAAGTTGCAGTACTTAAATTATAAAACAGATAACACACACTAATACAGTCATCACAATTAACACCGGTTATCTGACAGATTCTACACACACCCAAAGTACACGGGGCTACATGACCGCGTTGTCGCAGCCCCTAAACTTAAGAACCAACCAACCAACCAACCAAAGCGAGACTTGTACAACGCCTAAAGTGTGTGATCAACATGCCAACCCGGGTTAAATTCCTGCGTAGCGCTATTCTTCTCTAAGCTACCACGCGAGGAAAGTATTTTGCAGCTCTTGTGATAGAGATATGTGTCAAACACTCAGCTATGTAGCTGTTAACGCACATATAGCAAATACCGGTATTAACATCGAATATAGATTTAGGTATTAGGAAGTCATTTTTGAAAGCCTTTGTCTGGAGCGTGGCTCACTATGGAAGTGAAACTTGGACTACTGGTGCAGCAGAAAATAGGATAATTGAAGCGTTTGAAATGTGGTGTTACAGGAGAATGATGAAGATCAGATGGGTAGATAGGGTTACAAACGAAGAGGTATTAAGACGAGTGGGAGAGGAGAGATGTTTCTGGCGACTGCTAATGAAGAGAAGATATAGGTTGGTAGTACACTTACTAAAGACACCCAGGAATAGCAAGCTTAGTTATGGAAGGAAGGGTCGAGGACAAGAACTGTAAGGCTAGACCAAGGTTAGAATATGTTAAACAGATTGCCTCGGATGTAGGGTGTGGTAGCTATGTAGAGATGAAACGATTAGCTCAGGACAGGGAGGCATGGAGGATTGCATCAAACCAGTCAAAAGACCGAAGACTACAACAACAGCATTAACAGTCTTATTTATTATATTCATGCTATTTTTCGGTGTTTTAATTAATAATTTTTTATTCTATTCATTTCATTGCAATTCATATTTATATAGGGCGCAGCACAGTTCAATTGTATTGTTTTAGCGCCAAGATTTGGCGGACATGAGGACTTGTGCTACAGACATGACGCGAGTAATATGCGGTTGAGATGCACAGCATAATAATTGATTACGTTTTCAACCTATCATTTCCTGTGTCATCATAGTATAACATTTTATGTGTGTGAATGTACAGTAAGTTATGTGTACGATCTGTTCATTGTGTTGTTCAGTGGCGGATCGCACATTTTGCAGTTGGTGGGGCTGCATGCACAAGCATTAACTTACCTTGTTTGTAGATCAGTTCCAGGCGTCGAGTCTTGAACGCGACGAATTTTTCGATGACGAGGTTATTGAAATTCGGTATGCTGTTAATCAGACCATTCTCAATAGACAGCATTCCAAGTGCAGTAAGTCTTTCTTGTCCTATGGCTAGAGCCTTGCGCGGATAAAGAAAACGTTATCTTCATCCGCCTCGCATCCGCACGACTGTTATCCGCACGTTTGTTATTCGAATCTACTGGCATTACAATAATAGTTTTATTTTTATTAAAGCAACACATCCATCTGGCCGTAAAAACCATCCGCCACAAAGACTTACATCGCATCCCATCCTCGACCCCTTTGGAGAACGGGAATAATAAGGTGTAGACATACATTAAAGCAACACATTTAGACATTTGAGGAGAAAGTCGTTCCCTTATGCTACGTATGTCATGTGCTATGTTTAAAATGATTGTTATACAGCCAGAATTGCAACCCTTTTCAGTTTGGAGAGTTAATTATGCTTAATGACATAATTTGAATGAGATAAGCTTAATCACCATTTTACATTTGTCATAACAAAAACATAACAATAAACATCCGGGTCCTAGTAATGATATTCAACATGTTCCGATTGTACTGTATTCTAAAAACTATCCGCAAATTTACTCCAAACATTACCGGTATCCGCTTTGCGCACATCCATGCAAACTATATCCGTATGACGATAAATGTTGCGGATATCCGCGCAGGGCTTTACCCGTGGCAGTTCTGAGGTACACTTTGATGCTCTTGAGGCACGAAAAGCAGCGTTCGGGTTCAGCGGTAGCCATAGGCAGGGTGATAGCGATACGTAACAGTTTAACGACCTATGTAGATGACGGGCCTAAGAACCAGTGAGAAGGAAACTCGAAGGTTTTACAGCTCCACGGATATTTCGAAATTCTTCTCTTCGATATAAACAATTTTTTGTGATAGTATTTAGCCTGTTTGCCATCCCTTGATGAATGCAGTGCATTTGCATTTGTCTGTTGGCACAGGCTAGAGTAAAATGTGGCTTTTCACCGATGTCTCAGTCTCACTCATGGCTGTGATTATATGGAAGCTACTGAGGTATGGGTGGTGCTTTGTAATAACAATCAGGGCACAGTCAGTGCCTGTGAATGCTGTGAAAGGTTCTACTCATAGGGTTAGTACTGCTGTTCTGACTCAGTGAGGAAAGCCATGACAAACTACCTCACTCCTCTTCTTGCCTAATACGCCTCAATATAGCACTGCCTTTGGTTTTTGTGGGTATCTATGCACATAACCTAACGGCGGTACTTTTTGGGGATCCAACCAGCCTTCGGACTGACTACCTAACAGTCATAGTATTATGATTCTATTTATATACAGTATTTCCTTGTTTCTAGTTACTTCATTGTTATGACGCTCAACCGATTGTTGATACGCCGAAACTTAAGCGTAACACTGCAAAATTTTACATGTTATTTAAATGTGTTCCGGAAGATGCGTGCTTCTGAATTTCTTCGCTCAGTTTTCTAAGATCTGTCACTCTCTTTTGAGTTCAGCTAAATTCTCCACCGACTATACTGTGAAATAATATACAAGTATTTGTTAATATCACGCAAGCATACTACATTAGAATATTAATCTATAATTCGCATGTTGGCAAGACTGATCGTACAAGTGTTTGAAGAAAATGCACAAATCATGGAGATGGTGGAATGCCTCCATTTCATTGGCTATGGGGTTGATAATGGACATGGTTCTTCTAGTACCCACTAGATGCCGTGAGCGCCTACTTGAGTTCTATCCTTCTTCTACTCATGATTCTCATTGCCATTCAGTGCTACAACCATAGCCATGTTGCAGCAAACGTTTTTCCCATTTAAACATTTTCTTGCGATATTATTATGATTATATTTATAATTTAGTGCATTAGAATATAAGTCGTAAATTTTCTGAATGCGAATTAGGGGCTGTTAGCCGCTGCCAGTATAATATTTGAGCTGTTTGCAAACTGTATACTCTATTGTTTCCAAAGATGAGTTGGCACTCTGTGGCGAAGCTGCAAGGATTGCAGCACCCAAAGAGGCTTATGGGGGAAGTGGGTTCAGGAAGTGCAATGTTAAGTTCCTAAGGTGCTGCGGAGAATGCAGCAGCCGTGGGGGAAGAGGATTTACGAGCCAGCCTGGCCTTTACTTGTGAAAAATTTAAAGAGATCTATTTAATTACACCGTTACCCCATTACTTTCAAAGTGTAAATTGATATTGTCTAATACCCTGGGGGGGGGGCTGCAGCTCTGAACCTCCCCTTCACGAGCCGCCGCTGGTGTTGTTTCACGAATGGTGCAATAATCCAGTGACCAGTCTGCTTTATATGATTACGAGTACATTACATTTCCTTTTCTTAATAACATTTAAGTGGTCCTCCGCAAAGTACTTTATTTTTATTTTTTTATTTAGTCAATTTACCCTCTAGGTTGGTGGTTCCCACGGACTCAGCGAGGGAACTCACCACTACCGCCTCTATGGGCAGTGTCCTGGAGCCTGGAACATCTGGTCGGGATGGATACAACTGGGGAGGTGTGATCAGCACTTCGCCCAGGCGGCCTCACCTGCAAGGCGAACAGGGGCCTCATGAGGGATGGGAGGGGATGGATAGGCCAGGAAGAGGGAAGGAGGCGGCCGTGGCCTTACAGTAGGTACCATCCCGGCATTTTCCCGAAGACGAAGTGGGAAACCACGGAAAACCACTTCGAGGATGGCTGAGGTGGGAATCGAACCCCCTCTACTCATTTGGACCACCCGAGGCTGAGTAGACCCCGTTCCAGTCCTCATACAACTTTTCAAATTTCGTGGCAGAGCCGGGAATCGAACCCAGGACCTCCGGGGCGTCAGCTAACCATGTTGACCGCTACGCTACGGAGGCGACCTTTTTAAATTAATGTGGTGATTATTTGCGACCACCAGAGGTAAAGTTCGATCGTGGGCACGTGCTCTATCGCGATCAAACAGTAGCAGTAAATTTACAATTTTTCTCAGTGCTATAGATCAAAAGTTACAGTGAAAGAATTGACTGAGAACACGGGGCTGCTCGGGAAATGACACTGATCTGTTAATAAAGACTGTGTGGTTAAGTAGGTGCTCATTTCTGTGGACTCTCACTTCGCGCCGTGTCAAAGAGGTGTTATGTAATTTCTCAAAAATTCAATTTCTGTTAATTGTTTCTACTATATCTCATCATTGTTACTAATGGTGTTTGACCGTGTTGTCACAGCCCCTAAACTTAAGAACGAACCAACCAACCAACCAACCAACCAACCAACCAACCAATGTGTTTAAAAATGTATGTGATTCGCTTTTTGTTCCCTAGCTTGTTTAATGATAAAAGCGAATAACTGTCTTGTTGGGAAGAATATGGCGTTCGAACGGACTTAGCCGCACTGTATAAATATAGCTACTAGGGCTTGGATATTCACCTGCTGCCATCTGTCGAGTGTGAATGTCATCATTCTTCTTCGACCAATCACAATACACAAACTACAAACCACAGATTACCACGGCCCTACACTCAAATTAATTCAACTAGTAGCTGCTAGATAGCATATCGAGACTTTTACAACGACTTAGCGGACATAAGATCAACACTATTTCTCTTAAAACACGATTAATTATGTTTCTTGATGATTAATACTATTAGTTCTATTTGTAAATTCCAATACGCATATCGAATTGTATATAAAAATAATATAATGCAATTTCAAAGTAGACGTAGACTAAATTGATAAACCTACAGTTTTCAAACGATTCATGGCTGGGAGTGTTGGCGTACTCCTGTAATCCAGCTACTTGGAAGCCGGGTTGAGAGGATGATTTGAGGTTGGGAGCTCTGGTGCTCAGTACCTCATGTTGACTTGGTGTCCGCACTAAGCTCGCCATCAATATGGGCACCCTGGGGGAGCCTGGGGTGGCCAGGTTGGATAAAGAGAGGCGAACCGGGCCAGGGGGGAAACCCAGCAGCCAAAAGCCTCCGTGGCGAGCAGTAGTGGGATAGCGCCGAGGAGTGGGAGCTGAGTGACAGCCTGACCAATACAGTCAGACCTCAACCTTTTGATTTTTTTTTACATTTCCACTTTAAAATTATTTTATTTCTCCACACCTTATTTCAAGTAGACTTATTTCCAGAAAAATCGGGGAAAGGGAAAGCGGCTCACAAACACTGATCAATGTATGCACAAATTCTTTCAATGTTATTTTCTCCACATTCCCTCCTGGAGAATTTCCAGGACCTTATTTCAAGTAGACTTATTTCCTGAAAACTCGAGGAAAGGGAAAGCGGCCTACCTAGAAGAGTGTCTGGAAGAAGAACTTACCAACAGAAAATGGGGTAAAAAGAAGTTCGTAACCTCAAGAAATTTTGATTACAATTCCTTCAATGAATTGGGGGGCAGGTGACCTCACTGTTCCGCCCCTTAAAACAACAATAACTTCTAAGAATACGAGTATAGGGCTGAGAGGCGAGAGAATGAAGTTAACCCTACCTCACGGAAGAGTAAGAGTATAAGCGTGCGCACAGGCTACTAGGGCCTAATAAAGCGGGGTTGAGGTAGGCAACCAAACTCGGGGGCCAGCAGAGCCCTCGCGATTGGTTGTCGATAGGTAACGGAATCCCCTTAATAACTAAAACTTGCAAAAAGGCTTTAAAAAGTTGGTTGGTAGTACATATGAAATATCATTTTATGGGGCACCTAGAGCTAATATCACATAAGGGCCCCAACGGCATCTTACATAGAGGGCCCTCCATACAATTGATGAGAAGAGCCTCTGAAAGCTTACAAAGGCCTCTAACATAATATAGAGGCTCGAAATAAAGTTCTTAGGTATCCAAAAACTATAAGAGGCCCCAGACATCTTCGGAAGGTTCACCATATAGATAGCCTGTACTTGTAAAAGACGACCCTTGAATACTAAAAGGGACCTCCATAAAGTTTGCCGGAGAGGGGGGGAGGGAAAGGGGGAGGGGGGGGGGAGGGAAAGGGGGAGGGGGGGGGGGCAGTGGGCTATTGATGGTAAAAAACAAAGAGGGTAATAATAAGTCCTGAAGATTAAAAACCGTAAGTCAATAATAATTTGTACTATTTATTGTGCCACGTTGTAGCCTTCCTCAGCGCAAATAATTGAATAGAGAAGCAAGACTGACAGTAGGGTCTACATGATTTTTTTTTACAATAAATGAAGGTTGTTCTCAAAATATTTCCTTAAATTAATAGTCTAAAAGCTAAAAATCTAAAAAACACATACACTAAAATTTAAACAACCAGATCTGATACAAAAATATGTTAATTCAAAAGAAAGAAATCTTGATATGAAACCGGCTTGAAGAAGGAAACAGTGATCTAGAAAAAAGATGAAGATAGAAATGAGAAACAAATTCTAGAAAGTCATAAAGGAGAAGGGAAAAATACATAAACCTTCGAAAACTTACGTGGATGTTATGTAGCAAAAAATGTTGAGGTTAAGATGGAATTTGTCAGGATGGTTATAATGAAGTACAAATTTGAAGAAGCCTGTGTGAAGAAAAAACAACCAATATAACATGACATGTTTTTTCTCTCTTTTCTTAGTCGTTTACCCTCCAGGTTGGTGGAACCCACGGACTCAGCGAGGGAACTCACCACTACTGCCTCTACGGGCAGTGTCCTAGAGCTGGGAACATCTAATCGGAGTGGATACAACTGGTGAGGTGGGATAGGCACCTCGCCAAGGCGGCCTCACCTGCAAAGCGAACAGGGGCCTCATGAGGGAAGGTAATGGATGGTCAGGAGGGATAGGCAAGGAAGAGGGAAGGAGGCGGCCGTGGCCTTGAATAAGGTACCAACCCGGCATTTGCCCGAAGACGAAGTGGGAAACCACGGAAAACCACTTCGAGGATGGCTGAGGTAGGAATCGAGCCCCCTCTACTCATTTGGAACACCCGAGGCTGAGTAGACCCCCGTTCCAGTCCTCATACCACTTTTCAAATTTCATGGCAGAGCCGGGAATCGAACCCAGGACCTCTGGGGCGGCAGCTAATCACGCTGACCGCTACGCTACGGAGGCGACTACATGACATGTAATAAAATAAATGTACGGTATTCTAATATTAAATTGTGAAAGTTGGAAAAAAAAACTTACTGTGGAAAGATAGCCTATCGTTGAGAAAATATTCCAATCTGGAGATAGGGCAATATAGGCTAGAATGTTTGGGTTGCCAAGATACAAAGAAAATGTGTCTTTTAGTCAGTTTATATGGCTTAGAGAAAATAGTAATCGTGGACAGAAATGTTCTGTGTGTTGCTAGGAAACTAGTGTATTGAAATCCCTATAATTTATTAAACGCAAATTGTCCACTTCAACAAATGCATTGAACCTTCGATACCACCAATTTAAACACACGATATACGATTCCTTACGATCTTCACATACCATATCTCATATATCGTTCTTCCAGTTACATCCTCATAAATAGCCAAATAGACATAAGGTAACATGTCCTTATTCCTATCATCCAGTTTCTTACTCTTGCAGCTCTTCGCATTATTTCAGAATGTGCAACTATCTCCATCTTCTTTCTTTAATTAACGTTGAAACACCACCATAATTACAGGACTTTTGACAAGTTTTATTATCTTCCATGCTCTCTATAGGGATTTCAATACACTAGTTTCCTAGCAACACACGGAACATTTCTGTCCACGATTACTATTTGCTCTAAGCCATATAAACTGACTACAAGCCATGATAAGACCTAGATAGTAATGCGGTGCCACATTTGTTTTTATAGTGGTATTTATGCTGTTTTTTAGGGATCATCAAATTATTTCAATGATTATTAATGATTTTACAGTGCGAGTGCACATTGTCTTCTGGATTGGTGCTTTTTGTTGCAATGGTTTAGTCGATTTGTGGAATGTGTTTCGATGTCATGGATAGCTGCCATGTTATTTACATAGCTTTGATTGGATATTTTTGTAGTCACTTGCTTCAACGGGGGCACGCCTTTTGAAATCCCAAAGCCACCTATATAGCGTCTGAGACTAATAACGAAATATACCCGTACGCTTTCATAAACGGGAAACTTACCTGAAGTCAATCAATGTATGGCTATAGGCTATAAGGTTATGTACACATAAACACATAAATCCAGTAGTTCTAGCTATAAAATGTTACATTACCTTAAGATTTTTCCCAAGGATTCAACGCACGCATAGCATATTAAATGCACCTATGTAGTAGTTGTTGATCCCTACATTTTATATTCTGTCAATTTTTGTTTATATTATATTTTTGACAGTTATTTTTATTATTATTTACTGCATAAAGGAAATTCCTGATATTCACCTCTCCTCGGTAGAGAGGGGGCAACGTTTGAATATACATTTGTCATATTCAAGCGGCTGACGAATACAGGGACCGAGTGTCTCCCGGGATAAGGAGATAACCATACTAAGTACCAACGGCCTCCTGGGAGGGCGGATGAGCGAGTAATGAAACAGGGCACTCTCTTGCCCTAGAGGTAGGAAACTACCTCTGAAGGCGGATGAACCACTAAAGTGCTGGTCAACGGCATAGAATGGAGAAAGCAACGGGAAACTACTCCATTAATGATCTATTATGATTTCCCAAGAATCGGCAGTATGATGGAAGGCTCTTTAGTAAATTATTCCGGAATAGTCCTCCATTCGGATCTCCGGGCGAGGACAACTGAAGAGATGAACCGTGGGAAATATAGTGGAAGAGAGAAACGAATAGCAACATGGAATGTGCAATCGATGATGAAATGTGGAAAATTGGAAGATTTAAAACAAGAGATGAAAAGAATGAAGATTGACATTTTAGGAGTATCAGAGGTGAAGTGGCCAGACGCAGGAAACTTTTGGAGTGGCGATATCAGAATAATTCATGCAGGAACATCATCTGACAAACCAGGTCAAGCAGGAGTAGGAATAGTCCTAAATAAAGAAATGGGCATAAGAGTGAAAGGATATGTCCAATTCGGTGAAAGATTAATAATGGTTAGACTAGAAACAGAACCAAGGGACACAATAATAGTACAAATTTACATGCCAACAACTGGTCATGACGACCAGGAAATAGATCACATGCATGAAGAAATAGAAAAAAGCTATTAGTAGAGTAAAGGGTGAGGAAAACCATATCATACTAGGTGACATGAATGCTGTAGTCGGAGAAGGAGCGGAAGATAACATAGTAGGAAAATATGGATTGGGGACGAGGAATGGAAGAGGCGAAAGACTATTAGAATTTTGTGCTAAAAATGAACTTGTAATCACCAATACATGGTTTAATCATCATAAAAGAAGAAGGTACACTTGGAAAGCACCAGGTGATATCAATAGATATCAAATTGATTATATAATAGTTAAGAAGAGATTTATGAATCAAGTCAAAGATAGCAGAAGCTATCCGGGTGCCGATGTGGAAATAGATCATAATCTCGTTATGATGAAGAGCAGGCTGAAATTTAGAAGAATACAGAAAAGAAGTAGCCTAACAAATCTTGGCTAATAAGCAAATTGAAAGATGAGAATATTGCTGAGGCATACCAGCAGAAAACTGATGAGTTAACTAACACAGAAATAGGGAATACTATAGAAGATTCATGGACTCAAATTAAAAAATATCTGACGGAGGCAGCTGATGAAATTTCGGGGAGAACAGAAATACCTCCTAGAAAGGAATGGATCACTAAAGAAATTCTAGATGTGATAGATAAAAGACGGTTACTCAAGAGCTCAACAAGATTGGAAGACAAAGAAGAATATAGAAGATTGCAAAATGCTATAAACAGAAAAGCAAGAATAGCAAGAGAAAATTATTACGAGGGCATATGCACAATGATAGAAGAAACAAGATGTTCAGTTAAGAACATATAGCCTACTTTCTCCTAAGTGCATGGGTATTGTTATAACTCTTTGTCCTTTTCAAGGAGTATAATTGAATGTTGGTTATAGTAGCTTGTTGAAATACAACGTGCTATAGGGATATTAAACATGAATATGAAGTGCCCTTTGCTAGTGCTACCTCTGTAAAAAAATCATTCAATTCGGTTTCACCGTGTTTGAATTGATATGGGGCAATGCCACCTAGAGAGAAAGCCTTGCGATACGATTTATGACGTCATAGCCTTCCGGCCGTCAGCGAGCGCGCTACCCAGCGCTGCTGCTATGAACAACCTGTGAGGAAACGCGACTGAGTGTTTATGTATCAAATTACGTTCTACAGACGCGAATAAATAAATAACGAAACCATAAATTAAACATATGGTCAGAAGTTGATGCGATCGATACATTACTCTAGCTAATAAATCGACGTTTTCGATCATAATCGATAAGTATGCATTTCGAACCTTGCGAGTGTGAACTTGACCGAAAACACTGATGTCTCAATAAATGCGATATATAGAAGAATTCATTAAAAAACTTGACAAATATTCACCCCATTTTAAGGTGAGATGTCAACTACACAACGAGAAGAAAAGACACAACAAATAACCAATTAATCTGTAACAGTTAAAGCAGAAATTAATATCTACAGTATAGTCAATAATATCTGTCCAAAGGTCTAGGTTTGATTCCCATCTCTGCCGAGAAATTATTGTTGTTTTAAGGGGCGCAATTACGAGGTCATCTGCCCCTAAAAATACAATTCTGATTTGATTGTGGAATGAAATTCACTCAGCCTCATGAGTTAAAACTGAACTGAGAAGAAGTGGGTTCGATTTCTCCTTTCTCCTCCAGGTAAATGCTGGGATTGTTCCTAGCAGAAGACCATGGTCACCTCCTTTCCAAGGGCAGATGACCTCGTAGTTCCTCCCCTTAAAACTACAATACCGTACCTAACCTTCCCAATTCTAGCATCACAATACATACATACAAATTCTACCCATATCCAAGTACACATGGCTGATGACAGTGATGTCATAACCCACTTACAAAACAACAACAACAACAACTAGCCACAGAAAGTTTTCATGCATGATATGAAAACAGGTAGTAATGGCATGCCTATGAAAGAAAAGGTTACCTACTGAAATGGAACAGAGCAGCAGTCATGAGACATGAGAACATTTACAAAAGAGGAAACTTTTTGTTGTTGATGATTCATAAAGGGGCATGATGATGTGGTAATAATTTAGAAACAAACACTTGATATAGAGTAATCCTACAGTAACAGTTTTCATATGGCAATATTTACAATATCAGGCATGGCATAAGCTTACCCGACAATACATAAAACATGCTAATTACCAGTGATCTTAGCACTTTGTTCTCAACAGAATACAGTGAGTCATCTGCAAAAACATGTTGTTCTCATATTTTCTATGTTACACAAACTGTGCTGTTTTGTAAAAAAAAAAAAATAATTAAGAGATGACCATATCTATCCTTCACTAGTTAAATAAATATAGCCTTTTCAAAAGATCCTTTCCACTTTTCAATACAAAATTGTTGTATTCCCTATTATATTGATAGCACTGAATGAAAGTAGAACGAGCAATAACATTCTCTATACCGGTAGTACATGAATTAGCCAAAATACCTCAACAAACGATGAGAAATAAATCAGGGAATGATGTTTTAATAGATGTTTCCTCCTCCGCTGTCTGTGACTCACCCAGCCATCCCAAATAGGATCACGACTTATGTAGGCAGAATTCCAGCTGTGGCCACCATTGTCCACATCAATCATCATCAAACCGGTATTGCCAACCTCGCCCTTACGGTACTATGCTGCACCAACACCCTTCGATTTGTCAAATCCAATGGTTTTTGACGCGTCCAGATCAATGGTTTTGTCAACCGTGCCCCGCTGGCTGCACTCGGCCAAAGTCGCTCCTACACCGACCATTCTAACCTTCGTTTTGTGGTATCCAATGGTTTTTGACAATGGTTACATCCTAACGTGTCCAGATCAATCGTTTTGTGTCAACCGTGCCCCGCCAGCTGCGCGCAGCCAAAGTCGCACCTGCACACGACCATTCTAACCTTCGTTTTGTCCAATCCAATGTTTTTTGACAATGGTTACAGCATAACGCACCCAGATCAATGAGTTTTGACAATGGTTACAGCTTAATGCATCCCGATGATTTCTTTGATCAACAGTGATTTTGTATCTCACATGTTGGGAACAATGTGTGCGCACCGGAGCGTGCAGCTAGAGTGAGCCGTGATGACAGTTGAACGAGATGCAAGCGCTGTAGAAACATGGCAGCCGTTTTTAAAATAGCAATAAATAAAAACACATATTTACGAACTTTAGCACATATATGAGGTTCAGTAGTGACAATTCAAATTGAAATCAACGGTAGCTATGAATGAAGATAGAACGCGCGATAAAATTCTCTACAATACATGAATTAGCCAAAATACCTTTTGAAACGATGAGAAATAAATCAAGGAGCGATGTTTTAATAGTTATTTCCTCCTCCGCTGTCTGTGACCCACCCAGCCATCCCAAATAGGATCACGACTTATATAGCCAAAATTACAGCTGTCAGCGCTATTGTTCAAATCAATCGTCATCAAAACAGTACGATGACAGTTCAGCCGCTAGTGCGCATCTTTAGTGCGCACACTTAGTTCATTACATCGTGCACCGAATTGAATCGTTTATTCACCATGGATTGTGGAAATTGCCTCATAACGAACTGTAATTTCAATCAGCGATTCTATGATCAACTTTTCCCCGCACAACTGTGGTTTTGAAAATGTTTACAGCCTAACGCACCGAGCGTTTTGTGTCAACCGTGTCCCACTAGCTGCGCGCGGCCAAGGTCGCACCTACACCCGACCATTCTAACCTTCGTTTTGTCTAATCCAATGGTTTTTGACAATAGTTACTGCCTAACGCATCCAGATCAATGGTTTTTGACAATGGTTACAGCATAACACGTCCCGATGAATGTTTTTTTTAATCAACAGTGTGTGCTGCTAGAGTATGCCTTGTTGACAGTTCAACGAGATGCAAGCTCTGTCAGAACATAGCAACCATTTATAAAAAGATCGATAAATATAAACACATATTTATGTACTTTAGCACATAACTTATATGAGGTGCAGTATTGACCAGGTTTCCTAATTTCAATGTTGATGCAAGTGTATAAGCTGCATTCTACTTTCATTTAGAATTAATATTATATTATTTACAGGGTGGATACATTTTTAGGCATTTGCACCTTCAACAGTCCTTATGCGAACAGTTCCTAAAAATACTCTCTAGCACATAGTTACATTAGATTAAAACTTTTAAAATAGGCCTACATTAACGTTCATCCAATGAAACTAGATGTAAAGAAACTTGCAAGACTTCATTCAGTCCATTGTTAAAAATCTGAACAAATAAAAATTTGTTCCAGTGAAACATTCTTCAGATTGTGTTCCATTTTATCTGTGAAATTGAAACAAAAGCCCTCTTAGAAATTGTATGTTAAAATTGCATGAAATATCCCATTTAAAGCGTACACTTACCCTCTCCATTCTAACCTTCGCTTTACAACCAACATTCTCCAAAACACTCTGCTGGTTGTAGAGCTATTTACCACTTTCTGGACTGGACGTTTAATGTGACTGTACACAGAGGTTATTAGTTGCATTTTAAACTGACATCTCCACTATAGGACAAATTCTTGCAATCAGTTCAACGTTTGGTATGCTAACACTACATGCCTCAATAATTTCAAGAAATGGTCACCTATTGAAAATGCCAATTCATTGTTCATCCTATACTTCAGTGGCGGCCGGTAAAAGGTTGCAGTGATACACAACGACCAGATTAATTCAATAAAAACAATTAATACCGTAATAATATTTTTAGTAATAAAAGCTGTACGTTTACTTTTATATGCATAGGAATTCATAATTCTGTTCTTTAATAATTCAGGAAATCTTATAGCAAGTTACTGTGAACTGTCTGAGAAAGCAAAGCGCGCCAACCGTTTAGGAGTGCTCGTTACCAGGCCCGAGCTCTGACTAGATCTCAATAGTGAAGGGTATGGCAGAGATGCTAGACCGAGTAGGTCCTATCCCAATAGTTAACTCGGCTGATCGTTGCTTCCTGATTGCAACAAGGGAGTCGAGGAGCGGACGGAGACATCTGAGATGCTCCGTCAACTGCCGATACCATGTCTTGCAGGTTTTCATGTAGCCTAACTATTTAATCCGGTGATCCAGTGGCAATGTGATGTTCTCTGAACTGCGGCATTCGTGATGAATGAGGTACATCCGTTTTACCGCACAATTGAATACAGTTTTCTTTGATATCAAGCAGTCTTTTATCCCCCCCCCCTTAATGAAAAAGGACAACACCCATAACAATTATCCACCAGCCGCCACTGCTATACTTACAGATTAGTAATTAGCCATGTAAAGATGTGGATCAAGTAACACAATATTAATTGAACCAGAAGGTCATTATCATGGTGCGCCCTGGAAATCGCGGCAAACTATGGCGTCATTTGGCTGGTCAGGTGCGGAGCGAGTGGACCTTGCAATACCCTGCTCCGCTGACTCATATCGTTAGATCACACGTGTTTTGTCATTTATATGAATGTGTATCTGCAAAGCTTAGAAGTTAATGTTGCACGTTTAGTGAGTATTGTGATTACTGTGATTGTTGGTCATGCCTAGACACCAATTGACACAACGCGAACGTGTGTATATCCATAATTCGTATATGAAAAGCAGAAAGTCTTGTTCTTAAACAAGATTAAAATGTCGAATCAAGTTTCCAAGAAGACCTGTGTGTAATGCCAGTACAATATAGGAGGCTCGCCAAACGATTCAAGAAAACAGGCACGGTAAATAATAAACATTTTAACAGACAACGTTGTGTTCTTACAGAACGGGGACACCAAGAGCCAGCTGATGAGCCAGCTTGGTGTCCTAGGCGAAACCCCACACAAGACACGGCACAAACCTATCAGAATTGCTGAGATTGTTGTCCATTCTTTCATCAGGAGATGTCAGGTGTGTGTTACAAGAGAGGGAGGACATTTTCAGCATCGACTATGAGCACTGTACATATTATTGAACATGGTTGGTAAAAGTGTTCAAGTGTGCACCAACCACCGACTGAACATTGTACGCGTGCCCGCGATCAGCGCCAGTCAACGCCGGCTGAGCTTGCCGTGTTTACCGGGGCGCACAATGATAACGACACTGTACATACAATGAAAGAATATTGTAAAATTCCTAATTTCTACTGAACGGCCATGAACAGTTATTGGACAAGCTTCCTCCTCTTATGCTGAGCCAAAGTTTTGGGTGAAAACCTGTCGTTAACATTGTGTACAAAATTATTAATCAAGATATTACTGGCAGTGCCCAGTACAGTCTTTTCAATTAATGCCCTGGCGTGCTTTGGGCAGCTGTGCCCCATAAACAGTACAGTGGGCAGACATCTTTGTGTTACATTCACCAAAACACTCTGCTGGTTGCAGTGATGCAAAAATTCTGTCTTGTAGCTATTGAGTAGCTTACTCATAACAACAAAAGTAAATGCAGCACAGTTGACTACATCTGCATGGGGATAGCGTAGTCCTCCTCGGTTATTGGCATTTATTAGGCTGGGGTGATCACTCTGGCCTGCCTCATCGCAAAGAAAGACTTTGCAATAATTGCAATCATATCGCTTTAAAAAACCATATGAGCAATAACCACTGATATAGTGTAAGAGAGGCCAATACTCATCTTGTAGGACTTCTATATCACTATCATCAGCAACACAAGCATCAAAAGCACTTATGTCACATGTCTTGTCTTCTTCAAAATACTCACTCACTGCAGCATTGAGGTCCAGGATGCTCTGAAGGCGCAATTTATTCTCCACCTCAAACACTTGCCTCAGGGAAATATTGTACTGGCTCCCTGCCAGTTGTCGATATTTTCCAAATCGAGCTTCTAGGTTATCTGTCTGTATTTTGCCTGGTCTCAGAGAGACAAAATTGTGCCATTTCAATCATGCACTTGGTAGAAAGGGTGATTGCCGCATGTGTTTCCTTGCTCAGCTTTCCAGGCGAGGCAATTGTTTTCCACCTATCTAGCCATGACACGATTTCCTGGAGGCACTCGATATGAGAAGAGTTGGTCGTTATTGGTTCCTGAAGAGGATTCCTAAGGCGTTTTCCTTTCCATAGCGTCTTAACGTTCATGATGTCCCACCATCTGCAAATCAACTCAATAAACTGTGCAGTACTGTCCCAGGAGGGCAAGTTCTTCTTCGGCCCAATCTCCCTTATTGCCACAGCTAGAGGTTTATTAAAAATTTGCAGAGCTAGTGGAACATTCTGTCGTTCCAAATTGGTAGGGTACAGGGATTTCAGAGTCATGGTAAATCCATATTTCAGGAGATTGTTCTTCTCTAACACATGCAACTCCTTCAGTGAACCAAATGATGCAATCTGTAGTCTGTCATGCTCTGTCAAATCTGGAAAATGCAACTCTTGGTGCTTTGCATTCAGCCAGTTATTTCTAATACATTTGAGAATGTGCACAGTGTCAATTGCAAAGAAAAGCTTTCTGTGTGCATCTTTGGGGTGACTATAAATGTAATTTAATTCGGGTGGATCGCTCAGGAGAGATACAGCTTTCCTATTAATAGCACTGTTGTCTGAAATCAGTGCTAGAACTTCAAATCCGACTTCTTCCAGTCCAAGAATGACTTTCTTCATCATATTGAATAATGCTTCACCTCGAATGTTCACAACGGGCATGATGTGAGCAACATCCTTGTATGAAGAAAGCAAGCTGTGGACCATAAACACATAAGCACTTGTTGCACACTCATCACTATTTACAGCACTACCTACAACCCTTCCCTTTTTGTAGTCTAACTGGGGTTTAATGTGAACCTCATCCATCGAAAGGAGGACTAGTTGATCTTCTTCTGATAAGAGTGAAAATTTCTTTCTCATATACAAAAGAAAATTATCACTTTGCTCCTGTATAGGATTCGTCAAAAGCTTGGAACACACTAATTTCAAGGTACGGGGTGCAGGAAGAGTGACATTTCCTGAACCTCTTATCAATCTATAGCAGTGAGGAGAAATAGAATGAACCAGCGATGAGAATACAAGCAATTCCCAGGAATAGTTTTTCACTTTACGCTTTGTTAGCAAGTGAACTTGCTCTTTTAAGAAGTCTAATGTATCCTTCTTCTCAGGGAACTTACTCTCCAAGTTCTTAAATAAACTGTCCATAACAGATACAGTATCCTCAACACTTTGATGTTCATATGCATCAGGATCAGCATACACTGAATGGGCATTCCTTATAAGTTCTTCAATTTCTAGCACTGTACCTAACTGCCTTGGTAAAGACATGTTTTTACAATGTTTCACTTCTGTATTCGATACATACAAGGAGGCACTCAAACCTTCTGTTATCTTAATGCAGCAACGCAAGTGTGGACTAGGATTTTCCTTCATTAAAATAAAATATATACAAGATTCCTCTCTAATACAATTCCACTCAGGATGAAGACTCACACTGTTTAACTTCACCTTCAGTTCCTGAAAGTTTCTAAATGAAACTGCTTCCAGATTCTCCGCCAATGTCTGCATACTTTCAGCGAGAGCCTTCGATAAACTTTCATTATCAATCCTACGCCTCCTATCATCTGGATCTTCTCGGCAGACAGTTGCAGTGTCAGTTAAATACTCTGGGCAGTTGGGGAACTGAGACGGGACTGCTCCTAGGAATTTAATTCGAACATTAACTTACGATACAATCATTTTATCACCTTGCATTACATTAATTACTCTATTTATTCTAAATTTATTCAATCTCCAACCTGATTCACACACACCTCTTCCCCCACCCCAATAAGAAATGTAGCCTAATGAATTAGATTACTGCAATAGAAAAAACCTAGATTAATCAGTGCCTGCTACAGGTTATCGGTCTCTAACCTCATGCGGTTAGCTTGCAATATAAATATGAATACTATCCATATTAACACCCACTTATACCTCCCACTTGAAATTGATAGCCCCATAAAACAAATAAACCTAACCTACAACATTAGCCTGTAGCACATAATTTAGGTTAGAAAATTCTGACTTCTACATCTAAATGAATTTTCGTGAACAGAAGAGCTAGCCAATGCTATAATTTAGGGGTAGGACTATTTGCTTACTAACCTTTAATCAGTCTCGGTTTATACAACGGAGCAGTAACTAGCTTTCCATTCTTTTCATCATACATACTAGTGGTCCATTGAATTTCATGTGGCTTGAAATGGATGCCACAGACCTACAAGAAAAGAGACTTGGTTACAAAGTTCCTTCCTCCCATTATACTAAACTTGTGAGAATTGGAGCATAAGTATTGATTTAACACGTACCATGGAATATTTCGTAGGAATAAAATCCTTGCGGTGAATGGCTCGTATCCATTTCGACTTTTCACCTTCATCATTAGGAAAAGAGAAAACGTTTACTTTCGGTCCATTGGCGTAATTGCCTTTACAATTTGGAACGCTGCACTTATTAGGCATAACTTTACACTGCACTGATAACCATTAAGTATAACTGGGTAGGGAATCTGAGCAAATCAGTAACTGGGACTGTAAACACGACACACAACACGCGGAAAACACACCATAACCTGCAAACTAGAATGTTATGTCTCAATGTCCACGGCCGGGCCTCTGTGACGTCACTAACTTGTCAACTTCATATCGCAAGGCTTTCTCTCTAGGT
Organism: Meconema thalassinum; assembly: GCA_946902985.2. Lineage (NCBI taxonomy): Eukaryota > Metazoa > Arthropoda > Insecta > Orthoptera > Tettigoniidae > Meconema > Meconema thalassinum. Next base: position 908,154,090 of record OX336388.2, on the reverse strand, counting down.
GGCGTTGTATGGGGAATGGATTTGCACACATACATGGCCGCTATTTGCAAACTATTGGGCTGATGACCTTGTAGTCAGTCATAAGATGCTTTCCACAAAAAGGCATGTTGTTGCAAAATCTGGTAGAGATCAAATTATTAGGATGGTCGTAATTTGATTTAAGCTTTTAACATTTGGGTGGCCGTTATTCCGTTTCCGTCAAGATGGCGGCGATATAAAACATGACACTGAGGTGCCCTTTGCTAGTGCTACCTCTGTACCAAATTTCGTTCAATTCGGTTTCACCGTGTTTGAATTGATAGGGGGAATCGATTTGCACACATACTTGGCCACCATCTGCAAACTATTGGGCTGATGATCTTGCAGATTGGTCAGAATGTGCTTCCCACATAAAGATATGTTGTTGCAAAATTTGGTAGAGACTAGATTATTAGGTTGGTCGTAATTACATTTTAATTTTTAACACTTGGGTGGCCGTCATTCCATTTCCGTCAAGATGATGGCGATATAAAATATGACACTGAGGTGCCCTTTGCTAGTGCTACCTCTGTACCAAATTTCGTTCCATTCGGTTAGACCGTGTTCGAATTAATAGGGGGAATCGATTTTGACACAAAGATGGCCGCCATCCGCAAACTGTTAGGCTAATGACCTATTAGATTGGTCAAAGGATGGTCCCCCCATAAAGGTATGTTGTTGCAAAATTTGGTAGAGATCGGATGATTATGTTGGTCGTAATTTGATTTAAGCTTTGAACATTTGTGTGGCCGCCATTACGTTTCTGTCAAGATGGCGGCGATATAAAACATGACACTGAGGTGCCCTTTGCTAGTGCTACCTTTGCACCAAATTTCGTTCCATTTGGTTTCACCGTGTTTGAATTAATAGGGGGAATCGATTTTGACACAAAGATGGCCGCCATCCGCAAACTGTTAGGCTAATGACCTATTAGATTGGTCAAAGGATGGTCCCTTCATAAAGGTATGTTGTTGCAAAATTTGGTAGAGATCGGATGATTATGTTAGTCGTAATTTGATTTAAGCTTTGAACATTTTTGTAGTCGCCATTACGTTTCTGTCAAGATGGCGGCGGTATAAAACATGACACTGAGGTGCCCTTTGTTAGTGCTACCTCTGCACCAAATTTCGTTCCATTCACTTTCACCGTGTTTGAATTAATGGGGGGGATCGATTTTGACACAAAGATCTCCACCATCCGCAAACTATTAGGCTAATGACCTATTAATTTGGTCAAAGGATGGTCCCTCCATAAAGGTATGTTGTTGCAAAATTTGGTAGAGATCGGATGATTAGGTTAGTCGTAATTTGATTTAAGCTTTGAACATTTGTGTGGCCGCCATTACGTTTCCGTCAAGATGGCGGCGATATAAAATATGACTCTGAGGTGCCCTTTGCTAGTACTACATCTGTACCAAATTTCGTTCCATTCGGTTTCACCGTGCTCGAATTAATAGGGGGAATCCATTTTCACACAAAGATGGCCGCCATCCGCTAACTATTAGGCTGATGACCTATTAGTTTGGTCAAAGGATGCTCCCTCCATAAAGGTATGTTGTTGCAAAATTTGGTAGAGATCGGATGATTAGGTTAGTCGTAATTTGAATTAAGCTTTGAACATTTGTGTGGCCGCCATTACGTTTCCGTCATGATGGCGGCGATATAAAACAAGACACTGAGGTGTCCTTTGCTAGTGCTACCTTTGTACCAAATTTCGTTCAAATCGCGTTCACCGTGTTTGAATTGATAGGGGGGGGGGGGGGCAGACATTCAGATTACACACACTCACACACACACACACACACACACATACACACACACAGACAGACACACTTTTTTCGGTCTGTGTTGTTTTTAAAGTCTACTTTCATTTTTTGCAAAAATCGAAAGTAGGCTAAAAACTACTAAAGGACATGTAGATTTCTTTGGTAAGAGATGTAACAAGAGTAATGCCATAAGTAATGCAGAGGGAGTAATTCTCGATGATCATAGCGATATTGCAAAAAGGTGGAAAAATTACATTGAAACCCCATACGAAGGTGTACATTTACAGGAAAGTGAAGTTCTTGAGGAAGAAGACGAAGTAACAGAAAATAATTTAGGCTTCCAAGTAGCCTACTGAGAGAGGAATTCGAATTAGCTCTACGAAGGCTGAAGGATAATAAGGCGCCAGGCATTGATAATCTCAAAGCTGAACTCCTCAAGAAAAGCGGACCTCGTATGAAGGAGAGATTGCTCCAACTTGTACAAAACATCTACATGGACGGAAAAATACCGGCTGATTTTGAAAAAAGTATAATGATCCCTATACCAAAGACAATGGCAGCAAAACATTGTGAACAATATCGCACTATCAGTTTAGTCGTACATGCATCAAAAATTATCACCAACATAATATTAAGACGAATTGAAAAGCAAATTGAAAAATTTCTGACTGAAGACCAATTTGGGTTTGTCAAAGGTAAGGGTACTAGAGAAGCTATATTGGCATTGAGACTTTTACTTGAAAAAAGATTGGAAAAAGACCAAAGAACTTATTTATGCTTTGTGGATATTGGAAAGGCTTTTAATAATGTACATTGGATAAAAATGTTTGAAATTCTTAAAAACATAGGAGTCCCATATAGAGATAGAAGAATAATCTGGAATTTGTACAAAAATGAAATTACAGTAATTAAAATTGGAAATGAAAAAGAGGAAGCAAAAATAGGGAAAGGAGTTAGACAAGGCTGTGCTTTGTCTCCCATGCTTTTTAATGCCTACATCCAGGATGCATTGAATAAGGTTCGAGAGGATTTGAATTTAGGAATAAGGATACAAGGTGAACAAATACATATGATTAGATTTGCAGATGATATTGCCATAGTTGCAGATAGTGAACAACATCTCAAACAAATAATAGTAAAAATGGAGGAAATCATGGGTAATGAATACAAGATGAAAATAAATAAGTCAAAGACGAAAGTTATGGTCTGCGATAAAAAGGCAGACTCAAGTATGAAATTAGTGGTGGGCAACAAAACACTAGAAAATGTTCAAGAATTTAAATATCTCAGAAGCAAAATTACCAAAGATGGAAGAAGTAAGAAAGAAATCAAATGTAGAATTTTACAAGCCAAATTAGCATTTCACAGAAATAAACGTTTATTCACTACAAATTCCATTAATCTTAAAACCAGAAAACGATTATTAAAAGAGTATGTTTGGAGTATTGCCCTTTATGGTTGCGAAACGTGGACAGTTGGAAAAGAAGAAAAAAGGAGGATAAATTCTTTTGAACAATGGTGTTATAGAAGAATGCTAAAAATTAGCTGGACAGAAAAAATAACGAATGCTGAAGTATTTAAAAAGGTGGAGGAAAATTATACTTTATGTAAAAGCATAAAGAGGAAGAGGACTAGACTGATAGGAATATTTTGAGACACGATAGCCTGCTGAAAACGGTATTGGAGGGAATGGTTGAAGGCAAAAGATGTCGAGGAAAACCACGCCAACAATATGTACAGCAAATCATGTCTGATGTTGGATGCAGAAACTATGAAGAGATGAAGAGGAAAACTATAAATAGAGCCGACTGGAGAACTGCCGCAGACCAATCCATGGATTGAATACTTAAGAAGAGAAGACAAGCCTCAAATTCTTTGTATCTTGCTAACCCAAACATTCTAGCCTATATTCCTTTATCTCCAGATTGGAATATTTTCTCAACGATAGGCTATCTTTCCACAGTAAGTTTTTTTTTTCCAAATTTCACAATTTAATATTCGAGTACCGTACATTTATTTTTTTATATACATGTTTGTTTTTTCTCCACACAGGCTTCTTCAAATTTGTACTTCATTATAACCATTCTGACAAATTCTATCTTAACCTCAACATTTTTGTCTACGTAACTTTTCTATGGTTTATATATTTTCCCTTCTCCTTTATGACATTCTAGAATTTGTTTCTCATTTCTATCTTAATCTTTTATCTAGATCACTGTTTCCTTCTTCAAGCCGGTTTCATATCAAGATTTATATCTTTCGAATTAACATATTTTTGTAACAGATCTGATTTAAAAAAATTTAGGTAGGCCTTTGTGTTTTTTAGTTTTTTAGCTTTTAGACTATTAATTTATTAGAAATGTTTTTGAGAACAACCTTCTTTTATGGGTAAGATTTTTCATGTACTGTCAGTCTTGCTTCTCCATTCACATTATTTGCGCTGAGGAAGGCCACAATGTGCCCGACACCGGTACAATAAAAAGTACAAATTAATATTGACTTAAGGTTTTTAATCTTCAGGACTTATTATACTTCGTCAATAAGGAACAGGGCTAACATGGCCATTTTCATGTCACATTTCAAAAAGGGTACCGTATGTCAATCTTTCATGGCTCCCAACACTGCTTACGATCCCCCAATAGCCTAGCGAGTTAGGCCATGAAGTTTCCCAGAGGTGCCTTCTACAGCTAAGAAGAGCGGCCCACAGACCCCAATGGCCTTATTTTTAGCCTATTTTCATTTTATGAAAAAAAAAAATAAAATAAATAAAAATATATATATAGATAGATCACAGTGATCTAGATAAAAGATTAAGATAGAAATAGAAAAAAAAAATAAATAAAAAAAAATATATATAAAAATCGATGAATAAGAAAGGCCTGGCAGAACAACTCAAAGCCAAAGAGAGGAAGATTCTGAGAAAGATCTTGGGCCCGGTCAAGGAACGAGGAGAGTATAGAAGACGACACAACGATGAACTCTATCTACATGTGGAGAAAATAACGGACACCATTCGCAAAAGAAGACTCTCCTTTTATGGCCATTTAACACGAATGAACTCCGGAAGATTGTCCAATCGAATCTGTGCCTACTTTGTGGGAAAGAAAACCAAAGGGATCTGGTTTACAGAGGTGGAAAAAGACCTACAAGAACTGGGGATATCACATGAGGACATCTTGGAACGTGACTCTTTGAAGAAGAAACTTGGGGAGATACGGAGTTTTCAGCCAAAACCTATATTGAAAACTGGCAAGAAGTGGACCGAAGAACGAAGGGAAGCTCACCGAAGAAGAATGCGCGGATACTGGGCCAATGTGAAAGAACGAGGGAAAAGGCAGTTGAAATAACGTGGTCCATAGACGACCGAAACGATAAAAAAATAAATAAAAAAAAATAAAAAATATATATATAAAAATAAAAGGCTTATGAGATCATCTTTTGTCCGTGCGTGTCCCCTCCTAATAACTTCTAAACGGCTGGAGCGATAAGAATGTACTGTCAGTAATAGACTTTTCTCGCGATTTAACCACCCGAGTGCAGTGACATATGGTACAGTAAATGTTTATACACATTGTAATGCACTGGCATCTAATTTAGTTAATTGTTTACATAACCTCACGATGGCGGCTGTGCGAAATTTTAAAATGAAGTTTTGATTTCTTGTACCGTAATTATGCGATCGAAGTGAAAGTTCGAATAATGAACCTACGCAATAATTTTTCTTTAATTGTATATAACTCTATATAGATCATAGCACCATTTTGGCCAACCCCATCCGTGCCCTTCAAATTTTATTACGTCTCACCAACTCAACATGGCGGCTGTGCGAAATATTTCACCAGTATTCAATATCTCCGAAACCATTACCGATATCACCCTGAAATTTTGTACGGTGATAAAGGGCACTACTAAAAGATCACCTATGAGACTTCTAAAAACCTGGTAACTACAAAACCAACATGATGGGAAGTTGAGACAGTTGAAAGACTTTTCTCGCAATTTAACCATCCAAACGAAATGAAACTTGGTACAGCAAATATTTATACACATTGTAATGCATTGACATCTAATTTAGTTCAATTGTTAACGTAACCTCAAGATGGCGGCTGTGCCAAACATTTCACCGGCATTCTATATCTCCGAAACTGTTACCGATATCATCCTGAAATTTTGTACGGTGATAAATGGCACTACTACAAGTTTATCTATGTAACTTTCAAAAACCTGTAAAGTACAAAATGAACATGGCGGCCAAGCTAATCTGAACCATTTTAATAGACTTTTCTCACGATTTAACCACCCGAGTGCAGTGAAATATGGTACAGTAAATATTTATACACATTGTAATGCACTGGTATCTAATTTAGTTCAATTGTGTACATAACCCCACGATGACAGCTGTGTGAAATTTTAATATTAAGTTTTTATTTCTTGTACCGTAATCATGTGAAAGTTTGAATAATGACCCTACGTAATAATTTTTCATTAATGGTATGTAACTCTCTGGCTTATACATATAACACTACAACATGGCGACCATCCGAAATATTTAGATGGTTCTCAATATCTACGAATCTTTTACAGCAATCAAACTGATTTTTTTCATGTTCATAGAGGCTATGAACATAAGTTCACCTATATGACTTCCAATAACATGGTAAGCACAAATCCAACATGGCGGCGACGCAAATTATAAATATTTAAATGGACGTTTCTCACGATTTTAGCAGCCGAGTGTAGTAAAACTTGGTAAGGTAAATGCTTATACAAATTTTATTCCACTGGCATCTAATTTATTTCAATTGTTTTCATAACGACAAGATGGCAGCTGTGCGAAATTTTAAAATCTCGTTTTTACTTCTTGTGTCCTAATCATGTGATAGAAGTTTGAATACTACACATACACAATAATCTTCATGTAATAGTACATAACTCTAAGACCCACATATACAGAAATCCAACTTGGCGACCATCCGAAATATTAAACGATTCTAAATATCTACGAATCTATTACAGCAATCAAACTGATATTTTGTATGTTGATAGAGGCAATTAACATAAGTAGGATATATGAAAATAGGCTTTAGTTGTTCACGGAACTACTTGTTTAATATTGTTTCATTGGGGGAGCTCCACTGCCTAGGCCCCACTTGGCAATGTGGCCCTACCTAATTCGAAAAACCTGCGCACGTCTGTGTGTAACAGCAACGGGATAGAGAAATAAATCAATTTCAGTCACGCAGGTCAAAATCCATGACACTAGTCGAAGCAGTAAGGTGTTTTGGTGCGAACTACCTGCCAAAAACTGTATACACAGTACTGATGACAATGTCATCCCTACCTCGTGAGTCTATTGCAATATAAAACATTCTTTTAAAATAGCTAAATATGCGCACTCCCACGACACTCTTGATTATGAGCTTATCACAATGTATTAAATATACAAAAACTACAGTATATTTCTACCAGCTCTCAATTCTAACGCACGTTAATTGAACCAAGACCAAGTTGGTCTTGATTGAACTGAACAGTGTGGTACGGACTTCAGTATTGCTCCTGTTTTCTCACTTTTAAATCAGCTGAAATCGATCCTGGTTGGTTGGTTCCTTAGTTTAGGGGCTGCGACAACGCGGTCATGTAGCCCCGTGTACTTTGGGTGTGTGTAGAATCTGTCTGATAACCGGTGTTAAATGTGATGGCTGTATTAGTGTGTGTATCTGTTTTATAATTCAAGTAAGGACTGCAACATTGAATTTTTCAAATAGTTCCTACTTTTACCGCCAAACGCCACCGTCAACGACTACTCGGCCTAGTTCAGAACTAGACTACTAGACGCCACCGCAGTCGGCTCTTGGCAACGAACGTAGAAACCTAAGAGCGTTGTTTACATTCCTAACCTATCCAATTTAGTTTCACACAGTTGTAATTAGTGGAAAGTTCTTTAACATGCCATAAATCTATGACATGGGACCGCCGGCTTTACTTCCCCTCAGAAGGAAGGCATACTGAGGGATTTTTAACGCTCTTAAAAATCCAACGGCTTCGGTCGGGTTGAAATCGATCTTCTAGCGATACTAATCCATTGATTCAAACAGTGAACATTACGATTTTATGTAAATAATATATATATATATATATTTTTTTTTTAGCGTATGGCTTTTAGTGTCGGGAGTGTCCGAGGACATGTTCGGCTCGCCAGTTTTGTAGCTGCTTCGAGACGGACACCCAATGGGTGAGCTACAAGTACCGTTGGGGAGGAAAGTGGGAATGAAAGGTCGAGGAGTTGGAAGGTAGCGGCTGTGGCCTATAGTTAGGAACCAACCCCGGCATTTGCCTGGAAGGAAGATGGTAAACCACAGAAGACCATCTTCAAGGTTGCCAGCGGGGGGATTCGAACCTCCTCGCCTCCCGGATGTGAGCGACTGCTAGCAGTCATGCCGTAACGACCTCGGCTAACTCACCCGGTGTAAATAATAATAATGAGTTTATTACAAACGTTAGCAATATAGTTTCTCTAACTGTGGATTGATATGGCTGACAGCGGTAGCTAAGCTCGCTAATTCGTAGCGCTAGGCCATGGAAGCAAGCTATCTGTGCACTCGGCAGACGTGGGTTCGAGCCCCACCGTCGGCCGTCCTTAAAATAGTATCCCATTTTCAACTCCAGGCAAATGTTGGGATGGTACCTTCTGACAGGCTGCTTCCTTCCACATCCTTGCCCAGTTTCATTCATTTCATCTCTCATTAACTCCTCTCATGAGGTTGGCTTCAGGAAGAGCATCCAGCCGTAGAAACCACCCGCCACATAGACTTTCATCGCATCTCATCCCCTACCCCTTTGAAAACGGGAATAATACTACAACAACAACGGTGTATTGTTTAGCCAATAAATAAATAAATAAATAAATAAATAAACAAATAGGGCGTTTCTTTATAATAAAGCTTACTTGATAGTAGGAAACCTACGATGAGGAACAATGTTCTACCATTCCTTTCTTTATAGCTGGTCAATAGGGCCCTGCTGGGTAGGAGAATTCTCTGAGGGTTATTTTGCCTTTGTCCATGATGAGTGCATCTTGTCTGGGGTAGTGCTCCTCCGAGGAAGGTAATTAGCCAGCCCACTTGACTATCTTAGGACATGCATCTGTTTGAGATTCACCAAAGATACTCTCTCAGGTTAAATCGTAACACCACAAAACCTGATCCGAGAATACTGAAACTGGACGCTACCACCGTCCACCAGTAATTCTGTGTGTGCTCTTCTCCTAGTTTTCTGACAAATGCCGGTATGGAACATTTGTTTGGACCAATCCCAGTTCTAGACCCAAATAATTACAGTTACACACACTAGGCTACTAAAGTAATCACATAATACGGGTTATCAGTCAAATACAACACACGTACACAAGTTTACAATTCTAATGACCAAAGATGTTCCAAGCAACAACAGCAAAATACTAGCAAGTAACGAAATTAAAATATTGTTGTTTCCTATGGCTAGCCCGGATTCCAATCCATCACCTTCGAAATTAAAATATATTATTGCTACAAGGATGGTGGTCTAAATTATTCTGCCGAAGATGAATCCCATTCCTGCAGTTATCCAGTCTCTTTAGCTTGTTAACTTAAATAATCAAGAGCTCTACAGGTCAGTTGATAAAGTTGAAAAGTTAAAGAGTCTGCGACACAGGAGGAAGAGGACAGCCACGTAACCAGGATTTCTTTACGGAGGGGAGGGGACTAAACCCATAAATTAGAATCAGCAGCATGCATCGATTTACAGAGTCATTACCCAAGATCAATGTTGAAATCTCGCAATAAAATTATAATATTTTAATAAACTCATTAGAAGCCTCCGTGGCTTAGGCGGCAGCTCGCCGGCCTCTCACCGCTGGGTCCGTGGTTCAAATCCCGGTCACTCCATGTGAGATCTGTGCTGGACAAAACGGAGACAGACAGGTTTTTCTCCGGGTACTCCGGTTTTCCCTGTCATAATTTCATTCCAGCAACACTCTCCACTATCATTTCATTTCATCTGTCATTCATTTAATCATTGCCCCAGAGGAGTGCGTCAGGCCTCGGCAGCCGGCACAGTCCATATCCTCGCCGCTAGATCGGGGCCTCATTCATTCCATTCCTGACCCGGTCGGAGACTGGAAGCAGGCTGTGGATTTTTCAATAAACTCATTAGACTACTACCATTGCATAGTGGATAGCATTCTTCGCGGTCATCGCGGAGACCCAGGTTCGATTCCCGGCTCTGTCAAGAAATTTAATTCTGGTCTGAGGGCTGTGACGGGGTACACTCAGTCTCGTGAGGCAAAACTGAGAAGAGGTGGGTTCATTTCCTACCTCAGCCATCCGGGATGTGGTTTTCCGTGGTTTCCCCCACTTCTAATCCAGGCGAATGCTGGGATGGTTCCTAAATTAAGGTCACGGCCGCCTCCTACCAAATACACATCTGAATTACAACTACACTAATATAACCATCACAGTAACACAGGTTATCAGATAAATTCCACACGCACCCTAGTACACTGGGTTACATGACCATGATGTCACCAATCCCCTCAATGAATCAACAACTACAACAACGGATTACTACCGACAGACTCAGAATTCAATTTCGAGTCGATGTTTGAATTCGTGTAATTCCTGTGGAAGTTGTGGAAGTTACGATTTCAAATTTAAACGGATATGTTCCTACAGGACACATCCTGAAGAGGCGGTTCCAGAATTTTGTGTTGTTGCTTATTTTATGGGCTGCGATATCGTGGTCATACAGCCCCGTCTATTTGGGGTGTATTTGTGTGATAACCTATGTTATTGTGATGGCTGTACTAGTGTGTGTATTAGTAAATTGGAGATATTATTGGGAAGAAGTTGGCCGTGGCTTAAGTCAGAAGTCATCCCAGCATTTTTCTAGAGTGGGGAAACCACGGAAAACCACTTCCAGGATGGCTGAGGTGAGATTTGAACCCACTTCTTCTCAGCTTTATCTTACGGTGCTTAGTGTATCCCGCTCCAGCCTTCTCACCGTAATTAAAATTTCTTGGCAGAGTCGGGAATCGAACTCGGATCTCCGGGGTGACAGCGAAGAACGCTAGCCGCTAGTTTATTAGGCCACCTTTCTAAATTGAAATAAATAAATAAATAAAAAAAATAAAAAAAATAAAAAATAAATATTATCCCGTATTAAAGACCACATAAACAACGCTTTAATTCCACAACAGTTTGGATTCCGCGCTCAACATTCCACGACCCAACAACTACTAAGACGGAATACATCACAACCGGTTATCAACACAATCAACATACAGAAGAACTTGTTTTGGACATACAACAGGCGTTCGACAGAGTTCACCAACCCACTATCATACATAAATTAATTGTTGTTGTTTGAGTCTTCAGCCTTTTGACTGGTTTGATGCAGCCCTCCATGCCTCCCTGTCCTGAGCTAAACGTTTCATCTCTACATAGCTACCACACCCTACACCCAAGGCAATCTGTTTAACATATTCTAACCTTGGTCTACCCCTACAGTTCTTGTCCTCGACCCTTCCTTCCATAACTAAGCTTGCTATTCCTGGATGTCTTAGTATGTGTCCTACCAACCTATCTCTTCTCTTCATTAGCAGTCGCCAGAAACATCTCTCCTCTCCCACTCGTCTTAATACCTCTTCGTTTGTAACCCTATCTACCCATCTGATCTTCATCATTCTCCTGTAACACCACATTTCAAATGCTTCAATTCTCCTCTTTCCTGCTGCACCAATAGTCCAAGTTTCACTTCCATAGAGCGCCACACTCCAGACAAAGGCTTTCAAAAATGACTTCCTAATACCTACATCTATATTCGATGTCAGCAGATTCCTTTTTTGTAGAAATGCTTTCTTTGCCTGAGCCAACCTACTTTTTATATCCTCTTTGCTTCGTCCATCACTGGTTATTCTGCTTCCTAAGTAACAGAAGTCTCCTACTTCCTTCAGCTTTTCACCTGCCAATTTGATCTCCATAGAGGTTTCTGATTTATTTCGGCTGCATTCCAGTATTTTTGTTTTACATTTATTAATTTTCATCATGAATTCTTTCCGTAAGACTGAGTCCATACCATTCAAAAACTCATTCAAATCCTCAGGCTTGTCGGCCAAGATGACGATGTCATCAGCAAATCTCAGAGTTGAAATTATTTCTCCTTGAATCTTCACTCCCACTTTACATTTTTCTCTAATTTCCTTCATTGCTTGTTCAATGTAAAGATTGAAAAGTATGGGTGATAAGTTGCAGCCTTGCCTTACACCTTTCTGAATACCAGCTTCTCTCTCATGTCCTTCAACTCGAATGACTGCTGTCTGGTTTCTGTATAGATTGTATATCACCCTCCTATCCCTGTACTTTATTCCAATGGATTTCAAAATGTCAAACAATTTAGTCCAATCAACGTTATCAAAAGCCTTTTCTAAGTCTACAAAAGCCATGAACGTTCTCTTATCTTTCCTTATTCTACCTTCCAAAATCAGCCTAAGACTTAGTACAGCTTCCCTTGTTCCTACATTTCTCCTGAAACCAAATTGGTCTTCACCCAACTCCGTTTCTATCTGGCTTTCAATCCTCTTGTAAATTATTCTAGACAGGATCTTTGAAGCATGAGTAATCAAGCTGATTGTACGGTAATCTTCACATCTGTCAGCTCCCACTTTCTTTGGTATAGGGATGATTACATTCTTCTTGAAATCAGGGGGTACCTCACCTGTCTCATAAATCCTACACACCAAGTGAAATAACCTGATCAGACCTTCATCTCCTATGCAGCGTAGCAACTCAATCGGTATATCATCTATGCCTGGTGCTTTGTTCCTGCTTAAGTCTTCCAAAGCTCTATCAAATTCTGATCTCAATATTAAATCTCCTTTCGCATCCTCATCAATTTCCTCCTCCCTTTCCATTACATGATTCTCAATCTCCTTTCCCTTATACAAACTCTCTATGTAAGCTTTCCATCTCTCAACCTTTTCTTCCCTATCTGTTAGAGGCTTTCCATTTTTGTCCTTAATATTACAGCACTTAGTCTTCTTTTCCCCAAAAGTATTCTTAATCCTTCGATAAGCTGTGTCTACTTTTCCTAATTTCAGACAATTTTCTATACCTGCACATTTCTCTTTCAACCATTCTTCTTTTGCTTCCTTGCACTTCTTGTTAACCTCATTTCTCAGACGTCTGTATTCTGCTTTCCCCTTTTCATCTCTTACATTCTTGTGTTTCCGCCTTTCATCCATCAATTCTAGTATATCCTGAGTGATCCACGGTTTTCTACCTATTCTTTCTTTCCTACCAATGTTTTCTTCTGCGGATTTTGTTATTTCATTCTTCAAAAGTGCCCATTCGTCTGCAATTGAAGTTTGTTTAGGGTTTTTCATTAGTCCTTCCTTTATACTCTTCTTGAATCTTTCGTTTACATCCTTCTCTTTCAGTCTGTCTATTGCCCACCTTTTTGGCTTTTGACTTTTCTTCAGTTTCTTCAACTTTAATCTGCATTTCATTACAACCAGATTGTGGTCAGAGTTTATGTCAGCACCAGGATATGTTTTACAATCCAAAATCTGGTTTCGAAACCTCTGCTTGACCATAATGAAGTCGATTTGGTAACGCCCTGTATCTCCTGGTCTCATCCATGTGTATATTCTTCTATTGTGGTTATTGAATAAGGTGTTAGCTATGACCAACTCATGCTCGGTGCAGAATTCTACCAGCCTGCTTCCTCGATCATTCCTTTCACCTAATCCGAAACCTCCTACTATCTTCCCTTCTCTCCCTTTTCCTACCACAGCATTCCAATCTCCCATTACTATAACATTCTCATCACCCTTGATATACCTCAGAATTTCGTCTATTTCTTCGTAGACCTTTTCAACATCCTCATCATCAGCTTGACTGGTAGGCATATAGACTTGTACCACTGTGGTGCAGGTAGGTTTAGTATTGATTTTTGCTACAATAATCCGTTCACTATATTGCTCATAATATTCCACCCGCTGTCCAAGTTTCCTACTCAATATGAGGCCAACCCCTGCTTGGCCATTGTTTGATTTAGTGCTAATGACCCTATAGTCTCCTGACCAAAAGTCCTGTTCTTCCTGCCAGTGCATTTCACTAATCCCAACCAAATCCAACCTCAACCTATCCATTTCCCTTTCTAAGTTTTCTAACCTTCCACTTCCTAGCAGACTTCTAACATTCCACGCTCCGATCCGTAGAATGTCAGATTTCCTCTTTGTCACTTCTGTGATGTTAACCCCCTCTCGAGTAGTCCCCACCCGGAGATCCGAACGGGGGACTAGTTTACCTCCGGATTGAAATTTTACAAGGGAGGAGGCCATCATCACATGTAATTATGCATAGAGAGGTGCATATCCTCGGGAATAGCATACGGCTGTAGTTTCCCGTTGCTTTCAGCCGTGCAGCAGGACGCAGTGTAGCCATTATTTGGCTTATATTATCAATATCTTAACCGTCAATAAGACTAGTAAAGAATTGATTTATTCTGAAAGGCTGCTACTCCCTTTCAGAATAAGTAAAGAGCAATTCTACTAACAAAAATACTAACCGTCTACCGTACTAACAATTAAATACCAAAATTCTACTAACGAAAAAAATACTAAAGTTCCACCAACAACAAATACTACCACTAAAACAGTCTGTCACCAGGCACACTCACATGCACCCTCACACATCACAGTCTACTGAAACAATGAACTATAACTAATAAACAATGCAACTGCTACCAGACACACTCACACACCACAGTCTAATAGAACAATGACATATATCTAATAGACAAACTAACTACCTACTTACAACTAAAACTAACTACATACTTACTGTACTGTTATTTGAATTGACAATATTTACAAAATGCAATTTAGTTAGAAAATACTTACAAAATGTAATTTAGATTCAAAACAGTCACAAAATGCAATTGAGAATAAAAATACTTACAAAATACCCACCCTACACAATATTGGCATTTATCGAAGGATTGATTAATTATCTTAATGTCTTTCAAGTGCTGTGAGCCATTGTCTGTGGTTTTTCTTACACACACTGCACAGTTCCTGATTACTATGTATAGACATGAACTATATTGCAATGTAATAAGGTTGGGCACAATAGCAGATATTTTAGTGTGAGCTCCACCATCATCATCATCTTCATTTCCCGTTTCCAGCTTCCTGGGTCGGGTTGTGAATTAAGGACCTCCATCGTTGCCTATCTCTCCACCACTCCTCTCCTGATTTTAGTACATCTTCGGGTTTTCCTCCCTTCTTTTCTACACACTCCCACACTGTATCTGCCCATCTCTTCCGGGGCCTAAGCAAACATTATTAGGCTAACATTATCAAAATTCAAAACATCCAGTTCAATTGCTCTGACGACAACTTTATTACCCCCAATGATATTAACTAGCGGCTTCGGTGGCGTAGTTGGCAGCATGCCGAGCCTCTATGCCCAAGATCGCGGGTTCAAACCCGGTCGAAGTCGTCGGATTTTTAAGAACGCTAAAAATCCCTCAGTATGCCCTCCTACATCACACTTACATTACACTAATCCAACAATACTTATACCAACGTACATTTTTCACTTTCATAAACAACATTAATTCCTCTCACAAATATATCAACGCCGGCGTAGCTCAGGGTAGTATACTGGGACCTCATTTGTTCCTTGAGGTAATAAATAATCTTCCATTATCAGACTATACGTCAACCCATGTGTTCGCTGACGACACAGCCATACTCGCAAAATCTAGGAATCCACAACTAGCTTTTCAACACATACAACAACAAGTAAATCAGCTTCAATCTTGGATTATCAAAAACAAATACAAATCAACATTGGCAAAACAAAAACAGTACACTTCACACACAAATACGGTCAGTTCAGACAACATATAAAATTACTCAACACCGATATACAATGGTCACACGAAATTAAGTACGGTACTTAGGAATTACACTAGACAAGAGACTCAACCTTCAATCGCACATAGACAACACATTACGCAACACCAAATCATGCATTAAACTTCTTAACCCCTTGATTCACACTAAATCTACACTAACCACTAAAATAGTAACACTAATACATAAAACACTTATCAGACCAGTTCTCACCTATGCTACGCCAGCCATAGGATTAATCTCAGTAAGTAAAATACAACAACTGCAAAAAATACACAATCAGATGCTAAAAATAGCGCTTAAAGTCCCAAGGGACACGCGCATTGTTGACCTGCACAGACAAACTCGAACCCCCTACCTACTGGACTTCATGATTAAACTAACTGAAAAGTACTACATACAAACTCAACTTCACCCAAATCCACTAATACGCATTCAAGGAGCTTACCAACCAGACAGAAGAGACATAGAAAAAGACGACCTAAATATCCACTAGCCTTATCATAAAAGACAATCTGCAAGGTAAGGACTTACAGTATAACTTAAAATACGAACGACAGCTAACAAGGAACCAGTAATTATACACCAATTAATTTTACAACCTGAACCTCACCTGCCCAAAGGACCGTTTTTACACCCCTGCCAGTCCCCTTAAGGAGCCTAGTCCAAAGAAAACTATGAACCATGGCCACGTGGTGTGTCTGCCTGGGGATTATTAAGCCACGACCGACTCTGCCCCGGATGGTGCACTACGGGCCTGGTGATTAGTAACATAACCATTATATTAAAATCTACAGAGGCACTCAAGGCACCTAGGCCCATATCACCTGCAGCCCCCCCCCCCCCCGCCCTCTTGGAATGGTTATCTTCTATTCATTAATAATTATTAATAATTATCCCAGTCATTCAGATCCAGACGGCATGACTGCATTACCTATTACAGTACGGCCTCTAATCAACAACTAAATTCAAAATCCCCATATAAATTCTTTCAAACCAACACAATAGCCTACGAAATAATATCCAAAACAGAAATAGTTCATAAAACCTTGCTAACACATATGCAGTACGCAAATTGGCCATGGCGCGTGCCACATTCCAAGCCATATCACCAGACTAACAGAGCTCGTTCTGCTATGACAACTGAATATTCCAATAATCAATTAATTATCCCAAGTCACCCAATAAATTTTATACATACAAATTATAACAAATTTATCTTATGCACACAGCCGCCGAGGCGAATGACGGCCGCTACGCGGCTGGGAGCCGCCTGCGGCGGACTAAATAATGTTACGTGTTAGCCCTAGTAGCACGTTCGTTAATTGGATTGCAGTAGGTAAAAGCGCAACTCAGTTGGTCCTTAAAGAAATATTGGCTTTATTGCAGGTCTAGAAAGTTACACCACACAATAAATACTTGGAAACCAATGAGCAGTCTCAGTCAGATTCCTCCCTTATGGAGTTCACTCACCTCCTTTTCACTTGCTCGCGCAGTTAATCCCTCAATAATTAGGTAGACCCGTTCCTGGCTAGAAGTAACGGCACTCTTCCTCATGTAAACAAGCCACAGTCTGACACTCACTTGTTCTGAATGTACACTGTCTCGCCGTCCGCAGGCTAGGAAAACAGTCCACTGCGTTTCGCGATTCACCACACTAACCTCTGTCGCACTGGAAAACACACTCACTCGCTCAAAAACACAGTCCTCAAAAACTCACTCCGCTCGCTGGCCAGGTCGCTTATATAGCAGGGCTGGTGACTCAATGGATGTTTCTGGAGCGGACCAGGTTTCACGGTTTCTCGAGAGTTCCGTCACTAGTTGGGTCACGAACATTCTGGCCCATCCCTTTTGTTCCCGCTGCGCAAGTGGCAGGCCGGGGGTAGCCTCGGGCGGCTGTGAGTCACGCGCAAGGGAATGAAGCAACCTCGTAGCCGTAACAATAATTATGAAAATTATTATTATTATACAACAATTATTACGCAATAATCACTACAATTATCCCAGAATACACCCCCCCCCCTTTACTTATTTACACCAGGCAGAGTAGCGCATTGTCGCAACGATACCTGGTCCCTAAACAGATTAGCAGCAGCTGTATGTTGTTCATAACTATTAGTGCAGCAGTCGCTCTGTTTCTCACATGCATTGTGAAAGAAGTTCCTGTCGTCTGGAAAATTAACCTCAAATAGTTAACATTCTTGACGGTTGTTATCGATAAATCTCCAGGTCTGTTTTAGTCTCGTTGATCTGTAAATTGCTCGTCTCGGCCCAGAGAAGCAGACGATCCATACACTCCTGCAGAACGTCCAAACTCTTTGCTCAAATTACTACATCATCTGCGTATATGTAAAGAGATATCTTCTCTTCCAAAGACTCGAGGATACCGGTGATATCAGCAGTTGAGAGAATGAACAGCAGTGGACCTATTGGGTCACCCTGCTCAATAGGATTTGAGAACTGAAGGCCATCGGAGATAAGCACGGTATTGTGATGCAGAATGTTGGTTATTATCAGCGGGATAATCAGATTCACCGAGCATAGTCTGAAGTTTCTCAACTATGACCTGTCGACTTGACACGTGGAAGGCCTTCTTAAAATCCACAAAGATGGCGTGACATTTACCTCTATGGTGACGAAGTGCCTCATCAATATCTGACAGTAGGTTTCCAATTGCCTGTAGAGTTGATTTACCCTTCTGAAAACCAAACTATTGGCCTGGGATTTTGTCAGAAACTCTTTCTGTCAGTCTGTCCGTCAGAATTCTTGTGAATATTTTGAATATTGTGTTCTTGAACGCTATTCCTCTATATGAATCCGGAGAGTCTGCACTTCCTTTCCCTTTATAAAGTAGTTTGATAAATGACGTTTTCCAGGATGACGGTATTGTGCAGGTCTCAAGACACTTATTGAAAAGTGTAGGCAATATGTCGCGAAGGTAAGGCAAAGCCTCTTTCAAGAGTTCATTACATATTTCATCAGGCCAGGGGGTCTTGCCAGTTTTAAGACTGACATGAGTATAGTTTTCACAACCTCCACCTCAGTAATTGGAGGGAAATCAACTTTTCCATGAAGAGTTGTTACCCTGCAAGAGTTACCAGTATTGATAATCATCTGGAAATGCCTTTCCCAAGCGTCCATACTGATAGTCTGCAAGAACTTCTGAGTTCTGGGCTGTAGTGTTAGAAAATGATTGTCCGTTGCTCTCTTCACTAGTTTATTCCCTTCCTCTTCCAACCAAGCTGCTCTCTTCTCCATAAGGATTTTTTTTTGTAGGAACGTCTTAGGTCGCTGTACCTCTTGTGGTTTTCTTCTGTTTTATAGTAACGAAAAATATAAAACAAATTTAGGGCGTCTTTCCTTACCAAAAACAATATGCATCAAACCACGGTTGAGATTTCCTTTCTGTTGGAGGCATCCTAACATGGGATTATTTTATATTCTTTTCAATACTAAATGCTGCAGCATTTATTTCCCCTTGTCACACCGAATCTAGGATGTGGTCTTTTGAGGTCGTTAAAGTTTCTTCTAGGTAGTTGATGTCGAGAGAGCGTTTGATTATTACAGGCTTTCTTATGTTTCTTTCAGATGGTGCAATATTTACTTTAATTTTTGAAACGACTGGTATGTGCTTTCTTAATGTTATCACAGAATTTGAGGAGAGTGTCTTGATATCAATTGTTCTAACGTATGTGTTCGCAAAGAATAAATCCACTGAGCTCATACCGTTATGACATATATATGTTGGTGTTGTCCTACTGTTTAGTAGATAGAAACCTTCCGCGTCCAGAAATTCTACAACCATTTTACTATTTGTACATTCCTTATCTACACGACAGTTAAAGTCTCCTGCTATGACTGATCCACGGTGGTGTCCGATAATTGACACCATTTCTGATATATTGTCAATGATATCCTGAGCGAAGGTTTTGGGGGGAAAATAAACACAGACAATAGTCAGGCCTTTTGCATATATTGCTAATAAGTTTATGGACCTATATTCTGTTCTACTTTTATGTAGAGCATGTGTTGTAAGTGTTTGGCCTACTTTTAAGTAGAACCGTTGTGTTCAAAGGGGCTGGACGGCATCTCCAGTGTTTACTAAGTTTTGCTTGGCGCCTATACCGGGTGTAAAACTAGGGTGTGCGAGGAAAGGAAAGATAGTGTTTGGTGTTTTGAGAAGTACGGCGGATACGTCTAGAGAGCAATTAACGTAAGGGGAACTGGAGGGAGGAATACTCACCCTGCTTACCTGGATGAGACTTAGTAAGCCACATGCTTGCTGTGCACCGCCTACTGCTGGGCAGCGTTCAGTGAAGATCTTAAGCTAGATTCTAATCTAAAGGGAAGGGCTTCTTAACCTAAGTGAAATAACGAGATAAGCATTGGACTGTACGAAAGGGGTTTATTACTTAATAGTTGTGATGAAAAGAGGGGAGGAGTGAAATAGTAACTAGGAGGAAAAGGAGTTTAGTAGACACGTTCTCACTCACCCTACCGTTGGTACCATGTGTCCTCGATGTCGTGTTGGAACCGACCCCAAGGCAGCGCCCTGAGGGGTTCTTTAGCGTAGCACTGCTCAAAAGAGCGTAATAGACTCGTCGATCTAGAGAGCCGTCCGTCAGTAAGTAAGAGAGTAAGAGAGAGCTGCAAGTCAAAGAGAGGGCGGCGCGTGTTTGTACCTCATATTTATAAGGAAATTGTGCGGTACAGTCTATTCAGCGGAATTTTAGAGTGTAATGTCCGCTGTGTCCTCTCTAGCCTGCTAGCTGGTGGACTTAGGGCTACGACCTGCTGCTTGCCTTGCATTCGTGTTGCCATGCCGTTATTCCCGTATTTTCTGTAGTTTCTTCTAAGTAGCTTGTATGTAGGTATAGACGCAACCCTTGTACAAGGGTTGGGGCTGCAACAAGTCTCCTCCCTGTTTTAATAATCGTCCTCGATTATTGGACTAGACGTGGTGGTGGAAACTTTTATTTTCTTCTTTCTTATTCTTTTTCTTCTTTCCTTTCTTCGAGCTGTATTTTGCCATTGATTCTTCTTATCGTCCTTCGTTTCTTCTGCTCTTCTTCGTAGATGGTAGAGTGAGTGAAAGTGTGCCGTACTAGGAGGTGAAGGGTGTGGCAAGAGGGTGGGGTAGTTTACTAGTCAGTCATATTATAGCAGATAGTTCTCTGTATCTGTCTACATTCCATATTGCATTGTTGGCATGATTTGTGCTGCCTATTTGGCAGACTTGAAATTTCATTAAAATATTGACATTGTTTTGCTAACAGCGAATAAAAATAAAAAATGGAATTTCAGCTGAGATATGAAGTGAAAGAAATGAAGTTGAAATATATATCTTGAATGAAATCGCATAGGAATTTTAAGGTGTGAACACCGCTCTCGGACCAGTGCGTGACTTGCGTACGACGTCGTCAAGCCGAGCCCTACCGGGAGGGTGTATGCACATCTGTAATTTTCCTACGATGTAAAATGATGCTGTAAGGAGCTTAAGTACTGATTGGCCCTCTCGAGCTAGCACATAACCTCTATAGCGTGTGTAAAGGAGAGAGAAAAATAGTGTACTGAGTGGGCTACACTAGGCGAAGTGTAGCTGTGAGGGTGCGCCAATAGGTTTAACCTCCTTACAACGTGAGGATGACAAAAGAAAATGAAAATTGAAGAAAGTGTCCAAAAACGTGAAATTCCTTCAAAATTGCTTTAGCATTTGCGTAACAAATGTAGTTATGGTGATAAGAGAAAAAAAACATTTAAGTGTTGGAAAGAACTAGCCGAATGCTCCTGCCTAAATCGGCTTACAGGCTACTATGGTTTGTAGGTTTTGACTGTCGCTGTTTTATCTCACGTGCGCTGGGACTTCGGTCTTGTGTCACGTTCGTCTGGGTGGCATCCTGCATTCATGGCCTACTGTGGGTATTACAGGATTGTACAGCGTAATACTAGTCTGAAATCAGAAATCACTCTAAATGTTCGTGTACAGTGGGATTAGTTTACCCTGGTACCGTTAATCTTTCACTGAAGTTCGTTACGTCGTGCGATGTAGTCTCTTTATTTAATGTCTGCATTATGACTTACGTACTAATATTATTATAAACTAATGTGTAATATGTACTCCTTGACATATTCGCCATGGTGGTATTTCACTATACCACTTCCTATATTCATCGTTGTAAAACTTCAACATGCTTCCTTAAGCATTTATATTCGTAGATACTCCTTAATACTTCGTAGAACTTGAACCATTTATATTTGTAAAAACTTCCTCATAATTCGTGGAACTTGAACAAACTCTCTCATATATCGTCGTAGAACTTCACTATAGCTGAAAATTAATCATTAATAATGACTGTAGCACTTTCTCAGCTTCACTTAAGCGACGTATTCGCCTCTTAACCTATTGGTATGCAGACGTTATGTAAGGACACTCGCACTACGTGTATAGTTGATCGTTAAGCTTAAATGGATTTTCGTTAAATTGGCGACTGTTCGTCGGGAAGTTTTGGAAACTGGAAATTTAGTATTGCCTCTACGGGCTAACTTGGGAATTCTGACGTGGCTGACATGGTGTTCTCATCCATGATATCTATCTTTATTGTGTGCACTGTATAGAACTTCAGGAAATATAGATTAACACGATAATATGATCTGAAAAAAATTACATTTGTTATTGACATGTGAAAATTTCCTGTAAAAAAATAACATTTGTTAATGACATGGTATTAAAGACCCTTTTGTTAAACTTGCCACGTTAGGTAGGGGGGGGGGATGGGGTTGACTTAGTATCTAATTTAATTCTTAATGCTAAACCTAATATTACTGCCTTCCCTTAGCTAAGTATACTATATACATGGGGTAGGGGGTGAATCGTGTGTCTAGAAGGGGAGTGTAGGAAGAAATCACTCGAAGGGGGATATATATATTAAAGTTATTTCTTAAACATTTAGGCTCTCCCTAAGGTGTATCCGCAGCCATGGTAATTTTCTAAAATGTATCTTTAATGAAATGACTACCCTTGCTCTGTAATAAAATTAATAGCGTTGCTCTATATGGAATTACTAATAGTATACCTTAGTTGCATAGTTTTATTCATTTAATGTATTCTGTTGCCTTCGTGTCGTGGAAAATACGGATGCGTATGAGGATGTACTTTAACAAAAAGGTGTGCAATACGCAGGGTGGTATCGGGTTTACGGGTGCCTTGAAGGGCTTACACGTGAATCTTTGACTGGCGAAATACGTAACATGGTATGGGGCGGTAAGGTACGGACAGTAATCCTAGCGACCTTCCAATTTGCAATGTGGTATCGGAATGAGGACCGAGTGACCAAAGAATGCAGATTGTGGTTTGGGAAAACTGCGAGTATCCAAAACGGCTCATCCAGTGGACCCATACGTTTAGTAGTTTGGTTTTACCTTTATGCCTGGAAGGAGTTACCCCCTACCAAGTGACCTACCAATTCACATTGTCACCCTTGGCATTTGATACATGTGTAAATTGCATCCTCTTCCGTCGCAAATAATCTTAGTACATTGAAAAATTATCAATTTATAACTTTACTTGTTAGTTTTAGCGTATGTGCAGTTTTTCTCTCAATATTGGTCACTCTTCATATATAAAATCGGAAAATATATCCAGCTGTGTAGGCTTCCAAAGTACCTACTATGCTATAATATCACAAAACGTATCAATATCTCCTAATGTTTAACAGAATACCGTAAAAATATCGCCTGTTGGCAAACTGTTTGTACTCCGATACAAAACGCATCCCAACGGACGTTAAATCCACTATGTATTATAGTGCCGCCATCGTTACTTCCGACTTGACAGTTCACCGGCTGGCGATACGGTGTTGCCAGTTCACTAACGTGAATCAGCTGACGTACATGATTATAGCCGCAAATTTAACAAAACACTCGTAATGTGAACAGACATGTTTACACACAACATCATACTCGTGAAAAAGTACATAGTAGCAGAAATTACACATATACTGCGGTTAATAATGAAGCAGAGCAAAATTGTTACAAATAAATTACTCACCATTGCCGCCTCGCGTCCGGAGCCTATAAAGGGAATACACCACTCATTTCGGAGTCACTATTGCCGTCTGTTGAACTATCACCATCACTATCACTATCACTTGACCCCAAAGAAATGACAAATCTTTCCACGTCTTCAACAATGATATCTTCCTTCTCCCAAGCTTCATTAATGAC
Source organism: Meconema thalassinum (assembly GCA_946902985.2). NCBI lineage: Eukaryota > Metazoa > Arthropoda > Insecta > Orthoptera > Tettigoniidae > Meconema > Meconema thalassinum. The sequence goes on along the minus strand of OX336388.2, from coordinate 908,130,127 downwards.
TCCTTTCGTGTGTCTCACGACTCTCTCCCAATCGTCCGCCCTAACATTGTCCACAGCCTGTGAAAGAAGTCTTTCTACTTCTGAAATCGTGAAGAGTTTGTTATTAACTGCGACGTAATTTTTCACCTGGGCCCAAATAAGTTCGATGGCATTGAAATGACAGTGATAAGGGGGAAGTCGGATAACTTTATGTCCGTGTCGCCTAGCAATTTCGTCCACCTCATACACTGGAAACTGTGGCTTGTTCAGTTTCACGAGTTTCATGAGCTCCCCTTTCTTCATGTCGTCACGTAAAGGAATGTTGTGGCTCGTCAGCCACTCAATGAGCACATTCTTTCTTGCTACCATTGTTGGAGCTTTGTCGTGAATGACACTATGATATGGGGCATTGTCCATAACAATTGTGCTCTTCTCAGGCAAGTTGTTCAGCAATTCTTCAAACCATTTCTGGAATGTGGTACTGTTCATCTCCTCATGATAATCACCAGTTTTCTTGGATCGGAACACATGAAGAGAATTCGGCACGAAACCTTGTGACGTACCAGCATGAATTACAATTATTCTCCCCCCTTTCCCAACAGGCACTGCCAATGTACCTTCCATGGAATCATCTGTCCAGGCTTTTCCCCGTGAATGAGAGGCGTTGACCCACGTTTCATCCAGCCACACTATAGAATCAAAGTTTTCTTGCATAATCTCCCTCAAAAATCGGCACCGTCACATTACAATATCACATCTTTCCATTAGTATTCTCCGCCCGTTAACCTTTTTATATCGAAATCCCAGATCCTTCACTACTTTTTTCAGAGCAGATTTCCCTCCGCGAAAAAGATCGCTATTGTCAAGAGAACGGAGTAATTTCTCAATTGTCGGATGCTCTTTTCTGCGGTAATAAGCATAAATATGACGGCGAATAGCGTCTTGTTGGAAAGCATCCAAATCAGTCACTGTTTTAGGCCTATTTCTCTTCTTGCCTGGCGTTTCTAGTTTAGATGGTCCGGCTGCCTGTTCCTCCGCATGGAATTTCTCTTTCCCAATTCCTATTACTGTGCTTCTATGAACCTTAGTCGCATCAGCTGTTCTCTGTACTGCCTGAGCAACAGGTAATAGAGTTTCCCCGTTGTCTTTCTCCCTCTCAAAGTACTCTCGCACATTACTAATAATTTCCCGGGTTTGACTCCTTAGTGGAGTCCCTTGTCCTAAGGCCTTTCCTCTCTTGGCGCTTGGCGTTTGCGTGCTAGACACCGGCATGACACTATTGCACACACGCACGACAGAAATAACACAAACACTCACTAACCTAAAGCTAACCTACAACTACACGTAATTATACTACACTATGTCAAACGACAAACAAATACTAAGCTATTAAATAACAACAGACTAGAATATTGTCAAAAGGAAAATATACGAGAAATACGAGAATACACAAAGACCGCCAATTAAACTTACAGAGCACAATGCAAACAGCTGACAACAACATGTGAGCGCAAGAAGTTAGCTGGCAACGTCGTCAGCGAAACTCGATTTATATCGATATATCCATTTGAATGGCTGCCTGTGATTGGCTGGTTAGAGTGTAGTTGTGACGTATCACTGAAACTTCAAGTCGGAAGTTAGGATGGCTCTAGTATAGGTTCATTTTAGTAAAAATATCTCTTAACATTCTATCAGAATACCGTAAAGATATTGCCTGTTGGCAGACTGTTTGTACTCCGATACAGAACGCATCCCAACGGACGTGAAATCCACTGATTATTAGGGTGAATGGATCGCCGCTAGTTTCCTTCCGTCTTCCGTGAGTTGGCTATGTCCAGGAAAGTGAAATTATGGCTCTCGGCGTCCGGTTGTCAGTATTATTCTGACTTATACACTGCCTTTCTGAGAATTTATTAACTTAATACTACTCGGCGTGACGTTCCTATTGAGCATCTGGCTTGCGTAAAATGTGGGCTCTGGGCATGGTGTGGACAATAATCTTATTTGTCAATGGCATTTGTTATCAACGTAGTTATGTTAATATCTCCTATATCTCTTCCATTCTTCCCTTATCTCAAGGCGAGGTGAACCCTTGTACCTGCCGCAAGATATCAATAATATACTTCCTCAACTTATTGAAAAAATACTCTCTTAACGTCGTTGCCTCGAGGCTAGGCGAACCCTTGTGCCAGCCACAAGTTATTTATAATATATTTCTTCAACTTCACTCAAAAATACTTTCTATACGTCGTTACCTCGTGGCTAGGTGAACCTATATACCTACCACAAGATATGTAATACTTATTAATAATATACTAACGATGATACTCTTGATAACAATTGTCGTACGTTGCTATGTTGCTCTGCTGTGCTCAATCCCGTGATTACGCGTGTATGCTAGATTAACATTGCCGTTCGTCTGTCGGCTACTTTATGAATTCCTACTTGATTACTTTCCTATATTTGCTGCTCCGTGAGGGAACGGTGTCTTAATTGCTAACTGAATCTCCTGCTTCAAATGTACTGCTGGAAAAAGAATTCTACATTATTTGTGTACTCTACGATTACATCTTTAAAATTATTAGTGCGTTTTTTTGCTATCGCACGCTTCGCAATACGTTAAGGGATGTATGTAAAGCAAAAAGATTAAAGGCAAGGCTATGCAAAGTCATCTGGCGTGTTAGTGAATAGTGCCAGGAGTAATATCTATGATAGCGCACTTCCGTTCGCGTGCGCCTTTTCGCTGAGTTGCTACATGGTGTAGAGTTCAACCTCCTCGACGGAGTTCGACCCTCGACGATGCAGTTCTCTTGAAGGAAGGAGACAGCAGGCAGCAGGAAAGCAGAATGGAGAATACTGTTCAGTACGGTATTTCCTTTTTTCAAAGATCTTCCAGATTCGGCAAGGTAGAAGAAAATGTCATTAAGCATATTTGTTGTAGGTTGATTATTTTAGAGCAACACAGTTCACCATTGTTTTAGTAATTTAATATTTAATTGAATTTAAAGTGAAAGTTTGGGATATTCCCCCCCGTGCGGGTTACGGGTTAGAATACACCCATGGTATGCTCTGCCTGTCGTAGGAGGCGACTAATGGGGCCAACAAGACCGACTGACATGACTGACTTTGATTTGGAAGACCCCCTGTGGATGGGGAGGGCAGAATTCATCCACGGTATTCCCTGCCTGTCGTAAAAGGCGACTAATAGGGGGGCTTTATTAAGGTCTTTTACGACTTCCGGACACATTTTTGGCTTGACCCTTAGAAATAAACGTGCATGCTGCCTGGGGAAAGAGATACTGTGATATGACTGCACCCGAATTTCCGGTATCTTTCGCGGCTAAGGTGATGCCATCTATCACCCCTGCCACTTTCGTTCCCCGTGCTGTACCCTCGACGACGAACTACTCTCCGATCGTAAAATCTCCCTCCACTGTCCAAGTGGGATCTGTCAGCCCGAAGGAGGTTGCACAACCTTCCTCGGCCATTGTGAAAAAGGCGCCGGTTATACAATCTAAACTGGCGCAATCGGAGATGAAGTCATCTTCCCACGTCCATCAAGGGAGCGAAGCTGGCTGAAGCCAAGCCCGTCCGTATGGATGAACTCCCCTATAAAGAGGAAACAAAAACGGCGGAGGAGAGAGGAACGGTTCAGGCCGGTTTCTCTTCCTCTCCTAAAGACAGGGCTGCTCAGGTATCTGCTGGCCACCCCGCTCCCACCATCACCAGTGGAGCAGTGCCAGCAGGACCGACCATGTTTCGTAAGGAACTGGCGTCTGTGGGGAAGGAACCACATACTTCCCCAAATAGACGTCAGCGCCGATCAAGAAAGAAATCTCTTCGGGACGTGTCGGGGACAGACACCCAGTCTTCATACCGGGAGAAAGTCCCTCGACACCGCTCTCGCTCTTCCTCAAGAGCGAGACTCGTGAAGTTCGACGAGGACCGCGCGCAATCCAGGGGAGTGCCCGATCCATTTTCTTCATCTTCGGACGGAGATGTGGAGATTGAGGTGTGCTCTCCTGCCCCATCATCTCCAACTAGAGTTGGGGAAGGGTGGCAATCGGTCAAGCGTAAGTAGAAGACCCACTTCTACTTAAGTCCACACCATGGCACTATTACAATGGAACTGTAATAGCTCTTTTGGTCATCTTGCTGAGTTACGTCAATTAATATCTTCGTTTTCGGCAGCCATTGTCTGTCTTCAGGAATCCAGGTTTCGTCCTGGACATGAGACAACAATGCGTCACTTCAAACTCTTCTCCAAAGACCGGGTGGACGGACCTGTGTCCGCCGGTGGCGTCTGCACTCTCGTCCACTCTAGCCTCTTTAGTGAAGAGGTGTCGTTGCGTACTCAGCTAGAATCAGTTGCAGTTCATACTTCGTTGCCAGTAATGGCAACAGTATGTAACGTGTACATCCCGCCTTATTCTCAACTGGATTACAACCAGCTGGTGGATCTAGTTTCTCAGCTTTCCCCTCCTTTTCTCCTTCTGGGAGATGTTAATGCCCACAACACCATCTGGGGCTCCGCTACCACTAGCGGTAGAGGGAGAGATTTTGAGAGACTGATCAGGCGGCTGGACCTGTGTTGATTGAATACAGGGGAACCTACGCACTTCTCTATTGCTCACGGCACTTATTCAGGTGTCGATATCACCTTATGCAGTCGTGCGCTGGTTCCCCGGCTACAGTGGGGTGTACAAGACGACCTTTGTAATAGCGACCATTTCTCGATTATCATTACTCTTCCAAACCAGAGAGCCATCGAGTTACCAAGTCGATGGCTGTTCCGTCGGGCTGATTGGACAACTTTCACGGCACGTGCGGTGTTTGCCGAAGATACATTTGAGAGTGTCGACGATCATACCATTCACATAACGGATGGTATTTTGGCTGCTGCTGAGGAAACAATACCTTCCTCATCCGGCAACTCCCGCCGGAAGCTTGTCTCTTGGTGGACAGCCGAGATTGCAGCAGCCATTAAAGATCGTCGACGTGCTTTCAAATGCTATCGGAGGCAAAACACTATGGCCAACCTTATCACCTTCAAAAGGATGCATGCTAGAGCCCGATATCTGATTCGGGAGAGTAAGGAAACGACGCACAGTGTGTCGAATCGCATATCCAGCTGGAAAAAAATCACTGTCGCAAATGAAAGCGAAAACTGGCTCATTCGATAGTGAACAAACCAGATGGTGACCTTCGGTCTTCCTTTCCGCTCTCTGGTGCGTAGGAGGGAGGTTATAGGTGCTGAAACGTCTTCCTGGCAGTTATCAGGTCATTTGATAGGAGGTGTCGGAGTGACCCGAACGTTGTGATTCTAATGAGTTCAACGAGGTGTTTTCTTCTGCGGCTCATGGAATAGTGAAAAGCGGTATGTGTTCGCAATTTTATGCGTAATACAAGCATTCTGCACTAAATAAATTATTTACTTTATGAGTGCCTCATAGAGCCACTTTACTTTAAACGTCATTTGATAGGAAATTTAATGTAGATTCTGGATCTGTAGTGGTTTGGTTGCGCACGAATGTGCATGATGGTTTATTTTCTTATTTTCAGTGACTATGTGGGCATTACCGCGAGAAGAATTTTTCTACGCGTGGTGATCGTGTCGTAAATAGGGGCGTACAGACGTCATATTTCAATATGTTATGAATAAATTTGATCCTACAACTCTTACTGACACTGAGGTTCAGGAGCTAAGAAACACAATTAAGTTCATATCCCATAATATTAATAAAAACGGGGGAGTGAGGGAAGAACAATGCCACGTACATAGGTAATCTACCTATGGAAGCTATTGAGTTACTTAATGACCCCCAAGGAACTTTCACATCAAATGATGATGACTAGTATAGCAATGACTACGATGCTCTGGACTCTACAGAAGAATCAGGTGACGAATGAACATTAGACATTTTGTTATTATTAAGGGGAGTGATATTAATGAGAACATTACTTGACGATTGGACGTTTTCTTTTTATTAGCAATAGGAGAAATAGGCCTAATATTCAATATATGTTGTCTTTATTTCCATGCTTTTCTAGAGAAATAATATTGTTTTCGTGTGTGAAGTATGTTTACTAAAACTACGTCATTAACAGGACTGTAAAATGACATTTTGTTATAAAGAAATTGTTTGTAAGAATTTGACGAATATTCATTTTTATTTTTAGAAGATAAATGTAATTTTTTGTGCATATTTCGTTGTTCTATATTTAATCTTATATATTAAAATAGTTTTCAAAAAATTTCACCTATTACTAAAACTGAAATATCTCGGGAAGTATTTGCGATACGACGACGTTTGTTGCCTTAAAATATAATGCCTGTCACGCACCCTCGATTGATACCCACCTTAGTTGATTATATCATCCGTGAATTAAAATAATTGCGTTATCCGCTTTATAAGTGAGAGTGGGTTAGGGCCAGCAATCTAAATTTTCCAGTGAACATTGACTCAACGACTTGTTTTTGAATGATAATGTTTTGTTTTTTCCGTAATTTTTGTTTATTTTTATAATTTTTATTTTTTATTTAATTGTTTGTTTTATTAATTTTTGGTCTTTTTAAATTTAGATGTCCACCTCAAAATTCAATTCAAAATTTGTATTCTTTAATCTGTGTTAAGAGGGGCAGATGACCTCGTAGTTCCGCCCCTTAAAACAACAATAACTAACTAACTAACTAACTATAATTGCGAATATTACTTCCTCCAAGGTCACACGAAAATATAATCGAATGACTTGACGGACATATTGTCGCTAGGCGACAACGACTAACACTGTATCATGATATTCAACGCCACCCCAATAATAAATCTAACTTTATATTAACAGAGATCAAATCTCCTTGGGAACTTAACGCATTCACTTAAAAATCTTTAAAGCGGTTTGAATCTAACTTCTACTTGCTCCACTCAGGCGCTAATGTCGCATGCATCCATACATGATATCGTTAACTTCTACCTGTTCCACTCTGGCGCTAATGTCGCATTTATACATACAATAAGCAGAACAGGATTCTGTGCACATAATTTAATTAAAATTTCTCAAATAATGGATTACTTTGAGACTGAAATGCTCATGCACAATCAGCAGCCATTTTGCTAATGACACTGTCATGTCAACATCTCTTTGAATGACAACAAATACTGTATACGAAAGACAACTAATTTCACGAAGATGCCGCTACAGTCGAATGTTGAAACCGCCATTTTGTATTGTGTATCCGATCTTTCAATTATATAGTCTTTGGTCTCACCAGCTAAAAACTGTCTTTTCGTTTCATCATTCGTCCTTATAGGCTGTGTGCTCATTCAAAACAATGACTCATAATATGCTGAATGAGAAGCGACACTCAATTACAAATGTTATAAAGATTAAAGGTGACGGTAACTCTGTTCAGGTCATTGCCATATTGTGAGTACAACAATCAGTGTTTATTTACACAGGTTAGAAAGCGAATTGTAAAACATGTTACAGACAATTGGAATAATTATTCTTCCTTTATTTTTGGCAACAGCGATATGTACGAAACTGTTGTCAATACGAGCGATGATTACAAAATGTGTATGTCTATGAATGGTATTCATGGAGGTCATCTTGAGTTAGATGCCGCTGCTCAAGTTTACAAAATGGATATTGACTAATAACAAAACTCTGCTATTGACGTCAGAAAAGTTGGATGGCGCAGCCACGCGGCAGAATGTTGAAGCTGTAACATTGTGACTGGTGAGATTTAATTAGATGGTGAAGCATTGACGTCGTGATGGAAACAGAAAGAAATTTGTCAAATTCGAGGAGGTACTGCTCTGTATACGGTTGCAAATCGTATAAAACGGCTACGAAATATCTTCACTACTTTCCTGTACAAAAAGTTCAGAGAGAAAGATGGGCTTCGGCGCTGTCAATTGGAAAACGTGTTACATGTTACATGACAGTGTGCAGTCTGCATTTTTGTGAAGACGACTTCTTTCCACCGGTACTGTAGATTATTGATAGTTATTGTCTCTAATTTGTATTCACATGGATTTAGCTACATCAAAAATACTGATAAACTTACAGCCTATTACTTCTGTGCCGTACAAAGAATGTAATCCGCTCTTCGTAAACTTATTTTAGGGGTTCTTCTGATTGACAATAGCCGAATGGTTAGAAAACTTAAGAAAAATGCTGTTCCTAGCCTTAATTTGCCAGAGAATTTATATTCTTGCCTTTGAACAGCAAGTATGTAGGTCATTGAAGTATGATTTGGCTTAAATTGTGTTTTTGGCTATGATCTCCCTACTGTTGAATTTAGTTAATTAAAATGTAAAATCTTAGTTTTAAGTACCGGTTCGGTGACCCATCATCCCAGGCAGGCCGGCAACACCTATACTACTCAGGCAGATAGGTCACTTAGCCGTAATATTGAAGTTATAGTGATGTTAAGTATACATATGCGGTAATGTAGCAGGAGACCGGATCGGCCTAGGCTATTCTAACTTTAATTAGTTCCCATTTCAGGGTTTTACAGTTTTGAGTGCGAATAGTTGGTTTGAAAGTTGTACAACAGTAAGGAGAGTATGTTTTGTATAGGTTTTAATTGGTATTATGGTTTATGTCGAGCTGAGGAGTGAATTTGGTTCGTCTTATAGTGTAGTTTTTGATCTGTTCCGTTTGCTTATGACAAGTTCAAATGGAGACTCCAGCTTTGTTAAATATCTGTATTTTAAATATTTAATTAAATATATTGATAAAGAGGATGTCTCCATTTTAACTTGCCTGTGGCAAGAGATTAATAAATTAACATTCCTGCCTTTGAACAGCAAGTATGTAGGTCAATATTTGCAATATTGAAGTATGATTTGAGCATCCCAAGTAACGCTTCTTTGAACCCAAAACATTCATGCAAATTCAGGGTTGCTTGATTCAATTTATTATCAGGCAGTCGTCCTTTGTGTTATGTGAGATATATATATTGTGAAATTAATAAAAACATCGATACCGCTAGGATCCCAAGTACAGGCTTCATATATGTAACAGCAGACAGTAAATTAACTATCTACATGTGGGTAATATTTTAAACTGGTAGTAATTAGGCACTGCATTTAAATTGATTATAAAAATATTTCTATCAATAAAAGGAAATATGTAGTATTTTGCCATCATAAATTAGAAGCCATAACAAACGCACACCCAATTACTTTACGTCACTATATCGCCGCCATATTGCAAACAGTTGACCGTAAGCTCCTCCCCCGTTTCGGACGTCAATTCTCTGGAGATGGGTGGAACGGTCATTATGACGTCTTAAATACTGGTATCAGTGCTAACTCAGTTGAGAACGTGGATGCCAAGTCACTCGATTCAGTGGCTGATTTATAGTTTCAAACTAAGAGTGGGGTTGCGTGCAGTAAAACCCCAGGATCGTGTCGGAAACGAACCTCAGAACCAGTTAGCCAGAGACAAAATGTGATAAGAATTAAAGGTGACGGAAATTGTCTGTTCAGGGCATTGGCATATTGTGTGTACAACAATCAGAGTTTATTTACAAAGGATAGAAAACGAATTCTTCAACATGTTACAGACAATTGGAATAATTATTCTTCCTTTATTGTTGGCAACAGCGATATGTACGAAACTGCTATCAATACGAGCGATGATTACAAAATGCATATGTCTATGAATGGTATTCATGGAGGTCATGTTGAGTTAGTTGCCGCTGCTCAAGTTTACAAAATGAATATTAACATAGTTACTAACAATAAAACGCATACTGTAAACGCCGAAAATACGCCACCAAATAGAATAATTTCCTTACTGTATTCTGGAGATGGCCGGAACGGTCACTATGACGTCCTAGATATCAGTGCTAACTCAGAGTCAAGTATGGTCAAAAACGTCAATACCAAGAAACAGAAACGAGCACTACGCGACTCAAATCGATATCAGAAACAGATTGTCACAAAACCGTTCTCAGCCACTTATCGATGTGCTATTTTTGATACTATTCCCTACATAGAACCATTCTCAATTGGAAGTCTGTGTAACATTTGTCACTACTGCTCAGCTGCATACTTTTCAAAAGAGAACAATACAAGTGGTCACTTTTCTTTTTGTTGTAGCGATGGCAAAATGAAACTTCCACCATACACAATACTTCCGGAAATTAAGCAGTTGTTAACGAATTGTGCCGAAATCAGTAAACATTTTAGGAAAAATGTTCGGCAGTATAATAATGCTATGTCGTTTGTAGCCTTTGGTGCTACTGCTGAGCTACTACCCAGACATGGGCCTTACAGTTTCAAAATCAAAGGTGTCATTCATCATAGAATTTCCCCTTTATATGCCAGAAAACAGGAAAACAGTTCATATGGCCAATTATACATCTTAGAATTTTCAGAGGCAAATGATTTAAGGCTACTGAATGATGCTAATCACGAACTGAGAGAAGATACCCTCAGTATTTTAAATCGTTTACTAGATCAGCACAATACTTACGTGCGCTCTTATAAAACAATGCACCAGAAAGTAAGTGAAGAGAAAAAATCAGCTCTAAAAGAAAATCGTCGTCAAAAGGAATTGGTAATGCGTTTCTATCACGAACCTTCCTCAGATCCAAGACGTTATAATGACCCCACATGTTCAGAAATTGCTGCTGTATTTGGAACTGTTGATGGAGCTCCACCATCTCATCGACACATTGCAGTATATGAGAGAGAAGGTGGCTTGAGGAATGTTGATTATGATAGTGTGCACTGTGATCCTATGTGTTATACCTTGATTTGGCCTTGTGGAGAGTCGGGTTGGCACATTTCAATGCCAACTGCTGGAGTGAGACAAATTAAAATACGTCATACTATAACAATGCGTGAGTATATTCTGTACAGAATTGCCATTCGAGGTCTAGGAGCTGAGTTCGATTTCAATCCCCTTATTAACGCTGGTAAATTGACTCAACAGCTATTCGTGGATTACTACTGTCGTATGGAAGGTGACCGGTTAAAATATATACGTCATCAACAAACGAAGTTGTGAGTTGATACATACAGTATGCTGGTTTAGCAGAAAATGTACGAGCAGAAAATGAAAATCTCAGAGTCGGTCGTATTGTAGTTTTGCCATCTTCTTTTACAGGTAGCCCAAGGAATATGATGCAAAATTACCAGAATGCAATGGCGATAGTGAGGAAGTTTGGAAAGCTAGATTTATTCATTACGTTCACCTGTAATGCGGGCTGGCCAGAAATACTTAACAGCATTCATCCTTGGGAAACGGCTAATAATAGGCCTGATATTGTAGTAAGAGTTTTCCATTGCAAAGTAAAGGAATTGCTACGATTGAATAATGTTAAGGAAATTTTCGGTAAAGTAAAAGCATATCTATATACAGTGGAATTTAAAAAACGAGGTCTCCCGCACATCCATTTACTATTAACATTAACAGAAGATAGTAAGTTTTGAGAAATTTCTGACATTGACTGTGTGGTGTCAGCGGAAATACCAGATCTCAAGGATGAAGCGCTATACGACTTGGTAAGGCGTCATATTGTACATGGTCCTTGCGGATCTTTGAATCCTCCTTCAGTCTGTATGAAAGATGGCGTATGTAAGAAAGATTTCCCTAAACAGTTTCAGAAAGAGACCAAAGATAACGCCAATGGTTATTCTTCGTATAGGAGAAGCAATAATGGACGGATTATTGTAAAAACAATTCGAGGCATTGACATTGAAATCGATAGTCGATTCATTGTTCCCTACAATCCATTTCTTTTACTTTACTTTCAAGCTCATATTAATGTTGAAATATGCTCAAGTGTTCGGAGTGTTAAATACATCCACAAGTATGTGTATAAAGGTCATGACTGCTGCCATGTTAAAGTATGTCCTGAAGGCGAAACGGTGAACTACGATGAAATTACTTCTTTCCTAAATGCTAGATATGTTGGTCCAACAGAAGCCGCATACAGGATATTTTCATTTCACATGCATGAACAGTCACATTCTATCGTGCGATTACCAGTTCACTTGCCAAACTCGCAAAATATCTATTTTAAAAATGATAACGCTCCTGATATTTTACTTCAAGCACAGTTGCGCAACACGGAATTACAAGCGTGGTTCAAGTTAAATCAAGATTCGCAAGTCAGAAGTCCGTATATATATCCTGAAACACCAATACATTACGTCTGGAATAAGAGCAACTGCCAGTGGCAAAAAAGAAAAACTGTTTCAAAAATTATAGGCAGAATGTATAACGTTTCGCATACAGAAACAGAAATGTATTATTTACGCCTGTTATTGCTTCACGTCATAGGTGCTACCAGCTTCCAGGATCTACGAACATACAAAGCCGTTGTCTATTCTACTTTTAAAGAAACAGCTAAGGAGCGAGGTATGCTGATTGATGATTCTGAATGGCAGCGTTGTTTGGCAGAAGCGTCACAATTTCAGATGCCTTCTCAGTTACGACAACTGTTTTCTTACATATGTATCTTTCAGACCCCTTCAAATGTAAGACAGTTATGGGACATTTTCAAGAATTCATTATCAGAAGATTATCTGCAGTTTCACGAATCTAACATTGCATATCAGTTCACTCTTATACATATTTCTAATACATTAAAGCTCCATGGTCTTCCCATTACTTCTTTCGAATTGCCAGCTATTATTGATAATTTCCTTCAGACAAATTTACCAATGAATTATCCAAAACTTAATGAGGATCAATTAAGTCGGATGATAAACCAAGCAAATGAAAACCAAACGGCTATAATTACAGAAATTTTGGGGTTAGTACAAAACGGCAATGAAAGGATGAGTACCGGTAATGCATATTTCATTGACGGTCCAGTGGGCACCGGGAAAACATTTCTTTACCAATGCTTGATTCACTGTTGCACAAATTTGGGGTTAAATGTAGTTTATGTTGCATGGACTGGTATTGCAGAAATGTTACTACCTCAGGGGCGCACTGTACACAGCCAGTTCAAGTTACCTCTACATTTACATGAAAGTTCTGTGTCAGGAATAAAAGTTAACAGCAAGGAAGCTTTTTATATTCGTTCAGCAATTATCATCTGGGATGAAGCCCCTAAGGCTAATAAGCACGCGTTGATGTGTGTAAATCGGCTGCTCAAGGACATCATGAATAACGACGTGCTTTTCGGAGGAAAAATTATCATCTTAGGTGGAGATTTTAGGCAGGTATTGCCTGTTGTACCTCACGCATCTAGAGCAGCTTCAGTCCAAATGTCAGTAAGGTTCTCTCCTTTGTGGCCATTAGCCTATTCAAAATTTTTAAACTAAAAAAAAATATGCGAGCGAATACAGATCAACGTGACTTTGCAAACTTCTTGATACAAATTGGTAACGGTGAATACCCTCACGTCGATGGAGAAAATTCAGAATTAGTCGACTTACCACCCTCCATCATTGCAAAAACTGATATCATCACTGAAATATATGGAAACAAAGTTTCCACACTGAAAGATATTTCACGCTTTTCAAAAATTGCGATTTTTGCACCTAAAATGAACACTGTGAAGAAATCAATGACAAAGTTTTAGAGCTAATCCCAGGATCATCGAGAACTTACATCAGTGTGAATAATTTGATTACTGAAGATGAGAGTGAACTTCTACAATTCCCAATAGAATTTTTAGACAGCATAGGCATAAGTGGATTGCCACCTCATATCCTTCGACTAAAAGAAGGCTCAATTGTGATTTTGTTGAGAAATATTAATGTTACCCAAGGTCTGTTGAACGGTACTAGACTGTTGGTTTGGGAGATGCATGACAATTGCTTACACCTGGAAATTATTACTGGCGTAAATGTTGGAAACAATGTCCTACTCCCTCGCCTTGACATTACGCCATCAGATACATCTATGCCATTTTCCTTCAATAGGAGGCAGTTTCCAGTACGTTTGGCTTTTTGTATAACTATCAATAAAGCTCAAGGTCAAACACTAGATCAAGTAGGCATTTAGTTAACTCAACTGGTGTTTAGCCACGGGCAACTTTACTGAATGCCGCACTATCGCGAGCAAAATCCTTTCATGACGTCAAAGTTCAAATAGAAACAAAAGGCAAGCGAACAGCAAATGACGAATGGAAGGAAGTACTATTCGAATTTAGAAACGAATGTTGCGGAGGAGCACAGAACTCAGCAAACGGGGCACAGATTAAATAAAAATTATACAAGGACGTCCGCATCCCTAATACGATAACTGTCCTGTGGTAATGGTAAAAAAGAATACTATTGTCCTACATCGGTGATTACTATCCTACATCCTGTTCTTTCATTCCCTCAGTTCTATAACTAAGATATACTCAATCAAATTTACAGCTTAATAAATATTAATTCCTTCTGTGTGAGTTATCATTTTATTTCTCATCAATCGCCTTTACTTACTATTCTATCCGTAGTGGTGGAGGTGATAGCTGTCTTTACAGAGGTGTGCAAATTATTAGATTCGATGTAAGTTTTCCAAAATTGAATTTTTACTTTTCACGGTTTAATGAACTAAGTATGTTTACAAGGCGATGAAATTACTTCAAATGTTTAACCAAGACTCCTAATTATATTCTAATTTAAGAAACTCAAGTTAAAATCATTTTTTAGAATTTCCACTACCATAGGAGCCTTGCAAATGCAAAATGCCACACGTTTCGTTTTTATTACTTCACTCTACTTTACGTGTGAATTTAGAGCAGAGGGATTTGGGGTCTTTTAACTGATGAACGCTATTGAACTATTCAAAGATTCATGAACTTTTCATTGAAATCACCTGACTTAAATTCTAAAGTCAATGAAAAATTGAAAACGGACCCAGCTCACATATACCTCGAAATCCAATAAACTGAAAGTTTCCAGACGCAATTACTTATGGGAAAAGGTGTAATTCCACGGGAGAGGAAACACTACTAAGTAGGATAACAAAAGAAGTTGGTCAGTAAAATGATTTTGAATAAAAGAAATTATGACTAATTAATATTATTTAATTTAATTCTATTAATTTGCACACCTTTATAATTATGTTACCCAAGAGTTACGGTACATCTCTAAATTCAAATATAAGAGACCCATCTTTTATTTTAAATGTATACCATTGGTATCATAAGTAGACAGATCACCAAATTGTACCGCTGTAGCCTTAAATTGTGTGGATATCTCTATCTACTTAGTATAAAACGAAGTTCCCAAATCTTGGATGTAACGGGTAATCTCGAGAGCAACTTGATGGATTTTGATGCGGTTTTTTCCATTCTGTGAAGAATTTCTCGATTAAGATGAAGGATTAAATAGAAAAAAAAATTATGACCAAAAGAAGCCGAGCAGTTACGATTTCAGTGAATCGAGTTGGAGAAAAACCTAACGTCTATGTGTCTTTTAAGCTTACGCTGGGTAAACCGTTAAAAATATCGATATACTCTGAGAATTGTTCAGCACGAAAAGTTCTGCAGGAAAGATCGCGACAGCTCCCACATCGACCACTGTAAGTGTTTTTACGTTTTCATTTCTTCAATTAATCTCCATTTAGTGGAAATTTAAATTACTACCTTCAGAGTGAGTTTACGAGCATGCCAGCGACCTATCAACCTACCTTCAGCCAGCATCAAACTGTCGAGTCGTGTCGAGTTAATACTTCATAGATGATGATGATGATAATTGTTGATATAAGGGGCCTAACATTTAGGTTATCGGCCCCTAATAGTCTGGGTGATAGCAAAAATGACAATGAAGTGGAAACCAGAACGAAAATTAAGTGAGAAGGAAAATACTTACAAAAAGGAACTCAGATTGAAACTACAGTACTCACAAAATGGAGAGCGGTAATACTTACAAAAGGGAATTTAGAACGAAAACACTCACAAAAGGAATAGATTGAAAAAGACACACAAAATATAAGTTAGGTTCAAAATACGTACAAAATGCAATGTAGAGTCGAAATACTTTACTTACAAAATGCAAGTGAAATTCAAAATACTTACAAAATGCAAATGAGATTGAAAATACGTACAAAATGCAATTGAGGTTCAAAAAAAAAAATACAAAATGCAATTGAAATTGAAAACACACAATGCAATTTAGATTGAAAAAAGCGCATTTCAGATTCCAAAAAATCACGTGAAGTGCAATTAAAATTCAAAATACTTACAAAATGCAATTGAAATTGAAAATGCTTACAAAATGCATGGTAGATTCAAACTACTCAATTGGATGGACAATACTTACAGAATACAACTTAGATTGAAAAATACTTACAAAATGTAATTTAGATTCAAAATACCCACAAAATGCAATTGAGAATCAAAATCCCTGCAAAATGACCACCATACAAAATGCAATTTAGATTCAAAATACGTGAAAAAGCAGTTTAGGTTGAAAATACAAAATGCAATTGAAATTCAAAATACTCACAAAAGTCCCATCCCCTATATTGAAAGACTTACTAAAAGGCAATTTACATTGTCGATCCTTACAAAATGCAATTGAGGTTGAAAACACTAGCAAAATGTAATTTACTGGAGATCGAAAAGACTTACAAAATGCAACGTAGGCTGGAAACACCTACAAAATGGAGTGTGGATGCAAAAGAAATCGCTAAATGGAATTTAGATAGACGGGAGCCAATTATCAAAAACAGTGTGGGATCTTAAAGAGAAAAGGAAATATAATGAAAAGAAAACAAGAAGTCTGACCCCTCGAAGAAGGAGGGTTTAGGAAAGATGAGACAGGGGCCAATTAAGGCAGGAAAGTGAAAGGCTCCCTAGGCCTCGGATACCCTAATACCGTCGGGGTCAGAAAAGAACAAGAGTTGACCAAGGGATGTCGACAGGAAAGAAGAAAGAGAGGAGCCCGGCACAAGTAAGTGGAAGCAATGCCGGACTCAGCTGGGGTCCCCGTGGTCGCCAACTCACGTACTTCAGACAAGAGTATAGATTATGTGTTTGGAGTTAGCTGTTCACCTCGGCTTTTCGGAATTGCGTCTGGAACCTGACGTCCGTGCGCCTTTTAAGCTTACGCTGGGTAAATAGTGGCACACACACACAGAGGACATTTGATCTCATAAGTCTATTTCATCATTTACCCAAAAGCGACGGTACCGTAAATGTCTGTTCAGGTCACTAGCATGAACACATGCAAATGTCATATGGACAGAAGTGCTGTAGGGTTGTTGAAGTGAATGCTGCGGAGCAGCACGGGTCTTCTAGTAACAATTTAATATACATTTTAAATCTGGATGATGTTACATACAGTGACTTCGTCTATTCCCTCAAATAAGGTGTAAGAAGAATACGACTGAAAGTCTCATTGTTATTCATATTTTATCCAGTTTTAAATAGTAACTTACGTTTACCACTGTCATAAACGATCATATACACATCCAAATAGTGATTTTTACTACCAAAAATGGATGATTCTTGTGTTGCTTTCGGTCATTTTTTTACACCTCACCTTAGCCCTCACCCCTATATATTTACCCCCCCAAGATCGTACACTTTAGACGATGCCAGAAATGAATTCAGCGACCTCGAAAACGGTATATTGCCAACTTAAATAGAATCCCAGCACTATTAACGAAGTTATTATTTTTTAGCCTATTTTCAATTTTGAAAAAATAGGCTTATGAGATCACCTTTTGTCCGTGTGTGTGTGCGTGTGTGTGTGTGTGATTCGTGTGTGTGTGTCCCCCTAATAAAATCTAAACGGCAGGAGCGATTTCAATGAAACTCGGAAAGTTCATAGCACTATTCCCGGCGACCTCGACCGTGCCCTTCAAATTTTGTTACGACTCACCAATCCAACATGGCGGCTGTGCGAATTATTTCACCAGCATTCAATATCTCCGAAACTATTACCGATATTACCCTGACATTTTCTATGGTGATAGAGGGAACTACTATAAGTTCACCTATGTGACTTTTGAAAACCTGGTAACTACAAAACCAACATGGTGGCCAAGCGAATTTGCGACTTTTAAATAGACGTTTCTCGCGATTTGACCAACCAAACGCAATGAAACTCGGTACAGTATATGTTTATATACATTGTAATGCACCGACATCTAACTTCGTTCAATTGTTTACATAATCACAAGATGGCGGATGTGCGAAATATTTCACCGGTATTCTATATCTCTGAAACTATTAGCGGTATCTCCCTAAAATTTTGTACGGAGATAAAGGGCACTACTGGAAGTCCATCTATAAGATTTTCAATAACCGGTTAACTACAAAACGAACATGGCGGCCAAGCGAATTTGAACATTTTAAATAGACCTTTCTCGCGATTTAATGTTCCAAGCGCACTGAAACCTGGTACAGGAACTATTTATACACATTGTAATCCACTGGTATCTAATTTAGTTCAATTGTTTACATAACCTCAAGATGGCGGCAGTGCGAATTTTAAAATTAAGTTTTTATTTCTTGTGATGTAGTCATGCGATCGAAGTGAAAGTTTGAATAATGAAACTACGCAATTATTTTCCTTTAATGGTACATGACTCTATGGCCTATACATTTAACAATCCAACATGGTGACCATCCGAAATATTTAGACGATACTGAATATCTACGAATCTATTTTAGCAATCAAACTGCATTTTTAATGTTCATAGGGGCTATGAACTTAAGTTCACCTATAGGACTTTAAATAATCTGGTGATCACAAATCCAACATGGCGGTGACGCGAATTATAAATATTCACATGGACGTTTCTCGCAATTTAACCATCCGCGTGCAGTGAAACTTGGTACAGTAAATCTTTACCCGAATGTTAATCCACTGGCATCTAATTTATTTCAATTGTTTCCATAACCTCAAGATGGCAGCTGTGAAAAAATTTTTAATCTCCTTGTTTTTTCTTGTGTCCTAATTATGCGATTGAAGTTTGAATACTACACGTTCACAATAATCTGCATGTTGTTGTTTGAGTCTTCAGTCTTTTGACTGGTTTGATGCAGCTCTCCATGCCTCCCTGTCCTGAGCTAATCGTTTCATCTCTACATAACTACCACACCCTACATCTGAGGCAATCTGTTTAACATATTCTAACCTTGGTCTACCCCTACAGTTCTTGTCCTCGACCCTTCCTTCCATAACTAAGCTTGCTATTCCTGGGTGTCTTAGTATGTGTCCTACCAACCTATCTCTTCTCTTCATTAGCAGTCGCCAGAAACATCTCTCCTCTCCCACTCGTCTTAATACCTCTATGTTTGTAACCCTATCTACCCATCTGATCTTCATCATTCTCCTGTAACACCACATTTCAAATGCTTCTATTCTCCTCTTTTCTGCTGCACCAATAGTCCAAGTTTCACTTCCATAGAGCGCCACGCTCCAGACAAAGGCTTTCAACAGTAACAGTACATAACTCTAGGACCTACATATATAAAATCCAACATGGCGACCATCCGAAATATTTAGTCGGTTCTCAATATCTACGAATCTATTACAGTAATCAAACTGAAATTGTGTATGTTGATAGTGGCAATTAACATAAGTAGGATATATGAAAATAGGCTGTATAGTTCTTCACGGAACTACTTGTTTCCACCTAGAATTGGGATTCGACACACTGTGCGACGTGGGAAAAGTATGTGTCGTCTATGACGGCGCATACTCCTTCATCTCAAGTGTGGAGTAAGCTTCGTCGGATCTCCGGACTACCGACATCATTGTCGATACCCGGAGTATCCATCAATGGAGACATCATCACGGACCATCTCGCCATTGCCAACAGTATTGGATCGCACTTCAGTGATATATCCTGCTCTGGGAGTTATTATCCTACATTTCTGACTCTGAAGCGGGAGGCAGAGGCTCATCCCTTGTCCTTTGCCACTGCTGCTTCGGAGTACTACAATGTACCATTCTCTGAATGAGAACTGCGCAGTGCGCTTGCACTGTGGAGGGATACGGCTTCTGGACCGGACAATATCCATAATCAAATGCTGAAACATCTGTGCGAATCCAGTATAAAACAATTGTTGGACCTCTTCAATCGTATATGGATTTAAGGGGAGTTTCCATCTCAATGACGAGAGGGGATCGTGATACCGATTTCCAAGGCTGGAAAGGATCCCAAGTTTGTCAGCAACTATAGGCCCATTTGTCTGACGTTTTCTTTGACCTCGAGGAAGCCTACGACACCCCATGGTGCCACAGTAGGATATACAGTGCGGTTCTGGGCCAGGGGCAAATGGGCAAGATGGTGGCGGCGCGATATCTCGCGAACCCACGGTCGGATTTTAACAAATGAGGTATCGTAGGACTCGGATTGACGCCCTCTTTCTTATGGACAACTTATTCCCACCCCTAAATAAAACCTACCCCTACTAGGGGGTGAAAGAGTAATTTTTTTAATAAACGTTGCTTTGCACATGCAACATAGGCTACATGCAGTTTAATGCTATGATGAAATTAAACGTTGTTCCACATGAAACGCATGCATACAACTGGATGCCACAATGATTTAACATTTTTGTTTTTTGTTTTTACGCATGTCCACTCATCGCTTTTATAAGATGGCGGCTGTAGTGTAACCTAACCTAACCCAACCCACAAGGGGTAATCAAAGAGTATTCCAGGTGGCGCTTGTCGATAGGCAAACCAATAATCAAAGAGGGGCATGTCAGGCCTTGAGGCGAGAGCCCCTTTTGATTGATCCCTGTTGATTGGTCCCTTTTGATTGATCTCTGTTGATTTGTCCCTTTGGACGGGTCCTTTTTGAAGGGGGTCATTTTTGACGGATCCTCTTTGACGAGTCTGTTGACGGGTCATTGTTGATGAGACCCTGTGGACGGGTCCTTGTTGACAGGTCCCTGTTGACAGGTCCCTGTTGACGAGTCCTTGTTGACGGGTCCTTGTTGACGAGTTCCTGGGGACGAGTTCTTGTGGACGGGTCCCTGTTGACGGGTCCTTTTTGACGGATTCCTTTTGACGGGTTCTTTTTGACTGATCCCTTTGGACCGGTCCCTTTGGACTGGTCCCTAATGCTATAATGAAATTAAACGTTGTTCCACATGAAACGCATGTGAAGAGCCGATTGCTACTATGAATTAACATGTTTGTTTTTTGTTTTTACGCATGCGCACTTGAGGTTTTTGTAAGAGGGCGGGATTTTTGAATAATGATTTATAGATGAGTTATTTAAAAATAACCAAAAGATCCAAAACTAATAGGTCATCGGCTTTTTAATATCTCATGAACCAATAAGGCTAGGGACTTGTATGTGGGGTCGTTGGACTTGGGGTGACGCCCTGTTTTGAGTTCATTATTCATTTTTGTTAAAAGGGCCTAACTGCACTTTCGTTAATATTTCGCTAACTAATAATCAGAGAGGGTCAAGTGAGGTGTCATAGGACTCAGGATGGCCAACCCTTTTCCATGGCCAAGGAATTTACAAAAAAAAACAGGATTTTATAAACTAATAATCAGAGAGGTTCAAGTGAGATGCCATAGGACTCAGGATGGCCAACCCTTTTCCATGGCCAACGAATTTACCCAAAAGACTCAAAACAGCAAGGTCATCAACCTAAGATTTTATAAGTTAATCATGGAGAGGGTCAAGTGAGGTGTCATGGGACTTAGAATGGTTAACCCTTTCCCATGACCAATGAATTTACCCCAAAAATCCAAAAACGGCAAGGTCATTGACCTGAGATTTTATAAACTAATAATCGGATATCAGCATGTGAGGTGTTATAGGACTTAGAATGGTCAACCCTTTCCCATGGCCAATGAATTTACCCCAAATACCCAATACATCAAGGTCATCGACCTGAGATTTTATAAACTAATAATCGGATACGAACATGTGAGATGTTAACCTTGAGTGATGAAACATAGCTAGGTAGAGAAAGAATTAGTTTAGGCTACATGTATGGTCTTTCACCATTGGAACTTGTTTTCAGATCAAACTGCAGTACAGAGAGAGAGTATAGGTTGCAGGTATGGGTTAATAAATGACAAACGGTGTAGGACAAAAACAGATTTATCGATTCAAGAATTAAGAGTGGACTATCTTTAATTGATTGGTTAAAGAGGATAGCTGAAAAAACAAAATGGTGACTACACCGAACTAAACCATAACCTAACCCAACCAAACCAAAACCGAACCAAACCAAATCGGAAACAAGCCAAGGGTTTAAGTGTAAAACTTGTGGGTGGATGTGGTCATTGGTGATGTCAAAAAGGAAAGGGATAACGCTCTACATATAGAGGGCAAGGTAAAGCTAGTGCATGGTGCTAATGCATACACCCAAGTACATGAACCACACACAACCATCCTATGCTGTTTCAATGGGTTGACTGTTAAAATTTGCTCAGTGGTTACTGGGACAAAATGGTCGCTACACACAACAAGCTTTAAATACTCGAGGCTAATAATCTATACACACACACTCGCTTGTTCTAAACTGTCTTGCTGGCAGTGCTCACACAGTAGGAAGATGACAGAAATGCTTGGAAAACAGAAATACAATCATTTCCGGTTGTCTAATATTACCAGCTAACCATTTTGTGCTGCAGTGGCGAGCACATGTGCCTCTTGCACTAGATATTTTAACTCGATTTCCGGTTCTAAGGCTTAGAACGAATCAAACAAAGAAAGAAGGGCATGGTGGCCCAGTGGTTAAGCTGTTAGCCTTTCATTAAGGTGGACTAGGGTTTGATTTCAGGTTATTATGCATGCCATATACATATACAAAAAGCAGAGATAATGTTTAAAACCAATTACACTTGTCTCTTTTCAAATTATTACTTGGATTACAAATACAAAGGTGGACTGGGTATGATATGTAGTTAATGCTACCTATCGCACACTAAACTGTAAGTAAGCAAAAAAAAAAAAAAAAAAAAGCAAAAGGCGTAGGTAGAGCAGTGGTAAAATCGCTTTATGTAGAGACTACCTAGCGGTTTTGTGAGCTAGCAAAGCTCTGTCGCATAAACAGTGCAAAATACAATCCAGCAACCATAATTTGTATATTGTGGAACAGAGAAAAACACTTTTGCCTTGATGGAAAACAAATGTGTGCAGACAAATGACTTACGCATTAGCCTAGCATGAGGTTATAACCACGAGGAGGAGGTGTGATTTTTATATTTTATTGTTTAGAGACATGGCTTTTTGTAACCAGTAGATTTAGTAGATTTAATATTTTGTAAATATTCATTTTTGTAATTGTAAATAGTTAATTTTTGTAAATAGTGGAAACCGTTTTTTTTGTATTGGTAAATGTTAAATGTATAACTAAAAGTTCTTTGGGATGAGTGTGCATGTCAATGATGTTTGGGGTTAAATAGAGTGGTTGTGTTTGTTCTCAAAGACAGGCATGATTGTGTGAATGTATGACTACACAGAAGAGAGAGAGAGAGAGAGAGAGAGAGAGAGAGAGAGAGAGAGAGAGAGAGTGTAAAACAGCCTTACCTGCAGTAGTAGTAGTAGACCTCTATGTTTTGCAAACACATAGACAGACTGTACCATCGCCATGGTGAAACACTCACTTTAACACCATTTACAAAAACTGAAAATGAAAAGATCATATTTCGCAAATATGAACTTTTGATATATACAAAATAAAATAAAAAAATGTTTAAACAACAAATTGGAAAATCCATGTTTCCATATCATGACTTTCTAAAACTTCAAACTGACATTAAAAAAATGCAAATGGAAAATTGACAAATTGCAATGTGTGAAATGTGAAAATGAACAAATGGCTATCATTATTTAAAAGAATTAAAAATCAAGGTGCTTTAAGGTTGAGGTGTGAATCAAACCCTCTCTAGTTATTTGGACCTCCCGAGACTGAATAGACTTGTTTTAGTTGTCATACCACTTTTAAAAGTTTGTGTAAGCTAGGGATTGAACCCAAGAGCTTGTAGGGGAGATCGAAGGTTAGAATATGATAAACACATAGCCTTGGATGTAGGGTGTGGTAGCTATATTCTGCCCGTCAGAGGAGCTGTCAGGGTTGCCAACAACCGAAATGACATTCTAAACACCTCACCTGCCGGACCCATGTGCCTAGAGGATCAGGTGAATTTCTTATAGGCCAAAGCGGCACGAGAATCCATGATCCAAGGGATCCGTGGTAACATGGTAGCTAAGGTCATAGACGGCCTAAGAAAATACAAGTTAAGAAGCTAGACTGAGAAAAGAAACATCCAGACTTATGTAAAACTTATAAAAATATTTATTTAAAATATGCAAGCACCTATCCTAGTTCGGAGGGTTTTTATCGGCTAATCCGCAAACTAATAAATAATGAAAATAGTGATCAGGACCCTACCTGTACACTACAGTAAACCCTCGCGAAAGATCAATTTTACAAAGTTAAGCAACAACAGCAACGCTAAGAAAACGGTACGGCAATAAACCCTAAGTCAAGTTACAAAATATCAAGCTAATAACGGAATTTACATTTAACAGGGTATCAAGAACAAAATCTAAGTTAGGATGATACCATTTTCTCATTTACATTTAGTGTTAAATAATTTAGCTAATTCCTGACATTTAATATAAAATTTACGGCGATGACGTCCGTAAGACAAAACAATTACAACAAAAGCTACATGACAAGCCATAAAAACATTAAATACCCTCTTATGAACTAAGTGCTCATCAGCACAGCAAGGTAAACATGGGATTTATACAGTAATAATAATGAATAAAACAACAAGACCATGATCTATTATATTCCTGCCTGCGCCTTGGGTTACTCTTTGTACAGCAGTGTCATATAAATGCATGTCATTTATGTTGGCGATTGAGTAGTGAAAACCACGACTTATGTCGCATGAGGTTCAAGCTCCACCAGCTACGAACTATAGGTTAAGCAAACACTCCGTCGATAAAAAAAAAGTAGTGTCATCTGTCCTAGATTACTTCCACTAATAAGTGTAAACAACAGCAAGGCGTCGGTCAGCTGGTCCAAAATGCAAATGGATCAAGTTTAGAAGCAATAAACAATTAGTTATTATTTGTTTATAATAATTATGCGCTTGATTATTAAGTTGTTGGTTTAATTTATCGTTGGTTTATGGCGAATAGTGCTGGCATTCCTAATACCTTGGCTTAGCAGTAGCGTCTCGTGCGAGATCAAATCTCTGCTATCAACACCTTCATCGAGCTCTCCAGGCTTGGACAAACAATAACACAGGTTATTAGTGGCTCACAGCTCACTTAAATACCTTGGGTAGGCCTGGTAATCACTTCAGTTACCTCCCATAAATACCTAGTCTACAGAACGAATTCTAGACACAGTGCAATATGCACTAAATACATGAATAGCCTCTAACACAGGCGTCTCTCACTAGCTTCTGACACAACAAATAAACCTTGACGTAACAAGTAATTACACTCTCAAATAGAGTTGAAAAGTATTCGCTCAAGTAGCGATGCAAGCGTGTGGCGTTTGCCAATCAATTCATCATAACAAAAAAATGTGATTATTACAAAATGGCAGCCTAGACCTTGACCTACTAATGAAATACACAAGCTAACGGTAAATAATGCTCCAAGCATTTATCAAAAGTCTGACAAATCTGTCTCACAATATGAGTGTGCCCTCGTTGCATGCTGGGAACTAGTATCACCTGCCCGTGACTGGAGCTAGACTCTCAACTTACAGTCACCTCGGGGACGGTTGTAATGACATAATAGACGTAATGCAGGCAGTTCTCTCCAACGAAAGTCCATTAGAAAACTAGCCTTGTTATTTAATCCCAGTGTAACATTCAAACATAATAAACATTAGGCTTAAAAGCACGCCATAAAACTATACACAAAGATGTAGTAGTATGTATTTCAAATCAAAGAAAAGTAAAAGCTAGTGATAACACTTCTTCTGAAAGCCTTTGCAATCGGCACATATGTCACTTCATAACTGCTCTGTATTTAATAACCAAACAAATATGTGTCGAATACACCTGCCACAAATAAACATGATAAAAGGCGCAAAATCTCACATTCGCTGAGTTTGCCAATGATACAATGAGTACTGCTCGAGTCCAAGCTCTATGAACTTGCGGGGTGAGGAGAAAGAGCAGGGAAGGGTCGGGCGTGAAGAGAAGGATCTGTCAACAGCCCACCGTGATATATTGTATTCCTTTCTATTCCAATACTGCTAACATTCGGCCGTCGCAGTACAGGGTTCGATGCTAAGTTGCATTCAAATACTATTTCCCTGACTGTTCTACACTCGAACAGTATGGCATCATAGCTCATCTTAATGAAATATAATATTACCTTTACAAAACTGATAGTTTCTGTCGACTATCAAGCGATACGAACAGTTCTAACGAAATCAGTGGTGTGACAAACATTTAACTAAAAGGGGTGTTATAAAATAACACTGTCTATGACGTCCATTCGTCATATCAAAATAAACTGTACACAAAATCACCCGCATAAGGGTTGAACAAAGTCGTAACAACGACTACAGTCACGTTTAGTAGGGGTAGAATTAACATCTGTGCGATGCCCATCAGAATGCACCATGATTAAACAGAGTTTAATCACAGGGTGGCTAACAATCACTGGAAGTGAATGACAAAAATTAGTTCTAACATTACAAACCCTACCTATCGGCTTGTCAAGAAGTTCGGTTGGTTCTACAATCTACTCCAATCTAAACTATACCACAAAAGAACCTTACATGGAAATAAATAAACAAACTCACAAGATCAGGACGTCTACATGTTGCGTATTCCAACGAATTGAGATACAAATGGGCCGCTGGTCTCCAGACAAGGGTTGTCCAAACTGGGCCTCCTCATAGGCTCTGTCCATTACCATGGCCTTAATTCGTCCCCGACGTTGACGTCGTGATGTCATCTGACTCCTTCCCATCATAGTGGATTGTCATATTCCTTGGTTTGGCACGTTCATCTCCTACTCTCGTGCTATGTTCCTGGGTCTTCTGTCATGCTGAAGTTCTTAAGAACGCTCCTTCACATCATGGGGTTTTATCTCATCATTCCCACGATTAATGTACGGTGAAATGCGTCGAACACGTGGTTATTAAATTATAACATTTTGGTAAAACATAACCACTGGAAAATACAGAATTTTATAGCACTGCTTTCACTGAAGCTAGTTCTAATTGTGGTAACAAGTTCACTGAAGTTACACGGTGAAGATTATAATAATATTGGAGTTGCACTTGTCTGCTTTCACTATCACAGATTCTAGGCTTATTAAATCTCGTGGCATCGATGTGATCCACATAAAAATTCACTCGCTCTTGCGATTATAGTAGTATTTATGATCATTAGCGTTGAAATAATTCACTTCATTAAACATTTATTCACTGTTACTAATATCTTTCGTTTCACACGAAGACATAGATTTTAAACAAGCACGTGGCTGAAAATGTGGTGTTCCACGTTATGGAAATATGATCACTTTTTGATAAATTCACAATAATTGTTGCACAAGCCTACACTGGCTTTAATTTCCACTTGATTACTTCACTTTTCGGTGCTAATTAATGCATGATGTAAATCGATCACTTTCTTCGCCTACGGGCGGACTATTTCCATCGTCTTTCAAGACGGACTTAAGAACACATCCAAATAGGTTGGATAACCTTACATGAGTGCAAGGAGCTCGGTCCATATTTGCTGGATCTAGCAAATACTCTAGTCGTGTAACGACTGATCGGTTCCTGTTCGCGTGTCGCGATGATAATACCTCACCAAAAATAGAAGTAAAATTCTCCCGAATGTTCTGATGATACAGAATGACGAAATGCGAAGATCTGAGCCTTGTGGAAAGATGAAATATGATAATAAGGTCTCAGATAAAAATATAATGGCTTTCTCCAAAGTCAAAAGTGCAACCAATAATAATTCCAAAGTATGACAGCATGCAGCAGCATGGCTGGTCGGTGGGTGCGTTCTAAGATGATACGGTACATCAAAAATGCGTTGCAATGAAAAATATCACACGAGCCTAAGCGCAGCGGGCTGATATGCCTCTCAGTCGTTTCAAGTAAAAATGAAGGAATGCATTTTTATTTGACTCAAATTCCAAATCAAATTCCAAATCCATCGGTGGTTCTATTCTTGAGTTTCGTCGTTCGTCAGCAAGGATCTCCCTTGGACGTTCTATTCTTCAGTCGGAGTCTCCCTCGAAGTGTTCTCCAATTCCATCTTCTTCATCCTCGCGTCGGCGGTTCTCTCTTCTATGATTCTCTCTGAGTATTCTCGCGCTCTCTCTCCGATCGTACTCTCTTGAACTCATCTCCTGCGTAATGAAGTATTTTTCAGCTTCGGCATTCCACTCTTTCGATCTCTGCTCCGGTTTCAGATATCTTATCTCTGGAACTACATCAACTTGGTGCACATCTGCCGCTACAGTCTGGCGATTCTTCTTAGGGTGCGAGTCTTCCCTCGGCGTTCGGTTTGATCAGCCTCTTCTTGCCTTTCGTGGGGTTGTCTAATGTTCTCTCGACTCTCCCGTGCACGCCCTCTCCAGGCTCGATCTGCCTTTTCTCTGGGGTCTCGATCGCGTCGATATCCTCCGCTGTAGCATAGTCCCGACGAATGTTTCCTCTTCTTCGTGGATCGTTTCGGGTCCCACGGCGGTCGTTGTCGTGACAAAGGTCCTCATTCGTCTCTTGGTTAAAACGTTGGCTCCAATTACCTCTATTTTCATTTTGTCTTCCTCTAGCGTACGGAGAATTGTTCCAATTACGTTGGTTCTGGTTATAGTTCCCTCGATGGTCGTTTTGTGTTTTTGTCTGCTGTGGTGTTTGACTGACTTTGTCCACAGTAGTCAAATTTACGTGGCGCGTCTCTCCTTTTGTTGGACGGTGGCTTGCGAATTGCTCTGTGTTTGCGTCCAATCTTCTCAGAATCTGATCGCATTGCTGGAAGGTTGTCACTCCCGCAGCAACCAACACTCGCTGGACATCCGCTGGATATTGCCAGACGATTGTGTTTACGAGATCCTGCTCCGATAATGGGGGTTGGTGACAGCGAAGTTTCGCCAATTGAGTCGCAAAGTAGTTTGCGTAACGTGTGGGCGTGTTGGAACTATATCGGCGAGTGTACATCTCAGCTCGGATACTTTGCTGTATGTCACTTGACCAATATGTACGTAACAAGGCTTCCCTAAAGTCTTGGTAACCTGTGAAAGAGTATCTGAAGGCCCTAAACCACGTACTGCCTTGCCCTTCAAGCAGACGCTCTATGACCCTGAGCTCCCTCTGCGGTGTCACCATTGTATCTCGCAGATAGCTCTCCACATTAGCTAAAAACTCTACTGGTGTTATCCCACTACCAGTGCCTGAAAAACGAGCTGGTTGCTCTTCCCTAGATCGTATGATCATGACGTTCCCTTTATTTTGGTGCGTCTGTGCTGGTCTAAAAGGATTAGCAGCGTAATTCGGTATTGGCATATCTGTCCCTTGAGTTTACTGTACGTGTGCAGGTCGAAATGGATTTGCAGCGTAATTCAGCGTCGAAGCGTCGGCTCTGTTTATGTTTTCGCCGAAATGTTTCGTGAACGGTGATGTTGATGTTTGGTTTGGCCTATTACTCGCAAATTGGAATGGTTGCGGCTCAGGTGGTGCGCTCGGTTGAGTACAGGACGGTGTCGATTGAGCGAATTGAGCTCCTGACGTATTTTGAGCTTCAGCCGAAAACATGGAAGTTTGTGTCTCCCTCGGTTGTGCTTCAAATTTGTCAAGCCGTCTCTCGATTAATTCTAGGCCTGGAATAGTTTTGGCTTCTACTTTACCTCCTAGGTCATTCAATTGTCGTTCGATTCTATCGATTTTGCCCTTGAGATTGGTGTCGACCTCTCGAATAGCTGTCCGTAGATTATAGCTAAGTTGCAGACGTTCAGTTACGACAACTTCCTCTAACCTCTTTTTCATTGATTCGACCTCTGTCACAAATTTAGATACGTTGTCTTTGACTTCGTAAACATCGTCTTTGACTTCAGCGACGTTCCCTCTAAGTTCTCGGACTTCGTCTCGAACGCTAGCTACATGTGCTTCTACGACGTTATTATGTTCGGTAAAGTCACCTCTTAACAACATGTTGTCAATCTTAGTCTCCTCTCGATTTGTGTTTACGGTTTCGCGTAGCTCTCCCACGGAGTCTGTTAACTGAGTAATGTTCCTCGTGTTCTTTGCTAGCTCTTCCCTAAATCCAACTAAGTCATCGGCAATGGCTTTCACGTTCCTATTCACGGCGTATGCTGCCCCTCTCATTAACGTCAACCCTACGTTTACTGCAGCGATATCTCTCTTGACGGTATCCATGAATTCCTCGACGTGTGTAAGTCGATTACCAAATTCCTCTCGAGGGTGGTCCAAATCAGCCCTCATATCGATCTGAACTCGGTTTATCGAAGCCTTAAGTTGAGCGGTGTGATCGCCTAACTTGGTTTGAACATCCTCTCTAGCTCGGTTCATTTGATCTGTCAAGTTATCTATACGGTTATTTGCATTCTGTTGGTGTCGCAAGACATCAACCCTAACCGCGGCTAAACCTGCTGTAAGGTTGTTCCTAGCCTCTTCTCTATGAGCATTTATGCCAGCCCTGACCTGCGTTAGATCAGCCCTAACATTTGTTAAGTCCCCTCGGACTTGATTAACATCATTCCTAACATTATTGACAGTTTGTGTATTCACACCCAAGTCACCCCGGACTTGTTCGACATTTCCACTTACAGTTCCTACTTCCTGTCTAACTTCACCCAACTTAAGCTCAGCGGGCTCAATATAAAGATGAAACGATTAGCTCGGGACAGGGAGGCATGGCGATCTGCATCAAACCAGTCAAAAGACTGAAGACTCAAACAACAATATGTCGAGCTCACCAAAAATAAAGTTGTGTAATGGTAAATGTTAGTCAACGAACAGTAATGCATTACTAACACTCATGATACGATACCTAAGAGCTTTTCTAAAATTATTTTAAAATGCCTTTAACCCTATATTAAACACCCAGTTCACAAGACTCACAACTGCAATGTTATGGTTAAACAAACAAAAATCCATGTTTCAAAACAAGCAAGTGGTTAAGTCAATGTATACTGGAAACGTTTTATAAACACTCAAGTCCACAAAACTAATTAAAATAGTAACGGTCAGGTTGACCAAGTGGTTAAGGTGTTTGACTTGAGATCAAATTTTCTGTACAATGAAGCAAGGGTTCGAATCCCTTACCTGATATAACTATTGCCTCAACATTGCTTGGCCACACTCTATTCTTATGATACTCAATACACAAACCATAGATAGAGTGTATTGTTTAAGGCCACTCTCTTTCCGAACCTAGTCAGAGACTGTTGATGGTTAACAATTGCATTAATAGTGAGACATGGGGATAGCAATTAAGAAAATAAGACAATACCCATACACTATATTTATTTATTTATTTATTTATTTATTTATTTAATATGAGTACTTGTACAACAGTTAAATACAAAATACAACTCTCTTTCGTCTATTACTGTCTACTCCTTTTCGATCCACTTGCATATCAAGGGCAGATGACTTTGTAGTTCAGCACCTTAAAACAACAACAACAACACTACCTCTTGCATAGTCTGTGATGCTGATGACTCTTGAGACGTGGAAGATGGATTAAACATAACTTTTACAACAGGGGTTAAACGTTGCTCAATAAACAATGCACTATTTTGAGTAGCAACATCTTTCTTGTGAACTAACTTTTCAGCATTCTGATGATTTTTTGTCAACACTATCAGTGTTTTGTCCGGAGCACTGCATTGATGATCACTCACACTTAAAACCACACTATTTCTACTGTTCATATCGCCTCAACATCTTGTTGACCTCTGTTTTAAGCATCGCCAGAATATTATTCTTTTTACATTTTGTCGTCTATAGTTATAAGTCACCTTTATAGAGTACGCGTTGTTTACCTTGGTTAGTAATAGCAAGTTCCATAGTAGCAACTAACCTGTTAGTATGATTTGCTCACTACAAAGGTTATAACTGTTCTGGTAATAGAATGATTTAGCGTTGGCTTTTATATTTAATATGCACAGTTTAAAGTGATATAAAAGTGGTAGAGAAGCGGTAGCAAAGTGGTAAAAAGTGGTAGAAAAGTGGTAGAAAAGTAGTAGCAAAGTGGTAGAAAAGTGGTAGAAATGTGGTAGCAAAGTGGTAGAAAAGTGGTAGGAAAGTGGTAGAAAATATTACATGTATTGTTAAGAAATAGTTTAAGCGGTTACATGGATTTATTACACAATAATTTTGGCATGACGAAGCTCATTTTCTATATCCAATAGTTCTTCCTCATATTCAGTATGACCAGCCTGTTTAATGGCATTCAAGTACTGAAGCCGCTGGATTAGCTTACTGGGATTGTTCCAGTAAACACATTTAACAAATGCTTTTTTTTGGGTGTCAACAGAGCATTACCATCATCATCATCATCATCATCATCATCACCATCATCACGAACGTCGTCTTCATTAAAGTAAAGTGCCACGGTGGGTGAGTGGTTATAGTGTCGGACTACCAACCCCAAGATTGCAGGTTCGCCCCTGGCCATGGTAAGTGATTTTTGAAGGCGACAAAAATCACGATACTCATGTCATACGTTGTTGGCATGTTAAAGAACCCATTTGAATTCAGTAGGCCGTGTTCAATGGCAAAATTAATCTCGGGATTTTCCGCCAACACAAAGTTCCTCCATTCTCTACTTGAAAGCGCTCTAGTGTCAATGAGTTTAGATATCTAACCTCCTTGACTTTCATAGCGTTCAACGGAACGACGAAATTCGACATGCAAGCTACCCTCTGGGTGTCAATTAACAAAGCTTGCACCAGGCACCCGAGGCCATACGATATTATTATTATTATTATTATTATTATTATTATTATTATTAAAGTAAAGTAAAGTAAAGTAAAGTAAAGTAAACCCGCTGGCCGTTCTCGAGGTGGACGCAAGATGCATGACCGAAGGATAGCGTTCATGTAAGAAGAAGCAAAATATGCGCCAAGCTGCTGTGCTGCTGAGGTAGCGTCCTGATTCATATCTCGCAACTTAGTCAAACTCTCCGATGCTAAATGTAGCTTGGTCGGAACCTTTGTTAACACACTTGCAAATGTATTTTATTGACTTTACAGAGTTGCAGTACTCAACATTGATATGAATAATAGAAACCCCACCCTCCGAAGTGGTCAGCCTGCGATGTTTGGGATACCCATCTTCCCCGGTTTGGGTTTCCTTGATGAGTGGTCTGGGGTTTTTCTTGGTGCATACACCTTCCACCATGTAAGACGAACTCCTGTTGAGAACTCCACATGGTCCGTGGATCATGGTTGCCTTGACAATTTCATGGATATCAGGGACAAGATTTGG
This sequence comes from Meconema thalassinum, assembly GCA_946902985.2. Classification (NCBI taxonomy): domain Eukaryota; kingdom Metazoa; phylum Arthropoda; class Insecta; order Orthoptera; family Tettigoniidae; genus Meconema; species Meconema thalassinum. Next base: position 908,096,790 of record OX336388.2, on the reverse strand, counting down.
GCAGGAATCTCAGCACTGATCACCTTGTCGACGTCTTCAGGCCTTAGCTTTTCTTCCAGCCACAGAAGTATGTGAACGTGATGTAATCCTAGCTTTTGTCATTCAATGCAATACATGTGACACATTGAAGTCTTATCATGGGCTTAACTTTCAAATGGATTACCCGCGCTACCAAATCATGCCTATCTTGAGGTTGTTGACCTTGTTTCAGGTGCTCGACTACTTCGGACCATTTTGGATTGCAGGTGAATGTTATAAAAAGATCAGGACGTCCAAAATGGCGCATCCTGAGTGCGTTCATGCATATAGCGCGGGCCTCCAGTGAAAGTCGACGGCAACACGACCATTTTACCAATATCTGACGAACGGCTGTCAGCTTTACTCATTGCATCCTTCAGGTGCACATATTCCTCACTTCCCAACTTTTTCTGATTGATGCGAATCCAAAGTAGTCTGTTTCAATCTTTGCATACATATCAACCAGAAACTGATTGAGAAAATTGCGAAATAATAAAAGATAAGAATTATCACCATCACGCTCAAATATTCTGAAGCTCTAAAAGTTAGCGGCAGACACGGTCTTCTTCAAAGGTGCTTGTGTTCTGTTCTGACGTTGAGGGATATTAATGCAATAGCCATCTTCTCTACGGCAGAACATAAGCGGATATTGCAGAGCATCATACGCGCGATGTGTATCACTAATACGAAGCAACCTGCTATCTCTGCCATGGAGTACAATATCCCTTTTCTCAAACTCCTGACCAACAATTAAAACCACCACTTCCTTAGTGCTAGGGGCGTTATAGCGGCCTTTGAGCTCGTCAAGAGGTCTTTTGTCAGTTTTGATAACCGCCCGGAAATCTTGATTGCCATCAGGAACTGATTCCATTGCTGTTATAAAATCCTGAATATGTCTATTATGCTTGTGTAACAGATCCTGCAATTGGAGAACTATTTGAGGTTTAAAGTCAGGGAAGATGCCACATCGGATGTTTTCTTCTATGTCTTCATCTCCAACAAAATAAATTTGTAGAAATTGAGGCTGCTGTTCACATGATGGCAATAAGCTGCCGATTCGATGGTATAACTGCCCTTGCACTTTGAAAGTTGGCATGAAATTGCCTTCTTATACTTCCTTTGCACCAAAAGATGTCATTTGAAAACAACTATTATATTTACGTGTATTAGACAGGAAGTGTTCTGATTCTGGTTGCTAGTGGTTAAGGAGGCTGTGCACGGGTTCAGGATGTTGTTGGATCGGGGGAAGCTGTATTTTTCCATTACTGCAACACATTTCAGGAGATTCATCCTTCCATTTCTTGGCTTTGAAAAATGTACAAACCACCTGAGAGTCAAATTCAATGTTTTGTTCGCAGAATAATCAGTTTGTGGATTCTATTGAAAGCCGGACATTTTTAGTACTGTCCATGGAAGAATCTTGACTTGAGCTCTTTTAAATTGATGTGTAACAACAGCCTTTCTATTTACTTCTGGATGGCTCTTTGCATATATGGTCACTGCATCCCTATTTACTTCTGGGTGGCTCTTTGTATATTTGGCCACTGCATCCCTATTGACTTTCTTATTGCTTTCAATATACTTCTTAACTGCCCTAAAGTTTACTTCAGGATGTTCTTTCGCGTATTTGATTACAGATTTATTTAATTGTTTTGTACGGATGTTGTTAGTAAATTGTTTTCTACGTTTTGAACCTCTATTTGATTTAGTTTGGGCACTGACTGGAGGATTTTCGGGGTAGAAGGAGAAGATATTAATGCAGAAGGCTGAACGAGAAAAATTGTAGGCATGAATGGCTCGTAAATATCAAAATGGCCCTGCGTGAACTCTCCCGTAAACCTAAACTTTTTAACAGACGCTGCAGAACCATACGTTTTTCCAGTTCGGAGTACACGATTACAGTAGACCTAGAATTGGAAAGGATAAATCTCTGCCGCTACTTGCAATTCGAAAGATGTGCCGTATGTGTAAGGCATAGACATAACAGATACATATTCAGCCTTTTTTTTAATGCAAGGCGGCAATCTCGTTGCATAGAATACATCTGTAGTCTTTCACAGTTGTTCGAGGCGTGTCTGACAATGTCAGCACGCACTGTACGTGCATGTGATATGTTGCCATACATGGCATAGGATAGAGCAGAGAAGAGGCATGCACCATCTCCGGGAATTTTATAGACTTAGTGGGGAACTTGGGTGCCATCTACCGCTAACTTTTCTACTGCAGCTATCGTGAACACAATCTATGAACAGAAAATAAAAAAATAGAAAAATAATAACCTCCCTTGAGTAATAAGAAATGGAATATACCTAACGTAAAAACAAATCTCTACTTTAAAACCTGATAAATGGAATAGACCTAGCCTAACTTAACAAATTTAATGTTGGTAAAGGTAATTTTCTTTTACCAACATCTACTTTTCATTATAACTATGTAGTACCAATAAATGATGAAAAACGCCGAACCTAATCCAACAAACAAAGGAACTCTACAGTTACTACAACTAAAGTCTAATATACATATATAATGCAATATGATGATTATGAAGTGATGGTGAAAGTACGAAGTACAAATAGAAATGAACTGCAATATGATGATTATGAAGTGATGGTGAAAGTACGAAGTACAAACAGAAATGAACTCTACAGTTACTTCAACTAAAGGTTAAAATGATTATGAAGTGATGGTGAGAAGTACAAAGTACAAACATAAATTACAGAGAAGTACTGTTTGAACAGAGAGAGTGGGTAAAGGTCGGGAGCGCAGATAACAATGACGTGCACGTTATGACGGTAAAGAACACACTGAGCATTGCCACACAACTCACTGCCTGCAAAGCACCAGAACACTGGTAGGGGCGACGTGATGCAGCCCGCATTACCTGGCAACAATAGACTTAGGCATTATTGAAGCTGTTCATACGAAGTACGTCCAGAAAGTAAGTTCCGTTTGGTAATAACATTAAATTGTGTACAGATACAGAAAAATTAGTTATTGCACAAAATTCTACAACCCTTAAACTACTTTTCCACATAACTGCCGAAATGTTGCAGGCATTTGTCGTAGCGTGGCACGAGTTTTTGTATACCTTCTTCATAGACGTGTGCCGCCTGTGTCTTCAACTAGTTGTACGTTCCCCTGCAGCGCAGTTCCGCATATGCGCGGTAGACGCTCTGTATCAAGGAGAAGAAACGTGCGCCATTTGGAGAGCGCTGTCAGCCACGTACGCGTTGTTGTGCATGTTTACTCGAACAATGTCGGTGTTGATTGAAAATCCCGCCGCTTGTTAAATCAGATCTGTGATTCGTTTTCTGAATGCTAGGAAAGTGAAACCAATTGAAATTTATCGGCAAATTTGCGAAGTGTATGGACAAAATGCGATGAATGATTCAATGGTGAGAAGATGGGTCCGACAGTTCAATGAAGGACGTAGTGAAGTGCACGATGAAGAACGAAGTGGGCGTCCATCTTTGGTTACAGAAGAACTGGTTCACGCGATTGATGACAAGATCCGGGAAAACCGCAGGTTTACAATTAGTGCTCTCGCTATGGAATTTCCCCAAATTTCTCGATCACTAATTCATGAAATTGTTACCGAAAAACTGAACTTTCGTAAACTTTGCCGACGTTGGGTACCAAAGATTCTTACGGAGCAACACAAAACGAAACGGATGGGTAGTGCACTTCAGTTTTTGACCCGTTACAATGAAGGCGGCGAAGAATTTCTGACACAGATAGTCACAGGAGATGAAACTTGGGTTTCTTACGACACCCCTGAAAGTAAGCGGCAATTAATGGAATGGAGGCACACTTCATCCACAGCCCTGACCTCGCTCCTAGCGACTTTCATCTGTTCACACATCTCAAGTCTTTCCTTGGCGGTCAACACTTCAACAATGACGACGAGCTGAAAGAAGATGTTTCCAACTGGTTGACGACACAGGGGCAAACTTCTATGAAGAAGGTATCCAAAAACTTGTGCCACGCTATGACAAATGCCTGAAAAAGTTCGGAAGTTATGTGGAAAAGTAGTTTAAGAGGTGTTGAATGGTGTGCAATAAATAATTTCTCTGTATCTGTACACAATTTAATTTTATTACCAAACGGAACTTACTTCCTGGACGTGCCTCGTATAATCGCGTTTTTCACGGGTTTTGCAGTTTGACCATAATCCCGAGTGAATTTTTTGAAAACCTATCTTAGCGAGCACCTACAGCCCTTGAGGAAGCTGTATACCAAATTTCATTCCAATCCGTTCGGTGGTTTCTGAGATTTCTTGATGAATGAGTGAGTGGTATTTGACAAATATATAGTAGAAATCGCGGTTTTCACGGTTTGACCATGATCCCGAGTGAATGTTTTGAAAACCTTTCTTAGCGAGCACCTACGGCCCTTGAGGAAGCTGCATACCAAATTTCATTCTAATCCGTTCGGTGGTTTCTAAGATTTCGTGATGAATGAGTGAGGGGTATTTGACATAGAGCAGAAACCGCTTTTTCCGCGGTTTGACCATAATCCCGTATGAATTTTTTGAAAACCTTTCTTAGCGAGCACCTACTGCCCTTCAGAAAGCTGCAATCTACATTTCACTCCAATCCGGTCGGTGGTTTCTGAGATTTCGTGATGAATGTGTGAGTGGTATTTGACAAATATATAGTAGAAATCGTGGTTTTTGCGGTTTGACCATGATCCCGAGTGGATTTTTGAAAACCTTTCTTAGCGAGCACCTACGGCCCCTGAGAAAGCTGCATACCAAATTTCATTACAATCGTTTCGATGGTTTCTGAGATTTCGTGATGAATGAGTGAGTTGTATTTGATAAATATATAGTAGAAATTGGGTTTCTTCGTGGTTTGACCATGATCCCGAGTGAAGTTTTTGAAAACCTTTCTTAGCAAGCCCCTACGGCCCTTGAGAAAGCTGCATACCAAATTTCATTCCAATCCGTTCGGTGGTTTCTGAGATTTCGTAATGAATGAATGAGTGAGTGGTATTTGGCAAATATATAGTAGATTACTTCTTTTGGCGATCTAATCATCCAAGAACTGTGAAACTTGACACAGCGAACCTACATTCAGAGCTTAGTGTATATACAGTACAGGGTCATCGAACAATAATGCCAACATTATTTTTTTTTTAGCACCGAAACCCTTTATGTTAAACGTGTAATACTTTCACTGAACGCTAGCTGGTTAAAGTAAGTTTTGTTGTGGAGCGGGCGTGACCTTGCTATGCGCACACTAGATGCGCAGTAGCCAAGGTCGGCCGGGGGCGCGCCATAACTGCACCGCCCGACCACCACGCCGTTCAGTACCATGTTGACCGTTCAACAAAAAGCACAGTGCGTGATTTGGTACGCAGTTTCAATGTCACCAGTCAGTGTACGGCGGTTGTTTCAGAGGACTTATCCAGGACAAACTGCACCTGATTACAAAGCTGTCATTCGATGGTTTAATCAGTTTAAGGACACAGGGACTGTAGAGAAAAAATCCAGGCCAGGCCGACCGCCAACATCGGAAGAGAATATCGAACATATCCGCCAATCTTGTGTCAGGAGCTCGAAAAAATCTATCGCTTGACGAAGTGCCGAGCTACACATTCCAAAAACAACAATTCAAAATTTACTGCACAAAAGGCTAAGACTTCATGCTTATAAAATGCAGATAAGGCAGCAAATCAAACCTACCGACCGTCCTAAGCGTGCTGAATTTGCTAGTTTGATGTTAAGCGTAATTGATGATAATCTTTTTTACAGAGAGTGTTGTTTACTGATGAAGATACGTTTCACATAAATGGAAGTGTAAATCGTTACAATTGTCGTATACGACCAAGTTATTGGACCTTTCTTTTTCGTAGAAAAAACCATTACAGGTCAAGTTTACCAGGACATGCTTGAACAGTTTGTGTTGCCTCAAATTGAACAAATCGAACAACAGACTGGCCAGCGAATTATTTTTATGCAAGATGGGGCTCCACCTCACTACCTTGGCGAATTACGCGGTGCATTGAACGCACGCATTCCCAACGGCTGGATTGGTAGAGAAGCCCCCACTGTCAGGCCTCCAAGAAGTCCTGACCTCACCCCTTTGGATTTTTTTTCTGGGGTTACATTAAAAACATTGTGTATGCAAAAAAATCGAGATTTGAAGCACCTGCGGGAGCGAATTTCTGCCGCCATCTTGACAGTTACTCCTGAAATGATTGCACGTACGTGGCAAGAAATCGACTACAGACTAGACATTTGCAGAGCTACGAACGGTGCACATATCGAAACATACTAAGGTATGAAAAAAAATCTACCTTTTCCGAACATTTTAAGATTAAAACAATTGAATTACCTCGAATAGTTTTTTTTATAACATTGATTTTAAATGTTGGCATTATTTTTCGATGAGTCTGTATTTCTAATGCTGTTCAATTGCTTTCAAAAATTCAAGATGGTGTCAGTTCGAAATCTTAAAAACATATTTTTATTTCTCGTATCCTATTCAAGTGATCGAAGAGAAGTTTCGAACAATAGATTATTATGACTGTTAGGTAATCAGCCTGAAGGCTGGTTGGATCCTCAAAAAGTACCGCCATTAGGTTATGTGGGTAGATACCCACAAAAGCCCAACGCAGACCTATATTGAGGCGTACTAGGCCAGATGAGGAGTGAGGTAGTTTGCCATTGCTTTCCTCACTGAGTCAGAACAGCAGTACTAACCCTATGTGTAGAACCTTTCACAGCATCCACAGGCAATGACTGTGCCCTAAATGTCATTACTAAGCACCACCCATACCTCAGTAGCTTCCATATCATCACAGCCATGAGTGAGACTGAGACATCGGTGAAAAGCCACATTTTACTCTAGCCTGTGCCAACAGACAAATGCAAATGTACTGCATTCAACAAGAGATGGCAAACAGGCGAAATTATTATGATAGTGACACTGAAATCTGTAACTTAGTTTTCGTAAATTAAAGAAGTCGAGAATATGACCTTTCTTAAAATTGACTCCAGTGATTCGTTACAGAAAGTTGCCATAATAACTGATACCGCTCCGATTGCTGTATATTCTCGCACATAATTTCTCATTGTAGTAATGGTGGTGGAGATGGTTTTAAGGGCTGGAACACCAAGGTCACCTTTACCAATTTTCTATTGTAATTCTGGTAAATGATGTATTATTTGCTTGTTCATTTCGGAAAAGGAACATACTGTACTGTTCTATTGAACCTGTCCCTCGGCAAGGTGAGTACAAAATTAATTCTAGTTGTATTCATGTATTACAGGTAATCCTCATTGTGTAAATTTGAACACATATTTTCAGTGGCGGTTCGTGAATTTTACCGAGGGGGTGACTCAACCGTTTAAGATGTAAACCGTTTTTGTGATACTTTTCCAGTATTTGACAGAGATGATTTCATACATGAATTGTGTTTATTTCTTCTCACATATTTTTGTAGCTTGATTTCCTTATTTCGTTTGGACTAGGCACTACTTTTTTCAAAGAAATAGCAAAGGTATTAAAAATATATGTTCCCAGTCACTGGAAAAAGATGAAAACCAGACTCAGCTCAGGAATCGATCAGGGTCGCCAATTCCTAAGCGAGCCATGAGCCCTTGAGGGTATATCCCCATCACAAGGGTTCACACTAGGCCTAGTGGGACTTGGGTTGGAGACCATTGGACCCCAGTCAAGGAGGTTATTATTTCCACTTGTGCCGGGCTCTTCTCTGTCATCTACCTGTCGATCTCCATTAATCAACTCTTGTTCTCTTGCAACCCGGATGGCATTAGAGCATCCAAAGTATAGGGAGTCATTCATTTTCCTGCCGTAACTGACCTGATACCCTCATTCTTCGAGGGGTCAGCCCTATTCTTTTAGTTTCATTACATCTAATGCCTTCTACACAAGGCCCTAAAAGAGGCAGGGTGTGTGAAGCTCCACAACACGTGGTGCACCCTGGATAGGGCTACACCTTCAAGAGCTCAGCTTTTGAGCTCGGGAGTTGGCGACCGTGATGTGTTCCAGAGCGAGATCCATTTTCTCCTTTTTACATTGACTTTGGGGTCGACCCTCTCCTCTTTCCCTTTTCTACCTGCCTTTAATGGCTCTAGTAGTTTCCAAGTAAGTCAATACTCATTCTTTGAAGATTGATTCTTGTTTTAAGGGGCTGAACAGCAAGGTTATCTGCCCTTAGAAGATAGAGGGCATTTCTTTTCCGTCATTTATTTCCCTTATTCGTTTCTTTCTTTTATTATTGTCGTTTTCTTCTTGTAGTACATAAGTTAGTTGTAAGTCAGTAATTAGTTAAGCCAAGCTGTAGATTTCATTTCATCATAATTTCTCACCATCACCTACAGTAAATCACAACAATTATCTCCATCATTGAGGGTGTATCGATATCTAAGGTGCACCATGCATGGTGGGAAACACCCTACCTCCTTTAGGGCCTCTTAGAGAAGGCAGAAAATATGACAAAATGAGGTCTGATCGTACAGCAAGTAGTTCCGTGAAGAACTAATAGTCCAGTCAAAATATACATCCGACCTTGCAAATGGTCATGTAGTTCTAATTTTTTTATATGTTGTTTGGACCTCTGCCAATAGTAAAAAACAAATTTGCAACTTCGAATGTCCTGTGCTAGCTGTGTAATGGCCAAAAAACAGCCAGCTCTTTGCACTGTTTTCAGTTACTGCTCAATATCGTCTAAAGTATGCGTCTGAGAGAAACCATTGTGAATACCTGTTTACATTTATATTAAATTGTCTACAATTTGAGTCCCAAGCGAGATCTTTACAGTTAGTAGTTCCCGAGATACAGTTATTCAAAATTTGGATGTTTTTTCAAAAAAGCCAAAAATGTTGGTTTTGGTCTCCTAATTTGACTAATATTATCAAAAATTCTCACCCTATGAGAAATGTGATTGATAATGAACTTGATGAACTTGAAGCTTATTTGTTTACCTTTAATTTGAGCTTTGACGGGTACCTGTAGGCCTAGTACTTCTCCCAAAAGTGGCATGTAACAGAAAACCTTGAAAAATAGAATTTGAGAAAAATGAAAGAAGAGAGTTCACATACAGTAGGTACTATTTTGTTTTATTACAAAAGAAAAGCGTTATATCGAAAATTATTTTACAATTATGAAGCAACAGGTCTTATCGTAATTTAATTTGTTTTGATGGCCCGGGTCTCGAAAAATCTTTCTCTGACGATGGTGCAGGTATATTGGAGGAATTTTTGAACTGAGCAGCAGGCGCAAGCTCGTTTTGCAGTTCTAGCAATGTAGGGGCTAGGATGGATGTCTTCTTCGGCTTCTCTTACTTGTATGCCATGCTGCCCGAATGAATCGCAAAGAAGTGGAATGAGGCGCCTCTTGTTGTTCTCATTGGCCAATACTTTTTCCTGAGGTATTTGGATGATGGTGGTTTCTTCAAAAATGATGTAATTTCAGTAAATCACAGCATCGGAGTCGTTCAGCACTTTTTGTGTTTTTGTTAGCGGCCTCTTCAGGATAACCATCAAAAACAACCGAGACGTTGCTACCAAAGTGGTTTTAATGTAGCTGACGTAACCTGAAACAATGGCTGTCACAGACGTTTTGCGCTGCCAGACAACCTTGTGTAAAAGATAGCGCCCATCCTAAACAATGTTAGTATTGGAGTCAGCTGGTGTGTGGCAGGATAGTGGAGTGAAAGCAGAGAAGTGACTGGACTTGGTCCCCTTTCACATCCCCTGTTCATTAAACAAAGACATTGGGAATGGGGCTAATTCATGTTCAAAATGTTCTTTCAGTTCTTCGTCCCATTTTTTGGTTATGCACACCCTTTGGAAAATTGTAAGTGGATCGACAACTACTCTCTTATTCCCCACTTTAACAGAGGTGGTGATGGATGACAATGTGGCAACTTAGTCCTTAGGTTTAAACGTTACTTTATCAAACGTATTCCCAATGATTATCTTAACACCTTCAGTTCCCAGTTGTAGTGACAAGTGGAAATTTATGTTAGGCCACCAACTATTCCATTACTGATGGATACCAATTTATCGGTGATGGGAAATGGAGGGTGGAAAACAAACCAGTTTTTTAGTTTTTCTGCATCACCTTTATCTCGAATGATTCGAGAAGGCCTCATATAAGTATATTATAAGTAATATTATACTTACCGGTATCTAACACATCATTTCAGTAAATAATTAATAATTAACACGAAATCATTCCATAATTATGAAACCATTGCGACGTATACTTATCATAATATTAACTCCGATTTAATTAATTCAGGCCCTGTACGTGATGTCTGATACGCTTGGATTGTTTTAATTGATTTCATCCGATTTCTATTTTTCAAGGTTTTCTGTTACGTGCCACTTTTTGGAGAAGTACTAGGCCTTCAGTTACCCGTCAAAGCTCAAATTAAAGGTAAACTTATGTTAATTCCCTCTATCAACTTTAAGTTCATTATCTATGACATTTCTCATAGGGTGAGTATTTTGGACAATATTTGTCAAATTAGGAGATCAAAACCAACAATTTTTACTTTTTTGAAAAAAAAAAAAAAAAAAAAAAAAAAATAATCCAAACTTTGAATAACTGTATCTCGGGAACTACTAAACGCAGAGAGATCAATTGGGATTCAAATTGTAGACAATGTAATATAAGTGTAAACAGGTATTTGCAATATTTTCTCTCAGACGCATTCTTTAGACGATATTGAACAGAAACTGAAAACAGTGCAAATATCTGTCTGTTTTTTGGCTATTACACATCTAGCACAGGACTTTCGAAGTTGCAAATTTGTTTTTTACTCTTGGCAGAGCTCCAAACAACATATAAAGAATTAGAACTACATGACCTTTTGCAAGGTCGGGCCCCTTTTTATGTCTAATTTGACTGGACTATAAAAACTATTTTCATATATCCCACTTAAGTCAATTCCCTCTATCAACATGCAAAATTTCAGTTTGATTGTAATAGGATCGTAGATATTGAGAACCGTCTAATATTTCGGAATGTCACCATGTTGGATTTTTATATATGTAGGTCTTAGAGTTATGTACTATTACATGAAGATTATTGTGTATGTGTAGTATTCAAACTTCAATCGCATGATTAGTAGGCCTACACAAGAAGTAAAAACGAGATTTTAAAATTTCGCACAGCTGCCATCTTGTGGTTATGAATACAATTGAAATAAATTAGATGCCAGTGGATTAACATCTGTATAATAATTTACCGTACCAAGTTTCACTGCACTCGGATGGTTAAATCGCGAGAAACGTCTAGTTAATTATTTTTAATTCGTGTCGTCGCCATGTTGGATTTGTGCTCAATAGAGTATGTACCATTAAAGGAAAACTTTTGCGTAGGTTCATTATTAAAATATTCACTTCCATCGCATGATTACGACACAAGAAATAAAAACTAAATTTTAAAATTTCGCACAACCGCCATCTTGAGGTTATGTAAACAATTGAACTAAATTAGATGCCAGTGCATTACAATGTGTATAAACTTTTTCGGTACCATGTTCAATTGCCTATGGATGGTTAAATCGCGAGAAAAGTCTATTTAAAAGTCTCAAATTCGCCTGGCCGCCATGTTGGTTTTGTACTTACCAGGGGTTTGAACGTCTCATAATTGAACTTGTAGTAGCGCCCTTTATCACCGTACAAAATTTCAGGGTGAAATTAGCGATAGTTTCGGAGATATTGAATGCTGGTGAAATATTTCGCACAGCCGCCATGTTGGATTGGTGAGATCTAATAAAATTTGAAGGCCACGGTCGGGGTCGGCCAAAATGGTGCTATGACCTAACCGAGTTTCATTGAAATCGCCCCAACGGTTTAAAAGTTATTAAGGGGGGAGGGGCACACACACATAGACACAGATACATGCACACACACACACGGACATAAGGTGTGATCTCGTAAGCCTATTTTTTTTTCATAAAATAAAACTAGGCTAAAAATTAGGGCATCAGAAAAGAACAGGACAAGTGCCAATTATGGCAGGGAAATGAAAGACATCCCAGGCCTCCGATACCCTAATAACGTTGGGGTAAGAGTTGACATGAAAGATATAAGAGAGGAGCTCAGCTCAAGGAAACTCAGCTGGGGTCCCATTGTCGCCTACCAACATCCCACTAGTTTTAACCAATTTGATAATAATTTATGTGATCTGAAGCTCTCAGGGAGAACATGAAGACTACAAGCAACAGAGCGATCATTTGCTTGCTCTCTTGTCACCTTCTCTGGAAATTCCACGTAACCATTTCTCACGCAATGAATTGTCCGATGGCATTCTAACTTGCCCAGTTCTGATTTACAAAAGGGCACGCAGCAGTACAATATTATAAAATCATTCAGAACAGAATACATTCCTACTTCGCCATTAACATCAATACAAAACTTATGTCTGCCACAGTGACTTGGTGCTGCTTCCTAGCGCCTTTATTTGGAAACGAGGTTGTACGCATAAACCAATGCCGTAATCGTTGAATGGGCAGGCAGTTTAAAGCAGCCAGCAGGGAAGCTATCCAGTGGCTGTATCAGACTCAAGCTGACTGAGTCCACACACTTCGTGACGTAGCGCGTGAGACGATGGAGAGGGGATAACTGGAGGTATTCGTTGTCATGGCAACGTAAATTACAAAGCAGGCGATTTCTGACGAGTCCTCACGAGTATCCGGTGCGCTCTACCGACAAGGAGAGGAACTGCACATATTCTGTTACAATGGCAAAACATTAGGTGCGAAGAGAGAGAACATTAGGGCTGATGAGGAGGGAGGAGGGTGGGAGGGCGACGTCCTTGAGTCCAATATCACCGGTCGCCTCTGCATATTTTCCAAAGCTGGACGTGTGTTGATTTGAGATCTTGAGTAGCGATAAAAGCTTTCATTGCGATTGTATGACCATTATTATTCCTTTAAATGTTAGCCGATTTTTATTTATGAAAAAAAAAAAAAAAAAAAAAAAAAAAATAGGCTTATGAGATCACCTTTGTCCGTGTGTGTATGCGTGTTTATGTGTGTGTGCGTGTGTCCATGTGTGTGCCCCCACCCTCCCCTTAATAAAATCAAAATTGCTGGAGCAATTTCAATGAAACTCGGTAACGTCATGGTACTAGTTTGACTAACCACGATTTTGCCCTTCAAACTTTATTACGTCTCACCAATCCAACATGGCCGCTGTGCGAAATATTTCACTGGCAATCTATATCTCCGAAACTATTACTGTTATCACCTTAAAATTTTGTACGGTGATACTTACTTACTTACTTTCCGTGTCCGGGAGACAACACTAAATTCTTCCTTTCCAGAACTCAGCAGCTCTTATCCCTCGGTCTGTGGCCAACATAAGGTATTCCTGGCTGCAGGTTTCATTAAGATCTTTGCACGTGAGCAGGTGTTGTGGAGTCTGGATTTCTCCACAGGCACATCGTGGATCTTCTGCATAACCCCACTTCACAAGGTTGCTACGACACTTAGGAACTCCTGTTCTCATCCGGTTTAAGGATCTCCAAGTGGTATAAGGCAAATGACTACCACTGCTCAGTTCTTCTTTAGAGGTAAACCCCTCTGGTACTATTTGTTTCCAGAGTGACACACGCCGGACGTCTGGCTTGGTATGGAGGGGTACTGTTCTCTTAATAAAACTCTTCCTGGATCTTAGGCGAGGAGTGGTCACCTTGTGGTTGAACATAGAATGTCTGGGATCTGTTTCAAGCTTTTGTCTCTCTTTCTCTGCTGCCACCCTGCGTCTAATAACTGGAGGTGCAATGCCAGCGAGAGGGTAGATCTTCTGCACTGGAGTAGGTCTCAGACATCCAGTGACAATACGTGTGGACTCGTTAAGAGCTATGTCCACTTGCTTGGTATGGGCAGATGCTCCCCACACTGATGATCCGTACTCTCCTGCTGCGAAGCAAAGTCCCAATGCTGTTGAACGTTGAACCTGAGGGTTCGCTCCCCATGTTGAACCTATCAACTTCCACATTATGCTATTTCTTGAGCTGATCTTGCACTTCAATTCTCTACAATGTTTCCTGAAACTGAGGGTACGATCAAGCTTGATTCCCAAATATCGAGGCGTTTCACAGCTTTCGAGTGTCACTCCTTTCCAGACAACATTCAACTTTCTCCGGGACTCTTTGTTGCGAAGATGTGTACGATGATAAAAAGCACTACTAAAAGTTCACCTATGCAACTTTCAAAACGCTGTTAACTACAAAACAAGCATGGCGGCCAAGTGAATTTGAAACATTTAAATAGACTTTTCTCGCGATTTAACCATCCGAGCCCAGTGAAACTTGGTACAGTATATACTTATACAAATTTTAATCCACTGGCATCTAATTTTTTCAATTGTTTTCATAACCACAAGATGGCAGTTGTGCGAAATCTTAAGATCTCGTCTTAAGCCAAATTTCGATTTTCGCAAACAATGAAAGTAGACTTATGAGATCTACATGGGCCAAACGTTGTCAGTCTGTCTGTGTGTAGGTGTGTGTGAGAGTGTATATCTGCCCTCCCCCCTATCAATTCAAACACGACGAAACCGAATTGAACGAAATTTGTTACAGAGGTAGCACTAGCAACGGACACCTCAGTGTCATGTTTTATATCGCCGTCATCTTGACGGAAACGTAATGGTGGCCACCCAAATGTTCAAAATTTAAATCAAATTACGACTAACCTAATCTTCTGATCTCTACCAAATTTTTCAACAACATATCTTCTCGTGGGAAGCGTCTTGTGACCAAACTACAAGGTCATCAGCCAAATAGTTTGAAGATGTTGTATATCGCCACCATCATAACGAAAAAGAAATGGCGCCCATCCAAATGGCGCCCACCAGTTCACCTATGTGACTTTCAAAACGCTGTTAACTACAAAACGAACGTGGCGGCCAAGCGAATTTGAAGCATTTACTGTAAATAGGCTTTTCTCGCTATTTAACCATCCGAGCGCATTGAAACTTGGTACAGTAGGCCTATATGCTTATACAAATTTTAATACACTGGCATATAATTTATTTCAATTGTTTTCATAACCACAAGATGGCGGCTGCGCGAAATCTTAAAATCTCGTCTTAAGCCAACTTTTGATTTTTGCAAACAATTAAAGTAGATTTATGAAATCTACATGGGCCAAACTTTGTCAGCCTGTCTGTGTGTGAGTGTGTATATCTGTCGTCCCCCCCCCCCCCCCTCTATCAATTCAAACACGACGAAACCGAATTGAACGAATTTTTTTACAAAGATAGCACTAGCAACGGACACCTCAGTGTCATGTTTTATATCGCCGCCTTCTTGACGGAAACGTAATGGTGGCCACACAAATGTTCAAAGCTTAAATCAATTTACGACTACCAAATTTTGCAACAATATACCTTAACGCGGGAAGCGCCTTTTCCACAAACTACAAGATCAATATCCAAATAATTTCATGATGGCGGATGTATGAATCATGCAAGTACTATAGCCTAACCGTAACTTACGATTCAACAAGGCCTGGCCTCACTAAATCCCCTTATCGTACACAGGGAGTTTAAACTGCCCTTAAGGAGGTGACCGGTAGGATATTAGCATTTTAAAATAGAATATGTAACCGCAGCAGTGACTAAGAGTTTAAGCTGACCGTGCCATATCGTGCTGGGCCGTACCGTCCCGTTGGGTCAAAATGGAGGATATTGTTTACTCACAAGTCTATATTTCACTAAATTCGTAATTTTATATCATTTTTAGGAATGTACTGAACAAAATAATACAACTGTATTTTGTATCAAATGGTTTATAAAAACGACAGAAAACGCTAATGAAATCGTTTATTCCAAGAAAAAAATATGTTATGCAGTTATACTAAACCAGCTGTTAACCTAGTTTTAGTACTGGGCATGTGTATCGTAGAGGTAGAGTCCTGGTCTCATAGTCTAGAGGTTCGTGGATCAACTCCAAGCAGGTAATTTTTGATGTGTAACATCTTTCCACTCGGGAGAGATTTTAAAAAATGGGACGGAAGTGGATCGGACGATCCAGCTGGCAGTGGTGGATCGAACGGAAGTATGTAAGACGCACTGCCAGCCGGACCGCATTGCTGAACACTTTCATTCTGAGGGTAAACTCTCATGCGAACTCTGGTGTCAAGTGATTGAAACAAAGCACATGGCACATGTTTGAAGTCTTCATATCAGTATTTAAATGATAAAATGCTTTAATATCAAACATTGTAAGTAGTCGGCTTTGCCGGTATTATGTTTCTGCACAATGGCTATTCAAATATTAACCCACATAACGGTAATGCAGTCATCAATATAATATAATCGGTGTGTTTATACGAGAATTGAGCAAGCCTTCATGAACTATTGCTGAATACATTCTCTTTACTCACAAGAGGGCCTATTCATAAGGCATTTTAAACTCAATTTCACGCAGGAACATTATCGAAACACAAAATATAAATGAAACTTAATTCCGTGATGCAGTATTTTTGATATGTGAAAATAAGTCACCATCCTGTACCTAATATTCGTGTGGTCGAAATAGCCGTGGGGTTAGCGTCATTGACTGTGAACATAGAGATCTCGGGTTCGAATCCCGGACGAGCTAGATATTTTTGCTAACAGATTATCGTTTTAAACGATATTTATCATATCAATATGACTCATTTTAACAGAATCCACATGAATTTACGTGTTGGTCTGTGAATCAAGAGGTTCGGGAACTGGGCAAGCCTTTCATGATCTATTGCTGTGCACATTGCATTTACTCGCAAGTTGTCCTATTTATAGGGAATTTAAGGTTATGAGCGGTGTCGCGTCTATTAATCTAGTTGATGCATATCGCATTCTTTATTTAGGCTAGTACTGGTGAAAGCTACAAAACCTCTAATAAAATGAGTTCCGTATTATAAACTACAATATCTTTAAAACACTCCCTTTTACAATAGATTAATATTTATGCCAAAAATATTAAAAGATACCGGTGTATCAACGATTTTCCGTCCTTGAAAAGGTTTTCCGTGTTTTCCCCATTTTCAACTCCAGGCAAATGCTGGGATGGTACCTTCTGACAGGCCACGGCCGCTTCCTTCCACTTTCTTACCCAGTTTCATTCACCATCATTCATTTCATCTCTACTAAACACTTAATTAAACTGTCCTAGATGTCCTACATCATGTTCCACACAAGAGCTTCTAGATGCTTCAGACAACGCTGTTACTGTTGCACAATTTTGAGCTGATATTGTTTAGTTTGTCATTTAAGATTTGTATTACATTGTATAAATATTTATCAACCTTTGGTTTGATTCTTATGTTTCTTTTTGCTATGCTTATGACTGGAAATAAATAACATTTCATATCTCATTAACTCCTCTCGTTAGGTTGGCACCAGGAAGGGCATCTGGTCGTAAAAACTATCCGCCACAAATACTTCCATTGCATCTCATCCCTGACCCCGTAGGAAAGCGGGAATAATAAGGGGTAGACATACAATACTGGTGTATCAACAATTTAATGTGAGGTTTCTTCTATGTCAGATGTTGCACATCATATGCGACTACTGTAAGGCTCGTAAAGTTTTTTAAAACTTTTTTGTATTTACTGATTTACAACTACTCACACGCTATAATGTTAAGCGTATATAGTGTGTATTTGCAATAGAAAATATTATGCACTTATAACACCACATATTTCTTCACTCGATGACAGCGATTAAAATTCGTTGATCTTGATCCGCAGTAGGGTCTATTGTTGTTGTTGTTGTTGTTGGTTTTTGTTGATTATTTAGGGTTCTTTGCGGCATCATGGTCTTTTAGCCCAATGTACTTGAGTATGTATAGAAGTTTTCTGGATACCTGTGCCACTGTGATGTCTGTAGGCTTACTATTGTGTGCATTTTACACGAGGAAGGATTTGTGTAGGAAGCTGTTGTTGTTGTTTCATTTGAGATGCATGGGCATTATGGTCATTTAGCCCCGTGTACTTGGGTGAGTGTTGATTTTTTCTGATAACCTATGTTATCGTGATGGCTATATTAGTGTGCGTATGCTGCCCG
Source organism: Meconema thalassinum (assembly GCA_946902985.2). NCBI lineage: Eukaryota > Metazoa > Arthropoda > Insecta > Orthoptera > Tettigoniidae > Meconema > Meconema thalassinum. The sequence goes on along the minus strand of OX336388.2, from coordinate 908,078,726 downwards.
TCAGAGGAGCTGTCAGGGTTGCCAACAACCGAAATGACATCCTAAACACCTCACCTGCCGGACCCATGTGCCTAGAGGATCAGGTGAATTTCTTATAGGCCAAAGCGGCACGAGAATCCATGATCCAAGAGATCCGTGGTAACATGGTAGCTAAGGTCATAGACGGCCTAAGAAAATACACCATAAAAAGCTAGACTGAGAAAAGAAATATCCAGACCTATGTAAAACTTGTAAAAATATTTATTTAAAATATGCAGGCACCTATCCTAGTTCGGAGGGTTTTTATCGGCTAATCCGCAAACTAATAAATAAAGAAAAAACAAGTAGTTCCGTGAAGAACTATACAGACTATTTTCATATATCCTACTTATGTTAACTGCCACTATCAACATACAAAATTTCAGTTTGATTGCTGTAATAGATTCGTAGATATTGAGAACCAACTAAATATTTCAGATGGTCGCCATGTTGGATTTTATATATGTAGGTCCTAAAGTTATGTACTGTTACATGAAGATTATTGTGTACGTGTAGCATTCAAACTTCAATCGCATGATTAGGACACAAGAAGTAAAAACGAGATTTTAAAATTTCGCACAGCTGCCATCTTGTGGTTATGGAAACAATTGAAATAAATTAGATGGCAGTGGATTAACATTCTTATAAGGATTTACTGTGCCAAGTTTCACTGCACTCGGATGGTTAAATTGCGAGATACGTCCATCTGAATATTTATACTTCGCGTCGCCGCCATGTTGGATTTGTGATCACCAGGTTATTTAAAGTCCTATAGGCGAACTTAAGTTCATAGCCCTTATGGACATAACTGCTATAATAGATTCGTAGATATTCAGAGCCGTCTAAAGATTTCGGATGGTCGCCATGTTGGATTGTTATATGTATAGGCCAGAGTCATGTACCATTAAAGGAAAATTATTGCGTAGGTTTATTATTCAAACTTTCACTTCGATCGCATGATTACAACACAAGAAATAAAAATTTAATTTTCGAAATTCGCACAGCCGCCATCTTGAGGTTATATAAACAATTTAACTAAATTAGATACCAGTGCATTAAAATGTGTATAAACATTTCCTGTACCAGATTTCATTGCGTTTGGAACATTAAATCGCGAGAAAGGTCTATTTAAATTTTTTAAATTAGCTTGGCCGCCATGTTCGTTTTGTAGTTAACCGATTTTTGAAAGTTTTATAGATGAACTTCCAGCAGTGCCCTTTATCTCCGTACAAGATTTGAGGATGATACCGTTAATAGTTTCAGAGATATAGAATGCCGGTGAAATATTTCGCACACCCGCCATGTTGGATTGGTCATACGTAACAAAATTTGAAGGGCACGGTCGGGGTCGCCCGGAATAGTGCTATGAACTTACCGAGTTTCATTGAAATCGCTCCGGCCGTTTAGATTTTATTAGGGGGGACACACACACACACCTCTCTCTCTCTCTCTCTCTCTCACACACACACACACACACGCGCACACACACGGACAAAAGGTGATCTCATAATCCTATTTTTTCAAAATTGAAAATAGGCTAATAAAGAACAGGGCCCTACCTGTAAACTAGGGCAAACCCTCACGAAAGATCTAATTTACAAAGTTAAGCAACAACAGCAACGCTAGGAAAATGGTACGGCAATGAACCCTAAGTCAAGTTACAAAGATCAAGCTAATGACGGAATTTACATTTAACAGGGTAGCAAGAACAAATCTAAGTTAGGATGATACCATTTCCTTATTTACATTTAGTGTTAAACAATTTAGCTAATTCCAGACATTTAATACAAAATTTACGGCGATGACGTCCGTAAGACAAAGCAATTACAACAAAGCTACATGACAAGCCATAAAAAGAACATTAAATACACTCCTATGAACTAAGTGCTCTTCAGCACAGGAAGGTAAACAATGGGATTTATACAGTACAATAAAGAATAAAACAACACGACCATAAACTATTATATTCCTGCCTACACCTTGGGTTACTCTTTGTAAACCAGTGTCATCTAAGTGCGTGTCATTTATGTTGGCGATTGCGTAGTGAAAACCACGACTTATGTCGCATGAGGTTCAAGCGCCACCAGCTACGAACTATAGGTTAAGCAACACTCCGTCGATCAAAATTAGTGTCATCTGTCCTAGATTACTTCCAATAATAAGTGTAAACAACAGCAAGGCGTCGGTCAGCAGGTCCAAAATGCAAATGGATCAAGTTTAGAAGCAATAAACAATTAGTTATTATTTGTTTATAATAATTATGCCCTTGATTATTAATTTGTCGGTTTAATTTATCGTTGGTTTATGGCCGTAGTGAAGACATTTCTAAATACTTTGGGATTAGCAGTAGCGTCTCGTGCGAGATCAAATCTCTGCTATAAACACCTTCATCGAGCTCTCCACGCTCGGACAAACAATAACACAGGTTATTAGTGGCTCGCAGCTCACTTAAATTACCTCGGGTAGGCCTGGCAAACACATAAGTTACCTCCCATAAATACCAAGTCTACAGAAAGAATTCTGGACACTGTACAATACACGCACTAAATACATGAATATAGCCTCTAACACAGGCGTCTATCACTAGCCTCTACCACAACAAAATAAACCTCGACATAAAATATAATGACACTCTCAAACAGAGTTAAAAAGGTATTCGCTGTAGTAGCGATACAAGCGTATGGCGTTTGCCAATCAATTCATCATAACAGAAAACATGTGATTGTCACAAAATGGCTGCCTAGACCTTGACCTACTAATGAAATACACAATCAAACAGTAAATAATGCATCAAGCATTTGTGAACGGTCTGGTAAATCTGTCTCACAATATGAGTGTGCTCTCGTTGCATGCTGGGAACTAGTATCACCTGTCCGTGACTTGAGTTAGGCTCTTAACTTACAGTCACCTCTCGGACGGTTGTAACATATTAGACTGAATGTAGGCAATTCTCTCCAAAGAAAGTCCATTAGAAAACTGGCCTTGTTATTTAATCCTAGTATAACATTCAAATATAACAAACATTAAGCTTAAAAGCAAGCCATAAAACTATACACAAAGACGTAGCATGTCTTTCAAATCAAAGAAAAGTAAAAGATAGTGATAACACTTATTCTGAAAGTCTTTGCAAATAGCAGATATGTCACTTCATAACTGATCTGTATTTAATAACCAAACAAACATGTGTCGAATTACCTGACACAAATAAACATAATAAAAGGCGCAAAATCTCACATTCGCTGAGTTTGCTAACGATACGATGAGTACAGTGTTCGATGCTAAACTGCATTCAAATACTACTTCCCTGACTATGTTCTACACTTGAACAGGATGGCTTCATAGCTCATCTTAATGAAAGATAATATTACATTTACATAACTGATCGTTTCTGTCGACTATCAAGCGATACGAACTTTTCTAACGAAATCAGTGGCGTGACAAACATATAAATAAAAGGGGTGTTATAAAATAACACTGACCATGACGTCCATTCGCTATGTCAACGTAAACTGTACACAAAATCACCCGCATAAGGGTTGAACAAAGTAGTATCAAAGACTACAGTCACGTTTCGTAGGGGATAGAATTAACATCTGTGCGATGTCCACCGGAATGCACCATGATTGAACAGGGTTCAATCACAGGGTGACTAACCATCACTGAAAGTGAATGACAAAAATTAGTTCTAACATTACAAACCCTACCTATCGGCTTGTCAAGAAGTTCGGTTGATTTTACAATCTACTCTAATCTAAACTATACCACAAAAGAACCTTACGAGGAAAGAAATGAACAAACTCACAAGATTAGGACGTCTACATCTCGCTTATTCCAACGAATTGAACGATACAAATGGGCCACTGGTCTCCGGACAAGTGTTGTCCAAACTGGGCCTCCATCATAGGCTCTATCCATTACCATAGCCTTAATTCGTCCTCGACGTTGACGTCGTAATGTCATCTGACTCCTTCCCATCATAGTAGTTGTTATATTCCTCGGTTTGGCACGTTCATCTCCTTCTCTCGTGCTGTATTCCTGGATCTTCTATCATGCTGTAGTTCCTAAGAACGCTCCTTCACATCATGGGGGTTTATTCATCATTCCCATGGATGATATGCGGTGGAATGCGTCGAACACGTGGTTATTAAAGTAAAGCATTTTTAGCCTATTTTCAATTTTGAAAAAATAGGCTTATGAGATCACCTTTTGTCCGTGTGTGTGTGCGTGTGTGTGTGTGATTCGTGTGTGTGTCCCCCCTAATAAAATCTAAACGGCTGGAGCGATTTCAATGAAACTCAGTAAGTTCATAGCACTATTCCGGGCGACCTCGACCGTGCCCTTCAAATTTTGTTACGACTCACCAATCCAACATGGCGGCTGTGCGAAATATTTCACCAGCATTCAATATCTCCGAAACGATTACCGATATTACCCTGACATCATGTATGGCGATAAAGGGAACTACTATAAGTTCACTTATGTGATCTTTGAAAACCTGGTAACTACAAAACCAACATGGCGGCCAAGCGAAGTTGCGACTTTTAAATAGACGTTTCTCGCGATTTATCCAACCAAACGCAATTAAACTTGGTACAGTATATGTTTATATACATTGTAATGCACCGACAACTAACTTCGTTCATTTGTTTACATAACCACAAGATGGCGGATGTGCGAAATATTTCACAGGCATTCTGTATCTCTGAAACTATTAGCGGTATCTCCCTGAAGTTTTGTACGGAGATAAAGGGCACTACTGGAAGTCCATTTATACGACTTTAAGAAACCGGTTATATACAAAACAAACATGGTGGCCAAGCGAATTAGAACATTTGAAATAAACCTTTCTCGCGATTTAATGCTCCAAACTCACTGAAATCTGGTACAGGAAATATTTATACACATTGTAATGCACTGGTATCTAATTTAGTTCAATTGTTTACATAACCTCAAGATGGCGGCTGTGCGAATTTTAAAATTAAGTTTTTACTTCTTGTGATGTAGTCATGCGATCGAAGTGAAAGTTTGAATAATGAACCTACCCAATAATTATCCTATAATGGTACATGACTCTATGGCCTATACATTTAACAATCCAACATGGCGACCATCCGAAATATTTAGACGGCTCTCAATATCTACGAATCTATTGTAGCAATAAAACTGAATTTTTTATTGTTCATAAGGCCTATGAACTCAAGTTCACTTATAGGACTTTAAATAACCTGGTGATCACAAATCCAACATGGCGGCGACGCGAAGTATAAATAATCACATGGACGTTTATCGGAATTTAACCATCCGAGAGCAGTGAAACTTGGTACAGTAAATCCTTATACGAATGGTAATCCACTAGCATCTAATTTATTTCAATTGTTTCCATAACCTAAAGATGGCAGCTGTGCGAAATTTTAAAATCTCCTTGTAACTTCTAGTGTCCTAATTATGCGATTGAAGTTTGAATACTACACGTACACAATAATCTGCATGTAACAGTACATAACTCTAGGACCTACATATATAAAATCCAACATGGCGACCATCCGAATTATTTAGTCGGTTCTCAATATCTACGAATCTATTACAGCAATCAAACTGAAATTGTGTATGTTGATAGTTGCAGTAAGTGGGCTATATGAAAATAGGCTGTATAGTTCTTCACGGAATTACTTGTTGTAGATAAATAACAACTGGAAAATATTGAAATTGTAGCACTGTTTTCACTGAAGCTAGTTCTAATTGTGGTAACAAGCTCACTGAAGTTACACGGCGCAGATGATAGTAAAAATTGGCCATGCACTTATCTGCGTTCACTTCACAGATTCTATGCTTATTGGATCTCGTGGCATCGATGTGATCCACAGAAAAATTCACTCGCTCTTGCGGCCTTAGTAACATTTATGATTATTAGTGTTGAAATAATGCACTCCAATAAACATCAGATCACTGTTACTGATATATTTCGCTTCACACGAAGACATAGATTTTTACACAAGCACGTGGCTAAAATGTGGTGTTCCGCGTTCTGAAAATATTCTCACATTTTGATAATTTCAAAATAATAGTAGCACAAGCCTACACTGGCTTTAATTTCCACTCGATAACTTCACTGTTTAGTGCTAATTAATGTACGATGCAAATTGATAACTTCCCTCGCCTACAGGCGGACTGTCTCCATCGTCTTTCAAGACGGACTTAAAAACACATCCCATTAGGATGGATAACCATACACGAGTGCAAGGAGCTATGTCCTTCGTCGCTGGATCTAGCAAATACTCTAGTCGTGTAGCGAATGATTCGTTCCGGTTCACGTGTCTGCGATGATAATACCTTACCGAAAAAAAGAGTAACATTCTCCAGAATGTTTCGATGATACAGAATGACGAAATGTAAAGATCCGAGCCTTGTAGAAAGTTGAGAGATGCTAATAAGGACTCAGATAAAAATATAATGGATTTCTCCAAAGTCAAAAGTGCAACCATTAATAATTCCAAAGTATGACAGCATACAGCCATGCTGCTGGTCGGTGGGTGCGTTCTAAAATGATGCATCAAAAATGCATTGCAATGAAAAATATCACATGAGCCTAAGCTCAGCGGGCTCAGTATATATAATTCAGGTGAGGATTGAATCAATCAACGTATAAAATCGGCATAGCACGTTGTATTCAACAAGCTACTACAACCAACATTCAATTATAATACTTGAAAAAGACTAAGAGTTATAACTATACCCATGCATTTAGGAGAAGTAGGCTATATTAACTGCATATCAGTGGGTACAAATCAACTTATCGTCGGCTTATTTGCAAGACGGTATGCCAACTTTTGTTAGGATGGCACATTGAGGTAAACCATCCCTGAGCAGGACAATAAGAAGATAATGAAATATTACGAGTATAAGCAATTTTCAGTGTTGTCTAAGTAATATTTTTGTTGTTGTTGATTCATTTAGGGGCTTTGCGACATCGTGATTATGTAGCTCCGTGTACTTGAGTGTTTGTGGAATTTGTCTGAAAACCTGTGTGATTGTGATGGCTGTATGTGTGTAGTTGTAATTCATACGATTGGGAAGGAGACGGCCGTGATCTTATTTATGAACCATCCCGGCATTCGTCTGGAGATGAAGTGGGGAAACCACGGTAAACACTTCCAGGATGGCTGAGGTAGAAATCGAACCCGCCTTCATCATCATCAATAGGTTATTTCATTCTCATCTTCCGCAGAGCGGAAGATGCGCTGGCCATCGGCTAAGCTGGTAGCCCTTAGGGCTTTTTGATATTATTAATTCATGGAGTATGTTAACACATACGTATACGGCGGGTGTTTTAATATTACCGGCGCAGATATCACCCCGACCAGAAGCCTGCACTAGTGCCCCGTTTATTGTGTAAGCAGAGGATACTGTCATGTTTGCGGGTTCCGTGGGCAATATACAGTATAACATTTAATATACACTTGTTATAATAAAAGTGCACAATTGAGTCCGTGCTGGTTGGTTGTATAATTGGCAAAGGAAAAATTCAAAATATCGTTATTTCAATTTTTAGTTTTTAAACATATGGTAATGATGAAAATGAAAATCCACAGCCTGATTCCAGTCTCCGACCGGGTCAGGAATGGAATGAATGAAGCCCCCATCTAGCGGCGAGGATATGAACTGTGCCGGCTGCCGAGGCCTGACGCACTCCTCTGGGGCAATGATTAAATGAATGACAGATGAAATGAAATGATAGTGGAGAGTGTTGCTGGAATTAAATTTTGATAGGGAAAACCGGAGTACCCGGAGAAAAACCTGTCTGCCTCCGTTTTGTCCAGCACAGATCTCACATGGAGTGACCGGGATTTGAACCACGGACCCAGCGGTGAGAGGCCGGCGTGCTGCCGCCTAAGCCACGGAGGCTTTACCTGGTAATGTTATTTGAGCAAAACAAATAATTTTTAATACACTTCACTTGAGCAGCTTTGGTGGCGTAGTTGGTAACATGCTTAGCTTCTATGCTCAAGGTCGCGGGTTCAAACTCGGCCGAAGTCGTCGGATTTTTAAGAGCGTTAAAAATCCCTCAGTATGTCGTCCTTTAGAGGGGAAGTGCAGCCGGTGGGCCCATGCCATACATTTATGGCAAGAAAAAGAACTACAATTGTGTGAAGCTAAATTTCTAGGTTAGGGCTCTTACAAACGAGCATTTTACTGTCGTCCTTGTCGACTGCAAAAAGTGGTCGCTTGTCGCCGCCGTGCCGTTATCATATAATGCAATGGGAAAAATACTTCCCCTTAAATAGACGAACGCTTTCCCGACCACTGTCGCCAGCTGTAGCCGATCCCGTTCACTGACTACATCCCGACTGCAGTACTTGTCTTTTTACACGGGCGTCATATCTGCCACATCGTAGCAAATTCCCGCTCGCAGCAATCATGATGGAGCCGTCTTCCTTCTGTCGATATGACCTTCCTCATCACAGTATCTGTCCTTGAAATAATTGGTAAAATTTCCTGTAGTAGTCTATCTCATTGATTGAAGTTTAGACATTCCGAAGAACTGGAAAATCTTATCGGATACTGTAATTACAAAGTTCGTGATATAAAGAATGAAACTGCCCAAACTGTTGCCGGACTTCTTCAATTTGATGTATCCACATTCTTCGCGTTTCCTTCTTTTTTTGCGTCTTCGCATGGGCAAAATTCGTACAGCCTTATCTTCAGAATCCATACTGTGAATGACCGAAGTTCTACTTGCCGAACGACATTATTAAACCCCATTGGGCTATATCACTGCATTCGCGGTGAAGCTGGGTGGACCACATTTTGACCCTGGCCTATCCACATTTTGTGGGAACTTGCCACGAAGTGGCTGACATTTCGCCCGTGTGAAAAGGAAAGCACTGCAGTCGGGATGTGATCAGTGGACGGGATCGGCTACAGCTAGCGACAGTGGTTTACATGTGGACGGGAAAGCGTTCGTCTGTTTAAGGGGAAGTATTTTTCCCATTGCATTATTTGCCTAATTTCGCAGTAAATTTGTTTCGATAAGCAAAGACAAAAGTTCATGGTACTGAAATTCCTCGTTGGTTGGTTGGTTCCTTAGTTTAGGGGCTGCGACAACGCGGTCATGTAGCCCCGTGTACTTTGGGTGTGTGTAGAATCTGTCTGATAATCGGTGTTAATTGTGATGACTGTATTAGTGTGTGTTATCTGTTTTTAATCCAAGTAAGGACTGCAGACGATAATTTCAAGTACAGTAGTTCCTACTTTCGCTACCAAATGCTACCGTCCACTTCACCTAGCTGTGAACTTGGCTACTACTAGATGCCATTGCAACCAGCGCCTGATGACAAACGTTGGAATTAATTAAACCTAACGTACGAATTTTTCTTCACACAAGTTTAGTTAGTGGAAGGTTCTTTTACATGACATACATCTATCACATGGGCCCACCGGCTTTAGGCTACTTCCCCTCCGTAGGAAGGCATACTGATGGATTTTTAACGCTCTTAAACAATCCGATGACTTCGGCTGGTTTTGAACCCGCGACCTTGGGCATAGAAGCTCAGCATGCTACCAATTACGCTATCGAAGCCGCCGGAAATTCCTCGTCAGTTAGCACCATCAAACAGCGACGTTATAATACCGTAGCAGAGATGCTACCACCTGCTGTATGTTCGTTTAACTGCTTGAAATTACAGTTCCCAAGAACGCAATATGTTGTTTCGAAATTGGGGATTGTGCGAAATAAGGAAAGTCTCCCTTACATAAACAATTCATGTATTTATTTCAAGCACTAGGTGATTAAACTAAATGTTACTCACCACCCTATCTAATTGGCTACTCTCCTGTTGACCGACTGTGAACCAATTATTGTATTAATACAAGCATTTTTATTTATGACTGATTTGGTTTTCTAGTGTTCTTTAATTGCTTTCACAAGTTCGAAGCCCAATCAGATATGGGCTTTCTATTTCTTGGGATAATATGGCAATGCTTTCATTGTGGAACTAGACTGGCCTATTGCTTGAAGGCCTCCTAGTATTCTTCTTGTAGGTATTAAACCATCCGCCAAGGCGTTGACAGCTGTTTCAGCAACATCACTTGACATGTTTAAATTCGCATTTCCTTTCCAGCCCTTCTCATCCAGAGAAAAACTAATCGCACAATTTAGACCATCCTTTTTCTTTGCCTTCTCGTCTTCGATTAGCTTAAGCATTAATGTCTCCCTCTTTGCATTCTCGTCTTCGATATGCTTAAGCATTAATTTCTCCCCCTTTGCCTTCTCGTCTTCGATTTGCTTAAGCATTAATACCTCCCTCTTTGTCTTCTCGTCTTCGATTTGCTTAAACATTAATATCTCCCTCATATGTCGAGCTTCACGCTCTTCACGCAAAGCTTCAGCATGATATCTTTCTGTCTCAAAACGTTTTTCTACTAGCGAATTAGAATGCTGATGAATATCCGAGACCACCTTTACCAAATTATTCATGACCTCATTTCTGTTAATTCCAGTGTGTTCCTTCAATAAATACTCCATTTGCTTTAATTTCAGTTTATCTTCACGTTTCTTTTTCTCAGCTTCTACCTGGCGTTCTTTAGATAAATACTTCATTTCCTTTAATTTCAGTTTATCTTCACGTTCCTTTTTCTCAGCTTCTGCCTGGCGTTCTTTCCTTTTCGCCTGCAAAAAATAAAAAATAGATGCAAAGTAAATGAGTAAATGTTCTTAAACACGTAACATCCTAATAAGACTAATTGGCTGTATACACCACTCGGTTTCATATAAACTCAAGGATACGCGGAGAGAGGTTAAGGGATGCATCGAATTGAAAATTTAATAAATATACTTATCTAATTAAAAGAATTGATGAAAACTAAAGGCAGTCATTCAGAACGTTCTACCTCGCCGATTTGCTCAATTCTCTTTTAAATGAAAAGTATGTATTATGTCCATAGGGGCGGGCGTCATTAAGGGCTGAAAAGGCTCCGCCCACCCAGAGCCGTTAGGTCGTATTGCACAAAATGTACTTAATAAATGCCTTTTAAAATTACTTTAAATTACATAATAGGGATGTATCCGGAGAAAGGCCAACGGCCTAGCCGTGTTGAAACACCGGATCCCATGAGAACTCCGCAGTTAAGCAACATTGGGCGCAGTCAGAACTTGGATGGTACGCCGGTTCTAGGCACTGCGCGCTGTTGGCCAACATAAGGAGGAGCGGAAAGGCCCTGGCCACCCTACCGCAAGTAAACTCCGGCTGGGGGTAGCCTCTTCGGAGGCTCGGACCTGCCTTCGGGCAGAATACCAATTAATTTTAATCCGGAGAAAGTTCGCGCCAGATAGTGCTCGTGTAGTACTGGGTAAGCGCAAGGCGATCGTCTTATGTTTCTCCCAGTCAGCTGCGAAGAATGTATAGATTGTGACCGAGATTTTAAGCTAAAGTAAATTATATCTTCTCTAATTTTACTCCAAGACTACATTAATTAATTCCATTGGTATATACCCTTATATATTATGGACGATTTTCAGCGTTTAAGCGTTAAATAGCTGCAAAATGAGCTACGGACCAGAGGCGCAAAAACTAGCGGGAGGAAGGAAGAATTAATACAGCGGTAATAACAAAATTCTAACACGCTTTATTATTCAGCATGCTTTCTCCTAAAGATTACAATTACTTGAGTATTGTAGGCCTATAGTGTAAAATATATCTCCATAAGACTTAAATCATAAATAAAGATTTAAATATTCACTTGCTCCCCTTGCTTATAGATTTCGATCATGTCTTTTCTTAGGTTGATAGCTTACATGAAACTGTCGTGTTTTAAGGTAAACATAATCAAAGAAAGTTGATACCGGTAATGTATACCTCGAAAAGTCATTGGAACGTTTGGTTCTTATGTCATTTTGTCAATTTCTCAATAAGAATGGTTCCCGTACCCCTTGGAAACGACTTAGGAAGGAAGGAAGCTTGTAGTTTAACGTGACCGTTAATCTCGAGATCATGAGCCACGGGACCTCCTTTTTACGTGGAATCCGAACCACAGGTCATGGCATTTCACATCGAAAATCTCACATGCATTGACCGGGAATCGAACCCGGACCGCCTTGGTGAGAGGCATTCAGCTAGACCGCTGAGCCACCACGCCCCCGAAACGACTTAGGGGTGCAATTTTTAAAAAGTTTGAGAATCCCTGCTTTAGGACCACGAACTGTTTCCATTCATCTATGTCCCAAGAATGTTGAAGTCAGTCGCTACCACATTCTCCGTCGGGCAGATGCAGGGCCGTGGAGAGCGGCTACGGGCCCTGGGGCTGGAATCCATCGAGCCCCCGAGACCCAAAGTTAATCAACAGGAAGTTCAGTTCACTGAACTGCATGTTAAAAGAGGTGGAAGGGGTATACTGTACACTGTGCAGTACTACGGTCTCTGTGACATAGACGTAATCTCTTTTCATAATGAAAACATGATTTTTACACAAAGTCAAGACGTATTTTAAAATACGTTTTACATATAGGGTTTTTATGTTCACATTCTTAAAACTTGCTGCCCTTGAAGAATCACGCCCTTGGGTCTAAGTCTAAGCCTAAACAGTGATAAGTGTTTTGGTTGAACGGCGATCACACATCATTGTACATTAAACAAAGCAAAATATATTTTCATAATTAATCACAGGTATACTCATACGTAAGTCAAGTTATTTATTATGTGCTATCAGTAGATTGCAGCTGATCAGTGATTGTTTTCACAAAATAAGAACATGTGAATTTGAACTATATTTTGTAATTTGCAGTCAGTGGACTTATTATAATTTAATATTGCATTGCAGTAAGCAAACCTAGAGCCAGGTTCACCTAAAACTCCCCAATCCTATCTATGACTGGTGACCATCGGGGGCGGATTAAAGCCAAGATTATGGGGGAGTGGACACACCGGGGATCTGGGGGTATGGGATATCACCAAGCTCAGAGTGGGGTCAGGGGGTCCTCCTCCAGAAAATTTTGCAAAAATTAGGTCCAAATTATTGAGTTATAGGCCATTTGGGTGATTATTTTTGTGATATTTCGGAGTAAAAATTTGGTGACCATTGACATTTAGTGGCTATAGAAAAGACTCTCCGTTATTGAAGTAAAAGCTCTCGCACCTTCAAGTAAGACCACACGGTGTAGCTCACCAATGACCGTGCTGGGGTCTACATCAAGTCTGCAGATCAGAGGTTCGAATCCCGGTGCTGACAGCTGCTATCCTGAGTGTGGGTTTTCACACCCCCTCCAGACAAATACCGGGATAGTACCTTATTTCAAGTCCAGGGGCACCTACCCTACTCTTAACCCTAATAATTATAGTAATAGCCGCGACGGGCAACGTATTCCCACTTTTCCCAGTCGGCAACTAAGAATACAGCATGCGATAGATCATGTCACAGAGGACATAGCACAGCACAGTGCTTTTCGTCCAGCACTGGGTGGTTTTAAGAGGGTCTAAGTTTCTACTCTCCAAGACAAATAGTTACAACAATGTTGCCAATACACCTCTCTAATTATATAACAATCACTAACCTCCCCTTCAGTCTACACAATTCGCACGTTTCTTGGTTTTCTATTTTGTTCGCTGTTTGAGAATCTTATAATTTACTTCGTTAATATTTGTGAAAACTACTGCTTTGCAGTCAACTTCATTTAATGTTGAGGCCTTCAGAAACAAACCGGAAAATTAACGCGTCAGAGCAAATACTAAATTATAGGCTATCTACAGTACTAGTTGATGCAGACGATTATCAACCAAGCGCCAATGGTTAATTGTCCGCCAGTGATACCAGTAATACTAGACCTACTAGCTACCAAGTACACGGGTTAAATGTCGAAAGCCCCTAACTGTAACGACAAATAAGCCTATGATTAACTGTTGAGTAAGACTACGAATGACACCACAGTCGGTAAGCCAAATCCTGCATTCCTGACGCGGCTTCGTCAGGACCCGGAGTCATTTCCAAGTCATAGATAAAGGGAGCAATTAATTTTATTTTTAACGGTACTGAGACGTTAAAGCGTATCATGAAAGGGCTTGATTCACAAGGGAAAATATCTCTTCGCGTCCTAAAAAATAAGTGCTTTGCAGATTGATGCTGCTCTTTGGAATAAACGGCGTAGAAATGTCCAGTAATAATAACAGCCACTGGACCAGCTCAAAACAAAATTGTATTTATATTATTATTCGACAATAGTTCATTTTAATTTTCTTCTAAATTGAGCAGGGTTCAATATTTGGTCTTAGAAAAGTCTGCGCGCTTGGCTACATGCAAAATATTAATTCCTCCTTCGCCACGTACACCACTGACGTTACTTACTGTTGTTTTAAGGGGCGGAACAGCTAGACCATCTGCCCTACCACTGACGTTACTTATTGTTGTTTTATGAGACGGAACAGCTACGGTAGGTCATACTGACGTCCCATGAGAGGATTTGAAAAACAAGGTTCAGTGGTTCAGTGTCCTAGCTTAATTGTCATTTTTCTCCTGGTTAATAAAACACTCAGTCCAGAAATAATACTGGAATGTTACCTTAGTTTCAGTCTCTGGATACATTTCCCAACATTGTGGTGTTTGAAGCCATATTTTCAGTGTTGCCTTAGTAAACAAGAGTTTAGTGCTTTTCAGTCGGTCAACATGAATGAACCCAAAAGAGATGGGTTATGCCCTAATCCTGAAATAAATTACATGAGATTAATAATTGTTTTATTAATCTCATGTAATTTATTTCAGGATTAGGGCATAACCCATCACATTTCCCAACTATAATACCAATAGTAATACAGTATAGCTTTGCAATAAATCCCTTAAAAATTATTTGCTCATGAACCCAAGTACCTAGGATTGTTGATCGTATTGAATGAACCAATTATAATGATAATTATACTGCACCTAAGCATACAGATTTTTCAAATGTTAGCATTGGTTTCTCAATTCAGTATACGAGAAGATGAACAGTTTCGCATGCATTTCTTCTATCTGCGTTTGACAACAGAATCATCCCACCCTTTCGCAATATATTTAGCCAGCAATGATAATTTTTCACATAGTGCGTAAGTGAATTACTAGGGAAAGATGACCTCACTGTTCTACTCTTTAAATCGACTATAAAGCGAATTACTGTGTGGACGCTACTTTAAAATGTATTTTACTTACCTGCCTGCACGGCATACGATACGTATAGTTAGGCAATATATTCATTTCAGACACTATCACCTCTAAATATCTAAGCTCGACGTCACGCACCAAACTTGAAACTCTTGAGCTAGCTGACCAAATACACCAGGGCAGCCCAGGCTCTCGTGGCCTTGGCAAAATACTGTTACGTGCCACCCCTAGTGGCAAGTTCGTTAACTGGATTACGGTGGGTGAAAGCACAACACAATTGTTTCTTTAACGAAATATTAACTTTATTGCAGGCCAGGAAAAATACACCACACAATAAGCACTGAATCTCACTTCATAAGACATTACTAGTCACTATAGCTTCCACACTTAGCCTACGTTCACACTACTGTCCTCGCTATTAATACCTGCAACTCTGCCTTGTACACAAACTACAATTATTTACGATAGCCAGTCACTCACCACTACACACTGCTTCGCTGTCCGCTGGCTAGGGGAACAGCCCACAGCGTTTCGCAATTCACCACAATATCTCTGTCGCACTAGGTAGGTACATACTCCTCGAAACTCATTCCCTCTGTATGATTCACACTGCCTCGCTGTCTGGAAAATCGGCCTCACTTGGGTTTCGTAACTTCGCACGTCACGTCGCCACACTACTGTCGCTCAGGTAAAAACACGCACTACCTCAAAAACACAGTCGGTCCCTCGCTGCCCACGTCGCTCTTACATAGCAGGCTGATGACTCAATAAATGCTTCTAGAACCGTCCAGGATTCACGGCTTCTCGAGATTTCCATCACTGGCTGGGTCACGAATGTTCTGGACCATCCCTTTTGTCCTCGCAGCCCCTTGCGTAAGGTGCAGGTAATACACAGAGGCAGAGCATAGCCCGCGGCGGCTGTGACTCACGCGGCGAGGCGACGAAACAAACTCACAGCCGTAACAATACGATAAGTGAAGGAATGAGAAAGTTATTTGAAGGATTGGTGCATAAGCCGAATAAGATAAATTTAGAATAATGGAATGCTCTCTCTGTCTTCAGGTATATTCTGAGAAGCGCTTTGTAGAGGAAAATATTGTCCACTTGGCATAATAAGTTTCTCAATCCTTGTAACATTGTTCACAGGCAGTTCATTGCATTCACTAAATGATTGCCAGTAGAAAATTCAAGTCACATAGAGGCAATAATAAATGACTGCCCGATCGGACCCATCTTCCTAGGACGCTGGGCCACCCTGGGAGGGCCGGGCCCCGGGGCACCAGCCCTGCCTGCCCCCCCCCCCCCTCTCATCGGGCCGGGGCAGATGGAAGTTGACGATTAATTCTGATTTCAAGAAACCAACCATAGTGCGTTTGTGACTTAATGTTGCGACATTTATTCTTGAAGTGTTTGTCCGAGTATTGATGTCTTTGAAAATGGGAGTCACAGATGTTACATTCACTTCTTCGTGTATATTGACGATTTCTTCCTATAGGTACTCCAATGGAGATGATTTCTGCAGATTCCGATATTGTAGGCTTATCTTGGTAATCCGGCAATTTTCTTGTGTATGGCCTCTTCCTTTTCTTTGTTGTGTTCGTGGTCCACGGAAAAAGCGATGGAACAGCTGTAACGCTGCCGGCGCTTTCGTTTGAACGTCGGCCCTCAATATCAGTGCCTTGCTAGGTAATTTTACTACCACCAATCTGTAACGAAGCCACGACCCTCTAGATCAGTGCCTCGCCAGGTGCATTTCTGTTACAAATCTGTCTCACTCTATTCATGGATAAGAACTTTGTTAAATACCCGGCAAACCACTTAAAACCAAGAGCCGAATTTCAATCGTTTTTACGAACAGATAATCGTGAAAATTAATAAAGGTCTCTCAGAGCTGAGAAAGCCGTTACCTGTAACTTATAGTATATATTGGGAATATGGGAGGATGGTTAGGCAAAAGCATGCAATAAACTTCTTTCTTTAAAGTGCTGCCTGTTTCATTCTGACAAATACAAACAATTATAGCATGGATGCTACATATTCTAAACTACATGGGTTAGTAAAATAACAATAATTAACTTACATGTCAGAACAATCTTTGTTTCAGAGAACCTAGCAGCGAAGCCTAAGTGTTGAATTATTGGGTGTTAATTAAGCTTCTTACCTCAATCTGCCAGGCCAAGCAACGCTAAGCGTTGGTCCTGCATCTTACGGAGAGTGGGCAGCACACACACCGTCAGATCTTCAATGGAATACAGGCCTCGAACAGCCCTTGACATGTTATTTTAAACACTTTACTTGCGTCTCCAACTCTTTCAATTTCCACCCACTGGTTACAGTTTCCTCTCGATCTGATTGGTCGAGTCTACAATTACAGCAAGTATTTTCGAGCAAAGGGTGGGGGTTAATGCTGAGTAAGACACACATGGAAAATATTCCCACGTCAGCCCATTAACATGCCTTAAAGTCATTAAGATTCAATGTGGTCTGACCAAGCGGGCCACACACACTACTTCCCAATAACGAGGCTATAAGCTGACACATTAATATTTGGTTACATGCTACAACAAATTAGATTAGGGTCTAGCGCAAGTAACCAGATGGCAGCAATAAAAATTAATATGTTTCCTGCAGGCTGGCTGAGAAAGAGCTCGACAAAGAATCTCTGTACTAAGCCAGTTAAAGAGGGTGTCCAAACTAGAATTAAATCAGGGGTTAGAAACAAAGGAAATTCTCACTTAATACGCAAAGTACGCCCACTGCGTCACACAGCGCCCGGGTTTAATCTTAGCTCTCTCACGTTGAAATACAAACGCGTACATTCAGTGGTTGTTATCGAAATGTCTAATCAGTTTATAGGTACAACATAGGAATTATTTCCCTTTGTGCATCACACTTACCCAACACAGTTTTCGTGAAGTCATTGGGTTGAAAATGATGGGAACACACTTTAATATTTGTGGTCAGATTTTTCTCACCGAAATTTTTCCTTCTAATAGCATGTATCCATTTCTTCCTCATTTCTTCACTTTGTGGAAATTGGTGAAACGAAAACGGGCTTCCCTGATTTTTGCAAAGAGGATCAGTGCGCTCTATCGGTGCTAGTTCTATACATCGGTTGGAGCTGAAAGGCATTAAGTCAGTTTTCACTACTTTTCAGGAGACAGAAAAAACGTCATTGACAGAACAGAACTTAACACACTATATTAGTCATCTATGTTGTGAAGACACTATTCAGGTTATATTTATGTTCACGGAATATCAATTTTAATTTAATAAACATATTTTTTCAAATCAATTTTGCAAACGTGACTTAATGCCTTTCAGCTACGTGGTCAGTTTAGTGCGGCATAAAGCCATCCAGAAAGAATATTTCATATGATATTTTATTTTAAAATGGATTTGTAACATAGAAACAACCTAAACCTAAACCCTGTACAAATGTAATTTACAGAATCACTGTAACACGCGGGAATCTTGCAGTGCGGCCAATATTAAGTACGGAATACGGCACTGAAAGGGAGCATGTCATTGACTTAAAGCTTTTCTCCTCCGATCGCACTTCATGTAGCAGTTGTTCCTGGCTTAAACCCATAAAACAAATTACTTTGTGATGGATTTTGCCTTGCCAGTGAGCTTCCGTGATTTTTCTCCTGCTCATGAGATGAAAATGTTTTGTGTGTAGCTTAAACAGAAGGCTGACATAATTCTTTCCAATGCCGTTCCCAGGTCCTTGGGTCAATACTTCAGAATACTAATTATTTGAAAAACAAGATGTTCAGGAAAGAACATATAGCCTACTTTCTCCTAAATGTATGGGTATAGTTATAACTCTTTGTCTTTATCATCTCCTAATTTCTTCCAATTCGAAGTGCAAATTGACACACTGGATTTGAGGAGTGGCGTTCAAATAATTTACCCCAGCATTTTGCAATTTCATCAGTAAACACTCCAAACAACGTAGGTATTCAGTTTATTAACACCGACTACTTACAATAATTTAAACTTCGTTGCTCTAAACGTATCACTGGGAGAAACATATTTAATATAACTATTACACAGCTAATTTGTAATCGCGCACGGCTAACGAGAAAGACAGGCCATGGCGCGTAAACCAAACCCGTCTGTGACGTAGGCAATGTACCGGTACTGCTTGATGATGCTTGTACGTTTAAGTCGAGAGCAATTCATAAGCAGCAGAAATGCAATATTTTATATCAATCTTCATAAAATGGACGCAGTTAAGATGTTCCGTGTGTTTTCAAACACGATAAATTATACTGTATAGGTTTGCAAAACTACGCCTATTGAAGTTACTCCTTACAAAAATCCACGCGAACTAGGATTCAAGGGTTCGTTGTGTCTTTAATAGCTGCAACGAACAGGCTACAGTAAGTCGAGCTGTAGATTCTGTGACCTTCGTTGTGAGTTAAATTATGTGCACATTAGTATAATTAGATCAAAGAATCTTGCAGCACAGTATAGATATCATTAACGTATTGTTGTTTCAAGGGGCGGAACATAAATTAATTCGTTTATAGAAGAGATCTGCGGAATACACTACCCACCGACTAACGACTTGTATCAATACCTTTTATGAAGACAAGTGATAAATGAATACCAACGTTTATACAGGTTCAATGATGTAGACAAGATGACTTGGTACCACACCGGCAGTAAAACGATGACCAGGCAGTGGTGCAACAGAACTACATTGCTGACGTCACGATAACTCACCAGAGCCAGTCATTCTCGTTGGCCGTGATAATCGCGCCTTATCTTGGGGATATGTACCCTCTATCGGCAAAAAATAATAACCTTCGCAATTATACTGTAGACATGGGTTCACTAACTGGCCGGTAGAGAGCATAGCTCGCATCTAGACGGCTGTGGTTACCAATAACATAGTTCAAGTAATTACTCTTAGATGTCACTCCGGTGGTGAATGTTGTTTTAATTAAATATATATTTTCCATTTCAAAATGCACCATAAAATGCTTTAATTTATAACGTCTCAGTACTCAAGAAATAATAAATATTAAAAAAAATCAAGAAAAAAAAGTCCAACTCTGATAGGATATGAACCACGGCCAGCCTGGTGAAAGACTAACGCGCTGACCACGCAGCCAATCGTGCACACTCTAATAGATCGTTAGGAACCAATACATATACCACGTTTTAGCAAATCATGACTTGGACTAAACGATTTCTTTGCTGGAGTATATTTTAAACCGAGTTCATTTCATAGAAAGTTCATATATTTGTTACCACTAGCCTATATTGCATGCAACATACTGAAATGAATAAAATATAGGTCAGAACGAGAGATCAGCTGCCATCTTGTCAAATAACCGAGACGACTCAGCTTTTTAAAATCACTTCTAGACTATAATATTAAAATATAAACTTTTAATTTCAAACGGGCCACGTCGTTTCAAACAGATTAAACGATTCTTGGTTCGATAGTCTGAACTGGTGGGTCCCATGTTAAGGATTATAAAGTTTGCATAATTCACACGGCCGCCATTCTGAAATGGTACGGTTGATGACCTCGTAGTTTTGGCAAAAGACGCGCCTCATATGAAGGAACGTTGTTACCAAATTTGGTAAAGATCCGATTATTAGTTTGGTTGTAATGCATTATTACGTTTTGACCATTTGAGTGGCCGCCATTAAGTTCTGGTAAAGATGGCGGCGATATAAAACATGACACTGAGGTGCCCTTTGCCAGTGCTACCTCTGTACCAAATTTCGTTCAATTCGGTTTCACCGTGTTCGAATTGATAGGGGGGGACAGACATTCAGAGTACACACACTCACACACACACACACAGACTCACACACACACATACACACACACAGACAGACACACTTTTTTCACCCTGTAGTGATCTCATAAGTCTACTTTCATTTTTTGCAAAAATCGAAAGTAGGCTAATGACCATTTTTGATTTAATGCTTCCCAGCTCCGACCGATTCAATTATATTCTACTTAAAATATTTCCCTTCTTGAATCTCCAAAACGATTTCAGTGTAAATAACTCATCTCTGGCCTATGTGGCTGACAGTCTCGTACGGTGTATTGTGATAGCGAGGGCTGCTGTAGAGAACCTTCCATGTAAAGTAGGCTATACGGAGTGTAGGGCCGAGTGAGGAAACAGTGGACATAGCACTTCTGAACAAAAAGTTGGAAATTAAATAGTTAGGACCTCATCAACCAAAGTGATAGATAAATTTGATTCATCCAAGCACAGAAGAGGAGAATATATTTGCAAATATGGGGCCATGTGAGTTCAGCTTTTAATACATGAACTTTTGATTAAAATTTGTTTCATATGTTGGCAACATTGAATGTCAAATATAATAGTTCATTATGCAACGAGCCTATAATGGCAATAATTAAGACACGAGTATGTTTATAAAACGAGCGAAGCGAGTGTCTTAATTACCTTTATAGCCGAGTTGGATACGACTGTTTATGTTCGACGATAATTATAGTTAGTTACTTATTGTTGTTTTAAGGGGCGGAAATACGAGGTCATCTGCCCCTGACGAAGCAAAGAGGATATAAAAAGTAGGTTAGCACAGGCAAGAAAAGCATTTCTACAGAAAAGTAATCTGTTGACATCGAATATAGATTTAGGTATTAGGAAGTCATTTTTGAAAGCCTTTGCCTGGAGCGTGGTGCTCTATGGAAGTGAAACTTGGACTATTGGTGTAGCAGAAAATAAGAGAATTGAAGCGTTTGAAATGTGGTGTTTCAGGAGAATGATCAAGATCAGATGGGTAGATAGTGTTACGAATGAAGAGGTATTAAGACGAGTGGGAGGGGACAGATGTTTCTGGCAACTGATAATGAAGTTAAGAGATTGGTTGGTAGGTCACATACTAAGACACCCACAGGAATAGCAGACTTAGTTACAGAAGGCAGGGTCGAGGATGAGAACAGTAGGGGTAGACCAAGGCGTATATGTTAAACAGATTGCCTCGGATGTAGGGTGTGTTAGCTATGTAGAGATGAAACGATTAGCTCAGGACAGGGAAGCATGGAGAGCTGCATCAAACCAGTCGAAAGACTGAAGACTCAAACAACAACAACAACATATGTTCTAACATACATATTCATAAATATCTCACGAGATTCTGTCAGTTGACGTAAGTGCAACCGCTGGGGATTGTATGGGCTCAGCATTTGCTCTCTACCCAATAACAAATTCCAAAGCTTTGAAACATTGTTTATACTGAATTAGCACCAACAGATAGTGCACAGGTACTATGGTGGATCATGTCGTTATTTTGGTCAAATAACACACAATAGGCTGTACCAAACGCTTTATAATTAAAATGTATCGTATTATCAACTAGTTATTCTTCAAATTCGATGCGTATAGAATATCAACGGAGGGCAAATCAATGGAGCCCCACATTGAACAGTCATGACATCTGGCGGAAAGGTTTCGCATAAGAAATCCCTTTACTGAACAGAGAGCTGGTTTATTGATTTCCGTGGATCTAATATCATATGGTTGCTGCCTCCATGACGTGGTTATATAAACACGAGCATTCACTAAAATTGTCACCGAAATCGTACGAAAGCAATGCCCTGTGTATAAATTGGTGTTGGGGATATTACGGTACAGTGCTATTTATTTTCCCATATTCACCAGTTTATTTATGCAAATATTTGGGTTCGGATATCCTTTACATTGTCAACTTTCAAATCATGTAATTCATGTCCGACATGTTGGATTTTCAGTGCATGTGCAAAGCTACCCTTACCTAATTGGTCTCACAACTGTTTCATAATGAAAATCTTGAGCTCTGATTGTAGGAGAGAAACTATATCATAATGAAAACTAGTACTTTAATGACTCATGATACAGTTTCTGACATATAATATTTACATTTCGACATCGCCGAACATAAAACAATATATCATCTTATATCATACTAATATATAAATAATAAAAATGAGATGGTGTGTGTCTGTCTTTCTGTCTGTCTGTCTGTCTGTCTGTGTGTTACTCAATAACGCAAGAACCACTGGTCCGATTTAAATGAAATTTTG
Source organism: Meconema thalassinum (assembly GCA_946902985.2). Taxonomy (NCBI): domain Eukaryota; kingdom Metazoa; phylum Arthropoda; class Insecta; order Orthoptera; family Tettigoniidae; genus Meconema; species Meconema thalassinum. The sequence goes on along the minus strand of OX336388.2, from coordinate 908,055,523 downwards.
CATGGATGTAGCTGAAATACCAGGTTTACATATAGGATACTTTTGATTTCGAAATTTTGTACTATTAAAAAATGGCGACCATTTTAGTGACGTCACTACACCCTTTGGTTTCAAAATTTCATATTTCCATGTCAAATTAAAAGAGAACGGTAGAAAATAGCAAACTTTTGATGGGACATAAGAGCTTTGAAATTTAATTTCCTATCCAAAAGGTTCTTATCACTTTTCGTGTATCTCCAACGGTTAGCGAGTAAAACCGACATTTGTGACGTCACTACACCCTTTGGTTTCAAAATTTCATAATTCCATTTCAAATATAAAGAGAACGCTAAGAAATAGCAAACTTTTGATGGCATAAATGAACTTTAACATTTAATTTTCTATCCGAAAGTTCCTTATCACTTTTCGTATATCGCCAACGGTTAGCGATTGAAACCTAAATTTGTGCAATAAACACGGTCAACACCGACCGGTGCAGTATATCTCTCTATATATAAAAATGAAAGTTTGTCTGTTTATCTCTGAATTTCTACGGAAAATTGAGTTGTTTACGCGTTTCAGACTGTTTTTGATGGATGCACGCGAAATATTTTTTTCGCCTGTCTGTCTGTTTGTTTGTTTGTTCGTCTGTGGACAACTTTGTTCCCTTATAACTCGAGAACGGCTGGGAGTATCAACGTAAAATTTGGTACAGATATCCATCAGAGGCACAACACTTATCATTGATATAACTCTTCTCCGTACCCCTCATAAAAGGGGGCCTACCCCCTTAAAATGCATGTCGAAATAGGTGTAGAAGGACGAGACAAAGCTCATTTTCAGCCCCTCAATGTGCGAGACAAAACTCGGGTACCCGAAAACCACATTTTAAGGCCCTAAGACCAACCGTTTTTGAGATATTCCCAGAAAACTAATTTCATTTAATAAACTAATGAACAAATGCAAGCCAGTAACCATGGCAACAGATTCTCAGAGGTCCATCTATTGCTGTAAGACGCAATGCAATTCCATTAATTACATTAGTACGAAAGTTTGCAAACGGCTAGAAGGTTATCACGGAACCAAATTAAGCCGTAGAATTCATCAACACGTTTAACGCGCTTAAGGGGATCAAGGGGTACTCTAGAATTTTTTCACGCGATTTACACCTGCGGGTGTGGTACGGCAGGTCTATTATATTCCTATCCCCATATTATTCATTCATTCATTCTTTTCGTATAGGCCATCTATGGACCGCGTCATTCCCACTGTCTCCTACTGGCTTTGATGTTTGCCCAGTACGCCCGCATTCTTTCTCGGTGGACTTCCTTCCGTTCCTGGGTCCAAATCTTTCCCGTTTTCAGCTTCGGTTTTTCTTGGAAACCTTTGCAAGCTGAAATTTCCTTTTGAGTGGGGCGCGCTCCTGAATGTCTATTGGTGTAATCCCACTTCTTTCAGATCTTTATCCAGTTCTATGAACCAGGCCCATTTTGTTTTCCTCTCCTGAAAGTAAGTTATGTTGCGGTCGGTCAGTCTCGCTGGGCTCATTCGTTTCACATGCCCAAAAAATGGTATCCTTCTCTTCCGGATAACGTTACTTATCTTCTCCACATGAGTATATATTTCATGGTTATGCCGTCTTCTGTATTTCCCATTGTCTTTGATGGAACCCAATATCTTTCTCAAAATGTTTCTTTCTTTGGCCTCCAGTTCCTCGACCAAGCCATTTTTAGCCTACTTTCGATTTTTGCAAAAAATGAAAGTAGACTTATGAGATCAACACAGGGCGAAAAAAGTGTGTCTGTCTGTGTGTGTGTATGTGTGTGTGTGAGTCTGTGTGTGTGTGTGTGTGTCTGTGTGTCTGTGTGTGTGTGTGTGAGTGTGTGTACTCTGAATGTCTGTCCCCCCCTATCAATTCGAACACGGTGAATGCGAATTGAACGAAATTTGGTACAAAGGTACCACTAGCAAAGGACACCTCAGTGTCATGTTTTATATCGCCGCCATCTTGACGGAAACGTAATGGCGGCCACACAAATGTTCAAAGCTTAAATCAAATTACGACTAACCTAATCATCCGATCTCTACCAAATTTTGCAACGACATACCTTTATGGGGAGAGCATCCTTTGACCAAACCAATAGGTCATCAGCATAATAGTTTGCGGATGGCGGCCATTTTTGTGTGAAAATCGATTCCCCCTATTAATTCGAACACGGTGCAACCGAATGGAACGAAATTTGGTACAGAGGTAGTACTAACAAAAGGCACCTCAGTGTCATGTTTTATATCGCCGCCATCTTGACGGAAACGTAATGGCGGCCACACAAATGTTCAAAGCTTAAATCAAATTACGATTAACCTAATCATCCGATCTCTACCAAATTTTGCAACAACATACCTTTTTGGGGGGAGCATCCTTTGACCAAACCAATAGGTCATCAGCGTAATAGTTTGCGGATGGCGGCCATCTTTGTGTGAAAATCGATTCCCCCTATTAATTCGAACACGGTGCAACCGAATGGAACGAACTTTGGTACAGAGGTAGTACTTACAAAAGGCACCTCAGTGTCATGTTTTATATCGCCGCCATCTTGACGGAAACGTAATGGCGGCCACACAAATGTTCAAAGCTTAAATCAAATTACGATTAACCTAATCATCCGATCTCTACCAAATTTTGCAACTACATACCTTTATGGAGGGAGCATCCTTTGACCAATCTAATAGGTCATTCACCTGATAGTTTGCGGATGGCGGCCATCTTTATGTCAAAATTGATTCCCCCTATTAATTCGAACACGGTGGAACCGAATGGAACGAAATTTGGTACAGAGGTAGCACTAGCAAAGGGCACCTCAGTGTCATGTTTTATATCGCCGCCATCTTGACGGAAACGTAATGGCGGCCACACAAATGTTCAAAGCTTAAATCAAATTACGATTAACCTAATCATCCGATCTCTACCAAATTTTGCAACTACATACCTTTATGGAGGGAGCATCCTTTGACCAATCTAATAGGTCATTCGCCTAATAGTTTGAGGATGGCGGCCATCTTTGTGTCAGAATCGATTCCCCCTATTAATTCAAACACGCTGAAACCAAATGGAACGAAATTTGGTATAGAGGTAGCACTAGCAAAGGGCACCTCAGTGTCATGTTTTATATCACCGCTATCTTGATGGAAACGTAATCGCGGCCACCCAAATGTTAAAAGCTAAAATGTAATTACGACCAACCTAATAATCTAGTCTCTACCTAATTTTGCAACACCATATCTTTATGTGGGAAACATATTCTGACCAAACTGCAAGAACATCAGCCCAATAGTTTGCAGATGGTGGCCAAGTATGTGTGCAAATCGATTCCCCCTATCAATTCAAACACGGTGAAACCGAATTGAACGAAATTTGGTACAGAGGTAGCACTAGCAAAGGGCACCTCATATTCATGTTTAATATCCCTATAGCACGTTGTATTTCAACAAGCTCCTACAACCAACATTCAATCATACTCCTTGAAAAGGACAAAGAGTTATAACAATACCCATGCATTTAGGAGAAAGTAGGCTATATGTTCTTTACTGAACATCTTGTTTGTTCATCGTGAGGCATTTAGAAACATGCAAGACCTCCGGACGGATGACACTGCTGTAATGTTTTAGTTTTGCGTTGAAGGATATTGACTTTTTCTTATATATGTCCTTAGTTAAATGGTAGGCCATTTCCATTTTGCTCATGCGTGATTGAATGCTTCTTTCTCTGATAATATCCCTTCCCTGAACCGTCCTGAAAAGAAAAGTACATGGCCATTGGCTGCATTAATAATTTTAAAAAATAGGTGTTATAATTTCTCCCTATATTATATTATTATTAGTATAATATTATGGCGTACAACGACGTGACAAATCCCCTCGGTGCCAGAAACAAAACTCGGGGGCCCTAAAGGGTCCTCGAAAACTACATTATAAGGCTCTAAATCCAACAGTTTCTGAAATATTCCCAGAAAATTATTTTAATTTAATTTAACAAACTAATGAAGGAATGCAAATCGGTAACCATGAGAACATTATATCAAGGGGTGGCTTACAACTTTCCTTCTATTTCTGTATGAAGCAATGTCACTCCATTTATTACATTTCTGTGAAAGTTTGCAAATGTATATAAGGTTTTCACGGAACTAACGTAGACTGTACAATTCATCAATGCAATTAAGGGGGACAAGGGGTAACCTAGAATTTTTTCATGCAATTTTCACGTTCGACATATAGTACAGAAGGTCTATTATATCTCCAAACAGAAACATTATTTTCAAAAATTCGTGAATTGAAAGAGCACTTTTTTTTCTTTTTCTTTTCTTTTTTTGCGACTTTTAGGAATTTGGGCAATTTGAGGCTAAAGAACCTGAATTTTCATGCACCACAAGCCTTTATAATTTATGAAAGGGGTCTTCCTGTGTATGGGCACCTAGCACAACGTAGAGGGTCAGTTTTTATGTGACGTGTATTGCGTTTCGTCTACAAGGCTTTCAATTCTATTTCACGTCAGGAAGTACACGTTAGGTGAATTTAGTCTGAGAGCACATTTTAAATAATTTTGTTGTTGTCGACAAACGGGTTCATCGTAAGGATGATTTTGTTAGATACTGTGTGGTAGATATACCCATATTTGGATATCTCAGTAATAGGTTGTAGACAATAGAATTGTCTGTCTGTCTTTCTTTGTATCTTTATGTAGCCTACGCCTATAACTCGTGTTCGGATGCTTGGAGCATCGTAAAATTAGGTATGGTAACCATGAGAGTCAATACACCAATCATTTATTAAACTCTTCACCGCACTTTCATACAGTAGAAGGGTGGATATAGAGAAAAACTTCTCAATACATGCTAAAATAGGCGAAATATAAAAATTATCCTAGAAGGACGACCGAAGCATATGTTGCGCTTCTCAATGTGAGACACAAAATTCGGGAATCTATAAAGGGTCCCCGAAAACTACATTTTAAGGGCCTTAAATTAACCGTGTGTGTCATATTCCCAGAAAACTAACTTCGTTCTGATTAACTTGAAGGAATGACAAACCGCTAACAATTGCAACAGTAGCTCAATTGATAATGTCTGGTGTTAACAACGAACACCGTTCGAAGAACGGGTACTTCTTCTAGTACTAATATATAAAAATGAGGTGGAGTGTGTCTGTCTGTCTGTGTGTCTGTGTGTTACTCAATAACGCAAGAACCACTGGTCCGATTTAAATGAAATTTTGCATGGATGTAGCTGATTAACCATGTTTACATATAGGATATTTTTGATTTCGATATTTTGCATTATTAAGAAATGGCGACCATTTTAGCGACGTCACTACACCCTTTGGTCTCAAAATTTCATATTTCCATATCAAATAAAAAGAGAACGCTAAGAAATAGCAAACTTTTGATGGTACATATGGGCTTTAAAATTTAATTTCCTATCTGCAAGGTCCTTATCATTTTTCGTGTATCTCCAACGGTTAGCGAGTAAAACCCACATATGTGACGTCACTACACCCTTTGGTCTCAAAATTTCATATTTCCATTTCAAATAAAAAGAGAACGCTGAGAAATAGCAAACGTTTGATGCATACACGAGATTTTACATTTAATGTTCTATTTAAATGGTCCTGATCACTTTTCGTGTATCTCCAACGGTTAGTGGAAAAGGGTATGCTGCACCCTTTTTGGGATTTCGAAAAGATGTAAGGTTTCGGACACAGGGATTGAATCTTGGGTGATGGAAGAGACCAAGATTAGAATTTGCCTTTGCGTTTATTAAAGTTTTTAAACAGCATATAAAGTTACTTCTAATAAAAATAGTTTTAAGAATTAACAAGAAGAATAATAAAAATGCAAATTCAAAATGCAATATTTTTTAAACAGCGTATAAAGTTACTCCTAATAAATATAGTTTTAAGAATTAACAAGAAGAATAATAAAAATGCAAATTTTCAAGTTTCTCCAGGAAACGGAAACGGTTAACAAAATTCCCCTCATGAGGGATTAAAAATTTATATTGTTCATAAAAAGAGAGACATAATTATAAATACCTAAACGAGGAACTCTTAATGATTAACCATGATGAATATGATACCACCTTTCAATGAGGTGAAAATACATAACCCTTTCTTTAGGCCAGCAAACCCTTGGCTGGAAACAGTTGGTTGGTCCGCAAGGGGCTGATGCTTTGAAGTGGCAGTTCTAATTTGCCCGCACAGGGCTGATGCTCGTGGTTAATGCGCCCACACTCCAGCAGCGCTGGTTCAGAGCCAAGGTTTTGGCGATGTTCAGTCGTGATGACGAGAGTTGACCAGCAGTGAGATGTTTCTCGGTATTAACATCTCCGCTGGTTCGAGAAGTTGTCTTTTCCTTAGGCAAACCTTGAACTGAGTACAGCGTTTGTAGAACATGCCCAGCCGCCAGCTGGAGCAAAGGTTGGCCTGGAGCCTAACTCCGTGATGACGTGACGCAGGGCCTTCGGCAAGACCGTGCCACCAGAGGGTAATGACCCCCGGCAAGCTTGTAGTAGCAAGTGAGTGAAGATGGAGAGTCAACCCATAGGCCGATGGACCTACGGTTATATAGCGGTAGTGACGTCAGCGCGCCGAATCTTCCAGAATGAAGGAGGAGTGAAAGAGCAGCCAATCAAAGCACAGCCCCATGCACATTGCGAGCGTTGCCGCTGGGGCAAGCACAGTACCTCGTGAGAAAATGTGACGGTATGGTGCGTCTAGAAAGACACTTCAAAAAAAAAGGTAAGTACATGAATAATAAAGAACAACAATTCAGATGAAACATAAGTTAAATAAATAAATAATCAGAACACCGCGTTCATACTGCAATTATAAGGGAAAAAAATAATGGGGCAGAAATTGAACGTGTTTTTCAAACCGTGCGGGAAACATAGCCTACAAAAAACATTCGCAAAAGCGAACATGCTGGGAAGGGCGAGAAAAAATTGCAGTAAGAAAGCGCAGAAGTTAGGCCTCGCGTGGCAAAGGAGCAATCATGGTGATTGGCCTAAGAAAATGACCAGCAGAAGTCTGCAGTTTTACCACGCGAACCCTACCATCTCTGCCAGGAAAGCACTCAACAACCCTACCCAAATTCCAGACAAGAGGAGGACTAGGGTCTTTCAAAAGCACCAAGTCCCCCACCTGAAGGTTAGAGCAGGAAACAAGCCATTTACCACGCTGCTGAAGCAAACCGAGGTATTCCAACCTCCAGCGGCGCCAAAAATTATTGCGCAAACTTTCAATTTTGCGCCAAGAAATGGCTAAAGAAGATTGAGAATTAGAATATAACAAAGGGGGAGAGGCAGTCAAAGGACCACCGATAAGAAAATGGCCTGGTTAATGGCAGAAGATCTAAAGGATCATTAGATAAGGGTGATAAAGGACGAGAATTAATTATGCCCTCAATAAAAATGATTAAGGAATTAAACTCTTCATGAGAAAGGGGGGGTGTGGCCACAAAAACGTCTAAGGTGCTTCTTGGTGAGTTTCACACAAGACTCCCACCTCCCACCTTGATGAGGTGCATAAGGGGGGATGAAGTGCCACTTGAAATTTCTCTGGTGAGCATAATCAGTAATCCTTTCCAGCGCTGAATTTTGAGTAAGAGCTCTCTTAATTTGCTCAGAAGCTCCGATAAAATTTTTAGCATTGTCTGAGAATACTTCTGAAGGAAGACCTCTGCGAGCAGAAAATCTGGCAAAAGCTGCCAAAAAGTAAGCAGTAGAGGCGTTGGTAACTAGTTCTAAGTGAACTGCTCCGGTGACCATACATACAAACAGCGAAATATAGAGTTTTCCAAAAATACATTTTTTGGCCTCAGGAGAATTTCTTCTATAAACAAAAGGCCCGGAATAATCCACCCCCGTAAAGGTAAAGGGTCTAGCAGGCGCGGATCTAAAGTTGGGAAGATCACCCATGAGCTGAGCGGTAACTTTAGGGTTGGATTTAAAACATGGAATGCACTTCCGGATGACAGAGGTAACTTCATGGACTCCGTTTATGGGCCAATACCTTTCACGAATGATAGAAAGTAATGTACGAGTTCCAGCATGAAGATGCTGGTAATGATACTGACGAATGATTAAGGAAGTGACATGATGCTTTGAGGGAAGAATAATTGGATGTTTTTTATCCTCAGAAAGATCAGCCAAAGATAAACGTCCTCCTACTCTTAATAAACCATCAGTATCCAAAAAAGGGGCGAGTGAGGAAAGCCTACTCGATTTCTTAAGGGATTGACCTTGGGACAACACCAGACATTCTTCAGAGAATATTTCTTGTTGAGTAAGCCATAAGATTTTTGTAGTGGCTAAACCTAATTCAGAAAGGGTTAAATATGGCTTAGGAAAAAGGGGTTGTTCTACCACAAAATATTTCCATCGAAGGAGATAAGCCATAACCCTCACCAATTTATGGAAAGAGGAATATCGCTGCAAGAGAAGGGGAGAGTCAGAAACGAGAAGAGAAGATCCAGTAACCTTACCAGCATCCGGCAAGTCTGATAACTCCGGAAGAGGAAAATTTGGCCAAGCGGAGGGTTCTTGCAGAAGCCAACGGGGACCGTGCCAGTATAATGTCAGGTTAGCCAACATAAGAGGGGAACATCCCCGAGAAATGACATCTGCAGGGTTCTCCTTGCCAGATACATGATGCCATTGTTCAAGGTTAGACAATTGTTGAATTTTAGACACTCTATTAGCTACAAACACCTGCCAATGCGAGGGAGGTTTGGCAATCCATGCCAACGTGATGGCTGAGTCACTCCAAAAGTAAGTTTTAATAAATCGGATTTTCAAAGATTGACGGATTTTGACCGATAATTCAACCGCCAGAAGAGCAGCACAAAGTTCCAGTCGTGGCAAGGATAAAGATTTAAGAGGGGCTACCTTTGACTTAGCGCAAACTAAATTGGAAAAGAAATATGACTGGACAAAATTACGGCAAACAATATACGCACAACATCCATAAGCTTTCAATGAGCTATCGGCAAAGATGTGAAGTTCATATCCTCCACAGGAGGGAGAGGGAATAATCACTCGCGGGATAATAACATTAGAAAGATCTTCTAAACTATTTCTATAAGAAATCCATTTTTTTTGCAACTCGGAAGGAACTGGTTCATCCCAACCAGTTTTCAAGGACCAAAGGTCTTGCATGAAAAGCTTTACTGTGACGATGATTGGCGCCAAAAATTGGAGAGGATCAAATATCTTTGCAATCTCAGACAAAATTTTCCGCTTAGTTTGCGGTTTGATGTCACTGAGATCAATTTTGAAAAAGAAAAAATCCTTTTGAGGACTCCAATAGATGCCTAGAGTTTTGATGGAATTACTTTCCTGAAGAAGCTCTACTGAGTCGTTATAGACTGAAGTTAATGGAAATTCAGAAAGAAATTCTTCCGAATTAGAGTTCCACTTGCACAAGGAAAATCCGCCTCCCAAAAGCAAGGCTGTCAAATCTTTAGAGACCTGCAGTGCTTCAGATACTGACTCAAATGAATGAAGAAAATCGTCAACGTAAAATGATGATTTTAACACTTCAGAAGCCTTAGGAGAATACAACGGGCCATCCTGTTCAGCAAGTAATTTCAACGTACGTATGGCTAAAAAAGCAGAGGGCTTTAGTCCATAGGTTAATGTTTTTAGCCGAAAAATCTTGACAGGTTTAGTAGGCTCGTCGCGCCAAAGAATTCTCTGAAGGTCGCGCTGTTGTTGATCGACCAAAATCTGCCTATACATCTGCTTGATATCAGATATCACTGCGATAGGGAACAAGCGAAAATTCATCAAAACAGAAGAAATGTCAGATTGAATTGGAGGGCCTGATAATAATGTGTCATTCAGAGAAGTTCCATTGGCATCCAATGCAGAGCCATTAAAGACCACTCTTATGTTTTCCTTTAAAATCTCACTCTTCCAAACTGGATGATGATTGAGGTAAATGACTTCAGATGGGGTATAAGAAGCATCATCTTTCTTGGTAACAACCTCCATGTGATCAAGTGCCTCATATTCCTCCATAAATGTGGAGTATTGAGTTTTAACAACAGGGTCACGTTTAAATTTGCTTTCCACAGCATAGAGTGCTCTAAGAGCCCTAGGGTGTGTTTCAAATAAAAGAGGTGGATTATCCACTCGGGGCATTGTTACGACAAATCTACCCTCTGAATTGCGTTTGGTTGTTTCGCGAAACAGTTTTTCACACATTTCATTTTCAACTGAGGAAGGTGAAACTGAATCTATAGTTTCGATTTTCCAAAATCTTTCTAAGTTGTAATCGAGACTTGTATTGACAAAATGACATTGTGAGAAATTTTGAAATGACTTACGAGGGACCTGACCCGTTACTAACCAACCTAGCTTGGTATGATGAACAAACACTCCTGGTGATATTTTAACCTTAGAGCTAAGGAGACATTGCCAAAATACTTGGGCACTGAGAAGTATGTCTACTGGAGCGCTCGTATTAAATGTTGGATCTGCCAACTGAATGTTATGAGGAAATTGCCAATTTCTAATTTCAAAAGAAGTGCTAGGGGTATTACTGCCAATTGTATCAATGGCAAGACAATTCAACTGAAATGTTGTGTTGCAATTAACAGCATCTTTGATGTGAACACGAACAAAATGCAAAGATTTAACATTGCTATTGTTAATACCGGTAACCTGAATTAATGTAGGTTGCTTGGGAAGACCAAGTTTCTTAATGAGACGCTCACTTATGAAGTCATGGGTGGCGGCATTATCCAATAAGGCACGTGCTTCAAGCCATCTACCAGAGGAATCTTGAACTTTTAATAACACGGTTGATAGTAGCACCTGGGAACTACGAATAGAGCTAGAGCTCTGAGTATAAGATTGCGCATTGGCTCCTGGGGATGTATCTTTAGAACATCCAGGGGAAGGAGCCTGACGTGGCTTTTCAAACCTATGAAGCAAGGTATGATGTTGAGCCTTGCAATGGGAGCAAGTATTTTTAGATACGCAATCAGGCACCATATGCCTAGCTGACAGACAGTTGTAGCAATATCTTTTTTGAGCTATTAATTTGCGTCTTTCGTCGGTAGAAAGGGCTTTAAAGGCAACGCAGGAATATAACCTGTGAGGCGCTTTACAGAGAATACAATCTGTTGAATTATGTTGAACAGTAAAGACAGCAGATTTGTTTATTTTAGTACCGACTGGCTTCACAACATTAGATTTGTTACCTGCACTTCCTGACATATGACAGGCTACGGCTGATAAAACCTGACATCTATTATTTATAAACTTAAGCAATGAGCCATAGGTATATGAAGTGTCATTTGTTAGTTCCCTCTCCCATGCCTTTAAGGTTGATGAATCAAATTTAGAAGTAACCAAGTGAACTAAGAATAGATCCCAATGCTCGACCGGTTGATTCAACCGTGCCAATGCTCTGACGTGTAGTTGGACCGTGTCACTTAAGGCTCGCAGTGTTGACAAGCTGTCAGCTCGCAATGCGGGCAGGTTAAATAAGGCTTGAATATGCCTCTGTAAGCATAATTTTTCGTTGCCATAACGGCCTTTAAGAAGCTCTATAGCAATGTTATAGTTTTCTCCTGTTAAGGGGAGTTCTCTTATAAGTTGGAGGGGTGGTCCCTGCAAAATGGATTTTAAGTAATGAAATTTCTGAATTTCTGGAAGTGTGGCATTATCATGTACTAATGAACTGAACAATTCAAAGAATGATTGCCACATCTCTTCCTTTCCTGAAAAATGCGGAATTTCAATTTTAGGTAGCAATGGTTTGATACCATTCCCATGGTCGCTAATTCTTCCTTGAGTTTCCTCTACCTTCAACGCCAGGGTCAAAGTTCTAACTAATGCCACAGCCTGAGCGTGTGTATCAAAGTAATTACTCTCTACTTCTTCCCTATCTGATTGATGTTCTGGACTTTTGATTTCAATTTCAAGTTGCACGAGATCATATTTCTCGTACGCCTGTTCAAAAGCTTTTAAACGCTGAGATATAATATCAAGGTTTTGTTCCTCTTTCGGTAGAGTAGCTAAATATTTTTGAAAACGGGTGAGTTGACCTTTGTAGGCCGCCCGAGAGTTTAACAGTTTATCATCTATTATTACTGGCATGGCTGGACAGTTGGAACAACTCACCTACCAAAGCTGCTTGCGGCACCAGACAGACCTGCTTTCCGGAAAGAAACCAGTTGTGTAGTATGCTGGGATTGTTTCCGCTTTCCCGCAGATCTCCTGCGCTAGCCACGATATACTGAAATGTATAAGACAAATATTAGATTGCACAAGTTTTTTTTTTTAGAATAGAATTTGTGGTCTCAGAATGAAGATTCTGGGTTCGATCCGGGGTTGAGGTACCATGAAAAAGGGTATGCTGCACCCTTTTTGGGATTTCGAAAAGATGTAAGGTTTCGGACACAGGGATTGAATCTTGGGTGATGGAAGAGACCAAGATTAGAATTTGCCTTTGCGTTTATTAAAGTTTTTAAACAGCATATAAAGTTACTTCTAATAAAAATAGTTTTAAGAATTAACAAGAAGAATAATAAAAATGCAAATTCAAAATGCAATATCTTTTAAACAGCGTATAAAGTTACTCCTAATAAATATAGTTTTAAGAATTAACAAGAAGAATAATAAAAATGCAAATTTTCAAGTTTCTCCAGGAAACGGAAACGGTTAACAAAATTCCCCTCATGAGGGATTAAAAATTTATATTGTTCATAAAAAGAGAGACATAATTATAAATACCTAAACGAGGAACTCTTAATGATTAACCATGATGAATATGATACCACCTTTCAATGAGGTGAAAATACATAACCCTTTCTTTAGGCCAGCAAACCCTTGGCTGGAAACAGTTGGTTGGTCCGCAAGGGGCTGATGCTTTGAAGTGGCAGTTCTAATTTGCCCGCACAGGGCTGATGCTCGTGGTTAATGCGCCCACACTCCAGCAGCGCTGGTTCAGAGCCAAGGTTTTGGCGATGTTCAGTCGTGATGACGAGAGTTGACCAGCAGTGAGATGTTTCTCGGTATTAACATCTCCGCTGGTTCGAGAAGTTGTCTTTTCCTTAGGCAAACCTTGAACTGAGTACAGCGTTTGTAGAACATGCCCAGCCGCCAGCTGGAGCAAAGGTTGGCCTGGAGCCTAACTCCGTGATGACGTGACGCAGGGCCTTCGGCAAGACCGTGCCACCAGAGGGTAATGACCCCCGGCAAGCTTGTAGTAGCAAGTGAGTGAAGATGGAGAGTCAACCCATAGGCCGATGGACCTACGGTTATATAGCGGTAGTGACGTCAGCGCGCCGAATCTTCCAGAATGAAGGAGGAGTGAAAGAGCAGCCAATCAAAGCACAGCCCCATGCACATTGCGAGCGTTGCCGCTGGGGCAAGCACAGTACCTCGTGAGAAAATGTGACGGTATGGTGCGTCTAGAAAGACACTTCAAAAAAAAAGGTAAGTACATGAATAATAAAGAACAACAATTCAGATGAAACATAAGTTAAATAAATAAATAAATAAATAATCAGAACACCGCGTTCATACTGCAATTATAAGGGAAAAAATAATGGGGCAGAAATTGAACGTGTTTTTCAAACCGTGCGGGAAACATAGCCTACAAAAAACATTCGCAAAAGCGAACAGTTAGCGAGTAAAACCTAAATTTGTGCAATAAAACACGTCAACACCGAGCGCGGTGCAGTATATCTCTACATACATAAAAATTAAAGTTTGTATGTTTTTTTTCGCAATTCTACGGAAATTTGAGTTATTAACGCGTTTCAGACTGTTTTTTTAATGGATGTGCGCGAAAATAATGTTTTGGTCTGTCTGTTCGTTTGTTTGTCTGTGGACAACTTTGTTCCCTTATAACTCGAGAACGGCTGGGTGTATCAACGTAAAATTTGGTACAGATATCCATGATAGGCACGACACTGATCATTGATGTAACCCTTCTCCGTACCTCTCATAAAATAGGGCCTACCCCCTTAAAATACATGCTGAAATAGGAGTAGAAGGACGAGACAAAGATCATTTTCAGCCCCTCAATGTGAGAGACAAAACTCGGCGGCCCTACAGGGTCCCCGAAATCCACATTTTAAGGCCCTAAAACCAACCATTTTTGAGATATTCCCAGAAAACTAATTTCATTTAATAAACTAATGAACGAATACAAGCCGGTAACCATGGCAATAGATTCCCAGAGGTCCATCTATTGCTGTAAGACGCAATGCAATTCCAATAATTACAGTGGTGCGAAAGTTTGCAAACGGCTAGGTTATCACGGAACCAAATTAAGCTGTAAAATTCATCAATACGTATAATGGGCTTATGGGGGTCAAGGGGTACACTAGAATTTTTTCACGCGATTTACACCTGCGGGTGTGGTACGGCAGGTCTATTATATTCCTATCCCTATATTATATTATTATTATTAGCATTATATTATGGCGTACAACGAGGAAACAAAGCCCCTCGGTGCCAGAAACAAAACTTGGGGGGGGGGCTCGAAAACTACATTATAAGGCTTTAAAACCAACAGTATCTGAAATATTCCCAGAAAACTAATTTAATTTTGTTTTAACAAACTAATGAAGGAATGGAAATAGGTAACCATGACAACATTATCTCAAGGTGTGGCATCCAACTTTCCATCAATTTCTGTAAGAAGCAATGTGACTATATTTATACCTTGCCACGGTGGGTGAGTGGATAGCGTGTCGGTCTACTGACCCCAAGATTGCAGGTTCACTCCTGGCCGTGGTAAGTGATTTTTGAAAGGCGGCAAAAATACGACTCGCATGTCATACGATGTTGGCATGTCAAATAACCCATTTGAATTCAGTAGGCCGTGTTCATAATGGCAAAATTAATCTCAGGAGTTTCCGCCAACACAAAGTTCCTCATTTCTCTACTAGAAAGCGCTATAGTGTTCAAGGAGCTTAGATATCTACCCTCCTTGACTTTCATAGTGATTCAAGGAACAACGAAATTTCGACGTGCAAGCTACCCTCTGGGTGTCAAATTACGAAGCTTGCACCCCGCAGCCGAGGCCATACGATATTATTATTAGGCTACTCCATTTATTACATTTCTGTGAAAGTTTGCAAATGGCTATAATAAGGTTATCACCGAACCAACGTAGACTGTATAATTCGTCAATGCAATTAAGGGGTTCAAGGGGTAACCTAGAATTTTTTCATGCAATTTCACGTGCGACATATAGTACAGAAAGTCTATTATATCTCCAAACAGCAACATTATTTTCAAAAATTCCTGAATTGAATCAGCATTTTTTGCGGCTTTTAGGAATTAGGGCCATTTGAGGCTAATGAACCTGAATTTTCATGCACCACAAGCCTTTATAATTTATGAAAGAGGTCTTCCTGTGTATGGGGACCTAACACAACGTAGAGGGTAATTTTTATGTGAGGTGTATTGCGTTTCGTCTACAAGGCTTTCAAATCTATTTCACGTCAGGAAGTACACGTTAGGTGAATTTACTTTGAGAGCACATTTTAACTAATTTTTTTTTGTCGACATACGGGTTCATCGTAAGGATGATTTAGTTTGATACTGTATGGTAGATATACCCATATTTGGATATCTGGGTGATATGTTGTAGACAATAGAATTGTCTGTCTGTCTTTCTGTGCATCTTTATGTACGCCTATAAGTCGTGTTCGGATGCTTGGTGCATCGTAAAATTAGGTATGGTAAACATGAGTCAATACACCAATCATTTATAAAACTCCTCACCGAACTTTTCATACAGTAGAAGGGTGGATATAGGGAAAAACTTCTCAAAATACATGCTAAAATATGCGAAATATAAAAATTATCCTAGAAGGACGATCAAAGCATATGTTGCGCTTCTAATTGTGAGACACAAAATTCGCGAGTCTATAAGGGGTCTCCGAAAACTACATTTTAAGGCCCTTAAATTAACAGTGTGTGTGATATTCACAGAAAACTAACTTCGTTCTGATAAACTTATGAAGGAATGACAAACCGCTAACCATTGCAACAGTAGCTCAATTGATAATGTCTGGTGTTAATATATAACACCGTTCGAAGAACGGGTACTTCTGCTAGTCTTATATATATAAAGGAATGTCTGTCTGTTCGTCTTATATGCGTTCATAAACCATTCATCCGATTGTGATCAAATTTTGGTGAGTTGTTGTAAACACTTCCGGGGTGTTTATAGGCATAGTTAATCCATTTCACAATGGATAGCGCACGAGTAGTTTAAACAAAAGAGTGATGGCGATGCGTTAATATACAATTCATCCGATTGTGATGAAATTTTGGTGAGTTGTAGTGCACACTCCCGAGAAATGTACAGACGTACTAAATCCAGTTGACAATAGATGGCGCGCGAGTAGCTTCAACAAAATTGCATGCGAATCGTTTCAACAAAGTCCCACATGCATTCATATGTCATTCATCCCGTTGCGCTGAAACTTGGGCGAGATGTTGTTTACATTTCAGGGAAGGTTTCTGGCTTAGTAAATCCAATTTACAATACGTAGCGCACGAGTAGATACAACAATTGAGCGACGATGTGCGAAGCGTTTCAACAAAGTCCCGTATGCGTTCATATAATATCCGCCCGATAGCAATGAAACTTGGGTGAGATGTTGTGTACACTTCATGGAAGGTTTCTGGCTAAGTAAATACACTTTACGATAGAAAGGGCACGAGTAGATACAACAAATGAGTGACGACGCGCGAAGCGCTTCAACAAAGTCCCATTTGCGTTCATATACCATTCGTCCGATACCGATGAAAATTGGATGAGATATTATGTACACTCCAGGGAAGGTTTCAGGCTTAGTAAATCCATTTTACTATAGGTAGAGCACGAGTAATTTCAACTAATGAGCAAAGAGGCGCGAAGCGTTTCAACAAAGACCCGTATGCGTTCATATACCATTCGTCCGATAGCGATGAAACTTGGGTGAGATGTTGTGTAAGTTGGTTAGTAGTGATGGTTTAACTCATAGCGTCAGCAGTTTTTAAATTGCGCGCGCCTGAGCCAAGTTAGATTGTCGATATCTCATGAAGTGATTATTTCTATTGTAAACATAAGTCACGTTAAATCACTAACTACTACAGAAAAAAAGCCACAATGTTGATATACTGTAGACTTTTAATTCATAGAAACATAAAAAGAATGCTTTGTTTTTATTAGTTCAGTCCTCTATAAGTATCCGAAGGTACAGTTGCATGACGTATTTAATGAGTCTTATGTAGAATTCATAGTCCATACTAGTTATAAATTCATGTATTTGTTTTAATGCTAGTCGCTGGTATCTATACATAAAACCAAGTCCAGAATTCCTGGATGTAACGGGTAATCTCTGATGCGGTTTTCACCATTCAGTAAAGAATTTCTCGAGGAAGGTTTCTGTGGGAAAACATTCATTTACGACCAAAGGAAGCCGAGCAGTAACGATTTCAGTGAGTCGTGTCGAAGGAAAACCTGCCGTCCGTGCGCCCTTTAAGATTACGTTGGGTCAACCATTAATAATATCCATATACTATGAGTGTAAGAATTGGTCAGCATGAAAAGTTCTACAAGGAAGTCTGCGACAGCATATCTTTATCTTTAATACATCGCCAAGTGATTTTACGTTTTAATTTCTTCCAACAATCTCCATTCAGTGGAAATTTAAATTACTAGCTTCGGAGCGAGTTTACGAGCTAACGAACGAGCCCATCACCCCTGCTTCGACCAGCATTACGTCTCGAGTCGTGTCGAGTTAAGACTTCAGAGAAGAGTGGACTATGAGTGTTTGGAGTTTCGCTGTTCACCTCGGCTTTTCTGAATTGCGTCTGAGACCTACCGTCCGTGCTCCTTTTAAGCTTACACTGAGTGACCCCTTTAAGATACCAGGTGAAGCCGGGGTGGGTTGATAGTATGGGTATAATATAATATCAAATTCGTAACCATATCAAAAGCTAGTTATTCCGTTAACATCAGAGTTAATTAGTAAAAATACCAGTGTGATTTGTGAAACGAAAAGTATAATATGATATTAAGGTAAAAAAATGGCTCAATTGTAGGTACTACGTATTTTTTCTGTGGGTTTGAAACCTTACATTCCTGAATTTGACAAAATAATACAATGCCAATTATACAAAATATCGGCAATAACAATTGTGTAACGTACCTTCACAGCAGCCATGTGGGAGACCAGGTATTTCATAAGGGAATTAACAAACAGTGTACCACATATACGTTTGTGAGCATTATCCTGACGACATAAATTGGCTTGCTTCCAAAGGATTCGAGAATAAGTTTATATTATTTTACAAAATCTTTATTCATTAAATCAGTTCACTGACTATTAAAAAGCCATTTTCTACATCTGAAAATTAAAACGTCGGCACACGTTTGAGATGACATCTCTTACGTTTACATAGCCTACCGTATGTCTTAATTTTCAAAATGCATAGATATTTATATTTGATTTGCAGCCAATGGCCATAGCAGGGCATTTCACATGAACGCCCGTAGGTTTTCCAATTTCAATGTCAAGTAGTTCCAATTTAAGCTACCAGACGCCACTGTCACTGAGACCCAACGGCGTACGTTTGAACTTGATAGAGCGTGTCTAACACAATAGCCTACACATTTTGGCTACACACTACCAATTGTAGTTGTAAGTTCCTTTACGTGCCATAAATCTATGACATGGGCCCGATGACTTCGACTTGGTTTGAATCCGCGAACTTGGGCATAGCAGTTCAGCATGCTACCGACTACGCCACCAAAGCCATGCATATATATATCCTACCGAGACATGCTTCTGATTTATAACCTGCTGGCTCCGAGGCTCAGCGGTAACGTTCTCGCCTGCTGTTCCCGAGGTTGCAGGATCTAATCCTAGCGTAGTCAGCTGGCATTTAAGGGTGCATACATGCGAGGGAACCGTGTCTGTAGATTAACTGGCACGTTAAAGATCACCTTCAGGGCAAACTTCCGGCACCCCGGTGTCTCTAAAAGCACAGTAGTTAAAAGGGACCTAAAACCAATACCATTATTATTGATTTATAACCAGTTAAAGACCTAGTTCCATTGTTTGATTGAAAAGCTTTATAATAATTTCTACAGCATATCCCAATTAATTGTGGTCGCCGGAGCCAATCAGGCTCATTTTGGTTTTGGCCGGGGATTTAAGGCCGGATGCCCTTCCTGACGCCACGTAATTTTTCAGGTGAAAATTCCACCCCACTCTCACCGGGATTCGAACTCCGGCCGTCCTGGTAATTGACGAGCAGCTAAGACACTGCACCATCACGCTCCCCTTGAAAAGCTTTATAATACTAGCCCAAAATCCATAGATCAAATCTTACCTTTTAGAGTCCTTTGGAAACTCGGGTGTAGTCTTGCTATTTGAACAGTCTGACTTCCCAGTCGGTCAACACGAATACACCCTGGGGCGGATTTACGTATAGGCTGTATAGGCGGCAGATTTTAGGGGGCGGCAAATTTTGACTAAAATATTTTTAATTAAAAAATATATAAGTTATATATTTTATTTAAAAAATGAAAATTTGAAATCTGAATATGTTCATGTATCTACAAGAGTAATGAGCGCCCCTTAGAGACAATCCAATACCACCCATGTGACGTATTATAAGATTGAAAAATAGTGGGTCTTCTTTTTCCGTCTTTGTGTGCTGCGCATTGGTGGTCGAAGCCTCGTTTAGATGGAGACTGGTCTGATTATCTTGAGGGGCGCTTTGGTTGTTTTTCGTGGCTAGTACCTCTACCATGTTTTGCGTGGCTGGTGACTTTATCATGTTAGCTTTGCTAATTTCTTGTGTTGCGTCTGCATGGAGGGCTCCTGTTTTCTATGGTCGTGAGGCTTATTGTGGCTGCTTTTTTTTTGGTTCTTGCCGGGGGGAGAGAGGTTTTTCCCATCTCCCTGGCTACCGCTTCTTGTACTCTTTCTACGAGTGTGATTTCCATGTTCTGTTTCATTCGCTGTATGGACGCTTGCATGGATTCTATAGAGATTAATAGGCTTTGTATGCGGTCATCTTGTTTCCCTGCTCTCCTGCAGCATTGGTTTGAATTTTTTGCATATCCACGTGAGTCTGCAGTTAGCCCTCATACGCGTGTCTAGTCATACCCGCACATTTCTTACGTTCCCTTCTTTGGCATGCCTCGCATGTAGCTGAGTCCCCATCTTCTTTTGTGCTGTGTTTGCATTTTCTGCAGAGCTCTACAGGGTCCTTTCCCTGCATTCTCAGTGTTAGATGAGGGGCAGACTTTTTGATGAAACGGGTGATTGGTCTCGGTCCACTTCGTGTGAGGCTTGTAAAAGCCTTGTTACGTTTGTAACGGAATACTGGGTTCGGTCCGGTACGGTTATGTTTCATATGGAGAGAGACCTCTATGTATACATCTTTTGTGCGATGACGTTCACAGAAATTGTTATCCGGTATGGCAATGTTTCATACGAAGCTGGACTGCTATGTGTTTGTCTTGTGTGTGAGGGCATTCACGTAAATTGTTCTCCAAATGTTTGATTTGTTAATTGCTGGAGTTTGGTCTATCTAACCTCACCAAATTCTTTGTGAAGACTGGTCTTTGTTTCCTGCTTATAAACTATTATTCAACTTCTTTGTTGCGAGTCTCTTGACGTCTCTTTGATGTTGATCTCTTTTGCCAATTTATCTAATAGATTGCACACCATTGAACTACAGTTAACTGTCTATAATTCGAATTATCTGAGAGCTAATATTTAGCGCGTCACAACACATTCGTGGGATGGGCGTAAAAAATTAAGTGGTGCTCAATGTAGAAAGCAAGCATCTGAAAAGGCGCAAAAACAAGAAAAAGTTTTGGCTAAAACGCCAAAAATCGATAATTTTTTATAACCTTCGACAAGTAAATTGCTCAAAATAATAATTGAATAATGTAAGAAATCAGTTTTTCAAATGCAGTCAAAAGACTGAAGACTCAAACAACAACAACAGCTCACTCAGATTTACCTAGATTTTCTGATGAGAAAGCAGAAGCGAGTGAAGTTGAGAAAAATGTTTTTCTATTCAACAGTGATCCGGCTACTTGGATTGCGAATGAATTTTACTAAGAGTACGTTGCATTGAATGGTTACAATCAGAATGAAGATTCTGATTTTAAAGAATCCAAGCGAGTGTACCCTGAATATAATAAGTACTTGAACCACTCGGTGTTTAAAAGAAAACTTCAGAACGGGGAATAGGGGATCGTAAATGGCTTGTTTATTCCAAGAGTAAAGGTTTTGTTTTTGTGCACCGTGTTTGCTTTTTGGAGACACACCTGACGAATTTGCGTTCAGACACGGATTCAATGATTGGAAAAACATCCATGACTTGGGCTTCTGCCCACGAAAATTTAGTTCATCATAAACAATCTTTCCTAAAATTGTTTGAAAGAGCTAACATACATGGAAGAGTACCGTTAGATCATGGTTTAGTACAACAACTTCAAGAAGAAATTTCGTACTGGAAAGAAGTTCTTTGTTGCTACTGCCAAAACCTTGGCAAGTCGTGGACTCGCATGTAGGGGCACAGGCAGCAATGAGCATTTCGGCGTTCCTAACAACGGACATTTTCTAGTAGAATATTCAAGACCATTCGATCCATTTATAGATGAGCATATTCGTAATTATGGAGATAAAGGCAGTGGTAATACAAGCTACCTATCCAAAACTATTTATGAAGAAGTCATCGAAATTATGGCTAAAATAGTGACGTTTAAAATAGTTGGAGAAATCAAAACTGCGAAGTACTATTCTATCATTGTGGATTCGACCCCAGACATCTCTCGTATTGACCAACTTTCATTCATTTTACGATATGTAAAAGCAGACGGCACTGTTACTGAACGATTTTTAACTTTACTTGACAATCCAGGTCACAAAGGTGAAGACTTATATGATGCAGTCACATCTACTTTGAAATCTCATGGTATAGAAATTCTTGATATGAGAGGGCAATCTGCCAACATGAAGGGCATATATTCGGGACTTCAAGCTAGAATAAAAAACGACAATCCTCTCTCAGAGTACACACCATGAACTTCACATTCGTTGGTACACACGCTTCAGAAAGTTGTACAGAAGCGAGTAAGTTTTTTGAATTGGTCCAGGAGTTGTATAATTGTTTCAGAATCTACAGAAATATAGTTTTGCAGCACTTTACTGATTTAAAATTTGTGAAACTAAAATCATTTTCTACAACTCGTTGGTCTGCACGTGCTGATGCGGTTTCTGTTCTGGTTGATTTATGAGCTTTTGAAGAAAATCCCAACGAAAAAGCAATAGTTCGAAATAATGCTACAGGACTTCGGAATAATATGGAACGACTAGAAAGTGCATTTATGCTAAGTATTTGGTCTGTTTTACTTGAACGATTTGATGCTACAAGTCAGAAATTGCAAGCCATGGATACCAGCATATCAGATATTTTGGATTTCTACATATCGTTGGTTGGTTTTGTAGAAGATGCTCGGAAAAATGTTGAACTTTATGAAGAAACAGCCCGGAAATTTTCTACCATCCAGGAGTTTGAAAAAGGCGTTCGTAGGAAGAAACGAAGAAAATTAATGTCTGATGAATTGTATGAAGATGATGTTGAGCTAGGTGGAAGAGAGAATTTCAGAGTAAATACTTTCAATATAATGTTGGATAGACTAAAGATTTGAAGGACAAATGCGCCGATTATGAAAGAATTTTATCATTTCAAATGATATAGTTGAATTCGTCGTTATGCTAGGGTCCAACGTGGAGCGTTACGGTTACGGTAACGGCGTGTATGACGTCATCATGTTGTTCAGTGCATATGCACCGAGTCTGAGTTTACTCCTGGGAGACTGCGAGTGCTTGACGTCAGACAGGAAAACAGGGTGACTCCTAAGGAGATGTGCAAGATGTCAGACAGGAATACAGGGTGACTCCTAAAGAGATGTACACGATGCCAGATAAGAATACAGGGTGACCCTTAACGAGGTGTACAAGATGTCTGACAAGAATACAGGGTGACTCCTAAAGAGATGTACAAGACGTCAAATAAGATTACAGGGTGACTCCTAAAGAGGTGTACACGATGTCAGACAGGAATACAGGGTGACTCCTAAAATGTTGTACAAGATGTCGCACAAGAATACAGGGTGACTACTAAAGAGATATACGAGACGTCAGATACGAATACAGGGTGATTCCTAAAGTGGTGTACAAGATGCCAGATAAGAATACAGGGTGACTCCTTAAGAGATATACAAGATGCCAGGTAAGAGTACAAGGTGGCTCTTAAAGAGGCCTACAAGATGGCAGAGAAGAATACAGGGTGACTCCTAAAGGGGTGTACAAGATGTCAGACAAGAATACAGGGTGACTCATAAAGAGGTGTACAAGATGTCAGACAAGAATACAGGGTGACCCTTAACGAGGTGTACAAGATGTCAGACAAGAATACAGGGTGACTCCTAAAGAGATATACAAGACGTCAGATAAGAATACAGGGTGCCTCCTAAAAAGGTGTACACGGTGTCAGACAGGAATACAGGGTGACTCCTAAAGAGGTGTACAAGATGTCACACAAGAACACAGGGTGACTCCTAAAGAGATATACAAGATGCCAGATAAGAATACAAGGTGACTCATAAAGAGGTGTACAAGATAGCAGAGAAGAATACAGGGTCACTCCCAAAGAGGTGCACAAGATGTCAGATGAGAATACAGGGTGACCCCTAAAGAGGTGTACTAAATGTCAGAAAAGAATACAGGGTGACTCCTAAAGAGGTGTACAAGATGTCACACAAGAATACAGGGTGACTTCTAAAGAGATATACAAGATGCCAGAAAAGAATACAGGGTGTCTCCTAAAGAGGTGTGCAGGATGTCAGAGCAAAATACAGGGTGACACTTAACGAGGTGTACAGTATGTTAGATTCAATTCAAATACAGGGTGACCCTTAAGGAGGTTTGCAGGATATCAGATTCAAATAATGGGTGACCCTTAAAGAGTTGTAAAAGATGTCAGACTCAAATACAGGGTGACCCTTAAAGAGGTGCCCGCGCGGGAAGCCTAAGTTAATGGGTAATGGAGTCTGTTGAAAGAATTCTGGGGCTTCGAGCGAAGCGAGAAGCCCTCCTGAGCCTTTCTAACATGTGTAGTATTTGTAGCATGCGTCATTTGAAATGATATAAAGTCTAGTCTCTCAGACTGACTGCATGTTTTTTTCAAAAATGTATCGCGCTTATCGAATTTGGTACGTTGAATGAACCTGAATTACGGAAACATGCGGCAACATTACAAGAATATTTTCCAAATGATTTAGAACAAATATTTATAAACGAGTAGTGCCACTTTCAAAAAAGTAAAAAAACTGAAAATAACCCGCCTTTAGAAATATTAAAATTTATTCGACAGAATGATCTACAAGGAGTATTTCCAAATGTTGAAAGAGCCTACCGCTTGTTGAACTGCACCCAACTGCAGTGCCGAACGCTCGTTTTCATGTTTAAAGCTCATAATAGACTATTTGAGATCAATCACGAGCCAGGACCGTTTGGTTTGTTAAATGATTTTGGCAATTGAAGCTGAATTAATGTCAGATATGGAATTTGATGAAATTATCAAACTTTTGCTGAAAAAAGAAGCACGGAGAAAGATTTTTGTTAGCACACCTAGATCTTCAGTTATACCTAAATAAAAAGTTTAATGATACGTGTAAAAAAATAAACTCGAATTTTTAATAGGTTGCCTTACTAACTAACACTCAATTTTCACACAAACCTACAAAATGGAGGTGGGGGAGAGGGAAGGGGAGGGGGGGGGGGGGGCGGCAATTTTTATTTTGCCTAGGGGCGCAAAAAAGTTAAATCCGCCCCTGCTTCTTGTGTCCTAATCATGCGATTGAAGTTTGATTGCTACACGTACACAATAATCTTCATGTAACAGTACATAACTCTAGGACCTACATATATAAAATCAAACATGGCGACCATCCGAAATATTTAGTCGGTTCTCAATATCTACGAATCTATTACAGCAATCAAACTGAAATTTTGTATGTTGATAGTGTCAGTTAACGTAAGTAGGATATATGAAAATAGGCTGTATAGTTCTTCACCGAACTACTTGTTTTTAATGTGTAACATCTTTCCACTCGGTTGCTGGATATTTTTGTGGGAGTGATTTTGGAAAATGGGACGGAAGTGGATCGGACGGAAGTGTGTAAGACGCACTGCCAGCTGGATCGCATCCCTCCTGGCTCCTAAAGCAGCTGGCAGTGGTACCATGTGGAATGTATATAACATACGGATTACTTCAAGATTTGGAGGCGCCATTAGAGATATTTCTGCATCTTCAAGTTGTCGTTCTTTGGTGTAAAAATATCAATTATATCATATTTGCTGTAAACAATTATGATTTATTAAGAGACTGTTTTTCAATCTCTGGATAAATGTGATGGCCATCCACTCCCCGAGTAACTTTGCTCAACACTTTCATACTGAACGGTAAACACACATGCGAACTCTGGTGTCAACTGATTGAAACACAAACTACATGTTAAAAGTCTTCGTATCAGTATTTAAATGATGATATGCTTTAATTTGAATCATTGTAACTAGTCGGCAAAGCCGGTATTATGTTTGTGCACAATGGCTATTCAGATATTAACTCACGTTGCAGAAATGCAGTGATCAATGTAATATATATCGATGTTTTATACGGTAACTGAGCTACCCTTTCATGGACCACTATAGGAATTCCCTTTACTGTCAAGTAGGCGTATTCATGACTAATTTAAAACTCAATTCCACGCAGGAACATTACCAAATAAAAGCAAAATATTAATGGAGCATTAAAAATACTTCCGTATTATTACCGGCACGTGAAAATGAGTGCCTGTCTTGTACTCTAAATTTCTGTGGTTATAATGGCTGCGTGGATAGCATCTTGGTCTGCGAATTATGAGGTCTCAGGTTTGAACCCCGGTCCCGGCAATTTTCTTTGCTACCGGATTATCGATTCAAACGATATCTATCATAACATTATGCGTCATTTTTACAGAATCTACATGAAATTACGATTTATCTAATTTTAATTACTATAGTTTGCACCAAGCAGGAGTTGGGAAATTTGATTGTATTGAACATTATTTCTAGTAGTCTATAGATAGGATAGAGTCTATGGTTTCATTCCTCCTTTTAATTTACAATATAATATGTGATGTTTGTTCAAACAAGTGTGACAGTAGCATATCTCCAATTCAATCTATACATTCATCGTAGTACCATTATAAAAACGTAGCGTATATTGACATTTTAAGAATGTCCAAACGAGTAGGAAAACATGTCAGATGACTTCACATACATTTCATCTCAATTTCATAGTAGGATAACATGTCAGATGTTACACATCATATGCGTCTACTGTAAGACTCGTAACTTTTTTTTTGATGTGTAACATCTTTCCGCTCGGTTGCTGGATAGTTTTGTGGGAGTGATTTTGAAAACTGGGGACGGAAGTGGATCGGAAGGATCGAGCTGGCAGTGGTGGATCAAACGGAAGTATGCACTGCCCGCTCGATCGATCAAACGGAAGTGTACTAGCTGGCAGTGATGGACAACGGAAGTATGCACTGCCCGGTCGATCGATCAAACGGAAGTGTACTAGCTGGCAGTGGTGGACAAGAGAAGTATGCACTGCCCGGTCGATCGATCAAACGGAATTGTACTAGCTGGCAGTGGTGGACATCGGAAGTATGCACTGCCCGCTCGATCGATCAAACGGAAGTTTACTAGCTGGCAGTGGTACCATGCAAAGGCAGCGTGATTTTTGTACAATTTAAAATGTGTGTATTGGAAACAAGGCAGTGTGTGCTCTGTAGCACGAGAATGTTATGTTAATACAGTAGGCAGTGCATTTAGCAGGCACTGGTTTGACGAGCACAGTGGCAAATGTTTCACCGACTTTCATTTGTCATTGAGCAGTTTATGAAGCTTCACGTTCAAGGTTGAATATCACATGGGGTAGGAAGTGAAAACTTGAGACTAATGTTGTTCAGTGTATGATAAAATAAAGAAGACAAATGACATTTAAGTAAGCGGCATTATTGTCAAACTGTGGGCGAGTAATCAAATATTAAATGCATAACAGAAAATTGTTATATGAGTGGAATAACAGCTGTATTTTCATCATATGTGAGACTAGGTCATTTCATGATTGTAGGAAGCCATGTTTTCATCATATGTGAGACTAGGTCATTTCATGATTGTAGGAAGCCATGTTTTGATTGTTTACGACGAACTGTATGAGAGCCTTCAGAATAATGAATGTTATAGTTACTGAGGAGTGTGCACACAGTATTTGAGAGTACTGCCGACGTTGTGTGTCACTTTGTTATTATGAATTATTAATGTAAAAGGAAGGAAGGAAGCTTGTAGTTTTGTGTGACCGTTAATCTCACGATCATGATCCACGGTACCTCCCTTTTACAGGGAATGCGAACCACAGGACATGGCATTTCAATTCGAAAATCTCACATGTATTGACCGGGAATCGAACGTGGTCAACCTTGGTGGAAGACTAAGAGCTTGACCGCTGCGCCACAAGTGTGACAGTAGCATATCTACAATTCAGTCTATACATTCATCACAGTACCAGTATGAAAACGGAGCGTAAATTAACATCTTAAGAATGTCCTTTGAACCCATGGGAGAGGTTCAGTATCGAACCCATATCCTTGCATTTTGGAGAAAAGAAAGAATAAATGCAGGCTTTAGAAGGGAATTCTGAAGATAGCTGAGAAGCTAATACTGCATAGGATTGCGTGAAGCAAAGACAAGTTGTGCAACCAGAGATTGCCAGAGACGTAGTTTCGGAAATAGCCCTGAGTCGACAATAAAATGGCAGCGTCGCATGAAGGGAGGAGCCTGGAAAACATAGAAATAATTGAAATTAAGCCATTTGCAGGCATTAAAGTAAAGAAAGAACTCCATCAGTGATAATTATCCAGGGAAAGAGATATTTGGGAGTGGATAAAGTACTTAGAAATTGTACAAGGAAGAAATGCAAATTAAGCATTACGTCGTCGGTGAATTCCCGAACCAGGAACTTGTGGTGGGAGACAAAACGAAATCACTACCCACGCATCTGAAGACAACATTTAAATTAATTAAGATTCACACGATCGATTCCTGGAAACGTATATATTGTTGAGAGGTTTAAAACCTCAGCTTTTCGGAGATATTTTTTTAACATCGTACGACAATTATTTTGAAAATTGGTGGTGAGGAAGAAGAGAAATTTATTTATTTTTGCCAGAATCAGATATAAAGGCAAGGAGCCCAAGCAAGATCATGCAGTAACTCATCAGACCATGTATTGGTCGTGCTGCTTGTCAGCACGGGCATTCTTGTTCAGTCAGTAGGACTCGAACCTGTATCACGACGAGGAAATACTCTACATCGAAGTACTGTCCAGCTTTCTTCAGTGTCGCCGCGCTCTAAAACGTTGAAGTATAGTTAGAACTTCGAAAGTATAATAGTCTACGATGGTAGACCAAGCTATAAACATTCAGCGAAAACATACGTTAGCCGGCGAGAGTAGTTGAAGCCCGGACACTAGCATTCGAAGTGAGAACATAGTATCTCGAAAGTATACGAGATATCAGCAAAGAGTAGATACTCTAAAAACGTTTTCCTAGTGCGTTAGTATAACCACGGTAGGGTAAAAACATAGCTAATACCTAATTTTCCTGATTGAGGAGATTAGGGTAACAAAGTGGCGATAGAAGTAGGAATCTACAAACAGATATCCGTAGCCATGTGGAGTTTCAAAGAAGTACTCCACAGAGAAAAGACAATAGCCGTCCGAATTCAGTTCCGACGCATAGTATCAAATAAACAATTGTAAAAGCGCAGTATAGCGACTTCAGGGGTAAACGTAAAAACATACCGTTTCCCAGAGAGAAAATTGTGAACCGGAAAGGACTATATTATCGTGCAATATTGTAAATGCCGATAAATTAAACACCAGAATTAGGAGAGAATTTATATCCAAGGAGGTTTCATTTCGTACGAGACTGTCAATATCAGAATAGGAGGTAGAAGGCAGCGTCGAAAATTGCACCCCTGGGATTTGGTGAAGAAAGAATTCACGTGTGTTTGATGCCACAAAAAGTGAAATTCTGTGTGTGTAAATATAATATTAAGTGAAAGTTATAATTCTTTTTAGTGTAGTGAAAATGGTTGTGAACCCTCATATTAATCTAAAAATGTGTAATCCAGAGGGCAATTTAACGAGTGTAAATATTTGTATCATCATGGAGTAAGAAATTTAATGTGGGCCGAATGTCGTTCCACTGGAATTCAGACGATGGGGCCGGATAAGCCATGTAAGTAACACCCAAATTTATTATGTGTTTTGGATTCGGGAGTCTCGTGTAAGAATGGTAACCACGGAGAATGTATTCTCCAGTATTGAAAATCAGGGATGTAAAACTGTGTGAAAATTATAAGTGCGGGATCTAAATTAAAAATTGCAAAAAATGGTGTGTAATCAAATGAAATCGTATTCAGTGAAATACTAGTGAATATAAAAAGAATAAAGTTATTAAAAGGCAATCAGGATAATATAAAAAAAGGAAAATGCGATGTAAAATTATTGAAATAATAATTCAGGTATGAGCAGTTATGTGCTAAAAAAGATAAGAATAATGTAATGAATAAACTAATTATTGAAGTAATAATTCAAGTATGAGCCGTTGTGTGCTACAAATAATGATAAAAATAATGATAATAATAATTATGGAACCAGTTGTGTTCTGAAATGAAAAGTCGAGGCTTAGTTAAAGGGAAATCTGTTAATTATGGACGAAGAAATAAATGAATTATGTTGAAATAAATATTAAACTTTGGAAGGCATCACGAATGTATTGATTGTCGCCTTTGAGCGCAAAATAATAAATGGACTCGCTAAAAATTGCGGTGAAATAATGCCAGGAGTTATAATTGCGGGGATCAGCTGGGCTGAATTAATTGCTTTTGTATGTGTTTGCTGTGACAAACATTAAAAAAGGGTGCTATATTATTGTCAAGCGTGGAATTGTGTGCGAATTCCTTTTCCCAAAGTCGCTTTTATTATTGTTAGGAGGAGTGGTCAGATACCCTCGCTCTATGGAATTTGCCTTAAGCCCTCGAGAAAGGAAGTTTCCTAGAGGCCGGCCAGAGAATCGAACCAGATGTCTCTCACGTCGGAAGCCCCTTAATTATGAATGGTTTTGAATTCTTACTTCCCAGTGTTAAAACTCCGAAATTATAATCATACCTGAGCTACAATAATAGGTCAGTAGAACCTCAGAAGAATTGTTGTTATATTAATGTGATGTGTAGCCTTCCCAAGTTCAGTTTCACGCTTGTATGAAAGCGGTGTTTAAAGTCCCGTCTAGAAAGGAGGGAGCATTGACTCTCCTCCCCAGTCATAAATTTAAGCCTGTAGTGTCTCGACGTTTTCTTAATGGAGGTCACGGTTGGGGTAGGCCCAGGACAGAGACAGACCATGTCTGCACTCTGATGTATTAAACCTTTTAACGGACCGGTAATCTGTACCGAGTTTTATCCTTGCCGTTGTATAATAGATCCGCACTTCATGAATAATTAAATTGTCAATTGAGACAATAATGAAAATCCCTTTGCATTGTTGCATGAGAAATGTTATTGTTCCCTAGTGATTGTTGGAGATATCGAGTAGCTGGGAGTCTACTTCGAATTGAGTAAATCAGTAGTTTTCAACGCTTGTGGTACATGAGATTCCCGAAAACAAATACAGATTTGGTAGTGTTGGAGAGAGGGATGATATATTGTGAATGTCATGTGGTACCCAAATGAATGGTAGTTGTTGATACCATTAAATTGTATTTAAATCAAATTTCTTTTTAATATATTCAAATTTGGAATATTTAATGTGTTTTTAACATAAAATTATATGTAATATATTTATCCGAGACTTTTAGAACTCATTTTGAGAGAAGTTTATAATGTTGCTAAATGGAAGTGAAACTAGTTTTGAAATTTCGTTTAGGGTTCAATGGAACCTAAATTATTGATTTTTTTGATTAATGTGTATTGTTCCTTGTTCATTAGAACAAGTGTGATGTTGATTCAGTTGTTTTGTGTATTGTAGCGCCAAATTTTGGGAATTAAATAGTTTTATTAGTAGGATTTTGAATTTCA
Source organism: Meconema thalassinum (assembly GCA_946902985.2). Taxonomy (NCBI): domain Eukaryota; kingdom Metazoa; phylum Arthropoda; class Insecta; order Orthoptera; family Tettigoniidae; genus Meconema; species Meconema thalassinum. The sequence continues at coordinate 908,024,253 of OX336388.2, read as the reverse complement.
TTTCAGTGAAGTGTTATCCTAAGCTGGATCCTATAATGTATGAATCACTCAGTGGGAGGACGTTCTATGCCCCCAAAGAGATAAGACTGAGCAGCTGGACCGTGATTTGCATATTTCTTTAACGAAAGGGCACATGGGTGGGGGGGGGGGGTATAGAAATAATGTGTCTGGATCAATGCTTATGGAGCACTTAAAGTCGGTCACAAAATTAAAATTAAATACCGACAGGCTAGCTATAATAGCATAAGATTAACTGACCGCATTCGGACCATGAAAACTCGTACCGGCAAGCTCTAGATAACCCCCCTTATAAATAAATGGCGCCCGTGACCTTTGGGGCTGAGTTTTCATGGAAATACCCGAGTTTTACTTGAAAAAATCAACATTTTTCATTTTTTAAAAATGATGGTTTTTCCAAAAATTTTGAATTTTTAGAAGAATCACTTCCATAACGATTTTAAGTGTTAAAGAGTTAATAGCCCAGACGGGTACGGCTCAGGTGAGCACCCGGACTGAAATAAAATTTTGCGAAGGGAACACAAATGAGTTCGAGATATCATCTCTCATGCATGAACCAGTGGTGGGGCAGAGTGGCCCACTAGATTCTCTGAAGATATTAAAATGTCATTTAGTGAGGTGATGCAGAGGCCCTTGGAGGCCATTGAGGCGGACACTAGCGAAAAATAGGACGCCATAGATGTGAAAACTAAAGATAGATTCAAATCTATAGACACTATATTGGACCTCCAACAGGAGGACAGTAAAAAAGAGTTTGAAGCCATTAGGGATACCAGTAAAAAAGAGTTTGAATTCATTAGGGATAATAGTAAGAAAGAGTTAGCAAGTATGGACGGCAAATTAGAATCTACGGAAGCCGACAGTAAGAAATTGAACAATGAACTGAAGGCAGAGATAGAAACCACGAAAAAAGAGTTAAAAGCCGACAGTAAAGAAAATAACAAGGTACTGAAGGCTGAAATAGAAGAGACAATGGATTCACGGTTTCAGAATTTTGACACTGAGTTTGGGAACAAGTTAAATGATCATAAAGGAGAGATCGAAGAGAAAATCAAAGAGGAAAATGGAGTACTTAATGAAGGGTTGCAAACTCAAATAAATGCCTTGAAAGAAAGCAATAAAAACTCCCAAACTGAATGTCGAGAATGTTTTGAAATTCTGAATAATAATTTTAGTTCTATGGAAACTAAATTGAGTAAAATGGAAGAAAATTGTAAAAAGAATATAGAGGAATGTGAAGGTAGACTTGTAACCCAGATCCAAGGGGTGCAGAAAGAGTTAAAAGATCAGATAGGGTCAAATATGGAATTTTGTAAGAGATCACGGGATGAAATCAAGAAAGATCCCAAAGACTTAGGTAATAAGTTTATGGGGTTCGAAAATAAGGTGGAAAACCTCGAGAGAAAATTCGAGACAGTTCAGGCCGAAATAAATGATGTCAAGAAGCAAAGTCAGGCCGATGCAAACAAAAGGGAATTGCAATTCAATGCGTTCACTGGGCAGGTAGATGACTGTTTGAGGAAGCATGAGGTGGAAATAGCCACGACGTTAGGTCAATACGAAGGGAATCATAAAGCAGAAAGTAAGCAGCGAAAAACTGACAATGATGTACAAACTCTGAAAATAGAGGATATAAATAATGGAATTACCGGGGTTCAAGAAACCGTAGGTGTGTTAAAAACCCAGATAGGAAAAACCCACAGCGATGTAGATAAGGTTATGACCGACTTGACAATCATTTATGATAGCCAAGTAAAAATCCAAGAAGAGATTAATGAGATCAAGAAAAGAATCCACAAAGGTCAGGTAGACATGGATAAAAGGATCAACGAGATGCGAGAGGATTTAGACACCAAAGGTGACGTCAAGCCAGAAATCATTGAAAGGCAAGTCCTCGTCATAAAGAAAGAGATTGAGGAATTATTAGATCAGAAACTAGCTCAGATCCAGTAAAGCTTCAAAGAAAAAAAAATATTGATCAAACAAGAAGTTGAAAGCAGTAAGAAGAAACAGGAAAGATTTGAGAATGAATTTGGTTCACGGTTGGAAAGGACTGAACACAATAACAGTCAAATGGAGGTTCAGCTCATGTCTCAAGAAGAAAGTGCCAGAAGAGAAAGAAAATTAGATTTCGAAGGTCAGGATGAAGTCCAGAAGACAGGATGGGTAGATCCCAATAACCGAGGCACTAACCAAGATGGGAACATAGGAGGGAGCCCTTATAAGAACCTAGGATATCCTATAGCAATGCCAACTCCATATGGTAACCAGACAAACAGACCGATCATAAATATTATAAAATCAAATGAGGATAGACCGGTTAAATTTACCGGTAATAATATGTCAATTACTCCTAAATACTGGCTAAAGAAGTAGCGGAATACCTCAATGAGATGAAAGTTCCTCAGGATCGGAGACTGAGAGCTATTGAGAAGCTGTTGGCAGGTGATTGTCTCACCTGGTTCAGGAGTTTTAGATATACATTTGACACGGTGGAAGGTTTTAGAGAAGCTTTTCTAAAACGATATTGGGCAGCAGATATGTAGGAAAATCTGAGGCTAGATCTGTACTCTAGGAAATATAGTACTAATGCACCCACTAAATACCCGGAATTTTTCACCGCTCAGCTGTGTAAATTCCGCAAACTTGATATCGCCCCCGCTGAAAACGACCTGTGTGCCGCCATTGCAAGACAACTTCCATATGAGACACAAAGGTTGCTAATCTCATCCAAAGACAGAAGTGCTGTGTAAGTGGAGAGCGTACTGCGTCAGCTGGATATGACTACTTCACACGTTAATCCCTGGTATCAGAGACATACTGAGCAAGTACACATGGCCAGTAGTCAAGAGGACAGGGAGAAACCCTCGACAAGAGATCAGTCAACCAGTACAGATACTCAAGGACTGGGTCGAGAATATGGACATCAAGAGCTTAGGGGAATACAACCTTACCACAGAGGAGGATATCGAGGAAGAAATCTTAGAAATACGGGTTATAGGCAACAAGAAAACCGACCGTATAATAATAATCAGAGGCAGGACAACAGAAAGAAATGGGAAAACTATCCTAGAAGGAATATGAGACCTGACGATAGAAGCGACGAATATCGTGCTGAAATTGAAGAAAGATAACAGGAAAGTCTTCGTTATTTGAATGAACAAACAGACGAACCTGAGATGCAATGAGTCCGTTGGAGTGAGGCAATTAAGAACCGAAAATCACCCGACCGACTGGATGGAGCCCAAAGCTTGGAGTTACAAGCCCAGTTGAAGAATGAGGGAAAAGGGAGCCCTCAGGATAAAAACTCCAATATTAAATTATCAAAAGTGAAAACATACCAGGAGCTGGGAGGAGATTGAGATTGTAAATTGGATAGCTAGACCCGATGAGCTAATTAAAGAGGAGGTTGAAGGAATACCACCTGTTAGAAGAGAAGTACCTATCATAATGTTAAGGATAGAGGGATTACTGGTCAGAGCATAATAGATACTGGATCAACTATAAGTTTGATAACGCAATGAATACTAATTGAATTGGAAACAGGAGGTCGTGTATTAAAATACCCACATCAAGCGTAAAGATTAAGGGAATCATTCCTGAAAAATCTTTGACATGCAAATTTCAGGTGTACATTGACTTGCTCATGGGTAACGCTGAAATTTCACAATGCTTTTGCTGGTAAGTCAATTAACATATAATATTATATTGGGTATTGACTTTATCCGTGAGAACAAGGTCACAATAGACCTAGCGCAAAATTGCATCAGGATTCAAAAAGAGGATGTGGATGAGCAAAATATTATTTTACATGAACAGGATGCAAAAATAGAAGAACAGGTATGGCATGTGGCAGAAATAACCGAGGAAGGTTATAGGGCCATAGAAGAGGTATTTGAGGTCCTGAATATCAAACTTGAAGATAGTAGGGAAACCGAGTTCGAGACCAACCTGCTAGGAAAAATAGAGGAGGCCAAAATTACCCTCGAAGACAAGGGAAAATTAAAGGCATTGCTATTAAATTATAGGGATGTATTCGATTCCAAGCCAGGAAGGATCTAAAATTTTAAATACGCATTTCAAGTAAAGGATTGGGCACCCTTTAGACAAAAACCATACCCGGTTGCAGAAAAACATTACACACAAACTAAGAAAACACTGCAGGATATGAGTGATGCAGGTGTAATAGAAAAGATGGCAACACCATATATTAGTCCATTAGTAATTGTGAGTAAACCGGATGGCTCAGTAAGGGTGTGTTTGGATGCCAGGAATTTGAATGCCAAGATTATACCAGGAAATGATTCGGCACCACCCATAAAAGAAATACTGAGGAAATTTAAAGGCAAGAAGTTCTTCACAAATATTGACATGACTTCTTCATATCATCATCTCGAACTTGAAGAGAAAACCAGTCTTTTAACTAGATTTCAGTTCGATCAGCAAACATATTGCTTTAAGAGATGTCCATTTGGCTTGAAGACAGCGGGATCAGCACTAATAAGAGCACTTGATCGCAACCTGTCGGAGGAAGTAAAGGATTGCACTATCCGTTATGTAGATGACATATTACTTACCTCAGAAAATGGAGAGGAACACATGAAAAATTTAAAGAAATTATTTGAAGATTTGAGAAGGGCTGAGTTCAAGATCAACTTGAAGAAATCGAACTTCTGTCAAAGACAAGTTAAGTTTTTTGGGCATGTGATTGACGAAGATAGTGTTAAACCAAATCCATGCAAATTAGAATCTATAAGAAATTTTCCCACGCCATTAAGTGTGAAAACCGATCGACAGTTTTTGGGATTGATTGGATTTTTCTCAGGACATTGGCCGTCATACACCGAAACTGTTGCAGCACTGCAGGACCTTCTGAAGAAGGATGGCAAGTGGAAATGGACGGAGGAAACTGAAAATGCATTTATAGAGGCCAAGGAAATGCTCCTAAATTACGTGAAGCTAGGATATCCTGATTTTAATCAGAGATTTGTAATACAGACCGGCGCATCCCAGATTGGAATAGGAGCGATGCTGTATCAGGAAGACCCGGATAACCCTGATAGGAAAAATTATCTAGCTTTCAATAGTCGAAGACTGAAACCACACGAGAAAAATTATACAATCAGCGAGATCCGAGCTGTTAGCGATATTGCATGCTCGGCAATTTTGGCGGAAGATTGTGTATGGATTTCTAGTCACGTTAAGAACAGATCATAATGCCTTAACCTTTTTGATGAAGACGGATTTATCCAGTCAAAGGTTGATGCGTTGGGCTTTATATATACAGCAGTTCGATGTAAACATAGAGTATTGCCCAGGAAAATAAAATGTAGTTCCAGATTATTTAAGTAGACAGCCAGTGTCCACAGAAGAGGAAGTAATGGCTATTGATTTAGAAGACAGAGATCAGCGTACTTTGGATGCATTAAGAAGCATTGGTCAACGACAACGTGAAGATCCAGGATGAATATGCTCATATCTTTCTTGGAAGGGAGTTTGATAAGGGGAACGCCTGCGAATAATGAAGCTAATAAGATAGCTCCAGATTATAGTTTCTTTAACGGATTATTATATAAGTTTGCGGACTCTGACCATACTCGATTGAGGATCGTTGTACCTGCTATTTTGCAGAGGAAAATGGTATGGTTAGCCCATACATCCTTTGGACACATGGGAGTCGACAAAACCGTCTCGATGCTGAAAGAAGCATTTGTATGGCCGAGACTGAGAGAAACTGTAAGGGATACGTTCGAGACATGTGACATATGCTAAAGAATTAAGCCAAATGCGTTTTTGATGAGACAAAAGCCGATACCACTGTTGCCCGAGAGACCAGGTCAAATTATTTCTATTGACAACTTTAGACCTTTGCCAAATGCCAGTAGGGGAAACAGACACATAATGGTGGCTATGGATGTCTTCACAAAAATGGTTGTTCTTGCTCCCATACAGAAGACTAGTACCAAACAAGTTTTAAAACGACTCAAAGAAAAAGTGATACCTATTCTGGGTAAACCAGAGAACTTGTTATCGGATCACGGTAGTTGTTTTACAAGTATAGAATTTAGACAGGAATTAGAGAGGCTCGGAATACGCCGGACCCTGTCAAGCATTCGCCATCCTGAGGCAAACCCTGTAGAAAGAGTTATGAGGGAAACAGCCAAATATTGTAGGATATACTGTGCCGAGGAAAATTGGAAATGGATAGACATCCTCGACATCATAGAATTTTGCATTAATAATACGATACATGAATCTACAGGAGAGATACCAATAACGTTACATCGGAATGTGCAACCGGAGAGAACATGGAGTCTGGTCGTTCCTAGACCAACAGACGCTCAGCCTGGAAGAGATGTACGGATTAGAAGAGCTTTTGAGCATCTAAAAGCTCAAGCCGATAGAAGGCAAAGGAGTAATAGGCACAAAAGGTATCATCGACCACTACTAGCTGGAGAAATGGTGTTAGTGAAAAGACCAGCCATTTCTGATCCAGGGAACCGTGTGTATAAGAAATTTCAGAAAATGTACCACGGCCCGTATAGAATAATATGGGATTTAAGAAATAATGCATATAGAATTCGGCACTGTGAAACGAATCACGAAGTGACTATGAATTCAGCTAATCTGAAATTATATTACCCTCCCGAAGACTTCGATGAAGCCAATGAGCAAGCCCTGGTTTTGAGAATAGGAAGTGCAAATGAAAAATCCACATTTGATTCAAATAGGAGTGATTTAGAACAGGAAAATATAGATCAACCATTCAACTGTGTATGTGAACTTGAAAGAACATATGTTGAATTGAAAAATATAATTGAGCAAATTGAGGAGGAAAATGGCAAGCTAAGAAATGAAAATGAGGAAATAAGGACACGGGTAGGGATAGACCACACCCGTAAGGAATAAGGCATTCCGAGGATAGATAGTCCAGAAAAATGGAGAAAGGAAGGACGGGTAGGGACAGAGCGAGCCCGGCCTACAATATTACCGGATATGACTTTGATTGGTATACCCAAATCATCGCGGGATTCTAATAGGAATGAAACCAGAATGTACTGGGAGATAGTGTGATGACTTCGATACTGACAGAAGAAAATTTTCAATGGAAAATAATTAAATAAATTTCCTCAATACTTCGAAAATTTATTTATCTAAGGAGGGGAGATTTGAACCCATGGGAGAGGTTCAGTATCGAACCCATATCCTCGCATTTTGGAGAAAATAAAGAATTAATGCAGGCTTTAGAAGGGAATTCTGTAGTTAGTTGAGAAGCTAATACTGCATAGGATTGCGTGAGGCAAAGACAAGTTGTGCAACCAGAGATTGCCAGGCCACATCTGTCCGGTGAGGTCATCTGAACAGTCACCAGGGAGCTGGTTACGCACGTGGTAAAATTAGATCTGAAAAATATTCCATTGATGAGAGAGACGTAGTTTCGGAAATAGCCCTGAGTCGACAATAAAATGGCAGCGTCGCATGAAGGGAGGAGCCTGGAAAACATAGAAATAATTGAAATTAAGCCATTTGCAGGCATTAAAGTAAAGAAAGAACTCAATCAGTGATAATTATCCAGGGAAAGAGATTTTTGGGAGTGGATAAAGTCCTCAGAAATTGTACCAGGAAGAAATGCAAATTCAGCATTACGTCGTCGGTGAATTCCCGAACCAGGAACTTGTGGTGGGAGACAAAATGAAATCACTACCCACGCTTCTGAAGACAACATTTAAATTAATATTAAAGATTCACACGATCGATTCTTGGAAACGTATATATTGTTGAGACGTTTAAAACCTCAGCTTTTCAGAGATATGTTTTAACATCGTACGACAATTATTTTGGAAATTGGTGGTGAGGAAGAAGAGTTTTTTTTTTGTTGCCAGAATCAGATATAAGGGCCAGGAGCCCAAGCAAGATCATGCAGTAACTCATCAGACCACGTATTGGTCGTGCTGCTTGTCAGCACCGGCATTCTTGTTCAGTCAGTAGGACTCGAACCTGTATCACAACGCGGAAGTACTCTAAATCGAAGTACTGTCCAGCTTTCTTCAGTGTCACCGCGCTCTAAAACGCTGAAGTTCTTTTCAAAAGAAAAGTATAGTTAGAACTACGATAGTATAATAATCTACGGTGGTAGGCCAAGCTATAAACATTGAGCGAAAACATACGTTAGCCGGCGAGGGTAGTTGAAGCCCGGACACTAGCATTCGAAGTGAGAACATAGTATCTCGAAAGTATACGAGACATCAGCAAAGAGTAGATACTCTAAAAACGTTTTCCTAGTGCGTTAGTATAACCACGGTAGGGTAAAAACATAGCTAATACCTAATTTTCCTGATTGAGGAGATTAGGGTAACAAAGTGGCGATAGAAGTAGGAATCTACAAACAGATATCCGTAGCCATGTGGAGTTTCAAAGAAGTACTCCACAGAGAAAAGACAATAGCCGTCCGAATTCAGTTCCGACGCATAGTATCAAATAAACAATTGTAAAAGCGCAGTATAGCGACTTCAGGGGTAAACGTAAAAACATACCGTTTCCCAGATAGACAATTGCGAACTGGAAAGGACTATATTATCGTGCAATATTGTAAATGCCGATAAATTAAACACTAGAATTAGGAGAGAATTTATATCCAGGGAGGTTTCATTTCGTACGAGACTGTCAATATCAGAATAGGAGGTAGAAGGCAGCGTCGAAAATTGCACCCCTGGGATTTGGTGAAGAAAGAATTCACGTGTGTTTGATGCCACAAAAAGTGAAATTCTGTGTGTGTAAATATAATATTAAGTGAAAGTTATAATTCTTTTTAGTGTAGTGAAAATGGTTGTGAACCCTCATATTAATCTAAAAATGTGTAATCCAGAGGGCAATTTAACGAGTGTAAATATTTGTATCATCATGGAGTAAGAAATTTAATGTGGGCCGAATGTCATTCCACTGGAATTCGGACGATGGGGCCGGATAAGCCATGTAACTAACACCCAAATTTATTATGTGTTTTGGATTCGGGAGTCTCATGTAAGAATGGTAACCACGGAGAATGTATTCTCCAGTATTGAAAATCAGGGATGTAAAACTGTGTGAAAATTATAAGTGCGGGATCTAAATTAAAAATTGCAAAAATATGGTGTGTAATCAAATGAAATCGTATTCAGTGAAATACTAGTGAATATAAAAAGAATAAAGTTATTAAAAGGCAATCAGGATAATATAAAAAAAGGAAAATGCGATGTAAAATTATTGAAATAATAATTCAGGTATGAGCAGTTATGTGCTAAAAAAGATAAGAATAATGTAATGAATAAACTAATTATTGAAGTAATAATTCAAGTATGAGCCGTTGTGTGCTACAAATAATGATAAAAATAATGATAATAATAATTATGGAACCAGTTGTGTTCTGAAATGAAAAGTCGAGGCTTAGTTAAAGGGCAATCTGTTAATTATGGACGAAGAAATAAATGAATTATGTTGAAATAAATATTAAACTTTGGAAGGCATCACGAATATATTGATTGTCGCCTTTGAGCGCAAAATAATAAATGGACTCGCTAAAAATTGCGGTGAAATAATGCCAGGAGTTATAATTGCGGGGATCAGCTGGGCTGAATTAATTGCTTTTGTATGTGTTTGCTCTGACAAACTTTAAAAGGGGTGCTATATTATTGTCAAGCGTGGAATTGTGTGCTAATACCTTTTCCCAAAGTCGCTTTTATTATTGTTAGGAGGAGTGGTCAGATACCCTCGCTCTATGGAATTTGCCCTAAGCCGTCGAGAATGGAAGTGTCCTAGAGGCTGGCCAGAGAATCGAACCAGATGTCCCTCACGTCGGAAGCCCCTTAATTATGAATGGTTTTGAATTCTTACTTCCCAGTGTTAAAACTCCGAAATTATAATCATACCTGAGCTACAGTATTAGGTCAGTAGAACCTCAGAAGGATTGTTGTTATATTAATGTGATGTGTAGCCTTCCCAAGTTCAGTTTCACGCTTGTATGAAAGCGGTGTTTAAAGTCCCGTCTAGAAAGGAGGGAGCATTGACTCTCCTCCCCAGTCATAAATTTAAGCCTGTAGTGTCTCGACGTTTTCTTATTGGAGGTCACGGTTGGGGTAGGCCCAGGACAGAGACAGACCATGTCTGCACTCTGATGTATTAAACCTTTTAACGGACCGGTAATCTGTACCGAGTTTTATATTGATTCTTTATCCTTGCCGTTGTATTATAGATCCGCACTCCATGAATAATTAAATTGTCAATTGAGACAATAATGAAAATCCCTTTGCATTGTTGGATTAGAAATTTTATTGTTCCCAAGTGATTGTTGGAGATATCGAGTAGCTGGGAGTCTATTTCGAACTGAGTAAATCAGTAATCTTCAACGCTTGTGGTACATGAGATTCCCGAAAACAAATACAGATTTGATAGTGTTGGAGAGAGGGATGATATATTGTGAATGTCATGTGGTACCCAAATGAATGGTAATTGTTGATACCATTAAATTGTATTTAACTCAAATTTCTTTTTAATATATTCAAATTTGGAATATTTAATGTGTATTTTAAACATAAAATTGTATGTAATAAATTTATCCGAGACTTTTAGAACTCGTTTTGAAAGAAGTTTATAATGTTGCTAAATGGAAGTGAAACTTTTTTAAACATTTTTGTTTAGGGTTCATTGGAACCTAAATTATTGATTTTTTGATTAATTTGTATTGTTCCTTGTTCATTAGAACAAGTGTGATGTTGATTCCCTTTGTTTTGTGTATTGTAGTGCCAAATGTTGGGAATTAAATAATTTTAATAGTAGGATTTTGAATTTCATTTCAGTGAAATGTTATCCTAAGCTGGATCCGATAATTTGTGAATCACTCAGTGGGAGGACGTTCTATGCCCCCAAAGAGATAAGAATGAGCAGCTGGACAATGATTTGCATATTTCGTTTACGAAACGGCACATGGGGGAATATCGAAATAATGTGTCTGGATCAATGCTTATGGAACACTTAGTCGGTCACAAAATTAAAATTAAATACTGACAGGGTAGCTATAATAACATAAGATTAACTGATCGCATTCGGACCATGAAAACTCGTACCGGCAAGCCCTAGATAACCCCCCTTAAAAATAAATGGCGCCCGTGAACTTTGGGGCTGAGTTTTCTAGGAAAAGCCCGATTTTTACTTGAAAAAATCAACGTTTTCATATTTTGAAAATTATGGTTTTGTCCAAAATATTGAATTTTTAGAAGAATCACTTCCATAACGATTTTAAGTGTTAAAGAGTTAATGGACCAGACGAGTACGGCTCAGGTGAGCACCCGTACTGAAATAAAATTTTGAGAAAGGACCACAAATGAGTTCGAGATATCATCTCTCATGCATGAACAAGTGGTGGGGCAGAGTGGCCCACTGTATTCTCTGAAGATATTAAAATGTCATTTAGTGAGGAGATGCAGAGGCTCTTGGATGCCATTAAGGCGGACACTAGCGAAAAATTGGACGCAATAGATGTGAAAAGTAAAGATAGATTCAAATCTATATACACTAAATTGGACCTCCAACAGGAGGACAGTAAAAAAGAGTTTGAATTCATTAGGGATAATGGTAAGAAGGAGTTTGCAAGTATGGACGGCAAATTAGAATCTATGAAAGCCGACAGTATGAAATTGAACAATGAACTGAAGGCAGAGATAGAAACCACGAAAGATGAGTTTAAAGCCGACAGTAAAGAAAATAACAAGGTACTGAAGGCTGAAATAGAAGAGACAATGGATTCACGGTTTCAGAATTTTGACACTGAGTTTGGGAACAAGTTAAATGATCTTAAAGGAGAGATCGAAGTGAAAATCAGAGAGGAAAGTGGAGTACTTAATGAAGGGTTGCAAACGCAAATAAATGCCTTGAAAGAAAGCAATAAAAACTCCCAAACTGAATGTCAAGAATGTTTTGAAATTCTGAAAAATAATTTTAGTTCTATGGAAACTAAATTAAGTAAAATGGAAGAAAATTGTAAAAAGAATATAGAGGAATGTGAAGGTAGACTTGTAACCCAGATCCAAGGGGTGCAGAAAGAGTTAAACGATCAGATAGGGTCAAATGTGGAATTTTTTCGGAGATCTCGGGATTAAATCAAGAAAGATCCCAAAGACTTAGGTAATAGGTTTATGGGGGTCGAAAATAAGGTGGAAAACCTCGAGGGAAAATTCGAGACAGTTCAGGCCAAAATAAATGATGTCAAGAAGCAAAGTCAGGCCGATGCAAACAAAAGGGAATTGCAATTCAATGCGTTCACTGGGCAGGTAGATGACTGTTTGAGGAAGCATGAGGAGGAAATAGCCACGAAGTTAGGTCAATACGAAGGGAATCTTAAAGCAGAAAGTAAGCTGCGAAAAACTGACAAAGTTGTACAAACTCTGAAAATAGAGGAGATAAATAAACGAATTACCGGCGTTCAAGAAACCGTAGGTGCGTTAAAAACCCAGATAGGAAATACCCACAGCGATATAGATAAGGTTATGTCCGACTTGAAAATCATTTATGATAGCCAAGGGAAAACCCAAGTAGAGATTAATGAGATCAAGAAAAGAATCCACAAAGGTCAGGTAGACATGGATAAAAGGATCAACGAGATGCGAGAGGATTTAGACACCAAAGCTGACGTCAAGCCAGAAATCATTGAAAGGCAGGTCCTCGTTATAAAGAAAGAGGTTGAAGAAATATTAGATGAGAAACTAGCTCAGATCCAGTAAAGCTTCAAAGAAGAAAAAATATTGATCAAACAAGAAGTTGAAAGCAGTAAGAAGAAACAGGAAAGATTTGACAATGAATTTGGTTCACGGTAGGAAAGGACTGAACACAAGAACAGTCAAATGGAGGTTCAGCACATGCCTCAAGAAGAAAGTGCCAGAAGAGAAAGAAAATTAGATTTCGAAAGTCAGGATGAATTCCAGAAGACAGGATGGGTAGATCCCAATAACCGAGGCACTAACCAAGATGGGAACTTAGGAGGGGAGAGCCCTTATAAGAACCTAGGATATCCTATAGCAATGTCAACTCCATATGGTAACCAAACAAATGGACAGATCATAAATATTATAAAATCAAATGAGGATAGACCGGTTAAATTTACGGGTAATAATATGTTAATTACTCCTAAATACTGGCTAAAAAGTAGCGGAATTCCTCAATGAGATGAAAGTTCCTCAGGATCGGAGACTGAGAGCTATTGAGAAGCTGTTGGCAGGTGATTGTCTCACCTGGTTCAGGAGTTTTTGATATACATTTGACACGGTGGAAGGTTTTAGAGAAGCTTTTCTAAAACGATATTGGGCAGCAGATGTGTAGGAAAATCTGAGGCTAGATCTGCACTCTAAGGAAATATAGTACTAATGCACCCACAAAATACTCGGAATTTTTCACCGCTCAGCTGTGTAAATTCCGCGAACTTGATATCGCCCCAGCTGAAAACGACCTGTGTGCCGCCATTGCAAGACAACTTTCATATGAGATACAAAGGTTGCTAATCTCATCCAAAGCCAGAAGTGCTGTGTAAGTGGAGAGCGTACTGCGTCAGCTGGATATGACTACTTCACACGTTACTCCCAGGCATCAGAGACATACTGAGCAAGTACACATGGCCAGTAGTCAAGAGGACAGGGAGAAACCCTCGACAAGAGATCAGTCAACCAGTACAGATACTCAAGGACTGGGTCGAGAATATGGACATCAAGAGCTTAGGGGAATACAACCTTACCACAGAGGAGGATATCGAGGAAGAAATCTTAGAAATACGGGTTATAGGCAACAAGAAAACCGACCTTATAATAATAATCAGAGGCAGGACAACAGAAAGAAATGGAAAAACTATCCTAGAAGGAATGTGAGACCTGAGGATAGAAGAGACGAATATCGTGCTGAAATTGAAGAAAGATATCAGGAAAGTCTTCGTTATATGAATGAACGAACAGACGAACCTGAGATGCAAAGAGTCCGTTGGAGTGAGGCAATTAAGAACCGAAAATCACCCGACCGACTGGATGGAGCTCAAAGCTTGGAGTTACAAGCTCAGTTGAAGAATGAGGGAAAGGGGAGCCCTCAGGATAAAAACTCCAATATTAAATCATCAAAAGTTGAAACATACCAGGAGCTGGGAGGAGGTTGAGATTGTAAATTGGATAGATAGACCCGATGAGCTAATTAAAGAGGAGGTTGAAGGAATACCACCTATTAGAAGAGAATTACCTCTCATAATGTTAAGGATAGAGGGATTACTGGTCAGATCATTAATAGTTATAAGTTATAAGTTTGATAACGCAAAGCCTACTAATTGAATTGGAAACAAGAGGTCGTGTATTAAAAATCCCCACATCAATCGTAAAGATTAAGGGAATCATTCCTGAAAAATCATTGACATGCAAATTTCAGGTGTACATTGACTTGATCATGGATAACGCTGAAAATTCACAATGCATTTTGCTGGTAAGTCAATTAACATATAATATTATATTGGGTATTGACTTTATCCGTGAGAACAAGGTCATAATAGACCTAGCGCAAAATTGCATCAGGATTCAAAAAGAGGATGTGGATGAGCAAAATATTATTTTACATGAACATGATGCAAAAATAGAAGTACAGGTATGGCATGTGGGAGAAGTAACCGAGGAAGGTTATAGGGCCATAGAAGAGGTATTTGAGGTCCTGAATATCGAACTTTAAGATAGTAGGGAAACCGAGTTCGAGACCAACCTGCTTGGAAAAATAGAGGAGGCCAAATTTACCCTCGAAGACAAGGGAAAATTAAAGGGATTGCTAATAAATTATAGGGATGTATTCGATTCCAAGCCAGGAAGGATCTAAAATTTTAAATACGCATTTCAAGTAAAGGATTGGGCACCCTTTAGACAAAAACCATACCCGGTTGCAGAAAAACATTACACACAAACTAAGAAAACACTGCAGGATATGAGTGATGCAGGTGTAATAGAAAAGATGGCAACACCATATATTAGTCCATTAGTAATTGTGAGTAAACCGGATGGCTCAGTAAGGGTGTGTTTGGATGCCAGGAATTTGAATGCCAAGATTATACCAGGAAATGATTCGGCACCACCCATAAAAGAAATACTGAGGAAATTTAAAGGCAAGAAGTTCTACACAAATATTGACATGACTTCTTCATATCATCATCTCGAACTTGAAGAGAAAACCAGTCTTTTGACTGGATTTCAGTTCGATCAGCAAACATATTGCTTTAAGAGATGTCCATTTGGCTGGAAGACAGCGGGATCAGCACTAATAAGAGCACTTGATCGCAACCTGTCGGAGGAAGTAAAGGATTGCACTATCCGTTATGTAGATGACATATTACTTACCTCAGAAAATGTAGAGAAACACATGAAAAATTTACAGAAATTATTTGAAGATTTGAGAAGGGCTAACTTCAAGATCAACTTGAAGAAATCAAACTTCTGTCAATCACAAGTTACGTTTTTGGGGCATGTGATTGACAAAGATGGTGTCAAACCAAATCCATGCAAATTAGAATCTATAAGAAATTTTCCCAGGCCATTAAGAGTGAAAAACCTTCGCCAGTTTTTGGGATTGATTGGATTTTTTTCAGGACATTGTCCGTCATACACCGAAACTGTTGCAGCACTGCAGGACCTTCTGGAAAAGGATGGCAAGTGGAAATGGACGGAGTAAACTGGAAAAGCATTTATAGAGGCCAAGGAAATGCTCCTAAATTACGTAAAGCTAGGATATCCTGATTTTAATCGGAGATTTGTAATACAGACGGACGCATCCCAGATTGGAATAGGAGCGACGCTGTATCAGGAAGACCCGATAACCCTGATAGGAAAAATTATCTAGCTTTCACTAGGCGAAAAAAATTATACAATCAGCGAGATCGAGATGTTAGCGATATTGCATGCTCTGCAATTTTGGTGGAAGATTGTGTATGGGTTTACAGTCACGTTATGAACAGATCATAAAGCCTTAACCTTTTTGATTAAGACGGATTTATCCAGTCAAAGGTTGATGCGTTGGGCTTTATATATATACTGCAGTTCGATGTAAACATGGAGTATTGCCCAGGAAAGGAAAATGTAGTTCCAGATTATTTAAGTGGACAGGCAGAGTCCACAGAAGAGGAAGTAATGGCTCTTGATTTAGAAGACAGAGATCAGCGTACCTTGGATGAATTAAGAAGCATTGGTCAACGACAACGTGAAGATCCAGGATGAATATGCTCATATCTTTCTTGGAAGGGAGTTTGATAAGGGGATCGCCTGCGAATACCGAAGCTAATAAGATAGCTCCAGATTATAGTTTCTTTAACGGATTATTATATAAGTTTGCGGACTCTGACCATACTCGATTGAGGATCGTTGTACCTGCTATTTTGCAGAGGAAAATGGTATGGTTAGCCCATAGATCCTTTGGACACATGGGAGTCGACAAAACCGTCTCGATGCTGAATGAAGCATTTGTATGGCCGAGACTGAGAGAAACTGTAAGGGATACGTTCGAGACATGTGACATATGCCAAAGAATTAAGCCAAATGCGTTTTTGATGAGACAAAAGCCGATACCATTGTTGCCCGAGAGACCAGGTCAAATTATTTCTATTGACAACTTTGGACATTTGCCAAATGCCAGTAGGGGAAACAGACACATAATGGTGGCTATGGATGTCTTCACAAAAATGGTTGTTCTTGCTCCCATACAGAAGACTAGTACCAAACAAGTTTTAAAACGACTCAAAGAAAAAGTGATACCTATTCTGGGTAAACCAGAGAACTTGTTATCGGATCACGGTAGTTGTTTTACAAGTATAGAATTTAGACAGGAATTAGAGAGGCTCGCAATACGCCGGATCCTGTCAAGCATTCGCCATCCTGAGGCAAACCCTGTAGAAAGAGTTATGAGGGAAACAGCCAAATATTGTAGGATATACTGTGCCGAGGAAAATTGGAAATGGATAGACATCCTCGACATCATAGAATTTTGCATTAATAATACGATACATGAATCTACAGGAGAGATACCAATAACGTTACATCGGAATGTGCAACCGGAGAGAACATGGAGTCTGGTCGTTCCTAGACCAACAGACGCTCAGCCTGGAAGAGATGTACGGATTAGAAGAGCTTTTGAGCATCTAAAAGCTCAAGCCGATAGAAGGCAAAGGAGTAATAGGCACAAAAGGTATCATCGACCACTACTAGCTGGAGAAATGGTGTTAGTGAAAGGACCAGCCATTTCTGATCCAGGGAACCGTGTGTATAAGAAATTTCAGAAAATGTACCACGGCCCGTATAGAATAATATGGGATTTAAGAAATAATGCATATAGAATTCGGCACTGTGAAACGAATCACGAAGTGACTATGAATTCAGCTAATCTGAAATTATATTACCCTCCCGAAGACTTCGATGAAGCCAATGAGCAAGCCCTGGTTTTGAGAATAGGAAGTGCAAATGAAAAATCCACATTTGATTCAAATAGGAGTGATTTAGAACAGGAAAATATAGATCAACCATTCAACTGTGTATGTGAACTTGAAAGAACATATGTTGAATTGAAAAATATAATTGAGCAAATTGAGGAGGAAAATGGCAAGCTAAGAAATGAAAATGAGGAAATAAGGACACGGGTAGGGATAGACCACACCCGTAAGGAATAAGGCATTCCGAGGATAGATAGTCCAGAAAAATGGAGAAAGGAAGGACGGGTAGGGACAGAGCGAGCCCGGCCTACAATATTACCGGATATGACTTTGATTGGTATACCCAAATCATCGCGGGATTCTAATAGGAATGAAACCAGAATGTACTGGGAGATAGTGTGATGACTTCGATACTGACAGAAGTATCGAATTTTCCTCAATCAGGAAAATTAGGTATTAGCTATGTTTTTACCCTACCGTGGTTATACTAACGCACTAGGAAAACGTTTTTAGGGTATCTACTCTTTGCTGATGTCTCGTATACTTTCGAGATACTATGTTCTCACTTCGAATGCTAGTGTCCGGGCTTCAACTACCCTCGCCGGCTAACGTATGTTTTCGCTCAATGTTTATAGCTTGGCCTACCACCGTAGATTATTATACTATCGTAGTTCTAACTATACTTTTCTTTTGAAAAGAACTTCAGCGTTTTAGAGCGCGGTGACACTGAAGAAAGCTGGACAGTACTTCGATTTAGAGTACTTCCGCGTTGTGATACAGGTTCGAGTCCTACTGACTGAACAAGAATGCCGGTGCTGACAAGCAGCACGACCAATACGTGGTCTGATGAGTTACTGCATGATCTTGCTTGGGCTCCTGGCCCTTATATCTGATTCTGGCAAAAAAAAAAACTCTTCTTCCTCACCACCAATTTCCAAAATAATTGTCGTACGATGTTAAAACATATCTCTGAAAAGCTGAGGTTTTAAACGTCTCAACAATATATACGTTTCCAAGATTCGATCGTGTGAATCTTTAATATTAATTTAAATGTTGTCTTCAGAAGCGTGGGTAGTGATTTCATTTTGTCTCCCACCACAAGTTCCTGGTTCGGGAATTCACCGACGACGTAATGCTGAATTTGCATTTCTTCCTGGTACAATTTCTGAGGACTTTATCCACTCCCAAAAATCTCTTTCCCTGGATAATTATCACTGATTGAGTTCTTTCTTTACTTTAATGCCTGCAAATGGCTTAATTTCAATTATTTCTATGTTTTCCAGGCTCCTCCCTTCATGCGACGCTGCCATTTTATTGTCGACTCAGGGCTATTTCCGAAACTACGTCTCTCTCATCAATGGAATATTTTTCAGATCTAATTTTACCACGTGCGTAACCAGCTCCCTGGTGACTGTTCAGATGACCTCACCGGACAGATGTGGCCTGGCAATCTCTGGTTGCACAACTTGTCTTTGCCTCACGCAATCCTATGCAGTATTAGCTTCTCAACTAACTACAGAATTCCCTTCTAAAGCCTGCATTAATTCTTTATTTTCTCCAAAATGCGAGGATATGGGTTCGATACTGAACCTCTCCCATGGGTTCAAATCTCCCCTCCTTAGATAAATAAATTTTCGAAGTATTGAGAAAATTTTCAATGGAAAATAATTAAATAAATTTCCTCAATACTTCGAAAATTTATTTATCTAAGGAGGGGAGATTTGAACCCATGGGAGAGGTTCAGTATCGAACCCATATCCTCGCATTTTGCAGAAAATAAAGAATTAATGCAGGCTTTAGAAGGGAATTCTGTAGTTAGTTGAGAAGCTAATACTGCATAGGATTGCGTGAGGCAAAGACAAGTTGTGCAACCAGAGATTGCCAGGCCACATCTGTCCGGTGAGGTCATCTGAACAGTCACCAGGGAGCTGGTTACGCACGTGGTAAAATAAGATCTGAAAAATATTCCATTGATGAGAGAGACGTAGTTTCGGAAATAGCCCTGAGTCGACAATAAAATGGCAGCGTCGCATGAAGGGAGGAGCCTTGAAAACATAGAAATAATTGAAATTAAGCCATTTGCAGGCATTAAAGTAAAGAAAGAACTCAATCAGTGATAATTATCCAGGGAAAGAGATTTTTGGGAGTGGATAAAGTCCTCAGAAATTGTACCAGGAAGAAATGCAAATTCAGCATTACGTCGTCGGTGAATTCCCGAACCAGGAACTTGTGGTGGGAGACAAAATGAAATCACTACCCACGCTTCTGAAGACAACATTTAAATTAATATTAAAGATTCACACGATCGAATCTTGGAAACGTATATATTGTTGAGACGTTTAAAACCTCAGCTTTTCAGAGATATGTTTTAACATCGTACGACAATTATTTTGGAAATTGGTGGTGAGGAAGAAGAGTTTTTTTTTTGCCAGAATCAGATATAAGGGCCAGGAGCCCAAGCAAGATCATGCAGTAACTCATCAGACCACGTATTGGTCGTGCTGCTTGTCAGCACCGGCATTCTTGTTCAGTCAGTAGGACTCGAACCTGTATCACAACGCGGAAGTACTCTAAATCGAAGTACTGTCCAGCTTTCTTCAGTGTCACCGCGCTCTAAAACGCTGAAGTTCTTTTCAAAAGAAAAGTATAGTTAGAACTACGATAGTATAATAATCTACGGTGGTAGGCCAAGCTATAAACATTGAGCGAAAACATACGTTAGCCGGCGAGGGTAGTTGAAGCCCGGACACTAGCATTCGAAGTGAGAACATAGTATCTCGAAAGTATACGAGACATCAGCAAAGAGTAGATACCCTAAAAACGTTTTCCTAGTGCGTTAGTATAACCACGGTAGGGTAAAAACATAGCTAATACCTAATTTTCCTGATTGAGGAGATTAGGGTAACAAAGTGGCGATAGAAGTAGGAATCTACAAACAGATATCCGTAGCCATGTGGAGTTTCAAAGAAGTACTCCACAGAGAAAAGACAATAGCCGTCCGAATTCAGTTCCGACGCATAGTATCAAATAAACAATTGTAAAAGCGCAGTATAGCGACTTCAGGGGTAAACGTAAAAACATACCGTTTCCCAGATAGACAATTGCGAACTGGAAAGGACTATATTATCGTGCAATATTGTAAATGCCGATAAATTAAACACTAGAATTAGGAGAGAATTTATATCCAGGGAGGTTTCATTTCGTACGAGACTGTCAATATCAGAATAGGAGGTAGAAGGCAGCGTCGAAAATTGCACCCCTGGGATTTGGTGAAGAAAGAATTCACGTGTGTTTGATGCCACAAAAAGTGAAATTCTGTGTGTGTAAATATAATATTAAGTGAAAGTTATAATTCTTTTTAGTGTAGTGAAAATGGTTGTGAACCCTCATATTAATCTAAAAATGTGTAATCCAGAGGGCAATTTAACGAGTGTAAATATTTGTATCATCATGGAGTAAGAAATTTAATGTGGGCCGAATGTCATTCCACTGGAATTCGGACGATGGGGCCGGATAAGCCATGTAACTAACACCCAAATTTATTATGTGTTTTGGATTCGGGAGTCTCATGTAAGAATGGTAACCACGGAGAATGTATTCTCCAGTATTGAAAATCAGGGATGTAAAACTGTGTGAAAATTATAAGTGCGGGATCTAAATTAAAAATTGCAAAAATATGGTGTGTAATCAAATGAAATCGTATTCAGTGAAATACTAGTGAATATAAAAAGAATAAAGTTATTAAAAGGCAATCAGGATAATATAAAAAAAGGAAAATGCGATGTAAAATTATTGAAATAATAATTCAGGTATGAGCAGTTATGTGCTAAAAAAGATAAGAATAATGTAATGAATAAACTAATTATTGAAGTAATAATTCAAGTATGAGCCGTTGTGTGCTACAAATAATGATAAAAATAATGATAATAATAATTATGGAACCAGTTGTGTTCTGAAATGAAAAGTCGAGGCTTAGTTAAAGGGCAATCTGTTAATTATGGACGAAGAAATAAATGAATTATGTTGAAATAAATATTAAACTTTGAAAGGCATCACGAATATATTGATTGTCGCCTTTGAGCGCAAAATAATAAATGGACTCGCTAAAAATTGCGGTGAAATAATGCCAGGAGTTATAATTGCGGGGATCAGCTGGGCTGAATTAATTGCTTTTGTATGTGTTTGCTCTGACAAACTTTAAAAGGGGTGCTATATTATTGTCAAGCGTGGAATTGTGTGCTAATACCTTTTCCCAAAGTCGCTTTTATTATTGTTAGGAGGAGTGGTCAGATACCCTCGCTCTATGGAATTTTCCCTAAGCCGTCGAGAATGGAAGTGTCCTAGAGGCTGGCCAGAGAATCGAACCAGATGTCCCTCACGTCGGAAGCCCCTTAATTATGAATGGTTTTGAATTCTTACTTCCCAGTGTTAAAACTCCGAAATTATAATCATACCTGAGCTACAGTATTAGGTCAGTAGAACCTCAGAAGGATTGTTGTTATATTAATGTGATGTGTAGCCTTCCCAAGTTCAGTTTCACGCTTGTATGAAAGCGGTGTTTAAAGTCCCGTCTAGAAAGGAGGGAGCATTGACTCTCCTCCCCAGTCATAAATTTAAGCCTGTAGTGTCTCGACGTTTTCTTATTGGAGGTCACGGTTGGGGTAGGCCCAGGACAGAGACAGACCATGTCTGCACTCTGATGTATTAAACCTTTTAACGGACCGGTAATCTGTACCGAGTTTTATATTGATTCTTTATCCTTGCCGTTGTATTATAGATCCGCACTCCATGAATAATTAAATTGTCAATTGAGACAATAATGAAAATCCCTTTGCATTGTTGGATTAGAAATTTTATTGTTCCCAAGTGATTGTTGGAGATATCGAGTAGCTGGGAGTCTATTTCGAACTGAGTAAAACAGTAATCTTCAACGCTTGTGGTACATGAGATTCCCGAAAACAAATACAGATTTGATAGTGTTGGAGAGAGGGATGATATATTGTGAATGTCATGTGGTACCCAAATGAATGGTAATTGTTGATACCATTAAATTGTATTTAACTCAAATTTCTTTTTAATATATTCAAATTTGGAATATTTAATGTGTATTTTAAACATAAAATTGTATGTAATAAATTTATCCGAGACTTTTAGAACTCGTTTTGAAAGAAGTTTATAATGTTGCTAAATGGAAGTGAAACGTTTTTAAACATTTTTGTTTAGGGTTCATTGGAACCTAAATTATTGATTTTTTGATTAATTTGTATTGTTCCTTGTTCATTAGAACAAGTGTGATGTTGATTCCCTTTGTTTTGTGTATTGTAGTGCCAAATGTTGGGAATTAAATAATTTTAATAGTAGGATTTTGAATTTCATTTCAGTGAAGTGTTATCCTAAGCTGGATCCGATAATTTGTGAATCACTCAGTGGGAGGACGTTCTATGCCCCCAAAGAGATAAGAATGAGCAGCTGGACAATGATTTGCATATTTCGTTTACGAAACGGCACATGGGGGAATATCGAAATAATGTGTCTGGATCAATGCTTATGGAACACTTAGTCGGTCACAAAATTAAAATTAAATACTGACAGGGTAGCTATAATAACATAAGATTAACTGATCGCATTCGGACCATGAAAACTCGTACCGGCAAGCCCTAGATAACCCCCCTTAAAAATAAATGGCGCCCGTGAACTTTGGGGCTGAGTTTTCTAGGAAAAGCCCGATTTTTACTTGAAAAAATCAACGTTTTCATATTTTGAAAATTATGGTTTTGTCCAAAATATTGAATTTTTAGAAGAATCACTTCCATAACGATTTTAAGTGTTAAAGAGTTAATGGACCAGACGAGTACGGCTCAGGTGAGCACCCGTACTGAAATAAAATTTTGAGAAAGGACCACAAATGAGTTCGAGATATCATCTCTCATGCATGAACAAGTGGTGGGGCAGAGTGGCCCACTGTATTCTCTGAAGATATTAAAATGTCATTTAGTGAGGAGATGCAGAGGCTCTTGGATGCCATTAAGGCGGACACTAGCGAAAAATTGGACGCAATAGATGTGAAAAGTAAAGATAGATTCAAATCTATATACACTAAATTGGACCTCCAACAGGAGGACAGTAAAAAAGAGTTTGAATTCATTAGGGATAATGGTAAGAAGGAGTTTGCAAGTATGGACGGCAAATTAGAATCTATGAAAGCCGACAGTATGGAATTGAACAATGAACTGAAGGCAGAGATAGAAACCACGAAAGATGAGTTTAAAGCCGACAGTAAAGAAAATAACAAGGTACTGAAGGCTGAAATAGAAGAGACAATGGATTCACGGTTTCAGAATTTTGACACTGAGTTTGGGAACAAGTTAAATGATCTTAAAGGAGAGATCGAAGAGAAAATCAGAGAGGAAAGTGGAGTACTTAATGAAGGGTTGCAAACGCAAATAAATGCCTTGAAAGAAAGCAATAAAAACTCCCAAACTGAATGTCAAGAATGTTTTGAAATTCTGAAAAATAATTTTAGTTCTATGGAAACTAAATTAAGTAAAATGGAAGAAAATTGTAAAAAGAATATAGAGGAATGTGAAGGTAGACTTGTAACCCAGATCCAAGGGGTGCAGAAAGAGTTAAACGATCAGATAGGGTCAAATGTGGAATTTTGTCGGAGATCACGGGATTAAATCAAGAAAGATCCCAAAGACTTAGGTAATAGGTTTATGGGGGTCGAAAATAAGGTGGAAAACCTCGAGGGAAAATTCGAGACAGTTCAGGCCAAAATAAATGATGTCAAGAAGCAAAGTCAGGCCGATGCAAACAAAAGGGAATTGCAATTCAATGCGTTCACTGGGCAGGTAGATGACTGTTTGAGGAAGCATGAGGAGGAAATAGCCACGAAGTTAGGTCAATACGAAGGGAATCTTAAGGCAGAAAGTAAGCTGCGAAAAACTGACAATGTTGTACAAACTCTGAAAATAGAGGAGATAAATAAACGAATTACCGGCGTTCAAGAAACCGTAGGTGCGTTAAAAACCCAGATAGGAAATACCCACAGCGATATAGATAAGGTTATGTCCGACTTGAAAATCATTTATGATAGCCAAGGGAAAACCCAAGTAGAGATTAATGAGATCAAGAAAAGAATCCACAAAGGTCAGGTAGACATGGATAAAAGGATCAACGAGATGCGAGAGGATTTAGACACCAAAGCTGACGTCAAGCCAGAAATCATTGAAAGGCAGGTCCTCGTTATAAAGAAAGAGGTTGAAGAAATATTAGATGAGAAACTAGCTCAGATCCAGTAAAGCTTCAAAGAAGAAAAGATATTGATCAAACAAGAAGTTGAAAGCAGTAAGAAGAAACAGGAAAGATTTGACAATGAATTTGGTTCACGGTAGGAAAGGACTGAACACAAGAACAGTCAAATGGAGGTTCAGCTCATGCCTCAAGAAGAAAATGCCAGAAGAGAAAGAAAATTAGATTTCGAAAGTCAGGATGAATTCCAGAAGACAGGATGGGTAGATCCCAATAACCGAGGCACTAACCAAGATGGGAACTTAGGAGGGGAGAGCCCTTATAAGAACCTAGGATATCCTATAGCAATGTCAACTCCATATGGTAACCAAACAAATGGACAGATCATAAATATTATAAAATCAAATGAGGATAGACCGGTTAAATTTACGGGTAATAATATGTTAATTACTCCTAAATACTGGCTAAAAAGTAGCGGAATTCCTCAATGAGATGAAAGTTCCTCAGGATCGGAGACTGAGAGCTATTGAGAAGCTGTTGGCAGGTGATTGTCTCACCTGGTTCAGGAGTTTTTGATATACATTTGACACGGTGGGAGGTTTTAGAGAAGCTTTTCTAAAACGATATTGGGCAGCAGATGTGTAGGAAAATCTGAGGCTAGATCTGCACTCTAAGGAAATATAGTACTAATGCACCCACAAAATACTCGGAATTTTTCACCGCTCAGCTGTGTAAATTCCGCGAACTTGATATCGCCCCAGCTGAAAACGACCTGTGTGCCGCCATTGCAAGACAACTTTCATATGAGATACAAAGGTTGCTAATCTCATCCAAAGCCAGAAGTGCTGTGTAAGTGGAGAGCGTACTGCGTCAGCTGGATATGACTACTTCACACGTTACTCCCAGGCATCAGAGACATACTGAGCAAGTACACATGGCCAGTAGTCAAGAGGACAGGGAGAAACCCTCGACAAGAGATCAGTCAACCAGTACAGATACTCAAGGACTGGGTCGAGAATATGGACATCAAGAGCTTAGGGGAATACAACCTTACCACAGAGGAGGATATCGAGGAAGAAATCTTAGAAATACGGGTTATAGGCAACAAGAAAACCGACCGTATAATAATAATCAGAGGCAGGACAACAGAAAGAAATGGAAAAACTATCCTAGAAGGAATGTGAGACCTGAGGATAGAAGAGACGAATATCGTGCTGAAATTGAAGAAAGATATCAGGAAAGTCTTCGTTATATGAATGAACGAACAGACGAACCTGAGATGCAAAGAGTCCGTTGGAGTGAGGCAATTAAGAACCGAAAATCACCCGACCGACTGGATGGAGCTCAAAGCTTGGAGTTACAAGCTCAGTTGAAGAATGAGGGAAAAGGGAGCCCTCAGGATAAATACTCCAATATTAAATCATCAAAAGTTGAAACATACCAGGAGCTGGGAGGAGGTTGAGATTGTAAATTGGATAGATAGACCCGATGAGCTAATTAAAGAGGAGGTTGAAGGAATACCACCTATTAGAAGAGAATTACCTCTCATAATGTTAAGGATAGAGGGATTACTGGTCAGATCATTAATAGTTATAAGTTATAAGTTTGATAACGCAAAGCCTACTAATTGAATTGGAAACAAGAGGTCGTGTATTAAAAATCCCCACATCAATCGTAAAGATTAAGGGAATCATTCCTGAAAAATCATTGACATGCAAATTTCAGGTGTACATTGACTTGATCATGGATAACGCTGAAATTTCACAATGCATTTTGCTGGTAAGTCAATTAACATATAATATTATATTGGGTATTGACTTTATCCGTGAGAACAAGGTCATAATAGACCTAGCGCAAAATTGCATCAGGATTCAAAAAGAGGATGTGGATGAGCAAAATATTATTTTACATGAACATGATGCAAAAATAGAAGTACAGGTATGGCATGTGGGAGAAGTAACCGAGGAAGGTTATAGGGCCATAGAAGAGGTATTTGAGGTCCTGAATATCGAACTTTAAGATAGTAGGGAAACCGAGTTCGAGACCAACCTGCTTGGACAAATAGAGGAGGCCAAATTTACCCTCGAAGACAAGGGAAAATTAAAGGGATTGCTAATAAATTATAGGGATGTATTCGATTCCAAGCCAGGAAGGATCTAAAATTTTAAATACGCATTTCAAGTAAAGGATTGGGCACCCTTTAGACAAAAACCATACCCGGTTGCAGAAAAACATTACACACAAACTAAGAAAACACTGCAGGATATGAGTGATGCAGGTGTAATAGAAAAGATGGCAACACCATATATTAGTCCATTAGTAATTGTGAGTAAACCGGATGGCTCAGTAAGGGTGTGTTTGGATGCCAGGAATTTGAATGCCAAGATTATACCAGGAAATGATTCGGCACCACCCATAAAAGAAATACTGAGGAAATTTAAAGGCAAGAAGTTCTACACAAATATTGACATGACTTCTTCATATCATCATCTCGAACTTGAAGAGAAAACCAGTCTTTTGACTGGATTTCAGTTCGATCAGCAAACATATTGCTTTAAGAGATGTCCATTTGGCTGGAAGACAGCGGGATCAGCACTAATAAGAGCACTTGATCGCAACCTGTCGGAGGAAGTAAAGGATTGCACTATCCGTTATGTAGATGACATATTACTTACCTCAGAAAATGTAGAGAAACACATGAAAGATTTACAGAAATTATTTGAAGATTTGAGAAGGGCTAACTTCAAGATCAACTTGAAGAAATCAAACTTCTGTCAATCACAAGTTACGTTTTTGGGGCATGTGATTGACAAAGATGGTGTCAAACCAAATCCATGCAAATTAGAATCTATAAGAAATTTTCCCAGGCCATTAAGAGTGAAAAACCTTCGCCAGTTTTTGGGATTGATTGGATTTTTTCAGGACATTGTCCGTCATACACCCAAACTGTTGCAGCACTGCAGGACCTTCTGGAAAAGGATGGCAAGTGGAAATGGACGGAGTAAACTGGAAAAGCATTTATAGAGGCCAAGGAAATGCTCCTAAATTACGTAAAGCTAGGATATCCTGATTTTAATCGGAGATTTGTAATACAGACGGACGCATCCCAGATTGGAATAGGAGCGACGCTGTATCGGGAAGACCCGATAACCCTGATAGGAAAAATTATCTAGCTTTCACTAGGCGAAAAAAATTATACAATCAGCGAGATCGAGATGTTAGCGATATTGCATGCTCTGCAATTTTGGAGGAAGATTGTGTATGGGTTTACAGTCACGTTATGAACAGATCATAAAGCCTTAACCTTTTTGATTAAGACGGATTTATCCAGTCAATGGTTGATGCGTTGGGCTTTATATATATACTGCAGTTCGATGTAAACATGGAGTATTGCCCAGGAAAGGAAAATGTAGTTCCAGATTATTTAAGTGGACAGGCAGAGTCCACAGAAGAGGAAGTAATGGCTCTTGATTTAGAAGACAGAGATCAGCGTACCTTGGATGAATTAAGAAGCATTGGTCAACGACAACGTGAAGATCCAGGATGAATATGCTCATATCTTTCTTGGAAGGGAGTTTGATAAGGGGATCGCCTGCGAATACCGAAGCTAATAAGATAGCTCCAGATTATAGTTTCTTTAACGGATTATTATATAAGTTTGCGGACTCTGACCATACTCGATTGAGGATCGTTGTACCTGCTATTTTGCAGAGGAAAATGGTATGGTTAGCCCATAGATCCTTTGGACACATGGGAGTCGACAAAACCGTCTCGATGCTGAAAGAAGCATTTGTATGGCCGAGACTGAGAGAAACTGTAAGGGATACGTTCGAGACATGTGACATATGCCAAAGAATTAAGCCAAATGCGTTTTTGATGAGACAAAAGCCGATACCATTGTTGCCCGAGAGACCAGGTCAAATTATTTCTATTGACAACTTTGGACATTTGCCAAATGCCAGTAAGGGAAACAGACACATAATGGTGGCTATGGATATCTTCACAAAGATGGTTGTTCTTGCTCCCATACAGAAGACTAGTACCAAACAAGTTTTAAAACGACTCAAAGAAAAAGTGATACCTATTCTGGGTAATCCGGAGAACTTGTTATCGGATCACGGTAGTTGTTTTACAAGTATAGAATTTAGACAGGAATTAGAGAGGCTCGCAATACGCCGGATCCTGTCAAGCATTCGCCATCCTGAGGCAAACCCTGTAGAAAGAGTTATGAGGCAAACGGCCAAATATTGTAGGATATACTGTGCCGAGGAAAATTGGAAATGGATAGACATCCTCGACATCATAGAATTTTGCATTAATAATACGATACATGAATCTACAGGAGAGATACCAATAACGTTACATCGGAAAGTGCAACCGGAGAGAACATGGAGTCTGGTCGTTCCTAGACCAACAGACGCTCAGCCTGGAAGAGATGTACGGATTAGAAGAGCTTTTGAGCGTCTAAAAGCTCAAGCCGATAGAAGGCAAAGGAGTAATAGGCACAAAAGGTATCATCGACCACTACTAGCAGGAGAAATGGTGTTAGTGAAAAGACCAGCCATTTCCGATCCAGGGAACCGTGTGCATAAGAAATTTCAGAAAATGTACCACGGCCCATATAGAATAATAAGGGATTAAAGAAATAATGCATATAGAATTCGGCACTGTGAAACGAATCACGAAGTGATTATGAATTCAGCTAATCTGAAATTATATTACCCTCCCGAAGACTTCGATGAAGCCAATGAGCAAGCCCTGGTTATGAGAATAGGAAGTATCAATGAAAACTCCACTTTTGATACACATAGGAGTGATTTAGAACAGGAAAATATAGATCAACCATTCAACTGTGTATGTGAACTTGAAAGAACATATGTTGAATTGAAAGATATAATTGAGCAAATTGAGGAGTAAAATGGCAAGCTAAGAAATGAAAATGAGGAAATAAGGACACGGGTTGGGATAGACCACACCCGTAAGGAATAAGGCATTCCGAGGACAGATAGTCCAGAAAAATGGAGAAAGGAAGGACGGGTAGGGACAGATCGTGCCCGGCCTACAATATTACCGGTTATGACTTTGATTGGAATACCCAAATCATCGCGTTGTTCTAACAGGAATGAAACCAGAATGTATTGAGAGATAGTGTGATGACTTCGATACTGACAGAAGAAAATTTTCAATGGAAAATAATTAAATAAATTTCCTCAATACTTCGAAAATTTATTTATCTAAGGAGGGGAGATTTGAACCCATGGGAGAGGTTCAGTATTGAACCCATATCCTTGCATTTCGGAGAAAATAAAGAATAAATGCAGGCTTTAGAAGGGAATTCTGTAGTTAGTTGAGAAGGTAATACTGCATGGGATTGCGTGAAGCAAAGACAAGTTGTGCATCCAGAGATTGCCAGGCCACAGCTGCCCGGTGAGGTTATCTGAACTGTCACCAGAGAGCTGGTTACGCACGCGGTAAAATTAGATCTGAAAAATATTCCATTGATGAGAGAGACGTAGTTTCGGAAATAGCCCTGAGTCGACAATAAAATGGCAGCGTCGCATGGAGGGAGGAGCCTGGAAAACATAGAAATAATTGAAAGTAAGCCATTTGCAGGCATTAAAGTAAAGAAGGTACTCCATCAGTTATGATTATCCAGGGAAAGAGATTTTTGGGAGTGGATAAAGTCCTTAGAAATTGTACAAGGAAGAAATGCAAATTCTGCATTACGTCGCCGGTGAATTCCCGAACCAGGAACTTGTGGTGGGAGATAAAATGAAGTCACTACCCACGCTTCTGAAGAGAACATTTAAATTAATATTAAAGATTCACACGATCGATTCCTGGAAACGTATATATTGTTGAGACGTTTAAAACCTCAGTTTTTCAGAGACATTTTCTTAACATCATACGACGATTATTTTGGAAATTGGTGGTGGGGAAGAAGAGAAATTTATTTATTTTTGCCAGAATCAGATATAAGGGCCAGGAGCCCAAGCAATATCATGCAGTAACTCATCAGACCACGTATTGGTCGTGCTGCTTGTCAGCACCGGCATTCTTCTTCAGTCAGTAGGACTCGAACCTGTATCACGACGAGGAAATACTCTAAATAGAAGTACTGTCCAGCTTTCTTCAGTGTCGCCGCGCTCTAAAACGTTGAAGTTCTTTTCAAAAGAAAAGTATAGTTAGAACTTCGAAAGTATAATAGTCTACGGTGGTAGGCCAAGCTATAAACATTGAGCGAAAATATACGTTAGCCGGCGAGGGTAGTTGAAGCCCAGACACTAGCATTCGAAGTGGGAACATAGTATCTCGAATGTATACGAGACATCAGCAAAGAGTAGATACTCTAAAAACGTTTTCCTAGTGTGTTAGTATAATCACGGTAGGGTAAAAACATAGCTAATACCTAATTTTCCTGATTGAGGAGATTAGGGTAACAAAGAGGCGATAGAAGTAGGAATCTACAAACAGATATCCGTAGCCATGTGGAGTTTCAAGGAAGTACTCCACAGAGAAAAGACAATAGCCGTCCGAATTCAGTTCCGACGCATAGTATCAAATAAACAATTGTAAAAGCGCAGTATAGCGACTTCAGGGGTAAACGTAAAAAAAACCGTTTCCCAGATAGACAATTGCGAACTGGAAAGGACTATACTATCGTGCAATATTGTAAATGCCGATAAATTAAACACCAGAATTAGGAGGGAATTTATATCCAAGGAGGTTTCATTTCGTACGAGACTGTCAATATCAGAATAGGAGGTAGAAGGCAGCGTCGAAAATTGCACCCCTGGGATTTGGTGAAGAAAGAATTCACGTGTGTTTGATGCCACAAAAAGTGAAATTCTGTGTGTGTAAATATAATATTAAGTGAAAGTTATAATTCTTTTTAGTGTAGTGAAAATGTGTGTGAACCCTCATGTTAATCTAAAAATGTGTAATCCAGAGGGCAATTTAACGAGTGTAAATATTTGTATCATCATGGAGTAAGAAATTTAATGTGGGCCGAATGTCGTTCCACTGGAATTCGGACGATAGGGCCGGATAAGCCATGTAAGTAACACCCACATTTATTATGTGTTTTGGATTCGGGAGTCTCATTTAAGAATGGTAACCACGGAGAATGTATTCTCCGGTATTGAAAATCAGGGATGTAAAACTGTGTGAAAATGATAAGTGCGGGATCTAAATTT
This sequence comes from Meconema thalassinum, assembly GCA_946902985.2. Lineage (NCBI taxonomy): Eukaryota > Metazoa > Arthropoda > Insecta > Orthoptera > Tettigoniidae > Meconema > Meconema thalassinum. The sequence goes on along the minus strand of OX336388.2, from coordinate 907,992,333 downwards.
AAAATTGCAAAAATATATTGTGTAATCAAATGAAATCGTATTCAGTGAAATACTAGTGAATATAAAAAGAATAATGTTATTTAAAAAGCAATCAGGATAATATAAAAAAAGGAAAATGCAATGTAAAATTATTGAAATAATAATTCAAGTATGAGCAGTTATGTGCTAAAAATGATAAGAATAATGTAATGAATAAACTAATTATTGAAGTAATAATTCAAGTATGAGCCGTTGTGTGCTACAAATAATGATAAAAATAATGATAATAATAATTATGGAACCAGGTGTTCTGAAATGAGAAGTCGAGACTTAGTGAAAGGCAAATCTGTTAATTATGGACGAAGAAATAAATGAATTATGTTGAAATAAATATTAAATTTTGGAAGGCGTCACGAATGTATTGATTGTCGCCTTTGAGCGCTAAATAATAAATTGTCACGCTAAAAATTGCGGTGAAATAATGCCAGGAGTTATAATTGCGGGGATCAGCTGGGCTGAAGTAATTAATTTAGTATGTGTTTGATGTGACAAACTTTAAAAAGGGTGCTATATTATTGTCAAGCGTGGAATTGTGTGCGAATACCTTTTCGAAAGTCGCTTTTATTATTGATGATAGGAGTGGTCAGATACCCACCCTCTATGGAATTTTCCCTAAGCCCTCGAGAATGGAAGTGTTCTAGAGGCTGGCCAGAGAATCAACCCAGATGTCTCACACGTCGGAAGCCCCTTAATTATGAATGGTTTTGAATTCTTACTTCCCAGTGTTAAAACTCCGAAATTATAATCATACCTGAGCTACAGCAATAGGTCAGTTGAACCTCAGAATAATTTTTGTTATATTAATGTGATGTGTAGCCTTCCCAAGTTCAGTTTCACGCTTGTATGAAAGCGGTGTTTTAAGTCCCGTCTAGAAAGGAGGGAGCATTGACTCTCCTCCCCAGTCATAAATTTAAGCCTGTAGTGTCTCGACGTTTTCTTATTGGAGGTCACAGTTGGGGTAGGCCCAGGACAGAGACAGACCATGTCTGCACTCTGATGTATTAAACCTTTTAACGGACCGGTAATCTGTTACGAGTTTTATGTTGATTCTTTATCCTTGCCGTTGTATTATAGATCCGCACTACATGAATAATTAAATTTGTACTGGCTCTCATCCCCCCTTTACCCTTTTAATTACCAAAAGAATGATAATAAAATTAGCATATCAAAATGCTTTATCAACATGATATTACCATACCAAAAATTAATAATTATAACACACAGGAAAGGCCTAATTTAATTACTCGCTAGGTCAGCTGAGTTCACACCAAAAAAACCTAGGAGTGAATGTTCCAAATTTTCGTGGTATTCAAGAACACCCTGATTTGATTTATGAAAAGAGATCGGGCGGGACGAAGCTAATGTCAAGACCAGCTTTTTGAATGGAAGGCTGGACGTACTCAGAAAGGCCGACAATTTTAATCTTGCCACACATGGTGAAGGGAACAGAAACAATCTTCCTACTGACTGGTATCATAAAATAAAAAAACAACATCCAAATGTCAAAGTATAATAAGAATCTAGGAATGATACAATTTAATTACAATTAAATTACAACTAAAACCTTTAACCGCTTAGGCTAAAATTTAAGGGTAATGCGGAATCAAGTTCCGGGTAATACAGTGAATAAAATAAAGTCAGACATTGCCCAGGTGGCAATATTACATTTCCCCATCATACGATTAATTGAATTACTGAATTGAGGGTAGTATCATCTGCAAGGATAAAGGAAATTTAACAACATGAAATTCAGCCCCGGTGCCGTTTCACAAACAAATTGCATAAAGCAACAAACGCGTTCCTTAGCGAACGAAAGCGTCCGAGAAGCTTCAGAGTTCAGCACTGACTGTCTTTTGAAGCCTATCTGACCAAAGTTAAATCCACGAGGTTCCCATCCAGCTAACGGGAAATAGGGCAATAATAACCCACCCTGCAGTAACTACATATAAAGGTATCACCAGATTATACAAGACCCTCCAAAAGATTACATACTATAGTGCTAAAATAAAATGTCAGTCTTTATCTAGTTAAACTTACGGTCCACCGACACATGGCCTTGAAATAACATTACCAAAATGTTTTGCAATCAAAGTTTGTATTGCCCCTTAGTATTAAGTCATGATAATACCACCTGGTGTCTTTCGGCCCTCCGGGGAAACTGCACCATTTGTTTCCCCGGAGGCAACTGCTTAAGAGTCTTTATGCCAGCAAGGTCCTCACCACAATGTCCCTCCAGTCACAGATCGCACCCCTGTATTCCAGTGTACCCCCACCACACTCCTCCAGTAGTACCAAATGCGACTAGTGGCGCAACCGGCCAAAACAAGGCCAGAGTCCAAGGCCAGAGTCCAAGGTTTGAGTTGGTACTATTGAATATCACCCCACACAGGTTACTGCGTAGAAACCTTCCAGGAGCTGAGGCGTTACACAATGTTCTTGCAGATTGTTCTTAGAACAAGAGCTTAGGGAATGGAGCTGACAGGAAATGTTCACCTTTCAAATGTTCACGGATACAAGGCTTGATTTATCTCCCTTCCATCAGCGATAAGCCTTTAAGTGACAGCACACACAAGGGCACTAATCCTGGCAGAAAGGGCTTGGCGAACCCATTTCACTAACAGTCAGGCGCCAGATTGGCGAAAGGAATTCTCAGAAGAGGCCTGGTGTATGCTCTCATGATAATCCGGTCAGGCCTGGAGCTCTTACTGCGTCTCGAAGATAAAGATGAACATGTACTGATTTGCAAAATCGGTACAAAATTGTCAATTGAGACAATAATGAAAATCCCTTTGCATTGTTGCATGAGAAATGTTATTGTTCCCAAGTGATTGTTGGAGATATCGAGTAGCTGGGAGTTTACTTCGAATTGAGTAAATCAGTAGTCTTCAACGCTTGTGGTACATGAGATTCCCGAAAACAAATACAGATTTTGTAGCGTTGGAGGGAGGGATGATATATTGTGAATGTCATGTGGTACCCAAATGAATGGTAATTGTTGATACCATTAAATTGTATTTAACTCAAATTTCTTTTTAATATATTCAAATTTGGAACATTTAATGTGTTTTTTAACATAAAATTATATGTAATATATTTATCCGAGACTTTTAGAACTCGTTTTGAGAGAAGTTTATAATGTTGCTAAATGGAAGTGAAACTAGCTTTGAAAATTTTGTTTAGGGTTCAATGGAACCTAAATTATTGATTTCTTGATTAATGTGTATTGTTCCTTGTTCATTAGAACAAGTGTGATGTTGATTCAGTTGTTTTGTGTATTGTAGCGCCAAATTTTGGGAATTAAATAGTTTTATTAGCAGGATTTTGAATTTCATTTCAGTGAAGTGTTATCCTAAGCTGGATCCTATAATGTATGAATCACTCAGTGGGAGGACGTTCAATGCCCCCAAAGAGATAAGACTGAGCAGCTGGACAGTGATTTGAATAATTCTTTTACGAAAGGGCACAGTATACGTGTAGGATAACATGTTAGATGTTACACATCATATGCGACTACTGTAAGGCTCCTATCTTTTTGTTTGTGACCAGGCTTGCATTATGCCCATGCCAGGTGAAGGACACAAAAGGAAATTATATCCTGAAATCAGTAAGCACATCATACTTGCTATTCCTTACTAGGACGAGAGCTTGCCACGGGAACATCTAATCGGAGTGGAGACAACTGGTGAGGTGTGATTGGCACCTCGCCCAGGCGGCCTCACCTGCAAAGCGAACAGGGGCATCATGAGGGAAGGTAATGGATGGTCAGGATGGATAGGCAAAGAAGAGGGAAGGAGGCGGCCGTGGCCTTGCAGAAGCTACTGTCCCCGATAATCCGGATAGTAGGCTGTCAGATATCCCCCTCCTCAATCGGATTGCCAATAATCAATCGCACCGGCACAGCTACATCAATGAAAATGGCACTGACAGATACTACCGAGATTAGAGCACAGTAGTTAACAAGAAATTATTGTGGAACACACCAAAATATACGGGGGTTCATACTTACCTTTTACTTACCTATTCAATTTAATCTCGGGTCTGGGTTTTCAACTGGATCACTTAATAGTATGCCCTCACAATAACCTCCACCTCGATATTTAAAACGAACCAAGTCGAAACAAGAAAATTTAAACTGCACAATAATTTATTTCACATAAAGTAAAATAACTTAACAAAGTTTAACAACAAAATATGCGTGGCAATCAGAAGCCATTGTCAATGCAACCATGTCCTCCTGTAGGGCTTGTAGACTTCACATACAAAAATTCAGCTTTCTCTAGCTCAAAAGAACGTAATAATAATAACAATGCACATTGGAATGGATAAGGGAGCTGGGACGAGACATATAGCATTTGTTTCCTTGTTCATGAACTTCACATTTTATTTATAACCGCAAGGCTGCTATGTAGATGACCTTGGCCTCTATCATACAGTTATCTGGCCACCTGCGATACACCCTGCACCGTGTCGCATGCTTGCTTCGTCAAATGGACGCACCTGTTCAACCAATGTTAGCATATGCTAGTTACCTCAGAGCCTAGCTCCTTTTCAAATCACTTTAAATGTTCACATCTCAACTCAAATATTATCACGCAAATCTTTTAAATGCTCCATTCAAATATCAATGGATTACTCTAATAATCCCAAATCTTGTTTAATTGTATAATCCAATTGTTGAACTAGCGTTGTTTAGAGTATAATAATGAAAACGCTTAATGTTTATAACAAAATGTTCATTAATTATTTATAACAATTTTAAATTGTTTATAACATTGCCAAACGACAATTGAAAAATTTATACACGCCTCTATTAATCCCGTTCGTTTCAAATTATTATTAAAGATATTTACATAGTTATTTACATTATTTATATTATTTATATTAGAAATACATTAAACCACACGTTTATCCGGTTGATAATTACTTAAATCGAGGTGATATAATCGACCAATGAAGGTTAGTTATATTTAAATTTTAGATTTAGGTTTAATAAGATTTAATAATTATTATTTGTGACGGTAACCTCCATTCAAAATCGTTATCTCAAATTATTTAAACACTCTTGTTAATTTTAACAGTAACTTCACATGAATAATTTTCAATGGACCTGAACAATACACTCAGCGGAAAAATACCTCGCTCAAAAAGCACAAAATTGCACAAAAATTGGCCCATAATTCATCATATATCTCATTATATATGGCATCAAAATCTTCCACAATACACACAAAAAAAACTCCACTTATAAATTCATCATCATCATCAATATTACTGTGGGAACCTCCTTCACTTATTAAAGGGCATTATTCATCAGCGACTTTTACACGTCCACTGAACTAACGAAATTACATCCATAGTTCCTCTTTAAAAATTCTTATATTCATCAATTGTATCGAAAACTGTTATTATATTTAACCTTCGTGGGTTTCAATCATGAAGCGATATGAAGTAAAAATTTGCCAGTCACAAATAAATTTAATAGCAAATACGATTAGACACGCCTCCCTGGTCTATCAAAATTGAGATTAATATCATCAAAGTATCGCAGTATATAAATACTATCTTCAATCAAAGTTCATCTAAACTGCATAAATAGTCGAATAGAATACAATTAGACTGTGACCTACAAACATTATTGTACAATCTACAATTGAGAAAAACTCCTATCAAATGTTCATTACTATAGTGTACTCAATAAATCGTACTCAAAGTTGAGATTTCATAAAATTGTCTATAATGCAATGGTATTTCAGAATTGACGATAAATGTCTATGTTGCAATCATGTTCATAAAACGACTAGTATTTCTAAGATCGTCGATAAAGTAGTAGATTTTAAAGCTCTAAAATCTTTTAATCATTCTTCTTTCTTGAGGATGACAGAAAATTGGTCAAAGTAATTTATTGAATAGAATTACTTTAATAAAATGACACGCTGTCTGAATTCAAATTTGTCATAGAGAATCGTTAACTATACAGTCAAATCGTGACTACAAAATTATGCAAATTACTGAAAGAATATATAATATCAGTCTCAACTGATCCAAAATTATTTAAATATGCCAATGACATAATAATGTCTCAATAAATCGTAGAAAAAGGCATAAATCAGCAAAGTGTACAGAGTACAGTAATATCAAGCAAGACTATGGGGCTAAATATATGGGACAGAAAATATGGGAAAAATGGTTGCTCAGATATCGCTAAATGGCTCAAATAAATCAAGAAACGTTCACGACTACCTTATCTGTTGATTGAAGTTCTAGAGGAAAATTTCCAAAGAAGACTGCTGTTGGTTCCATTTCACCATCGTAAAGATGTGCTCCGACCTCGAACCTGGAACCTGCGCCCTCGGAGAATAGAATAATTTCCTCCTCCGGAAATAGCACTGCTCCGTGTAGACGGTAGACATCCTTCTGGCAAAACTCTTCTTTGTGAGCCGGGTCCACCCTGGCCTCTCTTGAAAGTTCCCTGAAGTTCTGGTAGAAATTCGCCATGAAGTTTATTGCAATTATTTCCGCAGAAATGTTCATAATTGTGGAGTATGAAGATATTTCCACTGCCATTTGATGTAATTCAGCGATGGATTACGATGCATGAGTGTAGTTGGATGTTCACTACATGCTCGCTTTTGTAGCATGACGATTAACGAAGCTCCATGTTGCTATTTCACTCCATTGATATATGTCCCAATTGCATTAAAGTTTTAGTCTTCCATCTCCACTTCCGTTATAATAATAGTCGAAAGTACTGCCAGATTATATAGTTGCATTGTAGAATGTAGCGTTGTATCACCAAATGTAATCTTCAGTATCACGGTTGCAATACACGTGTCAGCCGTAGCGTAGAATGTGGTATTATAAAAGTGCTTCTCAGGTGTCAAGAAAATCACTTTTGTCTGCAGGCTTAAAATGCGAATATCTTCCAAAGTATAATAGTGAAAATGTTCAACTTTCGTACACGCCTCAATATTGTAATGCACAATTGAATTAGCATAAATGCAGTAGCTAACTCTTGATAGAAAATCTTGTAGACTCGTTTATGTGTGCGCTCCAACTTCACCTAGTTTCAGTAACCGTAAAATTGTACTGCTGCACGTTCAGTGCTTGTTCGATGCTGTGGGCTCTACCACACTTGCTAATGACGACTTGCTTCACTGAATAACTCGAAGTCTGACAATGTGAGAATCAGAAAAATGAGCCATGAGACATGACAGCCTCTTCTCTGCTGTGCAAGGCCTTTTATCAACTTCTTAAGGGGCGTATCCATCCCTACCATAGCTTGTTCCTCCGTCATTGCTAGAAGTTCTAACTTTGGCTATACTTGACGGATTTTCAAATTTCAAAAACTCATAATTAATTTCTTCAAAATTCCAAATCAATGCCATAACTGAAAATAGTTTTCCACAATTCTGCATGCCAAAAGTAAATAAATATGGTAATTTCAGTAATCTCCGTCTCCCTCCAAGCTATCATTCATTGGTTCGAGCCTCTCCTCCAATAGCGTAACTTCTTCCTCAGCACAATTCCTTGCTTCCCTGCGACTGCGTCGTAAATCTCAGATCCTTCTCGAACAAAATCATGACGTCACCAAGAATCTCAGCTCATCCAGCCTACTTGCATGAAGTCTGCGTCATCCGTGCCTACGTCATGAATATACACGTCACAACTATGACAGCCATAACTTTATTCACATATGCCAATACAGCCACCGTGGTCTCAGTATAATTCAATTTACGGGGGCATTCTCCCTTCACCACGTTTTAAAAACAGTTGCAAATTGTTTTTAAACTCTGTGTTATAAATATCTGAATTCACTTGAACACGAAATTGAATTATTATTGGCTTACTCTTGGATAATATTTCTTCAAGTTTCCAGCATTGAACTTGCCATATACGACATCATTCTCATCATCGTAGAGTTCATAACAGTTGTTTCCATAATCATTCGTAATTCTGAACGGACCCATAAACACTATTCCAAACTTGGGATAGATTTTTTTACTCACATCAGCCTTGACAGGTCTGCGTAGTAATACCAGATTTCCAATTTCTAAGGGAGCACCAAAACGTTCTCCAGCTACTCTTTTCAGTCGTTTTTGTGCTGCTCTCTGGAGTTGTTCTTTCGCTCTGTCAATTCTCTGCTGCCTTCCTAGGTCGGGATCTCTAGGAACGTGGTTGAAAAGATTGTCCCACGGCCTTTCTGGGTTTCTTCCTAGATGAAGTCTCATTGGCACCTCTCCTGTGCTCTCCTGCACTGTAGAATTTAGACACTCCTCAATAAGGGGTACAAATCTCACCCAACTAGTATGATCTTTCGGACAGAAAATTCGACAAAATTTCGAAAACTCAGCCATGTATCTTTCTGAAGAATTCGATTCCGGATAGCGCACGCTTGAAAATATGTGCTTAATACCGAGCCTTTCCATATCTGCAGTAAATTCTAAGGATGTAAACTGAGCTCCATGATCCGATAGTAGATACTCTGGTTTACCAGCTTTTGGAAATACAGCATGTTCCAGTCTGCTTACAACGTTCCTTGTGTTAGCTTTTTGCATGGGACTCATTGTCACATATTTCGAGAAGACATCCACGGTAACCAACAGGTACTGATTACCCTGGTATCCCTTCGGACAGGGGCCAAATATGTCCGTCGCCATGAGTTCATTCGGTTTAGAGGGAATCATAGCCTTAGGTTTTCCTTTTAATAGAGCGGAAGCATACTTTGCTCTTTGACATTTATCACATGAACGAATGACATTAGCAATGCTAGAACGCATGTTAGTCCAAATAAACCTCTCTTTAAGAGTATCAAGAGTCTTATCTAGACCGGCATGTCCAGTTGCGTGATGAGCTACCCACACTAAATTGACAACAAGTTTAGGTGGCACGACTATTAGGAGCTTTGTATGCGCAGAGTCAGCATACTTACATACGACGTCTCCACTCAAGACAAAGTGTCGTGAATCTCTCTGTGTAGCTGCATAGTCAACATCAGTATTGTCCATGTAACCCTTAAGGAACCTGTACATTTTCCTGATTGGAGCGTGTCTCTTCTGTGACACACCGATTCGGGCTAACCTCCAACGGTCTCTTGATCTTGCTGCTCCAATTGTACATGGTGTATCTGCACATTTTTGATAGGGTTACGTGATAAAGCATCAGCCAGTAAGTTGTCTTTCCCAGGCAGATGGACAATAGAGGCGTTAAACTGTTGGGTGAACAAAGCCCAACGTGTCAATCTATCACTAGACATGTCAGTTTGCAGCATAAACTGAAGTGCTTTGTGATCTGTAATAATGATAACCTTGTGTCCCAGCAGCATTTTCTTCCACGCTTGCAAAGCTGTTACAAAAGCTAACGCTTCTAGTTCTGTCGTAAAGTAGTTTTCCTCGTGTTTCTTTAATGTCCGTCTAGTGAACGCAATGTAGTGCTTGTTGCCTGCCTCGTCTTTTTGGTATAATACTGCACTAATGCCTATTCTTGATGCATCAGACTCAATATAGAACACCTTCTCAAAGTCTGGATACTCCAGTTTAACGTTGTTTCTGAGCATCTCCTTTGCTTTCTCAAAAGCCTCGTCTGCTGCGGTACTCCATTTCCATCTATTCTTCTTCTTGAGTAAGTCATACAGAGGAGCCATAATTTCAGAGTATCTCGGACAGTGGCTGCTGATGAATCGGCATGCGCCTACAAATTCTCTGACTTGTTTCACCTTAGTTGGCTTTGGGAACCTTGTGATCGCATCTACTTTCTGCATGTTCGGATGATATCCATCCTTATCAATAGTATGCCCCAAGTAGTTGATCTCCTTCTTCAAGAATTGACATTTTCCAAAATTGACCTTAATATTGGCCTTCCTTAAATTTTCAAACAACTTTCTCAAATGCACTAAATGTTCTGCGGCGTTGGGTGAAGATACAATTAAATCGTCAATGTTGCAGATTACATTTTCCTTTACTTCGTCAGTGAGCTTGCTATCAAGTGCTCGAATGAGTGCTGGTCCACTGTTGACCATTCCAAAAGGCATTCTCTGGAAGACCCATGACGTCTGGTCAAATAAGAATCCAGTGTACTGCATACTTTCTTCTTCCAGTTGAACTTGGTAAAACGAAGATGTCAAGTCAAGAACACTGAAACATGCTCTCCCTTTGAACTTTCTAAGCAGATCTCTAATCTTAGGTGGTCGGTCATTTTCTGGAAGAATCTTTAAGTTGATGGTCCGAGCATCGAGACAGAGACGTATCTGACCATTACTTTTCTTGACTACAGTGATGGGGTTTATGTAAGACGACGACTGTTTTTTTATAATCCCGTCTACCTCCATTTTTCTGATCAACCCTCGTACTTCTTGGTAGTATTTCTCAGGTATGGGGTATATTTTCTTTTGGTAAGGGGTTTCATCGGTCAGCCTTATCTTATACTTATAGTCTTTAATCAATCCAGGCTTTTCATCAAATATATCTTGGAATTGGGTAGTTTATTGGCTGAGGAATAACCCACCCACCAAGGGAAGATGATTAAAAAAAGGGAAGTAGGTTTTGGATTGGAAAAGAAGGATAGAAAAATAGGAGGAGAGTCCCACAAATTAATAAGTTTAGTTTTAAACACACTTAAAGGTGGTTGCCACCGAAAATCCGCTTTCGGATACCTAAAATGAGTAAGGACTTGGTCTAAGCTGACGAGAAACACAGATAGAACTTGGGCTGTTTGCAAGAGAGTGGCTTTCGTATAATCCCTCTCAAGCATATATAAAACTACTATGGGGAAGAGTGCTGGTCTGGCAAGACTGAGAGGAACAAATTTACTGTATGTCTTCTCAAAGAAATTAGGTTTTACAAAGTAATTCGAAGAATGCCAATGATTTAACTCAGGCTTGGTATTTTCAATTTCCAAAATTATGGAGTTCCTGTAAGGGCGACCAAGTGTCTCTAAAAAGGAAAATGATAAAAGATTATGCCTTATTGGGTAATCTTGGTAAATGAACCAATGGTTGCATTGGAAAATGGCTAAGCTTTTACTCAGCGAGGAGCCGGCTAAAAGTTTAGACAAAAAGAAACACTTATCTTTTAGAAAACTGACCATAAGTTTTCGGAGAGGGTCTCCACAAGCAGGTAGCTGGCTTAGCGAGCTTTACTTGCCTTACTGGCCAATTAGAATTAGCTATTAACGCTAAGAAGAACTTTAGTGAGTTGAAAATTAAGAGTTCTTGCTCAAATGCAACAAATGGTGAAAGCCCTATTAATGATTTTAATATCATTGAGTGAGGAGAGTCAAGGAAGACAGGATTTTGCCTAAACTTTATATTCGTAAATGAAAAAGAGAAGGGAAACGATTCATTTATTTTACAATTAGAAGAAGCTTGAGGAAATTAACAATTATGCAATATAATTTTAATAAACATAGTTCATTTGAACTCTTTAACAAATAGGGTCGCAGACCTCTCAACATTAAACGGTTGCTCCAGGCAATTGACAATTTACTAGGTTTCAAACCTTACATGTTTCTAAAATCTTTATAAGATTTAAACAAATGAACAATGAAATAATTAAAGCTTGAACGTGAATTAGAGTACAAAGAGTGCACCTTAAGAAATTCTGAAGAGAATGTTCTAGAGAAAGTGACAACTTTGAAAATAACAATAATAACAACATGAAAAATAAGATAGAAGTTCCTACAACTTCTTAAATTTATACAGAATTACTATATGAGAATTATACAAAGAGGGCAGGTCACTTACTGTGAAACCTGAAGAAAGTGAAAGGGAAAGTTCTGGACTTCCCAAGCTTGAGCAGGAATCACTCGCCAAATGGGACAGTTTCCATTTCGTGAAACCTGAACATGACTCGCTCAAGAGTTTAAAGAATTGTTTTCCCTGATTATGGGAAAGGAACAACGTGAATTTAAAACTTGTATCACACAAGCAATTATGCAGAATTTAATTAATGTTAAACTAGCAAAGTTGGAAGGGCACCTCGTGAGTGACACCTTATAGAAAAGTTTCAATTTTATTAATAATGGTTGTTAGTAGAAGGTTGAGGAAAGATCATTGGGATGTAGGATCAATGTTCATGGCCGTATTTAATATAACCGGACGATCGCGACGCGGTAGAAACGTGGAGTAAGCACTGTTTATCACTGTAGTCTATGAAGATGGATGCAAAGTTCACTGTAGAAACACTAAAGTTTATGAAAAAGAAAGTTATTGCAATTATGGAAATAACTGATTGCACTATATAGGTGAGAGTCTATTTCTTGAAAAAGTTGTGATTTACAATTAAATGCGCCATAGAATGTTCCAGAGGTTCCAGCGGTGGAAGAAAGTTAGCTATTGCAAAAATTTGTAAGGAAGATTCCTCATTTCAAATATCATTGTCCCAAGTGAGCGAAAAACACTTGACGGCAAGACTCGCAGATAGAGTACAAGATGTAGAAGGTTCCAGAACGACCTTAGCAGAAAAATGGGGTTGAGAAAATCCAACGGAGGAACTAGCTTTATAATTATAGACAGCGGGTATTAGATAATATCCCACGTAGCGAGAGGATTTCTCGTTTGAATAGCTTAAGTTAAGCTCTTTTTTAGTAAGGTTGGCTTATACAAGCAAAAGCTCAACATGGCAAATCCCACGAAGAATGATTATTGCCCCAAAGTAAATAATTTCACACTGTCTATAAATTAGAATTAAAAGCACGTGGAAGTTAAAACCATGAAGATGAGGTTAAAACTTTTAAAATGGTACTTATCTTGATTTCATGTTGAAGTCGAAGTTTCCGTTGATGATTACTTAGCCAACATGGCGTAGAAGAGGGTGAGCCTCTTGGTTTGAGGAGGCAAGCTCGAGCGGAGCTTTGACTGAACGAGTCAACTGCAGACTGAGAAGTGAGAGCTGCTCCACGGAGCACGGAGGGACCGAGGAAGGGGAAAAGAGTGGGGGGTAGGAGACAAAAGGAGAACATATAAGCATTGCAAACTTTAAAACAAAAAATTAATCTCTTGCTGAGCTGATCTTCTACGAGTTGATAACAGATGATACTAGCGCAGCATGGTGAGTAAAGAAGTAGACGTAGTCCTCTTGCTCAAGGAGAAAATAGCTGGCGATGGTAACAGGATCTGGTGGCCAAATGGATAAGTAAGTCCTCTAGCACCAGGAAGAGTTGAGGAGCTTCAGAGATTCGCTGCGAGGTGACGCTAGGTGGGTCACAGAAGTTATATATCTAGAACAGACTTATGAAGACATAAGAGATATGCCCAACAAGGAGAAAACAGATGATCACTGTTGGTGTTTGACAAGGAGGAAGGAAGAAATGAACATGCAAAGAGCAATAAAAGATATATCTCAGGTACCGTGTATTCAAAGAATACACCAGGAATTCCTTTATCAAATCCTCAAATTCCCCCTGATTTTCTTCAAATCCTTCAGTTTTTCTACTGGGTATTTCTGTTAGATTCTCCACTTCATTGATAATGGTATTTAAAATCTCTTCCCTAAGGTCTATCTCCAGACTGTTTTTCCCGTCCTGTTCTTCGATTCCTTCTGTGATCATGTACCCATCATTAAAGCTAATAATCCTATTCTTCATATCAATAATGGCTCCAACTTTCGATATAAAATCGATTCCTAGCACAATGTCGAAATGGATCTTGTTCACCACAATAAAGATCTGTTCATAATTCCTTCCATTAATTTCAAAGTTCAACAACACTTGGATCTTGCATTTCACTGCCTTATCTTGGAAAATTTCTCTCACTTTGACGGTAGAAGCAGGTAAAACTGTCATGTTTTCTCCCTTTAATAGACTTTGATAGCATTCATCAGAAATGATAGAAATAATTGCGCCGGTATCCATAAGAGCTTTGTACTGTTGGCCATCTATCAGTACAGAAATAATAGGTAAGGCACATGGTCTTTCCTCTTTGACGATTCCCCTCTCTTCTAATAAATCCTCATCAGTTACTTCGTAAATTTCATTGATGGTAATTATGTGTGGTGTGGCAATGTATTCATAGTTTCTCACTTTGTTGAGAAATCGGCGTTTTTTTGTGTTACCAATTTCAAAGTTCCCCTGCTGGCTTGTAGAAGGACCAGGATCGATCACTAAATCCTGTCTTTTCTTCTGGTTTTCAGCTTCCTTCTCTCGTAATTCCTTCAAATACTGCTGACTTTCTTTCTCTCTCTCTTGATACATGTCCGGTGTCATAACCTGACCTTGAGAATTCTGATTCCGATTCTGGTACTGGTTATTTCTGTTGTAGTTCCTATTGTACCCATTGTTATTATAATATCTACTTCTTCCGTTATTATAGTTCCCTCTATTGTTATTCCAGCCTCGTCTTTGCTGATATGGACGGTAACCTTGTGATCTGTTTTTGCGAAAATAATTGTTCCTGTGAGGACCTACATTTTCAGTTTTCTCTTCAGCAGGCGTATCAATTTGCTGAACTTGATCCATGTAGACTGTATTAATGTCTCTGAATTCGTGCCTCTGACTTTTTTGAACCAAATTTGGCATTGGACTCGTGTAGTCAAGCCTTCTCAATAGTTCGTCCATACTGGTCAAATCCCTGATATTTGACGATATAATAAGCCTTCTCACCTCCACAGGTAGCATACGTGAAATAGCATCTATCAACTGCTCTGTCGACAATGGGGGTTGAAAAAATCTCAAGCGCGATAACTGGCTCGTGAAGAAATCAGCGTACCGTGTTGGAAGAGTACCCGAATACTTCCTCGAGTATACCTCAGCTCTTAATGGATTTTGTGCTTCTATTGACCAGAATCGTTTTATCAGTGCCTCTGCAAATTCATCGAAACTACTAAAAGTGTACCGAAATGCACTGAACCACTCAAGGGGTCCTCCAGCTAGAAATCTTTCTACGATTCTCATTTCTCTTTCTCTAGGAATATGGGCTTCAATAAACTAGTCCTTCTGGTTTCTGATATACTCTATCGGTGTTAGACTATCTGTATTACTAAATTTCTGAGGCTTGTCCTCAAAGTTTCGGATGACTGTCACATTTCTTGGATATGAATCCATGTAATCCTTCCCACTATCACGATATTTCCATTCAGGTTCAATATTCCTATCCTCTTCTTCTTCTTCCCGGAATCTGAATATACGTTCCTCAGGACTAATATCTCTCTCTTCAGTAGCGAGGTTACATCTTCTCACGTAATTTCTATTATCTTCACAAGTCAATCCTTCTGGATCCTTATCTGTGATTTCCGTGATGACTTTCCTAATCAACTCTTCTTTATACGTTTCCAACATGCTAGCTTCTCCTAGTTTCAAATTCTGAAGTTTGCTCGTAGTTTCATTGACATCAGAGACAACCTTATGAATTTGTTCCTCTAACGCGGTTTTTAATGCTAGCACGTCCTGGCCTATTTGAGTTCTATCCTCTACCTGCTTTTCGGATAGCGAATCCATCCTTATATTCAAGTCCTTTCTAATTTGAACTACCTCATTATTTATATCTACCTGTGTACTGGCAAGTTTTCGTTCAATTCGCTCCTGAATCTGATTGACATGTTCCCCACTTGACCTGTTCCATTCATCTTTCCAAACCGTTACATTTGCAGTTAACATTTCCGCAATATCTACTTCAATGTCTTCCTTAAGTAAACGATTATGATCTAAGACTTGGGTCCTCATGACCTCTACATCATATTTTAATCCAGCTAGTGAAGCTGTTGTCCTAACAGACTCGTCAACCAATCTGGTTGTTAAAGCACTAATGTTACGAGTACAAAGCGTTTTTGAAGTTTCAATTTCTTCTCTAATCTTATTAACATCAGTTTGAACTTTGGCAATGTCTACAAAAACTGTATTAACTTCTATTTGCATCTTATTGATATCGCTTTGCATATCATTAACATCAGAATGAATATTATTTATGTCTACTTGAACGTTTGACACATCGGTTCGAACATTTCTAATCTCTTTTTGAACTTCTTCTACCTTGTCTTGTACAGTAGCAACATCATTCCTAACAACGATTACTTCTGCTCTAGCACATGAAATATCACCCCGGACATTAGCAACATCCAGATTCAACATAGTAAGGTCTTTCTGGACTGAATCAACTTTTCCCTGTACATTGGAAACATCAGTCTTAACATCTGAGACATCTTTATGGACATTGGATAAATCTTTATGGACATTGGATAAATCTACTTTAACATCCGAGACATCCTTGTGAATGTCAGTCACGGCATTCTGGATTCCCAGGGTACTGGTCTGTAAACGCGACACATTATTTTCCAAGTTTGCAGAACTGGTCTGAAGAACTTTCAAACTTTCAACCAGCCTACTAGACAAATTACTAGCATTCTCCTCCATTCGACTAGTATTCCTAGCTTCCATCTCCTCCATTCGACTAGTAATCCTAGCTTCCATTTCCTCCAACATCTTTCTTATACTCTCATCTGCCATCTCAATAATATTTCAATAATAGACTGCGTTAGGGACATACATCAAACAGAGCAAGATAACAACATCTGAGCAACATCCTTCACCATATATAAGTTTGAGCAATTCTCTGTCTTAAATCTAACTTATAATTAGCTTATCACTAACTTCATAAACACCCTATGTTGAAATAAACTCAAGCACATGTTCAAATTTCTTTGGTTCATTTTAAATATCCTAACACATATAATTTACATTTACAATCCAAATAGTTTAATTTTATCTTTAATATGACTAAACATGTCATAAGACTCCAGATCATAGGCGATTTTTTTAAGTTTCCAGCCTATTTAACCTCTCTCAGGTTGTATAAGATCTGATCTTTTCTGAGTGTAATTTTCCTAATACCACACAACATTTAATCCCTATATAATCACACACTCAAATCCTACAATTGGCCAAGACATCTAACAAAGAATCAACCTCTTTATTTGAGTCTTCACAATCCCATTGACATCGATAACTTGGTAATCCAATGTTATTCGATCCCCACGAAATTGCGGCGCCAATCCTACTGTCCCCGATAATCCGGATAGTAGGCTGTCAGATATCCGCCCCCTCAATCGGATTGCCAATAATCAATCGCACCGGCACAGCTACATCAATGAAAATGGCACTGACAGATACTACCGAGATTAGAGCACAGTAGTTAACAAGAAATTATTGTGGAACACACCAAAATATACGGGGGTTCATACTTACCTTTTACTTACCTATTCAATTTAATCTCGGGTCTGGGTTTCCAACTGGATCACTTAATAGTATGCCCTCACAATAACCTCCTCCTCGATATTTAAAATGAACCAAGTCGAAACAAGAAAATTTAAACTGCACAATAATTTATTTCACATAAAGTAAAATAACTTAACAAAGTTTAACAAAAAAATATACGTGGCAATCAGAAGCCATTGTCAATGCAACCATGTCCTCCTGTAGGACTTGTAGACTTCACATACAAAAATTCAGCTTTCTCTAGCTCAAAAGAACGTAATAATAATAACAATGCACATTGGAATGGATAAGGGAGCTGGGACGAGACATATAGCATTTGTTTCCTTGTTCATGAACTTCACATTTTATTTATAACCGCAAGGCTGCTATGTAGATGACCTTGGCCTCTATCATACAGTTATCTGGCCACCTGCGATACACCCTGCACCGTGTCGCATGCTTGCTTCGTCAAATGGACGCACCTGTTCAACCAATGTTAGCATATGCTAGTTACCTCAGAGCCTAGCTCCTTTTCAAATCACTTTAAATGTTCACATCTCAACTCAAATATTATCACGCAAATCTTTTAAATGCTCCGTTCAAATATCAATGGATTATTCTAATAATCCCAAATCTTGTTTAATTGTATAATCCAATTGTTGAACTAGCGTTGTTTAGAGTATAATAATGAAAACGCTTAATGTTTATAACAAAATGTTCATTAATTATTTATAACAATTTTAAATTGTTTATAACATTGCCAAACGACAATTGAAAAATTTATACACGCCTCTATTAATCCCGTTCGTTTCAAATTATTATTAAAGATATTTACATAGTTATTTACATTATTTATATTATTTATATTAGAAATACATTAAACCACACGTTTATCCGGTTGATAATTACTTAAATCGAGGTGATATAATCGACCAATGAAGGTTAGTTATATTTAAATTTTAGATTTAGGTTTAATAAGATTTAATAATTATTATTTGTGACGGTAACCTCCATTCAAAATCGTTATCTCAAATTATTTAAACACTCTTGTTAATTTTAACAGTAACTTCACATGAATAATTTTCAATGGACCTGAACAATACACTCAGCGGAAAAATACCTCGCTCAAAAAGCACAAAATTGCACAAAAATTGGCCCATAATTCATCATATATCTCATTATATATGGCATCAAAATCTTCCACAATACACACAAAAAAACCTCCACTTATAAATTCATCATCATCATCAATATTACTGTGGGAACCTCCTTCACTTATTAAAGGGCATTATTCATCAGCGAATTTTACACGTCCACTGAACTAACGATTATACATCCATAGCTCCTCTTTAAAAATTCTTATATTCATCAATTGTATCGAAAACTGTTATTATATTTAACCTTCGTGGGTTTCATTCATGAAGCGATATGAAGTAAAAATTTGCCAGTCACAAATAAATTTAATAGCAAATACGATTAGACACGCCTCCCTGGTCTATCAAAATTGAGATTAATATCATCAAAGTATCGCAGTATATAAATACTATCTTCAATCAAAGTTCATCTAAACTGCATAAATAGTCGAATAGAATACAATTAGACTGTGACGTACAAACATTATTGTTCCAATCTACAATTGAGAAAAACTCCTATCAAATGTTCATTACTATTGTACCCATGCGTATAATCTCGATGGAAAATATGCTTCTGCCTCCAGCTAGCTTCAGGACTCGAGGGTGTACCGTCCTCCCACAGAGCAGTTGCATACTTTGGATTTGAGGCTAAAAGGTATCAACTCTACAATGATAAGGCACAACTCTATTCTAAAACTTTAATTCAGTAAATAAAATCATGGCTTTTAACAAATAAAACAATCCCCATAACCATAAAACAAAAGCAAACAAAAATTTACTTCCACAATCCACCAATATGAACATAATATAATCATAGTAAGTCATATCATACCACAAACCTTTACCCTTATGTGAACTTCACAAAGATATTCTAGTGCGCTGATGCACATACAACTACAGAAACAAACTGTACATTGACACTACTGTCATACAATGTGACTTCTTTAATATCACAAAATTACTGATTCATTAAACCTTCTTAATTTGACAATTATGTGTACCGTGTGTGTTTTGATCTTTCTTTTCCCACCAAATGCTTCACATGCATTAGCCTATTCTGGTGTTGCACAGCAAACTACGTGCAACTCCATAATTATGTAAGCTACCCCTACTCTTCCTCTATTTATATAGTTCCACTGCATGCCGTTTTGTTATTTCATATAAAACGTTATGTTATTGTTGTGTCGGATGGTACAATCAAACTACCTTGCGCGCGTAGCCTGTGGAATCTGGTAACCAACTTCTGAAAAAGTTGTCAGTGACAGTATAAATGCAACGTCTAACCATTCGTTAGATAGCTAAAATCATGAACCATCAGGGTAATATATAATTATCAATGTGTTCTTAAACCACATGGCTTCATTACTCAACATAACAATATTTCACTTCAAGTCATTAACAGGGTCTAAAATCTGTTCCTTTCAACCTTACTTTTACGGTCCGTCTGGCCGTCCCCAGACCCTCTCCCCGAGCGGTCTGTATACAATACAAGTGGGATGGGTTTCCCTCACTAACTCGACCCTCGCTTTATGTCTGAAGGCTTATTTCCAAAGCATTGTAAGATTTTACAAGACAAACTGTGCTCCCAATGGCACACATATCTCAATGGATTTTAACTGAATATTATGCACACAGGTAGTGAATGAGCTTTATATTTATTCCTACCCCGAGGATAAATAATAACTGGCACCAAACTAGGCCCATTTCAACATGAAGGTACGAGGTTCGTAAAACATTGGTCTAGTAGGCAACCGGTGTCTTAAATAAATTATGCGGTCAGTCCAAGCTGCCGACATTTGAGGTTCGCTTCAACAAGCCGAATCACTCAACAATAAGTTCTCGGGAAATCCTAAAGTGTCGAGGTGTCCAATCATTTGCCTCGCACCTATCGTGGGATTCCAATCCGGAACATTTCATCCATCATCAGAGTTAGGGTCCAACACTAAACACTCTGGCACAAAGTATATCTCCGCTATGCCCCCGGCATAGGAGATTTCATACGTAGAATAGACCACCTGGCTCCTTCACCTAATGTTACGACTTCGTCCTATAATATTAAGAGAAATCTATCAATTACTCTATAAGCTTCTCACATAAGCTGCAAATTCAATTCACTAAAAGCTCTTCCATTCCTGGTATAATTATATTCCCATTAATACAATATATTCTGGTATCAAACTCTTTCTTTAATCCCGTAATGTAATCTTACTGTGTAATCTTACTGCTTGGATCGATAAGTCTTGCAAATAGCGTAATTATTTCTTGTTTACAACGATTTCCTGATGCGTTCATTAATACCTTTGATATTCATAATTGTTATTATATTTATTCTCACTGACATAAATTACCAAATCATTCCTTATCATTATTATTATATTTCTGACATAATTTACCAAAATCCGACACAACCAATCATCTCAAAACTCGAACAACTGTGCTCGTAACATTTACATAACTGATTGCCATCTTAATTAATAGTGGTAATGATTAATCCACTTATTGATGCACAATAACATCTCAACTGTATAAAAATCAATACAATAATGATTAAACCTGGAGGGTCTACCTCCTAATCTGATTCTTACTGGCATCTTTACTGAAATCACATAACATGCAGTGGCCCATATTCTCTAATTAACCATAATTTGTGTGGTACTCACATATCTCTAGGCTCCTCATGGTGGCTTCAACCAATCATATCCTTCCAAGTCGCCTGCCATATGCAGGTTTAACGCGACATTTTCATCTTGAATACACACATTTTATGACACATATTTTCCGTTAACCACACGGCACTTAGCATTTCTATAATGAAGCTATTGCTTCCAAACATGTGACACTTTATAACACTTATTAAACCACTACTTCAAAAGATATTTTACATATGCTTTATACATAACACACGTCACTTTGTACACTTTTCATTGCTTGAAATTCCCTAGCAAAGATATCAAAATTGCAGGTGTCGACGGCATCTCCCGTGCTCCTACCAACTCCTGATTGAAAGTCTGGTTTACCTGCCCTCGGAATTCACCAACAGTTTTTATACATACTCCTACGGTAAGCTTCCTGCGTCGCATAGATATGCTAATTTCCGTCCTGAGCGTTATTATTTGGTATTCTTAAAACATTACCAAATGCTTCGTAAAGATTCTCCCAGCGCATTCCAGCGTAATTAGACATGAATGATCAGTCGATATTTGATATATTGCGCTTAACACTGTCCATAACTTTACACAAATTTATTATTATTTACAATAGTTCTGCCACTCATCTTACGCGGTGCTTCCTAAGTGAACACGCCATTGTTCGTACTGCTGAGTATACCTGCAGCGCGATTATTATTAAATAAAAGCTTATTAAATGCTTCACTCAAATGTAGAACTCTTTGTGCGGGCGTCCTTTCATGAGCCGGACCAACATATGTTCCGCCATGACGACTGTCTGCGCCTCTCTTGACAAACTGTGACAAACTGACTCCAACTAGGGTAAGACTGACTTAAGACTGAATTAAGACTCAATGCTCTGCTAAGGGTCGGCCTCCTTATATTAGTTTCACACAGAAAGTAGAGCGAAATCTTCCCGCGTGATCTCGGCTCCTCTCCCAGCATGATTCTGGTCTCGAAACCATGTTCATTGGGTTCCTTTTCTTTCACTGATCCCAGAACTATCTGCGTGCTAAAGAATCGCTCGGCCAATTAATTAATATTAATTCCTTTCTCTATAGCGTGGGGACGCTACCTCACTGGGATTCCCTGGCAACCTCCTCAAATCCCGCCGCGAACAATGATAGTCCTACGGTCCTTCCGCACTTCCTTAAATATGCGTCAATTTCACAGATTAAAGGCTCTAAAATTAGCCTCCAGTCTAAAGATTCACCTGTGGGCAACTCCCATGTCATTTAGTTACTCCAATCACGAGTAATCAATGATTTTCCTTGTGATCTCTCCCCACCATTCTCAAATCCATTCTCCGTCGGGGAATAACTGGGTCATTATTCAGGCCCTCACCCTCTTCCAGACGACAGAATGAGGTCAGAATGAATGACTTGGCTCCACTGAACACCTCCCACAATTCTGGGCCTATTTGTAAAATGTCAACTCTGCACTTGCAGTGCTCCAAGCCCCATATAGCCTACGCCAAGTAGTCTAATAGTACTGTATTCTGCTCAATTTCCCTGCATTATTTTAATAAATAATGTCACTGCGACTGAAATCACACCAGTGATTTAATATACACTTCTCTCTAGGGGTTTTTACAATGAAACTCCCTCCACAGACTTCGGGTTCGTTCCCTGGTGGAACCTTTATACTTAGATCACAGTCTCTGAGAACCACGTTCGATTCCAGTCAGCATAACCTCCTCGGGTTCATATTCCCCTTGCAAAACTTATAGAAGTCAATTGCAAGTGGCTCTCTATAAGTAACCAGCTGACTGTCTATCACTGTCTGTGTTTACATCTGGGGTCCTTCACCTCGTCTGGCTGCGAGTAGGTTAGTACAGCTCCCCATTCCACGCTGCGCTCTTCCTAAGCTGTTCATTCTCCAGGCGGAGGGTCGTATTTATTGCCTCAACCTCTCTCGCCGCTGCAACCATTTCTTCATAGAATTCTCGCAGACACTGGCATTCTTGTTGTTCGTCCCTTCCACTGGGCAAACTGTCTGCTTCTCGTTCCGTCTTACCGCTCGAACTTTCAGTTCTGACTGCTTGTCTGACTTCGCTCTCCACGTTGAGTTGGGTGTGCGCTGTTAATACTTCTTCTTGTTCGTCGAATTCTACTGGCGAATAATAAACTTTTAAATTGGCTACATTCATAACGACCTCGTTTCCAGTTTCTAAATGCTTTAACCTGTATGCATTGTTCTGTAGGTCTCTTATCACCTCGAACGGGCCGTGGTAAGCAAAAATGAACTTCTTATACTTCCGTGCCTCTGGATCTGAACTGGCTGGTTTCCTAATTAAAACTTTCTCTCCGACGAGAAGCGGTCTATGATACCTCTTCGCACGATTTCTTCTCTGACGTCTCTCCGCCTGTGCTTTGAGATATTCGAAGGTTCGTTGGATCCTCAATTCTCGACCTGGCTGTGCGTCTACTGGTAATGGAATAACACCATTCCACGGTCTCTCCGGTCTCTGATCCAAATGTAGAGTCACGGGAACCTGACCTGTCGCCTCATGTACAGTATTATTTATACAGTATTCAATTACTTCTAGGAATTCAATCCAACGCCAATTCGCTTCAGAGCAGTAGATCTTCATGTATTTCTGGATCTCTCTCATTACTCTTTCAACTGGACTTGCCTCAGGATGGCGAATGGTAGATAAAATCTGCCTAATTCCTAGAGTTTCCAGTTCTCGACGAAATTCTGCACTCGTAAAGCAACTTCCGTGGTCCGAGAGAATGTTATCCGGCTTCCCAAGAATCGGAATAACTCTCTCTTTCAGGCGTTTCAAGACCTGCTTTGAACTTGTCTTTTGTATGGGGCATAATACCACCATTTTCGAAAATACATCCATTGCTACAAAAATGTGTCTATTGCCTCTACGTGCTCTAGGCAATGGTCCAAAGTTGTCTATACTCAATAGCTGCCTTGGCTTCTCCGGTAACAACGGATAGGTCGTTGCCTCATTAAAAAGGGATTTGGCTTTACCCTTTGGCATAGATCACATGTCCTAATAGCATTTCTCACCGTCTCTCTCAACTTGGGCCAAGTAAATGCTTCCTTCAACAGAGCACAAATTTTGTCTATCCCTGGATGTCCAAATGCTCTGTGTGCTAGCCACACCAATCTCCTCTGCAAAGCTGCAGGAATCACAATCCTTTGACGTGTATGATCTACATCATCCCACTTGTGTAATATCTGATTATACCATACATAATCTGTTGCCAATGCCTCTGCCTCTCTGTATATTGCAGTTCCCCTTGCTAAGCGTCCCTCGAAGTAATCGATCATCATCTTCAACCATGGGTCTTCGCGTTGTAGGTTGGTAAGGTTCCTTACGTCATCCAACGTCTTCTGATCTCGATTCTCAATCTGGACAGCTAACGCTTCCTCTTCTCTAGGGTAACGGCTTAATATGTCCGGTATTACATTCTCTTTCCCTGGACAGTATTCTATTTCCACGTTAAATTGCTGAATATACAGGGACCATCTTGTCAATCTCTGGCTAGACAAGTCTGTTTTTAACAAAAATATTAAAGCTTTATGGTCTGTTCTGAGGACTATTTGGAAGCCATACACGAGTTTATGCCAAGATTGCAACGCGTACAAAATTTCGAGCAACTCTATCTCTGTGATCGTGTAATTTTTCTCATGGGCTTTCAGCCTCCTGCTTATAAAGGCAATAAAAACTTTCTTTTCAGGCTGGTCAACATTATCCTGGAATAGCATCGCTCCGACCCCAATAAGTGATGCATCCGTCTGTATGATGAACTTCTGGGTATAATCCGGGTATCCCAGCTTCACATATTCCAAAAGCATTTGTTTTGACCTCACGAATGCTTCCTGACATTGCTCCGTCCAATTCCATCTGCTGCCTTTCTTCAATAGGTCCTGCAGGGGTGCTACTGTCGCAGTATAGTTTGGGCAGTGGTTCGAATAGAATCCAATTACTCCCAAATACTGTCGGACGTGCTTTACTTTCGTGGGTCGAGGGAAATTTCGAATTACCTCCAATTTATCTGGATTAGGCTTCACTCCATTTGCATCAATAACATGCCCTAGGAATTTGACTTCCCTCTGACAGAAGTGCGATTTCTTGATATTAGCCTTAAAGTTAGCTTCTCGAAGGTCATCTAGCAACTTCTTCAGGTCTCTCATGTGCTCCTCCAGAGATTCTGATGTGAGTAGAATGTCGTCTACATATCTGATGGTACTCTCTTTCACTTCATCTGATAGATTGCGATCTAACGCCCTTATCAGTGCTGAACCAGCTGTTTTCAACCCAAAAGGTAGCCTCAAAAATGTGTATGTATGTTGATCAAACATAAATCCTGTCAACAGACTAGTTTTCTTCTCTAATTCAAGATGATGGAAACTGGATGTGATGTCCAAATTTGTGAATACGGTTTTCCCTTTGAACTTCCTGAGGATCTCTTTAATAGGTGGCACTTGGTCAAATTCTGGAATAACCTTCAAATTTAAATGTCTCAGGTCCAGGCAGACTCTGACAGTCCCGTCTGTCTTCGGTACAATTACTAACGGACTTACATAAGGCGTAGGTGTCTTCTCAACAACACCGGCCTCCAACATCTCCTGAATTGCCTCTTTCACTTTAGCATAATGCTTTTCAGCTATAGGGTAGGGTTTCTGCCTAAATGGTGTCCAATCACTGACTTGAAAAGCATAAGTGAAGTTCTTTATACGACCAGGTCTCGAATCAAAGACTTCCTTCTGTTCCAGTAATAACTGCTTTAAATTTTCCTTCTCTTTTAGCCCAATTTTCGCTTCTGCTAGTTTTTCCGAAATATATTCTTCCAATTCGGGTTCCAAATCTTTCTCCAGGTCTGTGGCTAGTGTTTTCAGTTCTTCTTCTAACTGCTCAATAGCTAACACTTCTTCCTCAGCCACCTTTCTGTATGTATGCCATACTTGTTCACTTGACCCTGGTTCAATCTCATTGAGTGCGACCTCTAAGCCTTCAGCTTCTTCATTCACATGGAACATAACCCTGTCCTGTGCTAGGTCGATTATCACTCTGTATTCCCTTATAAATTCTGCCCCAATGAGTAAGTTATAAGGCAGTTTGTTTACTAACAGAAAACTCTGTGAGAAAATAGAGCCTCCTATCTGTAAATCTAGGAATACCTGATATTTACATATCATCGTTCTGTCTGGAATTACCCCTTTTATCTTGACACTAGAGATCGGTATTTTCAAAATATTCTCTCTCCGGGCTATTTCATCATATAAAGCTTGTGTCATAAGGCTCACTGTTGACCCCGTGTCTAACAGACTTCTTACTTTTAATCCTGCCACTCTTACTATTATAATAGGCAATTCTCGCTTGACCATGACTTGTGATCCTCCTGTATCCTCGATTAGCTCTTCCGGTTTGGCTATCCAATTGATGATGTTAACAGACTTCCATCCCTCAGTCTCGAACTCTTCTAATTTTGGCGTTTTTTTTCTTCAGCGCCCGTCCCCTTGGAGTTTCTTCTCTCCTGTTCGCTGCGTTGTAGCTCCAAACTCTTAGCTCCATCTCCATATCTGTTTGGCGATGTCCTGTTCTGCATAACTTCTTGCCAGCGGACTTGTTGTTTCTGGGGCTCATCTCCCCTCTCCTCGAGGTATCGCAAAGAAGCGTGATATCGTTCTTCTACCTCGTCATCGAAGTTACTTCTTCTTTCTTGGGGTCTCCAATTTCTATTGTTGCCTTCTTGGCCATTGTTACCTCCATTGTTTTGGTACGGTTTACCCCTGATATTCTGCTTATTCCACGAATTTCGACCTCTTCCTCCTCTATTAGCATTCCCTTTGTACTTTGACTGCCATCTTCTGGGTTCCTGTTCCCATTGCCGTCCATAGGAATCTAATGTTTCAGTGCTCGTAGCTTTGTTATTCCTTGGAGCTTGCTGTTGGTCGGTCTGCGTGTTGGTCACGTGTATCTGTTCCACGGTTCGACTCTGACGCATCGTATTTGCTGTTGTGAGGTCCAGTTGTCTAAGAACTGTCTCCATTTCTATAGCAGTTTTCGCATTAGCCGAGATTAGTAGTCTTTGGATCTCGTACGGAAGCTGCTTGGCGATAGCAATACATAATTCCAGCTCGCTCGGTTTTTGATCCAGTTCTTTGAAGCGACACATCTGCGATATGAAGAATTCTGCGAACTTCGTTGGGTTGTTGGTACTGTATTTCTTTGCATATAAATCCAACCGTAAATTCTGTTGGGTCGCTGCGTCCCAGTATCTCTTCAATAATGCCTCCCGAAACTCCTCAACAGTATCGAAAGTGTAGCGGAAGCTGCGAAACCATAATGCACACTCCCCCTCTTTTAATTTCTCTATAGCTCGTAGCCTGCGCTCCTGTGGTATTCGCGCATCATTCAGATATTCAGTCACTTCCTTCAACCAATATTTTGGTGTCATATTACAGTGGCTACCTGAGAATTTCCTTGGTTTTTCTTCGCTTGCCCTGATGACGTTTATCACCTGGGTGTGCATAGCATTTTCATGTGGCGTTGATGCCGCAACTGGTATACCTGGCGTCATATAAGGACTTTCGCCTGGGCCTGTAGCACTCCTTATTATAGGTTGGGTTTCTAAGTCTGCCCACCTTGTTTTCCTCATATCTTCCATGCTGCCTTCACTTGACTTAGGATCTTTCAGAAGTGTTTCCTCCTGTGCTATTATCCTAGTCTCCATTTGATTGTGGCGCATCTCTGCTCTTTCCAGACGAGTAATGACTTCTTTCTCTATTCTTGTAAGCCTATCTCGATTTTCCTCGGCTACTTGAAATATTTTCTTCTTGTCTTCTTTCAGACTTTGTTTGATATGGGAGATTTCATCCTCTACATCTTCCTTAATTTGAGCAAGGGTCTTGTCGCTTGCCTCTGTTTTCTGGCCTTCTCTCACTTCGAGTTCTTCCCTCAATCCTTTGATTTCTTCTCGAATGTGTCCATTGACCTTGGACATTTCCTTCTGGACCTTAATAATTTCACCTCTATTCTCCTCTTGCCTTTTGTTGACTACAACAATGTCATCCTGAACTTGGTCCAGTTCTTGATGAACTTTGCTTATCTGGCCCTTCATGTTTCCTACCAGCTCTTTACTCTCGTTAACGACAGCCTTCATTTCACCTATTTCTTGACATTGACCTAATATATTCTGGTCCTGTTTCTTGAGATCACCGTTAATTGCTCTAGCATAGCTTTCCAATTTCTGGTCCCATTTAGAGTCGTTCTCCTCTAATCTCTGGTCTACCGTTCTCGTAAACTCTGAAAAATGTTTCGCTTGGCGTTCGAGATTCGCCTCATTTTGGATTTGAATATCCTTAATGTCGTTAGATAACGCGTCTAACCTACTGTTGGTTTCATCCTGAGCATGCTTACACGCTTGTAAGTTACTCTCAAGTTTGGCTTCTATAGCCTCAAAACGTTTATCTGTTTTAACCTGCATTTCCGATACAATGCTTACAACAGTTTCTGTTACTTCGGTCTTAATTACCTCTTGCATTTGACCTAACTTATTATTCAATTCAACTTTATTTGCATCTAACCGATTGTTTATTTCAACCTGATTAGCATCTAAACGATTGCTTAATTCACTCTGGTTGTCATTCATTGCAACCTGATTTGCCTTAATTGCCAGCTGATTGGCATCTAACCGATTATTCAATTCAGCCTGGTTGTGATTAATTGCCTCCTGATTGGCATCTAAACGAGTGTTTATACCCTCCTGGAAAGCCTTAGCTTCCAGCTTATTTTGCTCGTTAACAGCATCAAAATGCTGTTTCAACCCTGCAATAACCTGCAAGATCTCCTCTGTGCCTGACATTTTTACAATAACACTTTGATATGCAGGCAGGCTTCCTGGAAAAAAATGTGTGGATATGTTTTGAAAAGAAACATCAAACACTGTACACATATTGTAACGTCGTACAAAACCTGATAATATTATGATAAATTGTGGATCTGGTATGTAGCGCTCATACCCTTGGGTAATCCTCTTCTCAATAGAGAGATTCTGCGTTACATCAAAAGCCTACTGAACTTAAAAATCACTCAAACACAGTTTGAGGCAAAAAACAACTACTATGGTTTTCCCCATGAAATACCATAAAAATCTATGGGTTTTCCCTAAATCCCATAAGCTCCACCCACGCTGGGCGCCATGATAATGAAAAAGGTAATGACATGCTTTGCCCCACACACCTGGGCGACATGATAATTAATAGAGTCATTGGAGGTGGTCCACGTTAAGACACAACAGCAACCCCCTAATGTCTCGGTTGTACTGTCGAATGCCCCACTTGGGTCTCGCCATGATAATGAATATGCATACTAGACGTATTTATCGTAATATCAAAATTTATATTGTGCGTATCAGAGCTTAGCTAGATTAGGTGCGGTCCTCCCCTACTTCATGTTAATTGTTACTTTAATAGAGTTGTGTGCATTAGATATAGACCGACTTTAGTTGTACCTATAGCTCAAATCACTGTACAGGACATCATTTTCCATGTACCCATGCGTATAATCTCGATGGAAAATATGCTTCTGCCTCCAGCTAGCTTCAGGACTCGAGGGTGTACCGTCCTCCCACAGAGCAGTTGCATACTTTGGATTTGAGGCTAAAAGGTATCAACTCTACAATGATAAGGCACAACTCTATTCTAAAACTTTAATTCAGTAAATAAAATCATGGCTTTTAACAAATAAAACAATCCCCATAACCATAAAACAAAAGCAAACAAAAATTTACTTCCACAATCCACCAATATGAACATAATATAATCATAGTAAGTCATATCATACCACAAACCTTTACCCTTATGTGAACTTCACAAAGATATTCTAGTGCGCTGATGCACATACAACTACAGAAACAAACTGTACATTGACACTACTGTCATACAATGTGACTTCTTTAATATCACAAAATTACTGATTCATTAAACCTTCTTAATTTGACAATTATGTGTACCGTGTGTGTTTTGATCTTTCTTTTCCCACCAAATGCTTCACATGCATTAGCCTATTCTGGTGTTGCACAGCAAACTACGTGCAACTCCATAATTATGTAAGCTACCCCTACTCTTCCTCTATTTATATAGTTCCACTGCATGCCGTTTTGTGATTTCATATAAAAACGTTATGTTATTGTTGTGTCGGATGGTACAATCAAACTACCTTGCGCGCGTAGCCTGTGGAATCTGGTAACCAACTTCTGAAAAAGTTGTCAGTGACAGTATAAATACAACGTCTAACCATTCGTTAGATAGCTAAAATCATGAACCATCAGGGTAATATATAATTATCAATGTGTTCTTAAACCACATGGCTTCATTACTCAACATAACAATATTTCACTTCAAGTCATTAACAGGGTCTAAAATCTGTTCCTTTCAACCTTACTTTTACGGTCCGTCTGGCCGTCCCCAGACCCTCTCCCCGAGCGGTCTGTATACAATACAAGTGGGATGGGTTTCCCTCACTAACTCGACCCTCGCTTTATGTCTGAAGGCTTATTTCCAAAGCATTGTAAGATTTTACAAGACAAACTGTGCTCCCAATGACACACATATCTCAATGGATTTTAACTGAATATTATGCACACAGGTAGTGAATGAGCTTTATATTTATTCCTACCCCGAGGATAAATAATAACTGGCACCAAACTAGGCCCATTTCAACATGAAGGTACGAGGTTCGTAAAACATTAGTCTAGTAGGCAACCGGTGTCTTAAATAAATTATGCGGTCAGTCCAAGCTGCCGACATTTGAGGTTCGCTTCAACAAGCCGAATCACTCAACAATAAGTTCTCGTGAAATCCTAAAGTGTCGAGGTGTCCAATCGTTTGCCTCGCACCTATCGTGGGATTCCAATCCGGAACATTTCATCCATCATCAGAGTTAGGGTCCAACACTAAACACTCTGGCACAAAGTATATCTCCGCTATGCCCCCGGCATAGGAGATTGCATACGTAGAATAGACCACCTGGCTCCTTCACCTAATGTTACGACTTCGTCCTATAATATTAAGAGAAATCTATCAATTACTCTATAAGCTTCTCACATAAGCTGCAAATTCAATTCACTAAAAGCTCTTCCATTCCTGGTATAATTATATTCCCATTAATACAATATATTCTGATATCAAACTCTTTCTTTAATCCCGTAATGTAATCTTACTGTATAATCTTACTGCTTGGATCGATAAGTCTTGCAAATAGCGTAATTATTTCTTGTTTACAACGATTTCCTGATGCGTTCATTAATACCTTTGATATTCATAATTGTTATTATATTTATTCTCACTGACATAAATTACCAAATCATTCCTTATCATTATTATTATATTTCTGACATAATTTACCAAAATCCGACACAACCAATCATCTCAAAACTCGAACAACTGTGCTCGTAACATTTACATAACTGATTGCCATCTTAATTAATAGTGGTAATGTTTAATCCACTTATTGATGCACATTAACATCTCAACTGTATAAAAATCAATACAATAATGATTAAACCTGGAGGGTCTACCACCTAATCTGATTCTTACTGGCATCTTTACTGAAATCACATAACATGCAGTGGCCCATATTCTCTAATTAACCATAATTTGTGGGGTACTCACATATCTCTAAGGCTCCTCATGTTGGCTTCAACCAATCATATCCTTCCAAGTCGCCTGCCATATGCAGGTTTAACGCGACATTTTCATCTTGAATACACACATTTTATGACACATATTTTCCGTTAACCACACGGCACTTAGCATTTCTATAATGAAGCTATTGCTTCCAAACATGTGACACTTTATAACACTTATTGAACCACTACTTCAAAAGATATTTTACATATGCTTTATACATAACACACGTCACTTTGTACACTTTTCATTGCTTGAAATTCCCTAGCAAAGATATCAAAATTGCAGGTGTCGACGGCATCTCCCGTGCTCCTACCAACTCCTGATTGAAAGTCTGGTTTACCTGCCCTCGGAATTCACCAACAGTTTTTATACATACTCCTACGGTAAGCTTCCTGCGTCGCATAGATATGCTAATTTCCGTCCTGAGCGTTATTATTTGGTATTCTTAAAACATTACCAAATGCTTCGTAAAGTTTCTCCCAGCGCATTCCAGCGTAATTAGACATGAATGATCAGTCGATATTTGATACATTGCGCCTAACACTGTCCATAACTTTACACAAATTTATTATTATTTACAATAGTTCTGCCACTCATCTTACGCGTTGCTTCCTAAGTGAACACGCCATTGTTCGTACTGCTGAGTATACCTGCAGCGCGATTATTATTAAATAAAAGCTTATTAAATGCTTCACTCAAATGTAGAACTCTTTGTGCGGGCGTCCTTTCATGAGCCGGACCAACATATGTTCCGCCATGACGACTGTCTGCGCCTCTCTTGACAAACTGTGACAAACTGACTCCAACTAGGGTAAGACTGAATTAAGACTGAATTAAGACTCAATGCTCTGCTAAGGGTCGGCCTCTTTATATTAGTTTCACACAGAAAGTAGAGCGAAATCTTCCCGCGTGATCTCGGCTCCTCTCCCAGCATGATTCTGGTCTCGAAACCATGTTCATTGGGTTCCTTTTCTTTCACTGATCCCAGAACTATCTGCGTGCTAAAGAATCGCTCGGCCAATTAATTAATATTTATTCCTTTCTCTATAGCGTGGGGACGCTACCTCACTGGGATTCCCTGGCAACCTCCTCAAATCCCGCCGCGAACAATGATAGTCCTACGGTCCTTCCGCACTTCCTTAAATATGCGTCAATTTCGCAGATTAAATGCTCTAAAATTAGCCTCCAGTCTAAAGATTCACCTGTGGGCAACTCCCATGTCATTTAGTTACTCCAATCACGAGTAATCAATGATTTTCCTTGTGATTTCTCCCCACCATTCTCAAATCCATTCTCCGTCGGGGAATAACTGGGTCATTATTCAGGCCCTCACCCTCTTCCAGACGACAGAATGAGGTCAGAATGATTGACTTGGCTCCACTGAACACCTCCCACAAGTCTGGGCCTATTTGTAAAATGTCAACTCTGCACTTGCAGTGCTCCAAGCCCCATATAGCCTACGCCAAGTAGTCTAATAGTACTGAATTCTGCTCAATTTCCCTGCATTATTTTAATAAATAATGTCACTGCAACTGAAATCACACCAGTGATTTAATATACACTTCTCTCTAGGGGTTTTTACAATGAAACTCCCTCCACAGACTTCGGGTTCGTACCCTGGTGGAACCTTTATACTGAGATCACAGTCTCTGAGAACCACGTTCGATTCCAGTCAGCATAACCTCCTCGGGTTCACTATAGTGTACTCAATAAATCGTACTCAAAGTTGAGATTTCATAAAATTGTCTATAATGCAATGGTATTTCAGAATTGACGATAAATGTCTATGATGCAATCATGTTCATAAAACGACTAGTATTTCTAAGATCGTCGATAAAGTAGTAGATTTTAAAGCTCTAAAATCTTTTAATCATTCTTCTTTCTTGAGGATGACAGAAAATTGGTCAAAGTAATTTACTGAATAGAATTACTTTAATAAAATGTCACGCTGTCTGAATTCAAATTTGTCATAGAGAATCGTTAACTATACAGTCAAATCGTGACTACAAAATTATGCAAATTACTGAAAGAATATATAATATCAGTCTCAACTGATCCAAAATTATTTAAATATGCCAATGACATAATAATGTCTCAATAAATCGTATAAAAAGGCATAAATCAGCAAAGTGTACAGAGTACTGAAATATCAAGCAAGAATATGGGGCAAAATATATGGGACAGAAAATATGGGAAAAATGGTTGCTCACATATCGCTAAATGGCTCAAATAAATCAAGAAACGTTCACGACTACCTTATCTGTTGATTGAAGTTCTAGAGGAAAATTTCCAAAGAAGACTGCTGTTGGTTCCATTTCACCATCGTAAAGATGTGCTCCGACCTCGAACCTGGAACCTGCGCCCTCGGAGAATAGAATAATTTCCTCCTCCGGAAATAGCACTGCTCCGTGTAGACGATAGACATCCTTCTGGCAAAACTCTTCTTTGTGAGCCGGGTCCACCCTGGCCTCTCTTGAAAGTTCCCTGAAGTTCTGGTAGAAATTCGCCATGAAGTTTATTGCAATTATTTCCGCAGAAATGTTCATAATTGTGGAGTATGAAGATATTTCCACTGCCATTTGATGTAATTCAGCGATGGATTACGATGCATGAGTGTAGTTGGATGTTCACTACATGCTCGCTTTTGTAGCATGACGATTAACGAAGCTCCATGTTGCTATTTCACTCCATTGATATATGTCCCAATTGCATTAAAGTTTTAGTCTTCCATCTCCACTTCCGTTATAATAATAGTCGAAAGTACTGCCAGATTATATAGTTGCATTGTAGAATGTAGCGTTGTATCACCAAATGTAATCTTCAGTATCACGGTTGCAATACACGTGTCAGCCGTAGCGTAGAATGTGGTATTATAAAAGTGCTTCTCAGGTGTCGAGAAAATCACTTTTGTCTGCAGGCTTAAAATGCGAATATCTTCCAAAGTATAATAGTGAAAATGTTCAACTTTCGTACACGCCTCAATATTGTAATGCACAATTGAATTAGCATAAATGCAGTAGCTAACTCTTGATAGAAAATCTTGTAGACTCGTTTATGTGTGCGCTCCAACTTCGCCTAGTTTCAGTAACCGTAAAATTTTACTGCTGCACGCTCAGTGCTTGTTCGATGCTGTGGGCTCTACCACACTTGCTAATGACGACTTGCTTCACTGAATAACTCGAAGTCTGACAATGTGAGAATCAGAAAAATGAGCCATGAGACATGACAGCCTCTTCTCTGCTGTGCAAGGCCTTTTATCAACTTCTTAAGGGGCGTATCCATCCCTACCATAGCTTGTTCCTCCGTCATTGCTAGAAGTTCTAACTTTGGCTATACTTGACGGATTTTCAAATTTCAAAAACTCATAATTAATTTCTTCAAAATTCCAAATCAATGCCATAACTGAAAATAGTTTTCCACAATTCTGCATGCCAAAAGTAATTAAATATGGTAATTTCAGTAATCTCCGTCTCCCTGCAAGCTATCATTCATTGGTTCGAGCCTCTCCTCCAATAGCGTAACTTCTTCCTCAGCACAATGCGTCGTAAATCTCAGATCCTTCTCGAACAAAATCATGACGTCACCAAGAATCTCAGCTCATCCAGCCTACTTGCATGAAGTCTGCGTCATCCGTGCCTACGTCATGAATATACACGTCACAACTATGACAGCCATAACTTTATTCACATATGCCAATACAGCCACCGTGGTATCAGTATAATTCAATTTACGGGGGCATTACCATCCCGGCATTAGCCCGAAGACGAAGTGGGAAACCACGGAAAACCACTTCGAGGATGGCTGAGGTGGGAATCGAACCCCTCTACTCATTTGGAACACCAGAGGCTGAGTAGGCCCCGTTCCAGTCCTCGTACCACTTTCCAAATTTCGTGGCAGAGCCGGGAATCGAACCCAGGACCTCCGGGGCGGCAGCTAACCATGCTGACCGCTACGCTACGTAGGCGACGCATATATTGAACTATTAAAATTCTAATAATCACGAATAGTATCCATCCATGGTTTTGAACAGTATTTAGGGAAAATTAAGTCGCCTCCGTAGCGTAGGTGTCAGCGTCGTTAGCTGCCGCCCCGGAGGTCCTGGGTTCGATTCCCGGCTCTGCCATGTAATTTAAAAAGTGGTATGAGGACTGCAACGGGGTCTACTCAGCCTCGGGTGGTCCAAATGAGTAGAAGGAGTTCAATTCCCACCTCAGCCATCCTCAAAGTGGTTTTCCGTGGTTTCCCACTTCGTCTTCGGGCAAATGACGGGATGATACCTACTGTAAGGCTACGCCCGCCTTCTTCCCTCTTCCTTGCCTATCCAATCCCTTCCCTCATGAGGCCCCTGTTCGCCTTGCAGGTGAGGTCACCTAGGCGAGGTGCTGATCACACCTCACCAGTTGTATCCACACCGACCAGATGTTCCCAGGTCTAGGATACTGTCTGAAAAGGCGGTAGGGGTGAGTTCCCTCGCTGAGTCAGTAAAACAATATTCCCTATCGTCCTCGCAGATCATGTGAACGAAATTAAGATGAGATCTTCCTCTACGATGTAGTGAGGGTAAAATAAAATAGTTTAAAAGAATTAAACATTTCCGCCGTTGTATAGTCTTGAACCCGGGATCTTCAAAATAGCGAGCGGGTTACGATACCATTCGCACACTCTTCCAGCACACTCTATAGCTCTTTGTTGCGCTTCTTATTAACGCGTATGGTAAAATGTTCAATTATTACAGTTAGATCTTTAATATTGATTCGAATGTATTCATTCAGTACCTGGCATGTTTTCAAATGTACTGAGAGCAAGTTCTGCGACCGCTTTGCCTTATTAAGGCGGATGAAGTGCAAATAATGCCCTCAAACGACAACCCTTCGCCATGTCTTATTTCATACAACTTGGCGCATTAAATGCTAGCGTGTGATACAATTCGGTCATTAAAGCAGGTGTACTGACGAGGATGAACAGAATCATACAGGATTTTGTACCAGCGATCACAACAGCTTCCTTGCCAGCGAGTGCCATGTGACACGGGCCTAAAGATATGCTAAGACTTTTTGCTAACATTTAATAACAAAATAATACCAAGGGTCGCCTCCGTAGCGTAGCGATCAGCATGGTTAGCTGCCGCCCCGGAGGTCCTGGGTTCGATTCCCGGCTCTGCCACGAAATTTGAGAAGTGGTATGAGGACTGGAACGGGGTCTACTCGGCCTCGGGTGGTCCAAATGAGTAGAGGGGGTTCGATTCCCACCTCAGCCATCCTCGAAGTGGTTTTCCGTGGTTTCCCACTTCGTCTTCGGGCAAATGCCGGGATGGTACTGTACCGTTTTCTTTTCTTTTTTTGTTCTGATTTACGGTACATTTTCCTTTGTGAACCGCTGCCACAAATGACAGGTTTTGACCTAGTTTGGAGTGTGCGAATAGCCATGTGATCATTCGGCTCAGCTGGAGTCTCAACGACAACCTTCGGATGAGTGTTTCTCATTTAGACCACGAGGAGCGCGGGAGACCTTGATCCTTGCAGTATTGGGAAGATTGACATTATTATTCGAACATTATATGGAAATAAGGCACAGTTATGATGTCAAATGTATATTGAAATACGATATTACAGCAGAGAGAGACAGTGCTGTCTTGCTTTTATGGATATAGCCTTTGTAACGTCAAGAATATGGATTTATTAAATCGACCTATCACAGGTAGATCGTTACGTCATGCGCAAGGAGTGGGAGAACTCCAGCTGTCGCCTGCAAGTTAACTCATACGAATGTACATCTAAGCAAAGATTCGTATCGCTGTGGTGTTTCGGGCAGCTAGAAAAAGTGCTAAGTTATCACAAGTTCACGGCGGTGCCAGTTTATGGTTATACTTCGTGTTGTGACGTATTGGGGCCAATATACCTCCAGTTCAGTGTCGAATAAGAACTTGAATATACAGCGTGCCTGTATGCGGGCGACATTCGGTTACAGGAATCCGTCTCATTTCATGTTATTTAAATGCATGTGTAGATGAGAAGCGAAGTGCAGTGATACAGTATGGAACTTGTGACTGAAGCCTATGCTCACTGGGAAGGTGTTCTTTCTTTCACTCACGCCAAGACTATTGCAATTCAACGTAATATACATTCCGAGTGAAGATATATAACCATGTATAGTGTATGGAATCCTGAGGTGTTGGGAGAGATGTTTTCGATGTATATAATCATACTAGCCATGTGCGGCTAGGTATTTTTGAGTGGACACCGCTCTCCAAGCAAATGCAGTGGAAGTTACGAGTGACTACAATGCTATCTGCAAAGTGGAACATAGCCTACTCGTGATGCGGGCTGTTGGCTTGTGGAACATAAACTTTTGGTAACATGCAGCCGAAAATAACTCAGGCTACCTTCATGTGTCCACCTGATTATCGCGATGTTGCGTACGCGCGCGTGATGTATTTTCGGGCCGGGTTGGAACTATTCGAAATTCGGGCTAGGACAATTTCCAAGATGAGGGGACAGTGGATTTGGGACATTGGAGTAAAAAGTTCCCAGTTCGTTCATTGGAAATTGGAATGGATCCGTGCAGTCCTGCCATACCATGTTGGAATCAGATGGTGGACATTCTCATGCTTCATATCGCCTTCGAGAGTCTTCAGCCAGGTAGAGGAATATTTTTCTTCACGTAGCATTGCAAAGTAGATAGTCCAGTGAAAACACATTGCCACCATTTATACATTTTTAGTAGTATGATTGCAAAGTGAGGTTGATGCATGGCTATCCCAGGGTCTGTGTGACTTCATTTTCAGTCGAGTTTAGGCCTGGTTATTCAGGTGCACTCATTTCATAATATTTTATTATGAATTAATTGTTTATTTTTCAGCTTAATCATTTAATTAATTAAATTCATTAAATTTATTCCGAACTTCTTGATTGTGGAGAACAGATCTACATAGGGGAAGAAATTTACGCTATTCCCAAGGGGATTTTTTTTTTGTGGATTTGATATTTTCCATTTTTTGGAGTACTTCTTGTTTTTTTTTTATCATGCTACAGCTTGAGGGGTTGTCGTTCTATTATCTTTGTGTTCGACAATTGCGAGCTTCGAATTTGCCTATGCGCTCTTGCATTATACTTATTACAATACAGTATAGAATGTGAAGTTTGATAATTCTTTTAGAATGGGGATTTTTTCTCTTGAGAGTGAACGCTGTCATACTGGATTCTAACGTGTCAACAGGAGTTAACTTGAGTCGTTACCTGGATACATGCTGTAGACCCAGTCTGATTTTCGTGAATTCTCTTGAGGGGACATTTCTATTTTTGTCTGATAAACTTTAACGTTTGATTTTGTAGCCACGTGTACTTGGATACACCTTGATGATCTTCAAATTAATTAATATTGCTATAACTGAATTTCGATTCAGTCTTTCGAGTTATTCTTGATTAGAACGTTGCTTAAGAGTACTATTTGAAGAACAAGAATCTTTTTTGAGATAAATCCCAGGGATTAACTTTAAGGGGAATCGAATTCTTATGTGACTGTAAATACAACTCTGTAAGGCAAGCTTTTTGTAATTCAGTGGACTTGATTAAGTAGCCACTCATGTTAAATTTATGATGCATTGGAATGAGAAAACATATAGTTAAGAAACACATCTGAATATATCTGAATAATAATTATTGAATAAAATAATCACCATGTGGGTTATAATGTGGGAAGAAACGTCAGTGGGCGTATAATATTATATTTACGTTTATGTTATGAATTATGATGCTAGTGAAAGCATTATGTGTAATGCGTTTATAAAAGTATAATCTTTGTGATGTTGGTGGTAATGCCCACCTGTATTCAGAAATCGAGGTCATGTGTGACCATTATAATGACAGTATTTCAGTGCAAGTTTATACTAATTTCCAGATGTTTTTGAAAGAACATAGTTTTTGTTCTCTTTTGCATTTCTTGTTACAATGTATTGATAAATTGGTAATTCCAATTATGGACCTAGTTTTTTTCAAGCCTCAGAGTTTTTTTGTGTGGCATCCCCATTTAATTAATTCTTCGGTTTTACTCAATTTATAAGATTTAAGCAAATATTAGATATGATTCATGATCGATATACTATACATTCTGGATGAATTTAAATAAGTACATTAATACTGAGAAATTATTGAATCTTTGGAGATTTTGAATTACGAATTTCACGTCCTTTTAGCTTTAGTGCTTGATTGATAAAATAGATTTTGACTACATTGCTAAGGCAATACAATTTATACAATATCAGTTATGACAAAGCAACAATGAGGAGTGCAGAATTACCTGTTTGGGAAGGCATTTACACCTGAGGGTGTAATAATATTAATAATGATTTCGCTGTAAATAAGTAAATATATATCTGAATTAATTCGCGTGTTTGAGAATGTTGGAATCGGTGGAAGAACCATAAAGGTGATTTCTTAGATTTCTTTTTGCTTCTTATTGGATCACCTGTTGTTCATATTATTAATAATTTCAATTGAGGGTAAAATGCATTCTTGGTCCATGGGGACTGCTGATGCATTTTTTGGCATGATATTAGTGCCTACTTTCTTGTTTTTTTGTGTCCAGCCAAGGACGTTTTGGTCTGACCCTCTGTTAGATTTTCTTTTTGGAAATAAATATTTTTGTCATTTCATGATTTACAGAAGTATAAAGAGGTCGCATTAGGAGGGCCACAGCTAGATATGTCTAGAGTTTCCCACACTCCTGAGGGGGTGATTTCCCACGATTCTCGTGTTCTTAGAGCAGTTTGCTGCTATGCTTTGATCTTGCTTAATGCCACCTCTGTTAGGATTTGCTGCACCCTGATACTCTCTTCTCCTGTTGGTAGGATCTGGGGATTTTTCTGAGCCGGGGGTTTTCAGGTTCTACGATCCAGTAACCATCGAGGGATATCAACAGGTAAAGGGTAGGTATTTTCGGGTACAGTACCTACTGTCAGGCCACGGCCGCCTCCTTCCCTCTTCCTCACCTATCCATCCCAATCTTCCATCCCTTCCCATCCCTCATGAGGCCCCTGTTCGCTTTGCAGGTGAGGCCGCTTGGGCTAAGTGCTGATCACACCTCCCCAGTTGAATCCATCCCGACCAGATGTTCCAGGCTCCAGGACACTGCCCATAGAGGCGGTAGTGGTGAGTTCCCTCGCTGAGTCCGCGGGAACCACCAACGTAGAGTGTATATTGACTAAATTAAAAAAAATACCAAGGAAAATTCTAAGGAATACGTATACTTCGATGCGAGCACTGGCGACCAGAATCTCCTTCGATATGTTGTTTCATTTGAGGGGCTAGAACATCGCAGTCAATTAGCCCCGTGTACTTGGGTGTGTGTGTAGTATTTGTCTGATAACCTGAGTTATTGCTGGCTTGTAATGATGTGGTATTTTCAATTAAGGATTGTGAAGGAGGTGACCGTGACCTCAAGACAGAAACCGTCCCGGAATTTGGCCGGAGTAGAAGTGAGAAACCGCGGAAAACCACTTCCAGGGTGGCTGAGGTGGGAATCGAACCCACCTCTTCTCATATTTGCTTCACGAGGCTAAGTGTACCCAATTTCAGCTCTCAGACAAGTATTCAATTACTTGGCAGAGTTGGGAACCAAACCCGGACCTCCAGAGCGACACTTCGATATGTTATCTCTATATATATAAGAAGGAAAGTTTGTCTGTTTTTTTCTGAATTTCTACGGAAATTTGCGTTATTTACGCGTTTTAGACTGTTTTATGACGGATGCGCGCGAAAATAATTATTTTGTCTGTCTGTCTGTTTGTTTGTTTGTCTGTCTGTGGACAATTTTTTGTGTCCTTATAACTCGAGAACGGCTGAGTGGAT
Organism: Meconema thalassinum; assembly: GCA_946902985.2. Lineage (NCBI taxonomy): Eukaryota > Metazoa > Arthropoda > Insecta > Orthoptera > Tettigoniidae > Meconema > Meconema thalassinum. The sequence continues at coordinate 907,950,816 of OX336388.2, read as the reverse complement.
TAACGTAAAATTTGGTACAGATATCCTTCAGAGGCACGACACTAATCATTGATGTAACACTTCTATGTACTTCTCATAAAAGGGGGTCTACCCCCTTAAAATACTTGCTGAAATAGGCGTAGAAGGGCGAGACAAAGCTCATGTTCAGCCCCTCAATGTGAGAAACGAAACTCGGGGGCCCCGAAAACCACATTTTAAGGCCCTAAAACCAACAGTTTTCGAGATACTCCCAGAAAATTAATTTCATTTGATACAATAATACAATGCAGCGATCGAACGTAGATTAGCGGCTTGGCAGTTATGGAATTCCAGGAAACGAGAAGATGACTGGATTAATTATGTAGAGATAAGAAAGCTAACATCCAAAATCATCAGGATAGAGAAACGTAATTATGATAAGAAGCGATTGGAAGAGATAGATATAGATTTTAAAAAGAACAACACCAGACAATTCTACAAAGTATTTCGAGAGGAGATCTAAGGATACAAACCAATGAACCTCCATTTCAAGGATTCAACTGGTAGACTGGTCACTAATAATAAAGACAACTGCGAGTTACTAGCTAAATACTTTGAGGAACTTCTTAATTGCGAAGAACCTTTAGAAAGACTACAGTTTACATCACCACAAAAAGAGAACCCTCCGTCAGAACCACCAACTGTCCAACAAATAGAACAATATATTGACAATCTTAAAAATAATAAGGCACCTGGTGAGGATGGGATACTAACTGAAATGTTGAAACTCGGTGGTAAATTTGCAGCTGAAGCTTTACACAAAGTTATCAAGGAATGTTGGGAAAAAGGAACAATTCCAAATGATTGGAAACAGGCAATAATCCATCCCTTGCACAAGAAAGGAGATAAGAAAAACCCCAACAATTATAGAGGTATTTCCTTACAGCCAATCGCATACAAAGTTCTTTCTAAAGCATTGCTACACAATCTGGAAGAACAAGCAGAACATACTATCGGCGAATACCAAGCCGGATTTAGAAAAGGGAGATTTGTCCAGAGCAAATTTTCAATCTCAAAACAATCCTTAGAATCAGAACAATACGTAACCTCAACACAGTTGTATCTTTCATTGATTTCAGAAAGGCTTATGATTCAATAGACAGACAGTCTATATTCCTAACGCTATCAGAATTAGGGATAGATAAAAATACCAGACAACTGGTTGAACAAACACTAACAAATACAACCTCAAGAGTTAAATTTCTAAACGACATTTCAGAACCCATCCAAATCAAAACCGGAGTTAGACAAGGTGATGGGCTTTCACCACTTCTATTTAATTTGATATTAAACAAAATCATGAAGGAATGGAAACTTAAATTATGCGAAAGAAACATTGAAGGGGTCCATTTGGGGCAAGGAAAAGGAAGATTTGAGGTGAAATGTCTTGCCATTGCTGATGACATAGCAATCATTTCAGAAAACATATTTCAACACAATTAATGGTTGAAACCCTACATGAAATAGCAATAAAAACTGGTCTTCAGATTTCGTATGAAAAAACCAAATATATTGAACACAGACACAATGGAGAAAAATATCTAACAACTCAACATGGACAGATTCAAAGAGTTGATAAATTTAAATATTTGGGAGAATGGATCCAGTCAAATGGACTTGATAACACATCCTGCAAGGAGAGATTCAGAAAGATGGAAAAAGCCTATAAACTCACCCAACATAGATACAACAAACGATCAATTTCATTCCAGGCAAAAATCAGGCACTACACAACTGTAATTAAACCACGGGTATTATACGGATCAGAATGTTTAACGTTGAACAAAAGAGGTGAACAAGAGGAACTGGAAAAGAAAGAAAGGAAAATACTTAGGAAAATTTTGGGTCCCCAAAAGAATAAAGATATTTGGATGAAGAGAAACAAGATGTTCAGTAAAGAACATATAGCCTACTTTCTCCTAAATGCATGGGTATTGTTATAACTCTTTGTCCTTTTCAAAGAGTACGATTGAATGTTGGTTGTAGTAGCTTGTTGAAATACAACGTGCTATAGGGATATTAAACATGAATATGAGGTGCCCTTTGCTAGTGCTACCTCTGTACCAAATTTCGTTCAATTCGGTTTCACCGTGTTTGAATTGATAGGGGGAATCGATTTGCACACATACTTGGCCACCATCTGCAAACTATTGGGCTGATGTTCTTGCAGTTAGGTCAGAATATGTTTCCCACATAAAGATATGGTGTTGCAAAATTTGGTAGAGACTAGATTATTAGGTTGGTCGTAATTACATTTTAGCTTTTAACATTTGGGTGGCCGCGATTACGTTTCCGTCAAGATAGCGGTGATATAAAACATGAAACTGAGGTGCCCTTTGCTAGTGCTACCTCTGAACCAAATTTCGTTCATTCGGTTCCACCGTGTTCGAATTAATAGGGGGAATCAATTTTGACATATAGATGGCCGCCATCCGCAAACTATTAGGCGAATGACCTATTAGATTGGTCAAAAGATGCTCCCTCCATAAAGGTATGTAGTTGCAAAATTTGGTAGAGATCGGATGATTAGGTTATTCGTAATTTGATTTAAGCTTTGAACATTCGTGTGGCCGCCATTACGTTTCAGTCAAGATGGCGGCGATATAAAACATGATACTGAGATGCCCTTTGCTAGTGCTACCTCTGTACCAAATTTCGTTCCATTCGGTTTCACCGTGTTTGAATTAATAGGGGGAATTGATTTTCACACAAAGATGGCCGCCATCCGCAAACTGTCAGGCTAATGACCTAGTCATTTGGTCAAAGGATGATTCCTCTATAAAGGTATGTTGTTGCAAAATTTGGTAGAGATCGGATGATAAGGTTAATCGTAATTTGATTTAAGCTATGAACATTTGTGTGGCCGCCATTACGTTTCCGTCAAGATGGCGGCGATATAAAACATGACACTGAGGTGCCTTTTGTTAGTACTACCTCTGTACCAAATTTCGTTCCATTCGGTTCCACCGTGTTCGAATTAATATGGGGAATCGATTTTCACACAAAGATGGCCGCCATCCGCAAACTATTACGCTGATGACCTATTAGTTTGGTCAAAGGATGCTCCCCCCATAAAGGTATGTTGTTGCAAAATTTGGTAGAGATCGGATGATTAGGTTAGTCGTAATTTGATTTAAGCTTTGAACATTTGTGTGGCCGCCATTACGTTTCCGTCAAGATGGCGGCGATATAAAACATGACACTGAGGTGCCTTTTGTTAGTACTACCTCTGTACCACATTTCGTTCCATTCGGTTGCACCGTGTTCGAATTAATAGGGGGAATCGATTTTCACGCAAAGATGGCCGCCATCCGCAAACTATTACGCTGATGGCCTATTAGTTTGGTCAAGAGATGCTCCCCCCGTAAAGGTATGTTGTTGCAAAATTTGGTAGAGATCGGATGATTAGGTTGGTCGTAATTTGATTTAAGCTTTGAACATTTGTGTGGCCGCCATTACGTTTCCGTCTAGATGGCGGCGATATAAAACATGACACTGAGGTGTCCTTTGCTAGTGCTACCTTTGTACCAAATTTCGTTCAATTCGCATTCACCGTGTTCGAATTGATAGGGGGGGACAGACATTCAGAGTACACACACTCACACACACACACACAGACACACAGACACACACACTCACAGACTCACACACACATACACACACACAGACAGACACACTTTTTTCGCCCTGTGTTGATCTCATAAGTCTACTTTCATTTTTTGCAAAAATCGAAAGTAGGCTAAAAATGAAGACCTTTACCGAAATGTGGAAAAAATTACAGACTCAATTAAAAGACGGAGACTACAATTTTATGGTCACCTTCATAGAATGGATAGCAACAGGCTAACTAAGAAAATTTTTGACTACATCTCCAAATTTAAAAAAATCCTCTCGGCACGCCGGAAGGCGGAGGTAGATTTCACCGGGCAAACTAGGGGATTGCCTATAGTAGGCAAAACATGCAGGTTTTCATAGGAGGATCAGACCTCATTGATTGCAAGAAAGTATTTTACATTTAGAGGTTAAAAATAAACTTCTTTTTTCGTTTTTGTATGCATATTTTTATCATTTTATTGTCTTATGGGGATGGTAACCTTCTTGTCATTCGGGGTTCATTTTTATACTTGTGATCACACTGTCCTTATGCAAGGTTTGGAACTGATGTGTAACTATCTGACAGTCTGTTACTTCTTCTCGCAAAATTTTATCTCCCGCAGATATTGTTGTTGGTTCCTCAGTTAAGGGGCTGCGACAACGTGGTCATGTAACCCCGGGTGTGTAGAATCTGATAAACGGTGTTAATTGTGATGACTGTGTTAGTCTGTAATTCAGGTAAGGTCTGCAGACGGTCAATTTTAAGTAGTAGTTCCTAATTTTGTACCATATACTAACGCGAGCGAGACCTAGCTGTGAACTTGGCTACTAGATGCCACCGCAACCAGCAACTTGCAGCGAATGTTGGAACTTCTCCTCCAAAGGAAAGCATGCTGAGGGATTTTTAGCGCTCTTAGAAAATCCGACGACTTTGGCCGGCTTTGAACCAGCGACCTTGGGCATATAAGTTCAGCATGCTACCAGTTAGCCGCTTCCCACAGTCAGATGGAAAAATGAATGTGATCTCGTGCAATGGCGTTGTCTTGGCAACCTCTGATAGCTCATCCCTCATCAATTTAGAAGCGTTGTCACGGTAACCTCTGATGGCACTTGGCATGTTCTTTAATTCCGAAATCATTTTTCTCATCCCTTGGCGTAATGGTAGGTCAGATCAAAAATTCTTTCAGACAAAGTTTTAGGTAATTATTAGGGGAATATTTTCCATTTTGTACGGGTTTGATATTGTGCCTATTAAGAGAGATATGATTAATGTTTCCCGAAAAAAAACAACACTTTTTTCCACCCCTTTGGTCAATGGTTGGTGCTATCAAAAAACCTATTTGACATAACTTTTTGGCACTTATCCGACAAATATTATGAACTTTGAATTGATTCGGTATTTCACGTATTAAGAGAGTTATAGCGACATTTCACTTTTTCGAAAAAAGAGCCCCCCCCCCCCCCCGTTTTCACCCCCTTTAACCGATTTTGCCCATTAACGAACTCGACCGATATTTTAAGGGGTTACATATTATGTAAAACATTAAAGTGATTGGTGCAAAATTACGGCAGTTATCGTGTCCACAAGAAACTGATATATATGCATATACTAGCAGGTACCCGCGGCTTCGCTCGCGTCATAGTCGTGTCATATTGTTATTCAATGAAATGCAGGTGTACCCCCTTAACACCCCTTTAGAAACTGAATATCCAAAAACCCTTCCTTAGTGGGCGTTTTCGACTTACAACGAACATATTCCCAAATTTTCATGTTTCTAACTTTAATAGTTTTGGCTGGGCGATGATGAGTCAGTCAGTCAGTCAGTCAGGACACTTAGTTTTATATAAGAGATATACACACACACATATATATAAACTTTTGAACTGACGGTGGTTTGGGGTCTGGGGGATGTGAAACGCGAAGATATGTCGAAATTTTCCGGAAGTCGAAACATGGCACCCATTGCAATAGTTAGCTTTCTGATGAAATCTACCTAAAATAGGCTACATAATTTAAAATACTTCCATCAACGACACCTAGCTGTGAACTTGGCTACTAGATGCCACCGGAACCATCAACTCGCAACGAACGTTGGAACTTCCCCTCCAAAGGAAAGCATACTCAGGGTTTTTTGGCGCTCTTAGTAAATCCGACGACTTCAGCCGGGTTTGAACCCGCGACCTTGGGCATAGAAGTTCAGCATGCTACCAGTTCCGATACCGAAGTCGCTTCCCACAGACATATGAAAACAGAATGTGATCTCGTGCAGTGGCGTTGTCATAGCAACTGCTGATGGCTCATCCCTTATCAATTAAAAGTAAAGTTGTCATGGCAACCACTCTTGGCACTTGGAATTTTCTTATAATTTAAATCATTTTGCTCACCCCGTGGCGTAATGGTGGGTAATATCAAAAATTCTTTCAGACAAAAGTTTTAGGTAATTATTGGAGGAATATTGTCCATTTTGTACGGTTTTGATATTGTGCCTATTAAGAGAGATATGATTAATGTTTCCCGAAAAACCCACTTTTTTCCACCCCATTGGTCAATGGTTGGTGCTATCAAAAAAATTATTTGACATAAATTTTTGGCACTTATCCGACACATATTATGAACTTTGAATGGATTCGATATTTCTCGTATTAAGAGAGTTATAGCGAAATTTCACTTTTTCGAAAAAAGCCTCCCATTTTCCCCCCCTTCGACCGATTTTGCCCATTAACGAACTCGACCGAGATTTTATAGGGATACATGTTATGTAAAAAAATCAAAGTGATGGGTGCAAAATTACGGCAGTTATCGTGTCCACAAGAAACTGATATATATATATATATATATAGATAGATAGATAGATAGATAGATATATACATAAATTATATATAAAATTTTGAACTGACGGTGGTTTTGGGGTCTGGGGGATGTGAAACGCGAAGATATGTCGAAATTTTCCGGAAGTCGAAACATGGTACCCATTGCAATAGTTAGCTTTCTAATGAAATCTACCTAAAACACCACTAGATGGCTGGAAGAGATACGGTGTGATCTGCAAAAACTGAAGATCACAAACAACATCATTTCTAATAGGGTGGAATTCCGGCGACTGATCACTTCTGCAGATTTTTCGATTCTGCAAGTTCCAAATCAACCACGGAGAGTGTTATCAACGGAACAGAGGCAGGCCATCAGCCAACGTATGAAGAAGTGTTGGGAAGAAAAGAAAAAAAGTCCTCTCGGCACGCCGGAAGGCGGAGGTAGATTTCACCGGACAAACTTGGGGATAGGCGAAAATAGGCAGAATATGCAGGTTTTCGTAGAAGGATCAGACCTCATTTATTGCGAGAAGGTATTTTATAATTGGAGCTTAATTAACTTTGTTTTTCGTCATTTTATGCTTATTTTAAACATTTTATTGTCTTATGGGAACGGTAACCTTCTTGTCATTTGTGGTCCATTTTCATACTTGTGGTCACACTGTCCTTATGCAAGGTTTCGACACTGATGTGTAACTATGTAACGGTCTGTTACTTCTTCACGCAAAATTATATCTCCCGCAGAGATTTTGGTTGGTTCCTCAGTTTAGGGGCTGCGACAACGTGGTCATGTAACCCCGTGTACTTAGGGATGGCTGTATTAGTCTGTAATTCAGGTAAGGACTGCAGACGGTCAATTTCAAGCAGTAGTTCCTAATGTTGCTACCAGGTACTACCGTCAACGACACCTACCTGTGAACTTGGCTACTAGATGCCACCGCAGCCAGCAACTCGCAACGAACGTTGGTACTTCCCCTCCAAAGGAAAGCATACTGAGGGATTTTTAGCGCTCTTAGAAAATCCGACGACTTCGGCCGGCTTTGAACTCGCGACCTTGGGCATAGACATTCAGCATGCTTGCTACCAGTTACGTCACCGAAGCCGCTTCACACTTAGTCAGATGGAATTCTGAATATGATCTCGTGCAAGTGCGTTATCTTGGCAACGTCTGATGGCTCATCCCTCATCAATTTAGTAGTATTGCCATGGCAACCACTGATAGCTCTTGGCATTTTCTTATAATTCCGAAATCATTTTTCTCATCCCTTGGCATAATGGTGGGTCATATCAAAAATTCTTTCAGACAAAATTTTAGGTAATTATTAAGGGAATATTATCCATTTTGTACGGTTTTGATATAGTGCCTATTAAGAGAGATATGATTAATGTTTCCCGAAAAACCAATTTTTTCCCGCCCCTTTGGTCAATGGTTGGTGCTATAAAAAGAACTCTTCTAACATAAATGTTTGGGCTTTATCCGACACATAGTATGAACGTTGAACGATTCGATATTTCACATATTAAGAGAGTTATAGCAATATTGCACTTTTTCGAAAAAAAGCCCCCCATTTTCACCCCCTTCGACCGATTTAGCCCAGTAACGAACTCGACCGAGATTTTATAGGTATACATATTCGGTAAAATATTCAAAGTGATTGGTGCAAAATTACGGCAGTTATCGTGTCCACAAGAAACTGATATGCATATATATATACACATATACATACATAAATTATATATAAACTTTTGAACTGACGGTGGTTTTGGGGTCTGGGGGATGTGAAACGCGAAGATATGTCGAAATTTTCCGGAAGTCGAAACATGGTACCCATTGCAATAGTTAGCTTTCTAATGAAATCTACCTCTGGTTGGTTCCTCAGTTTAGGGGCTGCGACAACGCGGTCATCTAACCCCGTGTACTTTGGGTGATTGAAGAATCTGTCTGATAAACGGTGTGAATTGTAATGGCTGTAGTAGTCTTTATTCAGGTAAGGACTGCAGACGGTCAATTTCAAGCAGTAGTTCCTAATGTTGCTACCAGGTACTACCGTCAACGACACCTAGCTGTGAACTTGGCTACTAGATGCCACCCCAGCAACTCGCAACGAACGTTGGAACTTCCCCTCCAAAGAAAAGCATACTGAGGGATTTTAGCTCTCTTAGAAAATCCGACGACTTCGGCCGGCTTTGAAACCGCGACCTTGGGCATAGACATTCTGCATGTTACCAGTTACGTCACCGAAGCCGCTTCCCACTTAGTCAGATGTCAAAGTCAACCCCTGGCACCATCCAGCCCATGACGGGCTAAGGCCGACCAAGCGACCGCTACCCAGCCATTTGGCCTGCAGATATTGGGGTGACGCGTGATCAGCGCGTCGGGTCCCCTCGGCCGTTAATATTGGTATTCGTGATCGGGGTGCTGTCTCACTGTCAGACAGCTACTCAATTGTCCTCACGAGGCTGAGTGCACCCCGTTCCAACCCTCACGTCAGTTTTAAAATCCCTGACGGAGCCGGGGATCGAACCCGGGGCCTCCGGGTGAGAGGCAGGCGCGCTACCCCAACACCACGGGGCCGGCTTAGTCAGATGGAAATACTGAATCTGATCTCGTGCAAGTGCGTTGTCATGGCAACGGCTCATCCCTCATCAATTTAGTAGTGTTGCCATGGCAACCTCTGATAGCGCTTGGCATTTTCTTATAATTCCGAAATCATTTTTCGCATCCCTTGGCGTAATGGTGGGTCATATCAAAAATTCTTTCAGACAAAAGTTTTAGGTAATTATTAGGGGAATATTGTCCATTTTGTACGGTTTTGATATTGTGCCTATTAAGAGAGATATGATTAATGTTTCCCGAAAAACCCACTTTTTTCCACCCCTTTGGTCAATGGTTGGTGCTATCAAAAAACTTATTTGACATAAATTGTTGGTACTTATCCGACACATATTATGAACTTTGAATGGATTTGATATTTCACGTATTAAGTGAGTTATAGCGAAATTTCAATTTTTCGAAAAATGCCCCCCAATTTCACCCCCTTCGACTGATTTTGCCCATTAACGAACTCGACCGAGATTTTATAGGGATACATATTATGTAAAAAAATCAAAGTGATTGGTGCAAGATTACGGCAGTTATCGTGTCCACAAGAAACTGATATACATATATATATATATATATATATATATACATATATATATATATATATACATAAATTATATATAAACTTTTGAACTGACGGTGGTTTTGGGGTGTAGGGGATGTGAAACGCGAAGATATGTCGAAATTTTCCGGAAGTCGAAACATGGGACCCATTGCAATAGTTAGCTTTCTAATGAAATCTACCTAAAAACGAAACAATGTACCGTAGTCTTAGGTTCAAAGCGGTCTATAATTGGCCAAATTCTAAATACTGTATATATATACTAGCAAGTACCCGCGGCTTCGCTCGCATCATAGTCGGGTCATATTGTTATTCAATGAAATGCAGGTTTAACCCCGTTACACCCCTTTAGAACATGAATATCCAAAAATCCCTCCTTAGTAGACGTTTTCGACACACAACAAACATATCCCCAAAATATAATTCTTCTAACTTTAATAGTTTTGGTTGGTCGATGAGAGTGAATATCCAAAAATCATTCCTTAGTGGACGTTTTTTCTTCCAGAATTTCACCCCTCCCCATGGGCCCCTTAAATTGGATTTATGAAAAAAGGTCGAACACCTATTTATTTATTTATTTGTTTATTTTTAAGATGATTGTTTTCCGCTGAGTTTCAAACTCCTCGCTATGTCGTTTAGGAGATACACGCTCCGTAAGGAATGTTTCAACCCCCACTTTTCATCCCTTTCACCTTATAATATACACCACATCGAAAAACTAAAAAACATGTGTCAGCATGGTTTTAATGATTAGTTTATATGCCAGGTATCACATCCACAAATGAAACCACTCGTGAGATATTGTTATTCACTGAAATGCACGTTTACCCCCTTAACACCCCTTTAGAACCTGAATATCCAAAAATCTTTCCTTAGTGGTCGTTTTCGACAAACAACGAACATATCCCTAAAATTTCATGTCTCTAACTTCAATAATTTTGGCTGGGCAATGATGAGTGAGTGAGTCAGTCAGGACATTTTCTTTCATTTATTTTTGAGAATTTCACCCCTTCCCATGAACCCTTAAATTGAATTTATGAAAAAAAAACACGTTCGAACACCTATTTACTTATTTTTAAGCTGTTTTTCCCCTGAGTTTGATGAGCGAGTAAGTGAGTCAATCAGTTAGGACACTTTCTTTCCTGCCTTTCCCCCAGCATTTCACCCCTCCCCATGGGCCCCTTAAATGGATATATGAAAAAACAAAACGATCCAACACCTATTTATTATATTTAAGCTGTTCTTCCCCCCTGAGTTTGATGAGTGAGTGTATTAATCAGTTAGAACACTTTCTTTCCTGTTATTTTTTCCCCCAGAATATCACCCCTCTCCAAGGGCCCCTTAAATTGGATTTATGAAAAAAAAAACGGTCGAACACCTATTTACTTATATTGTAAGCTGTTTTTTTCCGCTGAATTTCAAACTTCTCGCCTATATCGTTTAAGAGATACACGCTCCGTTAAGAATCCTTCAATCCCCAATTTTCACCCCTTTCACCTCATAATATACACCACATCGATAAACCCTTAGACATATGTCTGCTTATTTTTAATGATTAGTTTATATGCCGAATATCACATCCCCAAAGAAACAACTCATGAGATATCGTTATTCAATGGCATGCAGGTTTACCCCCCTTGACACCTCTTTAGAACCGAATAAACAAAAATCCTTCCTTAGTTAACATTTTCGACATACAGCGAACATATTCCCAGAATGCCATGTTTCCAACTGTAATGTTTTTTAAGATGGTGATTTGCTCACTGTTGGATGATAAATGCAATAGGTCATGAAATGAATTGAGACACGTTAATACACACTGGTATTGTGAACTTACCTTCAGTAGTGCTCTCAAAATGAAATGTTGGGCGCCGTGGTCGCAACAAAGTGTTGAAGACCAATAAAAGAAACACAAATAATGATAAATTAACATCAGTGGAGCACCTGAGACCTCTTTCTCCCAGCCCGTGGCGAAATCAAAGTAATCAACCAGTTAGTTTTTGCATTGGGGATAAGGGATGACTTACATGTACTTCTAACTACTGAAAAAGGAAAGCAAGGCATGGATTAAAATACTGAATTTAATTCTACACAAAAACAAAATATGAAAAGTTAATAATAATAAATAGTAAATACTTTCACTGAAGTTGTGTTAACCTGAGGGGCGAGAAAAGTGATGAGACCGATATTAAGTTTAACGTTATTTCCAAAACTGTGAAGTTACTTGCCAGGAATATAAAAGAAGAGATTTTGAATAATATATGTCAGCCTAGCTTACCGAGGTTGCGTGTCGAAGGAATTGGTCTCCATATTTAAGACTTGTAGTTGTCCCTGGGGCGATGATTCATCTCTTGGAATGACGTCTTGAAGGATCCCAGCAGATAAGTTTCGTTAATTATATTTACTGAGCAGCGATGATGTAGATTTAGCTGCTAGCTTGATCAGTGATGAAGTGCTAACTCCATAAATCACTTTACCGACTTTGGCCAATAACACAACCATTGTCGTTATTGCATGGAAAGACGAAGAAATATGTCTTATATGCACAATCAAGTCCAAACTATAGACGGTATGAATGACTTACTTCATTCCCAATAAGATTCACTGTAGTGAGTGACTCCTTCCTTAAACGCGCCAGCCCTCAAGTGCCATCCGTCTTACTCCCCCTTCTTGCAGAAAAAGAACCTTCGTCGACCAATCAAAATACCGTTGCTATGGTCTTCTGTCTCAGAGATACGTTCCAGTAGGCCCAGAGTCCTTCTTAGAAAACATCAGTTAAACTCCTCTTCACTTGATACAGACACACCTTGTGAAGCCAGATAGCTCCTTTGACACTAATCTCTTGAAATCTGTTGTACCAGGCTGTCCATTGTTCGCTTACTCAGCGGAGAGCCCCCCGCTGTGCGTGTCACTCAGAATAATTGCACTCGCCACGGTTTTAAAATCTGTCTTAGGAAAATAAGAAAAGGGTCTCATGGCTTTGGTCACCTCACAAGTTAACATACTGTAGAATAACTGAAATATGTCGAATCCCTTTGATTCAAATAGCGAAAGTAATTGGAGTTATCGTGTGTAATAAAACATCTCCATGGCTCAGTTAGCCTTGAATCTAAACTTAATAATAATAATAATAAAGAATTCTATCAATTAAGTACGACTAATAATAATAATAATAATAATACATCTAAATATATAAATAACAAGTAATAGTTTGCCGTTATGAACATATTACAGAACGCCCTAGAAGATCACGCTATATTACATAGTAATGTAGTGCTGATTTTCTTCCGACACGAATATATAAAAAATATGACACAAAGCACAGAAAAAATACAACATCTAATAATACCCTTCTATGTAAAAGTGTAATTTGCAATCATCTTCAACGTAATTACGTCATTGTTCCCTTTGTATTCATTTGCAACTTGTGCGTTCAAGTGTTTTTGTATAGCGGAAACACCGCCTGATACACGAAATCGATACCCTGAAAAATAGAACATATTCATATTTTACCCTTTATTTACACACGGTAAATTTTCTTCTCGTGACACAATCATAATTATGTCACATTACGGGTCGGTTCCATACTACACGTATGAAATAATATCACTTCGGAGGGTTAGTTCCTGGAGTAGAGTTTACGGAGATTCGACCAAATTACAATGTTATATAGTGTAGTCATAACTTCTCCTGAACTGTAATCGATATGTCGGGAATTCCACCTCTCACGCGCATACACATGTAAATTAACACAATTTTCGCAGCCGTACGTCACACGTAAGCAATAGGACTTACAGACTGCATTACACAAAATCTCTGAAAATTAATTACAATGCTAACCTCTACTGAAATAATATCAAAATATAGAAATCTATGTAATTCATCTTATCTCTGTGCTTAATGAGTCCCATTTAGCTTCCTTTAAAAGCAGTCTCTTACCTTCCAACAGCGAGCACTCCTCCTGTCACCCTTATCTCCTTGAGATAACTCCAACACCGTCTCTCCCCAAATACATACCTTCATAATTACGGTTACCACTAACCTTTTAGTCCAGATCAACAGCCTTCATACCACCTTACATAGGCTACCTATTCAAATCAAGTCCTAGAGGTTCATCACCGGTCACCCTCTCGTAACAGCTGTCACCTCTCCAACTCACGCCACATACTTACGTAACGAGTGAATGTTATATGTACCATATAAACTAATTCCATTATTCTCTAACACATAAGCGCACTTACCGACGCACTGAGAAACAACATTCGGTCCCTCAAATAAGAGAAACTACTATCTAACAAACTACATGCACTCGCCCTCGACACGAATAATTCGACGACAGGGTTCGAATTTAAGGACTCAGCTACCTCGGGTTCTTCGGTAAATTCACGAAACGAGTCACTTTTTAAATCTAGGTCTACATTACTTATACACAAGAGTACTGGTTGGCAAAGTAAACATACAGTACTGCAACCCTACATAAATGTTCTACTTTCGATTATTACTTCTTTCTTTCTCACTCCCTACTTCATCACTTTCTTTCTTTATCGTCACTCTGTCTTCTCTCCTTATAATAATGGTTTCCCCATCTCCCGTACTACACCTATCAATGGTGACACTACAGTGCACTTCTCCTCCTACCGTTTCCCTTACCTTATCTGCTATTTCATTCCACTCCATAATGTGTTCTCTCTCTCTTTCTTTCAACCTGGCTTCCATTTCCTCTAATAAATTATTTTTATTCTCCTCTTTCTTTTTACTCCTATGATTTCTATCATCCTGCCTCCCCTCAACTCCTATGGTATCACCTTCCACCATTTCTTCTACTATCGCTCCTTCCTTCTGATTTTTCTTTCTCTCTTTCTTTCTACTCTCATGATTTCTATCTTCCTGCCTCCCCTCAACTCCTATGTTATCACCTTCCACCATTTCTTCTACTATCGCTCTTTCCTGCTGAATTTTCTTTTTACTCTTATGATCTCCATCTTCCTGCCTCCCCTCAACTCCTATGGTATCACCTTCCACCATTTCTTCTACTATCGCTCTTTCCTTCTCAATTTTCTTTCTCTCTTTCTTTTTACTCTTATGATCTCCATCTTCCGGCCTCCCCTCAACTCCTATGGTATCACCTTCCACCATTTCTTCTACTATCGCTCTTTCCTTCTGATTTTTCTTTCTGTCTTTATTTTTACTCTTATGATCTCTTTCTTCCTGCTCATCTTGTTCTTTAACTATCTCATTCTGGCTGTAGCCTAACGTCCGCTTCTCCATTTCCGCTAATCTCCTACTAACTTCCTCTATACTTGCTCTAAAGTCGTCCCTTATCTGCCTATTCTCTTCATCTATGATTTCCTGCATTTTTATTTCCTGAGAGCTTAGTACTTTCTTTATTTTACCTAATTCCATTCCTATCTTCCCTTTAATCTTCTTCTCCTCTTTCTCATTACGTTCCATAATTTCTACCCTTACTTCTTGCACTCTTTCTATCACCTGTTGACTAGTCTGGTCAACTTTATTGCCTAAAATTTCAAGCTTATTCTCAACTTCTACCCTGACTTCCTCTACTGTTTCTTTTAACTGACTTTTCATCTCTTCCCTTATCGTCTCTTGGACATCCAATATACTTTCCTTCATCCGCTCATATTTCCTACGCAACTCCTCGCTACTTTCCACTACACCGTTTATCCTCTTATTCAATTCCTCAATTTTATTACTAGTTTCAGAGTTATTCTGATCTAATTTCCTGTTTATCTGCATATTATTACGTTCAAGTCTAGCTTTAGTGGCTTCTAACTTATCACTCAAATCTTGATTATTACTCTCTAATCTAGCATTTATTTTTTGACTGTGACTTTCTAATTTAGCATTTATTTCCTGACTGTGACTATCCAATTTAGCATTCATTTCCTGACTGTGACTTTCCAATTTAGCATTTATTTCCTGACTGGTATTATCTAGTTTATTATTAGTGGCTTCTAATTTGTTATTAAACAACCTTAACATGCTCATAATGCCTTCACTTATTTCCACCGTCATCTCCTTACTGGTATTGGGATCAACCTCCGATCTCCCTTCCATCAACGTCTGACCATCTACTGCCAACTGACTACTCTCCTCCCCCACATTCTCCTCTACCATATCACCACTCAACTGTTGACCACTCCTAAGCTTCATCTGGTCCTTATCAGCCATACTGATACACCACAATTAAAATCCCCCACAAAACACAAGCACAAAGATAATACCGTTCCCCAATTACAAATACTATCTGGTTTTCGTGCCCTACGCTTTGGCGACACCTGTAATGTTTTTTAAGATGGTGATTTGCTCACTGTTGGATGATAAATGCAATAGGTCATGAAATGAATTGAGACACGTTAATACACACTGGTATTGTGAACTTACCTTCAGTAGTGCTCTCAAAATGAAATGTTGGGCGCCGTGGTCGCAACAAAGTGTTGAAGACCAATAAAAGAAACACAAATAATGATAAATTAACATCAGAGGAGCACCTGAGACCTCTTTCTCCCAGCCCGTGGCGAAATCAAAGTAATCAACCAGTTAGTTTTTGCATTGGGGATAAGGGATGACTTACATGTACTTCTAACTACTGAAAAAGGAAAGCAAGGCATGGATTAAAATACTGAATTTAATTCTACACAAAAACAAAATATGAAAAGTTAATAATAATAAATAGTAAATACTTTCACTGAAGTTGTGTTAACCTGAGGGGCGAGAAAAGTGATGAGACCGATATTAAGTTTAACGTTATTTCCAAAACTGTGAAGTTACTTGCCAGGAATATAAAAGAAGAGATTTTGAATAATATATGTCAGCCTAGCTTACCGAGGTTGCGTGTCGAAGGAATTGGTCTCCATATTTAAGACTTGTAGTTGTCCCTGGGGCGATGATTCATCTCTTGGAATGACGTCTTGAAGGATCCCAGCAGATAAGTTTCGTTAATTATATTTACTGAGCAGCGATGATGTAGATTTAGCTGCTAGCTTGATCAGTGATGAAGTGCTAACTCCATAAATCACTTTACCGACTTTGGCCAATAACACAACCATTGTCGTTATTGCATGGAAAGACGAAGAAATATGTCTTATATGCACAATCAAGTCCAAACTATAGACGGTATGAATGACTTACTTCATTCCCAATAAGATTCACTGTAGTGAGTGACTCCTTCCTTAAACGCGCCAGCCCTCAAGTGCCATCCGTCTTACTCCCCCTTCTTGCAGAAAAAGAACCTTCGTCGACCAATCAAAATACCGTTGCTATGGTCTTCTGTCTCAGAGATACGTTCCAGTAGGCCCAGAGTCCTTCTTAGAAAACATCAGTTAAACTCCTCTTCACTTGATACAGACACACCTTGTGAAGCCAGATAGCTCCTTTGACACTAATCTCTTGAAATCTGTTGTACCAGGCTGTCCATTGTTCGCTTACTCAGCGGAGAGCCCCCCGCTGTGCGTGTCACTCAGAATAATTGCACTCGCCACGGTTTTAAAATCTGTCTTAGGAAAATAAGAAAAGGGTCTCATGGCTTTGGTCACCTCACAAGTTAACATACTGTAGAATAACTGAAATATGTCGAATCCCTTTGATTCAAATAGCGAAAGTAATTGGAGTTATCGTGTGTAATAAAACATCTCCATGGCTCAGTTAGCCTTGAATCTAAACTTAATAATAATAATAATAAAGAATTCTATCAATTAAGTACGACTAATAATAATAATAATAATAATACATCTAAATATATAAATAACAAGTAATAGTTTGCCGTTATGAACATATTACACAACTTCAATAGTTTTCGCTGGGCGATGATGAGTGAGTGAGTGAGTCAATCAGGACATTTTCTTTCAACAATTTTTACCAGTATTTCATCCCTTCCCATGGGCCCCTTAAATTGGATTTATGAAAAAACGCTCGAACACCTATTAACTTATTTTTTTATGATGTCTCTTTCCCCTGAGTTTGATGAGTGAGTGAGTTAGTCAGTCAGTTAGGACACTTTCTCTCCTTTTCTTTTCCAGAATTTCACCCCAACCCATTGGCCCCTTAAATAGAATTTATGAAAAAACGATCGTACACCGATTTACTTATTTTTATAGCTGATTTTTTCCCGCTGAATTTCAAACTTCTCGCCTATGTCGTTTAAGAAATGCACGCTCCGTTAGGAATCCTTCAATCCCCACTTTTCACCCCTTTCACCTTATATTATACACCACATCGAAAAACCCTTAGACACATGTCTGCTTATTTTTAATGATAAGTTTACATGCCGAGTATCACATCCACAAATGAAACCACTCTTGAGATAGTTTGCAAACGGCTAGAAGGTTATAACGGAACCAAACTAAGCTGTAAAATTCATCAATACATATAATGCGCTTAAGGGGGTCAAGGGGTACTCTGGAATTTTTTCACGCGATTTACACGTGCTGGTGTGCTACGGAAGGTCAATTATATCCCTATCCCTATATTGTTATATTATTATTATAATTATTTTTATTATTATTAAACTACGGAAAGGAAGACCCCAGAGGACTGGAAAAAGGGAATAATTGTCCCGATCTTCAAGAAAGGTAGTAGAACAGAATGCAGAAACTATCGGGGAATAACACTGATGAGTCATTGTGCAAAGATGTTTGAGAAAGTTTTGGAAAGGAGAATTAGGACAAGGATAGAAGAAGGGATGAGGGAAGAACAACATGGCTTCAGAGCAGGAAGGTCCACAGTGGATTTGATTTTTGCTGTAAGGCAGTTACAAGAACAGCACAGTGAGTATGGAACAGATCTACTGATGGCCTTCCTGGACATTGAGAAAGCATATGACAGTGTATGCAGAAACAAAGTATGGAAGTCCCTGGAGGATGTTGTTGTTGTTGTTGTTGTTTGAGTCTTCAGTCTTTTGACTGGTTTGATGCAGCTCTCCATGTCTCCCTGTCCTGAGCTAATCGTTTCATCTCTACATAGCTCCGACAGCCTACATCCGAGGCAATCTGTTTAACATATTCTAACCTTGGTCTACCCCTACAGTTTTTGTCCTCGACCCTTCCTTCCATAACTAAGCTTGCTATCCCTGGAGGATAGAGGAGTAGAAAAATGGACTATAAGGAGGATAAAGGAGATGTACAAGGGAAGTGTGAGCTGTGTGAAAGTGGGAGGAGAGAGATCGGACTGGGTGGAACAGAGAAACGGCCTGAAACAAGGAAGTGCACTGGCACCGTTACTTTTCATTGTGGTGATGGATGACATAATGACCCGAGTGGCACAAGTAATTGGGGAAGGAAAGATGAAAGCAATGGTGTTAGTGGATGATTTGATGATTTGGGGAAACAAGGAGGAGGAGGTTCAGGAAAAGTTGGACGTGTGGGAAGGAATAATACAAGTATATGGGATGAAATTTAGCATAAATAAGAGTGAGATGGTGATCACAACAAGGAAGAAGGAAAGAACCACAACGGGAATAACAATTGGTGGGGAACAGCTGAAGAAAGTGGAGAGTTTCAGGTATCTGGGAAGCCTGATACAAGATAATGGAAGAAACTATAGAGAAAAAATGAGCGAGGGAGACAGGCAGAAGCATTCCGGAGGAGTGTGAGAAGCATGTGATGGAGCAAGGATGTCCCTC
Organism: Meconema thalassinum; assembly: GCA_946902985.2. NCBI lineage: Eukaryota > Metazoa > Arthropoda > Insecta > Orthoptera > Tettigoniidae > Meconema > Meconema thalassinum. Next base: position 907,931,592 of record OX336388.2, on the reverse strand, counting down.
AGAACAGAAAAAAGATCATATATCGGACGTACTATGTCCCTATCCTGACGTATGCCTCGGAGACCTGGGCTATGAAAGGAAGGGAGAAGAGCAAAATACAGGCCAGTGAGATGAGGTTCTTGAGAAGCAGTATTGGAGCTACAAAGGTAGACAGAATAAGAAATGAGAGGACCAGAGAATTAATAAAGGAGGAACCATTACTGGGTGGTATAGAGAAATCTAGACTTAGATGGCATGGACATGTAAAACGAATGGAGGATAAGAGGACACCCATGAGGATACACGAGACGAAGTGGGAAGGAAAGAGACCGAGAGGAAGACCGAGAGGAAGACCGAGAGGAAGACCGAGAGGCAGGTGGTTGAAAGGGAAGGAAGAAAGCGTGAAAAAGAAAGGAGAAGACTGGACAGGGGTGGAAGCTGAGAGATGGTGGGAAGACAGAAGACGTTGGAGTGGCCTGTGTTCCAAACAGACCGGCCAGTGGCTGGAGACTGTGCAAGAGTATGATGATGATGATACTACGGCCTACAACGACGAGACAAAGCTCATTTTCAGCCCCTTGGTGTCAGAAAAAACCTCGGGGCCCCTAAACAGTCGTAAAGGGTCCCCGAAAACTACATTTTAATGCTCTAAAACCAAGAGTTTCTGAGATATTCCCAGAAAACTAATTTCATTTAATAAACTAATGTAGGAATGCAGGCCAGTAACCATGACAACAGTGTCTCAAAAAGGTACATCCAACTTTCCATCTATTTCTGCAAGAAATAATGCCACTCCATTTATTAAATTTCTGTGAAAGTTTGCAAATGGCTATAAGGTTATCACGGAACAAAAAAAAACTGTAAAATTCATCAATGCGCTTAAGGGGGTCAAGAGGTACCCTCGATTTTTTCACAAGTGGGAAGGAAAGAGACGCTCAAACGTGCGATGTGTCGTACAGAAGGTCTATTATAGCTTCAAACAGCAACATTATTTTCAAAAATTCCTGAATTGAAATAGTTTATTTTTTATTTTATTTTTTTGCTTCTAGGAATATGGGCCATTGGAGGCTAAAAAACCTGAATTTTCATGCACCACAAGCCTTTATAATTTATTAAAGGGGTCTTCCTCTGGATGCGCACTTGACACAACAGTGAGGGACAGTTTTTATGTGACGTGAATTGCATTTCGTCTACGAGGTTTTCAATTTTATTTTCACGTCAGGAAGTACACGTTAGGTAAATTAGTTTCAGAGCATATTTCAACTAATCATTTATCTTTGTCAACAAACAGGTTCCAAGCCCCTAACCATTGCAACAGTAGCTCAATTGATTACGTCTGGCTATTAATACCGATGACCGTTCGAAAATGGGTACTTCTGCTAGTGTTAATATACATGCCAGTTTTTTAATTTCCTGCCATTACAGGTCACGTGGCATAACGTACCAATTAGATCGTATTCTCTTTATAAATCAGCAAAATTCAACATACTCTTCACAAAAATACATCTTAAGGGAATAAATATGGCAATGTAGTTACATCCCCACTAAAATGGAGCGTGGGCTATCGTTCAGAAAAGTATGCCTACCACTAGATTTGAAGCACCATTCTACCTGTTCGCGCTCACCGCGTACGGTCAGGCTTTGACTGACTCAGCCACCAACACATGGTAGATTCCCTGCGCTGTAAGTGTAGTATTTACTGTGGCCGTCCCACCTCAAACGTTTAAGTCCATATTAAAGTCTTAAATCATGGTTTATGGTGTTGATTTAACTTTCTACTATTACACATCGCGTGGCGTAAGCTATTAATTCGATCGTATTACGAGTATGTGTGTTATTTCAAGGAGCAATAGGTTAGTAGAATGGGCCATAGTATTTGGCGGGGAAAAGTTTGCGGTCGGTTTTTCTTTGCTAGACCCATGACCCAATTACATTGCCGTCACACTGTCAGAACGCAGAGCAATATCGACCATCGGGAGAAATGCAATGTTAGTTGGATTTCATAAAACTAAATAATAAGGGGCTGGTGGACCACACTGTATAGTTTGAATGATAGCTAGAACTATACTATCACCAAAGGTGCACCAAATTATATCTAGTACATGAAAAGGTTTTGATAAAAGATTGATAAAAATGAATGGATATATTTAGTTTTTAAAAAATTGGCTGTTTTATTTCACTATGGAAAGCAGGTTATTATACATAATCTCAAATACTTACCCTAATTCGTGATATTTATTTTGAACATAATACTTTTTTTCATTTTTTTTTGTCGTTTACCCTCCAGGTTGGTGGAACCCACGGACTCAGCGAGGGAACTCACCACTACCGCCTCTACGGGCAGTGTCCTAGAGCTGGGAACATCGAATCGGAAAGGATACAACTGGTGAGGTGGGATTGGCACCTCGCCCAGGCGGCCTCACCTGCAAAGCGAACAGGGGCCCCATGAGGGAAGGTAAGGGATGGTGAGGATGGATAGGCAAGGAAGAGGGAAGGAGGCAGCCGTGGCCTTGAAGAAGGTACCATCCCGGCATTTGCCCGAAGACGAAGTGGGAAACCACGGAAAACCACTTCGAGGATGGCTGAGGGGGAATCGAACCCCCTCTACTCATTTGGGCCACCCGAGGCTGAGTAGACCCCGTTCCAGTCCTCGTACCACTTTTCAAATTTCGTGGCAGAGCTGGGAATCGAACCCAGGACCTCCGGGGCGGCAGCTAACCATGCTGACCACTACGCTACGGAGGCGACTCTTTTTATTTTATTTATTTAGTCAATTTACCCTCTAGGTTGGTGGTTCCCTCAGACTCAGCGAGGGAACTCACCACTACCGCCTCTATGGGCAGAGTCCTGGAGCCGGGAACATCTGGTCGGGACGGATACAACTTGGGAGGTGTGATCAGCACTTCGCCCAGGCGGCCACACCTGCCAAGTGAACAGGGGCCTCATGAGGGATGGGAAGGGATGGAAGATTGGGATGGATAGGCGACGAAGAGGGAAGGAGGCGGCCGTGGCCTGACAGTAGGAACCATCCTGGCATTAGCCCGAATACGAAGTGGGAAACCACGGAAAACCACTTCGAGAAAGGCTAGCGGTCAGCATGGTTAGCTGCCGCCCCGGAGGTCCTGGGTTCGATTCCCAGCTCTGCCATGAAATTTGAAAATTGCTACGAGGACTGGAACGGGGTCTACTCAGCCTCGGGTGGTCCAAATGAGTAGAGGGGGTTCGATTCCCACCTCAGCCGTCCTCGAAGTGGTTTTCCATGGTTTCCCACTTCGTCCTCGGGCAAATGCCGGGATGGTACTGTACCCGTAATCCACGTGGTCTTACCTGTTGCAATCCGATGGAAAAGTTGGATCGTAGATTCTAGAAGTTCCCGGCTGAAATGACCTCTGAAAAACCTACCAACTAGGATCAACCAGGGATCAGGATACGTCGATATTAAAGAATGCGGTACGAAGATGCCAGTGGTGTATAAAATTACGATGAAACGAAGCTCAAAAAGAACTCGAACAAGAGACTCTAAAATAAAGTGAAAATATCTCGGGCGTTAAGTTTAAGCAAACTCAAGGAAAAACTACCCACTGGTCCTCCTAACGCACTCCCCTTTTCTAATAGAAAACACCAGTCGTTCTAAGATTCTTTTAAAATTAAATTCAGTTCATTGACTGGTTAATGATGTATGTCCGTCAACTAGACACAAAATTAAAGAAAAGCTTCTTTAGATCAAATGATGAAAAAAATAGTTTTAAATAAACGCCTATAATAAGGCCCCATCTTACTGCTCTAAAACGCAGTGTTTAAATATATCATCCGCTGAACAAATTACAAGAAAAATACAATATTAAATTATGCACTGATGTTATACCCTTATTAAAGATTTATACATATTTTACATTTTATATACAAGTTATATCCTTAATTAGGATTTTGTTATAAACGCCGCCCATCTTCATTTAATTTTACAAGTGTGTTTCAAGGTTATCATTTTCTTAATTTGTTGCATTCAACAATCAATTAAGATAATCGAATAGTGTTACAAGTTATGAAAATAGTTTATTAACTATCTATATGCCTCAGTGCATGCAGTATATTTTTGCTAAAATTACTGAAATATCACTATTATTATATTGCATGAATTAATTAAAGTTATTCGAGAAGTGGCTGTGTCACTTAAATATGTGTGTCATGATATAAGCAATTCATCTCCGGCAAATCCTACTAGGCAAGAATAAAACGTAGGGTTACTTGAATAAAACAAGCATATAAGAGAAACATTCGTGATTCCAATTCACGATAACTACAACTTCATATCCAAATAGTGATAGCTCAAAAGCTAATTTCACTCTTACTAAAACGCAATGACAACGTTAATGTCTTCTCAAAAGACTACGAGTACAATATACAACATTAATATTGACCATCCAATGATGTCAAATATTCGCTTCACTAACACAATAAATCGTATGCACAAAATTGCAATACCTTAATTCAGCTTTCCAAAGCTGTCAAGAATTAATCCCAAACGTTATTAAACTTAAAACCTTTCAAAAATTGCTCTGAAAATATCATGCCCTATCATAGACAAATATAGAAGTGCCACAGATTACTTCTTTTCTAACTTCACTAAACAAGAAGCAACAATTTATAAGATAAATTGTTTTATCTATTTCCATAAATTATCGTCATTTAAGTCTACGACAAGTTCTGTTATACTAGTTTGAACTATTAAATTTAGTTCACAATTCCAATATATTTATATATATTTATTTCCATAAAGACTTATATATGAGAGAAAAAAATGTAAATAGACACTAGTAACAAGATGTTCAGTAAGGAACATATAGCCTACTTTCTCCTAACTGCATGGGTATTGTTATAACTCTTTGTCCTTTTCAAGGAGTATGATTGAATGTTGGTTGTTGTAGCTTGTTGAAATACAACGTGCTATAGGGATATTAAACATGAATATGAGGTGCCCTTTGCTAGTGCTACCTCTGTACCAAATTTCGTTCCATTCGGTTTCACCGTGTTCGAATTGATAAGGGGAATCGATTTTCACACAAAGATGGCCGCCATCCGCAAAATATTAGGCTGATGACCTATTAGTTTGGTCAAAGGATGCTCCATCCATAAAGGTATGTTGTTGCTAAATTTGCTAGAGATCGGATGATTAGGCTAATCGTAATTTGATTTAAGCTTTGAACATTTGTGTGGCCGCCATTACGTTTCTGTCAATATGGCGGCGATATAAATCATGACACTGAGATGCCCTTTGCTAGTGCTATCTCTGTACCAAATTTCGTTCCATTCGGTTTCACCGTGTTTGAATTAATAGGGAGAATCGATTTTGACACAAAGATGGCCGCCATCCGCAAACTATTAGGTGAATGACCTATTAGATTGGTCAAAGGATGCTCCCTCCATAAAGGTATGTAGTTGCAAAATTTGGTAGAGATCGGATGATTAGGTTAATCGTAATTTGATTTAAGCTTTGAACATTCGAGTGGCCGCCATTACGTTTCAGTCAAGATGGTGGCGATATAAAACATGACACTGAGGTGCCCTTTGCTAGTGCTACCTCAGTACCAAATTTCGTTCCATTCGGTTCCACCGTGTTCGAATTAATAGGGGGAATCAATTTTGACATAAAGATGGCCGCCACCCGCAGACTATTAGGCTAATAACCTATTAGATTGGTCAAAGGATGCTCCCTCCATAAAGGTATGTAGTTGCAAAATTTGGTAGAGATCGGATGATTAGGTTAATCGTAATTTGATTTAAGCTTTGAACATTCGTGTGGCCGCCATTACGTTTCTGTCAAGATGGCGGCGATATAAAACATGACACTGAGGTGCCCTTTGCTAGTGCTACCACTGTACCAAATTTCGTTCCATTTGGTTTCACCGTGTTTGAATTAATAGGGGGAATTGATTTTCACACAAAGATGGCCGCCATCCGCAAACTATTTGGCTAATGACCTAGTTATTTGGTCAAAGGATGCTGCCTCTATAAAGGTATGTTGTTGCAAAATTTGGTAGAGATCGGATGATTAGGTTAATCGTAATTTGATTTAAGCTTTGAACATTTGTGTGGCCGCCATTACGTTTCCGTCAAGATGGCGGCGATATAAAACATGACACTGAGGTGCCTTTTGTTAGTACTACCTCTGTACCAAATTTCGTTCCATTCGGTTGCACCGTGTTCGAATTAATAGGGGGAATCGATTTTCACACAAAGATGGCCGCCATCCGCAAACTATTCCGCTGAAGACTTATTAGTGTGGTCAAAGGATGCTCCCCCCATAAAGGTATGTTGTTGCAAAATTTGGTAGAGATCGGATGATTAGGTTAGTCGTAATTTGATTTAAGCTTTGAACATTTGTGTGGCCGCCATTACGTTTCCGTCAAGATGGCGGCGGTATAAAACATGATACTGAGGTGTCCTTTGCTAGTGCTACCTTTGTACCAAATTTCGTTCAATTCGCATTCACCGTGTTCGAATTGATAGGGGGGACAGACATTCAGAGTACACACACTCACACACACACACACAGACACACAGACACACACACACACACACACGGACTCACACACACACATACACACACACAGACAGACGCACTTTTTTCGCCCTGTGTTGATCTCATAAGTCTACTTTCATTTTTTGCAAAAATCGAAAGTAGGCTAAAAATAGTCGTTTCAGTTTCGCCTATCCAAACTCGAAAAATGGCTCAACTACTCAGAAGAAAACACGTGAGACTTACACCATGGAAAGGAGTCTATTATCATATCAATAGATACACGCAAACCATTAAATCAAACGATGATCTATCCAAGAGTCTTCCCAAAAACGAATTGAAATAACACAAGCTAAAAACTGAACGAACTAAAAATTTCATTTAAAGAAAAATCTTTAATCAAAAAGAAATATGAAAGTAGGCTACAAATGCCTTGGCAATCAATTCACAATTGTTTTCGCTGGACGATTTCCATAATTCCATAACCATGGAAAATAACGATGAAAATGCACTATCATTTCTAAAAGAAAGAATTTCTACTAGAATGTCATAAGTCCATACGAATAGTATCACTGAAATATTTTTGGAATAGTTCAAGTGCACGAGTGTGTGGCCATCTTCTTCCTAATTGCTATTCTTATACAAAGATATCGTCGTCTTGGTCCTAATTATGCTGCAGATATCTTCTCAACAAAATTCAATGCTTGGTTTTATTTCCAAAATTTTCAAAATAAAAGCAACAAAGTAATGCTCTAAATAGCATCACGTCTACTGTTAACTACACAATAAATTGCACTCTCCGACAGAAATGATAAAAAAGAACCAAATCTAGTCTTCGAATGAATTTCATACTAATTAATAAAATATTGGTGAAAAGTATCGAACTAAAAGTGACAAGGTCTACTGTCTACAAGAGAAGAAAAGATTTCCAGCTACCTTGGGCGAAGTTCTGGTTGAGATTGAAGAAAGTATAGGAATATACATTCCTTTCAGGAACTGAACCATCATCCCTGAGTAGTCCATGGCTGGAGCTGCAAGTCGCCGAACCAACTTCCTCCTAACTCGAAAACTACTGTCTACGAAACGGAGTTCCTGCATATTGCTTGTACAAGGCTCCCTCGACGTTATCAGTAAAGTAGTTTCGCTCATTTGGAGTTGTTTCTTCATTCTTGGCTACTATAAAACCTCTGGATCAGAACTAACGTTCCCCAACGTTTCTTTCTCTTCATTGTAGTGTTAATAAGGATGTCACTCCAAATGATCAACTCTGCATCTGCATTACATTCCTGCACGATATGTTTAGCCCATCATTGCTACAACAGCTAGGTTCTCACAATAAAATCCAGTCGTATTGTTCTTGATAATACTAATGCTTTCCTGCATTTCAAATATATACGTAGTAGATTTCCCCATCGAGGAGTCTGTATTAACAAGTCTATGCAATAGCTAAGTTCACTCGGGTATATTTAATCTCTGGGTTATGTCAAACACACCAGAAGTACGGACAACCTCATATTGCTATGTAGCAATTCACCCGTTCGATCCGCGCCGCGAGTAGAAAACACTCGTATTACCGCGTGATAAACGGAACTTTCCTACTTAAGCGATAGCATGTTCACTGCATATGTCACTGAACTCAAGTGTGTGTCGTTTCAAAACTGCTCATCCACGTCTCAGCTGGCAGTCTACCCAAGATGCATCACTCCTGTATCGAGGTGGACAATCGAACCCAGTCGATTATCATTTCATATATGTATCAAATAGTTGCAGGACTAAGTCAGTGAGCATGGCCTGAGCACGTGATCAAGAGCGTGGCGGGATTGTCTATCCATCTCCTTAGTGAATAACAAGCGTACTGCTTCTCAAGCCTGCAGTCAAACTAATGCCAAGCAATAATTTCAAAATACGTCTCGCTGTCGTATCAGGGTTCAAGTAAATAGCAAAATACTGTCTCATCCTCCTCCCAACCTAGGTAATAAAAGTGTGCGAATATTATTACACCATTCTAGGTATTCGTTAATGAACAGCATTTTGCGTTTATTCCACTTTCTTGAAATACTTTCTGTAGATCCCTCGACGTAAAATGCATAATGCTCTCTTTCTTGCTCGGTCTGATTTATTATATTTTCTAAAACTTCTTCCCTGATCAAATTTTCCACATCCTCATTGGAATCAATATCTTCATGTACTATCTTCCTAATAGTTTTCTCTGGGAACCTGATAATTCTCCTGTCCATGTCAATGGTAATTCTGGCACGGGTAATAAAGTCAATCCCTAGGATTATTTCAAAATTGATATTTTTGAGCACCACAAAAATATGTTCAAAACATCTTTCATTTATACTGAACTTCAGCTGGACTTGTAATTTGCATTTCATCGATTTATCTTGGAATAGTCCTCTCACTTTGATCGATGAAGCTGGCAACGTGGTAAATTGTTGTTCCTTTTCTAATTTCAAAGAGCAATCTTCGGACATGATTGAAATGACCGCTCCCGTGTCTATAAGAGACCTGCAATGTTGGTTGCCCACAGAGATTTCAATAATAGGCAATTCAGCACGTTCACTCACAATTCCTTCCATTTCTTCGTATAACAAATCTTCGTCCGTGACCTCATAAACATCTTGTATAATTATGTCAAATGGAGACGGCTGGCTGTTTAATCCTTCCGAGATTTCGTAATTGGCGTTTTTTTTCCTGTGAACCCCTTTCATTATCACTAGTGTGATGGCTAGTGTTAGGTTCTGGCTCACTTTCTGTGTCCCTTCGATCCTTCCTTTCCTCACGCCTATCCCTGTCCTTTCTAGACTGTTCTCTATCTTCCTGGTTATGATAGTTTTTGTCTCGGTAGTTTTTGTATCTGGCAAACCCTTGTTGACCTCTATTCTGTTGCTGATACTGGCCTTGTCTATCCCTATTATCGTAGTATCGGTTATTGTTCTGATAACCTCGATACCTGTTATTCCTAGGTTGGTATTGTTCCCTTTCCTGATTTCCATTCATGTACCTGTCATTCCTATTTCTACTTTCGTAAGGTTTATATCTTTCTTGATTACGATCTGTTTGGTTAGGTCTATCCCGGTCTCGATCATATCTCTGTTGGTAGTTTCCATATGGTCGCTGGTTGTTTCTATCTTCAAATCTTCGACTATACGTTCTACTGTTCCTCATCGGACCTTCCCATCTAGATTCTGTCCTATTTGACCTTTCTGTTTGTTGAGTTTGATCAACGACCACCGCGTTCACGGTCATAGTTTCCGTCCTTCCGCTTTTGACTATGGTAGGCGACATAGAAGTATGGTCTAGCCTACGCAGCAAGTCGTCCATTGCCGCTAAATCCTCTACGCCTGATGAAATTAAATTCCTTCTAACTTCCACCGGTAACTGGCGTGAAATTGTCTCGAGAATTTTCTCCTGTCTCAATGGGGGTTGAAGATATCTAAGGCGGGCTAACTGAGATGTGAAGAATTCAGAATAACTGGTGGGTCCAGTACTACTATACTTCCTTGAATATACTTCCGCCCTCACTGCGTGTTGTATCTCTATCGACCAGAATCTTTTAATAAATGCTTCCGAAAACTGTTCGAAGTTATCGAAAGTATATCGGAAAGCACGGAACCAATTTAACGGTGCATCTGCCAGATGCTTCTCAACAATCCGCAGTTCTCTGTCCCTTGCAACATGATGTTCCGCAAAGTGATCTTGTAGATTTCTAATGAATTCTATAGGAGTCAAGCCCTCCGTATTTGAAAATTTCTTAATTTTCTCCTCGTAATTCCTCACTATCATAACATTAGATCTGTCATTAGGCGTTGATATCCTAAAATCTCTGGGATTTATTTCTGACGTAGCCTCATTCGGGATCTCTGATCTAGCATGACTCTGTTCTGTTTCATGTGCCTTATTCAACCTCGCTAAATAGTTTCTAGCTGGCGTTGTGGTATCCATCCTGTCCCTTAAATGGTGTACCGTTCCTTCCCCATCGGAATTTATAGGTTTCCCCAACGTGTCCAATTGTGACTTGATTTCCGCTCTTAATTTATTTATGTCTATGTGATCCATTAACCTGAACGTTTGGAACTCTTGTCTAATCTCGTTTAATTCCGATGTTTTCTTTTCACGCTCTGAGTTTAGATCTATCTTAACTTGGTCTACTTTCAGAATTACGCTTTTAATCTGCGTTTCTAAATACTCCCTAAGAACAGTAACGCTTTCGACCTGCATAGTCTGAACTGAATCGATTCGTTTATCAGTGTCTATTCTAGCCTGGGAAATATCTTGGTTAAGTCTTAATTCTGTTCTGTTAATCTTTAATTCAAAATCTGACTTAATGCTTTTAATGACATCTTCATTTATTTTTGTGATTTCCCCCCTTAAGATGGTCACTTGATCGTTAACCATAGCCTTGGATCGATCTCTATATCCTTTCTCAAGACCTTGTTGTGATCTTCAACCTTTTCTTTAAGTTGGGCCATATCACCCTCTAATTTGGTTAGAGTTTCTTGCGTTGCACTTGCTTCGTTTGAAAACTGCAATTGCAATGCATCTAAGCTATTTTTATTTTCTTTCTGATTACTATCTAGTTCCGATTTAATATTTCTAACATTCTCCTTTATGGTAGAAATACTAGCTCGTATACCAGTTACAATGCCTTCTGTTAAATCTATTTTACCTTGCATTGCAGTAATATCAACTTGAGCCGCATCTAATTTGCCTTCAGTTGAATCTAATTTATTTTCAGTGCTTATGGCTCTTACTTCTAATGATGCAACATTAGATCTAACATGGCTAACTTCTACATTAATATTACTGATGTCAAGTTGAACAAGCCTGACATCGGCTGTCACACTGTCGATGCCTGTTTCTATATCCTCTATCTTTTCTTTTATTTCTTTAGTTTTAGCTGAAATCTTGCGATTACTATCTTGAAGATATTTGAGGGACAAGTGCATTTGACTCATGTCTGCCTTCAAATTCTCCCCTACAGATTCCTGAACTAATTCAGTATTCCTATTGACAATGGCGTTGATATTGTTAAAACTAGTTTGGCAATTACTCCTGATCTCAGCTAATTCATTGTTGTGACTGCCCATCTTCTCCTGCATTGCCTTCAACATATTGGCAATGTCCTCCATTGACACAGCTGTCATGGTAAATACAATTATAGAAAACACAGGAATGCAATACATAAATAGCAGAATTGACACATTTAGAATGACCCTTTTCACCAATACAAGCATTGAATTTCGTTTTGCTTCTAAACTTATTATATAAATTAAGTCTATAAGAAAATAGGAGGAATGCAACGACGGTGATTTATATTAGAAACGGTTTAAATTAAAGTTGAAATGATGAATTATTTATTTTATTATTAAAGAAAGTGATTCTATTATTACAGATGATCTACAAATAATCATCGCCGGTAACTAACACGAAATGGCCGACAAGCATGGAGTGAGAAATGGCCCCATGTCATGTCCCAACTGACCACGCTGATCCATAAAAATTTCCTAGAAATCTCTTTTATGGTCATGTCGTAATCAATCAAATTACATTTTACTAGGCACGCACAAAACAAATAAATTTAAGCAATGGCGATAATTCTATCTGTATGCCAGGTAGATTGAGTAAACTCATCTTCACGATTTAAAGAAACGTGAATTCCCAACGAATTCGACGTGTATAATCGTAGCAGTGCCAAAGAAAATTTTGCTAACGACTACATCGTTCGAAAACTGCTAAACTCAATAATCTCATAAAAATGGATTCTCACACATGGGTTTAGCATGGGAGAAATCGAGAATGCCAATTCAATAGCCCCATAGATTGGGTCGCCATATATAGATGTACCCGTAATCCACGTGGTCTTACCTGTTGCAATCCGATGGAAAAGTTGGATCGTAGATTCTAGAACTTCCCGGCTGAAATGACCTCTGAAAAACCTACCAACTAGGATCAACCAGGGATCAGGATACGTCGATATTAAAGAATGCGGTACGAAGATGCCAGTGGTGTATAAAATTACGATGAAACGAAGTTCAAAAAGAACTCGCACAAGAGACTCTAAAATAAAGTGAAAATATCTCGGGCGTTAAGTTTAAGCAAACTCAAGGAAAAACTACCCACTGGTCCTCCTAACGCACTCCCCTTTTCTAATAGAAAACACCAGTCGTTCTAAGATTCTTTTAAAATTAAATTCAGTTTATTGACAGGTTAATGATGTATGTCCGTCAACTAGACACAAAATTAAAGAAAAGCTTCTTTAGATCAAATGATGAAAAAAATAGTTTTAAATAAACGCCTATAATAAGGCCCAATCTTACTGCTCTAAAACGCAGTGTTTAAATATATCATCCACTGAACAAATTACAAGAAAAATACAATATTAAATTATGCACTGATGTTATACCCTTATTAAAGATTTATACATATTTTACATTTTATATACAAGTTATATCCTTAATTAGGATTTTGTTATAAACACTGCCCATCTTCATTTAATTTTACAAGTGTGTTTCAAGGTTATCATTTTCTTAATTTGTTGCATTCAACAATCAATTAAGATAATCGAATAGTGTTACAAGTTATGAAAATAGTTTATTAACTATCTATATGCTTCAGTGCATGCAGTATATTTTTGCTAAAATTACTGAAATATCACTATTATTATATTGCATGAATTAATTAAAGTTATTCGAGAAGTGGCTGTGTCACTTAAATATGTGTGTCATGATATAAGCAATTCATCTCCGGCAAATCCTACTAGGCAAGAATAAAACGTAGGGTTACTTGAATAAAACAAGCATATAAGAGAAACATTCGTGATTCTAATTCACGATAACTACAACTTCATATCCAAATAGTGATAGCTCAAAAGCTAATTTCACTCTTACTAAAACGCAATGACAACGTTAATGTCTTCTCAAAAGACTACGAGTACAATATACAACATTAATATTGACCATCCAATGATGTCAAATATTCGCTTCACTAACACAATAAATCGTATGCACAAAATTGCAATACCTTAATTCAGCTTTCCAAAGCTGTCAAGAATTAATCCCAAACGTTATTAAACTTAAAACCTTTCAAAAATTGCTCTGAAAATATCATGCCCTATCATAGACGAATATAGAAGTGCCACAGATTACTTCTTTTCTAACTTCACTAAACAAGAAGCAACAATTTATAAGATAAATTGTATTATCTATTTCCATAAATTATCGTCATTTAAGTCTACGACAAGTTCTGTTATACTAGTTTGAACTGTTAAATTTAGTTCACAATTCCAATATATTTATATATATTTATTTCCATAAAGACTTATATATGAGAGAAAAAATTGTAAATAGACACTAGTAAAAATAGTCGTTTCAGTTTCGCCTATCCAAACTCGAAAAATGGCTCAACTACTCAGAAGAAAACACGTGAGACTTACACCATGGAAAGGAGTCTATTATCATATCAATAGATACACGCAAACCATTAAATCAAACGATGATCTATCCAAGAGTCTTCCCAAAAACGAATTGAAATAACACAAGCTAAAAACTGAACGAACTAAAAATTTCATTTAAAGAAAAATCTTTAATCAAAAAGAAATATGAAAGTAGGCTACAAATGCCTTGGAAATCAATTCACAATTGTTTTCGCTGGACGATTTCCATAATTCCATAACCATGGAAAATAACGATGAAAATGCACTATCATTTCTAAAAGAAAGAATTTCTACTAGAATGTCATAAGTCCATACGAATAGTATCACTGAAATATTTTTGGAATAGTTCAAGTGCACGAGTGTGTGGCCATCTTCTTCCTAATTGCTATTCTTATACAAAGATATCGTCGTCTTGGTCCTAATTATGCTGCAGATATCTTCTCAACAAAATTCAATGCTTGGTTTTATTTCCAAAACTTTCAAAATAAAAGCAACAAAGTAATGCTCTAAATAGCATCACGTCTACTGTTAACTGCACAATAAATTGCACTCTCCGACAGAAATGATAAAAAGAACCAAATCTAGTCTTCGAATGAATTTCATACTAATTAATAAAATATTGGTGAAAAGTATCGAACTAAAAGTGACAAGGTCTACTGTCTACAAGAGAAGAAAAGTTTTCCAGCTACCTTGGGCGAAGTTCTGGTTGAGATTGAAGAAAGTATAGGAATATACATTCCTTTCAGGAACTGAACCATCATCCCTGAGTAGTCCATGGCTGGAGCTGCAAGTCGCCGAACCAACTTCCTCCTAACTCGAAAACTACTGTCTACGAAACGGAGTTCCTGCATATTGCTTGTACAAGGCTCCCTCGACGTTATCAGTAAAGTAGTTTCGCTCATTTGGAGTTGTTTCTTCATTCTTGGCTACTATAAAACCTCTGGATCAGAACTAACGTTCCCCAACGTTTCTTTCTCTTCATTGTAGTGTTAATAAGGATGTCACTCCAAATGATCAACTCTGCATCTGCATTACATTCCTGCACGATATGTTTAGCCCATCATTGCTACAACAGCTAGGTTCTCACAATAAAATCCAGTCGTATTGTTCTTGATAATACTAATGCTTTCCTGCATTTCAAATATATACGTAGTAGATTTCCTCATCGAGGAGTCTGTATTAACAAGTCTATGCAATAGCTAAGTTCACTCGGGTATATTTAATCTCTGGGTTATGTCAAACACACCAGAAGTACGGACAACCGCATATTGCTATGTAGCAATTCACCCGTTCGATCCGCGCCGCGAGTAGAGAACACTCGTATTACCGCGTGATAAACGGAACTTTCCTACTAAAGCGATAGCATGTTCACTGCATATGTCACTGAACTCAAGTGTGTGTCGTTTCAAAACTGCTCATCCACGTCTCAGCTGGCAGTCTACCCAAGATACATCACTCCTGTATCGAGGTGGACAATCGAACCCAGTCGATTATCATTTCATATATGTATCAAATAGTTGCAGGACTAAGTCAGTGAGCATGACCTGAGCACGTGATCAAGAGCGTGGCGGGATTATCTATCCATCTCATTAGTGAATAACAAGCGTACTGCTTCTCAAGCCTGCAGTCAAACTAATGCCAAGCAATAATTTCAAAATACGTCTCGCTGTCGTATCAGGGTTCAAGTAAATAGCAAAATACTGTCTCAGTACCTTCTTCAAGGCCATGGCCGCCTCCTTCCCTCTTCCTTGCCTATCCATCCTGACCTTCCCTTACCTTCCCTCATGAGGCCCCTGTTCGCTTTGCAGGTGAGGCCGCCAGGGCGAGGTGCCAATCACACCTCACCAGTTGTATCCCCTCCGATTAGATGTTCCCAGCTCTAGGACACTGCCCGTAGAGGCGGTAGTGGTGAGTTCCCTCTCTGAGTCCGTGGGTTCCACCAACCTGGAGGGTAAACGACTAAGAAAGGAAGAAGAAAAAAAACAATTAGAGAGTAAATGCCTTATCTTTTTTAATTTATTCATTTGTAGTTCAATATATTATAAGTGTTGAATATATTCTGGTTTGAACGAAAAGCCTCAAGGCCTTATGAATGGGAAATATAACATTTGATCAAGCAATATTTTACGATCCAATGCAGCTGTGGAAAATGTTAACAAATGAACTTTTTTTTTCTTTTATGGAGATAATCAGTTTTTAAAACAAGCTCCTTTTCCACTATGATTGTATGAAAGTAGTCTATGTGTATAAGGAAGGGGTGTTTCTTACTTTAAAGTTTCATTTCATGAGCTCAGACTTCCTGTTGCATTTCTAAACATTGCAAGGATAAAATAATTCAACACAGGATATTTTGGTGCAATTTGAAAGTTTATTCATCGTTAATAATACGTCCGTAATATCTAATATATTAACAAGTCTGCTTTTCCTTAATAACATAATATAAACACGAAGGAACATAGCAAATACTGAAGCATTATGATCTTAAGATTGTAACTCTGCTTAAACATATTATTCACAAGAGGCATATACGTAAAATCTTAACATGATTTGTAAATCTTCGAATCGTCGCTGCAAAATCCACTATGTAGTATTTTTGTTCTCTGCCAGTCTATTCCTGAAGATGAACCCCTAGCCATATAAGGTTGTTATTGTTTTCATTTGCGGGGCTAGAACATCGTGGTCTTTAGCCCCGTGTACTTGGGTGTATATAAATAAATATCTGATAACCTGTGAAATGAGGTGTCTGTATTGTGTATTGGAAGAAGGTGTCTGTGGCTTTAAGTTAGGTATCATCTTCTCAGTTTTTGCCTCACGAGGATAGGATGAGTGTATCCCGTTCCAGTCCTTACACCAGAATTGAATTCCTTATCAGAGCAAGGAATCGAACCCGGGCCTCTGGGGAGATATTCAAGAATGCTGGCCACTACAATACGAGGTGGTCAGCCGCATGAGTATATATAGCCCCACTTAATAATTTTGCAAGCTTCATTTTTCTATGTTTACAGGAAAATAACTTTTCGTGAATGATTGTTTTGGACTGCATATTCAAGTAGCTAGCCGGCCCCGTGGTGTTGGGGTAGCGCGCCTGCCTCTCACCCGGAGGCCCCGGGTTCGATCCCCGGCTCCGTCAGGGATTTTAAAACTGACGTGAGGGTTGGAACGGGGTGCACTCAGCCTCGTGAGGACAATTGAGTAGCTGTCTGACAGTGAGACAGCGCCCCGATCACGAAAACCAAGATTAACGGCCAAGGGGACCCGACGCGCTGATCACGCGTCACCCCAATATCTGCAGGCCGAATTTCTGGGCAGCGGTCGCTTGGTTGGCCTTAGCCCGTCATGGGCTGTATAGTGCCAGGGGGTACTCAAGTAGCTATGGACTTGATGGTACAGCGATCAAGCTGCTTGCCTCCCACCAAGGCGGAGCGGGTTCGATTCCCAGTAAATGTGTGTGGGAATTCGAGATGTAACGTCACAACCGTCGGTGGGAATTCCCTTAAAAGGGAGGTCGCGTGGCTTATGATCGCGAGATTGACGGTCAATTAAAACGGAAACTTTCTTCCAAGTAAAAACTTACGGAATAGAACGGTAGTGAGCTTCATTCTAACATGGTGAATTTTGCAGTCACAGTGACAAAATGTTGAATGGTATCCTAGCTGCTAGTATAAACCTCCTTGATATTTTGAAGAGAATTTACAGCAAGTCTCAATAATATCTTCTACATGATGTTCGGGGAAACATTTCAGAAAGTGTTTCACGATTAAGTACACCTGTCCGTTAAGTTATCAACATAAACGTTGATTAGATCCTCAAAAATTACCACCGTAGGTTTTGTGGTTAGAAAGTCCAAAAATCATAATAGGCAAGGTGAGAAATGAAACAGTTTCTCATTGCCATCCACAAAAAGCCAGTGCAGCAGCCTAATGCATTAGTAAACTACTCAACACTACCTCCTTAAAAAGTCACATTTTGTTCCATCCTCTGCTAACAGACAAATTCCAAAATAATTGTTTCATCAAGAGATTGCTACATGCTCAAAATACGCTTACAAAGTGAGCAGCTGAAATATGCTGTACACCCAAGCATCGTCACGTTCGGCAACTCCTCCAACATTTGTATGTGGCGGATTGCAGCATCGTCAACAGGAGACGCAACTTTTTCAATACCGGTACATACTGCATGAGGAATGCCTGCTGACTGTCGCGCGCACAGAACCTACGTGTTAATCTTTTGTCTGCCTTGACAACTTTTGAGGAGGACATCTTGAAGGTTCAGAAACTTCCTTTCAAAGGTATGAATTTTTAAAATTCACAATTATTTTCTACTTAAGAATGTAGACAAACTATCAAACACATTTACACAAACACGACAGTCTTCTACTTGACGGTGTGAAAATACATGGAATTGTTTCGCTTTCATGCCAGGGTAATAAACTACAACAAGGTGGCAGATGACCTTGCTGTTCCGACCATTAAAACAACAATAACTAGATAAACTATAACAAATTCTCCTAGGCATTTTAACGAAAAGAGAAATGAGAGAGAACATTTGGTGGTTAATGGAGGTGTATAAGAACAAAGCATTGAGAGAAGTAGGAAAATGGGACCTTTACCTTTTATGTGGAAAGGTTATGAGTGCAGCACACCTAATCCAGGACTGCAATAAAATCAAAATAATAAGAGCAAAGGTTTTTGATAAGGGAGATATAAACAGAATATAAAGTGAAATTGAATATCACACTTTAATAAAATGACTAAATGGGGAATGGAGGAAGCCAGGTAAATGAGCTAAACTTCTTAATGTTACCAGGGGAATGTGGGATGGGAAAGCGACAGATGAGAAACACAACAAAGATGCATGCGAAACAAGTATAAGGGCACAGGGGACGGTATTCTAAACTATTAAACTTAGTTACAGTCCAGTATAGCCTCTCTGTATGAATTAAAAAATAATATTAAAATAGTACATAATTAATAGCCATTATTAGTGTTTTGATAATTGTTTATAACATTTAATAGCATGTAAATTACTTGTAGGTTCTGTGACTTGATTAAAATTAAAGTTTCGATTTATTAATCTTACTGAGAATGATTTTTCTATTAAGCTATTAAGGAATCACTGTAACTAATAATCACATGTATCAGGTGATGGTTGCAATAAATAATGCACTCGTCCCAATCTCTGGCTATCTGAGAGTAGTAAGTGTTTGTTAGACTCTAAATATTGCATCATCATGACCAGAAATTGCGTAATCCTGATGACGTCATGGGATGACGTCATGGGTCCTTAGAGCGAGCACGTGGTCCAGGAGCGAGCATGTGCAGTGCACGTGTTAGCGTGGGAAGAGGTTGACCCTTTGGCTTGTTTGTGCGATGGTGATAAAAAGTTAATGGGTGTTGACGTCATGGAGGATGTTTATTAGGATGCTAACTGTCATCTGACACCCATGCGAGTGTGAGCACCAAAACAAAAGGTTATTCGCGGGTAGTGGGGTAGTGTATGTTCTCTTGCAAGTCGCGTGTGTGCTTGAATACGTATGGCTATGTTGGGAAATGTTTGGTGGCGGGCGAGGACTAGGGTTGAGTGAGGGTTCGTTTAAATGCTATTTTTCCCGCTCTATTTGATGGTGAGGTAATTTTTTAAAATGGGTGGAATTTGGAAACGCAATTTGAGGTAAACGTGCTTTTTTTGACATTTTGGCGAATTTAATGAGCTTGTAAGGCTAGAACGATGCATATAGGGTGTCGTAGGACTTGTGGTGAACCACCCCTTGCTATGGACGGGAGTATATCCACCCCAAAATAAATCTACCCTTACCCGGAGGTTAAGTAGTGGTTATTTTTGTATGCATGCGCACTTGAGGGCTTTTGTAAGAGAGCGGAATTTTTAAAAGATTCTTTATAGATGAGGCTTTTTAAAAAATTTATTAAAAAAACAAAAAACTAATAGGTCATTCGATTTTTAGTATCTCGCTAACCAATAATGCGATGTAAACATATGGGGTGTCATAGGACTCGTAGTGAATTCTCCTTTTGTATGAATGAGGTATGTCAACCCCCAAAATAAAAACTACCCTTACCTGGGGTGAAAGAGCAATTTTTGTATGTATGCACACCGGTGGCTTTTGTCAAAAGGGTCTAACTACACATTTGTTAATATTTTCTGAACCCAGGATGGGATTTTCCCATAGGCAGTATCCTAGCACTTGGGGTGACACCTCGTTTTTGAAAGTATCATTCATTTATTTTCTTGTCAAAAGGGCCTAACTACACTTTTGTTAATATCTCGTGAACCAATCATGCTAGGGACTTGTATGAGGGGTCCTAGCACTTGGGGCGACGTCCCCCTTTATGGGGTGAAACTACCCCCCCAAAATTGAAAACTCAATATCTTGGAAACTATGAACCCTAAAATTAGGCGTTATAGCTTTAAAAATAGGTGATGACATAGGCTTTTACCTGGATTGGTCATTTCACCCCTAAAACAGTAAATAGTCATGTTATGGGGAAAAAACGTGTTAAACACCTAAAAATGATAAATGAAACTAAGATCTTTTGTTTTTGATGAAAAATAGCAGGGGGGTGAAAACTACCCCAAAATTGAAAAATCGATACCTTGGAAACTAAGAACCGTAAAATTATGTGTAATAGCTTAAAAAATTCGTTGTGACATAGGCTTTTACCCGGATAGATGATGTCACCCCTAAAACAGTAAATAGTGATTTTACAGTGGGGAAAAAGGTCTTAAACGGGTAAAAATGATAATTGAACCTAAGATCTTTTGTTTTTGATGAAAAATAGCAGGGGGGTGAAAACTACCCCAAAATTGAAAAATCGATACCTTGGAAACTAAGAACCGTAAAATTATGTGTAATAGCTTAAAAAATTCGTTGTGACATAGGCTTTTACCCGGATAGATGATGTCACCCCTAAAACAGTAAATAGTGATTTTACAGTGGGGAAAAAGGTCTTAAACGGGTAAAAATGATAATTGAACCTAAGATCTTTTGTTTTTGATGAAAAATAGCAGGGGGGTGAAAACTACCCCAAAATTGAAAAATCGATACCTTGGAAACTAAGAACCGTAAAATTATGTGTAATAGCTTAAAAAATTCGTTGTGACATAGGCTTTTACCCGGATAGATGATGTCACCCCTAAAACAGTAAATAGTGATTTTACAGTGGGGAAAAAGGTCTTAAACGGGTAAAAATGATAATTGAACCTAAGATCTTTTGTTTTTGATGAAAAATAGCAGGGGGGTGAAAACTACCCCAAAATTGAAAAATCGATACCTTGGAAACTAAGAACCGTAAAATTATGTGTAATAGCTTAAAAAATTCGTTGTGACATAGGCTTTTACCCGGATAGATGATGTCACCCCTAAAACAGTAAATAGTGATTTTACAGTGGGGAAAAAGGTCTTAAACGGGTAAAAATGATAATTGAACCTAAGATCTTTTGTTTTTGATGAAAAATAGCAGGGGGGTGAAAACTACCCCCAAATTGAAAAATCGATACCTTGGAAACTAAGAACCGTAAAATTATGTGTAATAGCTTAAAAAATTCGTTGTGACATAGGCTTTTACCCGGATAGATGATGTCACCCCTAAAACAGTAAATAGTGATTTTACAGTGGGGAAAAAGGTTTTAAACGGGTAAAAATGATAATTGAACCTAAGATCTTTTGTTTTTGATGAAAAATAGCAGGGGGGTGAAAACCACCCCAAAATTGAAAAATCGATACCTTGGAAACTAAGAACCGTAATATTATGTGTAATAGCTTAAAAAATTCGTTGTGACATAGGCTTTTACCCGGATAGATGATGTCACCCCTAAAACAGTAAATAGTGATTTTACAGTGGGGAAAAAGGTCTTAAACGGGTAAAAATGATAATTGAACCTAAGATCTTTTGTTTTTGATGAAAAATAGCAGGGGGGTGAAAACTACCCCGTATATGAAAGGAGTGTAGACTTATTGATGTTGCAGATTGGAAACAGTGAAAGTTATCACTTTTGTTTAATTAGAAATCTTGCTCGCCTTGTGCGTTCAAGCATCACTAGCACTCAGAGAAGGATTTATATATGTAGACGTTGTTTGTCATATTATCTTCTTGAGGATGAGTTAAATGTTCACTTTGCAGACTGTAAACAGTTTCCTGTTGCAAAAAGCATAATGCCGACTGATGAACAAAGATTTGTTAATTTTACAGAATTCCGAGTTAAAGATACAGTTCCATTTATAATATATGCAGACACTGAATGCGTTTTGTCTCCAATTTCCTCCTGTTTTCCAAATAGTGACATTCATAACTCTACTTTAACACATAAACATATTCCTTACAGCATTTCTTTATACCTTCATTGTAATTTCGATAGTGAATTGTGCAGTTTCAAGCTCTTTAGGGGAAATAATTGCATTGAATTGTTTGTAAAGGAACTTTATAGTATTGTGGATAAACTTCAAACATATTACTTATCGGTTAAGCCAATGTTAAAGATGACCGAAAATGAAGAAAGATTATTTTTGTCAAGTAAAATGTGTCACATTTGCGAGAAACCGATTGCAGTTAATGAACTCAAAGTACGCGATCATTGTCACTTAACTGGAAAATATAGAGGAAGCGCACACAATAGTTGTAATTTAAATTACAAAGTAACAAAGGTTTTGCCTATAGCATTTCATAATCTAACCGCCTATGATGGACATTTTATAATTAAAGAAATTTGCGAGAAACGTGATGGAGAGGTGTTACATAATCCTGGTCATATAAAATTGTTAGCGATGAATATGGAACGTTACAAAGGGTTTACAAAGTATGTACGGGCTAAGAATGGATTCATTCAGTTAAGATTTTTCGATACATATAATTTCTTGTCCTGTTCACTAGATCAATGTTCATCTTCGTTAAGCGAAGATTCAAAGCAAATAACACGACGTTATTTTAATGATGATGCACAGTTTCGACTTACTGCGAGAAAAGGTGTGTTTCCCTATGAATACGTCACGAGTATGGATGTTCTTAACGAAACTAAATTACCTGAAATATCCAAGTTTTATAGCAGCCTTAATGATCAAACAATATCGAATGAAGAGTATGAGTTTGCTCAATCGGTGTGGGAAACGTTTTCCTGTCAAACATTAGGAGAATACGCAGATTTGTATTTAAAAGTTGACACACTTCTTTTGGCGGATGTCTTTGAAAATTTTAGATCGAATGGCATGGAAACTTATGGCATTGATGCAGCTCATTTTTTACACTGCTCCATCTATGTCTTGGTGTGCTATGAAAAAGATAACCAACGTTCAACTTGAATTGCTTCAAGATATTGATATGTTACACTTTTTTGAACGATCTATTCGAGGAGGAAATGTTCAGTGTATAACACGACATGCGATTGCTAATAATAAGTATATGAAAACTTATGATGAGAAAAAGCAAGAGTCCTACATAATGTACTTTGACGTTAATAATTTGTATGGATATGCGATGATGGAATATCTTCCAACGGGTGGCTTTAAATGGATTGCAAATGTTGAAGGCTTTGATGTTTTAACTATTGATGATACTTCAGAAATTGGATATATTTTGGAAGTAGATTTGACTTATCCTCAAGAGTTACATGACAAACATTCAGATTACCCTCTATGTCCAGAAAAGTTGACAAAGCTAATGGCTACCCTAGATAATAAAGAACGTTATGTTTTGCATTATAGATTGTTAAAGCAATGTATTCAACTAGGAATGAAATTAGATCGTATTCACAGAATAATTGAATTCAATCAGAGCCAATGGCTAAAACCATATATTGATGTGAACACAGAGAAACGAAAACAAGCCAAAAATGATTTTGAAAAGAATTTTTATAAATTGATGAATAATGCAATTTTTGGTCGTTCACTGATGAATGTGAGGAAGTTAAGGGACATCAAATGGGTCACCAAATGGCATGGAGCTCGTGGTGGTAGGTCTTTAATAGCTAAGGCTAATTTTAAACATAGAATTATATTCGATGAACAATGTATGGTCATCGAGATGAGTAGACTAAAGATTTTTCACAATCAACCAGTATATGTTGGTGCATCTATATTAGATTTGTCTAAATGTAAAATGAATGACTTTCATTACAATGTTATTTTAGCAAATCCTGAATCAAATGTGAGGTTGTTATACACAGACACCGATAGTTTTATGTATATATTCTATTATGATATTTATGAGTTCATGAAACAACATTCAAATTTGTTTGATACTGGAAACTATGAAACAAACAATCCTTTTGGCATTGTGAGACAAAATAAAGGTGAAATTGGTTTAATGAAAGATGAAAATGCTGGAAGGATTGTTGAAGAATTTGTGGGGTTACGACCCAAAATGTATGCAATAAAATTGTGTGATGAAATGAATAGCTTGTGTAAGGCTAAAGGCATTAAGAAGAGTGTGAGTAAAAGTATGAATATTGATGAGTATCGAAAGTGTCTTTATAACAGAGAAAAAGTCAACAAAGTTCAAGTTTGTATAATTTCAAAATCTCATTCTGTATTTACTGTTCGGCAAAATAAGTTGGCAATTTCATCAAACGAAGATAAAAGACACATAACTGAAAACGGAATTGATACTTTACCGTTTGGTCATTTTTCTCTGAAAAATGATTAGAAACAAATTGAGATTAAAGCAGTTCATCTCACTTACTTTATTTCTTTCACACACACACACTTTTATGCTGGTAATAATACTAATTTTTGTGTGTTCCTTTGCTTATGAAATCCTAGACTAGGAGTTCCACATTCGACATGATAGCGGAGTTTCATCTCCCATAAACTCGTCTCTGAGGTGGGTGCCAGAAAAGGCATCCAGCTGTAAAAACCACACCCTC
Organism: Meconema thalassinum; assembly: GCA_946902985.2. Lineage (NCBI taxonomy): Eukaryota > Metazoa > Arthropoda > Insecta > Orthoptera > Tettigoniidae > Meconema > Meconema thalassinum. Next base: position 907,906,786 of record OX336388.2, on the reverse strand, counting down.
ACATAGACTTTCATAACTTCTTACGTTGAGGTTCATAACACTACGTTGATTGATTTATCGGTTTCCTTTTCACAATTCCTGTCTATACATTCCTCTTGAAGGTTGCAAGATGCTTGCAAGGTTCCTAAAATGCAATTAAATTTAATAAATACCTTAAGATGGTTTGATTTGTTTAATGATATGGTGTTAATAGTATTTTTAGGTTTTGACTGGCTTTGCATTAAGAATTGACTAACCAAACATGAGTTACCTATCAGGGAAACATTTTGGCCACTATGTTGGCTATTGACCAGTGAGTTTAGCTGTTTATCATTTTTTTAAATCATAAACAACAGAGGGTTAAACGTATAGATAAACCGTGTGACCATGTTTGTTAAACAAGACATTATACCAGAGACAATTAGAATACTTATGTAGAGTTTACCAAAAATAATGTTGTGTAACAGTAAATGCTAGTCAACAGTTATACACTTCTAAAAAAAATCATCATACAATACCTGAGAGCTCTTCTAAAATTATTGATGTGTAACATGATTCCACTAACTTGCTATGTATTTTTTGGCTTGGGGGTGATTTTCAAGAAATGCAAATGGAACTGAAATGCAATACAAACAATGAGCGTGCCTGGTGGCTGAGATTGATACCACGACGTACTGTCGGTTATGTAGCTATGTGGAATGTATATCAAATATGGTTTACTTCAAGGTCTGGAGATCCCTACAATTCCTACAATAAATGATCTTGAAATGGTCATCCTATGGTGTGAAAATATTTATTAGGTATATATATTTACTGAAAACAATTATGATTTATTAAATGTTTATATGTTTACAGTATTGTTATTTAATGTAAGCACTTGAGGCACTACCGACCAATGGGAAGCAAAAAGTGGGAGCATATATGGGATGAAATGTGGGAGCAAAGCAAATATAAAAAGTGGGAGCAAATATGCTAACAAATATGTCAACAAATATTGAATTGTGTATATACTTTACTTTCAACTATCTTGAATTGTGTATATACTTTTGCCGGCATATTTGTTGACATATTTGTTAGCATATTTGCTCCCACTTTTTATATTTGCTTTGCTCCCACATTTCATCCCATATATGCTCCCACTTTTTGCTTCCCATTGGTCGGTAGTGCCTCAAGTGCTTACATTAAATAACAATACTGTAAACATATAAACATTTAATAAATCATAATTGTTTTCAGTAAATATATATACCTAATAAATATTTTCACACCATAGGATGACCATTTCAAGATCATTTATTGTAGGAATTGTAGGGATCTCCAGACCTTGAAGTAAACCATATTTGATATACATTCCACATAGCTACATAACCGACAGTACGTCGTGGTATCAATCTCAGCCACCAGGCACGCTCATTGTTTGTATTGCATTTCAGTTCCATTTGCATTTCTTGAAAATCACCCCCAAGCCAAAAAATACATAGCAAGTTAGTGGAATCATGTTACACATCAATAATTTTAGAAGAGCTCTCAGGTATTGTATGATGATTTTTTTTAGAAGTGTATAACTGTTGACTAGCATTTACTGTTACACAACATTATTTTTGGTAAACTCTACATAAGTATTCTAATTGTCTCTGGTATAATGTCTTGTTTAACAAACATGGTCACACGGTTTATCTATACGTTTAACCCTCTGTTGTTTATGATTTAAAAAAATGATAAACAGCTAAACTCACTGGTCAATAGCCAACATAGTGGCCAAAATGTTTCCCTGATAGGTAACTCATGTTTGGTTAGTCAATTCTTAATGCAAAGCCAGTCAAAACCTAAAAATACTATTAACACCATATCATTAAACAAATCAAACCATCTTAAGGTATTTATTAAATTTAATTGCATTTTAGGAACCTTGCAAGCATCTTGCAACCTTCAAGAGGAATGTATAGACAGGAATTGTGAAAAGGAAACCGATAAATCAATCAACGTAGTGTTATGAACCTCAACGTAAGAAGTTATGAAAGTCTATGTGAGGGTGTGGTTTTTACAGCTGGATGCCTTTTCTGGCACCCACCTCAGAGACGAGTTTATGGGAGATGAAACTCCGCTATCATGTCGAATGTGGAACTCCTAGTCTAGGATTTCATAAGCAAAGGAACACACAAAAATTAGTATTATTACCAGCATAAAAGTGTGTGTGTGTGAAAGAAATAAAGTAAGTGAGATGAACTGCTTTAATCTCAATTTGTTTCTAATCATTTTTCAGAGAAAAATGACCAAACGGTAAAGTATCAATTCCGTTTTCAGTTATGTGTCTTTTATCTTCGTTTGATGAAATTGCCAACTTATTTTGCCGAACAGTAAATACAGAATGAGATTTTGAAATTATACAAACTTGAACTTTGTTGACTTTTTCTCTGTTATAAAGACACTTTCGATACTCATCAATATTCATACTTTTACTCACACTCTTCTTAATGCCTTTAGCCTTACACAAGCTATTCATTTCATCACACAATTTTATTGCATACATTTTGGGTCGTAACCCCACAAATTCTTCAACAATCCTTCCAGCATTTTCATCTTTCATTAAACCAATTTCACCTTTATTTTGTCTCACAATGCCAAAAGGATTGTTTGTTTCATAGTTTCCAGTATCAAACAAATTTGAATGTTGTTTCATGAACTCATAAATATCATAATAGAATATATACATAAAACTATCGGTGTCTGTGTATAACAACCTCACATTTGATTCAGGATTTGCTAAAATAACATTGTAATGAAAGTCATTCATTTTACATTTAGACAAATCTAATATAGATGCACCAACATATACTGGTTGATTGTGAAAAATCTTTAGTCTACTCATCTCGATGACCATACATTGTTCATCGAATATAATTCTATGTTTAAAATTAGCCTTAGCTATTAAAGACCTACCACCACGAGCTCCATGCCATTTGGTGACCCATTTGATGTCCCTTAACTTCCTCACATTCATCAGTGAACGACCAAAAATTGCATTATTCATCAATTTATAAAAATTCTTTTCAAAATCATTTTTGGCTTGTTTTCGTTTCTCTGTGTTCACATCAATATATGGTTTTAGCCATTGGCTCTGATTGAATTCAATTATTCTGTGAATACGATCTAATTTCATTCCTAGTTGAATACATTGCTTTAACAATCTATAATGCAAAACATAACGTTCTTTATTATCTAGGGTAGCCATTAGCTTTGTCAACTTTTCTGGACATAGAGGGTAATCTGAATGTTTGTCATGTAACTCTTGAGGATAAGTCAAATCTACTTCCAAAATATATCCAATTTCTGAAGTATCATCAATAGTTAAAACATCAAAGCCTTCAACATTTGCAATCCATTTAAAGCCACCCGTTGGAAGATATTCCATCATCGCATATCCATACAAATTATTAACGTCAAAGTACATTATGTAGGACTCTTGCTTTTTCTCATCATAAGTTTTCATATACTTATTATTAGCAATCGCATGTCGTGTTATACACTGAACATTTCCTCCTCGAATAGATCGTTCAAAAAAGTGTAACATATCAATATCTTGAAGCAATTCAAGTTGAACGTTGGTTATCTTTTTCATAGCACACCAAGACATAGATGGAGCAGTGTAAAAAATGAGCTGCATCAATGCCATAAGTTTCCATGCCATTCGATCTAAAATTTTCAAAGACATCCGCCAAAAGAAGTGTGTCAACTTTTAAATACAAATCTGCGTATTCTCCTAATGTTTGACAGGAAAACGTTTCCCACACCGATTGAGCAAACTCATACTCTTCATTCGATATTGTTTGATCATTAAGGCTGCTATAAAACTTGGATATTTCAGGTAATTTAGTTTCGTTAAGAACATCCATACTCGTGACGTATTCATAGGGAAACACACCTTTTCTCGCAGTAAGTCGAAACTGTGCATCATCATTAAAATAACGTCGTGTTATTTGCTTTGAATCTTCGCTTAACGAAGATGAACATTGATCTAGTGAACAGGACAAGAAATTATATGTATCGAAAAATCTTAACTGAATGAATCCATTCTTAGCCCGTACATACTTTGTAAACCCTTTGTAACGTTCCATATTCATCGCTAACAATTTTATATGACCAGGATTATGTAACACCTCTCCATCACGTTTCTCGCAAATTTCTTTAATTATAAAATGTCCATCATAGGCGGTTAGATTATGAAATGCTATAGGCAAAACCTTTGTTACTTTGTAATTTAAATTACAACTATTGTGTGCGCTTCCTCTATATTTTCCAGTTAAGTGACAATGATCGCGTACTTTGAGTTCATTAACTGCAATCGGTTTCTCGCAAATGTGACACATTTTACTTGACAAAAATAATCTTTCTTCATTTTCGGTCATCTTTAACATTGGCTTAACCGATAAGTAATATGTTTGAAGTTTATCCACAATACTATAAAGTTCCTTTACAAACAATTCAATGCAATTATTTCCCCTAAAGAGCTTGAAACTGCACAATTCACTATCGAAATTACAATGAAGGTATAAAGAAATGCTGTAAGGAATATGTTTATGTGTTAAAGTAGAGTTATGAATGTCACTATTTGGAAAACAGGAGGAAATTGGAGACAAAACGCATTCAGTGTCTGCATATATTATAAATGGAACTGTATCTTTAACTCGGAATTCTGTAAAATTAACAAATCTTTGTTCATCAGTCGGCATTATGCTTTTTGCAACAGGAAACTGTTTACAGTCTGCAAAGTGAACATTTAACTCATCCTCAAGAAGATAATATGACAAACAACGTCTACATATATAAATCCTTCTCTGAGTGCTAGTGATGCTTGAACGCACAAGGCGAGCAAGATTTCTAATTAAACAAAAGTGATAACTTTCACTGTTTCCAATCTGCAACATCAATAAGTCTACACTCCTTTCATATACAGGGTAGTTTTCACCCCCCTGCTATTTTTCATCAAAAACAAAAGATCTTAGGTTCAATTATCATTTTTACCCGTTTAAGACCTTTTTCCCCACTGTAAAATCACTATTTACTGTTTTAGGGGTGACATCATCTATCCGGGTAAAAGCCTATGTCACAACGAATTTTTTAAGCTATTACACATAATTTTACGGTTCTTAGTTTCCAAGGTATCGATTTTTCAATTTTGGGGTGGTTTTCACCCCCCTGCTATTTTTCATCAAAAACAAAAGATCTTAGGTTCAATTATCATTTTTACCCGTTTAAAACCTTTTTCCCCACTGTAAAATCACTATTTACTGTTTTAGGGGTGACATCATCTATCCGGGTAAAAGCCTATGTCACAACGAATTTTTTAAGCTATTACACATAATTTTACGGTTCTTAGTTTCCAAGGTATCGATTTTTCAATTTGGGGGTAGTTTTCACCCCCCTGCTATTTTTCATCAAAAACAAAAGATCTTAGGTTCAATTATCATTTTTACCCGTTTAAGACCTTTTTCCCCACTGTAAAATCACTATTTACTGTTTTAGGGGTGACATCATCTATCCGGGTAAAAGCCTATGTCACAACGAATTTTTTAAGCTATTACACATAATTTTACGGTTCTTAGTTTCCAAGGTATCGATTTTTCAATTTTGGGGTAGTTTTCACCCCCCTGCTATTTTTCATCAAAAACAAAAGATCTTAGGTTCAATTATCATTTTTACCCGTTTAAGACCTTTTTCCCCACTGTAAAATCACTATTTACTGTTTTAGGGGTGACATCATCTATCCGGGTAAAAGCCTATGTCACAACGAATTTTTTAAGCTATTACACATAATTTTACGGTTCTTAGTTTCCAAGGTATCGATTTTTCAATTTTGGGGTAGTTTTCACCCCCCTGCTATTTTTCATCAAAAACAAAAGATCTTAGGTTCAATTATCATTTTTACCCGTTTAAGACCTTTTTCCCCACTGTAAAATCACTATTTACTGTTTTAGGGGTGACATCATCTATCCGGGTAAAAGCCTATGTCACAACGAATTTTTTAAGCTATTACACATAATTTTACGGTTCTTAGTTTCCAAGGTATCGATTTTTCAATTTTGGGGTAGTTTTCACCCCCCTGCTATTTTTCATCAAAAACAAAAGATCTTAGGTTCAATTATCATTTTTACCCGTTTAAGACCTTTTTCCCCACTGTAAAATCACTATTTACTGTTTTAGGGGTGACATCATCTATCCGGGTAAAAGCCTATGTCACAACGAATTTTTTAAGCTATTACACATAATTTTACGGTTCTTAGTTTCCAAGGTATCGATTTTTCAATTTGGGGGTAGTTTTCACCCCCCTGCTATTTTTCATCAAAAACAAAAGATCTTAGTTTCATTTATCATTTTTAGGTGTTTAACACGTTTTTTCCCCATAACATGACTATTTACTGTTTTAGGGGTGAAATGACCAATCCAGGTAAAAGCCTATGTCATCACCTATTTTTAAAGCTATAACGCCTAATTTTAGGGTTCATAGTTTCCAAGATATTGAGTTTTCAATTTTGGGGGGGTAGTTTCACCCCATAAAGGGGGACGTCGCCCCAAGTGCTAGGACCCCTCATACAAGTCCCTAGCATGATTGGTTCACGAGATATTAACAAAAGTGTAGTTAGGCCCTTTTGACAAGAAAATAAATGAATGATACTTTCAAAAACGAGGTGTCACCCCAAGTGCTAGGATACTGCCTATGGGAAAATCCCATCCTGGGTTCAGAAAATATTAACAAATGTGTAGTTAGACCCTTTTGACAAAAGCCACCGGTGTGCATACATACAAAAATTGCTCTTTCACCCCAGGTAAGGGTAGTTTTTATTTTGGGGGTTGACATACCTCATTCATACAAAAGGAGAATTCACTACGAGTCCTATGACACCCCATATGTTTACATCGCATTATTGGTTAGCGAGATACTAAAAATCGAATGACCTATTAGTTTTTTGTTTTTTTAATAAATTTTTTAAAAAGCCTCATCTATAAAGAATCTTTTAAAAATTCCGCTCTCTTACAAAAGCCCTCAAGTGCGCATGCATACAAAAATAACCACTACTTAACCTCCGGGTAAGGGTAGATTTATTTTGGGGTGGATATACTCCCGTCCATAGCAAGGGGTGGTTCACCACAAGTCCTACGACACCCTATATGCATCGTTCTAGCCTTACAAGCTCATTAAATTCGCCAAAATGTCAAAAAAGCACGTTTACCTCAAATTGCGTTTCCAAATTCCACCCATTTTAAAAAATTACCTCACCATCAAATAGAGCGGGAAAAATAGCATTTAAACGAACCCTCACTCAACCCTAGTCCTCGCCCGCCACCAAACATTTCCCAACATAGCCATACGTATTCAAGCACACACGCGACTTGCAAGAGAACATACACTACCCCACTACCCGCGAATAACCTTTTGTTTTGGTGCTCACACTCGCATGGGTGTCAGATGACAGTTAGCATCCTAATAAACATCCTCCATGACGTCAACACCCATTAACTTTTTATCACCATCGCACAAACAAGCCAAAGGGTCAACCTCTTCCCACGCTAACACGTGCACTGCACATGCTCGCTCCTGGACCACGTGCTCGCTCTAAGGACCCATGACGTCATCCCATGACGTCATCAGGATTACGCAATTTCTGGTCATGATGATGCAATATTTAGAGTCTAACAAACACTTACTACTTCTGAGATTTGGAACAATGGGTATTCTATTCTATTCTATGCCGTGTCTGTGGGGGGTTTGCCCTGGAGTAACGACTGGGATCGTCAATCATACCACCAGAAAATTTCAGCATTCCATCTTTATTGGTACCTCCATAGGGAGAAAAACAGTGCTGAACGAGCTGAAAGCTCTTAGCTGCTGTTGTCAAGAAGCACTGCATTGTGTTTCATAAATAGAACGTACCAAGTAGCTGCTATCCTAAGAGTCCAAACATCGCGGGCTGATCATCTGCTGACCTATCCAATCCTTGGCGAAACCTCAACAGAAACTATATAATACATACAGCAGTTAGTTTTAGTGTGGCAATAATAGGAAAAGAAATAACAATAATTATTATAAATCGCCCACAAAATCATACAAAATGGCTCCAATCAAGTGACAATGTTCTAGTACAAACGCACTTACAATTCCTATCAAACGTTGTTTGCAAATCAAAATTCGCTATTTTTGATTTACGAGCATTTCCTGCTGTGCGTTACGACTTAACCGATCCTGGAGGTTAAAACTTTTATACAAAAGTAATAAATTAGTAATAATATAACTACACTAAATATTTATGCACTATAAGTTCAGTCGATCTCCTCTCGCCAAGCGACTTCGAAATTCCCAGAACGCCTGCAAAGAGAAAGAAAATATAGAGTTACTTGGGGGTGAAAGAAGAAAGATTTGAAGTCTTTTTCCAGTGTTGCCTTATTGACATTGCAGGTTTTCAGTCGGTAAACACAATGTAATCCAAATTACTGTGACACATGAGAAAGAAATCCTGAAAAAATACAACTACATAACCAAAACATTTTTTACCATTTCATAATAACTTCGACACACATATTTTCCAAAGTTCTCCCTACAATATCTCTCTACCTGGCAAACACACATCTTTCCTCACAACCTAACTTATTCAGTATATATTTTCACATACTGACTTTGACTTAATTCCTATGTCCCCTCTCGGAGCAAAGGGCTGCAACAAAATTCCTCCACTGATTTCTTCTCCCAGCCAGCCTCTGCAGGTCTGTCCAGGATTCGCCAGTCGTCTTCCTCTCCTCCTCAACACTTCTTATCCAGGCATTTCTTGGCCTACCCCTTCCTCGGGTGCCCTGGGGGTTCCAACTAAGTACTTCTTTTTCAATGGCGTGCTGCTTTCTCAGACAATGGCCTATCCAACTCCATTTTCTACGTTTTATTTCTAGATATATTGGCCTTTCGTTTGTTCTCTTCAGAAGTTCCTCATTTGAAATAGTTTCTGGACAATAGATGCGTAGAATCCTTCTGAGGCAACGGTTAGTGAAAACTTGGAGACTCCTGGTGATCTGGGTTGTAACTTTCCAAGTTTCACTTCCATACAGGAGAACTGCTTTGATATTACTACGAAAGATTCGTAGTTTCGTCCTGGTCGAGATGTCGCGAGCTTTCCAAACCGGATATAATTGAACAAATGCAAAGTTTGCTTTTTTGATGCGGCTCTTAGCAACTGCGCTAGCACCACCGTGCTACCAAGATATGGAAACTCTCTCACGTACACATCTCTTCAATTCAACGCTGTCTTATCAAGACTTTTTTATTCTTTACTAGCTGAAGTACCCGTGCTTCGCTACGCGTCATAAATAAATTAAAATGTGAAAGTGACAGTTAAAACAGGGGATAGGCGAGGTGCTGCACAGAGGGAGATTAAGGATGGAACATTTTGTCCAACTACACCGTTCGGCGTTGACCGTGTTTTATAGCACAAATTTAGGTTTTACTCGCTAACCGTTGGAGATACCTTTCGGAAAGAAAATGTAATTTTAAACCTCGTATATGCCATCAAAAGTTTGCTATTTCTTAGCGTTCACTTTTTATTTGAAATGGAAATATGAAAGTATGGAACCAAAGGGTGTAGTGACGTCACTAAAATGGTCGCCATAGTGCAATTTATTGAAATCAAAAGTAGCCTATATGTTAACCAGTTAAATCAGCTACTTTCATGTAAAATTCATGTAAGTCGGACCAGTGGTTCCTGCGTGATTGAGTAATACACAGACACACACCATCTCATTTTTAGCCTCGCTTCGCTCGCGTCATAGTCGTGTCATATTGTTATTCAATGACATGCAGGTTTAACCCCGTTAACACCCCTTTAGAACCTGAATATCCAAAAATCCCTCCTTAGTAGACATATTCGACACACAACAAGCATATCCCCTTCTTCTAACATCAATAGTTTTGATTGGTCGATGAGAGTGAACATCCAAAAATCCTTCCTTAGTGGACGTTTTTATTCCAGAATTTCACCCCTCCCCATATGCCCCTTAAATTGGATTTATGAAAAAAAAAAAACGGTCGAACATCTACTTATTTTAATTATTTATTCATTTATTAATTTTTAAGGTGATTGGAACTCGGAGAAAATCAAACTCCTCGTCTATGTCGTTTAAGAGATACGCGCTCCGTTCGGAATCTTTCAACCCCCACTTTTCATCCCTTTCACCTCATAATATACACCACATCGAAAAACCATTAGACATGTGTCAGCTTATTTTAAATGATTAGTATATATGCCAAGTATCACATCCCCAAATGAAACCACTCGTGAGATATTGTTATTCAATGAAATGCACGTTTACCCCCTTAACACCTCATTAGAACCTGAATATCCAAAACTCTTTCCTTAGTGGACGTTTTCGACATACCACGAACTTATCCCCAAAATTTCATGTTTCTAACTTCAATAATTTTTGCTGGGCGATGATGAGTGAGTGAGTCAGTCAGGACATTTTCTTTCATTAATATTTGAGAATTTCACCCCTCCCCAAGAACCCCTTAAATTGGATTTATGAAAAAAAAAACGGTCGAACACCTATTTACTTATTTAAAGCTGTTTTCCCCCTGAGTTTGATAAGTAAGTAAGTCAATCAGTTAGGACACCTTCTTTCCTGTTTGCCCCCCCCCCGAATTTCACTCCTCCCCATGGGCCCCTTAAATTGGATTTATGAAGAAATGGTCGAACACCTATTTACTTATTTTTAAGCTGCTTTTTCCGCTGAATTTCAAACTTATCGCCTATGTTGAATAAGAGATACAGTACACGCTCCGTTAAGAATCCTTCAACCCCCCAATTTTCTCCCCTTTCACCTCATAATATACACCATATCGATAAACCCTTAGACACATGTCTGCTTATTTTAAATTATTAGTTTGTATGCCGAATATCACATCCCCAAATGAAACAACTCGTGAGATATTGTTATTCAATGAAATGCAAGTTTAACTCCCTTAACACCCCTTCAGAACATGAATATCCAAAAATCCATCCTTAGTGGACTTTTTCGACAAACAACGAACATATCCCCAAAATTTCAAGTTTCTAACTGCAATATGTTTGCTGGGGGATGATGAGTGAATATCCAAAAATCCTTCCTTAGTGGACTTCTTTCCCCAGAATTTCATCCCTCTCCATGAGCCCCTTAAATTGGATCATGAAAAAACGATCGAACACCTATCTACTACTTTTTCAATCTGATTTTTCTCCCTGAGATTCTTACTTTTTGCCTCTGTCTTTTAAGACATACTTTCTCCGTTAAGAATCCTTCAACACTCACTTTTCACACATACACCTCATAATATACACCACATCGAAAAACCCTCAGACGTGTGTCTTCTTATTCTTAATGATGAGTTTATATGCCTAGTATCCCATCCCAAAGGAAATCATTCGGGAGATATTGTTATTCAATTAAATGCAAGTCTACCCCCTTAACACCCCTTTAGAACCTGAATATCCAAAATTCCTTCCTTAGTGGACGTTTTCAACATACAACGAACATAGCCCCTTAATGTCATGTTTCTAACTTCAATAATTTTGGCTGGGGGATGATGAGTGAGTAAGTCAGGACATTTTCTTTCAATTATTTTTCAGAATTTCACCCCTCTCATGAACCCCTTAAATTGGATTTATGAAAAAAAAAACGGTCGAACACCTATTTACTTATTTTGAGCTGTTCTTCCCCCCTGAGTTTGATGAGTGAGTGAATTAGGACACTTTCTTTCCTGTTTTCCCCCCAGAATTTCACCTCTCTCCAAGGGCCCCTTAAATTGGATTTATGAAAAAACGGTCGAACACCTATTTACTTATATTCTAAGCTGTCTATTCCCGACGAATTTCAAACTTCTCGCATATGTCGTTTAAGAGATACACGCTCCGTTAAGAATCCCTCAACCCCCAATTTTCACCCCTTTCACCTCGTAATATACACCTCATCGATAAACCCTTAGACATATGTCTGATTCTTTTAATGATTAGCTTATATACCGAATATCATATCCCCAAAGAAACAACTCATGAGATATCGTTATTCAATGAAATGCACGTTTACCCCCTTAACACCTCTTTAAAACCCGAATAACAAAAATCATTCATTAGTTGACGTTTTCGATATACAGCGAACATATTCCCAAAATTTCATTTTTCTAACTTTAATAGTTTTCGCTGGGCGTGACGAGTGAGTGAGTCAGACAGGACATTTTCTTTCAATTATTTTTACCAGAATATCACCCCTCCCCATGGGCCCCTTAAATTGGATTGATGAAAAAACGCTTGAACACCTATTAACTTATTTTTTAAGCTGTCTTTTTCCCCCGAGTTTGATGATTGAGTGAGTTAGTCAGTCAGTTAGGACACTTTCTCTCCTTTTTCCCCCCTGGAATTTCACCCCACCCCATTGGTTCCTTAAATTAATTTATGAAAAAACGGTGGAACACCGACTTACTTATTTTTTAAGCTGATTTTTTTTCGCCGAGTTTCAAATTTCTCGCCTATGTAGTTTAGGAGATAGGCCTACACGCTTCGTTAGGAATCCTTCAACCCCCAATTTTCACCCCTTTCACCTCATAATAATACACCACATCGAAAAACCCTTAGACACATGTCTGCTTATTTTTAATGATTAGTTTATATGCCGAGTATCACATCCACAAATGAAACCACTCGTGAGATATTGTTATTCAATACAATTCAGGTTTAACCCCCTTAAGACCCCTTTAGAACCTGAATATTCAAAAATCCTCCCTTAGTGTATGGTTTTGACATACAACGAACATATCCCGAAAATGACATGTTTCCAACTTCAATATTTTTGGCTGGGCGATGATGAGTGGGTGAGTGAGTCAGGACATTTTCTTTCAATTTTTTTCTTCAGAATTTCACCCCTCCCGATGAACCCCTTAATTTGGTTTATCAAAAAAACTGTCGAACACATATAAGTTATACTTATTTTTAAGCAGTTTTTCCCCCTGAGTTTGAAGAGCGAGTGAGTCAATCGGTTAGGACACTTTCTTTCCTGTTTTTCTTTTACACAGAATTTCACCCCTCGCCATAGGCCCCTTAAATTGGATTTATGAAAAAAAAACGGTCAAACACCTATTTACTTATTTTTTATGCTGATTTTTAACCCGATGAGTTTCAAACTCCTCGCCTATGTCGTTTATGAGATACAGGCTCCGTTAGGAATCTTTCAACCCCCACTTTTCACCCCTTTCACCTCATAATATACACCACATCGAAAAACCCTCAGACACATGTCTTCTTATTTTTAATGATGAGTTTATATGCCGAGTATCACATCCCCCAGTGAAACCAATCGGGAGATATTGCTATTCGATGAAATGCAGGTCTACCCCCTTAACACCCCTTTAGAACCTGAATATCCAAAAATCCTTTCTTAGTGGGCGTTTGCGGCCCTTGAGTAAGCTGCATACCAAATTTCATTCCAATCCGTTGGGTGGGTTCTGAGATTTCGTGATGAATGTGTGAGTGAGTGAGTGAGTGAGTGGTATTTGACAAATATCTAGTAGATAATGTCAAGTCTTTGTTATGCTATACTCGGTTGACAGTGCTGTGTGATCAGTTGAGTAACTAACGGGATTTCAAGTAAAGATCCTCATTTTCTATACCGGTAGTGCAGAGCGCAATTGGCATCCAGACGGCCGTGTCTCGACTTGAGCTATGTTGCCATGGAAACTATCTGCCTTGCCATTCCTTCATGAGTATATTTTATGATTTGATTAGCCTGTTTTTGAGTGAAAAAGGGCCGAAATCAGAAGAATGAGAAAGACTATCGAAAATTCATGTAGCCAGCGGTTCCTTCTGGGTCCTAAACTATGTGTATGCAAAATATGGTTGAGATTGGTGGAACGGTGTAGATTTGTATACGGAACCAACATATATACATACATACATACATACATACATACAGACTTTCACTTTTATATATTAGATTAACAACATTTTTGTAATAGATCTGGTTTTCGAATTTTTGCTCTGTGAGATTTTGTAACAAAAATATTTATTTATCCTCTTTTGCGACAAATAAATATTAAGTTGTATGTTACTACACAGTTACTTATCCTATACCACGCTGAAGAAGGTCACAATGTGACCAAACCCGGTACCGTACGGTTACAATGTACTAAATATTGACTAAAGGTAATAGATAGTAGGTATTATATTGTAAATATATTTTTTATTTTTTTATTAATGCAGCCAATGGCCATGTACTCGCTGGCATCGGGAGAGCGTGGGTTCAAATCCCACCTCAGCCGTCCTCAAAATGGTTCTCGTGGTTTCCCATTTTCACCACCAGGCTAATGCCGGGACGGTTCCTTTCAATTGGTCCATGGCCAATTTCCTTCCAATATATTTGTTATGGACTACAGAAAAGGGAGAAAACTATGGGACAACATATTTCGTTCGTCAAGCGAGCATCTTCATATCCAAACATACGAGACACTACAAAACACTACCAAGCTTACAATGACACCCAAAAATGGTCTCTGCCTTCCAAAAACAGAAAATCACGTCACAAACTTTGAAAGTGTGCCTACTATTACTGATAAATACTAAATCAGGTAAAACAAATATTCTAACCCTTAATAAGCTACGCATATTAATGATTCTAATTATTCATTTCATTATATTCTGATTTTACTGCCAGAATCATACAGGAAGGCCAGACTGGATTGCGAAATGTCAAGCTTATGTGGAGACAGTACGTTTGAACGTGCCCAGTCCTGAAACAAAGGAGTGACGAGATCGGAATGTTTGACAGACACTTTATCAGACAAAGGTGTGTTGGGGTCCTGACTCATTTCAGACCGTAATTTCTTTGTCACCCTAGCGTTACGAGTAAGATAGTTGCTGGATGAGAGAGACGTGAGGAACTTTCAACCAATCATAGGACAGAGCCTTCTGTTCTAAACTGCGATATTGACGTCATGAACTACCAATCAGAGAGGGTCACCAATTTTAGCGCCAAGGGAGCGTCTGACGCCGGCTTGAAGTTGAAAGCGGGAAAGATTGGATTAACGAAATCTATGATCGATTCCAGAGCACGATAGCCCCATTGTGACCTGTATAATATTTCAAACTGTTTGATACCTGTTGCATGCCAATAGTCGCATTATTATAGAAGTTAGTGATAGATTTCCCTCTCCCTCCGTCCTTTTGCCAAATTCACATAAATACTGTCGTCTGAGTGACGACGAGGTTGATTCTTGGTGACACCGTGAGGTGATCACTTATTCTTTTCCATACCGTGAAGATATACTGTGTTAAATTTATCAGAGATAGGGTCATTATTGAAAACATTATAATAAAGTTGTGTGCGCACAGCTGAGTGTGAAATTTGTGTATCTGTAAGATTTTAGTAGTCTCCCACGACTACAACTATTAGGGAAAGTCTACGATTAATTTTGCACTAGACAAATGGTGAATAAAGTAGCTATTGGCAAAATTTAGATAGAAAATTACGTGTGACTATAGATAACATTTTATTTTATTTTTATTCAACGTCAAGATGGAACTCCAGACCCAGAGAAAGACATCGAACCAACGTTTCTACGGCTCCATGTGGTCTGAGATGAGCTAAACACTTTGGAGAGAGAATGTCAGGCGATGTTCGATGAGACGACGCAGAAAGAGGAATGAGTACTAAAATAATATAATTATTTGACAAACTGGTTATGGTTTTGTGGGAACATATTATTTTGTGTAAATATTTTATTTTATTTTTGTCTTCGTGTTTTATTGTAGTTGGTTTGTGGTACTGACACACTTTAGTTTAATTCATGAGCAACGTGGCATGTATTCCATTTGTGTGAAGATTTTTTTTTGCTGATGTCAAGTACACGGGGCAAGCGTACTCGAGTGCGTGTCGCTACCGTAAAATGCGCGGCTAAGCGACGCAAATTGGGAACCGATATCATAACAGAAGCGAAACTGAATTAACTAGAGTAGATAATAGAATTGGTGGGAAATCTTTTTATTGTATAGATTTTTATTGTTACACAGGCTTGTGTGTTAATTGCCGTTTGTTGCAATTTTTTGTGTTAAGTGAGGGGTCATCTGCCCAATTACTTTATTTGTTTGTGAAGTTACTCTTTTAATGTCTTGGGACACAAAATCTATGGATATTTGATTGGAGTGTCGGCCCGTGGTAGATTTGTGTTGTGTTCTGCCCAAAATGCTTTGTTGAGTCTGCAAATATGTGTTTATGGGATAGGAGTTTTCGGGAACCCTGGTTCTGTCTGAAGCTATGTCCAGGATAAGCATTTAATCCTTGCGAGGAAAATGTTGGAATCCCCTTCTACGATGTTCTTGCAATTCTTTGGAATTGGCAGAAGTGTGTGAATTTTTGTGTCGCGATTAACAGGTGGCGTAACGGGAATGTCTAGTCTCTTGTTATAAATAGCATGACTCAAAGCTTCGACAAGGAGGGCTGGTTTTGAACACAGACGTTATTGAGTGGTAAGTGAAGGTATTTCTACCCGGCGCACTCCATCAGATAAGGAGCAAGCTGTGCTCATTAGTATTCACGGACCAGGTTTCCGTTCTTCGTAATTGTTTATCTTATATATTAAAATAAAGCCTGTTTAATGATAAAAGAATTGTAATCGGTAAATTGGTGCTGTTCGCGTTTTGATCGATCGAGTCCCAGCGTGTTAGCTTATCCATGCTTTTATTTCATGTAAATATCATCGGGTTTTAGGCATCTTATTTCTTGTTTATTTATTGTCATGTTCATTGACCTCGGGTGGTCTCAATGTTCGGTCACGTTGTTGTCATGTATGTGTTGAGCAATATGAGCCATTGGGCAAGCTTCTGTTTTGCTGGGAGTTTCCTGACTCACTGCGATCTCGATGGAGATCAATTAGTTTATAAATTTTAAATGGTTGCGTGTGTCAGTAAAATTATATATTTTTTGGTATGTTATTCTACGAGTGTGTCCCATAGAGCCATAATAATGGTTTGCAGTATGGGGGTTTGCAAGCATATTGGCTGTTCCATCTGTGAGCAAATCTCCATCAAAAGTACTTATTTCTTCTCTAGCGTAGTTATACGCGTGCATACATATTAATCAGACAAGTGGAATTTTGATCCACAATTTTATTTCTTTGGAGTGGACCTTTCTAGGCCACTCAGATCTGTGTAAATTCTTGTACAGTGGGAGTAAAGTTCAGGGTGGACTTTGTTTATGTTATATTTTTATGTTTTTGTTGTTTTTATTCAGTTATTAAATGGTGGTAATTTTTATTTGTTTTTCACTCATTTCTTTGTTTGTAGTTTTGCATATGGTCCTTGTATTTGTAAGCAGCCGTCTGGTATTTGAGCTCTAGTGAAAGCATACCCGGACTGAACGCGCCCCGAAGTTTGATTCTCGTATATACGACGCTGTTATATACAAGGGCACATAGGCAACGCTGGCATTACCCTACGTGGGGCATTTCACTGTTTTAGGCTTTTCTAGCGCATTTTTGATAAACTGACACGCCACAAGTGGAGGCAGAATGTGACAGTATTTGAATCACCGAATGTGATAATTTTAAGTAACGTAGTTATGGCGAAGGTATTACCGCCAAGTGAGTGAATTTATACAGTAAAATCATGAGTTGCAATGTAAAATACAGTACACGTTTTTATTTCTTGCATTTTTTGTAAAGACAATATCGTGAGACTGGGCGCCCATATTAATGATAAAAATTAGCTTTGCATAGAAAGACAACTCCATGTATGTAATAGGAAGGCGTGTAGCCTTTCCAAGACAATTAATACTTGATTAATTAGTCTGTTCTTGTAGCGTTTTGTAAGGCTAGCATTTAATAACTGAATGTGTGGGTTAAGTTTTAAATTATGTAAAATGAAGGATACTCAGGGATGCTATTGGATTAATGGGATTGTGTTGATAAATTTAAACTAACTGAGTATGGGTAAATTGATATAAATGTGTGTTAATATGTATGCACGTATCGGAGAAGATCGCCAATTGGCATTTTCTCTATTTTCTCAAGTGTATTGTGGTGATGGTTTCTTTAGACGAAATTAGACAGGTTGTAGAGAGCGCTGCGGCACGCACTCAGCAGCAAATGGTGTTGTTACGGCAGGAGATGACTGCTGAATTTAAAGCACAAATGGACAGTAGTAGGGTTGAACAATCAGCTGAATTTAAGGCACAAATGGACAGTAGTAGGGCTGAACAATCAGCGGAATTAATATCACAGAGTGAAACATTTAAGGCACAAATAGACAGTAGTAGGGCTGAACAATCAGCGGAATTAATAGCACAGAGTGAAACATTTAAGGCACAAATAGACAGTAGTAGGGCTGAACAATCAGCGGAATTAATAGCACAGAGTGAAACATTTAAGGCACAAATAGACAGTAGCAGGGCTGAACAATCAGCGGAATTAATAGCACAGAGTGAAACATTTAAGGCACAAATAGACAGTAGTAGGGTTGAACAGTCAGCGGTGATCAAAGCCCAAATTAATGAATCTATTGGCACACAATTAGCGCTTCAAAATGATAGTATTAATACACAATTAGCTCTACAGAATGATAATATTAGTTCTCAATTGACACAACAAAGTGAATCAATAAACTCTCAACTAGACGCGCAAAACAGTCGCAACACTGAGCAACTCGATAATGTAGTGGTTGAAATGAAAGAACATACAAGGAAACAGCTTATACTACTCGCCTTAGATGTAAGTAAGAACAATGAGAAGCAGGTTAAACAGATAAAACAACTTGAGGATCAGTTTAACGCTAAACTTAATAACTTAGACGATACAGTTCTGGCAAAATTGGCACAGATTGAATTGGCATGCACAACTAAAAATAGTGAAATTATAACTGCACAGGACAGGTTACAAAACAGATTTAATAAAGTGGTGAAAGTAACCGTAGTAATACAGGAACAGATAAAGGCGGTAGATGAAAACGTGACCGGCCTTATAAAAGACATAGACCGTCTCGAAAACCAATCAACAGATCGCTGGAAAAATGCAGAAGTAGACCGGGAGGGATTAAAAGCCACTATTGAAGAAAACAATGTACGCATGGAGGATCGCTTGGAACGGATCGAAGTGAGCCAGGACACTAATAATTTGAAGATAGAAAACGTTAGAAAGGATTGGCGAAAATTATGTAAGGACTCCAAGGAAGAAAGGTTGGCGGTAATTAAGAAGCTGGGGGAGAACCACACACGGATACAGACGTTAGAAGATGAGATAAAAGCAAAATTTAAAGAACAAGGTGACAGGCTGATAAAAGCAGAATTATTTTCTATGGAACATAATGCAGGGTCGTTAGGCGAGAAGGGGAGAGATGGAGACAGAGATAGCCCGGGGGCGACTCATTCAACTGGTAGTCGGGTTGACACGGAAAGTCCACTTGCTCGGAACACGGAAGAATTTCGTAATCACATAGGGAGAAGTTCTACACCACATGACGGTAATCAGCACCCTCAACTTGTACAAATCATCCGTTCTAATGAATTCAAACCGGCGAAGTTTATGGAAAATTCTGGAGTCACACCCAAGGCATTCTTGCGGGAAGTCGAGCATTATTATAATGATAATGATATAGCTCCCGCCCGGCAACTGCGCATGATGGAAATTTTTTTAACTGGAAATGTTTTAACGTGGTACTTGAGCTTCAAATACACGTTTGAAAGCTTAGATGCATTCAAGCATGCTTTCCTTCGGAAATATTGGTCGTCTTCATATCAACAGGGGTTAAGAATGGAATTGTACTCCAGAAAGTACCAATCTACTCAGCAAACTAAGTATTCAGATTTTTTTTCATCACAGCTCCTTAAATTTAAAGATCTGGATAATCCTTTAAGTGAGGCCGAGCTAGTCATGACTATCGGACGCCAGCTTCCCGTTAACGTTCAACAGGTATTGGTCGCAGCTAACGTTTCAGACGCGGTACACGCTGAACAGATCCTGCGCCAGATAGATGAAACCACGTCCCACTTACACAATAGAGTTGGAAGACAGGTCGAAATGGTAAATACAACCGAGGTGATTAAGCCGAGCCAGATAAACACAAGATCCCAGGCTACCAATACAAATACAAACATTTCAACACCCGTGAGACGTCAGGATGATGTCGAGAAAAGACAGCGCCAACATTACGATAACAACCGTAATAACAACAGACAGTTCCAAGGACAGAATAGATTCCAACAACGAGGATTTCAACAATGGAGGGACAATCGGAGACAAGATGTACCATACAGGAGATGGGGAGATCGGAATGAAAATCAGAGATGGCAAGACCGCAGATTTCAGAATCGTGAGGACTCTAGAAGCTACCGAGACGACTGGAACGATAGGCATGCTCAATCGCAGAAATACTTAGAGGAAATTCATGTAAACGAGGGAAATGAACAAGGACGTTGGAAACAGGCAATTGACAAGCGGAAAAATCCCGACACCTACAATGAGGAAGGCAGAACAAATCAAGGGTTTGAAGCCATGCACATAGAGACGCAGAGATACTTGGATCAGCTGCATGGAGAACAAGCAAATAGCGAAGCCAGAAAGGAAGACGAACAAAGATTAGCGGCACAGGGCATTAGAGAACGCAGCCCGGTGGGGAAGAGAAACACCGGTGCGATCCGAAAAACTGGTCACTACTAAGGGAAGCAGATGGCAACACGCGGGAGAGAGGAAGAGGATGGCAGCATGGAGGAGTAAAAACCGTTCAGCATAGTGAGGAATCTTGGAAATAATGCATATCGAGTCAAAGAATTAAGCACAGGAACCATGTCTGTATATAATAGTGCAAATCTAAAAATTTATCACACCAGAGAGCCTTGGGAAGTCAGAAATAACGCAGCGAATTAAATACGTGATCGTCCAACATCATGCAAGTGAACGGGGCGCAAGCAGAAGCCAGCACGACATCGAGGAAGTGATTAGCGTCTGGCCTGTTTAAATCTTGAAGCAAGCAGAGTTGACAGGTATGTCGACAGACGAGCAACAGAGAGGGGAATAGTCTTCAAGCAACAAAAAGCCCCAGGCGAAGCGCTGGGCAAGTGAGCAGCAGACTGGTACTGTCCTAATGAATGGGCGAAAATGTAAACATTGGAACGAGGAAAACACTTGTCAACTAGCAGAGGCGGACTGACTGAGCACTTTGAAGGGAGGCTAACCCTGTATCTGCACCATGTGAATAAGGGAAGAAAAATCGACTTTATCTCTAAGTTCGATTTTTCCCAACTAAGGGAGTTGTGAACCCTTAATAAGCTACGCATATTAATGATTCTAATTATTCATTTCATTATATTCTGATTTTACTGCCAGAATCATACAGGAAGGCCAGACTGGATTGCGAAATGTCAAGCTTATGTGGAGACAGTACGTTTGAACGTGCCCAGTCCTGAAACAAAGGAGTGACGAGATCGGAATGTTTGACAGGCACTTTATCAGACAAAGGTGTGTTGGGGTCCTGACTCATTTCAGACCGTAATTTCTTTGTCACCCTAGCGTTACGAGTAAGATAGTTGCTGGATGAGAGAGACGTGAGGAACTTTCAACCAATCAAAGGACAGAGCCTTCTGTTCTAAACTGCGATATTGACGTCATGAACTACCAATCAGAGAGGGTCACCAATTTTAGCGCCAAGGGAGCGTCTGACGCCGGCTTGAAGTTGAAAGCGGGAAAGATTGGATTAACGAAATCTATGATCGATTCCAGAGCACGATAGCCCCATTGTGACCTGTATAATATTTCAAACTGTTTGATACCTGTTGCATGCCAATAGTCGCATTATTATAGAAGTTAGTGATAGATTTCCCTCTCCCTCCGTCCTTTTGCCAAATTCACATAAATACTGTCGTCTGAGTGACGACGAGGTTGATTCTTGGTGACACCGTGAGGTGATCACTTATTCTTTTCCATACCGTGAAGATATACTGTGTTAAATTTATCAGAGATAGGGTCATTATTGAAAACATTATAATAAAGTTGTGTGCGCACAGCTGAGTGTGAAATTTGTGTATCTGTAAGATTTTAGTAGTCTCCCACGACTACAACTATTAGGGAAAGTCTACGATTAATTTTGCACTAGACAAATGGTGAATAAAGTAGCTATTGGCAAAATTTAGATAGAAAATTACGTGTGACTATAGATAACATTTTATTTTATTTTTATTCAACGTCAAGATGGAACTCCAGACCCAGAGAAAGACATCGAACCAACGTTTCTACGGCTCCATGTGGTCTGAGATGAGCTAAACACTTTGGAGAGAGAATGTCAGGCGATGTTCGATGAGACGACGCAGAAGAGGAATGAGTACTAAAATAATATAATTATTTGACAAACTGGTTATGGTTTTGTGGGAACATATTATTTTGTGTAAATATTTTATTTTATTTTTGTCTTCGTGTTTTATTGTAGTTGGTTTGTGGTACTGACACACTTTAGTTTAATTCATGAGCAACGTGGCATGTATTCCATTTGTGTGAAGATTTTTTTTTGCTGATGTCAAGTACACGGGGCAAGCGTACTCGAGTGCGTGTCGCTACCGTAAAATGCGCGGCTAAGCGACGCAAATTGGGAACCGATATCATAACAAAAGCGAAACTGAATTAACTAGAGTAGATAATAGAATTGGTGGGAAATCTTTTTATTGTATAGATTTTTATTGTTACACAGGCTTGTGTGTTAATTGCCGTTTGTTGCAATTTTTTGTGTTAAGTGAGGGGTCATCTGCCCAATTACTTTATTTGTTTCTGAAGTTACTCTTTTAATGTCTTGGGACACAAAATCTATGGATATTTGATTGGAGTGTCGGCCCGTGGTAGATTTGTGTTGTGTTCTGCCCAAAATGCTTTGTTGAGTCTGCAAATATGTGTTTTATGGGATAGGAGTTTTCGGGAACCCTGGTTCTGTCTGAAGCTATGTCCAGGATAAGCATTTAATCCTTGCGAGGAAAATGTTGGAATCCCCTTCTACGATGTTCTTGCAATTCTTTGGAATTGGCAGAAGTGTGTGAATTTTTGTGTCGCGATTAACAGGTGGCGTAACGGGACTGTCTAGTCTCTTGTTATAAATAGCATGACTCAAAGCTTCGACAAGGAGGGCTGGTTTTGAACACAGACGTTATTGAGTGGTAAGTGAAGGTATTTCTACCCGGCGCACTCCATCAGATAAGGAGCAAGCTGTGCTCATTAGTATTCACGGACCAGGTTTCCGTTCTTCGTAATTGTTTATCTTATATATTAAAATAAAGCCTGTTTAATGATAAAATAATTGTAATCGGTAAATGAGTGCTGTTCGCGTTTTGATCGATCGAGTCCCAGCGTGTTAGCTTATCCATGCTTTTATTTCATGTAAATATCATCGGGTTTTAGGCATCTTATTTCTTGTTTATTTATTGTCATGTTCATTGACCTCGGGTGGTCTCGATGTTCGGTCACGTTGTTGTCATGTATGTGTTGAGCAATATGAGCCATTGGGCAAGCTTCTGTTTTGCTGGGAGTTTCCTGACTCACTGCGATCTCGATGGAGATCAATTAGTTTATAAATTTTAAATGGTTGCGTGTGTCAGTAAAATTATATATTTTTTGGTATGTTATTCTACGAGTGTGTCCCATAGAGCCATAATAATGGTTTGCAGTATGGGGGTTTGCAAGCATATTGGCTGTTCCATCTGTGAGCAAATCTCCATCAAAAGTACTTATTTCTTCTCTAGCGTAGTTATACGCGTGCATACATATTAATCAGACAAGTGGAATTTTGATCCACAATTTTATTTCTTTGGAGTGGACCTTTCTAGGCCACTCAGATCTGTGTAAATTCTTGTACAGTGGGAGTAAAGTTCAGGGTGGACTTTGTTTATGTTATATTTTTATGTTTTTGTTGTTTTTATTCAGTTATTAAATGGTGGTAATTTTATTTGTTTTTCACTCATTTCTAGTTTGTAGTTTTGCATATGGTCCTTGTATTTGTAAGCAGCCGTCTGGTATTTGAGCTCTAGTGAAAGCATACCCGGACTGAACGCGCCGCGAAGTTTGATTCTCGTATATACGACGCTGTTATATACAAGGGCACAGGTTCCTTTCAATTGGTCCATGGCCAATTTCCTTCCAATATATTTGTTATGGACTACAGGAAAGGGAGAAAACTATGGGACAACATATTTCGTTCGTCAAGCGAACATCTTCATATCCAAACATACGAGACACTACAAAACACTACCAAGCTTACAATGACACCCAAAAATGGTCTCTGCCTTCCAAAAACAGAAAATCACGTCACAAACTTTGAAAGTGTGCCTACTATTACTGATAAATACTAAATCAGGTAAAACAAATATTCTTGGAATGCAGCCGAAATACATCAGAAACCCCTATGGACGTCTAATTGTCAGGTGAAAAGCTAAAGGAAGTAAGACACTTAGGAAGCAAAATAACCAGTGATGGACGAAGCATAGAGGATGTACTGTAAAAGGTAGGTTGGCACTGGTAAGGAAAGCATTTCTACAGAAAACGAATCTGTTGACATCGAATATAGATTTAGATATTAAGAAGTCAGTTTTAAAAGCCTTTGTTTGGAGCGTAGCGCTCTATGGGAGTGAAACTTGGACTGTTGGAGCAGCAGAAACGAGAAGAATTGAATCGTCTGAAATGTGGTGTTACAGAAGAATAATGGTAGATAGGGTATTAAGACGAGTGGGAGAGGAAAGATGTTTCTGGCGACTGCTAATGAAGAAAAGAGATATGTTGGTAGGGCACATACTAAGACACCGAAAAATTGCAAAGCTAGTTATGGGAGGAAGATACGAGGACAAGAACTGTATAGGTAAACCATGGTTAGAATATGTTAAACAGATTGCCTCGGATGTAGGGTGTAGTAGCTATGTAGAGATGAAACGATTAGCTCAGGAAAGGGAGGCATGGAGATCTTTTCAAACCAGTGAAAAGATTCAAACAACAACACTAAAGGATAGTTTTCTCCCTCTTCTGTAGTACATAACAAATATATACAATACTCCAGGTGGCTCTTTTCCCCCTACAATCTATTTCTATGTTTCCGCATGTAAACTACTAATAAGAATAGGAGGTCTGGCAACTGAATTCATAAGGGGTATCGTTTAATACAAGCAGGTTACGACAGAATGACAAGAGATAACAACCAGACAGCCGCTCGCTACATGTTCCTCAGTGCTCTCGTCTAATGCGCCCCATTGCGATATGAAACCTCGAGACTCAACGGAATTACGATCAGCTTCTCCATAGATTACTATGATATCCGTGTACTCGTTGTTGCTGAATACACCAGCCATTGTCTATATGTTGCCATCAACTGTCGTGATGTTTTACCACATATGAGCCTATTACGCTATCAAATACGAGGTTTCATATTGCAATGGGGCGTATTAGATGTGTAGCGCTGAAGAACACGTAGCGAGCGGCCGTCCGGTTGTTATCCCTTCGTATTCTGACGTAATCATCCAGCATGCAGTGTGACCCCTGTGGACATCAGTTATTAGACATCCCATACGGCAGTACTGTATGCGGGACTCTTATAGGTAGATTGTATGGGGCAAATGAGTCGCCCGGTACCTGTAATTTTTGATGTGTAACATCTTTCCACTAGGTTGCTGGATATTTCGGTGGGAGTGATTTTGAAAAATGGACGGAAGTGGATCGGACGGAAATGTGTAAGACGCAATGCCAGCTGGATCGTATCCCTCCTGTCTGCTGTGGAATGTATATCTCATACGGGTTAATTAAAGGTTTGGAGGCGCCATTACAAATATTCCTACAATAAATCATCTTCAAGTTGTCGTTCTTTGGTGTAAAAATATTCATTATATCCTTTTTTTTTTTTTTTGGTCTTTTACCCTCCAGGTTAGTGGAACCCACGGACTCAGCGAGGGAACTCACCACTACCGCCTCTACGGGCAGTGTCCTAGAGCTGGGAACATCTAATCGGAAGGGATACAACTGGTGAGGTGGGATTGGCACCTCGCCCAGGCGGCATCACCTGCAAAGCGAACAGGGGCCTCATGAGGGAAGGTAAGGGATGGTGAGGATGGATAGGCAAGGAAGAGAGAAGGAGGCGGCCGTGGCCTTGAAGAAGGTACCATCCCGGCATTTGCCCGAAGACGAAGTGGGAAACCACGGAAAACCACTTCGAGGATGGCTGAGGGGGAATCGAAACCCCTCTACTCATTTGGGCCACCCGAGGCTGAGTAGACCCCGTTCCAGTCCTCGTACCACTTTTCAAATTTCGTGGCAGAGCCGGGAATCGAACCCAGGACCTCCTGGGCGGCAGATAACTATGCTGACCGCTACGCTACGGAGGCGACTTCATTATATCATATTTGCTGAAAACAATTATGATTTATTAAGAGTCTGTTTTTCAATCTCTGGATAAAAGTGATCGGCATCCACTCCCCGAGTAACCTAGCTCAACACAAACACAAAGCACATGGCACATGGTCGAAGTCTTCGTATCAGTATTTAAATGATGATATGTTTTAATATGAAACATTGTAAGTAGGCGGCAAAGCCGGTATTATGTTTCTGCACAATGGCTATTCAAATATTAACCCACATAACGGTAATGCAGTCAGCAATACAATAGGCTATATATCGTTGTGTTTATACGGGAACTAGGCAAGCCTTCATGAACTATTGCTGAACACATTCTCTTTACTCACAAGAGGGCCTATTCATAAGGCATTTTAAACTCAATTTCACGCAGGAACATTATCGAAACAAGCAAAATATAAATTAAACTTAATTCCGTAATACACTATTATTGGTACGTGAAAATAAGTCACCATCTTGTGCTCAATATTTGCGTGGTCAAAATAGCCGTGGTGTTAGCGTCTTTGACTGCGAATCTAGAGATCTTGGGTTCGAATCCCGGACGGGGTAGGTATTATTGCTACCAGATTATCGTTTTAAACGATATGTATCATATCAATATGTCTCATTTTAACAGAATCCATATGAAATTACATGTTGGTCTGTGAATCAAGAGGTCTGGGAATTGGACAAGCCTTTCATGATCTACTGCTGTGCATGTTGCATTTACTCGCAAGTTGGCCTATTTATAAGGAATTTAAGGTTATGAGCGGTGTCGCGTCTATTAATCTAGTTGATCCATATCGTATTCTTTATTTAGGCTATGGCTGGTGGAAGTTACAAATCATCTAATAAAATGAGTTCCGTATTATAAACTACAATATCTGTAAAACACTCACTTTTACCATAGATTAATATGTGTGCCAATAATATTATAAAATACCGGTGTATCAACAATTTCACGTGAGGTTTCTTCTATGTCAGATGTTACACATCATATGCGACTACTGTAAGGATCGTAAAGGTTTTTGTTGTTGTTGTTGTTATTGTTTGCATGTCCCAGGAATTGGAATTGCAGTTTGATGGACTGACAATTTACAAAATTCAGATTTGAAGGAGACAGAGGGAATTTTACATTCAGGAGTTACTGGATCAAAAGGAAATGTAATTAGCACAGGAATATCTCTGGTAACCAGCCGTGATCCCCTATCTGGGTGCAAATAGTGTCACAGAGAGACCAATTAGAACCAGGGGATTGATTTTAGATCGTCCATCGTCAAAACTTAAATGTCTCCACTACACGGCAAAGCATAGAACCATCATTATAACTTTCTAACTTCTGGTTTTCCTAGAAACCTTAAAACGAGTTTGTACATTTCTGCATCGGTAGTTGTAGTTTAGAGGAGAACGCATTTAAAAATCATTCACTCCCTCTTTCGCACGTTTCTGTTTGTAATAATATTTACACATTTCTGCGCACAACAATACACGAAGTAAATAAATAAATAAATAAATAGGATGTATAGTCCGTAACAATATATAATGTATACATACATATGTATACAATTTAATCACATACATACATATGTATACATTTTAATCACATCTAATTTCTTTCAGGTTAGCGGCTTCGGTGGCGTAGTTGGTAACATGCTGAACTGCTGTGCCCAAGATAGCGGGTTCAAACCCGGTCAAAGTCGTCGGATTTTTAAGAGCATTAAAAATCCTTCAGTATACCTTCCTTCGGAGGGGAAGCAAAGCCGGCGGTCCCATGTCATAGAATTATGGCATGTAAAAGATCCTTCCACAGACTAAACTTGTGTGAAGCTAAATTGTTAGGTTAGATTTCATCGGAACGCTCTATCAAAGTTTCAACGTTCACCACTAGGTATCATTGATATCTGGTGGCGAAAGTTGGAACTACTTGAAATTGAACGGAACTTGTAGCTCACCCTAAGGGTGTCCGCTGGAAGCAGCTACAGACTCAGGTGAGCCGAACATGCCCTCGGACACTCCTGGCACTAAAAGCCATGCGACAGATAGATGGAGAGATATTTCAGGTTAATTTTTCACATATTCCAGAAATTGGAATAATTTTTTGTTCACCGACTAAAAGTTACAATATTAATCGTGTTTGGGTACAGTAGGTAGTCAGTCGATGTGTAACTAACCGGTAGGTTCTTCTATAAATCAGTCATTTTGTTTCCGGTCGATTTGATAATTGGTTGCACGGTAGTTGACTGACTGACCAATTGTTTGAAAGGTCACTTTTACAAATATACAATAGACTATTTTTGATGGATTGTCAATTGTTCAAATGGATGGTTCATAAGTTAGTCAGTCAGTCGATAAATTGGTTGTTTTGTAGGTTGATTCTACTCACCTTGAAGTCCATATCAAAGCCTCTTCGTTTGGCAATAGCTGACACCTCATTTGCGATATTTTCCTGAGACGTTCCTCGCACCTCAATGTACTGGCAGCCAGAGTCCGCGTAGTGACACGAGATTGCTTTACGGCAGCCCTGTAGAGCACATAATATAGGTCATCGGGACTACAATCTTCCAACAATATGACGGAATCTATGATTCCTTTTTGAGTCAATTGAAAACCAATTAAACCAAGACATAGAATTTCTTGCAAGCAATATAGTACTGTATATAGGAGGGAAGTACCATGGTAACTCTCCAAAGAGATTCTGTAATATTCTGGTGGAATAATAAACGTGGCATACAGTGGAATTCATTGAAAATTTGCTGTCAGATTGGAGTCTCGAACTAGAACCCTTAATCGGCCATAAACTGCAAGTAAAGAGTTGTCGTTGATTCATATGCGGTCTTAAGACAGGTTGGTAATCAGCCCCAAGTAATTGTGTTTTTTGATTTTTGGGATAGTTCGACCTGCGAGTTCGTACGCTTGAGGCAGTACACTTATGTAGTGTGTAAATTAAGTAAAGAGACTTGTAGCGTAGTGTGCGTTCTGACAACACTGGTAACCCAGGACTTGGAGGGGAGGTAAGTGGCAACACTGGTGACATAGGACTTGGAGGGAAGGTAGGTGGCAACACTGGTGACATGGAACTTGGGGGAGGGGAGGTAGGTGGCAACACTGATGGCATGGGACTTGGGGGAGGGGTGGTAGGTGACAACACTGGTGACATGGAACTTGGGGGAGGGAAGGTAGGCGGCAACACTGGTGACATGGAACTTGGGGGAGGGAAGGTAGGTGACAACACTGGTGACATGGAACTTGGGGGAGGGAAGGTAGGTGACAACACTGGTAACATGGAACTTGGGGGAGGGGAGGTAGGTGGCAACACTGGTGACATGGAACTTGGGGGAGGGAAGGTAGGTGACAACACTGGTAACATGGAACTTGGGGGAGGGAAGGTAGGTGACAACACTGGTGACATGGAACTTGGGGGAGGGAAGGTAGGTGACAACACTGGTGACATGGAACTTGGGGGAGGGAAGGTAGGTGACAACACTGGTAACATGGAACTTGGGGGAGGGAAGGTAGGTGACAACACTGGTGACATGGAACTTGGGGGAGGGAAGGTAGGTGACAACACTGGTAACATGGAACTTGGGGGAGGGAAGGTAGGCGGCAACACTGGTGACATGGAACTTGGGGGAGGGAAGGTAGGTGACAACACTGGTGACATGGAACTTGGGGGAGGGAAGGTAGGTGACAACACTGGTAACATGGAACTTGGGGGAGGGGAGGTAGGTGGCAACACTGGTGACATGGAACTTGGGGGAGGGGTGGTAGGTGACAACACTGGTAACATGGAACTTGGGGGAGGGAAGGTAGGTGACAACACTGGTAACATGGAACTTGGGAGAGGGGAGGTAGGTGGCAACACTGGTGACATGGAACTTGGGGGAGGGGAGGTAGGTGACAACACTGGTGACATGGAACTTGGGGGAGGGAAGGTAGGTGACAACACTGGTAACATGGAACTTGGGGGAGGGGAGGTAGGTGACAACACTGGTGACATGGAACTTGGGGGAGGGAAGGTAGGTGGCAACACTGGTGACATGGAACTTGGGGGAGGGAAGGTAGGTGACAACACTGGTAACATGGAACTTGGGGGAGGGGAGGTAGGTGGCAACACTGGTGACATGGAACTTGGGGGAGGGGAGGTAGGTGACAACACTGGTGACATGGAACTTGGGGGAGGGAAGGTAGGTGACAACACTGGTAACATGGAACTTGGGGGAGGGAAGGTAGGTGACAACACTGATGGCATGGGACTTGGGGGAGGGAAGGTAGGTGACAACACTGGTGACATGGAACTTGGGGGAGGGAAGGTAGGCGGCAATACTGGTGACATGGAACTTGGGGGAGGGAAGGTAGGTGACAACACTGGTGACATGGAACTTGGGGGAGGGAAGGTAGGCGGCAACACTGGTGACATGGAACTTGGGGGAGGGAAGGTAGGCGGCAACACTGGTGACATGGGACTTGGGGGAGGGAAGGTAGGCGGCAACACTGGTGACATGGAACTTGGGGAGGGAGAGTAGGTGACAACACAGGTGACATGGAACTTGGAGGGAAGGTAGGTGACAACACTGGTGACATGGAACTTGGGGGAGGGAAGGTAGGTGACAACACTGGTAACATGGAACTTGGGGGAGGGAAGGTAGGCGGCAACACTGGTGACATGGAACTTGGGGGAGGGAAGGTAGGTGACAACA
The DNA here is from genome assembly GCA_946902985.2 of Meconema thalassinum. Lineage (NCBI taxonomy): Eukaryota > Metazoa > Arthropoda > Insecta > Orthoptera > Tettigoniidae > Meconema > Meconema thalassinum. The sequence continues at coordinate 907,875,718 of OX336388.2, read as the reverse complement.
CTGGTGACATGGGACTTGGGGGAGGGAAGGTAGGCGGCAACACTGGTGACACGGGACTTGGGGGAGGGGAGGTAGGTGACAACACTGGTGACATGGAACTTGGGGGAGGGAAGGTAGGTGACAACACTGGTGACATGGAACTTGGAGGGAAGGTAGGTGACAACACTGGTGACATGGAACTTGGAGGGAGGGAAGGTAGGTGACAACACTGGTGACATGGGACTTGGGGGAGGGAAGGTAGGTGACAACACTGGTGACATGGAACTTGGGGGAGGGGAGGTAGGTGACAACACTGGTGACATGGAACTTGGGGGAGGGAAGGTAGGCGGCAACACTGGTGACATGGAACTTGGAGGGAAGGTAGGTGACAACACTGGTGACATGGAACTTGGGGGAGGGAAGGTAGGTGACAACACTGGTAACATGGAACTTGGGGGAGGGAAGGTAGGCGGCAACACTGGTGACATGGGACTTGGGGGAGGGAAGGTAGGCGGCAACACTGGTGACATGGAACTTGGGGGAGGGAAGGTAGGTGACAACACAGGTGACATGGAACTTGGAGGGAAGGTAGGTGACAACACTGGTGACATGGAACTTGGGGGAGGGAAGGTAGGTGACAACACTGGTAACATGGAACTTGGAGGGAAGGTAGGTGACAACACTGGTGACATGGAACTTGGAGGGAAGGTAGGTGACAACACTGGTGACATGGAACTTGGGGGAGGGAAGGTAGGCGGCAACACTGGTGACATGGAACTTGGGGGAGGGAAGGTAGGTGACAACACTGGTAACATGGAACTTGGAGGGAAGGTAGGTGACAACACTGGTGACATGGAACTTGGAGGGAAGGTAGGTGACAACACTGGTGACATGGAACTTGGGGGAGGGAAGGTAGGCGGCAACACTGGTGACATGGAACTTGGGGGAGGGAAGGTAGGTGACAACACTGGTGACATGGAACTTGGGGGAGGGGAGGTAGGCGGCAACACTGGTGACATGGAACTTGGGGGAGGGAAGGTAGGTGACAACACAGGTGACATGGAACTTGGAGGGAGGGAAGGTAGGTGACAACACAGGTGACATGGAACTTGGGGGAGGGAAGGTAGGTAACAACACTGGTAACATGGAACTTGGAGGGAAGGTAGGTGACAACACTGGTGACATGGAACTTGGGGGAGGGGAGGTAGGTGGCAACACTGATGGCATGGGACTTGGGGGAGGGGTGGTAGGTGACAACACTGGTGACATGGAACTTGGGGGAGGGAAGGTAGGCGGCAACACTGGTGACATGGAACTTGGGGGAGGGAAGGTAGGTGACAACACTGGTGACATGGAACTTGGGGGAGGGAAGGTAGGTGACAACACTGGTAACATGGAACTTGGGGGAGGGGAGGTAGGTGGCAACACTGGTGACATGGAACTTGGGGGAGGGAAGGTAGGTGACAACACTGGTAACATGGAACTTGGGGGAGGGAAGGTAGGTGACAACACTGGTGACATGGAACTTGGGGGAGGGAAGGTAGGTGACAACACTGGTGACATGGAACTTGGGGGAGGGAAGGTAGGTGACAACACTGGTAACATGGAACTTGGGGGAGGGAAGGTAGGTGACAACACTGGTGACATGGAACTTGGGGGAGGGAAGGTAGGTGACAACACTGGTAACATGGAACTTGGGGGAGGGAAGGTAGGCGGCAACACTGGTGACATGGAACTTGGGGGAGGGAAGGTAGGTGACAACACTGGTGACATGGAACTTGGGGGAGGGAAGGTAGGTGACAACACTGGTAACATGGAACTTGGGGGTGGGGAGGTAGGTGGCAACACTGGTGACATGGAACTTGGGGGAGGGGTGGTAGGTGACAACACTGGTAACATGGAACTTGGGGGAGGGAAGGTAGGTGACAACACTGGTAACATGGAACTTGGGGGAGGGGAGGTAGGTGGCAACACTGGTGACATGGAACTTGGGGGAGGGGAGGTAGGTGACAACACTGGTGACATGGAACTTGGGGGAGGGAAGGTAGGTGACAACACTGGTAACATGGAACTTGGGGGAGGGGAGGTAGCTGACAACACTGGTGACATGGAACTTGGGGGAGGGAAGGTAGGTGGCAACACTGGTGACATGGAACTTGGGGGAGGGAAGGTAGGTGACAACACTGGTAACATGGAACTTGGGGGAGGGGAGGTAGGTGGCAACACTGGTGACATGGAACTTGGGGGAGGGGAGGTAGGTGACAACACTGGTGACATGGAACTTGGGGGAGGGAAGGTAGGTGACAACACTGGTAACATGGAACTTGGGGGAGGGAAGGTAGGTGACAACACTGATGGCATGGGACTTGGGGGAGGGAAGGTAGGTGACAACACTGGTGACATGGAACTTGGGGGAGGGAAGGTAGGCGGCAATACTGGTGACATGGAACTTGGGGGAGGGAAGGTAGGTGACAACACTGGTGACATGGAACTTGGGGGAGGGAAGGTAGGCGGCAACACTGGTGACATGGAACTTGGGGGAGGGAAGGTAGGCGGCAACACTGGTGACATGGGACTTGGGGGAGGGAAGGTAGGCGGCAACACTGGTGACATGGAACTTGGGGGAGGGAGAGTAGGTGACAACACAGGTGACATGGAACTTGGAGGGAAGGTAGGTGACAACACTGGTGACATGGAACTTGGGAAAAGGAAGGAAGGAAGCTTGTAGTTTAACGTGACCGTTAATCTTGAGATCATGAGCCACGGGACCTCCTTTTTACATGGAATCCGAACCACAGGACATGGCATTTCACATCGAAAATCTCACATGCATTGACCGGGAATCGAACCCGGACCGCCTTGGTGAGAGGCATACAGCTAGACCGCTGAGCCACCACGCCCCCCATGGAACTTGGGGGAGGGAAGGTAGGTGACAACACTGGTAACATGGAACTTGGGGGAGGGAAGGTAGGCGGCAACACTGGTGACATGGAACTTGGGGGAGGGAAGGTAGGTGACAACACTGGTGACATGGGACTTGGGGGAGGGAAGGTAGGCGGCAACACTGGTGACACGGGACTTGGGGGAGGGGAGGTAGGTGACAACACTGGTGACATGGAACTTGGGGGAGGGAAGGTAGGTGACAACACTGGTGACATGGAACTTGGAGGGAAGGTAGGTGACAACACTGGTGACATGGAACTTGGAGGGAGGGAAGGTAGGTGACAACACTGGTGACATGGGACTTGGGGGAGGGAAGGTAGGTGACAACACTGGTGACATGGAACTTATGGGGGAGGGGAGGTAGGTGACAACACTGGTGACATGGAACTTGGGGGAGGGAAGGTAGGCGGCAACACTGGTGACATGGAACTTGGAGGGAAGGTAGGTGACAACACTGGTGACATGGAACTTGGGGGAGGGAAGGTAGGTGACAACACTGGTAACATGGAACTTGGGGGAGGGAAGGTAGGCGGCAACACTGGTGACATGGGACTTGGGGGAGGGAAGGTAGGCGGCAACACTGGTGACATGGAACTTGGGGGAGGGGAGGTAGGTGACAACACAGGTGACATGGAACTTGGAGGGAAGGTAGGTGACAACACTGGTGACATGGAACTTGGGGGAGGGAAGGTAGGTGACAACACTGGTAACATGGAACTTGGAGGGAAGGTAGGTGACAACACTGGTGACATGGAACTTGGAGGGAAGGTAGGTGACAACACTGGTGACATGGAACTTGGGGGAGGGAAGGTAGGCGGCAACACTGGTGACATGGAACTTGGGGGAGGGAAGGTAGGTGACAACACTGGTAACATGGAACTTGGAGGGAAGGTAGGTGACAACACTGGTGACATGGAACTTGGAGGGAAGGTAGGTGACAACACTGGTGACATGGAACTTGGGGGAGGGAAGGTAGGCGGCAACACTGGTGACATGGAACTTGGGGGAGGGAAGGTAGGTGACAACACTGGTGACATGGAACTTGGGGGAGGGGAGGTAGGCGGCAACACTGGTGACATGGAACTTGGGGGAGGGATGGTAGGTGACAACACAGATGACATGGAACTTGGAGGGAGGGAAGGTAGGTGACAACACAGGTGACATGGAACTTGGGGGAGGGAAGGTAGGTGACAACACTGGTAACATGGAACTTGGAGGGAAGGTAGGTGACAACACTGGTGACATGGAACTTGGGGGAGGGGAGGTAGGTGACAACACTGGTAACATGGAACTTGGGGGAGGGAAGGTAGGCGGCAACACTGGTAACATGGAACTTGGGGGAGGGAAGGTAGGTGACAACACTGGTGACATGGAACTTGGGGGAGGGAAGGTAGGTGACAACACTGGTGACATGGAACTTGGGGGAGGGAAGGTAGGTGACAGCACTGGTAACATGGAACTTGGGGGAGGGAAGGTAGGTGACAACACTGGTAACATGGAACTTGGGGGAGGGAAGGTAGGTGACAACACTGGTGACATGGAACTTGGGGGAGGGAAGGTAGGTGACAACACTGGTAACATGGAACTTGGGGGAGGGGAGGTAGGCGGCAACACTGGTGACATGGAACTTGGGGGAGGGAAGGTAGGTGACAACACAGGTAACATGGAACTTGGGGGAGGGAAGGTAGGCGGCAACACTGGTAACATGGAACTTGGGGGAGGGAAGGTAGGTGACAACACTGGTGACATGGAACTTGGGGGAGGGAAGGTAGGTGACAACACTGGTGACATGGAACTTGGGGGAGGGAAGGTAGGCGGCAACACTGGTGACATGGAACTTGGGGGAGGGAAGGTAGGTGACAACACTGGTGACATGGAACTTGGGGGAGGGAAGGTAGGTGACAACACTGGTGACATGGAACTTGGGGGAGGGGAGGTAGGCGGCAACACTGGTGACATGGAACTTGGGGGAGGGAAGGAAGGCGGCAACACTGGTGACATGGAACTTGGGGGAGGGGAGGAAGGCGGCAACACTGGTGACATGGAACTTGGGGGAGGGAAGGTAGGTGACAACACTGGTGACATGGAACTTGGGGGAGGGAAGGTAGGTGACAACACTGGTGACATGGAACTTGGGGGAGGGAAGGTAGGCGGCAACACTGGTAACATGGAACTTGGGGGAGGGAAGGTAGGTGACAACACTGGTGACATGGAACTTGGGGGAGGGAAGGTAGGTGACAACACTGCTGACATGGAACTTGGGGGAGGGAAGGTAGGCGGCAACACTGGTGACATGGAACTTGGGGGAGGGAAGGTAGGTGACAACACTGGTAACATGGAACTTGGGGGAGGGAAGGTAGGCGGCAACACTGGTGACATGGAACTTGGGGGAGGGAAGGTAGGTGACAACACAGGTGACATGGAACTTGGGGGAGGGAAGGTAGGTGACAACACAGGTGACATGGAACTTGGGGGAGGGAAGGTAGGTGACAACACTGGTGACATGGAACTTGGGGGAGGGAAGGTAGGCGGCAACACTGGTAACATGGAACTTGGGGGAGGGAAGGTAGGTGACAACACTGGTGACATGGAACTTGGGGGAGGGAAGGTAGGTGACAACACTGGTGACATGGAACTTGGAGGAGGGAAGGTAGGTGACAACACTGGTAACATGGAACTTGGGGGAGGGGAGGTAGGTGACAACACAGGTAACATGGAACTTGGGGGAGGGAAGGTAGGCGGCAACACTGGTGACATGGAACTTGGGGGAGGGGAGGTAGGTGACAACACTGGTGACATGGAACTTGGGGGAGGGGAGGTAGGTGACAACACTGGTAACATGGAACTTGGAGGGAAGGTAGGTGACAACACTGGTGACTTGGAACTTGGGGGAGGGAAGGTAGGTGACAACACTGGTAACATGGAACTTGGGGGAGGGGAGGTAGGTGACAACACTGGTGACATGGAACTTGGGGGAGGGAAGGTAGGCGGCAACACTGGTAACATGGAACTTGGGGGAGGGAAGGTAGGTGACAACACTGGTAACATGGAACTTGGGGGAGGGGAGGTAGGTGACAACACAGGTGACATGGAACTTGGAGGGAAGGTAGGTGACAACACTGGTGACATGGAACTTGGGGGAGGGAAGGTAGGTGACAACACTGATGACATGGAACTTGGGGGAGGGAAGGTAGGTGACAACACTGGTGACATGGAACTTGGGGGAGGGAAGGTAGGTGACAACACTGGTAACATGGAACTTGGGGGAGGGAAGGTAGGTGACAACACTGGTAACATGGAACTTGGGGGAGGGAAGGTAGGTGACAACACTGGTGACATGGAACTTGGGGGAGGGAAGGTAGGTGACAACACTGGTAACATGGAACTTGGGGGAGGGAAGGTAGGTGACAACACTGGTGACATGGAACTTGGAGGGAAGGTAGGTGACAACACTGGTAACATGGAACTTGGGGGAGGGAAGGTAGGTGACAACACAGGTGACATGGAACTTGGAGGGAAGGTAGGTGACAACACTGGTAACATGGAACTTGGGGGAGGGAAGGTAGGTGACAACACTGGTGACATGGAACTTGGGGGAGGGAAGGTAGGTGACAACACTGGTGACATGGAACTTGGGGGAGGGGAGGTAGGTGGCAACACTGGTGACATGGAACTTGGGGGAGGGAAGGTAGGTTGCAACACTGGTGACATGGAACTTGGGGGAGGGAAGGTAGGTGACAACACTGGTAACATGGAACTTGGGGGAGGGGAGGTAGGTGACAACAATGGTGACATGGAACTTGGGGGAGGGAAGGTAGGTGACAACACTGATGACATGGAACTTGGGGGAGGGGAGGTAGGTGGCAACACTGGTAACATGGAACTTGGGGGAGGGGAGGTAGGTGACAACACTGGTGACATGGAACTTGGGGGAGGGAAGGTAGGTGACAACACTGGTGACATGGGACTTGGGGGAGGGGAGGTAGGTGACAACACAGGTAACATGGAACTTGGGGGAGGGGAGGTAGGTGGCAACACTGGTGACATGGAACTTGGGGGAGGGGAGGTAGGTGACAACACTGGTGACATGGAACTTGGGGGAGGGGAGGTAGGTGACAACACAGGTGACATGGAACTTGGGGGAGGGAAGGTAGGTGACAACACAGGTGACATGGAACTTGGGGGAGGGAAGGTAGGTGACAACACTGGTGACATGGAACTTGGGGGAGGGAAGGTAGGTGACAACACTGGTGACATGGAACTTGGGGGAGGGAAGGTAGGCGGCAATACTGGTGACATGGAACTTGGGGGAGGGAAGGTAGGTGACAACACTGATGACATGGAACTTGGGGGAGGGGAGGTAGGTGGCAACACTGGTAACATGGAACTTGGGGGAGGGGAGGTAGGTGACAACACTGGTGACATGGAACTTGGGGGAGGGAAGGTAGGTGACAACACTGGTGACATGGAACTTGGGGGAGGGAAGGTAGGCGGCAATACTGGTGACATGGAACTTGGGGGAGGGAAGGTAGGTGACAACACTGATGACATGGAACTTGGGGGAGGGGAGGTAGGTGGCAACACTGGTAACATGGAACTTGGGGGAGGGGAGGTAGGTGACAACACTGGTGACATGGAACTTGGGGGAGGGGAGGTAGGTGACAACTCTGGTGACATGGAACTTGGGGGAGGGAAGGTAGGTGACAACACTGTTGACATGGAACTTGGGGGAGGGGAGGTAGGTGACAACACTGGTGACATGGAACTTGGGGGAGGGGAGGTAGGCGGCAACACTGGTGACATGGAACTTGGGGGAGGGAAGGTAGGTGACAACACAGGTGACATGGAACTTGGGGGAGGGAAGGTAGGTGACAACACTGGTGACATGGAACTTGGGGGAGGGAAGGTAGGTGGCAACACTGGTGACATGGAACTTGGGGGAGGGAAGGTAGGTGACAACACTGGTGACATGGAACTTGGGGGAGGGAAGGTAGGTGACAACACTGGTAACATGGAACTTGGGGGAGGGAAGGTAGGTGACAACACTGGTGACATGGAACTTGGAGAGGATGTAGGTGACAACACTGGTGACATGGAACTTGGGGGAGGGGAGGTAGGTGACAACACTGGTGACATGGAACTTGGGGGAGGGAAGGTAGGCGGCAACACTGGTGACATGGAACTTGGGGGAGGGAAGGTAGGTGACAACACTGGTGACATGGAACTTGGGGGAGGGAAGGTAGGCGGCAACACTGGTGACATGGAACTTGGGGGAGGGGAGGTAGGTGACAACACTGGTGACATGGAACTTGGGGGAGGGAAGGTAGGTGACAACACTGGTGACATGGAACTTGGGGGAGGGAAGGTAGGTGACAACACTGGTGACATGGAACTTGGAGAGGATGTAGGTGACAACACAGGTGACATGGAACTTGGGGGAGGGAAGGTAGGTGACAACACAGGTGACATGGAACTTGGGGGAGGGAAGGTAGGCGGCAACACTGGTGACATGGAACTTGGGGGAGGGAAGGTAGGTGACAACACAGGTGACATGGAACTTGGGGGAGGGAAGGTAGGTGACAACACTGGTGACATGGAACTTGGGGGAGGGAAGGTAGGTGACAACACTGGTGACATGGAACTTGGGGGAGGGAAGGTAGGTGACAACACTGGTGACATGGAACTTGGAGAGGATGTAGGTGATAACACAGGTAACATGGAACTTGGGGGAGGGAAGGTAGGTGACAACACTGGTGACATGGAACTTGGGGGAGGGAAGGTAGGTGACAACACTGGTGACATGGAACTTGGGGGAGGGAAGGTAGGTGGCAACACTGGTGACATGGAACTTGGGGGAGGGAAGGTAGGCGGCAACACTGGTGACATGGAACTTGGGGGAGGGGAGGTAGGTGACAACACAGGTAACATGGAACTTGGGGGAGGGAAGGTAGGTGACAACACTGGTGACATGGAACTTGGGGGAGGGAAGGTAGGCGGCAATACTGGTGACATGGAACTTGGAGGGAAGGCAAGTGAACATGTGATACATCATCAGTGCGGGTTGGACCTCGCTAGAGTCACGTTGGTTGTCCGTAGCGATTATTTTCGTGTCACAGGTTTTGCTTGTGCGTTCTGACAATGAGTGACACATTAACTGAAAGGTTCTAGAAAGACTTCGCATAAATGCCATGCGTGTGAGTCCAAACATCAATCAGAACTGGGTGATGCATCATGACAATGCGTCTTGTCACACAGTGATTTCTGTGAACCAGTATTTGTCCGGTAAAAATATTCCCGTGGCTCCTCAGCTCCCCTATTCGCCCGATTTGAGTCTATGTGACTTTTTTCTCTTCCCAAGATTGAAAACACACGTCAAGAGATGTCATTTGAGGGCACTGGACACCATTCAAATGGCTGTAACTGACCAGCTGAAGGCAATTCCAGTAACCGAGTTTCAACACTGCTATGGAAGATCCATCTCTAGCGCTGTGTGGCTTTCCAAGGCAGTTACTTTGAAGGGGACGGTGTTGAATTGCAATTGTGTTGGAATAAAACCAAGTAAGAAAATCAGTCTCATTACTTAATCACGCACCTCTTACATCCCTCGCATCACGTACTTTCAATATTCTCATGTATCTCAATGTAATCTACACAATGTACTGCACCTTAGTGACGTTGACCCCGGAGCCGTGGATGAGTAGCGGGTGGAAGAACACTGTGTCACCAGGCTCCATCTCCAGGGGAACTCGTGGGAAGTGGTCGAACCCTTGAACTCCGTGGAACGCCTTATTCACACCGTTCTGTTGGGAAAGAATGCCACTTTTCAGTGTTTTCTTGTTAGATTCTATGTAAAGATGACCACACGAGCTCAAAACATAAACTGTATAACATATGCAATTAATGTACAACCTAACACAATTTTCAAATATACACTACACTGCAAATAATATAACCAGGGGTAAGGCATGTTTCTTTATCAAGTGAACATCTTCAGATCTGGATTAATTTAGAAACACTAATGATGATGTTACGAGATTTGTAACAAATAAAAAAAATAAAAAAACAATACATATTTGAATGCAGCCGAAAGAAATATTGGTAGGCGAAAAGCTAAATGAAGGAGGAGACTCCCGTTACTTAGGAATGAAAATAACAAGTGATTGACTAAGCAAAGAGGACATAGAAAGTAGGTTAGCATAGGCAAGGAAAGCATTTCTACAGAAAAGGAATCTGTTGACATCGAATACAGATTTAGGTACTAGAAAGTCATTTTTGAAAGCCTTTGTCCGGAGCGTGGCACTCTATGGAAGTGAAACTCGGACTGTTGGAGCAGCAGAAAATAGGAGAATTGAAGCATTTGAAATGAGGTGTTACAGGAGATTGATGAAGATCATATGGGTTGATAGTGTTACAAATGAAATGGTATTAAGATGATTGGGAGAGGAGAGATGTTTCTGGCGACTGCCGATGAAGAGAAGAGATAGGTTGGTAGGACACATACTAAGACACCCAGGAATAGCAAAGTTAGATATGGAAGGAAGGGTCGAGGATAAGAACTGTAGGGGTAGACCAAGATTAGAATATGTTAAATAGTTTGCCCCGGATGTAGGGTGTGGTAGCTATGTCGAGATGAGACGATTAGCTCAGGACAGGGAAGCATGGAGAGCTGCATCAATCCAGTCAAGAGACTTAAGACTCAAACCACGATAACAATGATGATGAGTTATATTCATGTAACTCTTTGTAAGCCTACTTTACTGGTCGGCGCTACAGACCACGTAGATCCTTGGCCTCCTTGATCACCTGCGTCCATTCATCTCGGTCCTCGGCTTTCCTCCTCCAACATTTAACAGCCAGGTTTCTCAGATCGTCTTCAACATCGTCAAGCCATCGCTTTCTGGGTCACCCTTTTCTCCTTCTAACATCAGGATTTCCTATAAATATGAGGGGTGTCCAAATGAAAAGGTACGAAACGATACTGTGGGTACAATTTATTCGTTATTCAAAAGTAATCACCACAGGCCTGCGCCAATCCTCTGCGGTGTCCTTTAGTTCGTCGTCCGATTGGAAATGTTTTCCCTTGAGACGAACCATTAACAGTGGCGTGTATTGTGCGACACTCCGTAGCTTACGCAAGTCCGTCAAGAACAAACGGTCTGGACTGTTCACGAAGGGAGTGATTCTGCTCCATGATAACGCTCACCCACATGTCTCTAACGCCACACAAGGTGTATTGGCCACGTTCAAGTGGAAGCAACTTGAGCATCCGCCCTACAGTCCAGACTTGTCACCCTGCGACTTCCATCTGTTTGGTCCGTTAAAATAACAACACTGGGTACTTAGGTGCTATCCCACTGGGAGCGCTGCTAGGCAAAGGATAGATTTGGCCTTGATATATTTCCTGAAATACGTTTTGGTAACTGTTCATTATTCTGATTTTGAGAGATATTTCAGTCACTTATACTTTCAAACGCAAGAAAGCTGATGGATTGGAATCCGGGCTAGCCATAAGAAACAACAACAACTTTCAAACTACTCGCAATAGCAAATATAGTTCCTAGATAACACGATACATGCTCAATCCTTTTCATTCATTAACCGTATTTGTAAAATAACCAAAATGTGGTGTTGCTAACACCAAAGAATATGGATCATACGACATCAGTTGTACACAGTTCATAATATAACCGTCCAGTCCAATGTCTTCAGTTGTTGCAATTTATTTATGGAAATATGACCTTAACTTAAAATGTGGATTGGAATGACCCGGTTAAATAAAAATAAAAACTTAACAAGTAGTTCCGTGAAGAAATATACAGCCTATTTTCATATATCCTACTTATGTTAATTACCTCTATGAGCATACAACATTTCAGTTTGATTGCTGTACCGTAATACTGTAGATTCGTAGATATTGAGAACCGTCGACAAATTTTGGATGGTCGCCATGTTGGATTTTTATATATGTAGGTCTTAGAGTTATGTACTGTTATATGACGATTCAAACGTTCACTTCGATCCCATGATTAATACACAAGAAATAAAAACTTAATTTCATAGTTGCGCACAATCGCCATCGTGAGGTTATGTGAACAATCTTGAACTAAATTACAGTATATAGCAGTGCATTACAATGTGTATATACATTTACTGTGCCATATTTCACTGTGCTCAAATCATTTAAGCGCGAGAAAAGTCTATTAAAATGTTTCACCTTCGCTTGGCCGCCATGTTTGTTTTGTAATTAACATGTTTTTGAAAATCTAATAGGTGAACTTCTAATAGTTGTCCCCTTTATCACCGTACAAATTTTCAGGGTGATATTAGTAATAGTTTCAGAGATATAGAATGCCGGTGAAATATTTCGCACAGCCGCCATGTTGGATTGGTAAGACGTAATAAAACTTGAAGGGCGTGGTCAGGGTCGGCCAAAGTAGTACTAAGACCCCACCAAGTTTCATTGAAATCGCTCCAGCCGTTTAGATGTTATTATGGGGACACACATACACACATATAGGCTACACACACACATAGACACACACGGACAAAAGGTGATCTCATAAGCCTATATTTTCAGTAATGAAAATAGGCTAAAAGTGTTTGGGAGCCAATATTCTCATACTGAAAATTGGCCGCCATACCACTTGACCTGCTACAGTAGTTTCTTGTTTCCATGCCTTAACATACGTCATTCACTTCTATTTTATTTGGTGTTCTGTGGTTTTTAGCCTACTTTCGATTTTTGCAAAAAATGAAAGTAGACTTATGAGATCAACACAGGGCGAAAAAAGTGTGTCTGGCTGTGTGTGTGTATGTGTGTGTGTGAGTCTGTGTGTGTGTGTATGTGTGTGTGTGTCTGTGTGTGTGTGTGTGAGTGTGTGTACTCTGAATGTCTGTCCCCCCCTATCATTTCAAACACGGTGAATGCGAATTGAACGAAATTTGGTACAAAGGTAGCACTAGCAAAGGACACCTCAGTGTCATGTTTTATATCGCCGCCATCTTTACTAAAACTGAATGGCGGCCACTCAAACGTTCAAAACGTAAAATAAAATAACGACTAACCAAATCATCCGATCGCTACCAAATTTGGTAACAACATACCTTCGTATAGGATGCGTCTTGTGACCAAACTACAAGGTCGTCCGCCATACCATTTCAGGATGGCGGCCGTGCGAATTATGCAAACTTTATAATCCATATCATGGGACCCACCAGTTCCGATTATCGAGCTGAGAATCGTTTTAACTGTTCTAAAGGAAGAGGCACGTTCGAAATTAAAAGTTTATTTTGTAATACTATAGTGCAGACGTGATTTTAAAAAGCTGAGCTGATTCAGTAATAAGACAAGATGGCAGCGGATATCTTGTGCCTGACTTATATTTCACTAATTTGAGTATTGCATGCAATATAGCGTACTGATACAAAATAAATAAACTTTGTATGAAATGCTTTATATATAAATAATATACTCCAGTGATGAAATCGTTTAGTATAAATCATTATTTGCTAACAAGTTCTATGTAAGTCATTTTATATAGAACGATATTCGTTGACACAATTAGCTCAGTGGTAGAGCGTTAGCCTATCGCTCAAATGCCTATGGTTCAAACCCGATCAGAGCTAGATTTTTTGCTTGAAATGTTATATGTTTATTGTTTTGTAATGACTCAGATGTTTTAAAATTAAGCGTTATATTGTGCATATTATGGTGTAAAATATATATTTAATTAAAACATAATTCGCCAGCAGATTTACTCGAGACATCTAGCTGCCAAAAAGGTAACTGCACGCCGACATACTTATTAACTTCCAGATTTTATTGAAAAGTTTCTTCTTCTGGCCGCTAGAATGCACTCGCTCTGTTAGGATTATATTGTTCGATATTTCACCACTAGATGTCACGACTAGTCTACGTGGGGCTCCATTGATTACTATGCCATTGGCATTCTATGCGCATCGAATTTGAAAAATGACAAGATGATACTACGATACATTTTTACTTTTTATTTTAAAGGGTTTGTAACAGCCTATTTTGCGTTACTTGAAAATGTTATTTGAAGTAAAGAACAAAACGATTTCACATAGTAACTGGGTTCAAGCCGTTGGTGTTAGTTCAGGTATTAATTACTACTTTTATTTCAGGCAAATAGCAATCGAAAATATCCACATAGTTTGTATACACACGTCTCTGTAGGGTCATGGAAAGATTTGTTAATTCAATTAGGGTTTTCGATTCCCGGTCAATGCATGTGAGATTTTCGAAGTGAAATGCCATGTCCTGTGGTTCGGATTCCACGTAAAAAGGAGGTCCCGTGGCTCATAATCACAAGATTCACGGCCACGTAAAACTACAATCTTCCTTCCTTTTTTTTCAATTAGGGTTGTGAAAGCCCTGCACAACCAGACGTGTAAAGACATGCCTCAACTCAAAGTTGGATGTTGCCCACGGCAGGTCATATATGTAATAATAATAATAATAATAATAATAATAATAATAATATATATATATTTTAGGGGAAGAAATGCATTTACGCACAGAGTGTCGGGCTCCTGCTACTGAGTAGCAGACTACCGACTAAAACTCCCCCGTTACTTCTGAACACTAGCCTGGAACCGTTTAGCACATTAAAACAATAATAATAATAATAATAATAATAATAATAATAATAATGTTATTGGTTTTACATCCCTTTTAACTACTGCTGCTTTTAGAGACACCGGGGTGCCGGAATTTTGGCCCGAAGGGGATCTTTAACGTGCCAGTAAATGTATTGACACGGCTCCCTCGCATTTGTGCACCCTCAAATGCCAGCTGACTGCGCCAGGATACGAACGTGCAACCTAGGGCCCAGCAAGCGAGAACGTTACCGCTGAGCCACGCAGCCAGTCCGGTCGATTATGTCTCCAGATCCATAACATTCTTGATATACTTCTTATCTTTCTTTCTTCAATGATGGTAGCAGTTTTTATCTAGATTGTGGCGTTTGGTAGAGGTAAATCGTTTCTATGGCCTTCAACAAAGAATAGTTCTATTATACTCTTTGATAATAACAACGAGTTATAACTATACTCATACATTTAGGAGAAAGTAGGCTATATGTTTTTTTTGAACATCTTGTTTTAGCCTACTTTCGATTCTTGCAAAAAATGAAAGTAGACTTGTACCAATTTTGCAAATCGGTACATATTCATCTTATCTTCGAGACGCAGCAGGAGGTCCAGGTCTGACCAGATTATCATGAGAGCATACACCAGCCCTCTTCTGAGAATTCCATTCACCAACCTGGCGCCTGACTACTGGTGAAATGGGATCGCCAAGCCTTTCTGGCAGGATTTCTAACCTTCGTGCGAACTGTCACTTAAAGTATTATCCCTGATAGACACTTGTAAAGAGGGATAAGTCAAGCTTTGATCCGTGAACTTTGAAAGGTGAACATTTGCTGTCAGCTTCATTCGCCAAGCTCTTATTCTGAGAACAATCTTACAAAGGACATTGTGTAACGCCTCGACTCCTAGAAGGTTTCTAGGCAGTAACCTGTGTGGGGAGATATTCTATAGTACCCACTCAAGACCTTGAACTCTGGCTTTGTTTTGGCCGGTTGAGCGACTGGTCGCAGTTGGTACTACTGGAGGGTTGTGGTGGGGGGTACGCTGATATACAAGGGTGGAATCTGTGACTCAAGGAACAGTACGAGAGGAACCTTGCTGACGGAAGGGCTCTTAAGCGATCGCCTCCGGGGAACTGAGGGCAGTTCTCCGGAGGGCTGAAATGGTGGTATGAACTCAATTTGTTAAAAGGGGCAACCGTTCGATGGAGCATTAAACTGTGTCTTTTGCTATGTCGTTAAGGCCATGTGACGATGGACCGTATTTTAAGCGGACTGACATTATTATCTTTAGTATGTAATATTTTGGAAGGGTTTGTACAATTTGGTGGTGCCTTTTATGTAATTACTGCAGGGTGGGTTATTATTGCCCTATTTCCGGTTAGCTGGATGGGAACCTCGTGGGTTTTAACTTTGGTCAGATAGGCTCCAGAAGACAGTCAGTGCTGGACTCTGAAGTTTCTCAGACGCTTTCGTTCACTAAGGAACGCGTTTGTTGCTTTATGCAATTTGTTTGTGAAACGGCACCAGGCCTAAATTTCATGTTGTTATTTTCCTTGTATCCTTGCGGGTGAAACTACCCTCAATTCTGTAATTATATTAATCGTATGATGGGGAAAAGTAATTTTGCCATCTGGGCAATGTCTGACTTTATTTTATTCACAGTATTATCCGTAATTTGCATTACCTTTAAACATAAGCCTAAGTTAAGCGGTTTAGGGTTTTAGTTGTAATTTAATCATGATTTAATTGTATCTTTGATTTTCATTATATTTTGTTATTGAGATGATGTTATTTATTGCATGAAGTCACTAGGAAGATTATTCCCCTTTTCTTCTTCATCTTTGGCAGGGTCAATTTAATACGGCCTGCTGAGGTACGCATCCAGCGTTCCACTCAACAAGCTGGTCTTGGCATTGGTTTCGTCCCGCCTGGTCTCTTTTCCTAAATCAAATGAGGGTGTTCTTGAAAACCAAGCAAATCGGAACATTCGCTCCTAGGTTTTTTGGCTGTGAACTCAGCTGACCTAGCGAGTAATTAAATTAGGCCTTTCCTGTGTGTTATCATTTATTAATTTCTGATGTGGTAATATCATGTTAATAAAGCATTTTTGATATGCTAATTTTATTATCACATCTTGGGTTATCGAATAGGGAAGGGGGAATGAGGCCACTGTTACAAGACTTATGAGATCAACACAGGGCCAAAAATTGTGTGTCTGTGTGTGTGTGTGTGTGTGAGTGTGTGTGTGGACTCTGAAAGTCTGTTCCCCCTATTAATTCGAACACGGTGAATCCGAATTGAACGAAATTTGGTACACAGGTAGCACTAGCAAAGGGCACCTCAGTGTCATGTTCTATATCGCCGCCATCTAGACGTAAACGTAATGGCGGCCACCCAAATGTTCAAAGCTTGAATCAAATTGCGACCAACCTATTCATCTGATTTCTACCAAATTTTGTAACGTTATACCTTTATGTATGAAGAATTTTTTGACTAAACTACGAGGTCATCTGCCCAATAATTTGCGGATGGCGGCCATGTTTGTGTGCAAATTGATTCCCCCTATCTTTTCAAACACGGTGAAAAGGAATTGAAACGAAATTTGGTACAGAGGTAGCACTAGCAAAGGGCACCTCAGTGTCATGTTTTAAATCGCCGCCATCTTGACGTAAACGTAATGGTGGCCACCCAAATGTTCAAAGCTTAATTCAAATTACGACCAACCTATTCATCTGATCTCTACCAAATTTTGTTACCTTATACCTTCATGTACGAAGAATCTTTTGACCAAACTATGAGGTAATTTGTCCTATAATTTGCGGATGGTGGCCATGTTTGTCTGCAAATCGATTCCCCCTATCTTTTCGAACACGGTGAATCCGAATTGAACGAAATTTAGTGCAGAGGTAGCACTAGCAAAGGGCACCTCAGTGTCATGTTCTATATTGCCGCCATCTTGACGTAAACGTAATGGCGGCCACCCGAATATTCAAAGTTTAAATCAAATTACGACCAACCTATTCATCAGATTTCTACCAAATTTTGTAACATTATACCTTTATGTATGGAAAATCATTTAACCAAACTACGAGGTCAACTGCCTAATAATTTGCGGATGGCGGCCATATTTGTGTGCAAATCGATTTCCCCTATCTTTTCTTACATGGTGAAACCGAATTGAACGAAATTTGGTACAGAGGTAGCACTAGCAAAGGGCACCTCAGTGTCATGTTTTAAATCACCGCCATCTTGACGTAAACGTAATGGCGGCCACCCAAATGTTCAAAGCTTAATTCAAATTACGACCAACCAATTCATCTGATCCCTACCAAATTTTATAACTTTATATCTTTATGTATGAAAAATCTTTTGACTAAACTACGAGGTCATCTGCTCAATAATTTGCGGATGGCGGCCATGTTTGTGGGCAAATCGATTCCCCCTATCTTTTCAAACACGGTGAATCCAAATTTAACGAAATTTAGTACAGAGGTACCACTAGCAAAGGGCATCTCAGTTTCATGTTTTATATCGCCGCTATCTTGACGAAATCGTAATGGTGGCCACCCAAATGTTCAAAGCATAAATCAAATTACGACCAACCTATTCATCTGATCTCTACCACATTTTGTAACAGTATACCTTTATGTATGAAGAATCGTTTGACAAGACTACGAGATCATCAGCCAAATAGTTTGCAGATAGCGGCCATGTATGTGTGCAAATCGATTCGTCATATCAATTCAAGCAGGGTGAAACCGAATTGAATGAAATATTGTACAGATGTAGCACTAGCAAAGGGCACCTCATATTCATGTTTAATATCCGTATAGCACGTTGTATTTCAGCAAGCTACTACAACCAACATTCAATTATACTCCTTGAAAAGGACAAAGAGTTATAACAATACCCGTGCATTTAGGAGAAAGTAGGCTATATGTTCTTTACTGAACATCTTGTTTATTTTCTGCTTGCCTCAGGGGTGGGTCCGTAGACTATACTTTGGTCAGGTCAGTGTCCGCGTTAAATTATGGTTCAGTCGGTAGTGACCTTAATTCCTTGAGACACAAACGTCTTACGTCTCCCATATAATCTATGGAGTAATCGCAAGGGACTACGCCACTCGTGCTATTCAAGTATTTACTAGCGGACCAAGCAAGAACTCTCGTATGTATATAAACCACCCGCCTGGCTTTACTGATATGCGAGTTGGTCGCAATACAGTTCTGACAGGGGCCATCGTCTTGTTTATTTGTTCAAACGCACTTTATAAACAGATAAATATTTTTTCGTTGACATTTAAACAAATGCCTGATTTTTCTTGTACTATTGGGACGATTTGGAAGATTTTGGTACAAACCGCACCTTCTAATTCCTTCTAGTTTTTAAGTTTGAGTTTTGTGAAACCTGCACCTTCTTGTTTTACGTTCCTTTTAATTATTGCACCTTTTAGAGACGCCAAGGTGCCGGAATTTTGCTCCGAAGGGGATCTTTATCTTGTCAGTAAATCTACTATAGTAATAGTATCGTATGGCCTTGGGTGCCAGGTGCAAGCTTTGTTATTTGACATCCTTGAAGCACTATGAGAGTCAAGGAGGTTAGATATCTAAGCTCCTTGATCACTATAGCGCTATCTTGTAGAGAAATTAGGAACTTTGTGTTGGCGGAAACTCCCGAGATTAATTTTGCCATTATGAACACGGCCTACTGAATTCAAATGGATTCTTTGACATGCCAACATCGTTTGACATGGTGTCGTAATTTTTGCCACCTTTCAAAAAATCACTTACCACGGCCAGGAGCGAACCTGCAAGCATAGGGTGAGTAAACCGACACGTTGACCACTCACCCACCGTGGCAAGCTAGTAAATCTACTGACACGGCTCCCTCGCACCGTCAAATGCCATTTGACTTTGCCAACATTTGATCCATCAACTTTGGTCAGAGCTGGCGAGAATGTTACCACTGCACCATGCAGTCAATCAATCCAAGTATTATTATACTACGAATATAGGACATTTTGAATGGTCCAGCACTTTCCCAGACCCATAAGGGGATCTTCAAACCTACTAAGAAACTCGATCTTTGCTTTCCATTTAAAATGTACACCGGCCAATTTCGATTTATTCTAGAATATTTTTTAAGGTCACTCACCTCCCACCGTGGGTAGTCATGCCGGAGAAGGATACCCTTATGACTGCCAGGTATTACATGCAGACATCCATTGTCCAGTGTCACTCGGTCTATGGCAGTCCATGAAGCTACAATGCGATCTGCTGGCCGGAATGCAAAGTAGTGCAGGTCCTGCAAACAAGTAACATATTAGCTTAGTATTCTCTGAAAGAGCACATGTACTGTTCGTTTCCTCAGATAACAAATACACACCTCTTGACCTTCACCACAATGTACTAAATCCCTCAGCGTGCCTTCCTTCAGATGGGGAGTAAAGCCGGTGGGTTCATGTCATAGATTTATGGCATGTAAAAGAACCTTCCACTAACTAAACTTGTGTGAAGCAAAATTTGTAGGTTAGGTTTGATTAATGGTCTAAGTTCCAACATTCGTCACCAGGCGCTGGTTGTGATAGCATCTAGTAGTAGCCAAGTTCACAGCTAGGTGTCGTGGACGGTAGCATTTGGTGGCAAAAGTAGGAACTACTTGAATTTATCGTCTGCAGTCCGTGCTTGAATTAAAAATAGATAACACACACTAATACAGTCATCACAATTAACACCGGTTATCAGACAGATTCTAGCAGACACCCAAAGTACACGGGGTTACATGACCACGTTGTCACAGCCCATGAACCAAGGAACCAACCAACAATGAACTTCTCAAGGGACACACAATTCCAGAACCTAACCTGACAGAACGGTAGACACCCTAATGATTTCAGCTAAGCATGTACATACAGTAGACATTGAACTGTCGAACACTTGACTGACTCATGGGGACTTGTTTCCAGAAACTGAAGGATTTATTTCTGCAATTCAGGACCAGGTTTTGCCGAAAAAGAATTATTTGAAGCACATTGTAAAGGATGACAATACTAGGAACGGAGGTTATATCAGAAGAAGAAGGAAGATTGTAGTTT
This sequence comes from Meconema thalassinum, assembly GCA_946902985.2. Lineage (NCBI taxonomy): Eukaryota > Metazoa > Arthropoda > Insecta > Orthoptera > Tettigoniidae > Meconema > Meconema thalassinum. Next base: position 907,855,090 of record OX336388.2, on the reverse strand, counting down.
TACGTGACCGTGAATCTTGTGATTATGAGCCACGGGACCTCCTTTTTACGTGGAATCTGAACCACAGGACATGGCATTTCACTTCGAAAATCTCACATGCATTGACCGGGAAACGAACCCGGACCGCCTTGGTGAGAGGCATACAGCTAGACCACTGAGCCACCACGCCCCCGGTTATATCAGAGTACTTCTAAGACAATACAGCACATAGCATCAGACTGTCGCCAACTCAGACTACACTCAATGTTCCCCATGACCGCATTCGGGACTCAAACCCGAATCTTCGGCTTATTTCCAAGTCTTACTACTTACTAGGGAGATGTCTCAACCATGACAGATGTTATAATGAACAGTAAATAATAAGAGAACTCCGTGCAATACCCATAGCGGGTTAACAATGTGTATGCATTTCCATCAATTTCGGCTTGGTTAGGATAAAGTGACAATTAAATAGATTTAGTACATTATGAATCAAGAGTTTGAGGCATTTTCTCACAATAAGAATTATTCAATTATTCAAATCCTGCTATTGAAGGGTACAATATGTACCGTGTCCTCTCACCGAAGAGAGATGCTTGTCTACAGGCAGGGGAAGTGGTCGTGGTAGCGCGATTGGTCGGAGAGGAGTTAGGAAAATCAGTGGGCGCATTAATCCTTGCTGCTCTAGGCATCACGAGTGTGCTCCTTGCTGTCTGACCAACATGTTGGCTCGAGGAAAATCTGGGAAGTTTCTACCATCGGTTCATGATAACAGTTATTCTCACCTGGTGTAGAGGATGCTGTGATGTCGCCTTGCCCGAGTCAGGCGGTTTATTGATGAGCATGGAATGCATCGCCATGATGTTCGGCCCGGTGAAGCACTGGACGTAGTCCAAGAGCTGCAAAGACAAGTTAACATTTAACACTGGAAGTAGTAAAAGACATCAGCTTGTAGAATATGTTGTTGAACTGCTATACTATTCATGTTGTGGGACCTCAACACCAAGACGTTGATTCATACATACAAATCCATGCTTCGTCCGTGTATCATCTACGGCTACCCAGCCTAGGCCGGCTTCCCCGATCGGCCCCTTACTCCGTTCCTCCAACTAGAGTGCCGTCTTGTTCGCGTAGCCATGCGCCGCGGATTTTATAGACCTCATACCCCTCACTACATATGTAGAAATCCTCAAACGCCACTACGTTCTCAGGGCTCGAGCACAGACCAATCCAGTTGTCGGCCCTCTACTAACACGGCCTCTCCACACTTCCCTTCGTACTAAACTGGGTATCTACACCCTTAAGGCCCTTCTCTCGGCGCCTGGCTAAATCCACCCCATTTACAGACGCCAAATCTGGAATTGTAAAAATAAGAAAAGAAAAAGAAAAGAAAGGGAAAAAAGCTCTATTTCTCCCTCGGTCTTGATCTTTGCCTTCCCTCTACCCTACCACTCATTTATCAACTTTTTTGATCACCTAATACACCATTCTTTCATTCTACTCTCTACACACTAATACAGTCATCACAATTAACACCGGTTATCAGGCAGATTGTACACAAACCCAAAGTACACGGGGCTACATGACCGCGTTGTCGCAACCCCTAAACTTAGGAACCAACCAACCAACCAACTCTCTACGCTCTCTCTACCAAATCTTAATTTTTCTTCATCTTCCAAAATAAACAAGTAGTTCCGTGAAGAACTATACAGCCTATTTTCATATATCCTGCTCATGTTGATTGCCTCTATCAACATACAAAATTTCAGTTTAATTGCTGTAACAGATTCGTAGATATTGAGAACCGTCTAAATATTTCAGATGGTCGCCAGGTTGGATTTTTATTTTTGTACTATTACATTAAGATTATTGTGTACGTGTGGTATTCAAACTGCAATCGCATGATTAGAACACAAGAAGTAAAAACGAGATTTTAAAATTACGCACAGCAGCCATCTTGTAATTATGCAAACAATTGAATTAAATTAGATGCCAGTGGATCAGCATTTGTATAAGCATTTAACGTGCAACATTTCATGGCACTCGGATAGTTAATTCGCGAGAAAAGTCCACTTAAATATTTATAATTCGCGTCGCCGCCATGTTGGATTTGTGCTCACCAGGTTACTGAAAGTCCTATAGGTGAACATATGTTCATAGTCTCTATGAACATTAAAAAAATCAGTTTGTTTGCTGTATAACATTCATAGATATTGAGAACCGTCTAAATATTTCGGAAGCTCTCCATTTAGGATTGTTATATGTATATGCCATAGAGTTATGTACCATTCAAGGACAATTATTGCCTAGGTTCTTTATTCAAACTTTCACTTCGATCGCATGATTACGACACAAGAAATAAAAACTTAATTTTAAAATTTCGCACTGCCGCCATCTTGAGGTTATGTAAACAATTGTATTAAATTAGATGGCAGTGCATTACAATCTGCAAAATCATTTACTGTACCACATTTCACTGCGCTCAGAGAGTTAAATCACGAGAAAAGTCTATTAAAATATTTCAAATTCGCTTGGTCGGCATGTTCGTTTTGTACTTTACAGGTTTATGAAATATACATAGGTAAACTTGTATCAGTACCCTTTATCAACGTCCACAATTGCAGGGTGATATCTGTAATAGTTTCGCAGATATAGAATGTCAGTGAAATATTTCGCACAGCCGCCATTTTGAGGTTATGTAAACAATTGAACTAAATTAGACTACAGTGCATTACAATGTGTATAAACATTTGCTGTACCAAGTTTCATTACGTTTGGATAGTTAAATCGCGAGAAAAGTCTATTTAAATGTCTCAACTTCGCTTGGCCGCCATGTTGGTATTGTAGTCACCAGGTTTTTGAAAGTCTCATAGGTGAACTTCTAGTAGTGCCCTTTATCACCGTACACAATTTCAGGGCGATATCGGTAATAGTTTCGGAGATATTGAATGCTAGTGAAATATTTCGCACAACCGCCATGTTGGATTGGTGAGATGTAACAAAATTTGAAGGGCACGGTCGAGGTCACCGGGAATAGTGCTATGATCTTACCGAATTTCATTGAAATCGCTCCAGCCGTTTAGATTTTATTAGGGACACACACACACACACACACACACACACACACGCACACGCACACACACACGGACAAAAGGTGATCTCATAAGCCTATTTTTTCAAAATTGAAAATAGGCTAAAAATCTCATGCACTCTTCGACATTACCGTCTCTCTTTTCTTTTCTTATTGCCTTTTTTCGCATTACCTTCTGCTCATTGTTTCATCCATCCTCACACTTCTTTATGAACATAAAAAATAAAAATAAAAATAAAAGAGGAATAAAAGAAACTCGTTTCTTATATTTTTCACTCAGCTGTTCCCAAACCCCTCTTTCTCACCCCATTCCCCCCCCCCCCCCCCCCTATTTCTCCACTACCCAACTCCCCACCACCCTCTTTTTACCGTCATATCCTCTTTATCACATCTCCTCCCAGAAGCGATACTTTCATTCCCAGCTCCACATTATTGAAACACGCTCATATGCTGCCCTCACGAACTATCATACAAACTACATCAGATTACACAAATCGAACTTCCCCCTCTCCAAAATGTTATCATTCTCTCAAAACCTCCACTCCTCTCGCCCGAAGAGACGGCGACACCGTCTAAGGGGGCCCGTCACCGTAGGGGCAACAGCCATGTGGTGGAATGAAACAACTGTTTAATAATAATACTCTTCACCAATAATAATGATGATAATAATAACAATAATGTGGACTGAAGAAAGGAAGTACCGGTAGTAACTCCGAGAACAAATCGGAAAAACGAAAACACTTACCATGTTAGGAAAACATAAGAAAATTGCCGTATTGATTCATAGATACTGTAATTAACAACCTTCCATCGCGACTCCATTAACCAGTTTGAAAATGCATCTCCAGAGTGTTTTTTTAAATATACAGTATTTAACTAGCTTCGCCCGGGAACAATTATGAATGCATTACGTGATAAGCACTTTTTATACGATGTCAATGTACGACCTATATCCGTTTTACGTCTCGGAATAATGGGTTAAAATCACTGACTGGACTATTAATTATATTATCATGGAGATGCATGTGCAACCAATTCTTGTCAGACGTAATTTAAGAATGGCGAGGTACATAAAACACAAAACCGTCTTCCGTCGAATGTAAAAACACTTATAGTGGGCGATGTATTGAATATAGGGATATGCTCTCGCGGATTTTTTGTAGAATTTCTCATGCTGTACAATTTTATTCTTACACTCATAATATATTGATATTTTTAACGGTTTGCCCAGCATAAGCTTAAAAAACGCATGGATGTCAGGTTTCTTTTTTCGACTTTTTCACTGAAATCATTACTGCTTGGCTTCATTTGATCATAAATAAATTATTTTCTACAGAAACCTCCTCGAGATATCCTTTACATACTGGTGAAAACCGCATTAAAATCCATCTGATGGTTCTCGAGATCACCCGTGACATCCAAGAATAGCGGACTTTGTTTTATACTAAGTAGAGATTCCTATAACCTTTATTCAAACAAATTGTCTCTCAGAAGTCCAATCCCCCCTACGCGGTGAGCGATGGGCAACGGCATGAAGTAGGGGGATTGCCTGTAGGGGTGATGTACTGGGGGGACATTGTGGGCCCCGGGACCGCTACGGTAGCTGTGAAGGCCCTGCAGGAACCCTGAAATATGACGGCTAACGGGGCTCTGGTGAAGCTATGATAGGCCTAGCAAGCCAGTAGTGGATAAATCAACTGCTTGCAAAACACAAGCAAGTCTCGGAAATGATAGATCTAAAGGACAACGACCTGGCTATGAACATGGACTACGAATTGGAACCTTGAATATAAGGACACTCACGGGGAAAGAAGAGGAAATTGTCGACTTGGTGCTGAGAAGAAACCTGGATATCTTAGGATTAGGAGAGACAAGATGGAGAGGACAGGGTAAAAGAGAATTGAGAAGAGGGTTCCGATTGTACTGGATTGGGAACGATGAGGGGAAGAGAAATGGAGTAGGAGTGTTGTGAGAGATAGGTTAAAAGAAGAAGTAGTAGGAATTAATGATCGATTGATCAAGATTAAAGTATATATCAAAGGAACAAGAATGGAGATTCTGCAAGTGTACGCCCCACAGGTAGGCTGTCCTTCACGGGAGAAAGAAGAATTAGAGGACGAAGTGCAAAGACAACTGAATGGGCAAGAGGTTATAATTATGGGAGACCTAAATGCCCACGTAGGTACAGAAAGACAGGATTCTGAAAGTGTGCTGGGAGCAGAAGGATGGGGAGGTAGAAATGAGGAGGGAAAACGACTACTGGAGTTTTGCAAAAGGAACGGGCTCCTCATTGGGAATTCATGGTACAAACAAAATGTTCAGTAAAGAACATATAGCCTACTTTCTCCTAAATGCATGGGTATTGTTATAACACTTTGTCCTTTCCAAGGAGTATAATTGAATGTTGGTTGTAATAGCTTGTTGAAATACAACATGCTATACGGATATTAAACATGGATATAAGGTGCCCTTTGCTAGTGCTACCTCTGTACAAAATGTCATTCAATTTGGTTTCACAATGTTTGAATTGATATGGTGAATCGATTTGCACACATGCAGGGCCGCTATCTGCAAACGATTGGGCTGATGACCTTGTAGTTCAGTCCAAAGATGCTTCCCACAAAAGGTATGTTGTTGCAAAATTTGGCAGTGATCAAATAATTAGGTTGGTCGTAATTTGATTTAAGCTTTTAACATTTGGGTGGCCGCCATTCCATTTCCGTCAAGAGGGCGGCGATATAAAACATGACCCTGAGGTGCCCTTTGCTAGTGCTACCTCTGTACCAAATTTCGTTCAATTCGGTTTTACCGTGTTTGAATTGATAGGGGGAATCGATTTGCACACATACATGGCCGCCATATGCAAACTATTGGACTGATGACCTTGTAGCTTGGTCAAAGAACGCTTGTCGCATAAAGGTATAATGTTGAAAAATATGGTAGATATCACATGATTAGGTTGGTCGTAATTTGATTTAAGCTTTTAACATTTGGGTGGACGCCATTCCGTTTCCGTCATGATGGTGGCGATATAAAACATGACCCAGAGGTGCCCTTTGCTAATGCAATCTCTGTACCAAATTTCGTTCAATTCGGTTTCACCGTGTTTGAATTGATAGGGGAACCGGTTTGCACACATACATGGCCACCATCCGCAAATTATTAGGCTGACGACCTTATATTTTGGTCAAAAGATTGTTCATGCATAAAGGTATAATGTTGCAAAAATTGGTAGAGATCAGATGATTAGGTTGGTCGTAATTTGATTTAAACTTTGAACATTTGGGTGGCCGCCATTACGTTTCCGTCAAGATGGCCACGATATAAAACATGGCACTGAGGTGCCCTTTGCTAGTGCTACATCTGTACCAAATTTCGTTCAATTCGGTTTCACCGTGTTCGAATTGATAGGGGGACAGATATTCAGAGTACTCACACCCACACACACACACACACAGACTCACACACACACATACACACACACACACACACAGACAGACACACCATTTTTCGCCCTGTGTTGATCTCATAAGTCTAATTTCATGTTTTGCAAAAATCGAAAGTAGGCTAAAAACGAGAGAGCCATATGATAACGTGGTACAGCAGTGACTGGAGTAGGAGATCGGTAGTCGACTATATAATTTTTGATGCGCAAATGAAGATAAATATTATGGACATTAAAGTTATCCCATCAGAGGCCTTGGATAGTGATCACCGACTGGTGGTTACGAGCTACAGAATGAAGTCAGAAAGGAGAGTGATAGAAAGGAGAGGAAAGTAAAAGTATGGAAACTCAAAGAGGAAGATACTAAAACGGAATATCTGGAAATAGTAAAGCGCAGGCTTCCCAGAGAGGAAACTGGAACTGTGGAAGAGAAATGGGAAAGGCTGAAAACAACACTAGTGGAAGCAGCAGAATTGGTATGCGGGAGGACCAGTGATAAGAAACGATGGAAGGAGCATGGTGGAAAAACAGAGTGAAGGAAGTAGTGGGAAACAAAAACAAAGCTTTCCGGATGTGGTTCCAACTTAGAACAGCAGATGCAAGGGAAGAATATATAGCCAGAAAGAAGGAAGCCGAAACGGTGATAACAGAGGAAATGAGGAAGAGGATGGAGAAATGGACAAGGATGATGGAAGAGGACAGTAAAGGCAATAGAATACTGCTGTATGCGATGGTGAAGAATAAAAGGAAAAATGAGGAGATTACCACAGAGAGAATGAAGGATAAAAATGGCAATATTATTGAGAGAAAAGAAGAGATTAAATCACTTTGAAAAGGATACTTTGAAGACCTCTTGAATGTGACAGCATCAAATAAGGACGAAGAGTATACTGGAAGGATTGATGTCAGTAACCAAGTGCAAGTGGAAGACCTAACCTGGGCAGAAGTGGAAGAAGCAATAAAGAGGATGAAAATAGGAAAAGTACCAGGTTTAGATGAGGTAAGCGTGGAGATGATAAAAGCTGCAGGGGAAGTGGGAACACAGTGGTTGTATAGGGTGATGCGAGCTATATGGAAGGAGAAGAAAGTGCCAGAAGATTGGAAAAAGGGGGTCATAGTGCCCATCTCAAGAAGGGAGACAGGAAGAAATGCCAAAACTACCGGGGAATTACACTGATGTGCCACTGTGCTAAGATTTATGAAAAGGTATTGGAGAAACGGATACGTAAGGTAACGGAACAGAAACTGATGGAGGAGCAATATTCATTCAGGCAGGGGAGGTCCACTACTGACCTCATATTTGGAGTGAGACAGTTACAGGAGCGTCACTACGAGTATGGGGAAGATTTGGTATTGGCCTTTATGGACATCGAGAAGGCATACGACAGTGTCGTAAGAAACAGAGTATGGGAAGCGATGAGAGGCAAAGCAATAACGGAAGAAATAGTGATGAGAGTGAAAGATATGTATGAAGGAAGCAGAAGCTGTGTGAAAGTCGGTATGGAAAGAACAGAATGGTTTGTGTTGACCAATGGTATAAAGCAGGGAAGTGCCCTCTCGTCCTTGCTCTTTGTAAAAGTGATGGATGAAGTGATGCAAAAGGTAGCACAGCATATTGGGGAGGAAGAACTGAAGGCAATGGTGTTTGCAGATGACTTGATGATCTGGGGAAACAAGGAGAGGGATGTACAGGAGCAGCTCAATGCATGGGAGGAAGTAGTGTCATCCCATGGAATGAAGTTTTCGACGCAAAAGAGTGAAGTGGTGATAACAACGCGTGAGAAGAACGGAGTATACTCTGGGATAAAATTAGGCGGAGAGCAGTTGAAGAGAGTGCAGAGCTTCAAATATCTGGGAAGTGTCATTGAAGAAAATGGGAGAAATGCCTTGGAATTAGATGAAAGAGGAAGGTGTGCTGATGGATTCTTCAGGAGTGTTAGAGGCCTGATAAGGAGCAAGGATGTGCCGCAGAAATGTAAAGGTATCATGTACAAGACTTACTTTGTGCCGATCCTAACGTATGGATCAGAAACTTGGGTGATGAGGGAGAGAGATTAAAGCAGAATACAAGCAGTGGAAATGAAGTTTCAGAGGAGTCGTATAGGTGTAACGAGAATGGACAGAGTCAGAAATGATAGTCAGAGAAATATTAAAGGAAGAACCCCTACAGGATAGGATTGAAAAATCAAGGCTACAATGGTATGGACACGTGAAGAGAATGGGAGAAGAGAGAATACCACGGAAAATATTGGATATGGAGTGGAAGGAAAAGAGACCTAGAGGAAGACCAAAGGATAGGTGGATAAAGGGGGTGAAGAAAAGTGTCAAGAGAAAAGGAGTTGATTGGACAACAGTGACAGAAGAGAAGTGGTGGATGGACAGAAAACGATGGAGAGGCTTGTGCTCCAAGCAGACCCAACCTGCGGTTGGAAACTGCTCTAGTTGTAAGGATATCCATTTTATTTTATTTCAAATTGATTCTATTATTTCACATCCTACACGATTATTAGAGCCATTGTTACATCCGACTTGAAGTTTCAGTGCTACGCTGCAGCTATCTAGCGGTGAGAAGTGAAATCACTAACTAGCCAATCACAGGCAGCCATTCAAATCGATGTATAATGACAAATCAAGTTTCGTTCACATTGTCGTGATTAAGCGAACGACACTCAATTTTTCGTCATATATCGATTTGAATGACTGGCTAGTTAACGAGATTTCACTTCTGACCACTAGATAGCTGTAGTGTAGCACTGAAACTTCAAGTCGGAAGTAAGGATGGCTCTGCTTTAATTATCCATTAGAATTTAAATATTTATTGTAGCAAATGTTTTAGTTTATATTTTCGGCGTTCTTATTCATTTTTTCCAGTTTCTTCATTTCATCCAGTGTATTTTTTTTGTTCGACCCTGGTGAAATGTAAATATTATATGTCAGAAAACTGTACTATAATGAGGCTCATTATAGTACAAGTTTCCATTATGATACAGTTTCTCCCACCAATCAGAGCTCAAGAAACAGTTGTGTCACCAATTGGGTGAGGATGGCATCGCACCTTTGCTCACTTCCATGGCCCGCTATTTTAAATTTCACTGCGTTGCGAGTGTCATAGTGAGGTATTCCAGGAGGCCATGGCCAAATACACGGTATTCTCTGCGTCCCATGCGCTCTGTTCAGTACATAAAACTGGTGAAATCTCGACAGATATGTATGAATATTTATGTTCGAACATAAAATAGTTATAATTATCGTCGAACATAAACAGTCGTATGCAACTCGCCTACAATGGTAATTAAGACACTCGTATGGAAATTATAAAACTCGAATACGCTCGATTTATAAACATACTCGTGTCTTAATTATTGCCATTATAGGCTCGTTGCATTATTATCATTCATCATCATCAAATTCCAGCTCCAGTCGCCCGGGTGCTGTTAACGAGCCCTCGCCACCTTTTCCTGTCCATGAATAGTTGGTCTTCATGGGTCCTTCTCCAGTCTAGTCCTTTGTCTTCAAGATCATCCTTGATTTGGTCCAACCATTTCTTCTTTGGTCTTCCTACTGGTCTTTTTCCTGGGATAATCTTGTTGAAATAAGCTTTTGGTGTCCTCTCATCTCCCATTCTTTGAAGATGCCCATACCATCCTAATCGTTGCTTCTGCAAATACAGTATTTTGTAGCACTGATATCTATGCCAGCCTCTGTCCTGTTTGTTTCGTTCCTTACTTTGTCTCTCCTTGTCCTTTGAAGCATTGTTCTTATAAACTTCATTTCGGATGCCTGAATCCTACTTTCTTCTCTTCTGGACAGGGTGCAAGTTTCTACTCCGTAAGTTAGAATTGGGATGTAGTACATCTTAAACAGTATATGTTTACACTTCCTGGGCACTTTATTATCCCACAGTAGTGTTCTAACTTGTGCATAGAAGGAGGCTGCATTACTAGTTCTATTTGTTACTTCACTGTTGTTGTTGTTATCCTTACACACTGTGCTACCAAGATATTGAAATTGATCAACAATTTGTAGAGGCTGATTATTCAGGTAAATGGTTGCATTAGACAGTCCTGTTGTCATCACTACTGTCTTACTTTGGCTTATTTTCAATCCATACTCCTTGAACAGCTTGTCCCATGAATCCAGTTTTTCTTGTACCTCCCTGGCACTTTCTCCCCAAATCATGACGTCATCTGCAAAGACAAGGGCATTTGTTTCATTACCCTGTTCTTCTTTTATTCTCTTCAGGATTATGTCCATCACTGTGATGAATAGTAATGGAGACAGTGAACTTCCTTGTTGGACTCCTTGTTTTGTTGTGAATCATCTGCTTTCCCCATTACCTATTCTTACACATGCCCTTGTGTTCTCATACAGCATTTTGATCTTGTTTATCAAGCCTTTTGGGACATTGTGCCTTTCTAAACATTCCCAAATTTTTGATCTTGCAATGCTATCATAAGCTTTTTCTATATCTAGGAATACCATTACTAATTCTTTCCCTTTTTCAAGATGTTTCTCAATAAGCATTCTTGCAGCAAAGATCAAGTCAATAGTACTCCTTCCTGGTCTAAAGCCATGTTGTTCTTCTTCTAAAGCCTTTTCTAAGTGTCTGCGTAGTCTTTTCGCAATTATTTTTTCCAAGATCTTTAGACCATGGGATAACAAAGTAATTCCACGATAGTTCTCACACTTTTTCCGGTTTCCTTTTTTAAACAATGGCACTATTACACCTTTAGACCAGTCATCAGGGATCTTATTGTCCTTCCATATAGCATGTAATACTCTGTACAACCAATGTATCCCATTAATTCCTGCTGCTTTTATCATGTCTGAACTTACTTCATCAACTCCAGTGGATTTCCCTTTGATCATAGCTTTTAAAGCTTCTTCCACTTCAGACCAGGTTGGGGGTGGTTCTTGGTGGTTTTCTTCATTGGCCCTTAAATTGATGTTCGTGTCCCCACTGTCATTATTAGATGCATCATTTAACAGATGATCAAAATACTGTCCCATTAATTTCCTGATTTCATTTATGCTTCTTATCACTTCTCCATTATTTCCTTCCAAAGCTGTAACTGATTCCTGTTGTCTTTTATTGTTTTTCACAGTTTTATATAGTAATTTCTTATTACCTTGTGTATCTTCCTCCAGTTTCTTCGCAAATTCATCCCAAATCTTATCCTTCTCTTCATTAATTATGCGCTTAACTCTTAATTTGTGCTCTCGATATTCTTGAGCAAGTGATCTGATTGTATCCTCATTTCTGTCATTCTTTTGTCTCTCCACTTCTAATTTTCTCTTTACTTTGTTCCTTAATTGAATTATTGTCTTGACTTCCTTATTCCACCAGGCAGTCTCTTTATGTCGAACTTTACTACTTGTTTCGCCACATAATTCTCTAGCTTCTTCAACTAAGACATTTCGAAAATTTTGCCACTCTTCCTCTGCACTTTTGGTATCAGTTTTTGGAACTTTTCCTAAAATTCTTCTCTGAAATTCCTCACGTTTATCAGATTTCTCCAGCTCCCAGATCTTGATCCTTTGTTTCTTTTCCATCTTATAATTAATCAGTTTAACACCAGTTATACTAACTAGAACAAGCCTATGGTCACTGTCGAGACTTTCACTGGGAACGACTTTGACATCCACAACTTGTTTTCCTGCTTCATCCGCTGTTATTACAAGGTCTATCATTGATCTATGTCTTCCATCCCAGCTGTATCTAGTTACTTTATGGCTTTCTCTCTTCTTAAACCAGGTATTTTGAATTTGAAGCCTATTTCGACTGCACATATCAAGCAGATCTTCCCCTTCTAGATTTCTGTTTCCATAACCAAATGGGCCAATCACTCTTTCTACATCCTCCCTTTTGCATCCCACCTGAGCATTTAAGTCACCTATTATCATAATGTTCTCCTTATCCAATTGGTTCTCAAGCTGTTCCAAGAACTTCTGTTTCTCTTCATCCTTGCACCCCGTTTGTGGGGCATAAACCTGCACTAGGGTTGGTATTTTTTCGTTTGATGGTACCTCTAATCTAATGATTCTGTCGCTAATATATTTAATATCTGCAACAGCATCTACTTTCTTACTTAGAATAAAGCCCACTCCATTATATGACCCTTTCCATTTACCACACCAGTAAAGGGTATATCCTCCTCTTAAAATTTCCTTCCCTTTCCTTTTCCATTTGGTTTCGCTCAGACCCAATATATCCAGTTGCCTTCTTTCCATCAGATCTACAAGTTCTTCACATTTTCCAGTTAATGTCATTACATTCAGTGTTCCTATTCTCATTTTGGGTTTATCTTTCTTTATTCTGTTTTTTCCCACAGCCTTACATTGCATAACATCAGGCTGGATGCCATCATTCCTGTCAACTGTAAGGCGTGGGAGCTGTCCATTTTGGGTATTCTTCTTTCCGAGGCTCGTTTTAACATTGAAAGCACATAACTATTTACTCCTTTATTGGCTTGCTAGGCCTAACATATTGGAGGATTTTCTGTCAGGGTTGTCTCCCTTAGCCTTTGGTATTCCACTACCACACCTACAAGGCAGCAGGTTGTACTCATATTTAACCCTTGAGTACTGGGTCGCCTCTTCCGCCATCTTCACTGTACCAAAGTCCATCTTCTCCACTGCAGATGCCGTTGAGGTCTTCGCACGTAACCCTGTGCACGGGGCCTATGTTATACCCCATAGGACTGGGTCCTCACCAGAACTTAGCCGTTACTGTAGTTCCATGGTATATTACAGTACCGTTGCCCACCCCCACGACGTGGACGTGCCTGGCAAGAATTATCCATGTAGCCAATTTTAATTGACTCATGGACCGGGTTAAGGAGCTGTCTAAATCCAGCCTCCATTATTATGATTAATCTTGATTGGTCACATTTGACCACTTGAGTCGTTCCACAATCACTTCTTCTTTGAAGGTAGTACTGCTTGGTTCTTGCGCTCATTCCAGTACTTTTTTATTCTCGTTGCATAATGCACTATTAGTTAATTTTGTTGCTCAACACTTAGTTTTATTAGATTAGTTTCTTAAAGTGTGATCCTAATGTTGTTGAAGAAGGTTCCAGTGTTGTACCTAAACATGCACTAATTTGAATTGAAAGTGTATTGATTGGCGAAGCATTTTAATTAATTATCAGTAATGGGAAGAAAACAGTTATCGCTGTGCGTGTCTTTTTCTGTTTAATATCTTTATTGCAGTTAATATGCCTTACAGATTTTTCTTACCATAATCAACTTATTCTTCAACAACAATTTCCAAGGAACAATGCTTTCGTCTCAGAAAATATATATAAGGTTATCGAGAAAGATTGCAGAAAATTCAAAAAATCATAGCTCAGGAACTATTTGTGATATTAAAACGATTATGTTTTTGATAAATTCACCAATTCAAAAATTTATTTTATACCTTATAATAATGTTTCTATGTGCGCTCCCGTGGTGTGTCTTCAGACATCCAGTCGATATTCTATTTCGGCCCAAGTCCACTGGATTATCTAAGGCGTGATTGTAGCGACAGCAGCAGTGATGTGTTGTCTTAAATGTTGCGAATCTCTGGCCGGATCACTGAATACGGTGTATTTTTTTACGTATCCCAATAAAAATAGTCTAGGCGTGTCAAGTCGGGGCTACTAGGAGGCCATTGAATAGGACCGGTCCTACCAATCCAACGATCAGGGAATCTTGCGTTCAGAGCGTTTCGAACATTAGCATGAGGGGGATTCCTACCATGACGGCGTCGGAATGTGCGCATAACAATTATAACAGATTTAAACTCCACTTACCACAACACACACCATGCTTTCTGCTGAATTGTCAACATTGCAATCACACTCTCTACTGAAACAGTGGCATGGCAATTTCCCGTCGCGCACTCATTCTGCGCATCGGCTGAAGGTTACGGGCGGAGTACAGTCACATCTAAAACTAAAACTCGATGAGTTCCTGATTATTTTTCACGTCGAATTATTAATTTATCTCACTTATAACGGGAGGTATGATTTTTTGAAAATGCTGCAACCGTATGAGTGCCTTTATATCCACTCCCCTGCCAATAACTGAGTTACGATTAGTTACCCTTTTGGGACGCTTATAGTACATGTAGAGGCACTCATATACAGGATGTAACAAAGAGGTATGGCACGAATTGCAGGACACATTCCTCACACGTAGACGAAGATATTATATTATATGAACATGGTCCCGGAAACGCTTTGTTTCCATGTTATACCTCATTGTTTCCAACTCATTTATCATGGGAAACATACAAGAACATAACGTACCTGCATACCACATGCAACTCTTTCTCACAGGAAATATTCAATATGCCCTACGTGCACATTGATACATTCATCAACCCACCGTCGTAGTGAATCTCGGAAGCGCTGATGTATCCCTGGAGTACTGCGTATGGTTTCGTGGCCTTCCATAATACGGGCACGAAGACTCTGAACATCTTGTACTGGGGTTCGATACACAAGAACTTTCAAATGCCCTCACAAATAAAGTTCAGTGATTTTAGGTCCGAAGAGCGTGGAGACCAAGCAATTGGTCCATCTCGACCTATCCATTTGTCACGAAATCTGTTTTATTTAGAAGCCGACGGACATTAACACTAAAATGAGGAGGTGCTCCATCGTGCATGAAGTACATGTTTTGTCGCACAGCTAAAGGCACATCTGCTAAGTCGCATGGCAACGGGGCGATGTAAAACAAAACACTGGCGGTGCACCTACTGTAATGACGACATAACCGGACGTAACCAATAGTGCATGTTCCCCACGATTCTAACGTTCTGTTCTTGTGTGATTTCCCTGCATGATGAGTTGGAGACAATGAGGTATAACATGGAAACACAGCGTTTCCGGACCCATGTTCATAGACCATAATTTCTTCGTCTACGTGTGAGGAATGTGTCCTGCAATTTATGCCGTGCCTTTTTGTTACACCCTGTATAGCCTAGAGTATATACCAGGTATTTTTTAAGGGGTAACGTTCTCGCTTGCTGGGCACAAGGTTGCAGGTTCGTATCCAGGCGCAGTCAGCTGGCATTTGAGGGTGCGCAAATGCGAGGGAGCCGTGTCAGTAGATTTACTGGCACGTTAAAGATCCCCTTCGGGGTGAAATTCCGGCACCCCGGCGTCTCTAAAAGCCAGTGTAGTTAAAAGGGACGTAAAACCAATAGCATGAAAAAATAGGTATTTTTTATGACGAGAGTACTTCCTTAGAATATACAAGTATATACAATAGCCTATATGAGTGCCCCTACAGGTCTATTGGCAACTTAAACTATCACATGGTTCGCTGCAGTCGGGCCAATAAGATTGCTATGGGGCACTTTTGTATTATCCTGCTATAATCAGTAAATGTGACTTCTAAAATACTGACAGTGTTATTTTATGTATAACTGTGCGATGATACTCGTCATGTAATTTGTGTGTCCCACTGGATTTTATGTGTGAATTACAAATTATCAAGCATTGCTTGTCTACTCGGCATTCGTTTTTGTGCATTTCGTATCATGACACCGTTACGTTTCAAAGCTAGACTATATTCGAGTTTGCTAACTGTACCATAGACTGCATAAATTTTTGCCATTTGCATCTTTTGGAAGAGTACACAATGATGTTTTAACAGTGCTTCTTTTCTGTCACAGGTACTTAGGGCCAGTTAGTATATTATTATTGTTATTATTACTTGCCACAGTGGGTGAGTGGTCAACGTGTCGGCCTACTAACCCCAAGATTGCAGGTTCGCACCTGGCCGTGGTAAGTGATATTTGAAAGGCGGCAAAAATCACGACACCATGTCATACGATGTTGGCATGTTAAAGAACCCATTTGAATTCAGTAGGCCGAGTTCATAATGGCAAAATTAATCTCGGAAGTTTCCGCCAACACAAAGTTCCTCATTTCTCTACTAGAAAGCGCTATAGTGTTCAAGGAGCTTAGATATGTAACCTCCTTGACTTTCATAGTGCTTCATGGAAAAACGAAATTCGACATGCAAGCTACCCTTTGGGTGTCAAATAACAAAGCTTCCACCCGGCACCCGAGGTCATACGATATTATTATTATTATTATTATTATTATTATTATTATTATTATTAGAATACTATTGTTATTACCCTAGGGACTTGTATGAGGTGTCCTAGGACTAGGGGTGACACCCCCCGTTTTCCTATAGCCCCCTTAATTTATGTGGCTAGACTCTCCCTCAACGTTCACACCAACTGTATTCCAACTCGTTCCTGTTTTCCGTAATGAAAATCCACAGCCTGTTCCAGTCGTCCAACCGAGTCAGGGATGGAATGAATGAAGCCCCCATCTAGCGGCGACGATATGAACTGTGCCGGCTGCCGAAGCCTGTCGCACTCCTCAGGGGCAATGATTAAATTAAGGACAGATGAAATGAAATGATAGTGGAGAGTGTTATTGGAATGAAAGTTTTGACAGAGAAAACCGGAGTACCTAGAGAAAAACCTAGTAGTTCCGCGTTGTCCAGCACAAATCTCACATAGAGTGACCGGGATTTGAACCACGGTCCCAGCGGTGAGAGGCCGGCGTGCTGCCGCCTAGGCCATGGGGGATTCCCTGTTCTCCGTATGTATTCGTATTTATTTCGGCCATTGCCATTTGCATCTTTTGGAATACCGGTATAATGAAACCTTATATCCGTAGCCCTCTTATACATCATCTTGCAGTCGTAAACTTTGCTTTTACTCATTTTGTATTCTAACAAAAAGTAAGATTCATTAATTGTGTATAAAACACGAACATATTAACACTCTCTGATCACCCTTGCAAGGTTAGTGGGCAAGATGGCCGCCTCGAGAATCTTACCCTATGCTGGTCGTATAGAGCAGGGGTTCTCAAAGTGGGAGGGCGCCCCCCCCCCCCCCCACGGGGGCGCAGAGAGTGATAAAGGGGGGCGCCGGCTTTGATTGAAATATTTATATGTCATATTCTGTAACAAATATTACTATCCTCATATTCATGAACCTATCATAGGCAGGTAGCTCCCAAGACCATTCAAGAATAATAAACTCGTACCATTGCTGTCTTATTTCACAAGAACTGACCAGTAGATCCTGCCAGCAGGAATTCTGAGAAAAGGTGGCGAGTAACATTTCCCACACAGCTCCCTTTCACTCGCCACCCGCAGTGACATCTCCTTACCAACTACTTAATGACAATAAGCCGCTTGACAATGTGACCGCCACTTCCTTTCAAGAATGGATTCCGAGAATGGATTCTTCTATTTCTGCCGTTGCCGATTCGAATTCAGCTAGGCCTTTCCAGTCAGTTCAAAGACAGTGAAAGAACAGGTGAATTCTAGTGCGTGGTTTGCCAACTTTACAATAAACTGATACGAGTGACCCCATTACCCATGGATAAGTGGCTTATTAGAAGTGGTAGAAAGAGACCCCATGAAAGTGATAGTGCTTGCCCTCCTTCGGAAAAAGAACAAGGTTCAAATTTAAGCGAAGTCCATTGTTCTTCCGCGTCTACTTCTCTCATCGGGATTATTAATTCTACACACAAAGTGAAAGTGCGTAAATATCAAGACGATTATCTGACATTATGCATTACCAGCATTCTCTCGAATAATAATCAGGAACAACCTCAATGCGTTCTTTGTTTTGAGATTTTAGCAAACGACAGTTTGAAGCCTGTGAAACTTATGAGACACTTGCAGACTAAACATCCAGACTGTGTAAGTAAACCTTTAGCATTTTAAGCGCCACGAGCAACAACTAAAAGGAAATGTTAGATTCCTAGAAAAGCACACAACAGTTCCGAAGAAAGCGCTAATAGCATCCTTGGAGTTGAAAAATCCACAGCCTGCTTCCAGTCTCCGACCGGGTCAGGAATGGAATGAATGAAGCCCCCATCTAGCAGCGAGGATATGAAGTGTGCCGGCTGCCGAAGCCTGTCGCACTCCTCTGGGGCAATGATTAAATGAATGACAGATGAAATGAAATGATAGTGGAGAGTGTTGCTGGAATGAAATTGTGACAGGGAAAACCGGAGTACCCTGAGAAAAACCTCTCTGCCTCCGTTTTGTCCGGCACAGATCTCACATGGAGTGACCGGGATTTGAACCACGGTCTCAGCGGTGAGAGGCCGGCGTGCTGCCGCCTAAGCCACGGAGGCTCTATCCTTGGAGTTATCCTATTTAATTGCAAAATCCAAATCACCACATATTATTGGTGAGAAATTACTTCTTCCTGCAGCCGTGAAAATGTGCGCGATCATGCATGGAGAAAGGTTCGACGAGTGTTTGAAGTCGATACCGCTCTCAAATGATACAGTAACTCGTCGTATTGATGTAATAGCCTCTGACATATAAAATCAATTACTACCACGTCTTCATGATAGCCCAAAAATTTCCCTGCAACTTGATGACAGTACTGATATCGTAAACAGTGCCCAGCTTCTTGTTTTTGTACGCTACTGTCATGAAAATGAAATGCACGAGTATTTTCTATTTTGTAAAGCTCTGGAAGGGCGGACTACAGGCGAAGATATTTTTTCTCTTGTGAATTCCTTTTTTATATACAACAATCTCTCATGGACAAATTGTGCTGGTAAATGTACTGATGGGGCGTCGGCATTTACTGGAACTAAAAAGGCTTTCAGAGCAAGAGTGAGTGCTGTTACTAATTCTGTAAAACTCACACAGGGAGGCATTGGCTTCAAAAGTACTACAACCGTAAGTCAATAAAGTGCTGAACGATGTAATTATTGTTGTAAATTTTGTGAAAGCAAGCGCTTTAAACAGTCGGCTATTTTCCATTCTTTGCGAGGAGATGGGATCTACCCATGATTCGCTTCTATTGCACACGGAGGTACGTTGGTTGTCTCGTGGCCGAGTCCTTCGTCGCGTTGTGGAGTTGTAGAATACACTTCGTATTTTCCTATTGGACAGCAGTCCTACACTCGCAAACCTGTTCCTGGATGAGAAATGGCTTCTAATACTGTGCTACTTGGCTGACGTATTTGAAAAACTGAATGATACGTGTCACTTCAATGACGAAATAGTAATATTTTCATTCTAAGCGACAAAGTGCTTGCTTTTAAGAGAAAACTTGAACTTTGGAAAGCCCATATATTTGTCAAATTAGTGGAATTGTCATAGAACACCTCCAAAACCTTAGTCAAAAATTCGAGGGTAGATTTCCACAACCTTCAACTGAGAATGACTGGATTCGCAGTCCGTTTGAAACGAACGTAACAGCCCACCTGACAACGGCAGATCAGAACTAATAGAACTCTCAAGTGACAGAATACTTCGAAATGAATTTATGACGAAGTCTCTTGAAATTTTTTGGGTGCAGATTCGGAATGAATATCACATTTTATCAAGGAAAGCAGTGGAACTGTTTATTGCCCTTCCCTTCAGCTTACTTGTGCGAGTCAACATTTTCCGCAATGGCATCCGTCAAGACCAAGCATCGGTCTCGGCTGCAGCTGGAAGGGGATCTGCGGGTTGATGTGTCAAACATCCAACCAAGACTGGATTTACTTTCATCTCAAATTCAAGCTCAGGATGGTTGGTTGGTTCTTAAGTTTAGGGGCTGTGACAACGCGGTCATGTAGCCCCGTGTACTTTGGGTGTGTGTAGAATCTATCTGATAACCGGTGTTAATTGTGATGACTGTATTAGTGTGTGTATCTGTTTTAATTCAAGTAAGCACTGCAGACGATCAATTTTCAAGTAGTTCCTACTTTTGCCGCCAAACGCCACCGTCGACGACTACTAGTTCAGAACTTAGCTACCAGACGTCACCGCAGTCAGCTCTTGGCAACGAACTTAGGAATCTACGAGCGTTGTTTATATTCTTAACCTATACAATTTAGCTTTACACAGGTGTATTTAGTGGAAGGTTCTTTAACATGCCATAATGACATGGGACCGCCGGCTTTACTTCCCCTCCGAAGGAAGGCATACTGAGGGATTTTTAACGCTCTTAAAAATCCGACGACTTCAGCTGGGTTTGAACCCGCGATCTTGGGCATAGAAGCTCAGCATGCTACCGACTACGCCTCCGAAGCCGCCAAATTCAAGCTCACACATCACACTAACTCCGTAAGTGTCTGAGAAATACCGAATTCTGATCCATGTACACTTTTATTCTCCTGTTTTACTTTTTCATGGGTGAAGAGTTTTAACATAACATTTTTCAAATTCACAGTGAAATGTTGAAAATTGTATATATTATTTCTGTTGTCATTTATATAAGTCACGAGCTTTCAAATATGAAAAGCATTACTGAACACAGGTGTCACAGCTAAAGAGCTAATTAGTAAAACAAACACAATTTCCTCAATTCCAATAACTGCACGTGCAGCAGTTGTTTTATTTTTATAAGCAAAAGTACAGTGAGTCTCTCTCACGACTCGGCCTACCGGCGCGCCCAGCTTATCTGCCTCCCGTTGACTCATCATTTCCCGCTCGGCATAGCATAGCAATAAGAACAGAACAGCACTTGGCTCACTTGATCCGTGCATGGCACGAGATAACAATTAAAATGAAGAAAGGAAGAATTAACAAACTGAGGTCGTACCTTATGACAGGAGATGTTGGAAATGTTCTCCTCCTACATCCACACATTTCCGGCATCGTGTTAGGAAACTCCGATTCACACGCTAAGTTCGTCTTCCGTAATTGAGGCTATTTCTCTCCGGATATGTTCTTTCAGTTCATCCAACGTGTGAGGGTTTCTTGCATACACTTTATTCTTTAAGTTCTCCCATAAGTAAAAGTCACAAACTGTTCAATCTGGGGACCGTGACGGCCGTAAGTCCGTACTAATAACACGGTCTTCAAAAAATTCCTCAATTAGGTTTAATGTGTTATGAGCTTTATGAGCGGTGGCAGAGTCTTGCTGAAAATATCCACTTCGACTGTCAGTGTCAGACAGTTCGTCAAAAAATGGTTTTAGTATATTATCCCTGTATCTTTGCGCATTAATTGTGCCCTGAAAAAATGTAGGTCCTCTAATTCTGCATCCATTCACTGCGCACCATACTCCGACCCGTTCATCATGAAGAGGAATTTCGTATATGCGATGGGGGTTTTCTGTACTCCAATATCTGTTATTCTGCGTCGAAACATAACCGTGTGAATGGAACCAAGCTTCGTCCGAGCAAAATATTAAGCGTGGATCAATTGTTTCATCATGAACGTTTCGTAACATCCAATTACAAAATCGTACCCGCTTATCATGATCACGTGGATACAGTTCGTGTACTACAGTAATCTCGTATGGCTTCAGTTTCAACATTTTCGTAGCCCACCAAGCTGAGGTCTTCGAAACCCCGGCTTCTTGTCCAAGTCGTCTTAGGGATTTTGTGGGCGTATGTTCTAATCTTTCTGAGATTTCATTTACTTTTTCCTCATTAAGTACACGTCATTTAACACTTCGCTTCTTATTGAGTAAAGAACCAGTTCCTC
Organism: Meconema thalassinum; assembly: GCA_946902985.2. Taxonomy (NCBI): domain Eukaryota; kingdom Metazoa; phylum Arthropoda; class Insecta; order Orthoptera; family Tettigoniidae; genus Meconema; species Meconema thalassinum. Next base: position 907,833,104 of record OX336388.2, on the reverse strand, counting down.
TCAATTTGTCCCGCACGGTATCTCTATGTGGAGAAAATGTGTTATGAAACGTCTAACGACTTCCCTGCAAAATCTGTTTTCACATAATTATCGCACATAAATACCCTTTCCTCTACCGTGTACACACGTGGAGGCATTATGAGAATTATACCCCAAGTAACACTTCACAACTCGAGAACAGTTGGAGTGACAGATCAACACTAACTTAATACACGTTATAAGCACGGGCCAGAACTGTGAAGTGCGTGCTGTTTAACAGGAAGAGATCAGTCAACGCGAGGCAGATAAGCTCAATGCGCTGGCCGGCCGAGTCATGAGAGGAACTCACTGTAATACATATGCATGGCATTTTTTGTACAAAACGTTGTTGTACTTTGATGTGCTCTAAGAATAATGAATTGTGTGTTATTATTATTATTATTATTATTATTATTACTAATGTAACTGGTAGTTGAAATCCTAATTAGGCAGTAGCATACACAGTAGATATTGTGTGATCCCTTTTATTTATTTATTTATTTTCGTGGGAAGTAGCCTGTGAGAAGTGCTAAGAAAGGAAATGAGAATAGGGGGGGGGGGGGGGAGGCGCTAGATATTTCATGTTTCAGAAGGTGGGCGCGACAGAAAAAGTTTGAGAACCCCTGGTATAGAATTAGTCATAGCTGGCACAGGGGCTAGTGGGCATTATGTCCGCCGCGCGCAACCGAACTCTTGAATAGCGGGCTTTTCAAATGATCATTTATTGATTATTTACTCTTGATTTAAGCAAAAGACCCAACTAACGCACTCGCTTCTCGGATTTATCGATATCTTGCGAGCCAATCATTAAAGAGGGTCATTGTAGCCACTCTCAGGAGATGTCACAGAGCGTTCAAGATGCCGGCCAGAGACGATGCAGAGCATTTAAGATAGCGGGAGGGTAGCCGAGTGGCAGTATCTTTAGTCGGTCAACCAGAGATGGTGGTGACTAGCGAGGGACGTGAGGGTAGTATTATATATTTATTTATTTATTTATTTTATTAGTTATTATTTATTTCTCAGGGTGGCCGTGCAGGAAGTATCTTTAATCGGTCGAGCAAAGATGGCTAGAGAAGGGTGATGGAGGGTAGCCGAGCAGACTATCTTTAATTGATCGTGTAAGAGGGGTTCTACCCACCAGCCGCGTGCGCGCGGCAGCCATGACACTAAGTAGAACCCCTCTTAACCACTATTGTTTTTTGTCCTAGGGTAATTGGACTTGTTTTGGTGGGTAGAGGGGTTAAACCCTTTGGTTTAAGTAAAACATACAACTTTCTACGATTTATAGTTTTGGAAATATAGCCTACTTTCTAAATACTTTCTATACGACCAGCATAGGGCAAGACTCGCACGGCGGCCATCTTGCTTATTAGCCCCTGCGCCAGGACTGGCCTATATACCCTACTGACAGCCAAGAATGGTAGCTCTTAGTCTATGAGTATATCCAGATGTGATCCCTGTCCGCAGTTCATCCTGAGGATTCTCCATCTCCACGGCATAAAACCGACGCTCAGTCACGACCGACTTACTGAGTGGCTAACACTCTTGGCTGTCACCACGGAGGACCGGGTTCGATTGCCGGCCCTGACAAGAAATTTAATTCTGGACTGAGGGCTGGAATGAGATACACACAGCGTCGTGGGTTCCATTCCCACCTTTTCCATCCTGAAGTGGTTTTCCGTGGTTTTCACTTATACTCCATACGATACCGGGATGCTTCATAAATTAATGCCACAGCCGCCTCCTTCGCAATCCTGAATTACAAATGCACACACTAAGTTATTACAGCCTGGAAGTGGTTTTCCGAGGTTTCTCCGCCTCTACTCCAGGCAAATGGTTCGTAACTTACAGCCACGACCACCTTGTTCCCAATCCTAGCCTTAATTACAAATACATTAACTATCACAATAACACAGGTTATCAGACAAATTAACACGCATCCAAGTACACGGGGCCACATGACGACGATGTTGCAAAGCTCCTAACTGAATTAACAACAACTTACTGTACAATAAATGTGATTGTCTTTGTTCTCTATTTTAATTCAAAGTAGATAGGAGAGTTTTTATTTATATCACGCTACCCCATGGTGAATGGTTGTCTTACCGCATCATGAAGGATGTATTTGGACAGCACATCATCCCACACTATGTCCTGCAGCTTGTTGTAGAGAAACTCCCCCGACACTCCCAGCTTAGCCAGAGAGATGTCCTTCATGAGCGTCATCTGTCCTTTGGAGAAGCGACCCTCGCAGATGTCCACAAAGCGCTCTCTGGGGAAATAAATAAGAGTAATACTGTAATAATTAAAATACCTATCATTAGGTAAAATAGATGTATTCCACATAAATCAATAATATATTGGAACTAAATGACTTATGAAGCGTTCCATAAGAGAAAGGCGAGCCCGTCGTGAGTCTTTTTTATTAGCCTACTTTCGATTTTTGCAAAAAATGAAAGTAGACTTATGAGATCAACACAGGGCGAAAAAAGTGTGTCTGTCTGTGTGTGTGTATGTGTGTGTGTGAGTCTGTGTGTGTGAGTGTCTGTGTGTCTGTGTGTGTGTGTGTGTGTGTGAGTGTGTGTACTCTGAATGTCTGTCCCCCCCTATCAATTCGAACACGGTGAATGTGAATTGAACGAAATTTGGTACAAAGGTAGCACTAGCAAAGGACACCTCAGTGTCATGTTTTATATCGCCGCCATCTTGACGGAAACGTAATGGCGGCCACACAAATGTTCAAAGCTTAAATCAAATTACGACTAACCTAATCATCCGATCTCTACCAAATTGTGCAACGACATACCTTTATGGGGGGAGCATCCTTTGACCAAACCAATAGGTCATCAGCGTAATAGTTTGCGGATGGCGGCCATCTTTGTGTGAAAATCGATTCCCCCTATTAATTCGAACACGGTGCAACCGAATGGAACGAAATTTGGTACAGAGGTAGTACTAACAAAAGGCACCTCAGTGTCATGTTTTATATCGCCGCCATCTTGACGGAAACGTAATGGCGGCCACACAAATGTTCAAAGCTTAAATCAAATTACGATTAACCTAATCATCTGATCTCTACCAAATTTTGCAACAACATACCTTTATGGGGGGAGCATCCTTTGACCAAACCAATAGGTCATCAGCGTAATAGTTTGCGGATGGCGGCCATCTTTGTGTGAAAATCGATTCCCCCTATTAATTCGAACACGGTGCAACCGAATGGAACGAAATTTGGTACAGAGGTAGTACAAACAAAAGGCACCTCAGTGTCATGTTTTATATCGCCGCCATCTTGACGGAAACGTAATGGCGGCCACACAAATGTTCAAAGCTTAAATCAAATTACGATTAACCTAATCATCCGATCTCTACCAAATTTTGCAACTACATACCTTTATGGAGGGAGCATCCTTTGACCAATCTATTAGGTCATTCACCTGATAGTTTGCGGATGGCGGCCATCTTTATGTCAAAATTGATTCCCCCTATTAATTCGAACACGGTGGAACCGAATGGAACGAAATTTGGTACAGAGGTAGCACTAGCAAAGGGCACCTCAGTGTCATGTTTTATATCGCCGCCATCTTGACTGAAACGTAATGGCGTCCACACGAATGTTCAAAGCTTAAATCAAATTACGATTAACCTAATCATCCGATCTCTACCAAATTTTGCAACTACATACCTTTATGGAGGGAGCATCCTTTGACCAATCTAATAGGTCATTCACCTAATAGTTTGCGGATGGAGGCCATCTTTATGTCAAAATTGATTCCCCCTATTAATTCGAACATGGTGGAACCGAATGGAACGAAATTTGGTACAGAGGTAGTACTAGCAAAGGGCACCTCAGTGCCATGTTTTATATCGCCGCCATCTTGACTGAAACGTAATGGCGGCCACACGAATGTTCAAAGCTTAAATCAAATTACGATTAACCTAATCATCCGATCTCTACCAAATTTTGCAACTACATACCTTTATGGAGGGAGCATCCTTTGACCAATCTAATAGGTCATTCGCCTAATAGTTTGCGTATGGCGGCCATCTTTGTGTCAGAATCGATTCCCCCTATTAATTCAAACACGCTGAAACCAAATGGAACGAAATTTGGTATAGAGGTAGCACTAGCAAAGGGCACCTCAGTGTCATGTTTTATATCACCGCTATCTTGATGGAAACGTAATCGCGGCCACCCAAATGTTAAAAGCTAAAATGTAATTACGACCAACCTAATAATCTAGTCTCTACCTAATTTTGCAACACCATATCTTTATGTGGGAAACATATTCTGACCAAACTGCAAGAACATCAGCCCAATAGTTTGCAGATGGTGGCCAAGTATGTGTGCAAATCGATTCCCCCTATCAATTCAAACACGGTGAAACCGAATTGAACGAAATTTGGTACAGAGGTAGCACTAGCAAAGGGCACCTCATATTCATGTTTAATATCCCTATAGCACGTTGTATTTCAACAAGCTCCTACAACCAACATTCAATCATACTCCTTGAAAAGGACAAAGAGTTATAACAATACCCATGCATTTAGGAGAAAGTAGGCTATATGTTCTTTACTGAACATCTTGTTTAAAATATTATTTACGCATCAGGTAGCTGACTTTATGCTCTATAATACAAGGGTGCCCCATGCTGGTGAGCTCACCCTTATAGTCCGGAAAGTGAACATTATAATAAAGCCTGCAGCGACAATGTGTCATTCATATTCATTCAAATGCTCCCGCAGAGAACGGCGAACGCGCCACGGCACGTCACAGCCACAGTCGCGGTGAGTGGATATAGTAACGTTTGTACAGACGTTGTAATAGTGTTGCGTTATCTTATCCGGTATTTATCGTCACGTTTAGTGTATTGCAATGTCTATTATGTTACAATACTATGTTTCACTGTACGTAGGGCCTTATCTCCATAAATGAACCTATATTTTGTTCTATTCATATACCTAGTACAACGAGTAACATCAGTATCGATGAATATTATTATAGCTTGCCACGGTGGGTGAGTGGTTAACGTGTCGGTCTACTAACCCCAAACTTGCAGGCTCGCTCCTGGCCGTGATAAGTGATTTTTGAAAGGCGGCAAAAATTACGACACCATGTCATACCATGTTGGCATTCAAAAAACCCATTTGAATTCATTAGACCGTGTTCAAAATGGCAAAATTAATCTCGGGATTTTCCGCCAGTACAAAGTTCCTCATTTTTCTACTAGAAAGCACTATAGTCTTCAAGGAGCTTAGATATCTAACCTCCTTGACTTTCATAGTCCTTCAAGGAACATCGAAATTCGGCATGCATGCTACCCTTTGGGTGTCAAATAATAAAGCTTGCACCCGGCACCCGAGGCTATACTATATTATTATTAATATTATTATTTTATGTTTCATATTTCAATGGCAGTCGTAGTATTGCAATACAGAGTGCATTTGAAACTGCTCGCAGCATTAACATGTCCGGAGCACCGAATGGTGGCCTCGCCCTTATCCAATTCACGAGCACAAACCTTGCACAGTGATTATCTACAAATGCACATGTGGTGAGCTCGTACTAGTTTCGGTTAACTTGTAACCATCCTCAGCTAAAATCAAATTATAATAACATTGAACTAAGAGCATCATTATAATCTATACATTAATAATATTCTATAAATAAAATGAATTATTGGTTCGCCAATGCTATTTACGGAGGCCATAACTAGAATTGCGTATATTGCGAGAATGTATCAATCGTCAGTTGTTGATGCACAATCTCAAATGGAACTTACAACGTTGGAGGTTAGGGTCCTTCTACAGCACTACTGGAAGCAAGATTACAAAACTGTTGCCACGGCTCGAAGAATATGTGAAGTGGACGGAGAAGGTGTCGTTATTGGGCGTGTGGCACAACGAGAGTTCCAACGATTCAACACCGGAGAAGAAAACACTACCTGAAAGACCTAGGGCAGGGTTCACCATGGTTCGTCAAAATGTTAACAAACCAATTAAGGCCGTTGATGGACGATAACCGAAATGTCGTGGTTCACCAAACTATAACAATCCATTAGCTTCCCTAACAAGTCGTCCAAACTAATTGGTCTGTCAACATGGAATTAATGACTTGACGGTCGATTTACGTAGCATCCAATCCAAAATGGCGTGCGGCGAAAGCCGGAATAGTCGTGCATTAAACTTTATTCTGAACGATGACGATGTTTTTGAAGACATGCTAGATTTTGTTCGACCACTAACTTATAAATAACGAAGGAATTGCTTGAACGAATGCAACGACATAGAATTTATCATGAGATTTCGGTTGTCAATATCTTCTGTGTTGAATGTTCTACAGATGACAGAACCTAACCTGAATTCCCATCTGATAAGTAAGATAACCTAGGCCTATGTACCATTCCTTATTTATGTGTAATATCGCGTGATGCATTACGTTATAAAACATCCTAGTTAATTTAATTTAATAAAAGACTACCTAAACGTTACAGCATCAGTCCTCTTATTTTCAACGATTTCACGATACTCATCCACGGAGTAGATGAAATGAAAATCCACAGCCTGCTTCCAGTCTCCGACCGGGTCAGGAATGGAATGAATGAAGCCCCCATCTAGCAGCGAGGATATGGACTGTGCCGGCTGCCGAGGCCTGACGCACTCCTCTGGGGCAATGATTAAATGAATGACAGATGAAATGAAATGGTAGTGGAGAGTGTTGCTGGAATGAAATGTTGACAGGGAAAACCGGACTACCCGGAGAAAAACCTGTCTGCCTCCGTTTTGTCCAGCACATATCTCACATGGAGTGACCGGGATTTGAACCACGGACCCAGCGGTGAGAGGCCGGCGTGCTGCCACCTAAGCCACGGAGGCTTCCACCTAGTAGATAAGGGTGTATAATTAAATGTCTTTCATTTAACGAAAATTTCACAGTCCCCGGCTCTTATTGCTCTTTTCCTCATCAGCCATGTTTGTTTTAACCAAGGAGTATGTAACTTTTAAGCTTTTTCGGTTAACGGCCTGCTTGATTGCCCCAAAGAATAAACAAATACCACCTCAATCATCATCTTTCAATGAGGTTTGTACAGCCCTTAAACATAACACTTCATTTGCTAATGCCAATCGGCGAATGTGCTGGTGAAACGCCAACGAGCTTAATGTCTATGTTAAAGTTAACAACGCATTTAGTGACGGACTGTTAATGCTGCGATGGTGAACCCGGCCCCTAAACCATGGGATATTGAGAATACACGCAGAGTTTTGGATGAAAATCCTCAAAGAAGTGCTCGTAGGCTGTCATAAGAACTTGGTGCATCAAAAGAAACCATACTTCGTCAGATTAAGAAACTTGTAAAATCAAACAGAAGCTGCAGATATGTACCTCATGAATTGACCCCTGAACAGGCTCAACGTAGAGTGGATATCTGTCGTCAGCTTATCGGTAACTCCATGGATGATATATTTATTACGAGAATTGTCACGTGTGATGAGAAATGGATCTATTACCGCAACGATGACGCCTCGAAACAGTGGCTCAGTTCCCGTCAACCTGTCAAAGTCATCGTTAAAACGGATCGGTTCGGCCCCAAAGTGATGTGTGTCTGGTGGAATTTTGAAGGAGTGATTCACTGGTAGTTTGTTCCAAACGGGCGTGCAGTCAATGCTGATCTTCATTCTCAACAACTGGAATCGAGTTCACGAAATTTGGAGACGGAGATACCCAGTATTAGTTATCTGAAATAGAGTTCTCTTGCAGCAGGAAAATGCAAGACCTCATACTGCAACAATTCAGGAATTGGGAGAAGTGAACTGCTACCACATCCAGCATATATTCCTGATCTTGCTCCTTCAGATTACTATCTTTTTCGATCCATGGCCCATTTCTTGCGTGGAAGAAATTTCGAAAACATTGAAGCTGTGGAAGTGTGTCTCGTCGAACTCTTCGCATCAAAACCCAGAGACTGGTACCGTCGCGGGATTTGAAATCTCGCCTGAAAGATGGCTAAAGACTATAAATAATCTGGTGGTCAATACTTTGAGGAATAGGTTAATTTCTAGTCAGAAAACTTTCCAAATAAAATTCTCTTTAAGAAACGACATTACTTATGATACATCCCCTGTAGTTGTCAATTAACTTGAGGTGGGTCCACTAGTAACCTTTGATTTCTTTGTCAGGTGCTGAATTGGTTTGAGGGAGTTTAACGAGGACTGGTTGTTTTTTCAAGTTCCGATGGACTGTATAAAAATAACAGATTGACATACCAAACTGATTTTACTACTAAATGTTTGCTTGTTTTATTCTCACGTCTCAACATAATCGCCAAAACGATTGAAACATTTGTTGTATCGTTACACCAGCTTTCCAATGCCCTCGTCAAAATATTCTGCCGCCACTGAGGTGGGTACGTCTGGAGAGTCTCCTGAAGTGTTTCCTTTTTGGCGAGGCGTTGCCGCCCAACCATACCTTCAATTCTCGAAACGAATGAAAATCATTCAGTGCTGGTTTGTACTAAACGGCAGATGGTCCAAAACTTCACACTTCAATTCTTTGAAAAAGTCTATCGTAACGTTGGCACAGTGCGGTCGTGAATGATTTTCACCTTTTTCGAGAATTGAATGTTGGGCGGCAACGCCTCGCCAAAAAGGAAAAACTTTAGGATACTCTCCAGACGTACCCACCTCAGTGGTGGCAGAATTTTTGCCGACGGCATTGGAAAGCTGGTGTAACGATACGACAAATGTTTCAATCGTTTCGGCGATTTTTCTGGGACATAAGAATAAAACAAGCAAACTTTTAGTACGGTAGTAAAATCAGTTCGGCATGTCAACCTGTTATTTTTATACAATCCATCGGAACTTGAAACAAAACAGCCCTCGTATCTTGAATTAAGGGTGGCTACTAACCTGCACTCCTGCAGCAGCTGGGGCTCTATCAGCTGATTGATGACCAGGTAGCCGTTTTCCTCGTAGAACTGTCTCTGGTCCCAACTCAACATGGGGCCGTCCAATGTGTACCGGAATGGGCTGGTAGCTGCTACTTCCTCCGGCACCTGTCTCGGTTAAGGATCATTTCATTTGAACATTGGAAAATCATTAATGCTGTTTCATTAAAGGACTCAGCCATATGTGTCTAATTGGATATGTGCTATTATGGTGTCTGTACAAGTGTAATTGAAACTAGGATTAGGAAGGAGACAGCCGTGGCCTTAAGCTAGGAACCAATGGTGGTGCTAGCCATTGCAGGGCCCTGTGCGGTACGAGATTTGCAAGGCCCTTACTTCCGAGGGGAGGGGGTCTGGAGCATGGGCGCCCACCGGAATTTTTCCAGGGGCGTAAGGGGGGGGGGGGGGAGGGGCAGCAGGTAATATTTTTCATTCCATTACCTACCTGTCACTAGGTGACGATAAGATGTACCCCCGCCCCCTCAATATTCGTTTCATTTCTTACTTGCTTCGTGATATTCATTATTTGGCTGCTCTGAAACCATTGGGTGCATTATCTTTACCGCATGAATGTTAGGAATAGTTTCTTTTTAGTTCAGTGTTTTTGTCGATAGAAGTTCGTTTTTCTTCGCAAATCAGCGTCATAATGTTCATTTCTTTAAAACGGGCATAATCTAGTTGTATCGCAATGTATCGACAAAAATAAACATCAATCAGTTCATTAAAATAATAATGTTATTCCAGTCCGCCGATTTTCGAAATAACTGGAGATATTTTCAAATAAACCCAAATTACTAAGTTAAATAAAATTGTGGAATTATTCCTACATCTAAATCAGTTAACGATCAGTAACTTCAATTTATGATATAAACTGGTGTGAGGATGATCAATCGAAATAGTCTTGGGATTCCAGGGAGAGGGGGGCCTGGCCACGGCCCCTCCTCGCCCCTCCCCCCTGCGGGTGACCATGGTCTGGGGGTCAATTCCATCTCGGAATAAAAATAAGTGAAATAAATTGAGTAAATTGTAATATTGTAATTTTAAAATACAGTACAGTAATACTACTGTATTTCAAACACTTACAGTAACAAAGAACGCTAAAAATTAACTCTTCTGATCTTTTCCTGGCTGAAGTCCTTGATTAAATCTAGATGCCAATTCATTCTCTCTGGACAAGATTGCGAGTGCTGAGAGTCTGTCATAGTGTTTCTGAGATAGGTTTTCATTATTAGCCTACTTTTCACATTTTGCAAAAATGAGGAAAAAGTAGACTTATGTGATCGGGCAAATGTGTGTCTGTCTGTCTGTCTGTCTGTCCTTCTGTCTGTCTGTCTGTCTGTCTGTACTTCTGTCTGTCTGTCTGGCTGTGTGTGTGTGTCCCCCCTATCAACTCCTAAACGGCTGCAGCAATCAAAACCAAATTTAGTATGAGTAAAGATGTGCACCGGAATATCTCACGTCCATATTTGAAAATGATGTCAGTGCTACCAACTGCTGAAAAAACGCACTAGAAATTTGAGCTCCATGTTGGATATCTTGCAAGGTATGCATGGGAGCTATTCCAAAATTGGCACACATGCATATAATACTATTTCAGTTTAATTTCCAGGAGGCCAATAATGACAGTGTTGCCAAAATAATTTTAAGCCTTCTGATAGGTCCAATGTTTAAATGCATATAACTTCTACACTATCAATTGGATTTCAACCAAATTTTGTATGTAACATCTGTACATAAATAGATATAACTGAGCATATTCTTAAGAGCCAACAGGGCTACCAACTGTAAATAATTGCTCTCTCTATTTTTTTTAATCCAAATACCAATATATCAGAAAGTATGCAAGCCAACAGCTTTACACTATGCACACGTATATTCTGACATTTTAGATTAATTTGGAGTAACTTATATACGTCAGTTCTTTCAACATGATTATAAGCCTGCTGATACGACCAATTTTTAAATACATGTAACTTCTATACTATCAGTTGGATTTCAACCAAATTTCGTATGTGCTATGTGTACCATAACAGATATGACTATAAGTATTGTTAAGAGCAATCAGGGCTGCCAACTGTTAATAAATGCTGTCTATATTGTTTTTACCCTAATATCAATATACCAGAAAGTATGCAAGCCAACAGCTCTATACTTTGCACACGTATAGCACCTGACATTCTAGATTAATTTGGAGTAATTAATACAAGGCAGTGCTGCCAACATGATTCTATGCCTGCTGATATGTCCAATTTTAAAATACGTGTAACTTCTATACCAACAAATGGATTTCATCCAAAATTGGCACAACAAGATATCATAATATTTCAGATTATTTCTGACCAGCACACGCATGGTATTGTTGACAACATGCTTTTACGCGTGCTGATAGATCCAGTGATTAACTGCTTGTAACGTCCATTGGACTTCAGCCAAATTTTGTATTATGTACCTTAAGAGATGGAACTAAGAATATATTCAGTCACCAGGGCTGCCAACTGTAGTGCTCTATTAGGCTACATCATACCAGGATATTTTGAACTAATTAGATATTTCGATATTACCAACTTAATTTCGTCATTATTCTAGATAGGTTCATATACTGTAGAATAATCATTGGCATGAAAAGTAGGCTGTATAGTTCTTCACGGAACTTCTTGTTATCTTCATGTGTTTCTACATTTTTCCTTTCATTATATTTCCTTTTCTCTTTAAGATTCCCGCACTGTTTTTGTGATTTGCCCCCCTCCCCCCACCCCCACACCCAATATAAATGCATTATATTTTGTGAGTATTTTGAATCTCAACTACATTTCTATCTAAATTACTTTTGTGAGTATTTTCCATCTAAATTTTATAATTATAAATAATGCTATTTAATGTTTATACGGTATATTTATTTTTAATTTTCAATTTATGTTCTTATAGATTTAATTTTGCTATTTTTATTGAATTAATTAATTAACTAATTGATTATTACAATTATTTTCATAATTTTTTGATAGTTATGTTTATTATTTTAATTTTGTATTTCTTTTATTATTGTAATTTTATTATTTTTATTTATATATTTATATTTTATTTTTACACTTTAATTGTTGATGTTTTTAGTTCTAAATTTTAGCCTATTTTCAATTTTATAAAAATAGGCTTATGAGATCACCTTTTGTCCGTGTGTGTGTGCGTGTGTGTGTGTGCGTGTGTGTGTGATTCATGTGTGTGTCCCCCCCCCCTAATAAAATCCAAACGGCTGGAGAGATTTCAATAAAACTCCGTAAGTTCATAGCTCTATTCCGGGCGACCCCGACCGTGCCGTTCAAATTTTGTTACGTCTCACCAATCCAACATGGCGGCTGTGCGAAATATTTCACCAGCATTCAATATCTTAGAAACTATTACCGATATCACCCTGGAGTTTTGTATGGTGATAAAGGTAACTACTAGAAAATAACTTATGTGACCTTTGAAAACCTGGTAACTACAAAACCAACATGGCGGCCTAGCGAAGTTGCGACGTTTAAATGGACGTTTCTCGCGATTTAACCAACCAACCGCAATGAAACTTGGCACAGTATATGTTTATATACATTGTAATGCACCGACATCTAACTTCGTTCAATTGTTTATATAAACTCAAAATGGCGGCTGTGCGAAATATTTCACAGGCATTCAATATCTTCGAAACTATTTATGATATCAACCTGAAAATTTGTACGGTGATAAAGGACACTGCTACAAGTTTATCTATGTAACATTCAATAACCTGTAAACTACGAAACGAACATGGCGGCCAAGCGAAGTTGACACATTCTAATACATTTTTCTCGTGATTTAATCATATGAGCGCATTGAAATGTGGTACAGTAAATCATTAAACATATTGTCATTCACTGGCATCTAATTTAGTTCAATTGTTTACATAAACTGAAGATGGCGGCTGTGCGAAATTTTAAAATTAAGTTTTTATTCTTGTGCCGTAATCATGCGATCGAAGTGAAAAATTGAATAATGAAGTTACGCAATAATTTTCCTTTAATGGTACATAACTCTATGGCCTATACATATAACAATCCAGAATGGCGAGCATCTGAAATATTTTGACGGTTCTCAATATCTAAGAATCTTTTCCAGCAATCAAACTGATTTTTTTATGTTCACAGAGGCTATGAACATAAGTTCACCTATATGACTTTCAGTAACCTGGTGAGCATAAATCCAACATGGCGGCGACGCGAAGTATACATATTTAAATGGACGTTTCTCGCGATTTAACCATCTGAGTGCAGTGAAACTTTGCTTATTTGTTAATGCTTATACAAATGTTAATCCACTGGTATCTAATTTATTTCAATTGTTTTCATAACCCCAAGATGGCAGCTGTGCGAAATTTTAAAATCTCGTTTTTACTTCTTGTGTCCTAATCATCCGATTGAAGTCTGAAATCCACACGTACACAATAATCTTCATGTAATAGTACATAAATAAAAATCCAACATGGCTACCATCTGCAATATTTAGTCGGTTCTCAGTATCTACGAAATGTTGTATGTTGATAGAGGCAATTAATATGAGTAGGATATACGAAAATAGGCTGTATAGTTCTTCACGGAACTACTTGTTTTAAATGTTATCCAACACATTAACTTACGTCAAGTAGATAGGCTACGTAGGCCTATAATATATTTGATTTTTAGAAATACTAGCACTTCTGCATGAAAATTCTCAGAAATTTGGCCGAAAGATTCAACTATCAGCATCTTTGAAACCATAAACTGTCCTTATGACAGGTGGTTAATATAGAGACCACGATCTCATAAGGGGTTAAGAAACCAGTGTCGTTGAACTGGGCTGCGCTAACCTACAGTGTGTTGGAGCCGTAGAGCACGCGCAAACTGGGGTCATTTTGTCGCGGAACAGTTTTGTCCCTGTCTACCACTGCGCGCGACAGCTCAGAGACAAGACTGTTTTGTAACAGTTTAGATGCGGTGCTCGCTTGGGTTTCTTTATTTGTTGTTGTTGTTAATTCGTTTAAGGAGTTTGGGACATCTTGATCATCATCTCCGTGATGCTGACTGTTGTAGTGTGTCCACTTGTGATTATGAGCCACGGGACCTCCTTTTAACGTGGAATCCGAACCACAGGACATGGCATTTCACTTCGAAAATCCCGGTCAATGCATGTGAGATTTTCGAAGTGAAATGCCATGTCCTGTGGTTCGGATTCCACGTTAAAAGGAGGTCCCGTGGCTCATAATCACAAGATTCACGGTCACGTTAAACTACAATCTTCCTTTTTGGTCCGGATGTTGATGCCGTAAGAAAGTTTAAAAAATGTACTTAACATTTTCAAAAATAACTGTAATAAATTAACTAAAAATTCGAAAAATGCACTATAAAATGAAGATAATAACCTCATAATAATAACCGCACCAATATTTCAAAAATGACATCTTAAGCTCAAACGGAAGAGTCAATCAAAATAGATTATCTTGTATCAGCTACTAGCTTCTTCTTAACTCTGAGAGACATAAATCCCTCATATAAAGCAGTGGCATGGCTAAATTGAAAAAAAAATTGACCTTAAAAGGCCAATTTCTCTAAAATATGACCAAAAAATATACCAAACTTAAAAAATGCTCCTAAAATGGAAAAATAGCATAAAAATGATATATTTGAATACGGGGTGGCCCGTCTGGAGTTTCTATGTACTTCAGCATTGTTTTAGACAGCTCAGTAAAAAGATGACATGTCATCAACATCCTGGCCCTATCACATAATACAGGTTTTCAGACATGTTCAACATACACAAAACTACACGGAGATGATGATCAAGATTCCCAAGCTCCTCAAATGAATTAATAACAAATAAAGAAACCCAAGCGAGCACCGCAGCTAAACTATTCGTAGTGTGCACAGGTACTGCGACAAAACAGTCTTGCCCCTGAGCTGTCCCGCGCAGCGGTAGACAAGGACAAAACTGTCCCGCGGAAAAATGTCCCCGGTGTGCGCGTGCTCTATTAAGGTGGATACACACGTAACTGAAAGCTTGACAAGCATGCATGATCAATCTTTTTGTACAGGAATGCAAAATTTCTCTACGACACCACGCGGTACAAGTATGCTTGAACAAGCGCCACTTGGCGCTTGCACTATGACGAGCTTGGACGCCGATGCTCTCTTTTTGTCAGCTGTTTGCCTTGTCCACAAGAGGAAAACGCGAAAGAAGAAGCGTGATGTGTGCTGCAAAGAGTGGTTATTGAAGGGAAATACCTATTCCCACGTTAATTTGCGGAGTGAATTGAAGAAATATCCGCGTGATGGGCATAATTATTTCAGAATGAATGAAGAATCTAACTGAACCTTTTGTCATTCGTATCACCTTTTATTAAAAGGAGAATACGATCACGGGCGAATATGTTTTCATTCCATGCCTCCGGGAAGCCAAGGCTTTCCTAGCGCGAGGTAGAGTGCTGCCAACTTTACACCGTAGCCGCTGAGAGCAAGCAGCGAGACTGGACAGAACCGTGTGCAACTGTGCAACTGAGCAACACTGGACACCTGACACCCGCGTGACACGTGAGCTGGCCGCCAGAGCGGGACATTGGAGTTCACGTTGAGTGATAGAGGAAGTATGGTATTGGTTAAGAACCGTCAGCTATTGGTCAGTAGAGAACAATGGATATTAATGGTTGACCTTCTTCAGATCACTAGACATGGTCCAAATGATGTCACCACTCGT
The DNA here is from genome assembly GCA_946902985.2 of Meconema thalassinum. Classification (NCBI taxonomy): domain Eukaryota; kingdom Metazoa; phylum Arthropoda; class Insecta; order Orthoptera; family Tettigoniidae; genus Meconema; species Meconema thalassinum. Next base: position 907,817,406 of record OX336388.2, on the reverse strand, counting down.
AGAGCTTACTCACGACTGATGTTTGCTTGCACATCCGTGGTACAAACGCTCCGTTTCACTTGGACAAACGTGGCTTGTACAAGCTTGCATGATTTCAATTCAATCCATCTTCAAGCTGCTTGTACAATTAAAATGCTTGCGCAGAAATATCCTACACACGCTAAAGCCTGCTTGCACAACAAGATTGATCATGCATGCTTGTCAAGCCTGCAGTTACGTGTGTAGCCACCTTTATGGGACGAGAAGGGGAACGTAGCGGTAACGGAGTACAGTGACCACTGCTAAACGTAACAGGAACACGAGCCACCACAGAGAGGACAACAATACTGAGGCTACTGGAGCTGAGTACTTGTCAACACTGCACACAGACAGCGTGACACAAGTAAATAACGCAGCTGGTGTAAGGCAGTCATAAGACTGGATCTTCAACTTCTTATGGAACGAGCTGAAGTGGAAAATTGCTCTAAGGCAGTAATACTGTAATACCTGCAACACTACCGACAGCAGTGGCTACGCTTGCTAAACGCAGCGTTAGGTCATGGGGCCAAGCTCTCTGCTGACTCAGTAGACGCGTGGGTTCGAGCCCCACCGTCGGCCGATCTTGAAATGGTTTTCCATGGTTTCCCATTTCCAACACCAGGAAAATGCTGGGACGGTACCTTATGACAGGCTTCGGCCGCTTTCTTCCGAGCCTTGCCCATTTTCATTCATCTTCATCCATTCCATCTCTCATCCCGCCCAGGGGTGTCGACTAGAAAGACCTGTACTCGGCCTCTCACGAGGCCACACGAAAAAAAACTGCAACATTGCTAGCTGACAGCGTGAAAAAATGAAAATCCACAGCCTGCTTCCAGTCTCCGACCGGGTCAGGAATGGAATGAATGAAGCCCCCATCTAGCGGCGAGGATATGAACTGTGCCGGCTGCCGAGGCCTGACGCACTCCTCTGGGTCAATGATTAAATGAATGACAGATGAAATGAAATGATAGTGGAGAGTGTTGCTGGAATGAAATTTTGACAGGGAAAACCGGAGTACCCGGAGAAAAACCTGTCTGCCTCCGTTCTGTCCAGCACAGATCTCACATGGAGTGACCCTAAATATAGTTTCCAGGTTGGCCGGCAGAACTCGTGTCTTAAACGGGTAATGCTACAGAAACCGGCAGAAATCAGTAGCGTAAACTGAAGAGGGTGTACTAGCAAGGGAATTTGAAATACTAGCAAATTGAGTGGTCAAGTCACCTGAGTTATATTTCAGTTTGCTTTACTGCAATGAAGACAATAACTTGAAATTCTAACTTCAAGACTCAAGTAACTAAGAATAACAACATGAAGGATACAATATTCCAGTAGAGCGCCTTCCTGTGAAGATGTCTGCGGATCACGTTCAGTCTCTCGCTCTCCATGTTGGGATCTGAAACCAGAAGTTCAATGTAAATATCATCTCCAGCACAAAATGTCTACGTGTTTTATTATTCCAAAGGTAACAACCGGGAGGATCAGATATTGATATACAGTATCTCGCGGCGATAAATCGCTCACCAGGACCGCGATGGTGAGGGCAGCAAGTCCGGAGATCGGAGGTTCGAATCCCGGTGCTATTCTGAGTAAGGCTGTTGGTCTTCCACACTCCCTCCAGGCAAATGCCGAGATAGTACCTTATTTCAAGTCCAGGGGCACCCTAATACAGTTACACACTACTATAGTCATCACAGCGATATAGGTTGTCAGACAAATTCAACACACACCCTATTACACGGGGCAGATGACCAAGATGTCCCAAGCCCCTAAAATGAATTAACAACAACAACAAATTTTCTAGACTGGGATGAAGCGGCTAATTCCTGATTCGGGACATCTTCAAGTCACACCAATTCCTTCAGACACGCTCTATTTGTAATTTCTTCCATTGTAATATTCAACTCACCTAAATCATTTTTAACTTCTTTGCACCAATTATATTTTGGTTGGTTGGTTCCTTAGTTTAGGGGCTGCGACAACGCAGTCATGTAGCTCCGTGTACTTTGGGTGTGTGTAGAATCTGTCTGATAACCGGTGTTAATTGTGATGACTGTATTAGTGTGCGTATCTGTTTTAATTCATGTAAGGACTGCAGACATTCAATTTTTCCAAGTAGTTCCTACTTTTGCCACCAAACGCCACCGTCAACGACCAACTAGTTCAGAACTTAGTTACCAGTTGCCACCGCAGTTGGCTCTTGACGACGAACTTAGGAACCTAAGAACGTTGGTAAAATGTTTAACATATAGCCTATATAATTTAGCTTCACACAGGTATAATTAGTGGAAGGTTCTTTAACACGCCATAAATCTATGACATGGGACCGCCGGCTTTACTTCCCCTCCGAAGGAAGGCATACTGAGGGATTTTTAACATTCTTAAAAAATCCGACGACTTCGGCCGGGTTTGAACCCGCGATCTTGGGCATAGAAGCTCAGCATGCAACCAACTACGCCACCGAAGCCGCTAATTTTTTTGGTGTTACTTCTCCAAAACAAGTTAAATAGTTGTTTTAATAGTCTGCGGTCAGGCGGCTTCAGTGGCATGCTGAGCTTCTATGCCCAAGGTCGCGGGTTCAAACCCGGCCGAAGTCGTCGGATTTTTTAAGAACGTTAAAAATCCCTCAGTATGCCTTCCTTCCGAGGGGAAGTAAAGCTGGCGGTCCCTTGTTATGGATTTATGGCAGTAGTGTACTTCCACTAATTACACGTATGTGAAGCTAAATTATAGGTTAGATTTGACTAACGCTCTTAGGTTCCAACGTTCGTCGCCAGGAGCTGACTCCGTAGGCATCTAGTAACCATGTTCAGAACTAGTTGGTGGTTGACAGTGGCGTTTGGTAGCAAAAGTGGGAACTGCTTGAAAATCGAATGTCTGCAGTCCTTACTTGAATTAAAAACAGATAACACACACTAATACAGCCATCACAATTAACACCGGTTATCAGACAGATTCTACACACACCCAAAGTACACGGAGCTACATGACCACGTTGTCCCAGCCCCTAAACTGAGGAACCAACCAACGACGCTCTGTACTGCAACGTAGAATATAGCTGCTTCAGAATCCAATCTACTGTCCGGAGTTGGTAGAAGTCATCCTCAGTCATCTGCATTCACTTTGCCTGATTTGATTTGGCCATGCTATACATATGTGAAATAATTCGATTTTCATACTTTCTCCTTTGATTTTAGCCATTCTGTACAGTTTCGAGTGTTTAAATATTACCGGTAACAAACGTTCTACGTGTGCATTCGACCACCAAGACACAACGTGTCCGCAAGGTGGATTTTATTCTCTAGTTGATGTCTCTTTACAGGGGTCTGCTTGCCACGGTGGGTGAGTGGTTATCGTGTCGGATTACTATCCCAAAGCTTGCAGGTTCGCTCCTGGCCATGGTAAGTGATTTTTAAAAGGCGGCAAAAATCACGATACGCATGTCATACGATGTTGGCATGTTGATGAACCCATTTGAATTCAGTAGGCCGTGTTCATAATGGCTTAATTAATGTCGAGATTTTCCGCCTACACAAAGTTCCTCATTTCTCTACTAGAAAGCGCTATAGTGTCAAGGAGGTTAAACATCTAACCTCCTTGACTTTCATAGTGCGTCAAGTAACAACAAAATTCGACATGCAAGCTGCCCTCTGAGTGCCAAATAACAAACCTTGCACCCGGCACACGAGGCCTTACGATATTATTATTATTATTTACAGGGGACTGCATAGCGCAGTCGGTAGAGGCGACCAGTTTCTAACTGATAGGGAGTGGGTTCGATTCCCATCCAGATTAGAAACAATGCTGGGTTCATTCAGCCTACACCAGAGTAAGTTACTTCCTGGAAGCGAAGACGACCGGGCATGGAGTTGGGGCCGATGACTTCGTTGTTCCATCCTTTAAAACAAACTAACAACTCCATCCCATCTAAAGTCCATTCGCTGAGTCGAGACAGTGCCCCTGGCTACCCAGATAGAAAAACACGCCCAGTTCACGTCATCGGCTCTGCCGGACAGGGGTAGCCAAGAAGCTCCGAGATCATTAGTCATGCCCTAGGCCTAGAAAAGACAAGACTTGCTGCACTTAGTGCTGTGCTGCACTGTGTACTGTTGCCTGCCACAAGCATGATGAAAAAATCGAATTTTTGATTTTGGCGCCATAAAATTCTTCATTCTTTTCTGAAACCAAATATATATAGTTTGTTGGGGTTTTGATGTCTACAACTACTTTAAATTCGTTTTTTTTTTTAAATTAGCGTCCCATGCTCTGAATAATACACTTTTAACTTTGCCAGATGTTTTCCGTTAATACTCATTTTTCATGTTTAGGTACCAATAACTAGGAAACCATTTAAGATAGAGGGCTAATTTTTTTACATTAACTTACCTAATAGAGTACGTGAATGTTAACCTATTTTCACTTCCAAAACATAGTAGGCATGGATTGGGAAGAGAAAAATTGATACATATTTTTGAATAAATTTAAAAAGAAAGAGTTCGGATTTTTTTTTCTTGCATTCTGTCCCAATAATAATGAAACAAAGTGGTTACTGATCTGCCATGATAAATTCCAAGTATGTGAACAAAACTTGAGAATATTTTATAGAAAAACAACTGAGATAATGTGTACCTGCAGCAACTTATACAACATTTTTTTGAAAATGTATCTGTCCAAATTTGTATTCATTTCACACATCCTATAAAAGCAAAGTAGCACTACATGGTCAACAACAGCTCAGAATATACCGCTTCTTATATGTGACAAGAATCATAGCTGTACCTTAAGCATAAACCCAGAAAATACTTAGTAAAGCGATGCCACAAAAATAGAATTTTTCATCGTGTAAGAGTACGTGGTGGCCTTAAGAACTAATTAATTAATTAAATAAATACATAAACAAACAATAAATAAACCGTGCTGAAGCATGTAACCGTTCACATGGATGCTATACACAGCACTGAAGTTGGCGTACGTTCAAAAGGCACTGCTCTAAGCACCCTTTGCGGGCAGCCCTGCAATCACATGTACTACCGCGTTTATTTCCACTATCTGGACTCGGCGACCAGGCTTTGGTTGGTTGGTTGGTTCCTTAGTTTAAGAGCTGCGACAACGCAGTCATGTAGCCCCGTGTACTTTGTGTGTGTGTAGAAACTGTTGAACTGCTCTTTATTCTGATAGATTACTTAAATTTCTAGCAGAGAGTGAATTTAACTGCAAATTAAAAACAGGAATAATAATAATAATAATAATAATAATAATAATAATAATAATAATTTGAACCCGCAACCTTGGGCATAGAAGCTCAGCATGCTACCAACTACTCCACCGAAGCCGCCCGAACAGACTTTAGTGCCGATGTCACGAAAGGTGGAAGTCTCTAGCTTCCACTGCTTCAAGTGCTACCAAGGCCTGTACGAAGATGGCATTGGCTATCTTGGTACTTCTTTCCCTCGTGAATGGTACTTGCCAGGAGGGAGTGTAGAAAATAAAAACGAGGAAAACCACACTCAGGATAACCGCTGTCAGCGCCTGGATTCCAACCTACGATCTCCCGACTTGCAGCAGCTGCCCCCGCGGCCATAAGGCAACCAAGGAAGGATCAGATGAAAACAAAACAAAAAAGGAAGGAAGCTTGTAGTTTTGCTTGCGAACATAGCCACGTGACCTCCTTTTAACGTGGAATCCGAACCACAGGACATACCATTTCAATTTGAAAATCTCACATGCATTGACCGGGTGAGAGGCAAACATCTAGACCGCTGAGCAGAAATATGGCTGGGGGAGGGATGGATATAAGGAACAGAAACAAAGGGGATGTGTATCTGTACGGTACCCAACGTCATACAGGCCTCGGCGAAAAAACAGAAGTAAACTCCTCCAGTGACGAACAAAGGAGATCAAATCATGGCCCTGGAGACAGAAGAAACCGTACAATTTGAAATAGGCGAAGAAATAGAGAAACTGAAAGGAACTATCTTCCCAGATCTTTAATAACTGGTAGCCAACCGCCCTTTCTCCTTGTTTGGACATCCTCATTCTCCCAGGAGTCTCAATTTCTTCCCCTGCCCCCTTATCCTTCTCCTTCCTTACTACTCTGTCCGCCGTTCTTATTAATATGGCGCGTTGTTCTACCAAGGTCCATACTGTAGTTTCTGACTGCTCTCTGGTGACCAACAGGGGAATTACTCTAGTTCTTGTAAGCTCATTGACTCACACTCTTTGGCCACATTATTTTAATTCTATTGAAGGAAGGAAGATTGTAGTTTTACGTGACCGTGAATCGTGTGATTCTATTGAAAAAGGAGGCAAGGTTCCTCTCGAAACGTTAAGAGTTTTAATGTTATTTTCATACGGCAATATCCCAAAAGTATGAATAATATTAATGGAAAATAATATTTCTGTTCTTTTCATTTGGGCATTTTCAGTTAGCTGTTGTTGTTGCTTCATTTAGGAGCTTGAACATCGTGGTCATTTCATCCCCGTGTACTTTAGGTGTGTGCGCGTGTAGAATTTGTTTGATAACCTGTGTTATTGCGGCATCTGTAGTAGTGTGTGTATTTGTATTTGAGGTGGTGTTTGGGAAGAGGCGGTCGTGGCCCTAAGTCAAATACTATCTCGGCATTTGCCTGGAGTAGAAGTGGGAAACCACGGAAATCCGCTTCTACGATGACTGAGGTAGGAACCATACCTTTCCCTTATCAGTTATGTACCACAAGGCTGAGTGTACCCGATTCCAACTATCAGACCAGAATAAAATATTATGGCAGAGCTGGTATTCGAACCCAAAGACTTTTGGGACGGAGTCTCTCTTTAGACTATAGAAGGCGGTTTTTCAGTTGGCCTATTAGTACTTTTAAGTTAGCTTTTGGGAACACTCATTTTTAGCCTACTTTCGATTTTTGCAAAAAATGAAAGTAGACTTATGAGATCAACACAGGGCGAAAAAAGTGTGTCTGTCTGTGTGTGTGTATGTGTGTGTGTGAGTCTGTGTGAGTGTATGTGTGTGTGTGAGTCTCTGTGTGTGTGTGTGAGTGTGTGTACTCTGAATGTCTGTCCCCCCCTATCAATTCGAACACGGTGAATGCGAATTGAACGAAATTTGGTACAAAGGTAGCACTAGCAAAGGACACCTCAGTGTCATGTTTTATATCGCCGCCATCTTTACTAAAACTGAATGGCGGCCACTCAAACGTTCAAAACGTAAAATCAAATAACGACTAACCAAATCATCCAATCTCTACCAAATTTGGTAACAACATACCTTCGTATAGGATGCGTCTTGTGACCAAACTACAAGGTCGTCCGCCATACCATTTCAGGATGGCGGCCGTGCGAATTATGCAAACTTTATAATCCATATCATGGGACCCACCAGTTCCGATTATCGAGCCGAGAATCGTTTTAACTGTTCTAAAGGAAGAGGCACGTACGAAATTAAAAGTTTATTTTGTAATACTATAGTGCAGACGTGATTTTAAAAAGCTCAGCTGATTCATTAATAAGACAAGATGGCAGCGGATATCTTGTGCCTGACTTATATTTCACTAATTTGAGTATTGAATGCAATATAGCGTACTGAAACAAAATAAATAAACTTTGTATGAAATGCTTTATATATAAATAATATACTTCAGTGATGAAATCGTTTAGTATAAATCATTATTTGCTAACAAGTTCTATGTAAGTCATTTTATATGGATCAATGTTCGTTGGCACAAACGGCTCCGTGGTAAAGCGTTAGTCTGTCATTCATATGCCTATGGTTCAAACCCCATCAGAGATATGTTTTTTGCTTGACATTTTACATATTTGTTGCTTTGTAATGACTCAGACGTTTTAAAATTAAGCGTTATATTGTGCATATTACGGTGCAAAACATATACTTAATTAAAACATAATTCGCCAGCAGATTTAATCGAGACATCTAGCTGACAAAAAGGTAACAGATTTTATTAAAAAGTTTCTTCTTCTGGCCGCTAGAATGCACTCGCTCTGTTAGGATTATATTGTTCGATATTTCACAACTAGATATCACGACTAGTTTTTATATTTATTGTTTCTTGAGTACTGAGACGTTATAAAATAAAGCTTTATATGGTGCTTTTTGCAATGGAAATTATATATTAAAAAAACGACATTCTCCACTGGAGTGACATCTTCCAGCCTTCAGTTGTACTATGCAGAAACTATAGATTCGAGCAGCGCTCTATACCGGCCAGTTAGTGAACCCAGTCTTAACGACTGCTAGGAGTAATAAGACAGTAACATTCGTTTATTCCTTGTGCACAGAGGCGTTGTTGATAATCTCAAAACTTGCAATATGGATGATTTGGAGATGGATTATTTTGTTATACCGTGTATTTAAGATTAGCCTGTAAATTAACGGGTTGCGAAGTTACTTCACTTAGTTCTATATCATTCGTACACGACACAGAACAAAAACGTGACGTCAGTTTCTGATCTGCTCTGATTGGCTATTACATTGCTGCAGTCGGGTAGTTGGCAGTCAAGGATAAAATTCTCGACTGCCAACTGCCAGCTACCAACTGCAACTTCATGTTGTGTATGGTGCCTATAGTATACACGGAGTCGATCGCGACTGCCGACCGAGGACTACCAACTACGGACTGCCGACTGCGCATTGTAGATGGGCCTTATTAGAGCAACGAAGTTTCAATTATTGTAAGTAGTCGGTGTTTGGAGTGTTTGCTGATGAAATTGCAAAATGCTGGGGTAAATTATAAACTATGGTTTGAACGCCACTGTTCAAATCCTGTGTGCCAATTTGCACTTCAAATAGGAAGAAATTAGGAGATGATAAGGACAGAGAGTTATAACTATACCCATACATTTCGGAGAAAGTAGGCTATATGTTCTTTCCCGAACATCTTGTTAATGTATACATTTTAATAATTGTTGTTTAAAAACAGCAGATATTAATTGAGGACCCAAGCCAATTACTAAGTAAAGAAATAAATAAATTAAAAATACACTTTGCTTTTAGATACACTTTGTTAGGTCACCAATTTTATTAAGTTGATTTTCTTTACCCCTCCCAGCTCGGCTTCCCCAGCGGATTCTGCGAGGGATCATTCCTCTACCGTCGCAAGGAGCTCATCACACTTTATCAGCAGATACAACTGGGGATGTTGAAAGGCTGATCGCCCAGGCGACCACTAACTTGGGTGTAATTAAGGAAGGGTCAGGGTTTGGATTTTGGAAGAAAGTCTATCCTGGACCTTTTTAAAGGAACCATCCCGGCATTTACCCGGTGGTGAAAATGGGAATCCCAGGAAAACCATTTCCAGGACGGCCGAGGTGGGTTGCAAGGCATGAGGTAGCGTGTTGACGCTCTCGGTCACAGTGGCCGGTAGTTTTATTAAGGATTTTTTCACTTAAAGTACGTTTTTTAGAATTTACTTTCATAATTTACCGTGACAGCTTTATAATATAAAATGACATAATAGCACGATTCCTTATTGACGATGTAATTACAATAAAATGTATATAACCATAAGTCAATACAAATGTTATACAGCCTGTTACGATTCAACACGGAACTGTAAAATGGGTTGCCTACCCACCCGCAATCGGCTTGAAATCTGCTCGCAGCGCGCTAGCGACGGGGCTGAGTTTGATTTCACTGATTGCCGCCTTCTTATACAGCATTGCGAAGTATTTTGCTCTTTCAAAATATATTTACAGACTTACTTACTTATTACTTAATTCCTGCCGCTCCTTCCAGAGCATAGGGCCTTGACGAAATTTCTCCACGCAGTACGTTTCCTGGCCACTCTCTTCACTTGACTCCAGTTCTTGTCCACCTCTGCAATTTCATTTTGGATCGTCCTCTTCCAGGTCTTCTTAGGTCAACCTCGCTTCCTGGCGCCTTGAGGATTCCAGTCTAGCGCCGTCCTCTCAATAGCTCCGTCCGGCTTCCTTAGTGTGTGACCAATCCAGCGCCATTTCCTCTCCTTGATCTGGATGCTAATCGGTTGTTGATTGGTGATGGTCCAAAGATCTTCATTTGAGATTATGTCCGGCCACCTCACATTCATGATGCGACGCAGACATCTGTTAATGAACACCTGTAGCTGGTTGTTGATCGGTTTTGTGACTTTCCATGTTTCACAGCCGTAGAGAAGAATCGACTTTACTTTGCTATTGAAAAGGCGGAGCTTGGTCTTCCTGGAAATGTTTCTATTTCTCCAGATGGGGAAGAGCTGGACAAAGGCACCATTTGCCTTCCTGATACGGCTTCGAACATCTTCCTCTGCTCTCCCATCATGTGTGACTATACTTACAGAGGCTTCACAATAAGTTTGAACGATTTCTATTTCAGAACTTGTTATTTTATGGCGTTTAGAGAGTATTTCTATGAAATAAAATTTTATTATACAACATAGTTTATTACAGCACAATGTATTTTTGTGTTGTATTTTATTTACAACACAATTTATTGCTTTTCAACCTAATACCACAAAACGAGATACAATTTGGATAATGATGTGTTACAAAATTGTAATCAGTCTTCGACGCAACATATTTTGAAAGAACAAAATACTTTGCAATGTTGCATAAGATGGCGTCAATCAGTGAAATCGAACTCAGCCCCGTCTAGCGCGCTGCAAGCAGATTTCAAGCCGATTGCGGGTGGGTAGGCAACCCATTTTACAGTTCTGTGTTGAATCGGAACAGGCTGAACATTAAAACCGTTGGTTTCAGTCACATCGTGACCTCCCTCAGCGTAATTTAGGACATGCAAATGTACAAGAACATACACTTAATATAAATTTTGCCATCAAAAGCTCACAAATTAAAATATATAAAAAAACAGATCTGTTACAAAAAGAAAAACTTTATAAATACTTAATAAAAACAGCGTGGAATAGATGAGATGTGGATGTGAAAATAGATAAGTTGAAATAGTTAGGTTATAACTGATAGTTTGGTATGTGTTTGCGAGGTAGAGAAATTATGGAATGAATACGTTGGAAATACGCGTTTCGAGGAAATGTAAAAGTAATATAAAATGCAATATTTATCTGCACACATTTCAGGCATTCCATATAAAACATCTTGTTATACTTTGCCAATATCATGATATACATAAATGAGATAACATTGATATATTACACTAATCACATTCAACTATGTCAATAAACACCAAATATGCTGTACAGTAAATAAGATTTTCTCCAGGGAATGTTACTTAATAATAATATCGTTTTACGTCCATTTTAACTACTGAGGCTTTGGAAATTTGTCCCAAAGGGCATCTTTAACGTGCCAGTAAATCCACTGACACGGATCCCTCACATTTGCGCAGCCTCAAATGCCAACTGACTGCACCAGGATTACAAGGAATGCTATTTAAAATGAATACTGAATATATCACTGTTTCCTCAAAACTTCCCCCTTTCCACCCCACTAGGATTGATAAATTGATCCGCCTGATCAATACTAAGAGAAGTTGTTTCTGAATATCAATGATTCCATCCTCAGCGTGAAAAATATTATACCTTAAAAACTAGTTAAACATTGTCAATGAATGGATATCCTTACAAATACTGTTATTTTTATTTATTTATCGTATGGCTAGCAACTAGGGAATTACAATATAATATATATATATATACATATATATATATATATATATATATATATATATATATATAAATAAATCATATGTACAATATAGACATCACAAGAACATTGGATGCGTTTGCATTCATAAAGAGATATCCAGTTGTTGAAGCCAGTCCAGAAAGGGAGATGCAGCAGAAATAACATATTGTGGTGATCCAGCATACTTCCTCAGTGGACATTCTACGGTTTGAAGAGGAACTCCGCAGTCACAGGCAGGAGAATCATGAAGTCCCCATTTATGTAGCATGGCGTTACATCTGGCGTGACCTGTTTTTAGGCGATTTAACTTTACCCACTGGTATCTCTTCAGGTTAAATCCCGGAAGTCTTATAGTAGGATCTAGAATACCTTGATGTTTCACAGGAGCAGACTTCCAATTTTGGCGCCATTGTTCCGTGGAATTAATGTCAGGTATGTTATGCCATATTGGACAAATACTGTTAATTTAAATTAATGAAAAGCTTGTAAATACAGTATATGAATCGATATGCAATTAGACAAACATAGTATTTTAAAGTAGTTTGTCTAATTTCATAGCAATTGGTAAATTTGCAAGTTTTACATTAATTTAAATTAACAATATTTGTTAGGATATCCATTTTTTGACAATGTTTAACTAGATTTTATGGTATAATATTGTTCACGCTGAGGATGGAATCATTGATATTCAGAAACAACTTCTCTTAGTATTGATCAGGCGGATTTTCAATTTATCAATTCTGTCAATCAATACGGATATATATACAACATTTAGGCCAACGGCCTGGCCATGCTGAGACACCGGATTCCATGAGAACTCCGCAGTTAAGCAGCATTGGGCGTGGTTGGAATTTGGATGGTATGCCGGTTCTAGGAACTGCGCGCTGTTGGCAAAACATACAGTAAGAGGAGCGGAAAGGCCCTGGCCACCCTACCGCATGTAAACTCTCGCTGAGGACAGCCTCTTCGGAGGCTTGGACCTGCCTTCGAGCAGAATACCAATTACATTTTTTATTATACAACATTTACCTTTTTTATGTTTAATGTTGATGATATGATGATGATAATTGTTGTTTTAAGGGGCCTAACATCTAGGTTATCGGCCCATATGTTTAATGTGTACGCATTCTACCCCACTAGGAGACAACGTCATCAATGTGTCACCGAAATACATGCGATTTTATAAATGCTTCACAAAGAACTAATAAAAGTTTTCATGGATTTATCACTAGGTGGTAGCATTCGTCGTTTCGAAATTCATAGCCAATTGAAATTAAATAGTTGACTCAACACAACTGATTAGCCGTAGTGCAGATTTAGCAAAGTTCCCCCTATAATATTGTTTTGAGTAGAAAAAGATTGGAGAGATGCACTATCTAGAGATACGAGGCTCAATCTCAAAGTGATCATTCTGAGTAGTTTTACATTGGAGCACACGCTTAAGGAATCTGCTAGACTAGTATTTCACGTCCCAAAACATGTTCCCCAATGAAGGAACAATGCATTATCCAATATACCGTACGTATTTACCATCATCACCACGTGAAAACTACGTGGAAATGCCCCAACAGTAGGGGACGAAACGTCGGCTAATCAATTCAAATGCACGCATAAACACCAATCAACCTTCTAGACAAATATTCTCAAAGTAGGTTGACTCAGTCAAGGAAAGCATTTCTACAGAAAAGAAATATATTGACATCAAATAAGTAGATTTAGGTATTAGGAAGTCATTTTTGAAAGCCTTTGTATGAAGCGTGCCGCCCTATGGTTGTGAAACTGTTGGCACAGCAGAAAAGAGGAGGTGATGATGATGATGATGATGATGATGATGATGATAATTGTTGTTTTAAGGGGCCTAACATCCAGGATATCGGCCCCTAATGGTTTGGTTGATCGTGAACATGATAATGAGATGTAAATTATAACTAAAACCGACTACTAGGTATATACTAGAAGAAACAAGTAGTTCCGTGAAGAACTATACAGCCTATTTTCATATATCCTGCTCATGTTAATTGTCTCTATTAACATACAAAATTTCACTTTAATTGCTGTAACAGATTCGTAGATATTGATAACCGTCTAAATATTTCATATGGTCGCCAGGATGGATTTTTATTTTTGTACTATTATATTAAGATTATTGTGTACGTGTGGTATTCAAACTTCAATCGCATGATTAGAACACAAGAAGTAAAAACGAGATTTTAAAAGTACGCACACCAGCCATCTTGTGATTATGCAAACAATTGAAATAAATTAGATGCCAGTGGATCAACATTTGTATAAGCATTTAACGAGCAACGTTTCACGGCACTCGGATAGTTAATTCGCGAGAAACGTCCATTTAAATATTTATACTTCATGTCGCCGCCATGTTGGATTTGTGCTCACCAGGTTACTGAAAGTCCTATAGGTGAACATATGTTCATAGTCTCTATGAACATAAAAACAATTCAGTTTGGTTGCTGTAAAAGATTCATAGATATTGAGAACCGTCTAAATATTTCGGAAGCTCGCCATTTAGGATTGTTATATGTATAGGCCATAGAGTTATGTACCATTCAAGGACAATTATTGCCTAGCTTCATTATTCAAACTTTCACTTCGATCGCATGATTACGACACAAGAATAAGAACTTAATTTTAAAATTTCGCACAGCCGCCATCTTGAGGTTATGTAAACAATTGAATTAAATTAGATGGCAGTGCATTACAATCTGCAAAATGATTTACTGTACCACATTTCACTGCGCTCAGAGAGTTAAATCACGAGAAAAGTCTATTAAAATATTTCAAATTCGCTTGGTCGCCATGTGCCGACCCCGTGGTGTTGGGGTAGGGCGCCTGCCTCTCACCCGGAGGCCCCGGGTTCGATCCCCGGCTCCGTCAGGGATTTTAAAACTGACGTGAGGGTTGGAACGGGGTGCACTCGGCCTCGTGAGGACAATTGAGTAGCTGTCTGACAGTGAGACAGTGCCCCGGTCACGAAAACCAAGATAACGGCCGAGGGGACCCGACGCGCTGACCACGCGTCACCCCAATATCTGCAGGCCAATTGGCTGGGCAGCGGTCGCTTGGTAGGCCTAGGCCCTTCAAGGGCTGTAGTGCCACGGGGTTAGGTTAGTTTTGGTCGCCATGTTCGTGTTGTACTTTACAGGTTTATGAAATATACATAGGTAAACTTGTATCAGTACCCTTTATCACCGTACAAAATTGCATGATGATATCTGTAATAGTTTCGGAGATATAGAATGTCAGTGAAATATTTCGCACAGCCGCCATTTTGAGGTTATGTAAACAATTGAACTAAATTAGACTCCAGTGCATTACAATGTGTATAAACATTTGCTGTACCAAGTTTCATTACGTTTGGACAGATAAATCGCGAGAAATGTCTATTTAAAAGTCTCAATTTCGCTTGACCGCCATGTTGGTTTTGTAGTCACCAGGTTTTTGAAAGTCTCATAGGTGAACTTCTAGTAGTGCCCTTTATCACCGTACACAATTTCAGGGCGATATCGGTAATAGTTTCGGAGATATTGAATGCTAGTGAAATATTTCGCACAGCCGCCATGTTGGATTGGTGAGACGTAACAAAATTTGAAGGGCACGGTCGAGGTCGCCGGGAATAGTGCTATAAACTTACCGAGTTTCATTGAAATCGCTCCAGCCGTTTAGATTTTATTAGGGACACACACACACACACGCACACACACGGACAAAAGGTGATCTCATAAGCCTATTTTTTAGCCTACTTTCGATTTTTGCAAAAAATGAAAGTAGACTTATGA